>OX415250.1:87367509-88617509 GCA_948329865.1 Linaria vulgaris
CATAATAAGTATACAAACTGCTATTTATTTCTTTATTAGATTTCACCGTCGTATCTCTAGTTAGTTAAAGCTTGACCATACGAGATAAATTGCACTAGTGATAAGAAATATGTGCTTGACCATAAGTGTTTGCAAAATTGTCTAAAGATATGTAATAAATTGTTAAAAGTTACTTGTACTCTGCGGTGATTTTCTCCATACATTTCAAAACTGAATTTACTTCATTAATCCTTGTCTCCTTACTACAGATGACCTAATTATAAAATCACAAATTGGTGTATCACATACTTTTGTGATAAATCATAAATTAGGTATTCAACTTCGGTAACTAACAGGTAGTAGTAATTAATATGCACACGCAGACCTATTGGAGTACGTTCATGGATTTTTTGTTTTTTCACCACATCACACACGTGTGAACCCTTCTCGGTTTAGTGTTGGCGAATGTGCACGAGAGAGGTAATCTTGAAATTAAGGCAGATGCATTAGAAGTGAAATTACTTTTAATTTGTATATAGTTAACAGAGAATGCATAAGGATTGATGTCCGTCAATAACTTTCTAAATTTCAATCATGTACTAAATATTCCATTAAGCTTAGACTTTATACAATTAATATTTTTCAAAGAGGTGCGATGACTTTTCTAGAATCCGAGGTTGCCGTGTTACTTTGTTAAATTAAATATCAACTCTTCTTTAGCTTTTGGGTCAAACCATTATACATCTGCATGATTATTAGCCACAGAGTTAAATGAATTCATATTACAAACGCGCCAGTATTAGGAGACACAATTTAATCTAGCTAGTTCCGGTGCATGAATTTTTTTATTTAGAGCAATAATTATTGTCTAACTTGTATGTATGCCTGAGAGAACGAACTACAATTCGCACATCTTAAATGCAATAGTTTTTCATCAGGCTAGCTAGAGACAAAACGGGGGAAAATGCATAAAACTCCACTGTGGTCTCAGAAATTTTAACGAAACTCCGCTGTAGTTTAAAATATACACAAAACTTTCTCCTGATTTTATAAACCCTGCACAAATTCTGTTGCCGTTCAACTCTGTTAGAGAGTAACGTACAATCGCTCTAGCCGAGAGTGGGCTTGATTTTTAGGTATTGCTCACTTATTAAAAGTCTATTATACCCCCAAGTGGTTTGAAAACCTGCACGGAAGCCTCTTATGGTTTGAAATATCCTGCACGAAATATCTACTTTTATTTTATTTATTATAAGATAATATATAGTTTTTTAAAAACTTACACCATTGAGGACTAACGGTATTCCTTTGCAAAAAAAAAAATTATTTTACAAAATATAAATATATTTATAAAATATAAATATATATTTATGCTAAATAAATTAAGGACAATTTAGTTATTTGATGGAGATGTAGGACGAGACTGTTTGGATAATCCGACATGTCCTACACGTGGAGGGATTACGCAAGAATTGTTGTCTTTTGGACAACTGGTTCATCAATTTGGCTGTAAGATAGAGTCGCAAGGCTAGATCATGAAAATTATAACGGGCCCACTAATACTGATGAATGGAGACAAGATTGTCAAAAACCTATACGTGCCACATAGGAAAACTCTGCAAGTGGAAGAAGCATCGGTGGCTTCATATGAGATAACTGAAAAATCACCAATGATTTGGCATTAGAGACTCAGTCATATATCTGAACAAGCCATGAAGGTTCATGCAAAGAAGAAATTACTTCCGGGCCTCACAAATGTATCTTTATCTTTTTGTGAGCATTGTGTTGTTGGAAAGCAACGTTGTATAAAGTTTAGTAGTTCAAATTCTATAAGTAAAGTCCTTCAAAAGTTGGACCACTCTGGCGCGTGGCAAGCACCTAGGAGGTGCAAAGTATTTTGTGTTTTTGATAGATGACTATTCTAGGATGGTGGGTGTACATGATCAAGAGTAAGGTACATGTATCCCCGATGTTCAAGACGTACGAAGCGCGAGTGGAGCTTGAATCTAGTAAAGATCAAGTGTTTGAGATTGGATGATGGAGAAGAATATAATGGCATGGAGTTTGAAGAATTATGTAAATAGGTTGGGATTAAGAGGCTGTTTACATGGCGTAAACTTTGCAGCAGAATGAAGTGGCAGGGCGGATGAACAAGACCTTGTTGGATTAAAAAACAGCCATGATGCAAGTTGCTAGCTTGGAAAATTTGTCCTAGGTGTTGAAACAATCAATACCGTTTGTTATGTGGTGAATCGATGTCTATCAATAACACTGGAGTTGAACACACCGCTGGAGGTGTGGTCAAGTAAATCAGTTTATTATTCTTATCTCAATGTATTTGGGAGTTTTGCTTATGTTTATGCTCCATACTCAAGAGAAAACGAAGCTGGACCCAAAATTCGAGAAGCGTTATTGAAGGGGCATCACTTGTGGGACCATTATGAATGAACGTTTATTTAACGTGATTTAATTACTCGTTTCTTATGCTTTTGTATAAGTATTAGTGTTGGTATTGTTTTGTGTTTTTCTAGAATTCTGGTGAGTTAAGACGAAACAGAGCTAAAAGAACCTAAAATTGGATATTTTTTGGGAAACATAGCTTCACGACACTGTTAGGTTTTGTGGAGCCTGAATTATCAAAGAATGCAGCTTCCTAGTTTAACTGAGAGTTGTAGAGACCTAGTTTCCTGGGAATTGCAGAGTTTGAGTAATTCTATAATTAGGAGTTGCCTAATATAAGGAGTTGCCTAATATTAGAAGTGTGTCCTTATTATACATAGCCTCTCTTGTAATTGTAACCCAACAACATAACACATAGTGAAAATCCTGGCTTGGTATCGCCCCAGATGTAGGCAACGAACTGGGTAAACAAATAACGCGTCTTTCTTGCTTTTCGTTCGTGTATATTTTTCTGTTTATCGTATTGCTGTGCAACAAGTGGTATCAAGAGTATCAGGTTCAGTGGGAGCAGTTACGATGGAAGCAGGGAAATCAATCGAAACGTTTGATGGGTCTGATTACGGGTTTTAGAGGATGCAAATTGAGGATTACTTGTACAACAAGGATCTCTTGAAACCTCTGAATGATAAACCGACAGACATGAAAGATGACGTCTGGAAGGTTCTGGACAGGAAGGCGATGAGCGCGGTGAGGTTATCGTTGTCGCGAAATGTGGCGTTTCACACCGCAAAGGAAACGACTACGAAGCGTGTTGAAGGTTCTGGCATATATGTTCGAGAAGCCATCAGCAGCCAACAAAGTAAATCTGATGCGTCGTCTGTTTCATCTTCAGATGACAGATACAACTGTGTCGTCTGATCATCTGAACGAATTCAGTTTAATTACACAACAACTGAGTTCGGTAAATACCGAGTTTGATGACGAAATTAAAGCCCTAATTTTGTTGTCTTCTTTACCGGAGAGCTGTAGTGGGACAGTAATGGCTGTTAGTGCCTCCGCGGGAAGGGTAAAGCTGCAGTTTGACAAAGTTAGAGATCTGATAGTTAGCGAAGAAATTCGCAGGAGAGAATCAGGTAACTTGTCAGAAATTCTGCAGGCTCAGTTTTGAGTACAGAAATCAGAGGCATATCAGATAAGAAAAAGTTGAATTTGAATCGGGGTAGATCGAGGTCGAGGAACAGAAAGTCAACGAAGGACAAGAGTTCCATTGAATGTTGGAACTGCGGGAAAAAGGGTCATTACTAGAATAAGTGTCAAGCACCAAAGAAAGATGACAGCTCAGCAAACGTGACCACCGAAGATGATGGTGAAGCACTAACTCTGACAGCATGCAGTCCAATAGAGACTTGGGTTCTGGATTCTGGAGCATCGTTTCATGCTTGTCCTGACAAAAGTTTGATGATGAATTATGTTGCTGGATATTGCGAGAGAGTCTATCTGGGTGACAATTTTCCTTATGATGCTGTGGGGAAGGGAGATATTCGTGTTAAATCTGCTAATGGATCCGTTTGGACAATGCGTATTGTGAGGCACATCCTTGGTCTTAAGAGAAATTTGGTTGCTGTAGGGCAGTTGGATGATGACGGTTATGATGTTAAATTCGGTGGAGGTGCTTGGAAAATAGTCAAAAGAGCTATGGTGGCAGCTCAGGGTTTGAAAAAGGGCACTTTGTATATGACCAACATCAAACATGATAGCATTGGAGTTGCTGCAGCACATAGTGACGCTGATTTGTGGCATTGTCGACTAGGCCACATGAGTGAAAAAGGAATGAAGCATCTGTGTTCGAAGGGTAAGCTGCCGGGTTTGAAAACAGTTGATATGGGTCTTTGTGAGGACGGTGTGTTTGGGAAACAAAAACAGGTTAGTTTCGCAAAAGGGTGGCAGAACTGTGAAGGAACATAAGTTAGAGCTGGTGCACAGTGATTTGTGGGGACCAGCCCCTATCACGTCTCTCGGTGGAGCTTCATATTACATGACTTTCATTGATGATGCAACAAGAAAGTTATGGGTATACTTCTTGAAACAGAAATCTGAAGCGTTTGAGGTTTTTAAGAAGTGGAGAGCACGTGTTGAAACTGAAACTGGTCTGCATGTGAAGTGTCTGAGATCTGACAATGGTGGTGAGTATGAACTTGCAGAGTTTAAGAAGTATTGTGCAGATAATGGCATTCGCATGGAGAAGACAGTTAGAGGAACACCGCAGCAGAATGGGGTTGCAGAGCGTATCAACAGAACTTTGAATGAGAGGGCTAGATACATGAGGTTGAAGTGTGGGTTGCATAAGATGTTTTGGGCAGAAGCAGTTAACGCTGCAGCTTTCTTGATCAACCGAGGACCATCCGTTCCACTGGAAAACGGCATTCCAGAGGAAGCTTGGAGAGGAAATGAGGTAAACCTATCTTACCTTAAAGTATTTGGCTGTGTTTCTTACGTTCATATTGATGCTACTGCTAGGAGCAAGTTAGATGCGAAATCTGTGAAGTGCACATTCATTGGATATGGCGGCGATGATTATGGGTATCGATTTTGGGATGACCAAAATAGTAAGGTTATTCGTAGTAGAGATGTTGTGTTTAATGAACAGGTTTTGTACGAAGACAGATTGGGTGCATCAAACACTGTGGGTGTTAATACTCGGGTTAAAGACCCGAAGATTGTGGAATTGGATATCTCCAATTCTGGTGACGACAAGATTCTAGAAAACGAGGTGACTAATGAGAAAGAACCACGTACTCGAGAGCCTACTTTGAGAAGATCAAGTAGGGAACATCGTGCTCCTGAGAGGTATTCCCCTGCCTTACATTATTTGTTATTAAACTGATAGTGGTGAGCCAGAGTGTTATGTAGAGGCAGTGAAAAGTGTTGATTCGAGCAAGTGGGAGCTTGCAATGGATGATGAGATGGATTCCTTGAAGTCGAACAACACGTGGGATCTTGTTGAGCTTCCAAAGGGAAAAAAGGCGCTGCATAACAAGTGGGTTTACAGAATCAAAGAGGAAGCAGATGGTAGCAAACGTTACAAGGCAAGGCTGGTTGTGAAGGGTTTTCAACAGAAAGAAGGGGTTGATTACACTGACATATTTTCTCCCGTGGTGAAGTTAACGACTATTAGGATGGGTTTGAGCATAGTTGCAGCGGAGAATTTATTGTTAGAACAGATGGATGTGAAGACAGCTTTTCTTCACGGTGATCTTGAAGAAAACATTTACATGCAGCAACCAGAGGGGTATGTGCTTGAGGGTAACGTTGAGTTAGTTTGCAAGTTGGAAAAGAGCTTGTATGGTCTGAAACAAGCTCATAGACAGTGGTACATGAAGTTTGATGGCTTCATGCATGAGATTGGCTTTGGGAGATGCAATGCTGATCATTGTTGTTACTTTATGAGGTTTGATAGTAGCTTCATTATTTTGCTGTTATATGTTGATGACATGCTGATAGCAGGTTCCTATGTTCAAGAAGTGAACAAGTTGAAGAAGCAACTATCTGAACGTTTTGCCATGAAGGATCTTGGCGAGGTAAAACAAATCTTGGGTATGCGGATAAATCGGAATAAGGTGGCGGGTAAGTTGTATCTTTCGCAGTCTGATTACATTGATAAAGTGTTGAGGAGATTCAATATGCAAGATGCAAAGCCAGTAAACACTCCTTTAGGTAGTCAGTTTAGATTATCAAAAAGGGAGTCACCTACTAGTGATTTGGAGCATGCAGAGATGAAGAAAACTCCATATGCTTCAGCAGTTGGGAGTCTTATTTATGCTATGGTGTGTACAAGACCAGATATTGCGCATGCAGTGGGAGTTGTGAGTAGATATATGACTAGTCCGGGAAAGCAACACTGGGAAGCAGTGAAGTGGATCTTTAGGTACTTACGTGGTACTTGTGATAGGTCATTGTGTTTTGAGGGAAAACACACGGACTTGAATGGTTATGTAGATGCTAATTTGACGGGTGATCTTGATGGAAGAAAGAGTACTACTGGTTATGTTTTCACATTGGGTGGTACAGCTATTTCATGGGGATCTAAGTTGCAGAAGATTGTGGCTTTGTCTACTACATAAGTTGAATATGTAGCGGTGACGGAAGCTAGTAAAGAGATGGTATGGTTGCAGAATTTCTTGGGTGAATTGGGAAAAGGGCAAATAAATAGTATTCTATACAGTGATAGTCAGAATGCTATTTTCTTAGCCAAGAATCCGGCATTTCATTCGAGAACAAAGCACATTGAGCTGAAGTATCACTACATACGGTATCTCTTGGAGAAGAAGACTTTGCAACTTGTTAAGATTCTGGGAAGTGAGAACCCTGCTGATATGTTGACTAAGGTTGTGACCTTAGAGAAGTTGAAGCTTTGCATGGCTTCAACTGGACTTGGTGAGTGAAGAGTCCAAGGATGGCGGTACCATTGTTAGAGGATTGTTATGTGGAAGAGTGAAGATGTGGTTATGATGACATTAGTCTCCAAGTGGGAGATTGTTAGGTTTTGTGGAGCCTGAATTATCAAAGAATGTAGCTTCCTAGTTTAACTGAGAGTTGTAGAGACCTAGTTTCCTGGGAATTGCAGAGTTTGAGTAATTCTATAATTAGGAGTTGTCTAATATAAGGAGTTGCCTAATATTATGAGTGTGTCCTTATTATAAATAGCCTCTCTTGTAATTGTAACCCAACAACATAACACATAGTGAAAATCCTGGCTTGGTATCGCCCTAGATGTAGGCAACGAACTGGGTAAACAAATAACGCGTCTTTCTTGCTTTTCGTTCGTGTATTTTTCTGTTTATCGTATTGCAGTGCAACAAGTGGTGGGGTGAGAGAGGCATTGGAATCTCAACATTAGTATGATATTGTCCACTTTGGGCCCAAGCCCTTATGGTTTTACTTTTTGGTGTCCAACTCCCCAAAAGGCCTCATACCAATTGAGATGTCTCCAATCATATAAACCCAGTTCAACTCTCTTATATTTTCGATGTGGGACTCTTGTTTGCCCCAACAATCCTCCCCTCAAACAAAGGACCACCGAACTGTCCCTACGTGCGCCCCACGAGACTGGAACTTCGCCTCCTTTTTCAGTTTTCTCCCGTGATATTGTTCTTGGCCAACAAACTTTTCCTCTTCCTTTCAACAAAGGATCTCCGAGCCTCCCCTTAACCCGACAACTCATCACCTGTGATCGTCTCTTTTAGGCCAACGCTCACCTTCTTTCTCATTCACTCTGGGACACCCACACATATCGGGAGTACTGGCTCTGATACCAGTTGTTAGGCATTGGAATCTCCACATTGGTATGATATTGTCCACTTTGGGCCCAAGCCCTCATGGTTTTACTTTTTGGGGTCCAACTCCCCAAAAGGCCTCATACCAATTGAGATGTCTCCAATCATATAAACCCAGTTCAACTCCCTTATATTTTCGATGTGGGACTCTTGTTTGCCCCAACAGACACAACTTTGCAATGAGGAGAATCTAAATGAATCCATTGATTCAAATACAAGGTGATAAAGTCATAGGTAAGTTTTAGATGCCTTGGTGCATACTATTGGAAAGCCAAGGAAGTCAGTGTTCCAATGCAACAAACGGATCAAGATTCTAGCATCCAAAGAAGAAGTTATAGCCAATACCATGAAGCCGCAGAGAGTAGAATATAGTTGCGCGACCTGACAAGTCGCGCTACTCAGTGTAACATGTAAAACTCGTGCGACAGAACGAAAAAATAGAGAGCAGTGCAACCCGCGCGACTAGTATTGCGATCGTCCTCGTAACGCAACTTTATTTTGGCCGAGAAACGTTAGAAAACCAAATTTTAGCCCAACAAATATTTGTTCCTATAAATATCATAAAGGCTACGTGATTTAGCACACGACAACAACCACAAGCAATCGCATACAAAATACGAATTGACCAAAAGAGAGAACGGGTCGTTCTTCACATCAAGGGCACACACGTCCAAGGTTGGAGATCGTTAGCAAGGATTGAAGTCAATATTCACTAAAGAAGGAGCAAGACGACAACGATTGGGAGTTTATATATATCTTTCTTTTATTATTTTCTTACAATGTTCTTTTCTATTTGTAATATTGAACTTGCAATCATGAGTAGCTAATTTGTTATGTTTAGAGTTATGGCATAATTGGATTGACAACCCTATTTGATTTCGTATGTTTATGATTAAGACCTTTTTGTTTATGTGTTTATTCATCTATCTTGATCTCAATATTTTTGTGTATCTTGCCAATATATGAATAATTATAGTTATGGGAGGTAGCTAACGCCACCACATAGCATGTTCTGTAGGATAGTTGAACCTGAAAGTGTATGGGAGGTCACTAACGTCGCCACATGTCCTCTTGTGGAATCAAAAAAAGCCATGAACACGTAGATCAAAATCTTAATCAAAAGCATGTGAATGAACACATGGGGAAATCCCATGAAACCTGGCACTTTAAACATCCATTCACCATCTGATTTAGTTAATATTATTTAACCAATCATCCAATTCAATTCATTCTATTAGTATAGTTTAGTTTAGCTTAGTTCAGTTTATTTAACTTTCAACCTATAACATCCAGATCTTTTTTAGTAACCAATTGAGAATAGAATAAAAGAAGCGAGATTGATTCATACAGTCCTTGTGGGATACGATACTTGGGACGTAATCTTACTTTCCATTTTATATTACTTGACGCGTATACTTGCGGAAATGTGTGTTAATAAATAATAACGCGTGAAAATACACATCAAGCTTTTGGCGCCGTTGCCGAGGACTAGGCAATCCGTCGCTATTAGTTTCTTTTATTTTGTTCAATTTTGGTAGAATTTTCTTAAGTTTTTGATTATTTTGAAGGTACTATGGACGCAGAGATGTTTGAGGGAGAGACGTGTGATGATGATGATGCATAACCTCATTAGACACGTTATTACCGTAATTTGGCATATTACTCGGGCTCTCTGGAAGAATCTTATGATGATTGGGAGATCTTTGAGGCGAATTGTGCAAAAACGGACCATGATATCAATTTAGCCGAGTTTCACATGATACAAACCCCATATATCGCTCCACAATAAAAAAAATGCAGTCCCAACCAACATAGAGAAGAAACTACCCAAAGAACTAGCCGAGAGCAAAGACGCACATATTCCTAATGAAGTCAACAATGAAGTCAATGATGAAAATAGCGAAGCTGATAATCTTGACGATTCTGCGATTGATCAAGGTGCATCCAATAATGATGACTCCTTAATAGAATACATGTCTACCTTTAAAAATGATTTTGAACCATAGGAAGAAAATATATATGCTCTCAGACATATAAATGGGCATATCAAAAAGGGTTAACTATTCTCAATCCAGACGACTGCGAGCTCATGGTCAAAATCGGACGTATCTTACCTCCTTTTGAACAATATGGGTCGGCCACTGAGAACCGAGGTGAGCAAAGAAGTGTCAATAGAAGAAGATAAATCATTAAAGATTGACCATGAAGCACCTCAATTCGATGTCGTGGAGAATCAAGAGACACAACCACACGCCATCCCTATTCAAGTAGAGATTGAGCTTGATCCAATGCCCATAATTCATGCACAAAAAGAGACAGTGGATATACAAGTGAGTAGTCCAACACTCAAGAACTATGGTGAGAATACTGAGTTCTACTTGGAAATTGGCATTGATGACCGTGCAAAAGCCAAACCACTCCTACCAATTGAAGATGTTGTCACATTGAAGGAGAAGCCAGTTAGAAAATTCATGGTCATAGATCTAAGCACGGAATGACTTCTTGATTATGCACCTACAATTGAAGAGCCATGTGAAGGACAACCTAACTACTCAATGTGTTAAAGTTGAAACTTTGATACATGAGACCTGGGAATTGAAAGTGGAGAGTCAACTTATCGAAAGGTGAAGAAATAGAAAACAACCATCTATGCCAAAGTCACAACACAACTATCAAAAAAGGCAACAAGTTGGAAAGAGGCAGCCACTTCATTGAAAAGAAAATAGAAAGAAAGCACCATATTTCGACGCCATATCAAAAAGGTTGTTACATGGAGCTCGTGAGCCACTACATAGGAAGTCCAAAAGAAAGAGAGTTCATTTGCAAATGAGGATCGAAGAAGATAAGAGGTTGGCGAATAGATTCATGCAAAAGAGTCTCCATTGGAAGAAGGCGAGAAAACTGCATAAAGTTGATACATTGAAATATTTTGAAGATTGGAGTCATATTTATATTACTTGACTCGTATACTTGCAAAAGTTCCTATTAATAAATAATAGCATGTGAAAATACGCTTCAGACCCCACTGCCCACAAGATTGTTGTAAGCAGGGATGTTATATTCATGTAAGATAAGAAAGAAAATGATAGGGGTCGAAGGGAAAGTCTAGAAACTACGCTAGTGGTAGTCGAGAAGGATGCTGAGTAGAACGATCCTACTGAACAGAGCATGAACCTAAGGAGATAACAAAGTCTAGAGTCTCGGGGATACGTTGGTTAACACCTGTCACGAGACCACCAGGATGGCACTCAGACTATACTATGGAAAACAATGTTGCATGCTGTCTTTTTGATGAGGACAATGAGCCATCAACTCTCTGAGAAGCAATTAGTAGTTCACATGCGGCTTAGTGGATGGCAACAATGCAGGAGGAAATTGAAGCTCTTCTAGCGGGGACTGATTTCAACGAAATATTTCTCCTGGTGGTCCGATTGGCAACTATGCAGATGGTTCTGGTGATGTGAGCTACATTTGATTTACATCTCGAACAATTAGATGTAAAGATGGTTTTTCTTTATGGTGATCTTGAAGAAGAGATTTATATGCTCCAACTGGAAGGACTTATTGTTAACGGGTTTGGAATTACGACCTAATTAACTGAATTATTTATTTGGGTTGGAACGCCTTTGTCCGTGGTTTAAAAACTAAATGCTATTTAACGGGAGAAAAAACTGACAAAAACATTCCTTCCTTTTATTCACTATGATCCACTCTCTTTTCCGAGTCGATATGCGTATTTCCGAGTCTCTGTGTGTTTTTTCTTAATTCTCCGACCTCTCCTCCACCTATCCCTTCTTCCTCTGTTTATATAGAGTTTTCAGGGACAGGTGTCGTCATGCATGTTTTTACAGGTGTCGCTATGCATGTGGTGGTGTTCTACACGTGTTACAATGTTCATTTAACCAATAAGATAACGTGTTTATCTGAAGTGCTGACTGTATTATTTCTTCTTCTGAGGGCTTTGGTATTCTTTATGATAAGGGGTAGACTGCCTTCGTTGCTTCCGAGAGCTCATTGCTTCAAATGGTGACTCGAGGGCCGAGTCTGAGTGTTCTCTTAGTGACAGTGTTTCTCCGAGAGGTGTGTATTATGGAGTGTTTGCTTCAGGATATTCTCCGAGGGAGTGTTCGTTCATGGGTTGATCTCCGAGAGGTTTTTAGCTATCGTGGGTAGGTGTTTTCTTTTTCCGAGTGCCCGGAGAGTGTTGTTCTGTAGTTGTTGCGTTATTGTGAAGTTCCGACTGCTGGGTCGGTCGACATGAGTAATGTTCCGAGAGTATTTGTGCTGGGAGTACGTAGCAGGGAAGTACTGTGGTAGTGTTCCGAGAGTGTTTGCGTTGGGAGTGCATAGCAAAGAAGTGTTTTTGTCAAGGTTATAGGACTTGGGAGTCCATTGGGGCCCTGCTCGGTGTCGTGATGGATATCTGAATCAGGTGGATCCATTCGGGTTTGCTCTTTATCCAATGCCACCCTGATATCTAGTTTTGAGTCATCGTGACTTTCCGAGGGACGCTAGGTGCCCTCATCGGATTGCCACTCGTACCGCTTTGGGTTAGTAACCGAGCGGTATTGGTCACACCCGATGGGCCTCCTCGTTGGGAGTGGGTACAACTCATCGGAAGTACTCGTGACAATAGTATTGTCCATTTATTAATCCTTTTGATTTAGGACTAATATTCTCTTTAATCTCGTATTTTCTTTTATACGGTTAACACTAGCCCCCCAAATTTCGATCGCTCTCGTAGAGGCGAGGGAAATTTTATTCCGTGGCCTCTGTGAGGTAAGGGGATTAGGTTGGCGGTCTTTGCGAGGGGAGGAGAATTTCTCATTTTTTGGGGATTTCTAGGGATATTATGTGCAAATAAGCATATGTTTATAATATCGTGAGAAAATTACCTTTTTGCCCCTGAGAAGCAACAATTCAGATAATTGTAATGGTTCTTTTTGATCATTGGATGTCTTAAATTTGGCTTTACTCATTCGCCCGTCGATCTCAAGGACACGTTGTTTCACGAGTGGAGACGTGGGTCGTGGAAAATGGGGCACGTTTTGATGACTGTTATCTATAATTAAGCTCGTCCGTATCATCTTCCTCATTTCACCTTTCTTTTATCTCCCAAACTCTTGCTTTCTTTCTTTACTGATTTGCCAACTTTTTTCCTTGCTCAAAAAAGAAAATGGCTTCTTCCGTCAATCCTTCCACCGTTGATGTTCCCGCCGCTTCGGTTGTCACTGCTCCCCTTGCGGGACCTGCCGCCGCTACCCGTAAGAGGAAATCTGCCGCCGCTGAAGGGAGCGGCACCACTTTGGCTAGGAAAGCTAGGGTTTCAAAATCGAAGAAGCCCCTTGTTCGTGATTTCTCCAAAATTGAAGGGATCCGGTCTGTTGTCACCTACGAGCAAGTCATGGATCTGTTCTAGGCTACGTGGACCGCTATGAAGAATATGACTGTTTATATTCCAACTGAGGATCATAGTGCTTGTTATCCTCCCGCGGGTATGCTCACGGTGTATTTTGCACAGGTAAACTACGAGTGACGCTCGTTTATGCCACCCTTTTTTGTGAAGTTTTCAAGACTTGTGGCATATGTCCGAGCCAATTGGTGCCCAACGGGTATGCTGCACTTTGTATCTATGTGTTCTGGTGCCACGTCAAGGGGTACGAATGTGTGGTGGACCACTTTCTTTCGATTTTTGACGTGGGGGTGTCGCCCGGGGGGTATCCCTTTTATCATGTCCGACATCGAGACAATTCTGGGAGTTCCACGAAGAGGATTATGGGTGCAACGATTACCTCACATAGTGTTTGTAAGGACAAGTTTTTCTTCGTGAAGCCTGTCCGAGGGAGGTGGGACGTTCCCTTTAAGTGGGGGGAAGGCTCGACTCCAATTCACACTATTGATGAAGATACGGTGTTTTCCCCGGTGGTTGCTCAACAAAGGTTAATGGAGTCAGAAGATTTTCCGGAGCTTTTTGATTGGGCTGGGCTTCACTATGCGGTTTACACTGATGATAAAGTGAAGAAGCCGCTTTCTGTCTCGTCTTTGTATCTGCCAGCTTTTAGTAAGTTCTTTCTTATTCTCATGCTTTTTCTCTAGTAATTATCTTTTCAATTTTAATGATCAACCATTAGTCGCGATATTCCTCCGAGTGGTTACTTGTATTCTTCTACTGCCTGCCCTGACTTGATTTTGTGTGGCGCAGAGGAGGTTATGGCGAGATACTATCTTGTGTCAGGTTCTGAAGAGGCAGTTCTGAGTGGGCATAGTGAAGCTTCCGAGGGGGGAGACCGCATGGATGGCGAAGTACGGTTTTCTACCACGGGAAGGGTGGATTCGGAAGCTGAGGAAGTTCCTTGGGACACCCCGTGTCTCTTTGTGGATGCTGAGGGGGTATGTCTGGAGGCTGTTCCCTTGCGACGTGTGGATCCCACGCTCGCTCTGGCCTGGAGGTCAATTTCCGATTCAATTGCTGGTATTTCTCCGAGGAGCTCTGAGGGGGTTCTGTCTCCGGGGGTGGGAGAAACAAGGCCCATACCTCCCGAGCTAGAGGTTGTGCATATCTCTTCTCGGGACCCTTCTCCATCTCCTTCTCGTAAGTTTTCTTCTTTTTTCTACTACTTGTTTTAAACCTCTAGTCCTTTTAGTATGATTACTTAAATATATCCATGTTCTGGTAGCGGCACTCAATAAGGGGAAGGCCCCTATGTTCCCGGGTGCTGGTCTATTTGCCCAACTACTCCAATCGGATCCGGGGGAACTGGCAGGGGGTCCAGAGGCGCCTCCCAAGGGTCCTACTGACTCGCCGAGGGGCTTGGAGGTGAAGAAAGAAGTGCTGGGCACATTGCTCAAGGGAGAGGGTTCATCGGCCGCCATGGAGGTTCCTGAAGTGGTGACGATGGAGGCCACTGCGACTGTCCTTCCTCCTACTACTGATCTTCCAAAGGGGGCTATACTGCGAAGGTCTGCTTCCGAGGAAGACTTTTCTCAGCCACCTGGGAAAGAGTCTCCTACTGTGGGGGAAGCTTATCATGAGATCCTTCATTTCTTTGGGTCCGCTCTTTCCGCGCCTGCGGAGGGGTACCAGTTTCTGCGGGCTAGTACTGTTTGGATGGAGGCCATCGTAAGTATTTACTGCCTCTTAATCTTCTTTTGCCATGGTTCTCTTACCTCCTTATTTATATTATTCTCTCTACTTTGCAGTCTAAGAAGACTCGGGAAGCCATTACTTCCGTGGAACAACGTTGTTTAAGGGAGGTGGCGGAGAGGGGTACTCTTCGGGAACAAGTGGCTTTTCTGTAAGCCCAACTCTACGAGGCTGAGTCGTTGGCTGCAGTCCTTCGCACCAAGTTGGAGGCTAGCGACTTTAAATGGAAAGAGGATCAGGGGGCAAAGGAGGTGATGCGTCTTGTCTTGCAAAAGGTGCAATCGGCCTATGATCAGATGGAGGCTTCCGAGAGGGCAGTTCGAGCGCAATTTTCTCATTTGATGAAGGAGAAGGTAGAATCCGAGGAAGTCCTCTGTGCTCGGATAGAGGCTCTAGAGAAGGAGAAATCCGAGGGCTTGGAGAGGGAGATGGAGCTCCAATCGCGGCTACATGAGCTAGTGGAGCTAAGATTAGTTGATGTAATGCCCCTGAAGGATGTGCAACCCCGGATTGACGAGGCTGTTAGGTGTGCTACAGCAGAGGTGGAGTGCCGGTTTACTTCCCTGTCTGCTCGGGATACTCTTGGGCATATGCTATGGGGATATTTGGAGTGTGCCACCTTGGCTCGAGAAGTGGTGCCTTCGGGGGTGAATTTTGGCCGCATATTTGATATCAAGAAACTTGCTAGGCCGTCCCCCGAGGAGGTTCAGAACATACTGGAGATGTTTGATAATGTGGTGACGCCAAGGGCTTCTCCTATTCCCTCTTCGATCACCTCCGCTCCTGGCGCTAGTAGTTCTAGTCGGGTTCCACTCCCGGGTCCCTCTGCGGGAGTCCCCAAGGAGTTTTCCATCGCTCTATCCCAGCCTCCTCCGAGTACGGGAGCGTAACATAGGATTTTATGTTTTTATTTTACGCAATTTTAATATCCCGTCTTGTAAGTTTTTCCGAGGGCTTCTAGGATTTTTCCCTAATGAACAAACTCTTTTTCGAGTATTTGTCTATTCTGAGCAAATATAATCACTTGGTTTATTGTCTTTAAAATAATAAAAAGGCTTGCTGCCTAGGTTAAAAATTAAGGGTGAGGTGTCGCTTGGACACGTGTATCCCATTAACTAGTTTAGACAGCTCAAGCTTTTCACTCTCTTTCTAAGATGGTATAAGTAGTTGTTCAGTAACTCTTTCAGAATTACATAAAGTTTTTACTGTTTAAGGCTTGTCACATTTTTCTGAAAAGCGGAGTTCCCTTTTGAAATTAAGTAAAGCAAGTACATTACTTACCTTGTCAAAATGATGCCCCTATTTTTTAAGCAGGATGATCCTTCTTCGTCCCGTCATTCTCCTCGGAATTCTGCTCGGACTCCTTCCCTATCGTTAGGAGTACGACACGCGACCTCGGAGAACTCGGTTCAGGGGAGTCGGCATAATGAGCGCATGGTTCATGGGGGGAGAGGCAATTCCGTGAGGACCGTGTCTATGTCTCCGGAGGAATCTCTCTCTCGTATTAACCACATACGTCAGGTGTTCACGAGTCGTGACTCTTATCCCTTGGTAGACGAGTCGTCGGTGTTTACCAGGCTCGTGCTGGAGCCCGAGCGGATGATGGGTCTAGGGCGTGTCGGTACTGTCGTTGGCAGTGAGCATGGTGCCTCCGTTACGACGCTTTTTGCCCAATACAACCTCGACATTGATGAATATGACATAGTACTACCGCACCCCGAGCAGAGGGCTTATGATCCTCCGTCGGGCTATCTCACCGTTTTCCGGGAGCAAATGCGGTGCGGGTTACGGGTGTTTTTTCACCCTTTTCTCCAGACTTTATTTCACTATTGGCAAATATGCCCAAGTCAGCTAACTCCGAATTCTTATCGTTACCTGGTGGGATACATTTTATGTTTTGAGTTACTGAAGTTGCCACTGTCTCCTTCTCGGGTGGGAGCTATATTCAACCTTCGCCCCTGCTCGGGCGGTCTCCCTTTCTTCAGCCTGGCCCATCGGGACAAGAGGAAGGCTTTTCTAGACATATCCCACTTCCGTAATAATAGAACGTATTGGAAAAAGGGATTCTTTTTTGTCCGTCCGAGGGGCTTATCGGCCAGGTCGTGGGGAGTACCGCTTCAATGGGGGCTTGGTTATATTACCCCTGCCGAATTGATTTTGCGGAGAGAGTGGGACATCCTGTCCGATAGCGGGTTGTTTTCGGGGATGTACGATATCAGTAGTCTGTTAGAGTTCCCGGAGACATTGATCATGGCTGGCTTGCAACAGGGGGTGGAACTCTTCAATCTTCCACAACAGCCTCTCTATAGCAATTTCTTTTTCCGTTAGTTTCTTTTCTTTCGCAACCTTTTCGTGTGGTACTTTAATGTCTCCGTTGTCACGCTATTTTCTTGTTTTGACAGGAGCGGAGATGGGGGCTTTTGCTATTGAGCCTTTCAATGAAACTTTCCTAGGGAGAGCAATGAATAGTGGGTATAATACTACGGACGACGACTCGTCTGAGAGTTTTAGTTTAGGTGAGGTAGCTGGCCCCTCGAGGACAGGGCACTCACCCGTGGCAGCCCCCCAATGAATTCTGTGGCTCATGAATATGATCCGATAGCTGCGCTTACGCAGACGGATATTCCATTGCCTCCGTTGATACTATATTCTTCATCTTGGGGGGATACGAGGATTGTGCATGCTGTTGAGAAGGGTTCTTTGTCTCCAATTATGGGAGCCTCTATGCCGCCCGGAGAGGGTTTCGACCGTGTCTCGAGGCCGCACTTCGAAGGAAATCCCCCTGCTATCGGGTCGGAGCCACTCGGAAGTGGTGTTTTGTCCCCATCTGTTTTGGGGACGATTAACTTTTGCCGCAACTATCTAAGCGGTCTTTTGAATGCTACTGATTGCGAGCATATGAAGTCGCTACCCTTATCGGACCTTCAGGATTTAATCTGCAAAGATTTATGTGAGGTAGTATATTCTTATTTTATGTGATACTAACCTTTACGAGTTTTCTACAATTATGCATTTATTTGTCCACAGATCTATATAGTGTTGAGCGCCATTGGATCTCGGGGCGGATCATCCTCAGATACAGAGTTGGTGTACCGCCGTAAGGATGAGCTAGAGCAGGGCTTGCTGGATGCTCGAGAAGAGGTGGATCAACTGCGGAATGATCGGGAGAATTCCGATGAGGCTCATGCCATCCTCTTGCAGTCAGAGCGGAACAGATCCTAGGACTTGGAGCGTCTTTTGGCGATGGAGAAAGCTCGCGTAACAAGCCTGGAGGACAGGTTACGCGATTTTCGGGAGAAACTTCATTCTGTCGATGAACAATTGTTGCGGGTTATCGGGGAGAGAGATGCAGCGAACTTACGGGTGTTGGAGTTAACTCGAGCCCATGAAGTTGCGTTAGTGTTGGCCCGGGTCCAAGCGGTTTTGGGTGTTGTGGGGCCTTCTGTCCTCCGCGAATCCCTTGCGCAGGAGATGCATGATCTAGTCCGCATGGGATATTACTTGTGCTGGGATACAACAAAGGCTTTGCCGGGATTCCCTTTGGATATGGTGATTCCTGAGTTGGATATTCATCAGGTGTTCCCGGAAGCTCCTCATTCGCAAGGACCGATCGCGTCTACCGGAGATCCGGATCACCTATCCACGGAGGATCGCCCCCGCTTGATTAGGGAAGGAAAGCGCCCTATAGAGGATGTTTAGTTTACGTGAGTGTTTGGTTGGTGTAAGGGCCCTTGTATAGGATACGACCCGACCTACTTTTAGTGTGGGATCTCGCGTTTTACGCTTGATGGTCCCTCGGGTTAGGTTGCTAGTATGACTCATAGACAAGGAGTCATTATTTTGTTGGGCAACCTTATCTCCCGTGTATTGCATATGCACCATTTATAAACAACTTTATTTATGTACAAAGCTGTTTTATTACATTATGCATAGTACTTCCTAAGGTTAAAGGCATTCCAAGTATTGCTAAGGATAGCGTCCTCGGAATTGGCGAGGAGATATGTTGCAGGCCCGACGATCCCTGCTATCTTGTAAGGTCCCTCCCATCGCGGCTCGAGCTTGCCTACGTTTGTGGAGGCTACGACCCTTTTCATCACTAGGTCCCCAACTTGAAAAGTCCTGGGTTTCACCTTTGAGTTGTAGTACCGGGACATCCGGCCCTTGTATTCTTCATTTCGGGCCGCGGCCCGCATTCTTTTTTCTTCGAGGAGTTCGAGAGCGAGGGCCAAGTTAGAACTGTTAGCCACCTCCTCGTATTCCCTAAATCGCCAGCTCTCTATAGAGACTTCCGTAGGTACGACAACTTCGCAGCCATAGGCTAAGCTGAAAGGGGTTTCGCCCGTGGCTGCGCTTTGCGTGGTCCGTTAGGCCCATAATATGCCAGATATTTCCTCTACCCACCTAGCTTTGTGCCAGTCGAGTCGGGCCTTCATATTCTTCAGGGGAGTTCGGTTAGTCCTCTCTACTTGACCGTTGGCTTGAGGGTACCCCACCGAAGCGAAGCGGTGTTTAATTTCCCAATGGTCGCACCACTTCTCTAACCCCTGATCCGTAAATTGCAAACCATTATCACTTACCAGGTTCCGAGGGACACCGAAATGACACAGGATATTCCTCCATAGGAAGCTGATAACCGCGCCCGCGGCTATGCGGGCCAGGGGTTCCGCTTCTACCCACTTGGTGAAGTAATCCACTGCTACGAGGAGAAATTTTTTTTGCCCGACATCGGGTATAAGAGGTCCCACTATGTCTATACCCCATTTAGAGAACGGGCAGGGGGTTAAGTGTGGTTCCCATGGGGCAGCGGGCTGATGAACCCGAGGGGCATAAGCTTGGCATGGTTTGCACCTTTCGGCATGGCTTTTGCAATCGTTGACCATCGTGGGCCAGTAGTAGCCTTGGCCAATCAGGTGCCCGACCATACTTTCGCCGCCCGTATGACTGCCGCATGTTCCCTCGTGGGTTTTCGCCATAGCCAGTTGAGCTTCCTTCTCATTTAGGCACCGAGCATGGGGGCAGGAGTATGTTCTGCAGAATAATTTTCCATCTTTAAGGAAATACCTGAGAGTTTTTCTCGCCATAAGCCGTTGCGTGTCTTTATTCGTGGATTTTGATTGGGGTCATCCAGCTGGACGGAGGGTCTATAGTGGAATTCACTTCGTGACTCTCGGCCTTCTCGGACTCGGTAACTTGAAGCAGGGTGATCTTCCGAGTGCGAATAACGGTCGTTTGGGTGGCCATTTTGGACAAGGCGTCCGCCTCTTGATTCTCCTTCCGTGGGATTTGGACTGTTTTGCACTCGTCAAACCATTCCCGTCTGCGGTGAACCGCCTGAAGGTATGCTTGCATTCTTTCTTTTTTAGCTTCATACCAGCCGTTGACTTGCTGTACAATTAGTTGCGAGTCGCTGTGGATGACTATCTTTCTGAGGTCACCTTCTCGGGCAAGCCTCATTCCTATGAGTAAAGACTCGTATTCTACTTCGTTATTTGACAAGGGGTAGTCGACTCTGACCGTGAAGTGGAGTATCTCTTCCTCGACTTCTTGGTTTGCTAGAACTATCCCTGCCCCCCCATGTGTGCTCACAGAGGAGCCATCCACATAAATGTGCCACATGGGTGTCTTTTCTTCAGCTCCGATGCCCGTCATTTCCGTCACAAAATCTGCTAGGACTTGTGCTTTGACAGAAGGTCTCGGGGCATAAGAAATGTCATATTCGGTGAGCTCCACAACCCACTTTATCAATCTTCCCGAGGTCTCGGGCTTGTTAAGAATCGCTCGCAACGGGTGTTTAGTTAACACAGTCACGGGATGGGACATGAAGTATGGACGAAGTTTCCGAGCCGTGGTAACCAAAGCTAAGACAAGTTTTTCGGTTTGGGTATACCTAGTTTCGGTCCCGAGAAAAGTCTTGCTCACATAGTACACGGGGTGGTGCTCCTTGTCTTGCTCCTGAACTAGCACCGCACTTATGGCTTCCTCTCCAACTGATAAATACACAAAGAGCTCTTCATGTGATGCTGGTTTCACTAGTAAAGGAGGTTTCACCATGTAACCCTTTAGTTGTTGGAGAGCTTCTTTGCATTGCGTGGTCCATTGGAACTCCTTGATATTGCGTAACACCTTGAAAATGGAAGTCCTTTTTCTGCCGATTTGGAGACAAATCGGCTCAGGGAGGCCATTCGACCCGTAAGTGTTTGCACATCTTTGATGGTTTTTGGGGTAGGTAACCCTAGGATGGCTTCGGCCTTCTCGGGGTTGACTTCTATTCCCCTTTCCGTAACCATGTAACCGAGGAACTTGCCCCCTCTAATGCCGAAGGAACATTTCTTAGGGTTAACCTTCATCCCGAACCGGTCCATGATAGCCAGGGCTTTTCGAAGGTCCTCGGGATGGTCATAAGCGGAGCGGATTTTCACAACCGTATCATCCACATAGACCTCCACCGTATCTCTGATAAATCCTGCAAACATTAAGCTTACCAATCGCTGATAGGTGGCCCCTGCATTCTTGAGTCCAAAAGGCATTACTAGGTAACAAAAGGTGCCAGCGCCAGTGATAAAACTAGTCTTGTCTTGATCCATAACGGCCATCGGGATTTGATTGTATCCCTGGTTCCCATCCAGGGTGGATAAGAGTGCGCAGCCCGCTGTTGAGTCTACCAGTTGGTCAATACTTGGGAGGGGATAACAATCCTTAGGACATGCGTCATTGAGATTTGTGAAATCCACGCACATTTTCCACTTACCCCCATGCTTTGGGACTAAGACCACGTTGGCCAGCCACTCGGGGTAAATGACTTCTCTGATTTGTCGTAGACTGTGGAGTCGCTGAATTTTCGACCGAATGATTTTGTTGCGCTCCGGGCCCATCTTTCTCTTTTTCTGTTGGACTGGCTTGGCCCCGGGTTTCACATTAAGGAAATGTTGACATACCTTATTGCTGATTTGCCCTGGTGGGCCGTCTTCCCACGCGAAAATATGGTGGAATTCTTTCAAGATGGGAATCAATTGGGCTTCCACTTCAGGCTCCATTTGGGTACCTACTTTGACAGCTTTCTCCGGACTTCCCTCTACGAGTTCCACCAATTTTAGCTCTTCCACGGGTTGTACTCGCACTTCCTCTGCTTTTCACTTTTTGCTGTTTCCGAGGGTAGGTTCGTCCTCTTCAGGAGGGAGAGCATTTATACGGCACTCCCGAGCCCTTGCCTGGCTCCCTCGGACCTCTTCGATACCTGACAAGGTTGGGAATTTTACCTTGAGATGGAGTGTTGAAGGGATTGCCTCGAAGGCCCGAATGGAGGGCCGCCCACATATTGGGTTGTACGTTCTTGATGAAGCCTCTACCACCCAAAATTTTGTGGGCTCCGTTCTTCGAAGAGCTCCCTCTCCCCATGACATTGGGAGCGTTACGGTTCCAAGGGTGTTGGAGGTTTCTCCCGAGAAACCTATTAACGGAACTTCGGCTACTTCTAATTGTTCTCTCCTTAATCCCATGGCCAGATAAGTGGGAAGAAATAGGACATCTACGGAACTACCGGTATCAACCAGTATTCTTTGGACGTCAATTCCGTATATCACGGCTTCTATTACTAAGGGGTCCTCGTGGGGATAAATCACTCCTTTTAAATCTGCGGGTCCGAAGGTGATGCTAGGTAGCTTTGCACCTTGAATAGATCCCACGAATAATTCGTGTTCTGCTCTCCTAGCTTCTTTCAAATATTGCTTCTTTTTACCTTGTGATGTCACAGAGAGATCTCCTCCTTCTATCATACTAATGGTATGTCCCGAAGGCGCGTTATTTTCATACATTTCCGGGGGAGGGGGTGGGGTCCGCTGCCTCGCAGTTTTCTCTCGAGGCTTCCGACGGGGAGTCGCCCGGTCTTTTTCTTCCTCTTCCTTTTGGGGTCTCTTATAGGTATAACGAGGGGGATTCTCGGGGTTGTTTACCTTGATATAGTTCTTAAGGTATCTGGCCTCTAAGAGGCGGAGCACCTCCCTTTGCAGGGTGGTACACTCCTCATTGGTATGCCCATAAGTTTTGTGGTATTTACGATACTTACCCGTATTCCTGTTTCTGTCGGGGAACCGGGCCTCCCTTGGCCATCGCAACTCAGTGCTGCCTCGCATCACATTGAGTACTTCAACGGGGGCATTGGTCATTGGGGGCAAGGGAACCGGCTTGAGGAATTTCTTGACCGGACCACTCTCGTCTTTACGTTGAGGTGGTTTCCCTTCCCGGTTTCTTTCCTTGGCTTTTACTTCCCGTTCGGTGGATTCATGATGTTCATTGTCATTGTTCTCTAGGCGTCTCTTCGTGCCTTCAGCCTCCTCCATTAGGATATAAGTCTCCGCTTGCTGCATCAGCTCGTTCATATCCGTGATATGATTTCCCGTAAGGTAGCAGAAGAATTAGCCCGCCCGGAGCCCTTGCGTGAGTATATCCGCCAAAATGGTGGTACTAACGTTCGGAACTTCCAGCGCCGCATCTGTAAAGCGTTTTATGTACTCTCGCAAAGGTTCATTCTTCTTCTGTTTAATGGTGAAGAGGTTCGTGGCGGATTTAGGGTACCGCCGGTTGCAAGCAAAATACCTCACAAATAGGTGGGCTAGTCGATCAAAGCTGTCTATGGAACCGGGTGCAAGATGGGTAAACCACGACTATGCCCGTCCTCCAAGGGTTACGGGGAACACACGACAGAGTACGTGGTCCAGGGCGGAATTGAGGTCCATCCCGACTAAGTATTGATGTATATGATCCTGCGGATCCTTTCCATCTGCATCCCCAGTATATAGAGGACCATTTACAGGCCGCATCCCCGCGGGGATAGAGGCTAAGGCTATCTCGGGGATAAAAGGGGATGTTTTAAAGGTAAGTTCTTCCTTAGGTCCCATTGTTTTTTTAATATCACCCACCTCTTTTCTAAGATCATCAAGAATTCTCCATATGGTATGATCCTCACCTGAAGAGGGGAATGGTGCGAGAAGGTCCGGAAGCACTATTCTTCTCTCTTGTTGGCCCGTCCGGCGCGTTTCCCGATAGTCGTAGTGCGCTTGGTCGTTCTGCGGGGTTTCGTAGCGCCAGGGATCGGAAGCGGGGCTCCACCTAGATTGAACCCGACCTCCTTCAGTCCAGGGGTTTTGATGGCGAGAGGATCGAGGGGATAAATCGTGAGGATCCACGTATCCAGGCGAGGTCCTTCGGGCCCTAGTCTCTATAAGTCTTTCAAAGATGGAATGAGGAATGTTGATAAAGTCCCTTTCTTTGCACTGGCGATCGGACAGAGTTTCTTCCGAATGTTGAGGCTGGCGAAGACGACTCTCGCTGTGGAATAGGTTCTCCATGATAGGCATTGTTTTTGAACACTCTCGAAAACAAATCTTATGGCGTTTCCACAGACGGCGCCATTTTTGTTAACAAGTTTGGAATTACGACCTCATTAACTGAATTATTTATTTGAGTTGGAACGCCTTTGTCCGTGGTTCAAAAACTAAATGCTATTTAACGGGAGAAAAAACTGACAAAAACATTCCTTCCTTTTATTCACTATGATCCACTCTCTTTTTCGAGTCGATATGCGTATTTCCGAGTCTATGTGTGTTTTTTCTTAATTCTCCGACCTCTCCTCCACGGCTCCACCTATCCCTTCTTCCTCTGTTTATATAGAGTTTTCAGGGACATGTGTCGTCATGCATGTTTTTACAGGTGTCGCTATGCCTGTGGTGGTGTTCTACACGTGTTACAATGTTCATTTAACCAATAATATAACGTGTTTATCTGAAGTGCTGACTGTATTATTTCTTCTTCCAAGGGCTTTGGTCTTCTTTATGATAAGGGGTAGACTGCCTTCGTTGCTTCCGAGAGCTCATTGCTTCAAATGGTGACTCGAGGGCCGAGTTTGAGTGTTCTCTTAGTGACAGTGTTTCTCCGAGAGGTGTGTATTCTGGAGTGTTTGCTTCAGGATATTCTCCGAGGGAGTGTTCGTTCATGGGTTGATCTCCGAGAGGTTTTTAGCTATCATGGGTAGGTATTTTCTTTTTCCGAGTGCCCGGAGAGTGTTGTTCTGTAGTTGTTGCGTTATTGTGAAGTTCCGACTGCTGGGTCGGTCGACATGAGTAATGTTCCGAGAGTATTTGTGCTGGGAGTACGTAGCAGGGAAGTACTGTTGTAGTGTTTCGAGAGTGTTTGCGTTGGGAGTGCATAGCAAATAAATGTTTTTGTCAAGGTTCTGGGACTTGGGAGTCCATTGGGGCCCTGCTCGGTGTCGTGATGGATATCTGAATCAGGTGGATCCATCCGGGTTTGCTCTTTATCCGATGCCACCCTGATATCTAGTTTTGAGTCATCGTGACTTTCCGAGGGACGCTAGGTGCCCTCGTCAGATGGCCACTCGTACCGCTTTGGGTTAGTAAACGAGCGGTATTGGTCACACCCGATGGGCCTCCTCGTTGGGAGTGGGTACAACTCATCGGAGGTACTCGTGACAATAGTATTGTCCATTTATTAATCCTTTTGATTTAGGACTAATATTCTCTTTAATCTCGTATTTTCTTTTATACGGTTAACACTTATATAAGAAGGAAATTATAACTTGGTTTGCAGGTTGACCAAATCTTTGTACAGTCTAAAACAGGCGCCGAGGTGTTGGTGCAAAATATTTGATTCATTCATCTTGAGCCTAGGATACAACAGACTCAGTGCAGATCCTTGTGTACATTTCAAGAGATTTGGTGATGACTTTGTTATTTTGTTATTGTATGTTAACGACATATTTGTTTCAAGCCCCAACAAAGCTTAAATTCAAGAACTGAAGGCTGAACTAGCTAGGAAATTTAAAATAACGGACTTAGGACCAGCAAACAAGACTCTAGGGATGCAAATCCACCGAGATAGAAATAACATGAAGATTTGGCTTTCTCAGAGGAACTATCTGTTGAAGACATTGCAGCTGTTCAACATGCAAAATTGTAAGCTAATCTCTAACCACTTTCTATTAATTTCAAGTCATCCTCAAGTATGTGTCCTAGGAATAAAGAAGAGAGGAGTAAGATGTCTCAAGTACCATATCCATCAACAGTGGGAAGTTTAATTTTTGCTATGATCTGTATTATACCATACATGACACATGTAGTGGGAATGGTTAGTCGATACATGGCGGATCCTAGTAGAGAGCATTAGAGTATAATGAAGAGGGTTCTTAGATATATTCAGACAACCTCAGATATTGCATTATGTTATGGAACTGGTTTTATAGTCAGGGATTATGTTAATTCTCATTATGCAGGTGATCTTGACAAAATCAAGTCCACGACATGATATGTGTTTACTCTTGCTAGAGGTGCAGTAAGATGGGTTTCAAAGTTACAGCTAGTTGTTGCAGCATCAACAACAAAGGCTAAGTACGTGGCAGCTACGCATGCCAGTAAAGAGGTGGTTTGGTTGAAAATAATTTTAGAGGAACTCATGCACAAACTAGAGAGTATTTTTCTATTCTGAGACAATCAGAGTGCGTTGCATCTAGCAATGAATCGAGCTTTTTATTACAAGATAAAACATATTCTGGTTCAGCATCACTTTGTTTGTGAAAAAGTCGAAGAGGGTACGGTGAATGTGCAGAAGATTCACGTTAAAGATAACACATATTATTTTATGTCAAATAGTGTTAATGATGATGAGTTTGTTAAGTGTCGGTCCTCGTGTGGTCTAGTGAAAACGTAAGCAACATGAAAAGGCAAGAGAGAAAGAGCAGTGTGAAGATCTAACTTGTCCATAATCTAATCTTGAACTGAGGTTGTTGGCTAGCAGTGCATTTCTTTAAACAGAAAGTACATGTAGATCTATCTACCATATTAAATCCCACATGATTTTGACATGGAATTGTCTTATTCAATTGGCCTATAAAATGCAAGCTCCATCCGGCATTTCATATCATCCTAAAGCAACAAATCAAAGGCATACAAAACTAATCATGTAATTTATTTAAGTGTGTTGTTAGTGGGAGATAAAAATAGAGAGTTTGTGTGACTTTACCATGATAAAATTCTGAGGATTGTAATTCCTATTTTACGCTCGTAGTGAAGTTCTTCTACCTAGCTCGTGGTTTTTTACCCTAAAGTAATTTGGTATTTCCCACGTAAAATATATGAGTCATTTTCTTTTTCATCTTTAACTATTTGTCGCATTTTATGCTCTATCTAGGGTACACTTTACAACATGAAAACTATGTATTGAACAAGCCATCCATGGAGACGTGGAGCACGCATTGATAATTCGAGGCGTTACATCCATTCAGCTAACGACATATAATGAGGTATTTCACCATAATGTCGAAGGACATCTTGAAGATGATTATGGAGTTCTTTACTCAAATACTATTTGATATGTCCGAGAGTTCTACCATTTGTCAATCCGAGAACTCAATGCAGTTTTTGATCTTGGTTCTACAGAAGGTGCAAGGAATGCACTTGGTACTTCTTCATAATTTTGGAAGAGCATCTAAGATTATGCATTTTAATGTGTATTGCTTTCATATACTTCTAGGAAAGTTCGTTGTTGATTTGCGAGAATCACGAATCACATGCCTCGATATCTTAGAATGCTTTAGAAGTGGGTTTGAGGATCACATGGGGCATCCTTTTAAACTAATGGAAAAAATCAGAACCACTGGTCTTGGTTTTCTACAACAAGGAAATACAGTCGACATTATATTGTTAAAATTGTTGAGTGAAATAGATGACATTTATCAAATTGGGGCATGTTTTGCGGCTTATATTACTAGTTATATCCAGACTTTGCATTATACTCTCAATTACATCCAGGTAGGTTTATCCGAACTAAGCCAATCTCCATCAACATATGTGAACCATTTATCAAGAGGTTTAATTGCAATCTAGAGTACATCAAAATTAGTGTTGTTGGAGTTCTTCATGACCTTTAGAAAAAAAGGAACAAAGTTCATATCCTTGGGGACAAAGATCATTTGAAATGGGGGGAACTATCATGTACCTATAATTTGATGGACCAAACAAATTGAGTTGATGGTTGATGAGCGTTTATTTAGCGTGATTAAGTACGTACTTTCTTATGCCTTTGTATAATTCTTGGTGCATATTTATTGGCTCTAGGATTTTTTCACGTTTTCTTAGGATTTTATGAGTCAAAGTAAAACGATGTTAAAAGAGCCTAAATTGATTTTTTTTTAAAAGAGTGGTAAAGATAGTGTCACAGCACAACTTTAGATGCCATAGCACTACGCAAATCAAGATAAAACCCTGAATTGCATCAAGCAAATAAGCCAAAAAATTGGCCCAATTGAGAACAGAGTGAGGCAACAATTCCATTTGGGCAGGAGGTATCGCAATCCACTGAAGCATCATCTCATCACAAGGAACAAGCACATAGTAGCGCCACAATGGAGAAAGATGCACGAGCATTGTGGGTAGTTGCGCGACATAGCCGCGTGACATGCCAGTTCGCGAGTCTCTAAGGCAACACTGGCTTATTCTACAGTTTAAGTTGTGGCTATTTACGAAACCATGGCAACAAGACTTTCCTATATATAGGAGAGAAGGGCCAGCACTTCGAACACAATGCTTACACTTCTTACAAAAGTTAACAACATTCTCTATAGTTTTTCATAGTTATTCAGAGAGAAAAATTGTGAGAGAAACACCATTAAAGTTCTGTTTTTTTCTTCTTCATATTCTAGAGTAATAGTTCGTGGAGAAGAAGATAGCACATATGAGCTGAGAAGATAGCCAAAATGTCAACGTTCCACTAGATCTGAGAAGCTTTCCCCCCATCTCTTTACTTTGTTTATGTTATTTAACTCTTTACTGATTGTTGAACTCATGACTATGAGGAACTAACCTACTCTTTTTTAGAGTAAGGGTGTAACTCTGATTTATGAATATGTATATTTATTTTTTATAATGTGTGCATGAAATATTGATGTGTCTAGATTGATTAGTTTTTATGTTGTGTAACTAGTCTTGTTCTCGCTGGATGAACAGATGCACTACCTTGGGACCGCTAGAGTGTAGATGTTAAGCTAGTCATATATATATATATATATATATATATATATATATATGTGTGTGTGTGTGTGTGTGTGTGTGTGTGACTTTGGTACACTAATTCAACTATTGTGTAACCCCTATATCACACTAAATCAATATTGATTATCTACGTTTATGTTAACACAATTTAAATGAGTTAACTGAATTGCATACTTGATATCTCTACCAAAACAACTGACAAATGGGTTGATTTTGGTAACGCAATAGGTCATCAAAGACTCAAGGATTCTATAGTTAGGATAAGTCCATCTATAGGTCATGCATCAAGCATCTCAAGTAAACATAGGTAATTTGTCTATGAACTATGGTTAAATCAGTGGTGAAACCCAACCTCTAAAAAATATTTAATCTATTATGTTATAACCTAAGCATTGAACCAACCAATCATCTTAAATTTTATTTTGTTTACTTTCTTGCATTAATTAGCTTAGTTCTCTAGCATCTAATCCGATTATTATTAAAGTCTTCCTTGCATTCAAATGTTTTCTTGCATTTAAATAATTTTGTTTGTATTCAACCATTCTGTGCATATTCTCTTAGTTTTCTTTGCATTCTAGTTAGTGATCTTCTGCATTCAAAACTATTTTCATAAAATCTGCATTCATAGCATCTTGCATTCACATAGCATTCATCACCCAGAACATAGAAATAGCAACCGTGACAACCATTAGCATAGTAATTAAAGGGGGCAAGAATCCGTGTGGTCTCTTAACTTGGCACCCTCGCCAATTTAGTCCCTTAATTAGTCACTCCACCAATTTAGTTTCTTTTTGATCAGATTTTCAAAATTGGCCAAAAAATGCTGACGTGGTACTTGTTTGACCGATTTCATCCGATTTTAATTGAAAGTATTAGTTTTTTCATTCTATTTTGACACATAGACATGCCAACTTAGCCAAAATAAAAAAAAAAATTATGTATAAAAAGTTTGTTAAAAATGTAAAAAAAATAGGGAAAATTACAGAATTATAGCCAAACTTTGGACTTTTTTTGCACTTCCATAACTGAACTTTGAACTTTCGCACTTGGATATCCAAAATTTCATTTAGGCAGCACCGTTGTATCTCAACTTTGAAAAACTAAAATATGGGCAAATCCGGGCAACAAAACGTCACTAATCGACCAAATGACATAATTTTACTATGGCAAAATAGTTAGATCAGGTGAACTAACATCTATATTATTCAACAAATTACTGAACCCTTCAAAATCAGAAATCCCCAACTTTTAAAATCAATCTCTTTTCTAGAGTTTCAAAAAAATAATCGAAATTGAAATGGAAAACTCTATAATGTGTGGTTGTGGCGTAGGGCATCGAGAAAGACTTCATAGACGGGCCTTAATCCGGGTCGGTGGTTCGGAGATGCGAGAGATACCGGGTAATTAACCCAGATTCAACTCTTTTTGTTTTGTTCTTAATTTTTGCTTTACGAAGTTCTGATTTGATCGATTTGTGTTTGCACCAACCTGGGAGTTGCAATTTCTGGACTTGGGTTGACCCCGCCAATGTGTGATCGAGCTAGGAAAATCATACCCGGTTTGCTTGGTAGGGTGAATCACTGGGAAGAGGATGTTGCCCGCAGCAACAAAATGGTGAGGATTCAAATTGTACTGCTGGTTGTGGTTTGTGCAGTGTGTGCATCAGGCTTTCTAAAGATGGCATAATGTGTTGTGTTATTAGGTGTTAGCTAGTGTTTAAGTATGTATTAACTTTAATTTGTACTTGTGGAGTTTAGTCAAATTGTGGTGGAGTTCGAGTATTTGATAAGTTTAGTTGAGTTTAGTCTGATTGTAATGTAGGAGCTTGGATTGTTGTTGTAGTGATCCCTGAGCTTTCCCCTGTTTATTGGCTTCTATTGTTAAGGTTGCAACATAGAGTTGTGGCGTGTTTTTGTATCTACTATTGAATCTAAATTTCCAGCAAATTACTAGTTCAAACTGGTGATAAAACAGAGTTCTAAAACATAGTTGTGAAATGGTAAATCAAACACAAACCAAAAATTAAAAAACATGGCTAAACATATGCCAAAAACTAATGTTTTGTTATGTTCCTCACCCCCTCTCATCCTAACAAACCCTCAGAATCTCCTGCATCATCATTATCCATCTGTTGATCTTCACCTTCACCATCCATCTGCTCATCTTCACCTTCATCAACTGAGGACAACACTATTGCTTCAGGGAACTGGACTTGTGGATCACCAGGGCCAACCTCAATGATCTTCTCCTCATAAATCCCATCCTCCTCAGGGACAAAGGACATTTGATCTCATCAAACAACTAGTGTAGAAGTCTGGTATTCGGGAGTCCATCCATTCTAAGGTATAACTCAAAATGAATCTCCTGCCAAAATAAAGGCGAATAATATTTAAAGAATTGTTGGTTGATTCTAATCATTACAACTTGCTTTAAAGGATGAATTGTTTACTTGAGGCCTGTGATTTTCATTGGCTAGACCCGTAAACACCCTAAAATCCGGACCTTCACTATAGATCCCATGATGATTGCAAAAGCTTAGAAATAGAATGTACTTTATTCTCAGAAGTTTAATCTTCTCTTTCAATCGCCCTATCAGGTATGAGGTGGTAACTAGCGTATCTTGTTCTGGGTTGACTAACCTCAAATCGCTCTTCAATGCATTCATATTACTGAGTCTATGTTTACTTCTGTGCTTCACTAGTCAATCAAGAAATATGGTTTCTGTGAGCCTGGTGAGATTTATGTCAAGGTACAACAATTGTAACTTAGCGAACCTATGATAATCATCTTATGATTGTGTTTAATTGATAGGTTGAATGAAATTTGGGTTTTGTTTAATCGGGTGTGGTAATGAATAAAATCCCGGCGTTTATAGGTGGTGATTCTTTGTGACTCTTGACATGGTGACTGTTAGATTTGTCACTAGTTGTGGCTGTTGAGATTCCAATTCCTGTAGTTGTAACTGTTAAGTTTGTGGAGGGAGTTGTGACTGTTGAGTGTGTATAGTATAGGGGTTGTGACTGTTGAGTTAGTGGAGAGATTTGTGACTATTGAAAGTGTAGAGTATAGGGGGTTGTGACTGTTGAGTTTGTGGAGGGAGTTGTGACTGTTGAGTTTCTGATGGGATACGATTGTGGCGTCTGGTGCTAACTGGAAGTGGCTGCTCTTTCTCACTAAGTCATGAAGGTTAAGTTGTTGTTGTGTTGCAGTATGTACTAAGATTTTTTCATGTTGCAATGACCATTTCCTTAATCATACATTAATGTAGTTTAAAAGGTAAGAAATGATGCAACACAAACAATATTATGACCAATATAATTTACTCAAACAAGCTGCCAAACCTCTTTTTGATTACAAGACATTGAAAGGAGTTCATCACCACAAAATATCATTCTTACAAAATGATATAATCAAAAAGTAACTCTAATATGAATTGTAGTGTTCTAAAGAGTAATTGGACAACCACAAAATTAAGACAATTCATTCACATGTCAGAAGAGTGCATCTTCCCCTGTTCCAACTGTCATTCTCTTTGGAGCCCTATTTGGAACAACCGCTGTCTTTTTAGGAGCAAGTGGCTTGTATTTACTCTTGCCTAGAGGTGTTAGGGTAAGAGATGTTGATGCTTCAGTAAATCGTTTCCTCTTACTCTTCTTAGCATGCTTCAAAACTAGAGGTTCTACTATTTTGATTGGAGTTTGACTCCTTGTATTTGGCCTGTGACTTGTGGTTTCTTTTTGAAGCACAGTTGGATCTTGAATCACTGTTGCACGTGTATTGCATGCCTGTTTTAACTGACTTCTAGTCTTGTTTGTTCCCTGAGGCATTTCTGGCACAGCAGAACCCTTTTATGCTTCTGTTTTCTTTGCAACAACTGACACATAACTCACTTAGGGAGAAGAATGGTGACTCCTAGTAATTGGTATGTTGGTGACATATGCCTCAGTAGCACTTGGGACAACACCTTTTCACCTCACCTGATAATTTAAATAAAACACAATTAAAATCTATAATAGTCATTGGTTGTGGTTATGTCTAGAACACACTTAAAATACCTAAAATTTCCTCTTCTTAGGTTGTTGTTCTGTAATTTCAGGGACTGCATGTCCAGCGTTGCCCTTGATGCTTGTGTTGGTGGTACCTTCACAAAATCGGAACCAATTAGATATACTAAACCACTATCATAAGCTTGAATTGATCTTAACAAATGCTAAGTACCTGTGTTGACTGTGCTATTTCAAAATTGCCTACTACTTTTTAACATAGAAAAAATAATTTAATGTATAATTGCTATAAAATTCGCTTGGTATAAATATATTAATTAGCCGAAAATAAAGATAGGATATGATTTGCTTATTTTCGAATTAAAAAAGGGTAATGGATGATAAAAGCACTCAACAAAAAATTGAAAAAGGCGATTTTCCTAAATCTCTAATTCGGGTTAATTGTTGTTTCCAAATCAGATTTCCCTAAATCTCTAACTAATTACCTCATATAATTAAGAATAATATGCCGAAATTCAAGTAGAGGATCACGATCTATTCTTTAGATATCTCCAATCATTGTATTGTAATATTCAAGGAATCCAAGACAAATTCATATAATCATTTCATTTTGTTAAAGAAGATTCCGAAAACAATAACACCACATTAACGGAATATAATTTATTACCTTAATTACTAAGCTAAATAAAATAATTTCCCAATTGAATACAAGACTTGTGCATCGTTACATTAATTCTTTTAAGTTTCATAAATTTTCTTCTTATTTATCTTCTCTTGTAATAAAGCTATACTCACGGGCAAGACTCAAAATAAAAAGACCAGATTCAAATAATAACGCAACAGGGAGAAAAACAAAGGTAAATAACAAAAGTAAAAATAAAACTAACACCAACAGTTTTCGATTTTTTATAAAAAGAAGCAATAACAAAGAGTCCAGATTTTTTTTAAAAAAAGAAGGAATAACAACGACTCAAAGGGCAAAGTTCGTGGGTCCACTTCAGGTCTGGGTCCGCTACGGACCCGGATCCAAACCCGAACCCAGACCCAATTTTTTTGTGACCGGGTTCCGGTTGGATTTCGGTTCGGGTTTGGGTCCAAGTACGACCTAGCACGTGACATGCCTGGTTCCACACTCACGATTCAGCTATATTGAATCAATTAAATAAGTGTTGTCGCCCACGTGCAATAAGAGAAAAACATTTGAAAACATTTGGTAGAAGCGAAGGAACGCAGAAACAAGACAACGCTAGGTTAGTGAACCAATTGGGGAGATCAAAGATCAAGTACGGAGCAACAACACTATCATTGGATGGAGTTGAGACACATTGAGAGGAAGATAACAAATAAAAAAAGTACAGACACCAACAATCCGACGAGTGTCCTTTGAGCTCGATCAAAGAAGTACTCTCATCTATGCTTTAATTCTTTTTATTATTTGACGATGAGGGCATCGTATGATTTTAAGTTGGGGGTGGGAAGCTTCGCTTTTGTTAACTATGTTATATATTTATCTTAGAATCTAGTTTTTTAAGGATTGAGTCATTAGAATCAAGTTTTAAGAATGAAAGCATGAATTAGTGGGGATCAATGATGATACATGCATAATATGGTACGAATTTGAGATGAAAGAATATATGAATGCCATTTAGTACATCTTGAGTAATATTGTCAAAAGTGTGTTTTATTTTTATATACACCTTTCTATCTGCTGCGAGTTAGTTGTGGGAATAATGTTATGTATTCATGATAAAATAGTGAAGAGCATGTGATTATGAATCTTGAATAATTTGTTTGATTGTTATTAGAGATGATTGAAGATCTTATGTGTTGAGGAAATGAAAATAAGCCATATTTTCTATTACGTTTTAGCCTTTCAAGCCCAAAACTCTTTTATTGAATAAAGATCCGTTGAACCCCGCTGAAACTTTTTTTATGTAGCCTTTGTTTATGAAGTCCAATTACCTACCCTAAGCCGAAAGAAAAAAAATATCTTACTCATTTCTAGAAATGGATGTAGAAGATCAAAAATGAGGGATAAGGAAGGAGCTTTAAAACAAAGGCATGAGCCCAAAAGAAATAAATGAAAAAGAAAAAGGGCAAAAAAAGCGAAACGGTGATGAGCATAATAGAGAGCACAAATAACCCCATTGAAAAATTGAAGATTAGGGGTGCCTCTCGAAAATCATGAAGTTTAGGGTGGTTTGATACTTGCGCAAATGAAAACGCAAGGGAAAGATGCAAAAAGACCCTAAAATGTATGACTAGTAATAAATGCATAAATGAGGGAGTGAAAAAAAACAAATGAGTTGATTTACTATGTACGTCTCTAAAACTCATAAATGTCTTTTTCATTATAACCCATACCGGAGCCTAACATTACAAGCTAAACAAGTCATAAATGATCCTCAACATATGGAGTCTACATGAATTGATGGCAACATAAAAAGTAGAGAATGAGAGTGAAGTGATTTCATGTTAAGAGCTATGACTTTATGAATTTGCAATGTGAAAATAACTCTTATACACGGTCAAGTAATATAAAAAACTACCACATTGCACAAGCGCACGGTCAAGTAATTTAAAATAAAAAGTAAATCACGTCACAAGTATCGTATCCCACGAGGATTGTGAATCAATCTCGCTCCTTCTATTCTATTCTCAAGTGGCCAATAAATAAGAGTTGGATGTTGTAGGTTCAATTAACAAAACTAAGCTAAAATAAACTAATAGTCTAAGTTCAATTGGATGATTGGTTGAATTATGCTTTAATTTAATCAAATGATTAGTGGATGTTTAGAGATTCAGGTTTCATTGGATTTCCCCTATGTTCACTCACATGCTTTATATTAAGATTTTGATCTATGTGTTCATGGATTCTTTCGAGGCCACAAGAGGACACGATCTGACTTATCTTTTCAACACATTTCAGGTTTAACTATCCCGCATAATGTATTATGTAGCGACGCTAGTGACCTCCCATAACTTCTAATCATTCATATATTGGCCAGATACACAAAAGCACTGAGACCAAGATAGAGAATAAACACATAAATGAAAAGGTCTTTATCAAAACATAAGAAATCCCAAAGGCTCATATCCAATTACACGATGAATTTAACATAAGTGATGATGCATAATTCGACACGCCTTGAAATTGGCTAAACTCCATCACGGTCTCACTAGACCCACGATAAGGGACTCCCGGGTGGAATTATCCAACACTTAGCCAAAATATCTTTGAGAAAGGAAGATAATACAAAACAATAAGGAAACAAGTGAATACAATGAAGGGTCCATGGAAAAAAGACCTCTTATCTATGGTCTCAATACAATAATCAAGGACAGACATGACTCGAAAGATCTCGCAGCTGGTCGAACGAAGCACGACTCAAGGAACCCCCTGGGAATATATGGGGACAAACACAACTCATAGGGAAACTAGACCCTCAAGGTAGGAACGAGCACCACGACGATTCGACCTGACTCGGAAGGAAGTGTGAACTACCCATGATAAAGGCAGCTCCCAACCACCCCTCATTATGACAGAAGGCCAGACTTCATTGTTCCAAGACTGCTATAGCAGCAGAAAGCAACAAATCTTACCGGTCTAGACCAAAGATTGGTGTAGGTCCGACTCTCCCTCATTGGTTCAGAACCACTCATAAGATGATTGGAGCAGACATCATCATTATCCGGTCAAAAGAAACTTAGTCAACTCACACTATTGGGCACCGCGTGCCAGACAATCCTCATTTGCGCAGAAGACCCTCACAGCATTGGCCATCGCCACCTACTGGAGTTAAGCCGGAAGACCAATCCTAATTGGTGCAGAAGGCCCTCGCAGCATTGGCCATCGCCACCACCTGAAGTTAAGATGGAAGACCAATCCTCATTGGACGAAGACCCCAAGGCTAGCACTATATATAGCCCATCATTTCAGCATCAGAGAAAGAGGGCAGTTTTCCGCAAATTCCCTTACACAAACATATTATTATACTTAGCAACATAGCAAAAAAAGCATCCTCTACAAGAAGTAGCTATCTCCCCATACGATCCCCCTTGTAGTTCACTCAAGATCCTTAATAAAATAATATTGCTTACTTTTACTCAAATTGGAGATAGACATTTCGAACAATATTCCGTGATAATATCCCCGACTTTTCTCGACTCCACGTGCCCCAGACGATATTGCATCACCAATAAGAATTTGGCAACTCATACTTACAAGTTCAACATCATAAATAAACAAGAAATCTTAAGGAAAGTGTGACGACCGCACCCCACGAGCCATACTCCGATCCGAGTTGGTTCAGTGGTGGTCAGCCACTTTACCCAATCCAGACTAAAGCGCAACTCATATATAGGAAGGGGTCCCACTTGTTCAGGATCAAAATCATGATTGTTAATGTAGCAATGGTACTGGACAATTATCATGATTGTGTAAATGGCAATCGAACATAAATGATTGGATATGATTTATCGATGAGTAAGAAAATCATGTTATGAGATAAGATGCCAAACAAGATTATGATGAAATATAGGTTGTTCGAGGTTTGGTAATGGAGTAGTGACTTTTTTGTCCAAGTTCCTCAAGGCTGAATGCCAAACGGTGCTAGAACAAATCAGAAATGGAACCTCGCCTTAACTCGTACGGGGAACCTTGATGGCGTTGATTAGTTCGTCAAACCTTTAACAAATTTAAATAATATTAATCAACTAAATTTATAATTTACCACAACAAATATTAGTACTTTTTCTTCAATTCTCATGTTGGTGAAATTGAGAACGTTCTTGTTAAGAATGCTAGTTACAATGTAAATCTTAGTAAGTAACACATAATCTTAATTTATTTCATTACACAAAACATGAAAATCTTAGATGATGAATTTAAAGAAAAACATATTACTTAACTAACTCTAGAAAAACTCATCTTTTTAGTCTTTAATTAATTCCAAACTTTTAATAAGCACACACCAAATAAGTATCATACGAAATAACACCTTAAAAGGTATAACTTAGTCATTTATTACTTTATTTTATATAGTAAGTTTAAAAATGCATATACTCGTTTTATAACTTAAATATAAAGATATAAACATGAGAGGTTTACCAAAACATGTGATAAGGGATGATAAATTATCTAGTTTGATGGTTAGGTCATGAAGTGGCAAGAATAATCTTGTAAGACTTATGAAAATAGTATGTTAAACATGATAAATCTACCATTTAAATGCTATAAATAAGATCACAAAAATATCAATTCATGATTATAAATCATAATAATCTAATTATAACTAATACTATATCATGTTAAGTTTATGTGTGTGATAAATACATTGAATTATGATGGCGATTAAACTTATAAACTAAGAAAACAAAGATTGTGCCAATTAAACTGAAAAATCACCGCAGTTTTGGTTTTACCTTTGATCGGACATCCAAATGAACTTGGTTTTAAAATATTTTTAAGCTTTATGGTTTTCTAGCATTATGAGAGATGTGGGAATCCAAGATTTTGTGAAAAAACAAAGGTTTGCTATGCTAAATAATTCTTGCAAAATAGAACCTATTTTCGGATTTTCAGACAACAGTCTACGGTTTAGGAATTTCGACCTTCTAAATCACATTATTTGAATAACATTCTTCATATTAAAGTTAGAGGACATCATGAGGAGTATTCAGCCGTTGGCCTTGATCAAAAAGGATTTTTCTACAATTAGTTATGATTTTTCTAAGGTGTAGGGTCGAATGGATATATAAATTCTGCGCAATAAAAGTTTTGGGGTATTTTTGGGTAGAAAATGATAAAATAAGAACTTGGGATGAATTTTTCTTGAAAGTAGACTCACTAACTTAGAGATTCATAGGAAGAAAGAAGAAAAAATCTAAATTATTTTGGGTGTGAAAATTGTTGGAAAAAGCCTACTATTTATAGGCAAAAATCATGTTAAAATAATTTTAATTAAGGTCCCACTTTGATTATTTTATAACAAAAATCTTTTAATCATTCTCTTAAGGATGTCATGGCTTACCTCATCAAAAATATGTCATGGCTTACTTCATTAGTTGGTTAATTGCATATCAAGTTCTTCAATTATTTATAATTAAAATTCAAATTGGTATAATTATATTTCTTTGTTACATACCTATTTGTTTATGTATTTTTTCAAGATAATTCCATCATCTTGATTAAGATTTAAAATTAAAATATATGTTTTAGGATTATAGACCTATAAAAATAATAAAATACTAACTTTCAAGTTTAAGGACTAAAATGCAAATAATACCCGGTGCACGTCATAGAGCAGCATTGTCTTTCTGCTTTGTAAGCCTTCACAATTATTTCTATAACTTCTACTCTGGATGTCAAAAGTAAGATCCATTTGTTGCGTTCCAATACTGACTTTCGTGGCTTTCTAATGATGTATATCACGGCCTCTGATTCTTACTGTAACTTTGTCACCTTGTATTTGAGTCAATGGTTTTATTCGGATTCTTCTTATTCTAAAACTTTTGGTGCTTTGACTCTTCCTCATTCGTTCCTTGCCCAAGTCACTTATCATTCATCCATTAGACTTTTTTTTGGTCATCCTTTATAGCCTTGTGTGAATACATTCTCTTTTAGCTCTTTTTCCCACAAAAAATCTACGTTTTCGCCAAACATCTCTAAAAACCTGAAATACACGAAAACATACTAAAATATGCTAATTACTTAAGTAACTCTTCATTTAACCCCATATATTTAGGTCTAATAATGCATACTTCAGATACTCATCATCTTTCTATTTTTAAGAGGTATACCATATATGATTTAATGTAATCACAAAAATAGGTAAGCAATGAATTGTAATTTTTCTCTAAACTTTTATCTTCTTCCTTTCCCCTATATTCTCTCTTTTTAATTTATCCTATCTTCCTCTCTTCATTTTTACAGTTACAGATTGTTTTATTATCTATAAAGATTCATAAAAAGATTTACTCAATGGAACATTCTGCTTCTAATCTAATCAGAATTGGCCGAGACATTATAGTACCTTCAACAGAAGCATCGTGAGCTTTTGAGACAGTCCGACTACCGCGGCGAGCGAGTTTGGGCCTAGAATTAAGCTTTACAAACGAGCGAGGGGACTGGATCTTCAGTCCATTAAATCCAAAGAATCCGAAAAGAAGCGTATGATCGTAAATCAGAGGCAATGGGGCGGAAGCACGTGGAATAGTTAGGGTTTCTAGTACAACAACCATGGTGGAGTAAAATCGATTTTACCCAATAGTTCGTAGTTGTGTAAATGTATAATAGAGTGTGTGAATGTGTGTGTAAATTGAATTAAATATGAAAGTAGGGAGTTAGGGAGGAGGTTTGCTTGTGGTTGGGGTAGAGTTTGTTTGGTGATATGTGCCGATATGTTGGCCCAACACAAATGAACGACCCAATAAATAGACAAGGCTAAGGTCAATGTACTTGACATGACCAACAACCTGTTGAAGTATTTGTTGAAAAATACTGATACTCGATATGTCACTAAATTCGACTTAGCGGGGAATCTGGGGTGAGGACCCGCATCTCGAGGTCTATAAATACCCCCATTCTAATGTTCAAGGGAAAATATTCTTACCATCTACTGTTCATACTATCCACGTCGAGTATTTGTACTCAACATACATTCAACAGACGATGAGAAGTTTGACGTGTTCCCAGGTACTCGACGTGTCTGGGGAATTCAACATACCCCTCATATTCGATATACCCCTTGTATTCGACATGTTGAGTCTGTTGTCTAATATTGAAGTTTCAAGGTATTGTGGACAAAGTTAATCAGAGATCATACAGAAGCTTAAATTAGCATAGTTAGACTATAGTTAGTTTATTTGGTTATGCAAGTTTTGTTTGGATGATATTATAGTAGAACTATGAGGAAATTTGATTTGTGAAACACTCATTCTGCAACGTGCGCTGCATATGGTCAGTTTTCACTCACAGAGTGGCTGGAGTTTGGCTTATTATTAACTGTTGGGATGTATCAAGCAATATTGAAGTTGGATCTTGATGGTGTAATAGCGTAAAAAGCGTGTTGCAATGGAGTGGAGGCGCTGACATACATTACATATATGTGTTGGTTACAGCTTCATTTGATGAAGTTTTAATACAAAGTAAATTCAACTTATTAGTTCCATAAAAAAGAAAAATATTACGTTTCCATTACTTCCTTGTAACGTGGTGGGGTTGTTTTCTGTTATCTCACTCAAATTGGAATTTGTCTTGGTTGTAACAGTGACGTGTATGTTGGTGCTTGTTTTCTATCACTTCACCTCACTCTCAGTTTTAATAAAATAAGAGTACGTAACATAATATTAGTACTTTGACAGGACAAAAAAACAGAGAAGTGGGCTTAATTTTCTAATCTGCAATTATTTACCAATCCTCCACTTCATATTCTATTCAGCAGCAAACGGATCCTTCCTCACGAATATACATTAACAAGACAGAAAAACAGGAAAGTCGGAAATAATTTTCATTCGGCAATTACTAATAATCTTTTGCAAAATAGAACAATGCCTTACGCAACTCGTACCCATCATCACGGCCATCTTCATCTTCCTTACCATCATCGTCGTCCATATCATCATCATCACCACCATCTTCATCTACCTTGTAGTAGAAACTCAACCTCCGCTTCATGCGACTAAGCTGACCATTAGCGTCAATAAGAAAAGTATAGTTTTGACAAAGATTTGATCATTTTAATTGTCAATTAAGTTGAGTTCAATGGATGTATTATGATGAAAATTTTAGTTGAATTCATGCGAGGCCTGGATAATCAATCTCACATAATATACATATTCACTTCCGGCTTTTAACCGTTCCATTGGTACATATAACAATTTTATTTCAAATTAGTTTCAATTAATAAAATAAGAGTATGTAACATCTTGACTAGCTTTGGCAAAAAAATCTAGGTAATATTGGCAAAAAAGTATTATTCCATGGTAGTCATTAATGAGAAAGCCACAATATAATTTTATTACAGCAACAAGGCAGAAAAACAGGAAAACAAATGTGCAATACAGTCTATTACATTAACATTAAAAAGATCCAAAGGCAGGAAAGTCGAAAACCTTGTGCATAATTTTCATTGGATATTAACTAATAATTTTTCGTTTCTAAATCATATTCAACTTCTGCATTAGCAAACTTGTACAACACCTCATGCCACTCGTGAGGTTTAACATAACCATCGCTGTCGTCCGAAACATCATCGCTGTCGTCCTTATCATTATCGCCGTCGTCCTTATCATCATCGCCGTCGTCCTTACCATCATCGCCGACCATATCTCCTCCCTTGCAGAAGCTCGACATATACCTCCGCTTTATTTCAATCCGCGGTAGACCTAAATCAAATAAATTAGATGCGCGATTATTTAGGGAAAAACTAACCGCTTCATCAATTTGTCGACGAGCGGAGGTGGACTGGATCAACGGCGGTGCGGTAGAGGTGCGGATGAGATGACGACTAATTGGGCTCCTCAGCGCTGGTTTGGTGACATTATATTAAGAAGCTTTGATGCGGTCATTGAACCCATTTTTGATTGATAAGCAATTTGCATTCAACTGAATGCATGCGTAGACGTGGGTATATAGGGTTTCAGGAGGGGATTAGGGTTTGGCCTATGTAACGTCTTAGGCACGAAACAATAGCCCAATATTTTAATTTCATTGAGTTCCATAATAGCCCAAGATTAAATCTCATGAGATTTATTAGTTAGTAAACCCATCTGTAATAAACTGCTGTAACAAACAACCAATAAACAATATTATAAACATGCCGATTAAATATTTGGGTAGATCGTTTTTTTAGATTCAAAACTCCATATGAATCATATTTTTTTTTAATAGTATAAACCAAGAGTATTCACCATTCTTCTGCAATCATGTGTTTTCTTTTTAATTGGAAAAATGATCAGCATCACACACTACAAGATTGGGAGCATCTGCAACCGCCACCCCCAATCGCCACGGCGGTCGCCATTATCGGCGACCGCTGAGCGACCGTCAAGCGGTCGCCCAAATAAGACGGCGACCGCATAGCAGTCGATCCGTCTCTTTTTAGGCCGTCGCCATGTACAACCACTACAAGATTTCGGGGTCTTTCGGGACCGCCCGGGCAGTCCCTAAAGACATCCGGGCGGTCCCTAAAGACCTTTAGGAACCGCCCAGCGGTCACCAAAAGGCGGTCGCGGATACCCTTGGTCCCCCACCCTTTAGCGACCGCTTGGCGGTCGCGGAGACCATTTTCTGCGACCGCAAATTTAGGGACCGCCGGGTGGTCCCTAATGACTTATGGGGACCGCCGAGCGGTCCCCAATAATATTCAGACTTTTAGGGACCGTCCGGCGGTCCCCAATAATATTCAGACTTTTAGGGACCGCCCAACGGTCCCTAAAAGTCTGCGGCAAAATAAAAAAAAACCAATAATATTCCGGAAAACACTACAAGAAAAAATAAAACAAACACTACAAGAAAAAAGGGTCATTCGCGACCGCCCGGGCGGTCGCGAATGACCCATTTCCGGTTGCGGATGGTCATCCGCGACCGCCCAGCGGTCGCGGATGACCGGTCGCGGATGAACTCGGTCGTGGAGGTCATCCATGACCGCTGAGCGGTCACGATAGTCATCCGCGACCGCCCAGCGGTCACGGCAGTCATCCGCGACCGCACCGCGACCGCCTGGCGATCACGGATGACCCCGGGGTCATCCGCGACGGCTCGGCGGTCGCGGGCAATATTCAAGTCATCCGTGACCGCCCGACGGTCACGAATGACATTTAACGAAATAAACAAATATTCCGGTAAATTACCGGAATAAATATTTGTTTTTTGCGAATATAATGTATGGTTGGACAATTTTTTTTATATAAACATCATTTAAGAGAATGATTTGTGTTATAAGTAAAGAAAAGAAGAAAATAAGAGAGTTGGTGTTTTGTTTTTTGGAGATATAAAGAAAGAGGAGAAGAAAAATTGTTGGTGTTTTGTTTTTTGAAGATATAAGAAAAGAGGAGAAGAAAAATTGTTGGTGTTTATGTTTTGGATTGGGAAATGAGGAAAGAAGGAGAAAGTGTTGGGTTTTTTAGAGAAGTTAATTTGAGTGTAATGAAAATTAATGGGTGGAATGGTGGGTATATATAGAATTTTCGCGAAAGACCTTGGAATTGGGGGGAAATTCAAAATTTTTGAAAATTCAAAAATTTCACCATGAATGTTATTCGTGACCGCCGAGCGGTCACGAATGACCCTCAGCGGTCACGAACCATCTTCGTGACTGCTGGGCGGTCACGAATGACCTTCTTTCGATAATTTTGATTTTCGTTTGTTTAATTAAGGTTCGATGTTTGTTAAATTGATAAAATAGTTACTACTAAGTAAATTAAAATAGATTTTATCACAAAATGACACATTACATCTAAAACAACTTGGTGTATGTGATGAATTAGTTGTAGAACATAAAATAGGTTATTCGTTCATAACTCTCCTAATCACATGTAATTCGCTATTTTAATATGTTAATTACTAATGTTGTACTAATTTATTACTTCAATTCACATGTAGTAATGAGACTTATTGTTAAAAATCATAAACACATCAATATGAATCCATAAAATCAAATTTTCTTTTATGAATGTCATTCGTGACCGTCGGGCCGTCACGAATGACCCGTCTTTCGTGACCACCCAGCGGTCACGAATGCCAACGGCTAGTTGGCCTTCGCGACCGGCCGGCGGTCACGAGTGCCAACGGCTAGTTGGCTTTCGCGACCGCCCGACGGTCACGAATGACAACGGCAAGTTGGCATTCGCGACCGCTAGGCGGTCACGAACTGCCAGATTTTCATTTATAAATACCCTTTCCCTTACTTTCCTAATTCATAACAATCTTCACCATTTCTTAAGGTATTCTCGTTTTTTTTCATTTAGATGGTCAACTATATTTTTAAATACTAAATATTGGTATGATATGTTAACTTGTTTATTCATTTCTTGATAGATATTGGCGTAAAAGATTCTTGAAGATCATTTTTTTACGCTTCAAGAAGTAAGTTGATTAATTTATCACTCTACAACCTTATCGTGCATGATAATTATTACGTTTTAATTAAATTGTTAATTATTAATTGTTTGTAGTATTAATTGTAATTAATTATATCCTTTAAAATTTACATCTTAGATAAATAATGGACTATCAAGTAGATAGGAATTGGATGTACGATAGATTCGAGAGCAGTGGTTATTTGCGAGATAGTTTTGTGGTTGGGGTTCGCACATTCATAGAATTTGCTTCGCGACAAGATGGCTATTTAGATCTAAGGGGGCGTATTAGATGCCCGTGCAAAAAATGTAACAAATCAAAGTTTTTTGATCGATACCAAGTCCGTGATCATCTTCATAAGTCGGGATTTACGCCTGGATATTTTGAGTGGGTTTTGCATGGAGAGCAGTTTACCACCACTTCTATGACGTTTATCGACGAACCTCTCGGCCCATCACACGCCAATATTCCCGACAGCCCTATTCGTGCTGACGATTCGTTTAGACAGATGGTCGTGGATGCATATGGAGGCCGATTTGATGAGGACGATGTGCGTAACGAGGATCCGAATCCCGATGCGAGAGATTTCTACAACTTGATGCATCTAGGTCAGGTGAAGATGCACCCTAAGATGAGCAAAACCGTCCTGCAGTGGATTGGAGAGTGGGTGAATTACAAAACTATTCACAAGGCGAGTAACATCGTTTCTGACCATTTTTTAAAGATGTCTAAAGATGGGTTCGACCCTGAGATTGAGAAGTTGTTACCTAAAGACACGAAAGGGATGCATAAGATGGAGCGAACCTTGGGGTTAGGGTACGAGAAGATCGATGTTTGCACAAATCAATATTTTCTGTTTTACGGGTTTGCGGCGAGCAAGGACTTCCTAAAATGCCCGATATGATGGGTTGATAGATACGAGAAAGGTAGGAAGTCAAAGGTCGCAAAGAAGCATTTGTGGTATTTCCCCCTAGGTCCTCGTCTTCAGAGGATGTATTATACCGTAGGTATTGCAAAGCATATGACTTGGTATTTGAAGTGTCGAGAGGCTACAGATCAAATGATTCACCCGGCTTCCAGTGAGGCATGGCGACACTTTGATCGGACACATCCGGATTTTGCAGTTGAGCCTAGGAACGTACGACTCGGCTTATGTACGGATGGATTCACACCGTATGGCTCATCTGGGAAAAATTACTCTTGTTGGCCAGTGATGGTAACCCCATATAACCCCCCCCCCCCCCCCCCCCCCCCCGATCTTTGCATGAGGCAGGAGTTCATATTTTTGAGCCTTATCATTTCCGGTCCAGATAGTCCCGGGAAGAACTTGGATGTTTATCTTAGACCACTAATTAACGAGCTTAATGCTTTATGGAGCACTGGTTTGGAGACGTTTGATAGCTCAAGGAAGGAAAACTTTCAATTACGAGCGGCCCTGATGTGGACGATTAGCGATTTTCCAGCGTATGGAATGTTGTCTCAGTGGAGTACGCACGGGAAGTTAGCGTGTCCTTATTGCATGGGAGATACGAATTCATTTACGTTGAAGAATGGTGGTAAACCGTGTTGGTTCAATTGCCATCGTCGTTTTTTGCCCAAAAATCATAGGTGGCGGCATGACAAGAATTCATTCAAAAAAGGGGAAAAGTCACTAGAAGAACCTATTTGCAGGAAAATGGGCGACGAAATGAGGGAAATTGTGGAGGGACTTGGGGATGTTGGTTTTGGCTGAGGAAGAGCATATTTTGGGAACTTCCCTATTGGTCCACAAACTTGATTCGTCACAATTTAGATGTCATGCATTGTGAGAAGAACTTTTTTGATAACATCATCAACACAGTATTGGATGACTCTAAGACTAAGGACAACATCAAGTCTAGACATGATTTGAAGATTTGGACTAACCGTGAAGCGCTATTTTTAGAACAATCACGAGGAGGCGCATATGTGAAGCCAAGGGCAACCTATTGTCTCAAGCGGGATGAAAAGGTCAAGGTCTTGAAATGGTTGGGCGATCTGAAATTTCCGGACGGATACGCGTCAAATTTGGGACGATGCGTACAAAAGCAACAACATAGGCTCTTTGGTATGAAGAGTCATGATTGTCACTTCTTCATGCAGAGATTGATTCCCATTGCTTTTCGCGACTTCCTGCCCACCAACATTTGGGAAACGTTGGTGGAGATTAGTTTATTCTTCCGGGCAATTTGTGCTTCAGAGGTTTCGACCACCGATATGAGAAGTCTTGAGGAATCCATTATAGTCATGATGTGCAAGCTTGAGAGGATATTCCCTCCTTCCTTCTTCGATTCTATGGAGCATTTGGCCATACACCTACCATACGAGGCTAAAGTAGGCGGCCCGGTTCACTACAGATGGATGTATCCATTCGAGAGGTACACAATGTTTAATGAGTTTAATTCGCTACTGTTATTCTATATGTTATTGACTTTTCGGTATTCCCAGGCGTATGTTTGATTTTAAAAAGTCAGTGATGAACAAAGCAAGGGTAGAAGGATGCATAGCGAATTCCTATCTCCTTTCAGAGCTATCCAATATGTGTGCACAATATCTAGGTATCTCCGCGAGTACTAGATATAACCGTCTCAATAGGAACGAGACTTTTGAGAGTTCAGAGTGGGATGATGAGCTGATGTTATTTCGAAAGAAAGGGAAGGCCTTTGGGCCACTAAACAAGAAGAGGCGGTTGTCGTCCGAATAGTTGGAGCAAATTGAACTGTAGACGCTTCTTAATTGTGAAGAGCTGGATGGATGGGTCGAGTAAGTCAATATTCTTTATTTTACGTGCAAACACTCTTTATTAAGGATAACTTGTATGTATCACGTATTTCTAACTTATTTTGTGTGTAACTCACATGTTGTTTATAGAGGAGGAGTGTAGTGGACTTACTCCCAGCGGCATCAAAAGAAAGTCGGCGCTGTAGTAAAGGCGTCAACGCTGTAGACGCGTTGGGGGTTGCGGCATCGCGACTACGACCACCATGTGTGATAACTATACGAGGTCCAAGACTACCTCGCCCACTAGCAGTAGGGGGAACATCGGGAACATCAGGAATATCGGGAACATCAAGAACATCCGGATCATCAGAAACACTTGAACGTTGTTGACCACTGCCAACCCGACGACGACGACTGCCTGCCATATCGAATATATGCTAGAAAAATACGAGAAATTATTTAAGTTAGATGATTCGCAGAGATTCCCAAAAATTCAGTCGTTACTAAGTTATAAAGTTCCCTAAAGATCATTTGTACTAAGTTATAAGATGATTTGTTCTAATATATAAAGATTCTCTAAAGGCATCATTTCTAAGTTATAAAGTTCCCTAAAGGCGTTATTTCTACAAAAAGAACATTAACCAATAATTTGACATGCATTTAAACTAATAGTTTAACATTAAATTACCGCGACGGATAATAATACATTAAATCACCTAAATTAACAATTTAATATTAAATAAAGATTCTCTAAAGGCATCATTTCTAAGTTATAAAGTTCCCTAAAGATCATTTGTACTAAGTTATAAAGAACCCCTAAAGATTATTTGGTCTAATATATAAATATTCTCTAAAGACATTATTTCTAAGTTATAAAGATCACCTAATTGCATTACTTCTAAGTCATAAATATTTTCTAAAAGAATTATCCATAAGTTATAAAGATTCCCCTAAAGGCACTATTTTTAAGCTATAAAACTACCTAAAGGCACTATTTTTAAGTTATAAAAACCACCTAAAGGCACTATTCCTAAATTATAAAGATTTCCAAAAGGCATTATTTCTAAGTTTGACATTAATAAAACTAAACTTATAATTAAACAATTAAAACTATTACTAAAACATTAAATATAAAACATAATTAAAAAACTAAAAAGATAAATATTTAAGAGAGAGAGAGAAGGGGACTTACAAATGTAAGGAATGAGAGAGGAGGAGGGGGGGTTTATATAGAAAACCCCCCTCCCATCCGCGACCGCTGGGCGGTCGCTCGTTCGCGACCGCCCAGCGGTCGCGGACGCCACTAGGCGGGCCATAGGCGGGAAGTTTCCCGCCTATGGCTTTCCGTGACTGCTGGGCGGTCACGGGAATTATGTCCGTGACCGCTGGGCGGTCACGGCGTTGTTTACCGTGACCGCTCGGCGGTCACGGTGGCATCCGCGACCGCCGGACGGTCACGAGCCGGCGGTCACGAATGACCCCGGATTCTTGTAGTGAAAGAAAATAATGAAATAAAAGTTAAAATAAATGTGTATTGGATTTGAACAAAAAAAAGAAGAAGAGAAGAGTGTTTCTTTAAAAGAAAGAAGAAGAGAAGTTATGTTTTGGATTTAAAGAAATGAAAAAAAAAAAGAGAAGAGTGTTGAAAAATTGTGATTTAGGAAGAGAAGAATGATAAGAGAAATTTTGGAGTTGGGTGTTTTTGAAGAGTGTTGAAAAATTGGATAGGAGAGTGGTGGTATATATAGAATTAAGGGTGAAAATTTTAAATTTTCGGAAATTTCAAATTTCCCCACAATCCCACCTACTTTTTAAACATTTAGAGACCGCCGGGCGGTCCCTAAAGATATTTGGTGACCGCCGGGCGGTCCCTAATGACAAGTGGTGACCGCCCGGAGGTCACTAAATATGGTTTTTAGGGACCGCCCGGCGGTCCCTAATAATATTCATACGTGTTTTTTTTGATTTTATGAAACGATTTCCATATGTTTTTGATTTTTAGCAACAAAATTCATTGTAACATGTCAATTGAAGTAACAAAAGATCATGAAACCACTAATTTAGTTATTTAATAATAGATTGAATGAGATTGAGAAAGTTTTTAACGTTGAACCTATTCTAAGTTATATGTACACTTAATCATCGTATGCTGTTTCATTTTGCATGAAACTTTGTAATTTTGTTCTTTTAACTATTATTAGGATATTTATCAACTAAACAACCAATGCGACACCTTAATTGTTCCATAAAATTAAAAAAAGAAAGTATGAATATTATTAGTGACCGCCGGGCGGTCCCTAAAGACAATTGGTGACCGCCCAGCGGTCCCTAAAGGTGGTTTTAGGGACCGCCAGACGGTCCCTAATAATATTCATACTCTTTATTTTCGATTTTATGAAACGATTTCCATGTGTTTTTGATTTTTAGCAACAAAATTCATTGTAACATGTCAATTGAAGTAACAAACGATCATAAAACCACTAATTTAGTTATTTAATAGTAGATTGAATGAGATTGAGAAAGTTTTTAACGTTGAACCTATTCTAAGTTAAATGTACACTTAATCGTCGTATGTTGTTTCATTTTGCATGAAACTTTGTGATTTTGTTCTTTTAACTATTATTAGGATATTTATCAACTAAACAACCAACGCGGCACCTTAATTGTTCCATAAAATTAAAAAAAGAAAGTATGAATATTATTAGTGACCGCCGGGCGGTCCCTAAAACCACTTTTAGGGACCGCCGGGCGGTCCCTAAAGACAATTGGTGACCGCCCAGCGGTCCCTAAAGGTGGTTTTAGGGACCGCCAGGCGGTCCCTAATAATATTCATACTCTTTGTTTTCGATTTTATGAAACGATTTCCATGTGTTTTTGATTTTTAGCAATAAAATTCATTGTAACATGTCAATTGAAGTAACAAACGATCATAAAACCACTAATTTAGTTATTTAATAGTAGATTGAATGAGATTGGGAAAGTTTTTAACGTTGAACCTATTCTAAGTTATATGTACACTTAATCGTCGTATGTTGTTTCAATTTGTATGAAACTTTGTAATTTTGTTCTTTTAACTATTATTAGGATATTTATCAACTAAACAAACAACGCGACACTTTAATTGTTCAATAAAATTTTTTAAAAAAAGTATGAATATTATTAGGGACCGCCGGGCGGTCCTTAAAGACCTTTGGTGACCGCCCAGCGGTTGCCCTTTTGAGCTAGGGACCGCCTAGCGGTCCCCTGTTTGGGCTGGGGACCGCCCAGCGGTCCCCTATTTGTGATGGGCGGTCCCCTGTTTTGGCTGGGGACCGCCCAGCGGTCCCCCTTTGGGCTGGGGACCGCCCAGCGGTCCTCGTTGCTCTGGGCGGTCACCAAAAAGCTGGGGACCGCCCGACGGTCACCAGGGGGGGTCGCGAAAACCCCCCAAATCTTGTAGTGAACATAGCGACGGCCCAGTAGTCTCCATATGGGCCGATGCGACGGCCCAATTCGTGGCAACGGCCCACTAGTGGAGCGACCACTTGGCCGTCGCCCCATATGACCCGACCCGCTACTTGACTTCTTCTTCTTCTCTTTTCTTCCATTTTTTTCCCTCTCATTAATCTTCTTCTTCTCTTCTCACGATCCACCCACCACCACACACCCCATACCCGACCCGATCCACCCACCACCATCCCCTATACAACGCCACCACCACCGCGGCATAATCCTCCACCACCACCACACGAACGATCGCCCCTCCGTTGCCACGCCACCACCGCTACCTCACCTCCGTCACCACGAAACCACCGCGACCCCACCTCTGTTAACACGCCACCACCGCGACCCAACCTCCGTCACCACGCCACAACCGCGACCCTACCTCCGTCACCACCACACCATCGCGACCCCACCTTTGTCACGACGGCATCGCGACCTCACCTCCGTCACCACGCCACCACCGCGACCCCACCTCCGTCACCACGCGGTAAAGTTCACCACAACTACAACTGTACTGAACATCATTATTTTTTGGCCACAAGTCTAATGTGAACTTGAGGAAACATCATTATTTTTTTTCCAGTCGGCCACTTACTTTTTGATCATTTGCAAAATCCCATTGAGCTCAAAATTATGTTCCTATCATCTGCAGGGGAAAAAGGTGAAAGTCCCTACGTTTCTGGATCCTGCTACTCAAAAGGTACGCTTTAGTCATATAGTGCTAATGCTTTTTGCTTCATATAGTGAGTGCAAATCTGGTGTTTTTGAATTCAATTGCTTCAAGTAATGTAAGTACCGTTAATTGTTTCCGAGGTGTGGATGGATGTATACACTCTTATAGTTCCGTTTATATGAATTTGGATATGAACTTTGATATAATGATATGAATTTGGATATGAACTTTGATATGAACTTTGATATGATGATATGAACTTTGATTATATTCTAGTTTATATTGTTGTAAGTTGGTTCGTTTATATGAATTTGGATATGAACTTTGATATGATGGTATGAATTTGGATATGATGATATGATGATAAGTTGGATATTTTTGTAAGTTAGTTTTTCTCGTTGGATTAATCGTTTATATATATGAACTTGCATATGATGATATGTGCGATTTTCTTGTCGGATTATTAGTTTGAAATTGTATGTTGTTGAGGAATGATTATGAGTTTATTTGTCGAAATTAATATTAGGTATGATTGTAGGTATGATATTTAGAAATGTTCAATAAAGACAGAAAAAGGAAATATCTTTAGGGAATTTGAAGAAGACGATGATATTAGGGAGCTTTATAACTTAGAAAAAAATATGTCTCGCCTTTAGAGAATTTCTATGACTTAGAAATAATCTTTATTGTTAGAAATCTCTACAATATACGATGCTTTTAGGGGTATAGTTTATATTATTTAGTTTACATAAGTTAATACGAATGATATTTAGAAATGCTCAAGAAAGTTTGAAAAAAAACATCTTTAGTGAATTTGAACAAGACGATGATATTAGGGAGCTTTATAACTTAGAAAAAAATATGCCTCGCCTGAAGATTTTCTTTGACTTAGAAATAATCTTATTTTCCTTAGTTTTTTTGTACACGTTTAGGGATCATGTCAGACGATACTTCACGTAAGAGGCCACGTTTGTCAGGCAGTGCTCGTTCTCGTGTTATTGGTTCTAGTAGTGAGATTCGGTGTAGTCTCAGGCTCGGCTAGCTAGTGATGATGCTGTTCCAGTCGAGCATCCCGCCCAGACAGAGACTCAGACAACGCGCAAGGGATCCACCGGGGTGACTCCCTTGCCACAGCGACGCCTTTTCGACGACTTTGATGCCCCAGCTGCAGCAGCGCCTCTACGTACTTCGTCTGGTTCAAGGGCTAGACCACCATCGGCAGAGTCCACTGGAGCACATAGACCACCATCTGTCGAGTCTAGCCGAGCCCATATACCACCACATGTAGGGTCCGATGGCACTAGTCCGAGCGGGAGGACCGACGGAGCTGGTTCGATCCAAAGGGTGACCGAGATTCCAGCATCGGGGTATGCACATGCAAGCAGACACGTCTCGGTAGGGGACCATCGCTTGGTGTTCAAAACCCCACTACTCCAAGTAAGAGGCCAGTTATTCGATTAGATCGGAGGGGCCTATTTCAGCATCCCCCATCTACCGAGGTGGTGACGACGATCACTGAGTTGATCCGGCAGTTCATGTCCAAGTTTTACAAGTCATATTATAAGGTGACGAAGAAGAAACGAGATGAAATGTGGATTACGTTCACGGTGAGAAATTATTAAATAAATATATTATTGAACTTATTATATTAATAAATCAAGTGACAATATAAACTATCTTAAACACTAAATTATTTTGCAGGATAAATTTGCGATCCACAAAGATGATTGGCTCCAGGTACATGAGTTGTACGAAAAAAATGCCTTGAATTTTTACAAGTATTTGATGCATCGAAGAATCAATATTTTGAAAATAAGGATAAACCGGAGTTGGCTGATAAAGAGAAGACATGGATGAACTCAAAGGTGGAGAAGATGGCGATAAAGCATTGGATGAAGGAGGAAACCAAGAAACAAGCATTGCAGGCTCGAAAAAATCGTAGGGGAGGCGTGGACGCCGAGATTATGAAGAAGGCACCTGCTACTTCTTACGGTAGATCCATAGACTTGGAGGAGATTAAGCGTTGTTTGGTAAGTTATATTATAATTAAAAATTTAGTCTTAATTTCACTTAAAAATATATGTGTAATTGAGTATACTTACTTTTTTTTCAAATTTGAAGGCTAAGGTGGATCCCAACCGCACGACGCGTATTCGACATGATGAGGCGTTCAAGTATGGATTTACGAAGCAGGTCGATGGTACGGGCGGGAAAACCAATGTGCCGGCGAAGCGCGAGTGGATAGATCAGGGCGATAAAAGGATTTACGTGAGTGAATTAAAATACAAATTCATTATTTTGTACTAATTCGTTAAATCTCCTTATTCATTTATTTTTTTATTATAAATACTAATTCTTTCACAATTAACAGAAGAAGTACATGAAGCTGGTGAGGAAGCAATATGGCAAGAATAAGTTGGTGTGGCCCGAGATTCACGGGCCACTATGGAAAAAGGCCCAAGGAAAAATCAAGAAGGGGAAGGTGAGGGGTATACATGGCGGCTCAGCTCTAGAGGCATATGATATTGAGTTCAGGAAGAAGCCAGACTACATGAGGGCATACGCCAAGGAGTTGGAGGAGACGAATAAGGAGTTGGAGCAGACGAATAAGGAGTTGGAGGCTAGCCAGCGAGATCCGCGAGTGGACGACATTCTTACAGTTTTGCAGGGCTGGAGGACTCATCAGATTGAGCATGGATATGTTCCACCACCGAAGATTCCCTCTTCGATGTTCATGCGCGATGCAGTAAAGACCGAAGCTGCTTTTGAGACTGCTAGACCGCCACGTCAGAAGAAGAACCCATTTGCTCTCAGTTCTTCTGTTGCGCCCAACTACGTCGTGGTGTACTCAGACAGTTCCGATAGTGAGGACGACCACGTCTACGATGGTCTTGATGATGTTGTGGAATTGGGCTGAGATAGGGTTGGTGGTGTTGTGGACTTGGTGGAGAGCTCTGGTGATGAGGATGATGACAAGGACGATGACGAGGATACCGATGATGAGGATACTCAGTCGGATACCGATAATGATTAGGCCGAGTAGTTGGGCTTTTCTATTTCGAACTATTTGCTATGTTGGACTTTTTAGTATGTTGTGTATTTTGCTATTTTGCACTATTTGCTATGTTGGATTGTTCTATGTTGGACTTTTTTTATCATTTTGTTTGCATTGGTATTTTTAAATATCAAATAATAGTAACTTTCAGAACAACTATCAAATACTATGTGGAATGAGTACTTTTCGACTATCATTCATTAGAAATTTTTATAAATTTAATCATATTCATTAGAAAAATATTACATTAACTTTAAATATGGAGAAGTTTTACATTATAAACTTTTTACAAGTCTAATCATCTTCATTAGAAACAAAGTCAACATCATTTGAATCTAACTCTATTGCGTCACCTTCTTCCTCATCCACAATCTCAAACTCCCCGGCACCCAATTGGATATCCATATTAAACGAGCTGAAGTCTACAAACAAATTTAGGCCTATAGATTCGTGCTCTTGAAAAACTTGGGCAGGTACCTCCGCTTCTATTTCACCACCCTCACTCAAAGACGACATGTCGATGATGTGTCTCGCCGGAATAGTGAATACTGACGTCCATCCCTTTTGACCTGGGCTTCCGTTCGTGAGTTCTGGGTACGACACGTAGTAACACTGTAGTGCTTGGTTTGCAAGAATAAATGGTTCGTTGGTCGTGAGTGACCGATGTGGGTTAATATCAACCAAGTTGTACGTGTCGTGAAACGTCGTCCCACGTCTAGTAATATCGTACCAATGACACTTGAAAAACACAATGTACAATTGCTTCCCAGTACTACCTCCCCAATACTCCAGTTCTAGGATATATTTCAAAGTCCCGTAGAAGTTGGTGTCGTCGGCATCTCCCATGTCTCCCTTTACGTAAACCCCGCTACAATTCGTCTACTTAGAACCCAAATGTGTATTTGTGTGGAATCTGAACTCATTCACCTTGTAGCCATCGTACATCAACGCTGTGTTTAGATGAACATTGAGTAACGGTGTTACACGATCATCTGGCATGTACTTTCCCCTAGAGTACGTCTGCTTGAACCACGCCACGTAATCTCTTTTCTTCTTCATTTGCACCTCCATTGGACTCAATCCATTGCACTCCTACGAGATTTTTTCTGAAATGGTCCCATAATGTGTAGCCATTCCAATATTGGTCCCATAATGATACTTTTTATAATTTTAGTTCCACAGTGTACTAATCATCCAATTTTAGTCCCATTTCTGCTAATCCGTCCAATAAACAGCACGTGGCCCCACGTGACCCTCTAATCCCCTTAATTAGGCCCTATATAATTTAAATTTTTATTTATATTTTTGAGAAAAATCTGATAGCCAAATGATTAAACAAATTCAAAATAAAAGGACTTATTTGCAAATACCCTTAATCTCTTTTACTTTCAAAAGTCTTCTTCTCCGACTAACCCTCCGCCGCAACTCCGGCGAACTCACCACGCCGCCACCAGACAAAGATATTACTTTAGACCAACAAATTTGAGTGTTACAAATCGCGGTGAATTATTTTGTGCGAGTGTAAAATTCTAGTCCGCTCAACACCTTGTGGCAGATTTTGGCTAAGATCGATCCGGTGAAAATGACGCTTTGGCACTTGATGACGTGAGGCGAGTCGGTGCGGTGGAGGATGGCGACCTCGCGGAGGATCTGGCGGCGGAAGGAGTGGTCGATGTCGCCGTGGACGATTTTCAAGGCGTAGATCTGGGAGGTTGCCGTCGTTGCCATGGCCGAGTAAGGTACAGTCGAAGAAGAAGACTTTTGTCTGATGGCGGCGTGGTGAGTTCGCCGGAGTTGCGGCGGAGGGTTAGTCAGAGAAGAAGACTTTTGAAAGTAAAAGAGATTAAGGGTATTTGCAAATAAGTCCTTTTATTTTGAATTTGTTTAATCATTTGGCTATCAGATTTTTCTCAAAAGTATAAATAAAAATTTAAATTATTAAGGGCCTAATTAAGGGATTAGAGGGTCACGTGGGGCCACGTGCTGTTTATTGGACGGATTAGCAGAAATGGGACTAAAATTGGACGATTAGTACACTGTGGGACTAAAATTGTAAAAAGTATCATTATGGGAAAAATATTGGAATGGCTACACATTATGCGACCATTTCAGAAAAAATCCCCACTCCTACTGTATGAACAACCTGCAAGTAAAAAAAAAACGTGTTATTATTCTGACACATCGCAAGACCAAGAAAATTCAATAATTTTATATTAAAAAAAACACTTACTCGAGCCAACCATCCAACTTTTCACAATTAACTAGAGTTTTCACCATTCTTCTCTAATCATGTGTTTTCTTTTTAATTGGAAAAATGATTAGCATCAGACAGATGTACATATAAATTTTAGTTTGACATTATTGATAAATTTAAGCAATATTAGTCTTATGGTGTGTATAAGAATATGATCTGAAAAAATAAGTGACAACAAGTAAATTGCAACTATATATAGTAAAATTTAAAATTGCAAACATAAAAGCAAGACATAACACATGCTTAAGTTACAGATTCACAAGAAACCTACAATAGCTCATAAATGATTAAACGTAGGAATTATTACAACGGCAAGTTTCATATTTGCGGTTTTTTTATAAGTTGTTATTCTCTTCCTTTGCAATTCAATAATAAATATAACTTTTTAAGAGTTCAATAAAAAAGTGAGGGGTAGACTTTAACTTTTACACTCAATCGGGTTGAATTTTGGTCTTCTATTTTTATATATATGATATATAGATTAGCAGGCAAGGTCTTCTATATTAAAGAAGTGTTTGCAAGAGTTTATAAAAGCTCATTCTTCTTAGCTTCTATTAAATAAACAATAGCAATGAAAGTGATGAGTTATTTTGGATCGTGGGACGACTTAAGTCAAAAAACCAGGGGGGGGGGGGGGGGGGGGGACACGAACGCACACACAACTGATTATAATTTCTTTACTTATTAGTAACACTAATTAAGGTATTAGCTTGGGGTTGGGGGTGCAGCCGTACGAGAAAAATTATGTTTGGTACCTTAATTTGGCATATGTTTCGTTTTGGTACCTTAATTTGTCACAACAACTTTTTGGTACCTTATGTTTGCAAACTTAATCACGATGAGTACCCCCCAGGTGGCATCCCCAAATTAACCACCCTAATGTCTACGCGGCTCGCCGTTGACCCGTCCAAACTCAATTTTGACCAACTTAAGCCCACGTGGACATGCTGACTAGATTAAAGAAAAAAAATTCAAAAATCAAAATCAGATAACCTCTTTCGTTGCAATCTCCCGCTCATTTATGCTATTTGTCCCGCTCAACTTAGCTCAGCTCTCTCTCTCTCTCTCTCTCTCTCTCCCCCCCCCCCCCCCCCGCCCCCCTCAATTATCTCTATTGTTGCTTAGACTGCCATCGTTGGAGACGGTTATTGCATGCTCGAAGCTCAGAGCTCGACATCCATCGAAGTAGGAACTTCCTCCACCCCGTTATGGTAAAAAAAAATCACCAACATAATTTCTTTTTGCATGTTACTGAAATTAGGTAGATTTAACAAAATTTCGTAATACATGTTACTATTCATGGATCTTCTTGCTTTCCCCAAAAATTGCCCTTAATTACTATTCATGGAACTTCGCGAGCACTTACACCCCTGAATTACCGATTTTGCCCTTAGTCTTGGACGACACGTGCACGAGAAGACCAAGACTCTTTGGAATATACCTTTTCTCACGTGTGGGGGTGTCGCGAGGGGTACAAAACTTTCAAAAATTAAGGTTGGGGGTGTTAGTGCTCGAAATAAAAGGTTGGGGGTGTAAGTGATCGCGAGCCAATAGTTCATGGGTGTAAGTGTTATTTTTCCTTTAATAAAATAAGAGTATGCAACATATTAGTACTTTGACAAGACAAAAAGAAAAAGAAAAAGAGAAGTGGGATAATTTTGTGGACGAATAATTAAATTTGCCCCTTAATATACCATTTTTTTGGGCCTTGTTTTTATGTCCCATATCTTTTAAAAACTCTACTAAAAATACCATCGGCCCTTATTTGCCTACGTGGCGGTACAAAATTGCACTTTACACCCCAAGATAAATCGCATTTTGCACCCTAAAATATTTTAGGGTGCAAGATGCGATTTATCTTGGGGTGTAAAGTGCAATTTTGTACTGCCACGTAGGCAATTTTGGCCCGAATAAGGGCCGAGGTCATTTTTGAAAACTTTTTTTTAAACATACGGGGCATTTTGACAAGGCCGAAAAAAACGGGCAATTGAACTTTTTTAAAAAAAATTAGCGGTCATTTTTAATATTTCGTCATAATTTTGTAATCTGCAATTATTTACCAATCCTCCACTTGATATTCTATTCAGCAGCAAACGGGGAATATATATATATATATATATATTACACTAACAAGACAGAAAAGCAGGAAAGTTGAAAATAATTTTCATTCGAAAATAATCTTTTGCAAAATCGAACAATGCCTTACGCAACTTGTACCCATCATCATTGCCATCTTCATCTTCGTTACCATCATCGTTGTCCATATCATCATCATCATCACCGCCATCTTCATCTCCCTCGTTGTAGAAACTCAACCTCCGCTTCATGCGACTAAGCTGACCTTTAGCGTCAATAAGAAAAGTATAGTTTTGACAAAGATTTGATCCTTTTAATTGTCAATTAAGTTGAGTTCAATGGATATACATTAACAAGACAGAAAAATAGGAAAGTCAGAAATAATTGTCATTCGGCAATTACTAATAATCTTTTGCAAAATCGAACAATGCCTTACGCAACTTGTACCCATCATCATTGCCATCTTCATCTTCGTTACCATCATCGTTGTCCATATCATCATCATCATCACCGCCATCTTCATCTCCCTCGTTGTAGAAACTCAACCTCCGCTTCATGCGACTAAGCTGACCTTTAGCGTCAATAAGAAAAGTATAGTTTTGACAAAGATTTGATCATTTTAATTGTCAATTAAGTTGAGTTCAATGGATGTATTATGATGAAAATTTTAGTTGAATTCATGCGAGGCCTGGATAATCAATCTCAAATTAGATAGATACATACACTACAAGATTTCGGGGCTTTTCCCGACCGCAATCTCCCGACCGCCATTTGGTCGTGAGCATTCCCGACCGCGCAATAGTCGATACAAACATTCCCGACTGCAGCGTGGTTACGAAACGTTCCAGGACTATTCTCGACCGCGTTTTAGTCAGGAAAACATCTCCCGACTGCAGGGCGGTCGGGAGTGTATTGGGCCGGATATTATCAGCCCGAATTTTTGGCCCAGCTGGGCCGCGCAGCTGGGCCTTAGGGTCCCGACCGCACGGCAGTCGGGAGGAAGACAGACGATTTAGTCGTCTTCCTCCCCCTTTCTCTCCATTTTCTTTTCTCTCACCAAAAAAACCCTAACCGCCGCCTCACCGCTGATGCGCCGCCCCTCTCTCGACCGCAGTTCGGTCGACGCCTTCCTCTCTCCCTAATCTCGACCGCGTTCCAGTCGTCCTTTCCCTCTCTCCTCCTCCAGCGCCGCCTCTCCACCTCCACTCTCTCTCTCTCCGCCACCACCGCGCTCCGCCTCTCCACCTCCAATCTCTCTCTCTCTCCGCCACCACCGCGCACCGCCCCTCTATCTCTCTCCGCGTCTCCACCGCCCCTCTCCACCACCGCGCACCGCCCCTCTCCTCCGCCTCTCCACCGCCCCTCTCTCTCTCTCCGCCACCACCGCGCTCCGCCTCTCCACCTCCAATCTCTCTCTCTCTCCGCCACCACCGCGCACCGCCCCTCTATCTCTCTCCGCGTCTCCACCGCCCCTCTCCACCACCGCGCACCGCCCCTCTCCTCCGCCTCTCCACCGCCCCTCTCCACCACCGCGCACCGCCCCTCTCCACCGCCCCTCTCATCTGCAACCACCCCTGCCTGTCCACCGCCTGTCCACCGCCGCGCCGCCACCTTTCCCGCCTCTCCACCACCGCGTCACTTTCTCGATCCGGTAAAATTTAATTAATTAGTTATGTTTAAAAGTTAATTAATTATGTTTAAATTTTAATTACTTATGTTTAGAATTTAATTAATTATGTTTAAAATGTTTTTATATATACTTATGTTTAAAATTTAATTATTAATTAGATACCCGCGCCTTCTCCCGACCGAACGCCACTTTTCTACACCGAAATTTATTTGGCGACCCCGATCCGGTAAGTTTTCGACTAATCTTGTATTTTTTTATTTGTTTAATGTTAATTTGTTTATTGTTTAATGTTTAATTTATAATGTTTAATTTTTAATGTTTAATTGTTAGATATCGTTAAATTTTTTAGGATTTTAGTAGAAATTGTTTTAAGAATATTGTTAGACTTAATATTAGTGGATTTAATTAATATTAGGAAAATAATAGTGCTTTTAGGAAATATTAGGAAAATATTAGTGCTTTTAGGAAATATTAGAAAAATATTAGTGCTTTTAGGAAATATTAGGAAAATATTAGTGCTTTTAGGAAATATTAGGAAAATATTAGTGCTTTTATGAAAACTGTTTAATGCCTTTAGGAAAAAACTATATAACTTAGTGTTTGATTACAATTAGCGTTTTCTTTTATTTAGATGTCTTCCCGTGGTAGTAGTGATCGTGACGAGCCCTTCCGTCGTAGTAGTACTTTTGGTACTGTATCTGGTCCTTCACCGCGTCTTCCTTCCGTTGCTCGGTCGACTGCTCCTCCCGTTGCTCCGTCGACTGCTCCTCCTACTGACGTCGGGACTACTGCCCCACCACCGAGGATACCTATTCGTCTCGCCTTACGTGATCAGGCTGCACCATCTGATACGGACGATTCCCGTGATTCCCTCGTCGCCGTGACTCCACCAGGTTTACTTGATGATCACGTAGCTGCGACGCCCTCGACATCTGGTGGATCGAGGCCTACGGCACCTGTGGGGCCCACTACTTCTTCCCGACCAGACGGGGCCCAGGCAGGATCATCTTCGACACAGCGCCGACCCGGACGAGGCCCAGCGAGAGCTCCAGAGGTTCCACAGGATCGCACCAGGCGTCCGACGATCCGTTTGACGCCTCTGGGCGAATTTGAGGATAGCAACGCGGTGGCCAAATCCATTACCACGAGTATTCGAGAGCATATGAGGGTCGTTTGTCACCGATTTGACAAGGTTCCTGCAGCCACAAAAGGGAAGTGGTGGGCTAGTTTTCGGGTAAGACTTTAAAAGTTTACAATATATATATATATACATATTCATCAATTTTATATATCGAAAAACTAATAATAAACTTTAATTAAATGCAGGATAAGTATATTATTGATCCCACTATATTCAATGAAGTTCATAAAGTGTTCCTAAAAAAGGCCCAAAAGTGTTACAAGGAAGTTAACCACGCTGCGAAGCATTACTATTATGAGAGGCTCAATGATCCGAGGTGGGCGAACTGTCCGAAGAATGAATGGATGAGCGACGCGTTAGAGAAGATGTACATAGAGCATTGGGAGTCGGAGAAGCATCAGAAGAGGGCCGTCACTGGAAAGAAGAACAGGCGAGGAGGAGAGGAGCCAGTCCCAGGAAAGAAAGCAAAAGGGACGCATGCTACTGGAAAAACGGGCTACACGAAGATTTCTCAAAAGATGGTATGTCTTATTAAAACTTATTATACGAATATAATACTTATTGTCTTAAATTTAAATTCTTACATTATATCAATATGCAGGCTGCTGCTAGAGGTCCCGGTGCCCCTAAGCCTCGACACGATGAGATATATCGTTATCAGCACACACATGAGGTCGAGGTGCCAGAGGGAGCTCCACGTCGCCGAGAGTGGATTCATTCCGACTACCAGGCTATATATGTAAGTATTTTACTTGTAAAGCATTCTAATAACATACGTGATGAAATTAATGATGTACTAACTCATTTTTGTCTTATTGAACAGGATGACTACATAGCCTGTATGACAAGGAGGTACGAGGCGGACCGTTCACAGTGGGTCCATTTGGACAATGAGTTGTGGCAGCTTGCGAGTGGAGGGTTGAAGAAGGGGCTAGCTGTTGGTTTTCCACAGGATGTATCTCACAATGTGTTTGGGTTCGACACGCAGAACCCCAATGCCGAGCAGGATGAGTACATTCGCGTATTGCAGACAGATAGCCAGCAGCAGAGGGAGACTATGGCGAAGAAAATTGACGAGCTTGTTGGTCACATCGGATACTTGTCCGATCACATCACACAGACTACAGGTTGTGCCCCTTCTCGACCCACACCTAGCTTTACGGGTTCCGATGCAGCGAACCCTACTCAGGATCCATTTGCCCACGGAGTGGAGAATGTTCCATTGTACGACCCTTCTCTAGACGATGGAGCCGAGCTTGGGCTTGATGGTGATGTTGGACCCGCTACCATGGATACCTTCGGTTTTTACGATTGTGACTATGTTTGACTTGTATTATGTTTTGGCTTGTATTATGTTTTGACTTGTATTATATTTGATTGTGACGATGATGGTTATATTTTGACTTGTATTAATTTTGTTAAATTTTTAATATTCATCTCGAAACACAAACACATTAAGTAAGACAATATTTCAATAAAAAAATTAGACAATATTTCAATAAAAAAAGTAGACAATATTTCAATGAAAAAAGTAGACAATATTTCAATAAAAAAGAACACATTTGGAAAAAAAGTAGACAATATTTCAATAAAAAAAGTAGACAATATTTCAATAAAAAAGAACACATTTCAATAAAAAAAAAATTCGGAAAATTAATCTTCCTCAGAATCATAGTCACTCATCATCTCTCCCTCTTCCTTTTCCTCGTTGTCCTCCTCCTCCTCGTCTTCGTCAACCTCCACAATCGGTTCATCGGGCTCTTCTACTGCATATTCATCAACCATCTCAAACTCGTCATTGGCCAACTGGATATTCATATCAAATGAGGTAAGGTCCACGAATAAGTTAACCACTTCTGATACATTTTCTTGTAGAACTTGGTTCGGCATCCCTGATTCGACATCGTTTGCTCCCGCAACTGATGACATATCGATTATGTGTCTGGCAGGAATAGTTGTTACGGCCAACCATCCTTCTTGTCCTGGACGCCCCGTCGTCAAGTTTGGATATGGCACATAGTACGCCTGTTGTGCTTGGTTAGCAAATACAAACGGTTCGTCTCTCCAACTTGTACGCTTGGGGTCGATGTCAACCAACTTGTACGTTGCATGTTCCACTGTACCTGCATTAATATCATACCAAACACACTTGAACATGACAATGTATAGGGGTCTCTCGTGGCTACAATATACAACCTGTAAAACTTCTTTTAACGTTCCATAGCAGTTTGTAGCATCAGAACCACCCATGGCGCCCTTCACACAAACACCACTGCAATCACTATGTTTGGGCCCCAATATCGAGTCGACGTGAAATCTGAACCCATTCACAATGTATCCCTCGGAGGTTATTGCCTTAGTATTCGGACCATCAAGTAGAGGATTTATTCGTACGTCAGTCTCGTATTTACCACTGCCATATGTCCGTTTGAACCATGCTACGTACTCACGGTTCCTCTTTGCTTGTTTCTCCCTTTGACTAAGACCACTGCACTCTTCCATTTCAAACAATCTACACATAAACATTTACATTAGTCAGTTATTCTAAAAGTAATTCAGTATATCGTTATTAAGAATAATTAGAGAGCACTTACTCGACCCAATCGTCAAGCTCTGGACAATTTAGAAGCACATAGAGCTCTATTTGCTTCATTTCCTTGGTAGTCAAGGGCCTATCGTCAATTTTTCCTAGCGTACCGCCTCTCTTCCGAAATATTGAAAGCTCATTATCCCACTCCGTGCTCTCTAGTGTCTCGTTCCTGTTGAGTTTCTTAAATGTAGTCTTAGCCGAGACATCCAGATATTGAGCACACAAATTTGACAACTCCGAAAGTAGGTACTGGTTGGCTATACATCCTTCCACCCTCGCCTTGTTAAGTACAAAACCCTTCATGACGAACATTTGCCTATATCAATTAAATCAAAGAAAGATTAGAGAAAACAACAAATATTTTTAAATATAATAATTTTAAAAATATGAAATTGTACCTCTCGAACGGATACATCCATCTATAATGGACTGGACCCCCAACTCTAGCCTCGTACGCGAGGTGTATGGCTAAATGCTCCATGGAGTCAAAAAATGAAGGAGGGAATATCATTTCCATCTTGCACATAGTAACAATAAACGAGTCCTCCAAAATCTTCATATCCTGAGCCGACACCTCTGAGGCGCAAATCGCCTTGAAGAAAAGGCTAACCTCAACTAAAGTACCCCAAATCTCGGTGTCCAAGAAGTCTCGAAAAGCAATCGGGATCAATCTCTGCATGAAGACGTGACAATCATGACTCTTCATTCCAATCAGTTTTCCTTGTTGTTTTTGCACACATCTTCCCAGATCAGAGGCATATCCATCAGGAAATTTGAGTTTGGTCAACCAATCAAGTACCATGTTCTTTTGTTCCCTCGTGAGACAGTATTTTGCCACTGGCTTTGCATACTCACCACCTCTTCTTCCACCGGGTTGCAAAAACAATGCTTTACGTGTTGTGTAAAGCCTAAGATCGTGCCTCGACTTAATGTTGTCCTTCGACTTAGCACTGTCCAACACCGTGTTGATGATGTTCTCAAAAAAGTTCTTCTCACAATGCATGACATCTAGATTGTGGCGAATCAAGTTCGAGGACCAATATGGTAGTTCCCAAAATATGCTTCGTCGACACCAATTATGAGTTGTGTTAAAACCCGGGAGCTTAGGGGGATTTAACCCAAACCTAACCGATCGTAGCCTATCCACAATTGCCTTCATCTCCTCCCCTGTTTTCCTTCGAATAGGCGGCTCATGCACCTCCTTCTTCTTGGTGAAATCCTTCTTGTTGTACCTAAACTTATGACCAGGTGGTAGAAATCGACGATGACAATCAAACCACGAAGGTTTTCCACCGTTATCAAGTGTGAAAGAATCTATATCACCCATGCAATAAGGACATGCTAGTTTCCCGTGAGTGCTCCACTGTGACAACATTCCATAAGCCGGAAAATCGCTAATAGTCCACATAAGGGTCGCTCTCATCTGGAAGTTTTCCTTTCGTGAGCTGTCATATGTCCATAAACCATCACTCCACAATTGTTTCAACTCATCAATCAACGGCCTCAACAACAGATCCAAGTTCTTTCCAGGACTCTTCGGGCCAGGTATAATAAGGCTCAAAAAAAGGAACTCTGGTCGCATGCATAAATCCGGCGGGAGGTTATAAGGGGTCACAAACACGGGCCAACAAGAATATTGTCTCCCAGATTGCCCAAACGGTGAGAACCCATCTGTACAGAGCCCAAGTCGGACATTTCTGGGCTCCGCGGCAAAGTCCGGATAAGTGCGATCAAAATGTCGCCACGCCTCGCCTGCAGCGGGGTGTATCATTCTATCAGGTGACGCGCGACACTTCAAATGCCAAGTCATATGTCGGGAAGTACCGAGGGTATAAAACAATCTCTGTAACCGAGGGCCTAGGGGGAAATACCACAACTTTTTCCTTCCAACCCTCGACTTTCTACCGGCCTCGTACCTATCTGTCTTGCATATCGGACACGATGTGAGATCCGGGTTGGCATTTTCACCGTAGTACAAGAAACACAGATTCCAACATACGTCGATCTTTTCGTACCCTAAACCCAAACCCGCGAGCATCTTATTCATGCCTGGAATCGTGCTCGGTAGCATTTCCTCAATCTCTGGGTCCATGCAATCCTTGGACAACGCTAAGTACTTTTCGCTCTCGACATTTGAGGATTTATGACCCGTCTTAACTGTCAACCACTCGGCAAACCACTGGAGCACAGTCTTAGGCTTCTTCTGGTGCATTTTATGGTCGCCCAACTTCATCAATTTGTAGAACTCCTTTGCATCGCGACTCGGATCTTCGTTGTGCACCTCTCCCTCAACAAATCGACCCCCATATGCATCCACAACCATATCCCTAAACAAAGTATCGGCATGAACAGGACTATCAACGTGAAAATTAGGGGTCGGTGATTCTGGTACATACGATGTGGATGCCTCGTTCGCCTCCTCTCCATGCAAGTCCCATATCCAATATTGATTCACAAACCCCGACTTATGAAGATGATCTTGTACTACGTTTCGTTCCCAATATTTTAAATTTGTGCATTTCTTGCACGGGCACCTAATACGTTTTCCATCTACGTAATCTGTTTGTGCTAATGCAAACTTTATGAATTCACGAACCCCAATCACGTAATGTTCATTCAAATAACCGGTATTACTATTTATCCTATCGTACATCCAAGATCTATCGGGACGATAATCCATTTATAATCTACGGAAATTAAAAAGAATTTGTTACACTTCTAAGAATTTAGCTTGATCTTATAAAATTAAATAGCGTAGGAAAAAAATGCTTACTTGTTGTAGCGTAGAAAAATACTTAGATCAAGTATTTGTTGCACACACATACGCCCCTCGTTGCATTTAATTACCGCAATATCTAAAACAAATCAATAAAAACATTAGTTTCTAAATAAACATGAGCTTAATGGTTATAAAATAGGAAAATTGGGATATAACAAGGGAAAATCGTGCATAACTTAAAAAATGATGAATGTTGGAATGATTTCTAAAGGGAATAGGAGAGGGTATTTATAGGAGATTCGCAGAGTATTCCCGACCGCACGGTGGTCGGAAAAACCAACGGTAACAAAGAGTCCCGACCGCAAGGCGTTCGGGAAACTTTGTTACCGTTACTAGCCGTTACATCTCCCGACCGCCGAGCGGTCGGGAAACTTTGTTACCGTTACTAGCCGTTACATCTCCCGACCGCCCTGCGGTCGGGAAACTTTGTAGCCGCGGTCGGAAAAATAACTTACCGACCAACTTGCGGTCGGGAATGTTAGGGTATAGGGTTTAGGGTTTAGGGTTTAGGGTTTAGGGTTTACCGCTATTCAGTAACGATTAGTATTCATATTTTCTCAATTATTATTTGATTAGTATTCATCTAGTGTTTTAAACATTGGTGAAATTTTATAAGTGCAATAAAAATATTATATTTTGTTATCCAAAGAATCATGAATCGATTGATCTTGTCATATATATTTACGTAACACTAATAATTCAGTAACGTAACTAATCATCATCTCATAATTTAGTTATATATATATGTGTATACCTCTAATTAACAAATGTGTTCAATAACACAAGTGGCTTATCTTTACTTATCACTAACGATTACAACAATTGTTGATTCCTATATATAGGTAGATAGATATATAGATAGATAGATATATATAGATAGATAGATATACACACGACTAATTAATATATATAGATATATATACATAGATATACACGTAAAACTCAAAGTTACCCCGACATAATATTATTTAACAAATAATTATTAATTTTTTAACTCAAATAAACATTAAACTAGTATTATTATAGCTCAATAATAATTTTTAAAAAATAAAAAATTTATCATTCCCGACCGGCGTTCGGTCGGGAGTAATATTCATATGATTCTCGACCACCCTGCGGTCGGGAATAATATTCATCGGTGTGTTTCTGGGCAAAATAATTGTCCCGACCGCAGGCCGGTCGGAACCGTTAAAAGTTTTGGCGGGGCCGCCAAAAATTTAAATTTTTCAACAAAACAAAATCCAATCTCATCCGTTCATTAACCAAAACAATCCAACGACTCAAACCATGATCCGCGCCACTCACATCCCACCAATCAAAACCAATCCCACAAACCTTATAAATAAACCATACCCCATTGCCATCACTCCACACAATTTTTTCACCAAACACTTTTTCATTTATTTGTTGAAACACCTATCTTTCTTTTTCTCCAAACACTTTTTCTTTTATTTCTTCAAACACTTTTCTTTCTTTTTCTTCAAACACTTTTTTCTTTCTTTTCCTTCAAACACCTTTCTTTCTTTTTCTTCAAACACTTTTCTTTCCTTTCTTTCTTTTTCTTCATAGACTTTTATTTCATTTATTAAAACACTTTTATTTCATTTTCTTCAAACACTTTTATTTCATTTCTTCAAACACTTTTATTTCATTTTTCTTTCAAACACTTTTATTTCATTTTTCTTTCAAACAATTTTATTCTATTTTTCTTTGAAACAATATATATAATAAAGAAACATTAAATTATATTGAGCATATAGATTGGGCTACATATAAAATATAATATTCCGGTAATTTTTACCGGAATATTATTTTTTTTAATTCTATGAATATTACTCCCGACCGCACACCGGTCGGGAGAGTATGAATATTACTCCCGACCGCACACCGGTCGGGAAAGTATGAATATTACTTCCGACCACAAAGTGGTCGGGAATCTTTGAATATTATTTTTGACCAATCGGCGGTCGAGATTTCTTGTAGTTCCCGACCACGTGTTGGCCGGGAAATGCAAATTATTTAAAATATATACGGGATGGTTTCTCGACCAAATTGCAGTCGGGAATATTACTCCCGACCGCCATGTGGTCGGACGCTGGCCCGTAGCCCGGTTTTGCAACCGGGCTGCAACCCGACCAGATTCTGGTCGGTAATAATCTCCCGACCGCGTGGCGGACGGGTATTATCCCGACCAACCTGCGGTCGGGAATGGTTTCTCGACCAAATTGCGGTCGGGAATGTTATGACCGGGCTCCGGTCGATATTTTGTGGTCGGGAAAAGTATTGCCGACCGATTGCGGTCGGGAATGTATTTCCGACCAGACTTTATCCGACCGCAGCTTCGCGACCGCCCTGCGGTCGGGAATGGGCTTTTCCCGACCGCAGGAGGGCTTTTCCCGACCCGAGCTGCGGTCGGGAAAAGCCCCGTTTTCTTGTAGTGATATTCACTTCCGGCTTTTAACCGTTCCATTGGTACATATAACAATTTTATTTCAAATTTGTTTCAATTAATAAAATAAGAGTATGTAACATCTTGACTAGCTTTGGCAAAAAAATCTAGGTAATATTGGCAAAAAAGTATTATTCCATGGTAGTCATTAATAAGAAAGCCGCAATATAATTTTATTACAGCAACAAGGCAGAAAAACAGGAAAACAAATGTGCAATATAGTCTATTACATTAACATTAAAAAGATCCAAAGGCAGGAAAGTCGAAAACCTTGTGCATAATTTTCATTGGATATTAACTAATAATTTTTCGTTACCGTATAATATTCAGCTTCTACATTAGCAAACTTGTACAACACATCATGCCACTCGTGAGGTTTAACATAACCATCGCTGTCGTCCGAATCATCATCGCTGTCGTCCTTCTTATCATCATCGCCGTCGTCCTTCTTATCATCATCGCCGTCGTCCTTACCATCATCGTCGACCATATCTCCCCCCTTGCTGAAGCTCGACATATAGATCCGCTTTATTTCGATCCGCGGCAGACCTAAATCAAATAAATTAGATGCGCGATTATTTAGGGAAAAACTAACCGCTTCATCAATTTGTCGACGAGCGGAGGTGGACTGGATCAACGGCGGTGCGGTAGAGGTGCGGATGAGATGACGACTAATTAGGCTCCTCAGCGCTGGTTTGCAACTATATATAGTAAATTTCAAAATTACAAACATAAAAGCAAGACATAACACATGCTTGAGTTACAGATTCACAAGAAACCTACAATAGCTCATAAATGATTAAACGTAGGAATTATTACAACGGCAAGTTTCGTATTTGCGGTTTTTTTTATAAGTTGTTATTCTCTTCCTTTGCAATTCAATAATAAATATAGGGCAAAATATTTTTTTTCCCCTTTTATTTATGCCAACTTCAAGTTATGCCCTTTAACTTTCCGGGCTTAGAAAATGCCCATTATCTTCTTATTTTTTTATAAAAAATGTCCGACGGGCTTTTGGATTGGGCTGGGCTGAATTTTGCCCACGTGGCATCTGAGTGGGCTGCCACTAGGATGCCACGTCAATTAAATATATATATTTTTTTATAATGACTGGGCTGAATTTTAAACCATAAAAAATCGTAAAATAAAATAAAAAACAATAAAAACATAAAAAAAAAGAAAAAGAAAAATTGGTTCAGATATGTATATGTTAATTCAATATATAATAAAATTTGATATAATTTTGAAATAAAAAGAAAAATTTAACTAAACACTAAAAGTTTGTATAAATTCAAGGTTAATAGAAAATTTTATCTTAAAGTGTTTAGTAAATTTATATTTACTAGTAAATATTAAAAATTAACATAATTCTCATAATGTTTTTATAATCTACAATTTGTAATGGTATAAAAATTATAACTAAACACTAAAAGTTTGTATAAATTCAAGTTTAACAGAAAATTTTATCTTAAAGTGTTTAGTAAATTTATATTTACTAGTAAATATTAAAAATTAACATAATTCTCATCATTTTTTTATAATCTACAATTTATAATGGTGATAAAAATTATAAAATGACAATAAAAATAAAAAATAATTCTAGCATCTTGATATATATGTATATATATACACAACTTTTTTATAATCTGCAATTTATAATGATGATAAAAATTATAAGAAAACAAAAAAAAAGAATAATTCTAGCATTTTCATATATATGTATATATATATACACACAAGTTTTTTTATATCTACAAATTTATAATGGTGATAAAAATTAAAAAAAAAAAAAAATTTGCATCTTCATATATATATATATACAACTTTTTTATATCTACAAATTTATAATAGTTATAAAAATCATAATAAAATTACACTAAAAAAAGTTATATATGCAATTTTTCTTTTATCTTAAACAATTTCTTTTTATATTTTTCACAAAATCAAAATAACTTTTAAAAAAAATACTATTCATCATCCCTACCACCCACCCCCTTTCCCGTAACCACCCCCCACCCCACCCTCAGCTCTTTCCCCGGCGCTACCCACCACCACCACACCCCCGATTTCGCCCCCCGCCCCACCCCCTTCGCGTAACCACCCCCCAGCCCTCTCCTCGCCGCCATCCCCACCCTCAGCCCTCTCCTAAACTATATCACCACCACAAAATTGGGGGAGAGGGGAGGGTGCGAAATTGGGGGTGGGGGTACGAAATTGGGGTGGGGGTGCGAAATTGGGGTGGGGTGGGGTGGGGGTGGCGGCGGGGAGAGGGCTGAGGGTGGGGGGTGGCGGCGGGAGGGGGCGGGGGGTGGTTACGTGAATAGGGGGTGGGGCTGGGGTAGAGATGATGAATAGTGATTTTTTTTTTAAATTACTTTGTTTTTTTGTTTTTTATAACTTAAATAATTTTGTAAATTATGAAAAATATAAAAAGTTTTGTAATATATACATATGCAAAAGAAAATAAAAAAATTAATGAGTGGCGTCCCAGTCAGACGCCACGTCAGCCAAAAGCAACCCGGCCCAATCCAAGAGCCCGACGAGCATTTTTTATAAAAATGTAAGGAGTTAACGGGCATTTTCTAAGCCCGAAAAATTAAAGGGCATAACTTGAAGTTGGCATAAAATAAAGGGCAAATAAAATATTTTGCCCATAAATATAACTTTTTAAGACTTCAATAACAAAGTGAGGGGCAGACTTCAACTTTTACACTCAATCGGGTTGAATTCTGATCTTTAATTTATATATATATATATATATATATATATATATATATATATATGATCAATAGATTAGCAGGCCTGGTCTTATATATTAAGGAAGTGTTTGCAAGAGTTTATAAAAGCTCATTTTTCTTAGCTTCTATTACATAAACAATAGCAATGAGAATGATGAGTCATTTTGGATCGTGGATGACTTGATTCAAAAAACTAGAGGGCAAAAACCAACGCGCACACAACTGATTATAATTTCCTTCCTAACGAATATACATTAACAAGACAAAAAAACAGGAAAGTCATAAATAATTTTCATTCGGCAATTACTAATAATCTTTTGCAAAATCGAACAATGCCTTACGCAACTTGTACCCATCATCACTGCCATCTTCATCTTCGTTACCATCATCGTTGTCCATATCATCATCATCATCACCGCCATCTTCATCTCCCTCGTTGTAGAAACTCAACCTCCGCTTCATGCGACTAAGCTGACCTTTAGCGTCAATAAGAAAAGTATAGTTTTGACAAAGATTTGATCATTTTAATTGTCAATTAAGTTGAGTTCAATGGATGTATTATGATGAAAATTTTAGTTGAATTCATGCGAGGCCTGGATAATCAATCTCAAATTAGATAGATACATATTCACTTCCGGCTTTTAACCGTTCCATTGGTACATATAACAATTTTATTTCAAATTTGTTTCAATAAAATAAGAGTATGTAGCATCTTGACTAGCTTTGGCAAGAAAATCTAGGTAATATTGGCAAAAAAGTATTATTCCATGCACTACAAGAAAATTGGCCTTTTCCGTCGGGCCCAGCGTTTTGGCTCGACGGAAAAGGCCCAATTATTACCGTCGGACCCAATCCCGACGGTAATGGGTTATACCTAGGGGTGAGTTGGGCCGGATTCCCGCGGGGATCGGGAATCCGGCCATCGGGAATCGGCGGTGGTCGGGACCTCGCCGTGGCTCCCGATCCGCACCGCGGAGTTCGGAACTCCCGCAGTCGCGGGAGTTCCGCGGAGTTCGGGATCCGACTCGGGATCCCGCTTCAACTGCGACGGAGCAGATCTGACGGAGCAGATCCCATTCGTGACTGGCGTGGCGGCGGTGGTGTGTGTTGACGGAGCAGCGGAGGTGGGTGTTGACGGAGCGACGGTGGTGTGTGTTGACGGAGCGACGGTGGTGTGTGTTGACTAGCGTCGGAGGCTTCGAGGTAAGTTTGTGTGTGTGTTGACTGTGTGTGTGTTGACTGTTGACTGGCAGCGGAGATCTTGGGGACTACGGAGGAGAAGCGGAGATCTTGGGGAGCGACGATGGTGGTGCCGGACGGCCGCGACTCAGACTGAAGACGGTGGTGCCGGAGGGCCGCGACTCAGACTGAAGGTGAATCGTCGGGAGCTCGGATCGGATCGGATTCCAACCCCAACTCCCGATCCGATCCGCGGTAGTTGCTGCGGGAGATAATTCCCGCAGCAACGGGTCGGGAAGATGATCGGATTTTTCCCGGAGCGGGAAAAATCCGATCGGGTTGGGTCGGGTCGCGGGAAACCGACCCGGCCCTCCCACCCCTAGTTATACCGTCGGCTTTGGGCCGACGGTACAAATGGGTTGGCTTTACCGTCGGCCCAAATCCGACGGTAAAGCCCATTCTCGTCGGGTTTGGGCCGACGGGAATGGCCCATTTAATAAAAATATAAAAAAAAAAAAATTGGCAGCCTTTTTCTTTAAAAAAAAAATAATAATAAAATTAAAAAATGATAAAATCTGATCTGTGTGATAAAATCACACGGAGCAGATCTATACCGTCGGCTTAGAGCCGACGGTATAGATCTGATCCGTGTGATTTTATCACACAGATCAGATTACGCCACGTCAGCGAACCGTGTGATAATTCACACGGATCGCTGACGTGGCACGCTCCACCCCCTTTTTTTTGGTTTTTTTAATATAACCCCTACTCCTCCTAAATATCTATAAATACCCCTTATTCTACCCACTTAATTCATTCATTCTTCCCATTCTCCAAAAACTATCTACTTTCTCTCCCAAAAATTCTTAATAACTAACAAAAATTTATTCATATTCACTAACTTATAATTAGAGTTTATTATTTGTTTTATTATTTTATTTCTACTTATGTTTTATTCATTATCTAACTAATAATAACTATAAAAAACTTATATTATCAAGAATTTAATTTAAATACAAAACTTTATTTATTATAATAAAACTAATAATAACGCTTGAAAATGTGCATGTTATTATTTAAATCGAATTCTTTTAAATTAAATTGACAAATAAACATAAAATTATATATTTAAATCGTTTTTTTTTTAAATCGCCAAAATATTATATTATAATGATTTTAAATCGATTTCTTTTAAATAAATCTGCAAAGAACTATAAATTTATTAATTTAAATCAATTTTTAATTAATTAGAATTTTTTTAAAATATTTTAAATGCATTCCCGTCGGCTTAAAACCGGCGGGAAAGACCTATACCGTCGGCTCAAAGCCGACGGTATAGGTCATTTCCGTCGGCTTTGAGCCGACGGGGAAAACGTAATACCGTCGGCTTTGAGCCGACGGTATAGGTTAAACCTTTTTCCGTCGGTAAAAGTCCGACGGAAAAGCTCTTTACTGACTAGCTTTTTTCCGTCGGCTTTTACCGACGACTTTTGCCGACGGAAATGGGTATTTCCGTTGGAAAAAGGGCCTTTACCGACGGTTTTTGAGCCGTCGGTAAAGGCTATTTCTCTTGTAGTGATGGTAGTCATGACTAAGAAAGCCACAATATAATTTTATTGCAGCAATAAGGCAGAAAAACAGGAAAACAAATGTGTAATACGGTCAATTACATTAACATTAAAAAGATCCAAAGGCAGGAAAGTCGAAAACATTGTGCATAATTTTCATTGGATATTTATTAGGGAAGGTGATCCTATCGAATCTCCTTCCTAGTTTGTCTTGTATAGAATTCTTACCTAACTTAGAATAGTGTGTATATCTTTAGATTAGAAGACTAGTATATATCTCTTTGTACTCTTGTATTATTCTTCAAGTAATAAAATATCATTCATATTTATTCTTCACATGGTATCAAGATAAGCCATAATATCTAACGATCTTTGTGCTTCGATCCGCCCAAAACCCTAGCCGCCGCCACCATATCACAAGAATCCTCCGCCTCGGATGGCACCACCACGCCATCAAACACCGCCGCCCCTCCACCTTCCGCCCTCACGACACCCACCAACCTTATACACGTCACACACCATAGTCACATCCCCCTCAAACTCACATTGTCCAACTATCTCTCGTGGCGGTCCAAGTCGTTTCTCAATGCAACGACCTCAACCTACTAGGTTATTTACAAGGGACGTACCCACGTCGTGCTCCTTCGGACCATGCAGCGTCGGTCCTTTAGTTTCAACAAGACCCTCTTCTTCTGGGCGCACTTGTTGGTGCAATTTCTGATGATTTGCTTCCGCTCATCAATTCTTCCACCACATCATCCGACCATTGGGTTGCCCTCATGCATAGTTCTACGCGCCCTGGTCATACTAGATTCATGGCGTTGAAGGATGCCCTCAATTCTGCATCCCTCGGGAATCGATCCGTTACGGCCTACATGACCGAGATCAAAGCCAAAGTTGACAAAATTGGTATGATCGATCGTCCCCTCCGTGGTGATGACGTCACTTTATACGTCCTCAATGGCCTCGGTCCCGCTTACCGTGACATAGCCACCTCCATTCGGCTTCGCAAAAATCGGATCACTTTTGCGGAGTTACACAACGCCCTCGTGTTTCATAAGGCTTACTTGCGCCGCCTCGACTCGGCCACCTTATCTCTTGTAGTCACGGCCAACACCGCCCATCAGTCATCCAATTCACACCATGGGGTCACGTCCAGTGACCACCACCGCTCTTCCAACAACTGCGGTAGTTCCAACTCCCGTGGCCACCCCTTTAGGAGTCAGGGTCGAGGTAACTCTAACTCAAGCTCTCATTATTCAAACTCACAGTTTAGCAATGTCCAGTGTCAGATCTGTGGACAGACTGGGCACACCGCCCTTCGTTGCTATAACCTCACCTCCGCCGCGGCCACGGCCAACTCGGCCCGTACCCCAACCACCTCTCAAAATCAACCCGGTGATGGATCTTGGCTCGTTGACTCGGGTGCTTCTCACAACCTCACCAATGTTCTCAACAACCTCACCTTCCACTCCAAGTATGATGGTACTGATGAGGTTCAAATTGTCGACGGTCATGGTATGGAAATTACTCATATTCGTACATATTCTTTACGATTTCCATCCCACACGTTTTATCTCTCGCATGTATTACGTGTTCCATCCTCACAGCATAATTTACTGTCGGTTAATCAATTCACTCGTGACAATCATGTTTCTATGGAGTTCTTTCCTGACTATTCTGTTGTTAAGGACCAAGTTACGGGGGACCCTCTAGCGAAAGAAGCGTGTAGCAATGGAGTTTACCACATCCTCCGTCCCTCGTTTTATATGAAGTCGGCCGCCCGCCTTGCCACATTAGGGTTCTGCGCTTCCACGCGCACGTGGCACTCTAGTCTTGGTCATCCGGTCGCCAAGACGATCTTATCATTAATTTCTGCATTTAATTTACCTATGGCCTCTAAATCCTCTGCGAAAGACTTATTTTGCGACTCTTGTCATGTAGCTAAATCTTATCGTTTGCCGTTTGAGACATCTAGCTTTACTACTTTGCTTCCGTTACATTATGTTTTCTCGGACGTTTGGGGGCCCACTGATACCTCCTTTGATGGTTTTCGTTCGCTACGTTTGGTTTTTCCCTTTAGTCACCAAATTACAAGAACACAGTGTTTTTGTTTATTTTAAACCCCTCGTGGAAAAATAGTTTTCGTGTCAAATCAAAGACTTTTATAGTGACAATGGTGGGGAATTTGTAGCTCTAAAATGTTTCTTTGCATAATCGGGCATAAATTGGTTAACTACTGCACCTCATACACCCCAACAAAATGCGGCCCCGTCACATTGTTGAAACTGGTCGTGCACTATTAGATCATGCTAAACTACCACCCTTGTTTTGGTCGTTTGCACTTCAAACTGTGGTCTACTTAATAAATCGTATGCCTTGTTCCCCCATTAACAATGTCACGCTGTTTCAGAAACTATTTAAAACGTCTCCAAATTATCTCAAGTTGCGTGTGTTTGGGTGTCTTTGCTATCCTTGGTTACGTCCTTATGAACCCGAAAAACTATCTTTCCCCTCTAGGCCTTGCATTTTTCTTGGGTACTCTTCCTCACAAAGTTCTTACAAGTGTTGGGACCCCTCGTCTCGTCGTTTGTTTATCTCTTGTCATGTTAGGTTTTGTGAATGACACTTCCCCTTGGCGGACCCAACCCATCATGCGGCCTCATCTATTCGACCCACGGCTCCGTTCCTTGGACCGCCTGTCTGATCAATTCCCCAACCCGTGGCACCATCAGTCCGACCAGCAGTCCCACCTCTTAGTCCGCCGGTCCGACCCCATGCCCAACCCGAGTCCCTGTCAGTCTGACCCGCGGCCCAACCCATCGGTTCCCCTGTCCAACCCAATCCCAACACATGGACCCGTCCGTCCGATCCCTGGACCAACCCAACGGTTCGTCGGTCTAACCCAGTGCCACACCCATGGCCCCGTTTGTCCAACTCGCAGCCCAACCCGCGGCCCCGCTGGTCAGACCCACTACCACGCCCAAGGCCCATCAACGGTCTGAACCGCCCCCATATTCGGCCCAAGATGTGCCTGCCGCCCCTATTGCCCGACCTAGCCCTAACAATGGTCATCCTATGGTCACAAGGGCCAAAAATATCATCTCCTAAACCCAAGGTCATCAATGTTGCCACCAAACATCCTCTGCCTCTTTCACTTGAACCTACCTCAGTCTCCTCAGCACTGAAGGACCCGCAATGGCGTGATGCTATGTCCGTTGAGATCAACGCCCTTCTTCATCATGGGATGTGGGATCTTGTTCCGTCACATCACGCCCCTAACGTTATTGGTTGCAAGTGGGTGTTTCGGGTGAAGCACAATCCTGACGGGTCCATCGACAAGTACCAAGCTCGGCTCATTGCTAATGGGTTTCATCAACGCCCTGGTCTCAATTATGTTGAAACCTTTAGCCCCGTCCTGAAACCCCTCACAATTTTCCTAGTTCTCTCGTTCGCGGTCATGCATTCATGGGCTATTCGACAGTTGGATGTTAGCAACGCCTTCTTACATGGCACTCTCAGTGAGGTTGTATACATGGAACAACCGCCGGGGTTCGTTGACACTACTCATCCCATGCACGTTTGCCGCCTCCGTAAGTCCATCTATGGGCTCAAACAAGCTCCACGAGCTTAGTTCCACGCCCTTCGGGATGCGCTTGTTCAACTTGGTTTTGTCCAATCTCGTTCGGACTGTTCTCTTTTTATCTACCGGCAGGGGCACCACGGTTTTGTTCTTACTCGTGTACGTTGATGACATCATCTTCACAGGCACCGATCCTCGCCTCATCTCTACCTTCATTGCCGAGCTCCAGTACTCCTTTGTGGTCAAAGATCTCGGTTCTTTATCCTATTTCCTTGGGATTGAGGCTCTCCCGTGTAAAGAGGGACTTCTTCTCTAACAGTACAAGTACATCCATGATATTCAGTCGACATCATATGGATGGTGCCAAAACCGTGACCACCCCTATGGCCTCTAATGCTGCGGCCACTTTTCTTGCCTCGTCCGCGGATTGTGATGCTCACGTTTATCGCCAAGCCATTGGAGAGCTTCAATATATTTCCTTAACCCGTCCCGACATTGCTTTTGCGGTGAATTGACTCGCCCAATTTGTCTCTTCACCAACCGAGTTGCATTGGGCGGGTGTCAAGCGAGTTCTTCGCTACCTTAAGGGTACCATTACACACGGCCTCCTTCTTCGCCGTGACTCTCCACTTACTTTTACGTGGTTACTCGGATGCTGATTGGGCTGGCAATCCAATGGATCGTTCATCCACCACGGCTTTTATCATCTTTCTTGGCAACAACCCGATTTCATGGAGTTTTCGGAAGCAACGGGTTGTTGCCCGCTCCTTCACTGAGGCCGAGTATCGTGCCTTGGCGACCACCACGTCCGAGGTACGAGGGATCAAAAATCTTCTTGTGGAGCTTCTCGTCTCTCTTCCTTCGGTGCCTACTATTTTCTGTGACAATATTGGTGCCACGCACTTGTCTTTGCATCCGGTCATGCACTCTCGCATGAAGCATATTGCTATTGATATTCACTTTGTACGTGACATTATTGCCAAAGGATTACTTCGTGTCTCTCACATTAGTACACATGATCAACTTGCGGACATTTTTACCAAGGCACTCCATCGTTTGCGGTTCTTACCTATTCGCTTCAAAATTACCTTTGCCGATAGAACGGCAATTTTGAGGGGCCGTATTACGGAAGGAGATCCTATCGAATCTCCTTCCTAGTTTATCTGTGTAGAATTCTTATCTATCTTAGAATACATATGTGTATCTTTAGATTAGAAGAGTAGTATATATATCTTTGTACTCTTGTATTATTCTTCAAGCAATAAAATACCATTCATATTTATTCTTCACAATATTAACTAATAATTTTTCAATTCTTCATGTTCAATTTCTATATTAGCAAACTCGTACAACACCTCACGCCACTCATCAGGACACTGCAGGCTATGAGGTTCAACAAAATCACCGTCGTCGTCCTTATCATCATCGCCGCCGTCCTTATCATCATCGTCGACCATATCTCCCCCCTTGCAAAAGCTCGACATACAGATCCGCTTTATTTCGATCCGCGGCAGACCTAAATCAAATAAATTTTAGTTTGACATTATTGATAAATTTAAGCAATATTAGTCTTACGGTGTGTATAAGAATATGATCTGAAAAAATAAATAACAACAAGTAAATTGTAACTATATATAGTAAATTTCAAAATTACAAACATAAAAGCAAGACATAACACATGCTTGAGTTACAGATTCACAAGAAACCTACAATAGCTCATAAATGATTAAACGTAGGAATTATTACAACGACAAGTTTTGTATTTGCGGTTTTTTTATAAGTTCTTATTCTCTTCCTTTGCAATTCAATAATTAATATAACTTTTTAAGAGTTCAATAACAAAGTGAGAGGTTGGCTTCAACTTTTACACTCAATCAAGTTGAATTCTGGTCTTCAATTTTTATATATATGATCAATAGATTAGCAGGCCAGGTCTTATATATTAAGAAAGTGTTTGCAAGAATTTCTAAATGCTCTTTCTTCTTAGCTTCTATTAAATAAACAATAGCAATGAGAGTGATGAGTCATTTTGGATCGTGGGATGACTTGAGTCAAAAATCTAGGGGGCAAAAACCAACGCGCACACAGCTTATTATAATCTCTTTACTTATTAGTAACACTAATTAAGGTATTAGCTTGGGGTTGGGGGTGCAGCCGCACGGGAAAAATCATGTTTAGTACCTTACTTTGGCATATGTTTTGTTTTGGTACCTTAATTTGTCACGCCAACTTTTTGGTACCCTATGTTTGCAAACTTAATCATGATGAGTACCCCCCAGGCGGCATCCCCAAATTAACCACCCCAATGTCTACGTGGCTCATCGTTGACCCGTCCAAACTCAATTTTGACCAACTGAAGTCCACTTGGACATGCTGACTGGATTAAAAAAAAATCAAAAATCAAAATCAGATAACCTCTTTCGCTGCAATCTCCCACTCATTTTTACTTTTTGTCTCGCGCTTAACTTAGCTCAGCTCTCACAAACTCCCCCCCCCCCCCCTCATCTCTCTCTCTCTCTCTCTCTCTCTCTCTCTCTCTCCTCGATTATCTCCATTGTTGCTTAGACCGCCATTGTTGAAGATGGTTACTGGGCGCTCGAAGCTCAGAGCTGGACATCCATCGAAGCAGGAACTTCCTCCACCCCGTTATGGTAAAAAAAAATCACAAACAAAATTTCTTTTTGCATGTTACTGAAATTAGGTGAATTTAACAAAATTTCGTTATGCATGTTACTATTCATGGATCTTCTTGCTTTCCCCCAAAAATTGCCCTGAATTACTATTCATCGAACTTCGCGAGCACTTACACCCCTGAATTATCGATTTTACCCTTAGTCTTGGACGACACGTGCACGAGAAGACCAAGATTCTGTTCAATATACCTTTTCTCACGTGTGGGGGGTGTTGTCGGGGATATAAAACTTTTAAAATTTAAGGTTGGAGGTGTTAGTGCTCGAAATAAAAGGTTGGGGGTGTAAGTGCTCGCGGGCCAATAGTTCAGGGGTGTAGGTGTCTTTTTCCTTTAATAAAATAAGAGTATGTAACATATTAGTACTTTGACAAGACAAAAAAACAGAGAAATGGGCATAATTTTGTAATCTGCAATTATTTACCAATCCTCCACTTGATATTCTATTCAGCAACAAACGGGGAATATATATATATATATATATATATATATACTAGGACGATGGCCCGTGCTACGCACAAGCAACCTCTATTTTTTAATGTCTTTTTCTTGTACTAATACTTTAAAGTAAATCAAAATAAATTTACATTTTTTAACAGCAAATATAAATTTACACTAAACGAACTCAACTATACACTGTCGGACTTCTTCACAACTAAAACACACACACACATTCAGTGGCCTAAAGAATTTGTAACCAAGAGGGCCCCACAAAATAACAAAAGCAAGCTAACCCTTCTCCTTCCTCTATCCAGCCGCTGAAAAAACAGGAGTGCAACCATTTTTTTTCAATTGACTCGATCTAGCTATTCTTATATTTCCTATGTATTACTCATCAATAGTTTCCAAACCAGCGTTCTTTCTTATCTCAACATTTTCTCTATCCACATCTCAAAAATTATTTGGAGATTTCATCTCCACCTCCGTCGGCCACGCCCGTTCCACGCCCCCGGCGACGCACGCGATCGCCACTACATCGCGTCCCTCCGACGGTGCGCACCATCACCACCAGGTCCCACTCCCTCCGACGACGCGCTCCACCGCCACCACATTCCACGCCTCCAACGACGCGCGCCACCACATCCCGAACCTCCGACGCCGTGCACCGCCACCCGCCACACCCCACGCCCCCAATGACGCCTACCACCACCATCCCACACCACAAAGTTCACAATTGCGACTGGGGCTTTTTTTTTAAGGGGTGTAAAGGTGAATCAGTCGAAAGGTGAAGGGGCAAAGTAGGCAGTAAAAGAAAAGTTTAGAGATGGGATGGAGAGAATTGAAAACTGCAAGGACTATTTGGTAATTTATAGTGGACCAAAAAAAGGAAAATTAAATGTTAAAGGGCTACTTTGCAATTTACCTTGGGGGCCATAAGTAAATAATAGAAGACTTTAGGGGCAAAAGGGCAAAAATGAAATATTTTACGTTGAAGAGCTGCTTGGACGTTGAAGAGCTGCTTATTGCTTCTTATTATTATAGTATAGATATATATATAGGTCACATTAACAAGACAGAAAAATAGGAAAGTCGAAAATAGTTTTCATTCGGCAATTACTAATAATCTTTTGCAAAATCGAACAATGCCTTACGCAACTTGTACCCATCATCACTGCCATCTTCATCTTCGTTACCATCATCGTTGTCCATATCATCATCATCATCATCACCGCCATCTTCATCTCCCTCGTTGTAGAAACTCAACCTCCGCTTCATGCGACTAAGCTGTGCTTTAGCGTCAATAAGAAGAGTACAGTTTTGACAAAGATTTGATCATTTTAATTGTCAATTAAGTTGAGTTCAATGGGGTATGATGAAAATTTTAGTTGAATTCATGCGAGGTCTGGATAATCAATCTCGCATAAGATACATATTCACTTCCGGCTTTTAACCGTTCCATTGGTACATATAACAATTTTATTTCAAATTAGTTTCAATTAATAAAATAAGAGTATGTAACATCTTGACTAGCTTTGGCAAATAAATCTAGGTAATATTGGCAAAAAAGTATTATTCCATGGTAGTCATTAATAAGAAAGCCACAATATAATTTTATTACAGCAACAAGGCAAAAAAACAGGAAAACAAATGTGCAATATACAGTCTATTACATTAACATTAAAAAGATCCAAAGGCAGGAAAGTCGAAAACCTTGTGCATAATTTTCATTGGATATTAACTAATAATTTTTCGTTTCTAAATCATATTCATTTTCTATATTAGCAAAGTCGTACAACGCCTCACGCCACTCGTCAGGACACTGCAGACTATGAGGTTCAATAAAACCACCGCCCTTACCGCCCTTACCATCATCGTCGTCGTCCTTACCATCATCGCCGTCGTCCTTACCATCATTTCCGTCGTCCTTACCATCATCGCCGTCGTCCTTACCATCATCGCCGTCGTCCTTACCATCATCGTCGACCATATCTCCCCCCTTGATTTCGATCCGCTTTATTACGATCCTCTTTATTTCGATCCGCGGCAGACCTAAATCAAATAAATTAGATGCGCGATAATTTAGGGAAAAACTAACCGCTTCATCAATTTGTCGACGAGCGGAGGTGGACTGGATCAACGGCGGTGCGGTAGAGGTGCGGATGAGATGACGACTAATTAGGCTCCTCAGCGCTGGTTTGGTGACATTAAGAAGCTTGGATGCGGTCATTGAACCCATTTTTGATTGATAAGCAATTTGCATTCAACTGAATGTGTAGATGTGGGTATATAGGGTTTCAGGAGGGGATTAGGGTTTGGCCTATGTAACGTCTTAGGCACGAAACAATAGTCCAATATTTAATTTCATTGAGTTCCATAATAGCCCAAGATTAAATCTCATGGGATATATTAGTTAGTAAAACCCTTCTGTAATAAACTGCTGTAAAAAACAAGCAATAAACAATATTATAAATATGCCGATTAAAAATTTGAGTAGATCGTTTTTTTAGATTCAAAACTCCATATGAATCATATTTTTTTTTAACCTCAAGAACCAAATATATTGCCTCAAAAAACCCGGAGGGTACTTGAAAAAACAAGCACCTCCAATTATCGCTTACAAACCGCAAGAATAACCATTGAAACCTCAAAAAACAAAGTTGGAAAAACTCTAACAACTAAACATTAACTATCAAACCCGTCTGCATCCCCAATAGCGTGTTTAGCTAATTCATGTGCCACTCCGTTAGAGTCACGTCGCACTCATCGAATGAAAAACCCCGGGTTACCATGGAAATAATGACGGATGGCCCCAAGCACATTTTCTATGCTTACATCGCAGCAAGTGCCATATAAGAGATCGTGAATGATCCCAACGCAGTCTCCCTCAAATAAAACATTTTTCCATCCTCGCTCTATTGCCCAACGGGCCGGCCCCCTCGCAGCTAAAACCTCGCTACCAACTCGATCCACAAACGCCAACAACCGTCGCTGTCTCCATGCGACCATCTTACCCCGAGAGTCGTGTGCCACCATTCCCATTCCGATAGCTGCATCGTCACCAAATTGTGCCCCGTCAAAATTTACCTTAATCACGTTACCAATTGGTGCAGTCCACTCGCGCGAGTCCTCATTATTTTCACTCGTCCTCCTTTACCATTCAACCGCGACGATGTGCTCGTGTAGCTGTGTGCAAACGTCGTCATCTCATCTGGATTACGCCCCTTCTCTCCCACGAGAATGTTGTTTCGATTACCCCATAGCGTCCAACACACCGTACTTATCAAACCGACCATCCCGCTCGATGCAATCCGCGCTACACGTAACAACCAATCCCCAACGCTCTCGTTCGCCCGAGTCCACAAAGATTGAGGGATCAACGCGAGCGCCCACACCTGTCGAGAAATATCACATGTAAATAAAATATGATGCGTCGTTTCCTCCCCCGTACGACAAATCAAACACGCTCACTCCACACAAATATGACGTCGACCCAAATTCCATCGTGTTGGAAGAATATCCTTGCAACATCGCCACATAAATAATTTAATCTTGTTTTCACATTCAAAACTCCATAGTTTCGGCCAAATTCCATGGAAATCCTAAGTCGACGTATCTCTTCTATTCTTAATCAAACCTTGCGCCATAATTAGATGATAAGCACTTCTATCCGTAAAAATCCCCTTCTTCTGGTAATGCCATACTAGACGGTCCCTATTGCCAAAATCACCCAACAGAATAAAAAGGATGACCTCCACATCTACTTCCCATAAAAAAAATCCCTCAACGCCTCGATATCCCACCATTCCATATTAACATCGATAAGGTCCCGAACCATAAGAAAAGGTTCCCCATTGCTCACGGGAGTAATAGGACAAAATGTAGTTGGCCAAGGGATCCACGCGTCGTGCCAAACGGTGATGGAATTTCTGTTCCCCACTTTCCACCGAATTCTTTTCTTCAAAACAGCAATCGACTCCCAAATTCCACGACAAGAAAAGGACGGCGCAGCTCCAATCCGTGCGTCACACAACTCGCAATTTGGAAAATATTTTGCTTTAAAAAGCCTACTTACTAAGCTCGAGGGGTCGGTCAAAACCCGCCAAGCTTGCTTTGTGAGTAGTGCGAGGTTGAACGCTTGTAAGTCCCGAAATCCAAGTCCTCCTTCAAGCTTTCGACGACACATCTGATCCCATGCTATCCAGTGAATTTTATTTTGATCGCCAGTCCCCCACCAATAGTTGCATATTATTGCTTCAATTTCTTTAATCAACGTATCCGGTAAGCGAAAGCAGCTCATAATAAACGTTGGTATGGATTGCATCACTGCTTTCACTAGCACCTCTTTCCCCGCTCCGGGCAAAGTTTTTTGTTTATATATTTTGCCCGTTTCCACACTCGTTCTCTAATAAAGTCAAAAAGCTCCCTTTTAGACTTCCCTACCACCGAAGGCATACTAAGATATTTCTCATGTTTTTCAGCAATCACCACGCCCAACACGTTCCCCACGTCCAAACAATACTGCACACCCGTATTCTTGCTAAAGACCACCACTGACTTGTCCCGATTAATTTTTTGCCCCGACGCACCCTCAAAGCGCTCAAGGACGTCATGTTTGCTTTTTGCTGAATTCGACGCCGCCTCGCAAAAAATAATCGTGTCGTCCGCAAAGAGCAAGTGCGACACGACCGGGGCTTGACGGAAAATCTTAACCCCTAGCAATTCTTCCCTATCCTCCGCTGATGCAATAAGGGCTGAAAAGATCTCGGAGACAAATAAGAAAAGGTAAGGGGACAAAGAGTCCCCTTCCTTAATGCCCCTTTCGGGGGGGAAAAAACGAGATTCATGACCATTTATTAAAATAGAATATGAGACTAAACGGATGCCCAACATAATAAGAGATATAAAAATCGAATCAAAACCCAGTTTAAGCATTACCTTTTCCAAAAAAGGCCACTCAACACGATCGTAAGCCTTGCTCATGTCCAACTTCAACGTCATAAAACCTCGCTTTCTTGTTCTTTTATTTTTCAAAAAATGGTAAATCTCAAAAGCTGCCAAGATATTATCAGTGATGAGTCTTCCTGGCACAAAAGTAGGCTGGGAAGAAGAAATAATAGAAGCAAGAAAAGGTTTGAGACGGTTAGCAATGACTTTTGATGCAATCTTGAAACTCACATTGCTAAGGCTAATAGGCCTAAACTGAGACATTAACTCGGGGTTAGTGCACTTGGGAATACGAACAATATGAGTAAAATTTATGCTAGGATCAAAGATACGATCATTAAGGAACGACAAAACAAAACGGATCACGCCATCACCAATAATATGCTAATATTTTTGATAAAAGACAGAAGAAAAATCATCCGGAGCCAGAGACTTAAAAGGATACATATCTTTCAGAGCTTTGCGTACCTCCTCCGATGTGTATGGTTGCAACAAGCTTTCGTTCACCTCAGGACTGACCCGCACGCTCGCGTCTCGCATCACATCCTCAATAGCCACCTCTGACGGAACATTGGACTGAAAAATAGAAGTAAAATACTCAACAACCACCCGATCAATCTCCTAAGGAGAAGTCCAGAGGACACCCGCCTCATCTCGGATACCCTTAATCTATTTTTTATTTTTTCGTTCACTCGCGCGACGATGAAAGTATGTAGTGTTTTGGTCCCCCTATCGAATCCAATGAACTTTAGCTCGTTGTTTTGAGTAAATCTCCTCGAATTCCAAAATTTCCTCAAGTTCCCCGCTGATGCGCTGCTCCTCAAGCTTAGACTCGGCCGTGATATTTCCTGAACAAAGTCCGATCAAGGTTTTCCTCAACTTTTCAACCCGTCGTATAATATCAGCCCCATCGACTTTATTCCAACAAACCAACTCATCACGACACATCTTTAATTTATTGTGCAGTGTCCCGTTCGCGTCGTTTCCCCAACACCGTGATGAATTCCTCGCAATCGGGTTTCAAAAGTCAGTTCGCCTCAAAGCGGAACCGAGAGCACGGCCGAACTGATTCCTGACTCCCCCTCAACCGTACCAAGATCGCATGGTGATCCGATCGAATAGTAATAATATGCTCAACAGTTGCTTTCGGAAATAAATCACGCCAAAGTAAATCAACACATGTGCAATCCAACCTCTCCTAAACTATATGTGGTGTCGGCCTCCTACTACACCACGTGAAACATGGTCCAAAGAAATCTAACTCACTCAGCCCCGTGTCAACTAACGTATCACAAAAGTTTCTCAAAAGCCAAAACGAACGACGTGCACCCCCTTCTTATCTTCTTGATTAGATATTTCATTATAATCCCCCGTACACACCCATGGCAACGTCGAAACACCCCTAAGTTGGCGAAGAAGGTTCCACGTAAGCATGCGTTTAGTCCAATTTGGCTCCCCGTAAAACCCTATGAATCGCCAATCTTGTGCGCCCTCCTCTCCAATGGCAACAACATCAATATGATTTTTCGACATACTCAAAAGCTCGACATTCCATTCCTTGTCCCATAACAAAGCTAGTCCATCAGATAAACCTTGCACGTCCACACACACACCAAATAATTAAAACGGCCTTTCAAGTCCTCTATTTTCCTAGTCTTACACTTTGTTTCTGACAAGAAAATTAGAGAGGGCAAAATTTTGAAACTAACTGACGTAGTTCCTGAACTGTCCAATAGTTCCTCAAGCCCTGACAGTTCCAGCATAAAAGACTCATTGAGAAGGGCGGGACTGCTCCGCAGTTGCCGCCAAAAGTTCATCAATTTCCATTGTTAGTTCCTCCATTCTCGCTCTCTTTTCCATGCGTCGTCCATCATGTTCTTCATTATTAAATAAGCATTTATGGTGTGCCCGAGTTGCCTTAAAAAGCACGCTCGTGTTTGTGATCCCTTCTAGCCTAACTACTCGTCGTCCATCGCTTTGTCGTTCGCTAGTAACCCGAGAATTAGCCGCAACTGCTGCAGTAACCTCGACTGATTCTCGATGAACCAACTCTCAATTCTCTGATAGTGTATCCTCTAAGTCCTTCGCGGGTCTGCCAAAAATCTGCTGCATCCCAATTACACTCCCCGCTCGGTCTTCAGCTCGGCTTTTCTCAATTTTGCTGCTGCATTGTTCTTGCGGCCAAAACTGTTCAGCCCAATCAGCACGGATGTACGTAGCTGTATGTGTTCTCTCAAAATATTGAACGGACTCAGCCCGAGTATGACGCCATGATGTCTCAGAATTGCGTTTTTTATTTTGACCAAAAAAATCACGAGTTCCCCGTGAGAAATGCCCCGTTAGATGCGGATGAACCCCATCGCCAACCTTTATCCGAGTAAAGTTGTGCAATAAATGGACCTAATTTGTTTGAGGTTTCACGGAGCAAATCTCCATAAGGTAACGAGTCTGTCTCGGTGTTGAATTCATACTTTAACTCACAATCCGCCATAATATGTCCCAACAACCCGCATAAATAACAGAAATTTGGTAAGCGTTTGAATTTAAGTGAGACCACCATCTCCTGGCCCTCGCAAAGGTCGAGTAACATTTATCTGAGCACGAATCCGCATACTGAGACCACGTGACTCCGCCAAATCTACATCCTCCATTATACCTAACAAATTTTCGATTGCATGGGCAGTGGCCTTAGTTTGTCGGGCAAGCAAAATGTCATAGATCCTGACGAAGAAACAACAATAATCCATGTTCGTGTCAAGCGGGGTTTCATTCTTATCCACCGGAGCGAGTACAAGCACGTTCTTATCAAACGACCACGGACAACCCTGGAGCGCTCTCGTCTTATCCAGTGTATGAAAAAATTGGAACAAAAACCTATCCTCGCTGATACGTGTAATCTCAAGCCCCTTCCTTGCCTTAAAAAGAGTTTTCAACATCGTGCAGAAGGAGGTAAAATTTGCTATTTTCTCGGATAAGAGCCGCCCTACTAACACAAGTTTCGAGTTCACGTTCTCTTGTTCCCAAGTAGTATCCAGGATGAGGAAGTCGTCCCTCTCGCCCTCCTCTTCAGTTAAAGCGAGACCGTTGCGAAGTTTACGACATTCTTCGTCCATTACTCCCCAGTACCAGTCAGTTGGGCGTGCGTTGCGGTGGGTTCCGGTCAGGGCAGCCAAGAGGTGAAAGTGATTCCTTGGATGACAAGCCAAAAACACACCAAAAAACAGAAACACAAAAAAAGAAAATATTAGAATCCCACAAAGTCCCCGGCGTCCAGCGATCGGACGGAGAAGAGGAACAAAGGGGAAAAAATCGAAATTGGTCCTTTATTGTGTCCTAGTTACAGTTTTGGTCCTTTATTGTGTCCTTGTTTTATTTTGGTCCTTTATTGTGTATTTCACTACAATTTTGGTCCTTCATATGGAATCTCAGCCGAAAATGTCATGTACGAGCACGTGTTGCCCTCAATTCAATTTTTTTGAATTTTCCACAAACATATTCGCATGTTGGAACAACAATTTTAATTTTTTTATTTAAAATTCTGACCCGTCCGATCCGGATAACCCGGTCAAATTGGGTTGGCCGGGTCAGAATTTTAAATAAAAAAAATAAAAAAAAAATTGAAACCATCGTTTCCACATGTGAATTTGCATGTGGGAATTAAAAAAAAATTTATTTTGGCCGGCAAGTGCTCCCACGTGATATTTTCGACTCTGACATCTTCCTGAGGACCAAAATTATAGTGAAATACACAATAAAGGACCAAAATAAAACAAGGACACAATAAAGGACCAAAACTGTAACTATGACACAATAAAGGACTAGTTTCGATTTTTTTCCAGGAACAAAGCGAAAAGGAAACAAAAAAAACAAGGAAAGAAAAACAGCTAAAAGATGGAAAGCGAAAAAAAACTTTCGGAGCCCTAGTGTGATGTGCAAGGAACCAAAGAAAAACCGACAAAGAAGACTCCGCCAACTGCCAAGATCACGAGGTTTTGACGTCAAAATTGGAGACGAGACAACGCCGCCGATTGATTGATGCCCTTCACCGAAAAAAGCCATAAAATATAGAGACTTGGAAAACTCTCACGCGAGAGACCGGCTTGCGAGGCGTATCTAATATTTTAATACGTATAACATATAACGAAACTAGTTATCATATATTCTTTTAATAGTATAAACCAGAGTTTTCACCATTCTTCTGTAGTCCTATGTTTTCTTTTTAATTGGAAAAATGATCAGCAACAGACAGATGTACATATAAATTTTAGTTTGACATTATTGATAAATTTAAGCAATATTAGTCTTATGGTGTGTATAAGAATATGATCTGAAAAAATAAATAACAAGAAGTAAATTGCAACTATATATAGTAAATTACAAAATTACAAACATAAAAGCAAGACATAACACATGCTTGAGTTACAGATCATTCACAAGAAACCTACAATAGCTCATAAATGATTAAACGTAGAAATTATTACAACGGCATGTTTCGTATTTGCGGTTTTTTTATAAGTTGTTATTCTCTTCCTTTGCAATTCAATAATAATAATAACTTTCTAAGAGTTCAATAACAATGTAAGGGGCAGACTTCAACTTTTACACTCAATCGGGTTGAATTCTGTTCTTCAATTTTTATATATATCACTACAAGATTCAGTGGTCTTTAGGGACCGCCGGGCGATATATTCCAGAAATTTACCGGAATATTATTGGGTTTTTTGTATAAATTGCGTGTAAATATGTGCAACAAACATTTACAAGAACAAAAACAAACAAAATAATGATAAAAAAAAAGTAAAATGAAATGAAAGTCAACAAAATAAAACAAAGAAAATAATGAAATAAAAGTAAAAATAGATGATAGTTATAAAAATAAACCAAAAACAATGAAAAAGAAGAAGAAAAAGAAATGAAGAACATGTTGTTGGTGTTTTCTTGACATTTGTTAAAAGAAAAGAAAGGTTGAGAAGAAAGGAAGAAATGTTGTGTTTTGGATGATATTTATTTTTGGGATTTAGGAAGAGAAAAATGAGAAGAAAAATTGGTTAGGATAGTGGTGGTATATATAGTATTCAGGGTGAAAATTTTGAATTTTCGGAAATTTTAAATTCCCTAAAAGTGGTATTAGGGACCGCCAGGCGTTCCCTAATAATATCCATACATTTTTTTTATTTTATGGAACGATTTTCATGTGTTTTTGATTTTTAGCAACAAAACTCATTATAACATTTCAATTGAAGTAACAAACGATCATAAAACTACTAATTTAGTTATTTAATAGTAGATTGAATGAGATTGAGAAAAATTTTAACGTTGAACATATTCTACGTTATACGTACACTTAATCATCCTATGTTGTTTAAATTTGCATGAAACCTTGTAATTTTGTTCTCTTAACTATTATTAGGATTATTATCAACTAAACAAACAACGCAGCACCATAATTGTTCCGTAAAATCAAGAAAACCCGTATGAATATTATTAGGGACCGTCGGGCGGTCCCTAAAGATATTTGGTGACCGCCCGGCAGTCCCTAAAGGAGGTTTTAGGGACCGCCCGGCGGTCCCTAATAATATTCATGCATTTGTTTTTGATTTTATGGAACGATTTTCATGTGTTTTTGATTTTTAGCAATAAAACTCATTATAACATGTCAATTGAAATAACAAACGATCATAAAACTACTAATTTAGTTATTTAATAGTGGATTGAATGAGATTGAGAAAGTTTTTAACGTTGAACCTATTCTACGTTATACGTACACTTAATCATCTTATGTTGTTTCAATTTGTCTGAAACCTTGTAATTTTGTTCTCTTAACTATTATTAGGATTACTATTAACTAAACAAACAACGCGACATCATAATTGTTCCGTAAAATGAAAAAAAAAAACACGTATGAATATTATTCGGGACCGTCGGGCGGACCCTAAAGCCACTTTTAGGGACCACCAAGCGGTCCCTAAAGATAATTGGTGACCGTCTGACGGTCCCTAAAGGTGGTTTTAGGGACCGCCGGATATTCATATTTTATTTTTGATTTTATGGAACGATTTTCATATGTTTTTGATTTTTAGCAACAAAACTCATTATAACATGTCAATTGAAATAACAAACGATCATAAAACTACTAATTTAGTTATTTAATAGTAGATTGAATGAGATTGAGAAAGTTTTTAACGTTGAACCAATTCTACGTTATACGTACACTTAATCATCTTTTGTTGTTTCAATTTGTATGAACTTTGTAATTTTGTTCTCTTAACTATTATTAGGATTATTATCAACTAAACAAGCAATGCGACACCATATTTGTACCGTAAAATCAAAAAAACACGTATGAATATTATTAGGGACCACCGGGCGGTCCCTAAAGCCACTTTTAGGGACCGCCGAGCGGTCCCTAAAGATAATTGGTGACCGCCCGGCAGTCCCTAATAATATTAATTTTTTTTTGATTTTATGGTACGATTTCCATGTGTTTTTGATTTTTAGGAACAAAACTCATTATAACATGTCAATTGAAATAAGAAACGATCATAAAACTACTAATTTAGTTATTTAATAGTAGATTCAATGAGATTGAGAAAGTTTTTAACGTTGAACCAATTCTACGTTATACGTACACTTAATCATCTTATGTTGTTTCACTTTGTATGAAACCTTGTAATTTTGTTCTGTTAACTATTATTAGGATTATTATTAACTAAAAAAACAACGCGACACCATAATTGTTTTGTAAAATCAAAAAAACACGTATGAATATTATTCGGGAGCGTTGAGCGGTCCCTAAAGCCACTTTTAGGGACCGTCGAGCGGTCCCTAAAGATAATTAGTGACTGCCCGGCGGTCCCTAAAGGTGGTTTTAGAGACCGCCCCGCGGTCTCTAATAATATTCATATTTTGTTTTTATTTTATGGAACGATTTTCATGCGCTTTTGATTTTTAGCAACAAAACTCATTATAACATGTCAATTGAAATAACAAACGATCATAAAACTACTAATTTAGTTATTTAATAGTAGATTGAATGAGATTGAGAAAGTTTTTAATGTTGAACCTATTCTACGTTGTGCGTACACTTAATCATCTTATGTTGTTACAATTTGTATGAAACCTTGTAGTTTTATTCTCTTAACTATTATTAGAATTATTATCAACTAAACAAACAACGCGGCTCTATAATTGTTCCATAAAATAAAATAAAAAAACACGTATGAATATTATTAGTGTGGTCCCTAATAATATTCATATTGTTTTTTTGTGATTTTATGGAACAAATTCGTTTTTTATTTCAATTGACATGTTATAATGAGTTTTGTTGCTAAAAATCAAAAACACATGAAAATCGTTTCATAAAAAAAAATGTATGAATATTATTAGGGACTGCCAGTCGGTCCCTAAAACTACCTTTAGGGACTGCCTGGCCTTTCCTAAATCCCGTTTTGGGTTGGGGACCGCTCGACGGTCCCTATTTTGGCCTGGGAACCGCCCATCGGTCCTCATTGCTCCGGGCGGTCACCAAAATGCTGGTGACCGTCCGACGGTCACCAGTGGGGGTTGCGAAACCCCCCCCCCCTCAATCTTGTAGTGTATGATCAATAGATTAGCGGGCCAGGTCTTATATATTAAGGGAGTGTTTACAAGAGTTTATAAAAGCTCCTTCTTCTTAGCTTCTATTAAATAAACATTAGCAATGAGAGCGATGAGTCATTTTGGATCGTGGGATGACTTGAGCCAAAAGAAACTGGGGGGAAAAGCCAACACGCACACAGCTGATTATAATTTCTTTACTTATTAGTAACACTAATTAAGGTATTAGCTTGGGGCTGGGGGTGCAGCCGCATGGGAAAAAATCATGTTTGGTACCTTAATTTGACATATGTTTCGTTTTGGTACCTTAATTTGTCATGCCAACTTTTTGGTACCCTATGTTTGCAAACTTAATCACGATGAGTACCCCCCAGACGGCTTCCCCAAATTAACCACCCTAATGTCTACGTGGCTCGCCGTTGAACCGTCCAAACTCAGTTTTGACCAACTAAAGCCCACGTGGACATGTTGACTGGATTAAAGAAAAAAAATCAAAAATCAAAATCAGAAAAATGAAAAGACCCGTCCTGTCATCTCCCTCCAATAAAGACCACCCCCTCCCACTTCAACGGTCACAATTCTACTTCCCAACTTTTTAGACCACCTAAAAGTCGTCGGCACACGCATTCAAAAGTTCCGTCTCCGTTCTTCTTCTCCGGCTTAAGGTTAGTCATGTTTCTTACTTGACGATCCACTGTAGAAATGCACGCAATTGTACTAGGTTAGGTTAATTATTGTTTTACTTTTGTGGGTTTCATTTCACTACCACAAAACACACATTTCTCACACTTGGTTGAGGGTTTTGTAGTGGATTTGTTTGTAGTTTATAGACTGTGTATGTAGATTTTGTTTAGGGTTTTTAGTTTCTGTTGTACTGTATATATTGTGTAGATTATGTGCTTATTTTGTGAATTTAATGTGTATGCTCTCTGATTTTTTCAATTAGTTTGATAGTGCTCTTGTTTAGGAGTGAGTTGAACTGGTTAATTGCATGGGTAATTAGGCTTTAATTTGTACCTGAATCTGCCAAATTTGGATGATTTGTAGATGATGTGCATCCCTATGATTTACCATGCTTGTGTGGAAATGGCCCAATGATTTATCTCATGTCAAAAACCAGAGACAAGCGTGGTAGATTTTTCTACAAATGCCCTGCCTCGGTGCACCATTTAGATTGGTTTATTTGGGCAGACTCTGTGCATGGGCTTAGATATAATAGGTTCCATTCTATAATATACCCTAATACCTTTAACCCAAACTATGAAACAACTACTCCCTCGCCCAATATGAAGAAAATGGCTGATGGTTTCTCTGGATCAACATCATCTGAGCCACTACAATCATCAATTAGCCATGATCATACCAGTCCTGGAAATACCACAACTACTGAGGCTATGATTGAGTCCCTGAAGTAAATAGATCGAACAAAGGCTACCATTTTTTGTTGTCTGCTGGCATGGGGCCTCTTGTTTATTGTTACTATTTTGTTTGTGATGTTGTTGGTGGCAATTTCTTCTAAGATGTAATAGTTTAACTACTTTGTTGATTTTTATGTTGTTGTTTATTGATTAGAGTTGTATTTTTAAGTTTCAATTCCATATAATATGAATTTCCAGACTACTGACTTAATGAAGTTGCCCTTTATTAGATTATGGTATTCTGTTTATCTTGTTTCTTTATTTATTTGGTTTAATTTATTTTTCATGTTGGTGTGGTGTTGTAATAATTAAGATAATGGTGGTGTTGAGTACATCCCAACAACTGAGGGCTAACGTGTTCCTTGATCATGACTTTCCTAGACAAGGAGAGAAACTGATCTTAGAAAAAGTTGATTAAATATAGGGCGAGGCATAGGCTGAGTAACCTCAAAGCCTTGCATAGAGCCACTAAGGTGTTGACTGGTGAGTTTAGTACTATATGGAGGACTAGCTACTACTGATTTCAGCTTAGGGGTTAGAATTTGGGAACTTAAGGTTTCAGTGTATGAAATTAAGGTTTTCTGAAATTTGGGGAATTCTGAAATTAGGGAATTCTGTAATTAGTGTTTTTTGTACGAAATTTTTGGGAAAAGCAAGCAGATCCATGAATAGTGACATGCATAACAAAATTTTGTTAAATCCACCTAATTTTAGTAACATGCAAAAGGAAATTGCGTTTGTGACTTTTTTTTTACCATAACGGGGTGGAGGAAGTTCCTGCTTTGATGGATGTCGAGCTCTGAGTTTTGAGCGCCCAATAACCATCTTCAACAATGGAGGTCTAAGCAACAATGTAGATAATTGAGGAGAGAGAGAGAGAGAGAGAGAGAGAGAGAGAGAGAGAGAGAGAGAGAGAGAGAGAGAGAGAGAGAGAGAGAGAGAGAGAGAGAGAGAGAGAGAGAGAGAGAGAGAGAGAGAGAGAGAGAAGAGAAAGAGAAAGAGAAAGAGACAGAAAGAGAAAGAGAGAGAGAGAGAGAGAGAGAGAGAGAGAGAGAGAGAGAGAGTTTGAGAGATTTGAGCTAAGTTGAGCGCGGGAGATTGCAACAAAATTGAGTTTGGACGGGTCAACAGCGAGCCACGTAGGCATTAGGGTGGTTATTTTGGGGACACCGCCTGGGGGGCACTCATCGTGATTAAGTTTTCAAACATAGGGTACCAAAAAGTTGGCGTGACAAATTAAGGTACCAAAATAAAACATATGCCAAATTAAGGTATCAAACATGATTTTTTCCCGCAGCCGCACCCACATGCACCCCCTCTCCCTTTGCCCCTGCAAGCAGAGTAAAGAGTAGCCTAAGAGACAGTGATGGTTAAACAAGTTGAAGCTTTATAATATGTTGACAACTCTATTACGAATCCATTTTTCCGTATCCGTGAACCGTGATGAACAACTAAGTTGTCCTTTAGCGTCAATAACAAAGTATAGTTTTGTCAATGATTTGATCATGTTAATTGTCAGTTAAGTTGAGCTTAATGGAGTCTGATGAACATTTTAATTGTTAATTAAATTGAGCGCAATGGAGTGGAGGCGGTGACATACTGTAGGATTAGATAAATCTCACCACAATTGTGTGTGAGTTGGTAACCTTTATTTATACTAAGTAAATATTACATTAAGGAATGTCGTGAAATTAAGGAAATAACATAATATTGCTAAACTATTGCTAATACCCCCTATCAAGCTCGACGTGGGGAAGACCAACTCGAAGCTTGGAACGAAAAAGTTCAACTAAAGGACGAGGCAACGCCTTTGTAAACATATCAGCAATTTGAAGAGTCGTCGGGATGTGACGATCAGCAAGACGACCCGAGGAGACCAACTCACGTACAAAATGATAATCCAAATCAATGTGCTTAGCACGCTTGTGAGCCACATGATTATGAGCCATGAACAAAGCACTCGCATTATCACAAAAAAGAATTGTCATGGACGATAACCGAATATGAAGTTCTTGAAGAAGATTGATGAGCCAAACCAACTCTGAAGCTGAGGTTGCAAGCACATGGTGCTCGGATTCGCAGCTTGAACGAGCAACTGTAGGTTGCTTCTTGGCGCTCCAAGATAGAAGATTTTTGTCGAGTAAAGAAGCATAACCGTAATTGGAGCGACGAGTATCCGGGCAACGAGCCCAATCGGCATCACTATAACCAAGTAATGCCGGGGAAGAGGTCGCAGCAAACGTAAAGCCAAAGGCTTGGGTGCCTTGAACATACCGAAGGATACACTTAAAGGCTTGAAAGTGATCGATAGTTGGCTGATGGAGATACTGACTCACGGTATTGACAGCATAGGACAAATCGGGACGCGTGATCGTAAGGTACTGAAGGCAACCAACCAAAGAACGATAAAGTGTGGGATCATAAAAAAGAGCACCATCATTTACAAAAGTAGAACCGGCAGCCAATGGTGTAGCCACAGAATTGGCGTCCAACATCTGTGCACGAGAAAGCAAATCATGCGCATACTTGGATTGACCCAAGAAAAGCCCATCAGAAGTATAAGTAACCTCCAAGCCAAGAAAATATCCCAATTTTCCCAAGTACTTTGTGGCAAACTCAGAATCCAAACGAGCAATGAACTGAGAAATAATGGTAGAATCATTACCAGTGAGAATAATATCGTCAACATAGACGAGTAAATAGAGAACAACACGACCCCGATAAAACAAGAACAATGAAGGATCCTGACGGCTACAAGTAAAACCCAACTTCAGCAAAAAAGAACTAAGTCGTTGAAACGAAGCACGAGGCGCTTGCTTCAATCCATAAATGGCCTTATTCCAGCGACATACATGCGAAGAAAAACGCGGATCATAAAAACCAGGTGGTTGTTCCATGTAGACTGTCTCACTAAGATGGCTATGAAGAACTGCATTCTTAATGTCTAACTGATGTAGCGTCCAACCTTGAATAACTGCAAGAGATAAAATAACACGAACTGTAGTAGCTTTCACAATAGGACTGAAAGTGAGAGAGAAATCAAAGCCAGGAACTTGCGTAAAACCCTGTGCCACAAGACGTGCCTTGAGGCGTTCAACAGTACCATCACTGCGAAATTTAGTACGAAAAACCCACTTACTACCAACCACATTCGCATCAGAAGGACGAGGAACCAAGGACAATGTTTGATTTGAATGTAAAGCAGACAATTCGTCTTCCATGGAGGCAAGCCATTGTGGTTGATTTAAAGCAGACTTAAACCCCTTCGGCTCAACAACAGTATGCAATGCAGTAATAAGCGCAGATGAAGGAGAAGAAATTAGTGCATACCGCGGATTAGGACGGATAATGCCATTATGTGCCCGTGTGCGCATGCGAGGAGGGGCCGAGATAGCTTGAAGAGCAGCCACAGCCGCGGGTGTAGGCGAGGGAGGTGCCACAGGATCAACAGGGAGGTCTGGTGGTTGCGGATCCGGTGCAACAACAGGTAACGGGGCAGCACACGAGGGACAAGGCAAAGAGTAAGAAGCGGGCACAAGAGGATCTGAAGGAGGAATGTGCACGGCAGGTTCATAGAAAGAGGACACATCAAGAGATGATGGTGTAGCAGTCGAAGCAAGTCCTGCAAAAGGGAAGTGGAATTCATCAAATTGAGCATGCCGTGTAACGTAAACCCGAGAAGTGGAGGGATCGAGGCACTTAAAACCCTTATGTTGACTGATGTAGCCCAGAAAAATACAAGGTAAACTGCGGGGGATGAATTTATTATCCGTATAAGGGCGAAGATACGAAAAAACTCGACACCCAAAAGGATGAAAATTTGCATAGATAGGTGCCTCGTGGAACAATAACTGAAAAGGCGACATACCCGAGAGGGGTTTGGCCGGAACCCTATTGATAATGTAAACAACTGTACTAAACGCCTCAACCCAATAACCATGCGGAACAGATGAATGATAGAGCATGGAAAGACCAAGCTCAATGATGTGGCGATGCTTACGTTGAACACGACCATTCTGCGTCGGTGTATAGGGACAGGAAAAAGGTTGGTGAACCCCAGAATTGGCAAACAAGTGAGTTACTTTGTGGTTCGTAAATTCTGTGCCATTGTCACATTGAAAAACCTTGATACGACAATTAAATTGATTCTCAACAAAGGTTTTAAAAATAACCAACACATCAAAGAAATCAAACTTGCGGCGCAAAGGATAGAACCACGTAAACCGGGAAAAATCATCCACAAATATAACAAAATACTTGTAACCATTAATAGAGTCAACATGAGCAGGCCCCCACAAATCACAATGAACAAGTTCAAGAACGGCCGAAGCACGTTTATTATTATCCATAAAAACTAAATGTCGATTCTTTGCTAGCTGACAAGCAGTACAAGTAGTCGGCGAAGGCAAAACAGAAGAGACGGACAAATGACCATTTTTATTTCATTGAGAAATAACATCAAAATTAACATGTCCCAGACGTGAATGCCACAACTCAAATGATCCATGAGCCCGATGAGTAAGAAGAGCAGCAACAAAAGGTTGAGTTCCACGCTCCAAGACATATAGACCATGCTCATATCGACCCTTTGCTATAATTTTTCATGTCTTGCGATTCTGAAAAAGAAACGAATCATGCACAAAAACAGCTTTAGCATTTAGATCCTTGGTTAACTTGCTAATAGACACAAGGTTCTTGGTAATGTAAAGAGCCACGAGAACATCTAATAACTTAACATTATCATCAAGGGAAAGAGAACCAATATGAGTAACATTTAATCCAGCACCATTACCCACATAAATACGTTTGTTACCGTTATAAGGCTGAGAATCAGTCAGCTGAGACGGAGACGAGGTAATATGAGAATTTGCGCAAGTGTCAAGATACCAATCGGACTGGTCAAGAGACTTGAGCGAGCAGTTCGCAGAGAAAGTCTGAGCCAAATTTGCAGATGAGTCAGAGGTTCGATCCCAGCGAACAGGACACTTGTTGGCATAATGTCCTTGTTCACGACAGATTTGGCAACGAGGGACATAGTTATGACGACCTTGATTACCCCATTAACGACGACCACGAGAGGATCCAAAAGCTGAACAACTACGACCATGCTGACCACGGGAACCACCACCTTTAGATTGTTGATTTCCAGTAGAGGCACGGTGTGAGTGATGCGCAACAAAGGCTGCCGTTGGAAAAGCAGCAACATCATCAAGAGAGGCCTGAAAAACTGCGTAACCTTTGGCTTTGGCAAGAATATCACGAAACAGCGGAAGAGGATCGAGATCAAGTTGTCGCGTGGATAAGTTCGCATAAGAAGAGCCCAAACCGCGAATGAACCAGTGAACTTTGTCATCATTGGCAACAGGAGCACCGATAGCAGCCAGTTGGTCACAAATATTGCGAAAATGCTTGCCATATTCAGTAACGGATTGAGAGCCCCGCCGCATTAATTGTAATTCGTCACGAAGACGAAGTTCACGTGTCTTGTTGTGTGAACTAAAGGCGTCATGCAAAGCCTGCCAGACTCATTGCACCGTCTCTTCGTTTAAAGTCTCGGAGAGGGCTTCATCAGTTAATGTGGAGAGGAGAAGGCTGAGAACGTTACGTTCAAGAGACTTCCATGCAACATATTTGGGATTAGGAACAGACTCTTGATGACGTAACGGACTGGCAGAGGCAGGGGCGCTGTGAGGTATAAGCGGCGGTGGGGGATCAATGGATCCGTCACAAAGTGGAAAAGATTCTGGGATCCAAGAAGAGATTCGATATGCTTTTTCCATAGGAGAAAATTTGTAGAGAAGAGACGCACCGTGATCATGTGGATCATGGTGGCAAACGTCAAAGACGGGGAAGTTCCGTCGTCGGCCATTGAGAAGAAGAGAGGTGGCGGCTTAGGGGAGGGTGGTGGCTAGGGTTAGGGACCCGGAAACTGATACCATGTAGGATTAGATAAATCTCACCACAATTGTGTGTGAGTTGGTAACCTTTATTTATACTAAGTAAATATTACATTAAGGAAAGTCGTGAAATTAAGGAAATAACATAATATTGCTAAACTATTGCTAATACATACATTACGTATTTATGTGTTGGTTACAACTTAATTATTCATTTGATGAAGTTTGAATACAAAGTAAATTCAACTTATTAGTTCCATAAAAAAAAACACATATTATGTTTCCATTACCTCACCTTGGAGCCTAAATGGGAGATCTTTTTGCCGTTTGAGCCAAACACAAGATATTTTTTGCTTTTCCTTATAACATGGTGATTGTATACCTTGAATCAACAATGACTCATAATAGAAGATGGGTTGTGGCAGAAAGAAAAGAATTTGTTCCAATTATCATAATATGTACACTACAAGAAAAAGGGGTCAATAGGGACCAAAATTAGGTCCCTATTGACCCCCCCAGCGGTCCCTAAAGGTCAATAGCGACCGCACGTAGGTCGCTATTGTGCGGTCCCTATTGACCTCGGTCGCTTGCCATCAGGGACCGTTGTTAGGTCCCTGATGAGGGAAATAGCGACCGGAGTATCAGGGACCGCTTTCCGGTCCCTGATACTTTAAACAATAGCGACCTAATGTCGGTCCCTATTGTGTTTTTGGGTCACTATTTTTTCAAACAATAGGGACCGTCATTAGGTCCCTATTGTCGCAAAAACAATAGCGATTTGATTGCGGTCGCTATAATAAATATTAGCGACCTACATGCGGTCCCTAATAATATTAATAGGGACCGCAACTAGGTCGCTACTTATATTCATAGAGTAATCTATGAATATTAGAAGGGACATAAATGCGGTCCATATTACAATTATTAGGGACCGCAACTAGGTCGCTACTAATATTCATAGAGTTTCTATGAATATTTTTAGCGACCTATTTGCGGTCCCTATTACAATTATTAGGGACCGCAACTAGGTCGCTACAAATATTCATAGAAACTCTATGAATATTTGTAGCGACCTAACTGCGGTCCCTAATAGTCTGCGACAAAAATAAAAAAAACAATAATATTTCGGAAATATTCCGAAATATTATTTTTTTTTGTTGAAATATGATTATAATAAGATCAAAACAATAAAATAATAAAGAAAAATTTAATATAATGACATGAAAGTATTAAAATGTAAAAAAATGAATGAAATATGACTAATAATAGAATATAAAATATGAATAAAAAACAAAAAGATGAATGAATAAAAAAACAAGTGAAATAAAAGAAATTGTAGATCCAAAAAAATAAAAAATAAGAAAAGAATGTGTAGATTCAAAATAAAAGAAAAATAAGAAAAGAAAGTGTAGATCCAAAATAATAGAAAAGTAACAAAAGAAAGTGTAGATCCAAAATAATAACAATGAAAGATTGAGTTGGTGATTTGTTTTTTATATTGTGTGATTTTTGTTTTGGATTTGTGTTGGTAAAAAGAAAAAAAGTTTTTGTGTTTGGAGAAAAGAAGATAACGTTTTGGTGTTGAAAAAGAAGATAGTATTTTTGTGTTGGGTGTGTTTTGGAGATTAAGTAAATTTGATGTGTAAGAGTGGTGAGTATATATAGAGAAGAGGGTGAAATTTCCAAATTTTCGTAAAATTCAAATTTCCCCCTCAGTCCCGCCAAAAATTTTCGCCAAAATTTCAAATTTTTGTATCTTAGTGACCTAAATGCGGTCCCTAATTATTAATAGTGACCGCAGTTAGGTCACTAATTTTTAATAGTGACCGCACTGCGGTCCCTATTTCCTTGTTAGGGACCTAAGTGCGGTCCCTACTAATATTCATCCTTGAAATTTGATTTTTTTGGATTGATGTTGGTGTGTTTGTGATTCCTAGCAACCAAACTCATTGCAACATGTGAATTGAAGTAATAAATGATTGCAAAGCCAACCTCATAATAGTTTAGTTGTGAAATAATAGATTTAATGAAATTCATCGAGTTATGAACGTTCAACATATATTTCATGTTCTACAACTAATCATCAATAGCTAATTATAGTTGTTTGTAGTTATTAACTAATCAACTAATCATGTTATTTGTAGTTGTTAAACAAAAAATTAAACTATGAATAACAACTATAACTAACTATTGATGATTAGTTGTAGAACATGAAATATATGTTGAACGTTCATAACTCGATCAATTTCATTAAATCTATTATTTCACAACTAAACTATTATGAGGTTGGTTTTGCAATCATTTATTACTTCAATTCACATGTTGCAATGAGTTTGGTTGCTAGGAATCACAAACACACCAACATCAATCCAAAAAAATCAAATTTCAAGGATGAATATTAGTAGGGACCGCACTTAGGTCCCTAATAAGGAAACAGGGACCGCAGTGCGGTCACTATTAAAAATTAGTGACCTAACTGTGGTCACTATTAATAATTAGGGACCGCGTTTAGGTCACTAAGATTTAATAGTGACCGCAGAGCGGTCCCTGTTTCGGTTTTAGGGACCTATGAGCGGTCCCTACTAATCTTTATCCTTGAAATTTGATTTTTTTTTATTGATGTTTGTGTGTTTGTGATTCCAAACAACCAAACACATTGCAACATGTGAATTGTTGTTATTTTAACTATTACAGTAGTAATTATGAACTAAACAAACCACGATGTACCTCAAATCATCGTAAAGTAATGATTTTAAAGTATGAATATTAGTAGGGACCGCACATAGGTCCCTGTTGGGTCAATAGGGACCTGATCTGCGGTCACTATTGACAAATCAGGGACCTAGTTGCGGTCGCTATTGACAACGGCTATTGTCAATAGCGACCGCGTTTTGGTCGCTAATAACAACCGCCGTTGTCAATAGGGACCGCATTTAGGTCCCTATTGACAACGGCTATTGTTAATAGCGACCGCATGTAGGTCGCTATTAACAACGGTTAGTATCAATAGGGACCTAACTGCGGTCGCTATTGATACTTACCGTTGCCAATAGTGACCTAAGTGCGGTCCCTATTGACTGTTAGTGGCCTATAAAAAGGCCACTCCATTCTCCTCTAAAATTCATTACATCCTTTACTAATCCTTAAGGTATGCACGTTTTTTTGCCTTACACTATCCCAAATGTTTATTTTCAATGTAATTTGTTATTTAATTATTCTAACTTAAATTTATTTATTTGGTGATAGGTAATATTACACACACCGAGAGTAATCGTGGTGTACAAAACATTCTTGCGTCGCGTTTTTTCACGCTTCAAGAAGTACGTTGATCATTCTATTTAGCTCTTTAAAATTCTTGTTATATTATTTGTAATTATTTGTTTTATATTTTACAACTTATTAGATAAATAATGGATTATATAGTAGATAAATCTTGGATGTATGCTATGTATGATAGTGATGGTTGTTTGAGCGATAGATTTGTGTTTGGGGTTCGGGCTTTCATTGAATATGCTACGCAACAAGGTCCTAGATTTGTAGATCTACGAGGCGAAATTAGGTGTCGTTGCATGAAATGCAATAATATACGGTTTTTTGATAAAAAGGTTGTACGGGATCATCTTCATAAGTCGGGATTTACAAATGGATATTTAGAGTGGATTTTTCATGGGGAAACGTCAATAGATACTACACCGTCGTATTTTCCCGATTCCCCCGGCTCGTCACACACCGATATTCCCGACAACCCAGTATATGTTGATGTGCCATTCGTAGACATGGTCGTGGATGCACGTGGAGGTCGATCATTTGAGGACGAGTCAACTAACGAGGAGCCCAACCCAGAAGCACATGCGTTCTACAAGTTGATGCACCTAGGAAATATACCCATGTATCCGGATTCTGACTCGGGTGAAGATATAAGTATCCTTCAGTGGATGTCGGAGTGGTTGGAGTACAAGACACAGCACAAGGCTAGTACTATTTATTCTGATAAGGTTTTTAATTTGGCGAAGAGAGGTTTCACGCCTGAGGTGCGGATGTTATTACCTAAGGACACGAAAGGGTTCCGTAAAATGCTGCAGTCATAGTTAGGGTACGTTACGTATGATGTTTGTCCAAAACAATGTTTCTTGTTCTACGGAGAGGAGACGAAGGACTACGATAAGTGCCCGATATGCCTCACAGGTAGATACGTGGATGGACTAAAATCTAAGGTTGGGAAGAAGAAATTGTGGTATTTTCCTATTGCTCCTCGACTTCAAAGGTTGTATTATACAATAGGAACTGCAAAACATATGACATGGCATACAAAGCGTAATGGGGTTAATGACCAAATGATTCACCCAGCTTCAGGGGAGGCATGGCGCCACTTCGACCGGACACACCCAGATTTTGCAGCGGAGCCACGGAACGTAAGACTTGGTTTGTCCACATATGGATTCACACCTTATGGAATGTCTGGTAAGACGTACTCTTGTTGGCCGGTGTTTGTCACCCCTTATAACCTTCCACCGGATCTTTGCATGAAGAAAGAGTTCATCTTTTTGAGTCTACTCATTTCCGGGCCATATAGTCCAACAAAGAACTTGGATCTTTTTCTTAGGCCACTTATTGATGATCTCAAGCTTTTATGGAGCACTGGCGTCAAGACGTACGACGTCTCGAGGAAGCAACACTTTATATTACGTGCATCTCTCATGTGGACGATTAGCGATTTTCCCGCTTACGGGATGTTGTCGGGATGGAGTACGCACGGAAGGCTTTCGTGTCCTTATTGTATGGGTGACAATCAATCCTTTCCGTTGGTGAATGGGGGTAAGCCAAGTTGGTTCGATTGCCATCGCCGGTTCTTGCCTGAAGGTCATGACTTGAGATACGATGACTATAACTTTAAAAAAAAGGGAAATTCGGGAGGAAGACGCGATTCGTAGAAAGACTGGTGCTGAAATGTTGGAAATTGTTAATGGCCTTGGGAATGTGGGGTTCGGTACCCAATGCAGACCACTCCCAGGTTTTGGCCAAAATCATAATTGGGTGCGGAAGAGTATATTTTGGGAACTGCCTTATTGGTCCACAAACTTGGTTCATCACTGTCTAGATGTCATGCATTGTGAGAAAAACTTTTTCGATAACATCGTCAACACGATTTTGGATGACCCTAAGACAAAGGACAACATCAAGTCACGGAAAGATTTGAGACTTTGGACCAACCGTGGATCATAATCCATATGATCCATATGTTCCAAAACAACTACACCATAAATGATCCATATGTTCCAAAACAACTACACCATAAATGATCCATATGTTCCAAAATATCATAATCCATATTTACAAATAAATACCCGCAACAAGATCACTGACCCCCCTCATCATCACTAGGCGGATACACGACCCCCTCATCACCAGAACTCTCCGCCAAATCATACATCTCATCCAGGGGCGTCAGTGGATCATCATCAACACCAACCCCACCCTCATCAACGCCAACACCCCCTTACCCTCACCGAGGTCCTCTGCCTCAACATCCATCAGACCAAGATCATCATCACCCTCCGACTCATCAGTATCAATATCAAGATCATCGATATACTGGGTGGGGTTGGAAGTACCTGGAGCAAAAGGATCTGGTCTCTCACGTATCGGCCTCGGAACCCGAAATGCGCCTCCGCTCCTAATAGCGTTCCCCATGAACAAGTCTGACGGAAGCTCTCGCACTGGTCGGCCTGTATCCCTCTGCATGTCCTCTCTAAAAGACTGGAGCCAGGACAACATGGAGTCGACTCTCGGGTCCTTTGTCGACCTCAACTCGTTGTTCTCTTCCTCGAGCTGCCTGAGCAACTCCCGCCTGTAGTCTGGCTCCCTCCCGACCTCCATGTCGAAGTCTCGAGGATCAGCATAGCTCGGTAAACCCGGTGCCTTCCCCTTCTTGATACTCCCTATCGCCTTCTTCCACAAATCGGCGTCCCAGTCAGGCAAGTCCTTATCTTCCACTGCATCCGGATTTTTCCTCCTCATTTCCCTCTTATAAGTCTTCTGTTGAATATTCAAATATCATTAAAAAAGAGAAATTAAATTAAAACAAAGATAATTAAAAATGAGTAGAAAATTTAAAACACTTACGTAAATAAGTCTGGTAGTCTCAGACTTCCACTCCCGCCTCAAGGGTACGCCTGTACCTCTGCCAGTCCCCGCCACCTTCTTCGTATGTCCTGCCTTATAAATCTCGTCGTGTCTGATAGGGTGGGTGCGGTTGGGCTGATTCCTCTCCTTCAAATTGTAAGTAATAGTTGGTTATAATTCTTTTTTTTTAAATGTTAAAATTACATTGTTTTAAACTAATCAATAAACAATAATCTTAAAATTTAACTACAAATAAAATATATAATTTTAACAAAACATACCAGGCGCCGCCGGATCTCCTCGTAGTCAATGGAACCACCGTAAAAGGTGGCGGGCGCATCGCCGTCCAACTTGCCGCCTCGTCGAGCCTTCTTTCCCTTCACGGACTTCTGTTTAAACTCCTCAGTGTCCCAGTGTTTTGCCGCCTGATCCTCCAAACTCTGGCTCATCCACGGCGTTTTAGGCTTATCTTTAAACTCCTCCTTGTCCTTTTTCTTCATGTACTGCTCCTTCGCCTTGTTAAGCATACGCTTATAAATCCCTCTCGCCTTCAACTGGTATGCCCTATGTACCTGCTCCCTCTCTGACCGCCGAATCCCATAGATATTCTACAAAAAAGATAAATATTAAACAATAAATTAATACATTAAATTTATAAACTAAATTAAACAATATTTTGAACCTCGAGTAAATCAATAAATATTAATAATTCATTTAAAACTCACCGTAAATCTCGAGTACATCTCTCTTCGTACTTCCTCAGGAACCTTCAAGTAGGAGGGCCAAAACTCACTCATAAACTGTCGAATGAGTGAAGTGATCGTCTTGGAAATCTCGCGACTGGGGGGTTTAGAAAAACAACCCCTCTTCAACTCAATAAGCTGTTGTTTCTGCCCTTTAGGAAGCGCCGTAAGCCCTACATTGGGTCCCCTACCTGGTCGAGTATCGGTCGGTCCTGGAGTACCGGTCGACCTCTGGCTCGGTCCAGCTCCGGTGTCGACTGTAGGCAGTGGAGTCTGAAGTCTGCTAGACTCGACTGATGGGGGCACGTGAGTCCCAACTGAATCCGAAGTATGTGGTCGTGCCACCTGGGATGCGGTGGACTCTGATGATCGGGGTCTAACACCCACTCCGGAGATGGCCGCCTCATCGTCTACAAATAACTGCCGATGTAGTGGAGGTGTCGTCGATGTAGATCCGTCACCTGACCCAGGTAGCGGGACAGACGGCTCGGCTGGATGGCTCGGCCCTGCACCACGTCCCGATCGAACAACCCGTATAGGTCGGCAACTACCTCGACCCCCGCTACCACTACCACCACCACGCCCAACGCTACCACTGCCACCACCACTCCCGCCACCACTGCCACCACCACGTCCAAAGCTACCAGTACCACCACCACGACCTCGACCTCCACTACCTCCAACACCTGCACGAGCAACACTACCACTACCTGAACCCGATACCCCACCACGACCTCGACCTCCAAGACCTCGATCTCCAGTACCGCTAGGGGTCTTACGTGACGACATGCCGAATATATATATGTACTGTAAAAAAAATTAAATATCAATTCAACATTTACAAATCTACACTAATTACAAAATTTACAAATTATAATCTAAAAAATATAATCTACACTAATTAATATAATCTTACAAATTAACACTAATTAACAAGTTTTACTAATTAAATTTTAATAATCCAATTTTCACAATCTAATTATAAACTAATCTAATCTAATCTAATTTCATTATTCACTAAATTTAACTAAATCTAATTTCATCATTCACTAAATTTAGCTAAATCTAATTTCATCATTCACTAAATTTCTATTTCATCATTCATTAAATCTAATTTCATCATTCACTAAATTTTTATTTCATCATTCACTAATCTAATTTCACAAATATATATTTTTTTTCCTTAATCATACACTAATTTATTCTAACAATCTAACATTCTTCACTAATTAACTATCTAATTAACAATATTAACTAATAATTCTTCAAAAAATTAACAAATTAACATAAAAACACAAAATTAACACTAGATTAACACAAGATTAACACAATAATATTAACACAAAATTAACAATATAATAATTTCTTAACACAATTTTCGGATTTAACACAAAAATAACAAAAACAAAATAAAAAAAATGAAAACCGAAGCTATACCTTAGCACCGGCGGCGGAAATGGACGGAAATTCAAAGGGGCGGTGATGGAGGCGGAGCATGACGGCGATGGAGGCGGAGCACGGCGGATTTGAGGTGGAAATCAGAAGAAACGAGTGGGTTTGGGTTTGGTTGGGTTAGGGACGCGATTTGGGTCGCAACTACGCCTAATAGGTCGCTAATGGCGGAAATCCGAAGCGGCTCGGGTCGCAAAACAGGTGAAGGAGACGGATATTCGCGTTTTGTTAAAAATGTTTTTTTTTTCAATTTATAGGAAGCAATCAGCGACCGCTTCTGAGTCGCTGATTGCTTCCACGGTAATTAGGGCGGACGAGGCCCACAATTTGGCCCAATTTTGGGCCGAATTGTGTGGCCCACGTAAAAAAAGGATTTCAGCGACCCAACGTGGGTCGCTGAACGTCACGTATTTAGTTCAACGACCCAACGTGGGTCGCTGAAAGTCGTGTATTTGTTTCAGCGACTCAATGTGGGTCGTTGTTCTCGAAATGTTCTGCGACTCAAGGTGAGTCGCTGTTGCCTTCAGAAGTCGCTGAAGGCGAGCGACTCACCTTGAGTCGCTAACTGGGCGGTCCCTATTGACCGCCCAGTCTTGTAGTGGTACTTGTGTCATAAAGCGAAAATATGATATTCTACTCATTATTATAGGAGAAGAAACGCAAAACAAAATCTGCAATATGTAAATTTTCATGAAACATCTCAATACGAAAGATAATAATCTACCACATACAGCATGGATAGAGAAGAGAAACACGAAGAAAGTCTGCATAAAAAGAAGGGAGAATAGAACGACACAGCATAATTTATTACTACTTTAACAAGAAGTCCAAAACCTTGCCCATAATTTATTTAGCGATCCTCCTTACATTCATATTCTATTCATCAGATCGTCGCCGAGTACATCTTCAAACTCATCAGATCCACAGTCATTCTCGTCATCAGAATCCCCCGATGATCCACTACGACTGTCATCCCCGCCATCTTCATCTTCACTGCCATCGTCGTACATATCATGAAGCTCATCAGTAAATCCATACGACACATAGGTCTGGTTCATTTCAATCCGCGGCAGATCCGGAATTGTTAGGGGGGAGTAATCACTAATCTCTTCATTGGGAATCGACAACAACCGACAGACGGAGGTGGACTGGATCAATGGTGTGATCAGATGACGACAAATTTTGGTGACATTAAGATGTTGGATTTGAATACTTTACGATGAATATTAATTCATCAATCCAAGACCGCCACATGTTAAACCATAAAGAAATTCATAAGCAATAAATCGATAAGCGTACCTTGATCCATACAGGTAAGCTTTTACGAGAGAACGGTGAGGCTTCGGTCTTCCATAGACAAATTCTAGCTCTCGATGGGATCTCGCTCAATTGATGGGAAAGAAGGAGGAGAGTGTTTCAAAAATTGTCTTGGGGACCAATACTCGAGCCTTATATAGTAATCTAATTAGAATCTCATAGACCCTAATTAGACTCATATTGGGTATTACACATTTCAAAGCCCATACTTTATTAGATGCTTATTGGACTCCTCAATTCAGATCACTTAATTAGCCCAATATTTTTATTAGCTTAGATATAATTGTCTCAATTTATTTGCCCACTAAATAGATTATTATAAATAATCTAACATAAGAAGCTTTGAGGCGGTGATCATTGAAGCTGCCATTTTTTATTCACGGACAAGATCTTCAACTAATGGGTATATAAATGTTTCGGGAGGGAATTAGGTTTCGTCCTATGCACGAAACAGTAGCCCAATATTTAATTTCACTCACTTTCATAATACCCCAAGATTATCATGGCATACCTCCAAATTTAATAAATATGGTTTAATTAATATTTCTGGAATTAATATACTTTTTGGTTTCTTTAATTTTGAAATTTTACTTTATTAATTTTATAATGGACGAATCAAAGCAAGCCAAATGAAAGATTGATTTATTTTGACTAATCAAATAAAGCCATGTAAAAAAAACAAAAATGTGTTTCAACTAATCATATTAAACATCCGGTAAATATGATTTCTTCTAGTCAATCAAAAGATTTCTTGATAAACAAGCTAAATAACATTCATGTTTATCTTAAGGAGAAAACAACAAATCACAAGTAATGGTTTAGTGACAAGCTCTAGGTTCGTTCTACAACTATAAATAGAGACTTTCTCTTAATGAAACATCACAGCAAAAAAACTATCATTAAGCATCAAGTTTTGCAGAAAATAAGATTTATATTTTTCTCTTCATTAATTTCATTACTCTTCACGCCTCTTTCGTAAAAATTTAAGAAAAGCTTAGTTCGATTATTCATCAAGCTTCAAGTTCATTAAATCACTATTTCAAGATCGTACTCCTTTCGAGGAAGATCGAGCTTCAATATATTCAAGAAATTTAAGACCACGTTCGTACCATTCTTTAACAACCTTCAAGTCAAATTTCATTTTGATTCGAGATCACGCACGTCGACGCGTGCGCCCGATCGAGCAAAAGTTTGGCCACTCTAAAATTTCTCAAAACTTGGGTTGTGTTATACCAAATTTTACAAAGCCAATACATGCACAACACGTGAAATCTCGACAACAATATTTTTTTTCAAAACTTTAGCAAACAAGATGAATTGTGTCATAATTCTACCAATAGGCCCTATTCGACTTATGAGCCCAATTCAGCTTATAAGCCCAATGAGAGTTGAGGCACATGTTAGAGTTGAGGAACATGTTAGAGTTGAAGGACCTGCCAGAGTTCAAGCCTCTCGATAGAGTTGAATGACTTGTTTGTGTTAAAGCCCCATTCGAGTTATATGGTCTTTTTGAGTTGAATCCCAATTCGAGTTATAAGGCCCGGTTCGAGTTATAAGGCTTGTTCAAGTTGAAGCCTTATTGTAGTTATAAGGCTCAGTTCGTCATAAATATTGTTCGAGTTGAAGGCCTTATCGAGTTATTTTCATCATTAAAGTTGACCAACCAATCAGACCGCAAAGGCCTTGGCTTAGTGTGGCCCACTTCGCTAATTAAGGAAAGATTGAGCCTATATGACCCAGCTAATTATCATTATCGCAGTATGTTTCTGAGAGAGCTCCAGTTGTTCGAGTTATCGAGTTATAAATATAATTTGAGTTATCGAGTTATTAATATAATTCAAGTTATTCCATTATGTTCGAGTTATCGAGTTATTCAGTTAGTTTAGAGTAGTTTAGCCCATTTTCACCGTATTTCAGCGTTACGAGGCTTATACTTTGCATTATAGGCCCATCACATCAAGGCTCCATTACTTACTTAGGCATCGAAGTGCCTATACGAGGTCAGCCCCGCCCGGTTCATGTGTCGTATTTTTAGTGTGAAAGTGCAGGTATTCTTGCAATGTTAGATTAACATTGAGAAGTCAATGTTAGAGTAACATTGCTGAAGCAGAATCCGATTTACAATCTTGTTGTCATTTATTATTATAGTTTTGCCTTATTCATTTAACTAATTGAGTTCCACAGTTGAGATTGTCTTTATTATTATTCAGGTAACAAACTTGTCATAGGTTGGACACTCAAGTTTCCAAGAAGGAAAGTTTCCTTAATTAAGCAAACCGCTCTACAAGGAAAGAAGAGTTCGAGTGCAACTAGGAAAGCTTTCCAAGATTGAGTCTTGATTTGAAGAAGGTGTCTATCCTTAGTTAGATCACTAATGAAGGAACTATTATTCAAGAAGGACTACGAGAAGAAGGAAGAGGGGTTCGAGAAGGAAACAAGGAGAATTACCAACCGTGTACAACACACCTTGAAGTCCAAGTCAAGAACCTATATATAGGTGTGAAGTACATCAAGACAAACACAAGACAAGAGCCAATCAATCCGAGAGATTAATTTACAGTTGTTGAGTGCTGTCTTGCTTTAGCAAAGTTTGTGAGTTTTGAGAATAGATCTAAGAGTGAGGAGCTTTTAGAGATAGTCGAAGCAATTCTTGTGTGCTTTGCTTAGTTCGATTAATTTGAGAGTGAGGAGCTTGAAAATTGAGAGAACGACTTTTATTAAAACCTTAACGGGTTATTTTGCCTACGGCTCAGAAGTTAATATAATCTTATATTCACTTCTTAAACTTGGTGTTTGTTTATTTCGCTGCACTATTACTCTGGTCTGTTGTTAAAGTAACATCGCTGAGTTAACAACATATCAAATTGTTGTTAACACTCCAGTGTTAAGTTAACAACAGGAACGTATCAACCCGATCCACAATTTCAATTGGTATCAGAGCCAAGCACCAACTTCACCGAGGTTTCGCGTTGATACGGCAAGATGGACAACTCCAACCCCAATACCAGCAGGTTGCCAGTATTTGAGGGTCCCAACAACTATGCCTATTGGAAGATCAGACTCATAGTCCACATTAAATCCATCGACCTGAGAGCTTGGGACGCAGTACTAGAAGGCTACACCATCCCTTACTTGCCTAGAGATGGAGATGCTGATTTGGTACCTAAGCCAAGAGGACAACGGACAACCAATGAGATTGCTCTCTACAACTTCAATGAAAAGGCTCTCAATGCTATTTTTAGTTGGGTAGATGACTTCAATGATGCTGACTTCGAATCTGGAACAAGTGCTGATGAACAATCAGAGGAAATCAACACTGCTGCGCTCTGCACTCGGATCACCTGGTCAGGAGAAGACTCCAGAAACTGCCAAAATTCTCAATGTTACTCTAACATTGGAGAACCAAGAGCAAAGCCGAAAATCTTCTTTGGAGACTGGAACAACAATGATACACACGTTATCTATGATGTGCTCTCTGATTGTGATGATACTAACTTCGATTGTTTTCATGGCTCAGTTGATCTAGAAGAATAGTACTTCAATGAAGAAGAACTGTCCCAGGAGGAAAATCCTAGACGATCTACATACGGCCTTTCTCAGACTTGAGAGAGAGAATGTCAAACTCATAAAGAGTAACAAAGCACTGAAGCATGACATTGAATGTTTGAAGAACATGTTGAAACTCTATGAGAGAGATCTTGACAAAGATGAAGCTAAGCTGAAAGAGGTAAAGGAGAAACTCAAAAAGGACTCACAGATCATAGCCAAATGGAATGGAGGTAATTCTAAACTCGATGAGGTACTAAACATGGGTAATTCAGGTACATGTGGTCTGGGATTTATTGAGAAACCTTCCTCTTCTAATGGTAATTCTGTCTATTTAACTACAAGCTTTGTTAAAGAATCTGGTAATATGAGTTCCGGTACCATCAACACTGTAAAAAGCAAACCCACTTTTATCTGTCAGTACTGTTTTCAACCAGGCCACATTAAACCATTCTGTAGAAAATTCATAAAAGAATGTGGTAAGAAAACAGCCTATGTGCCCAATGTTAAAACTACAACAGGTTCTGATGTTAGACCAACATTAGATGCAGGACAGAAAAGTAGAACTTGGGTAGAAAAAGCTAAAACCCCTAAGATTAAAATTGTATGCAATGTTGTTTTCTCTGCTGTGTACTATAACCCTTCAGGTAAGTGGTACTTCGACAGTGGATGCTCAAGACACATGACAGGCAGCAAAGAGAAACTTAAGCAAATGATTCTTTTAAGTGCTGGAACAGTGACTTATGGAGGTGGCACTAAAGGAAGGATCACTGGCAAGGGGATACTAAATGTTGATGGATTCCCACCCCTGAAGGATGTGTTGTTAGTAGATGGGTTAAAGGAAAATCTAATCAGTATCAGTCAGCTGTGTGATGATGACTTACTGGTTACATTTGACAAAGTTTCTTGTGATGTTTATGATAGTGATAATGTTCTTGTTATGACAGGTACTAGATCCAAAGATAACTGCTACCTAGCCCAAGAGGAAGCAGAGTGTTTCCATGCCAAAATAGATGAGCTTCTATATGGCATAGGATACTTGGACATGTTCACTACAGAAACCTTGAGAAATTGCAGAAAGTTGATGCTGTAAGAGGCTTACCTAAGCTGTCTTATCCAGGTAAGCTTGTGTGTGGTGATTGCCTCAAGGGTAAGCAAACCAGAGCTGTTCATACACCCCTACAGGTACAGAATGCTAATCCTAGATCTAGTAGGTGTTTTGAATTGCTGCACATGGACTTAATGGGTCCAATTGAGGTAAGTAGTCTCGGTGGTAAGAAATATGCCTTTGTGATTGTAGATGACTTCTCTAGATACACTTGGGTAAAATTTCTTAAAGAAAAGTCAGAAGCTTTTGATCAGTTCAAAATTCTTTGTGCTAGTATTAAAAACTTGTATGGCTCCATTGTGACTAAGATTAGGTCTGATCATGGTAAAAATTTGAAAATGCTAGTTTTGATAACTATTGCAATGCTAAAGGTATTTTCCATGAATATTCAGCTCCTAAGACTCCTCAGCAGAATGGGATTGCTGAGAGAAAGAACATGACTCTTCAAGAGATGGCCAGAGTTATGCTTAATGCTAAAGATTTATCCAAAAGACTTTGGGCTAAAGCTTTAAATACTGCTTGTCGCATTAGTAATAGGATGTATCTTAGACCTGGAACTAACATGACTCCTTATGAACTCTTGAAGGGTGTGAAACCAAATATTGCATACTTTCATGAATTTGGATGTGATTGTTATCTGCTTAATGACAGGGATTATCTGAGTAAATTTGATCGTAAAAGTGAAAAATGCATCTTTGTAGGATACTCTGCCAATAGTACTTCCTTTAGAGTCTACAATCTTAGATTGAAGACAATTCAGGAATCAGTGAATGTTGTGTTTGATGAGTTCACTCTTGATACAGGTACTGATGACATCTCAGTTCCCAATGTTGAACCAACGGTGGAAACCGAGAATGTTACTCCTGACGATGTTACACCAACATTGGAACTGGAAGCTGGAAACACTGAACATGAGTCAGGGAACGATGTTAGACTAACACCAGCGAGATCTGATGTTAGACTAACAGCAGAGGACTCTGACTCAGAACATGAAGTTGCCTCTGAACCTAGAAGAGATCCCTCAACTAGGATTCAGAAAGATCATACAGCATTCCAGGTAAAAGGTGAACTCACTGAACGGGTAAGGACACGCAACAGAGAAAAACTTGATTATAAAGATATGGTAAAATTGTGTGTCTGTATGAACTTCACTTGTACTGTTGATAATGCCTCTTGTTTTGTCTCCTTCATAGAACCTAAGAATGTGAATGAAACCCTCCTTGATAACTTTTGGATTAATGCCATGCAGGATGAACTATTACAGTTTACTAAGAACAATGTCTGGAAACTGGTGCCTAGACCACCTAGTATTAATGTAATAGGGACAAAGTGGATATTTAAGAACAAAATTAATGAGGAAGGGGTCATAGTTAGAAACAAAGCTAGACTAGTTGCTCAAGGGTACACACAGGTTGAAGGTGTAGATTTTGATGAGACCTTTGCTCCAGTTGCTAGGATTGAATCTATTAGGTTACTTCTAGCCATAGCATGTTGTCTTAAGATAAAACTATACCAAATGGATGTAAATGGTGCGTTCCTGAATGGGCTAATTGATAAGGAAGTATATGTTGAACATGTTAAGGGATTCACAGATCCTAAGTACCCCAACCATGTGTACAAGCTTGAAAAAGCCATGTATGGACTTAAACAAGCACCTAGAGCATGGTATGAAAGACTTACAAAAATCCTCTTAAGTCTTGGCTTTGTTAGAGGTGAAGGAGATAGGACACTGTTTGTTTTGAAGAAAGATTCTCATGTCTGTATAGCTCAAATTTATGTGGATGACATTATTTTTGGCTCAACTAACAACTCTATTTTAGATAAATTTGTTGAATCAATGACAGGGCAGTTTGAGATGAGTATGATATGAGAATTAAAACAAGTATGCAAAGAATTTGGTGAAAATTTGGTCTCCAAGTAAAACAAACAGGTAATGAGATATTCCTAAGTCAGGAAAAGTATGCAAAGAATTTGGTGAAAATGTTTGAATTGGCAGATTCAAAGCCTTGCAAGACTCCCATGTCTTCATCAGTGAAGATATCCAGGGATGTTACTGGTGCAGATGTTGATCCAACATTGTACCGTTCAATGATAGGAAGCTTACTCTACTTGTCTGCTTTAAGACCTGATATAATGTTCTCTGTTTGTGTGTGTGCTAGGTACCAGGCATGTCCGAAGCAGTCACATTTGATTGCTGTGAAGAGAATCCTTAGATATATATCTGGCACTTTGGCCCTTGGGATCTGGTACTCTTATGACACTAACACAAATCTTGTAGGTTTCAGTGACTCAGACTGGGCAGGTGACACTGATGATAGAAAGTCTACAAGTGGAGGATATTTTTATCTGGGGAACAACTTGGTCTCATGGTACAGTAGAAAGCAAAATTGTGTGTCACTCTCCACTGCTGAATCTGAATACATAGCCGCAGGTAGTTGTGTCACTCAGTTAGTATGGCTTAAACACATGCTACTGGATTATGTGTTAGACAGTGATACCTTACTTATGTTCTGTGATAATCTTAGTGCTATAAGCATCTCTAAGAACCCTGTGCAACACTCTAGAACTAAACATATTGATATAAGGCATCACTTTTTGAGAGATATGGTAAAAGATAAGCTCATTGACATTGAACACATTAAAACTAACAATCAGCTTGCTAATATGTTCACTAAACCCTTAGATACTGAGAGGTTCTTCAGTTTGAGGAATTCTCTTGGCATGTGTATTGTCTAGGAATGTTAGTACACCAGTGTTGACATAACACCACTGTCTAGCACTGGTTATTGGTTGTGGTGTATCTGTAATTCTTTTATGTTTCTTTTCTACATTCTTCTTTCTTGCATATTACTTCTTTGTTAGAGATTATGTTGGGTTGTGTGGTTAATCTGTATAAATAGCTGAGTTGACTGGTGGACAGGTACATAGCAAGAGTTTTGTAAAGTAAGAACTCTGTTGTTAGTCTGTGAATGTTGACCTAACATCTGGGAGAAGCTGGGGTACACAGATCTCACTACTCTGATGTTATTCAGTTGTGACTTATCCATGATTAGGTTAGACAGAGCATGAAGAGAAGTTGGGGTACATGATGTTGAGAGCTTCATTGTCATTCAGTTGTGCTTATTTTTGTGTTTTTGTCTATGGCCAAGGTTATGCATGATAGTGATCCTTACTACTGGGGTGCTTTGAGGCTTCGACTGCTTGCATTCAGTAGCTTTGTTCACTTGGTATTTCCCTTGTAAACAGGTTGGTAAACAAGTATGAATTAGGAGTTGGGGTGGAGAAGTATATAATAAATGTATTGTCTTCATTTAGTTCCTTTGTACTTGCCTAATCTGTAGCTGATGGTTAAGTTGTTGGGGTGTGTGGAGTCCTGTGCTGCCCACATTCAGTGATGAAACTATCCTTTAACATTCACTATCTTTTGTGCAAAAGAGTTCATGATATTAGTAAAAGATAAATTGATATGTCCTGGTCCTAGTCGGTAAAGTTGTGTATACTTGGTTACAATCACCCAATGTTGATCTAACATGGTTGCATTCATTCTAGATCTGTATTATTTCCTTATGTCGGTTTGGGCTTAGGGGGAGTAGTATCCTAGGAATCATGTGTTGAGGCATACTTCATGGGTGACCAACTGCAGGTAAAACACTATGTTTTGTGATCTTTTATGCTGTAGGAACATCTTTCCCTGGATATGTACATCCACTCTGTGTTTTTCTGTCTGATGTGTTACTTATTCATACTGATGATCTTAAACTATGTCTTTATACCTATATACTTGGTTGAGGTTTCAGATCAGTATACAGGGATATCTCACGCTCTCACATGATGTTGCTTTGGATGAAGCCATGCACCTACAACTTCCCTTCCTGATGTTAACTTGCCAATGTTAGTTCAACATTGTAACATTGTAACTTATAAGTTTTCAGGTTTGGAGACTGCTCTGGTTACGTGTTAATCTAACACTGACATGTGGTAAGGTAAACATGGGTATGATCGTGTGACAGTGGTCCGATTATTTTGGTAACATGTTACAACACCACTATCACTATTCTTCAGCTGATTATCTATATAATTTGCCCTAATCTCTTATTACTGTTTACGCGTTCAAAATTCTTGTGCAAATCAAGTTTCTTATTTTCTTCTCTAAATTACTGTAACAATGGCACGCAATTCTTCCATTGATGCTCTTGTAGATGCTGCTGAGCAGATTGAACAACCATTACGCCGCAGTACCAGACGAGCAACCACTGAAGTCGTCGTCGCCGCTGCAACAAAGAAGAAATCCACCTATCAACGGCGCAAGGGCAAGAAAACCGCAAAGGGTGATGTTGGTTCAACATCAAAAACTTCTAAGCAAACCTCCACGCCCACCAACGATGAAAACAAAGTAATGATGGCTAACCCTTCTCAAGATATTTATGCTGAAACTGGTATTGAGGGGGAGAAAGAGGCCCATGTTGTTGTTGTGGGTGAGTCTGAGGTTATGCATGAGGTCCCTGAGGGTAATGGTGGGGATGAGTCTGTGGTTGTTACTGATGAAGGTTAAAACCTTGAGGTGAATGCTGAGTCGTCTGAGGCTAATGCTGTTGAGCATGATGCTGCTGCTGAGATGGATTCTCTTCCTGAGGAAGATGATCAGGTTGAGGAGACTGTGGCTGAGGAGGTTACTACTGAGGGTAACCAAGATGTTGATGATGAGGGTAACAATCAACCTGAAGAGGTTGAGAGAGAAGAAGAAGAGAGCTTGACTCTCTCTGCCTTAGCTACTGCTGCTAAGAGAAGAAAGGGGAAGCAGGTGGTTGTTGAAACTTCTGAATCTGAGTAAGAAGACGAAAAAAAGGAAGAAGATGATAAGGAGGAAGAGGAAGTTGAGGAAGAAGACCAACTGGTAGGTGATGACCCTGCTGATGTTACTCCAACATCAGGTAGTGATGAGTATTTTGATGTGCTTGATGAGGAGTACCCCAAGAAGTCTTATTCTGGCTTTTATGTGTCTGCTGAGGCAGAAGAACAGTGGGAGGCTTATCAAGCCAGGGTTATTCACATGGAGAGGAACATTGATGAGGAGATGTTCAAGGAAAATAGGCTGTATGAATTGCTTGAAGCTAGGGGTGTGTTGGGCTCTGTGATGAACCAGTCATCATATGTCCATGATGTGATAAGAGAGTTCTACATGAACCTCTCTCAGTGGGTGTGCCACCAGGGCTCTCCCAAGTTTGGTAAAGCTTGGGTAAGGATGAATGTCTATAACATTAGTCCTTCTGTGATCAATGAAGCTTGGGAACTTCCTGATCCTGAGGAGACTGAGGATCCTAGCATGGATGAGGTGATTACTGACCTCACTGGTGGACTCACAAGGAAGTGGAATGATAGTTTTCCAACTACAAAGCTGACATCCTTAAGTGTTGTACTTCACAAGCTCTCTACCTACAACTGGTTGCCTTCTTCCAACACCACTGTTATGACAAAAGAATCTGCAAAGCTGGTGTACAAACTGAAGAATGGGTTGAGTGTGAACATAGGGGAGAAAGTTTTGAGGCACATGAGGGAGGTCACAACAAAAAGGCAAAGGGAATCATTCCATATCCCTCTCTGATATCCAGCATTCTGGTGAAGCAATGCTTCAAGACCAAGAAGACAGAGGGCTGGATCAAGAACAAGGCCAAGATGATCATCACCAGGAGCTACTTCACTCAAGTCAGGTTTCAAGACTTGCCCTGGAATCCCAATGCAGAAGTTGGTCCAAGCAGGAAAAAGAAGAAGACGACTATCAAGTTTGCTGCTTCTTTTGTTCCAGTTGCAAGTGGTGACAGCTGCTCTGTCATTGCTGATGCATTTGTGGAGGAGACTCTGGTTTGGCTTGACAGAGAGTATAAAGATACCAAAAGAGAGATAGCAGACAAGAAAGTAAGGTTGCAGGAGATTGACAGCCTCAGGAAGCATTTGAAGGATCTGCCTTCCTCACAAAAAGGGGGAGAGTAGATCAAATTCAAAAATTTCTGAGTTCTTTTAATTTTCTGTTTTCGATGGCAATATGAACAATTCTATTTTCTTTGCATTTTTCTGTTTCATCAAGGAGTGTGTTCCTTGCTACTAAGTATGGTCTGTAATTAAGTACTTTTCTATACTGGTACTTAGTGTTTCTGCTTATGCTATTTGAACTGTGGTTACAAAGTACTAACTCTGTTTTGAAGGTGTTAACTGTTCTGTGATGTTAAGTTAACATTGAGATGTTTAATGTTAGAACTTCGGTTTGGACTCAATGTTAAACCAACATTGATAAAGATGGATGTTATGACAACATTGAAAGTATCACTGTAAGAATAACATTGAGTTGGTCTTTTCTGATATTCAGGGGGAGTGTACTTAGTTTTCCATTATATAAGATAGTGAAGTTTGTCTGAATAATTTGATATGATTAGAACAGGTTCTTAGGTTTTGTGATTAAGGCAAAAAGAGGGAGATTGAAAGTGCAGGTATTCTGGAAATGTTAGATTAACATTGAGAAGTCAATGTTAGAGTAACATTGCTGAAGCAGAATTTGATTTACAATCTTGTTGTCATTTATTATTATAGTTTTGCCTTATTCATTTAACTAATTGAGTTCCACAGTTGTGATTGTCTTTGATTATTATTCAGGAAACAAACTTGTCATAGGTTGGACGCTCAAGTTTCCAAGAAGAAAAGTTTCCTTAATTAAGCAAACCACTCTACAAGGAAAGAAGAGTTCGAGTGCAACTAGGAAAGCTTTCCAAGATTGAGTCCTGATTTGAAGAAGGAGTATATCCTTAGTTAGATCACTAACGAAGGAACTATTATTCAAGAAGGACTACGAGAACAAGGAAGAGGGGTTCGAGAAGGAAACAAGGAGAATTACCAACCGTGTACAACACACCTTGAAGTCCAAGTCAAGAACCTATATATAGGTGTAAAGTGCATCAAGACAAACACAAGATAAGAGCCAATCAATCCGAGAGATTAATTTACAGTTGTTGAGTGTTGTCTTGCTTTAGCAAAGTTTTGTGAGTTTTGAGAATAGATCTAAGAGTGAGGAGCTTTTAGAGATAGTCGAAGCAATTCTTGTGTGCTTTGCTTAGTTTGATTAATTTGAGAGTGAGGAGCTTGAAAATTGAGAGAAGGACTTTTGTTAAAACCTTAACGGGTTATTTTGCCTACGACTCGGAAGTTAATATAATCTTATATTCACTTCTTAAACTTGGTGTTTGTTTATTCCGCTGCACTATTACTTTGGTCTGTTGTTAAAGTAACATCGTTGAGTTAACAACATACCAAACTGCTGTTAACACTCCAGTGTTAAGTTAACAAGAACAACGTATCAACCCGATCCACAATTTCATAGTGCATGCTTTCTAAACTCAAAGCTAGTTTGGGACCAATCAGAAGCTTGAGCTAGTCTGACTTGAAGTGTTTAGTCAGCAGACAAAATTTCTCTGCATCAGGCTGCATCATGTAAATAAGGCCCGATTATAAAGTCTTCATTGTATAAAATATTCATAGAATTATCTATAATCTTGTTAGGATTGAGCTCTATTATTTGATTGTTAGAAGGTCGTAGAATACTGCTTAGCGCCGTCAACTTAGAAAGATATGGGTTGTTAATTGACATGAGCTACTTGTATATATACCCCCATTGATTTCATCATTTTAGACATCAATAAACTTTCAGCCCGTTTGCCTGGCTTTTATCATTTCCCTTGTCCCTTTATCACTCTAATCTTCTCTCTCTAAGATCACTTATCTTTTTTTAGTGAAGCTCGTCAATTCTTTACCTTATGTCCCTAAGTAATTTCTAATTGCAATATATGTTATTCATAATCAACATAATATCAAATCAATACCAATTAAAAATTCGATAAATGGTTACATTTGTAATAGTTTTTTTCTTGTGTGTAGAATGATTTCGCTACTTGCAAGATACGAGAGACAAGAAAATTTATATTACATTTGCTATAATGGGATTTACTATAAATTCCCCACAAATCCTTCATATTCGTATCATTCCAATTGGGACATCCCATGGAACATCTGATAATAGAAGAGATGGTAGAAGAACACCAGATGTGGCATTGGTTGCCATTAGGCCCAGATCTTGTTCCCCATCAAATGATAGAAGACTTGTTGTGACCTACGACAAAAAGATACTAGATTTAGAAATAGAGCTAGAACAGGTATAAAATGTTTAAAGGTATTGGGTTTGTATCGATAGGCCTGAACATCATAGTAACATCTAGGAGGTAAAAATGATCTAATTGGTTGGTCGATGAGACGACCACATATAATTTCACAGTCTTCTAGAGCACCCTCCCTCTTCGTACAGTATGGAATTACACCATGAGCAACCAATTTTTCTCGATAGTTGACCTTGCCAAGACAAAATGAAAGGTAATTCGAACAACAAACAAAAAGCTCATAAAAAGTGAATTTCATACTACATACAATCTTAAATTCTCGTAGTGAGGTTCAGGGAATCGTGCAGGGCATCAGGCCTAGATGCGATAACCGCTAATAAGATAGTATCTACCATGCCCAACATCACCCCTATGTTTCGTTTAGCGCAATCTCTTCGGTCCTCAAATTATTAGTCGTGATCTCTTTCAAAACTTTACCAAAATTGGTTGTAGGGGCTCTTTTTGGTCCACCGGCGTACGAGAAATGTCGCCACGATAAAATGTTTAGGACTTGATCAGCCTCCCTGGTCAGGATAACATAGGCCCGAAGTTGGAATTAAGTGGTCTAGAAAGAGGGAGATGTTGTTGTAAACAATAAAAATTAGAACTATCACCATCCCAAAAATGATAAGCTAGAAGTTGGAGATAATTAACCACAAAGTTTCAACATTTGTAATTGATATTCATAAATAAGTTATGCAAAATTATTTCTTTTCATGTCAAGACAAATACTAATGAAATATCATGGTGTAATGATTTTAAAGAGGTGTGCTAAGAACTTGACCAACCAATCATTTTATAGGTGCAATATCAGCTAAGGGTTTGAGTTGCTAGTGCATCAAGCTCATACCCGTGTTTTAAAATTATGTGGACTCACAGAGAAACAAACATGGAGAAAAATAATTATGAAGTTTGTAGTGCCATTTGTCACAGATGGCTCTGACAGCAAACCCTTGCCTTCACCTAATATCATACCTAGACTTTGTGATGTGTCAAAACCATGAGAAATAGTTGAAGCACATGTACGAGAAACTCCAGTCACAAGACTAATAGCGAGAGGAGACATATCGACCAGCTTCTTCATTATGCCTAGAAAGCATCTTTTAAAGTTACTTTATCAGAAAACTCAACTCAAATATACATGAAAGAGGAAATTGAACTCTCCATAAAAGCAAGACATGTGAAATTGTGTCTCTGCCATAAAAATAAGGCATGAAAATTTGCGTCTCTACCACAAGGCGAAAAATTCATTGACAACAAATGGGTGTAAAAGATCAAACAAACAATGATGACCAAGTGGAGATGCACCGTGTAAGGCTGGTGGTGCACATATATACTCAGAATTGATGGATCGATCTCAATTAAATATTTTTCCCTATAGTTATTTGAGTGTACTTGTGGTTCTAGCAGCGTACACTACATTTGATTTACATCTAGAGCAATTAATGTAAAAAGGTTGTTTCTTCATGAAGATTTTGAAGAAGAAATCTACAAGTTCCAACCAAAAGGAATAAAAGTCGTAGGAAAACAAATGGAGCTTATAGTTCAGAGAAATAATACGAGGATGAATTGGTGCAGAGTTTTTAGAAGTACGAGAAATGTTGATGCAGATTTTTTGAAAACGCGAGGAAATTTCATGAATTGTTATTTTTACACAAAATAGATTAATGAAGGTTTTTTAAAACAGAGGGGGTTTTATTTTTTTTTGTCTTAATAATATGTTATTATGTCTGTTCGACATAATATATCTTGCCACATGTCATCGTTTTTGGCTAAAGCTGTAAATAATATTACTTTTGTTTTTTTATTAAACATAGCTGATTAAAACATCTTCATGTCAACTTTGACTATTCAACTACTCGTTTGTTTATTAAGGTAATTTTCAACAATACATGTGGATGGGGGTTATTTAGGTTGACCCCATAAATCAAATGGGTCGGCCCGCCCAATAAAAAGCCAATTGACGAGTATTGAATTAGCATGACATTCAATAGTTCTTGCAATTCAACCTTATCCCATAAAATCTGGGAGATGGCTCCACAATTTGAGGTTTATACATGCCCCAGATCCCGAGATGTGAGGTAGGTCATTAACTACTGTTCACCAATCCAACAAGCAACGAATCATAGTCCATTAATCATCTCGATTCGATAGTCTTCAGTTTGATTTATTCAACATTTAGTAGTCAGTTCGACAGTTCTCTGTATCGAATCCAAGGTAATTTGCTTGTCCTGGGATTCGATAGTTATCTCTGTATCGAATCCATTGCAGTTCAACATTTTGGAGTTCCCAGATTTGAGAGTTAGGGTAATTCTAATCATTTTAGGCTTTCCTACTGTGTAATAGGTGTTATAGACAAAGCTATTACATTCATGTAATAGATTATCATAGTTTGGTGTATTTCAGGCCAATTGTACCGTATTTCTATTTTCGTGGAACCCAGATGGCGCGGGGTGTTTTTGCTAGTCTCGAGATTACTCCATCACCAAACTCTCTTGCCCCTTATAGGCAACACAAGACGAGCTTTAGGTTCGATGGAAACATGCACTAAAATATAATGGTTAGAAGTAAACAATTTATGAGAAAGTAACATATTCTATAGAGGATACGGGTGTTTCATTCTTGCGACTGGGCTCAAACCGGGGTCAAGCTGTCTATATATCTCTCTAAAAGGAAAGAATCAAGTCGAACGTAGTTCATTATTCAATTGTGCCCGCCGGAGGGTCTTATTCGATGTAATGCAAGCTCGGGAGTTGTATGCATTGTATTGGCCCTTAGGCTCGATTTGGACTATCCTTGAGGATGTATGTCTCGTAGTCGAGGCCCGAGTAGCCGTAGTATTGACCCTTGTTGGGTTCTATCTAGATTAGAGATCATTTGGGCAACCTAACGTTGTTGTAATTCATCGAGCCGGAGGCTCGAGATCGGGACCTCGGGGGATTTGCACCACAAAGTGGTCAAATCTCGGGTCAAAGCTTTCTCATACTTAAGTTTAATTGTTGACATTTGAATGTCTATGAAAAAGTAGAGGATAAAATGTTTCTAAGTGTTCGATTTGAATGTGCAGGGTTTTCTGGAATGTTCTCTGGAATCAATGTTAGACGATGTTGGGACAACATTGAGGATACCATTGAAATCCGAGAGCTTGTGCGAAAACTACTCTTTAGTTGCCAAAATTAAGTTTTGCCTTTATTCACTTATTAATCAAGTTCCATGGTTTTAGTTATTTATGTTTATGTCCAGGAAGGTATCTTAATCATAAGAAAGAGCTATGGATGATTCCTTACTTGAAGTTTCCATAATTCAAGCTAAGTTGAATAGTCAACTCAACACGGTTTGCAAAAAAATGAAACAATATTGGCGGTTCGCTGCAACTCGATTCTTTCCAGGATTCTCCGAATTAAAGAAGATGTGTTACCTTGTTAGATCAGTAACATATTCAGGAAATATATGAAGTTCACAAAGAAGGCAAATTTCAACAAGGAAACAACAAGAGTTACCAAAGCTGTGAACAACACATCTTGGCGTGCAAGGTTCAAGAAATCTATAAAAGATGTGAAGTTCATCAAGATGAAGACAAGACAATCGTGCTAAACAATCTGAGAGATTAATCATTCTTTGTATTGTATTCGTTTTGCTTTTGCGAAGTTTTTGTATCAACTATTTAAGTCTAGTTCATAGAAGTTAAGTAGTTCTTACTTGTCTGCTTTGAGTCCGATCAACAAAGAGCGTGAGTGAATTGTTGTGAGGAGCGTTTCTTTGTTAAAACCTTTATGGTTATTTGGCCTAAGGCTCGGAAGTTTTTAATAATATTGAAAACTTCTTAAAATTATTTCTTCTTGTGTTTTAATTCCGCTGCACATTATTTTTGTCAAGAAGATCACAATAGAGTTAAGGCAATTCTAGCTTAACTCTCAAAGTTGTTGTGTCAATCCACGATCCTACAATTTCAATTGGTATCAGAGCCAAACACCGACGACACTGGTGGTTTGGAGGTGATATAACACAATGGACAGTGTTAATCCTAATACCAACAGGATTCCAGTTTTGGATGGCTCCAATTATGCATACTGGAAGATCAGGATGAGGCCTCACATCAAAACTACTGATATTCGAGCCTGGCAATCCGTGATCAATGGATACTCTCTTCCAACATTACCAAGAGATGGTGAAGGTGATCTTGTACCAAAACCAGAAGCAGATTGGACAGCAGCAGAGGTAAGTCTCTATAACTCTAATGAAAAGGCCATTAATGCTATCTTTAGTTGGGTTAATCATCACATGTTCAAGTTAATCCAGAATTGTACAAAAGCCAAACATGCTTGGGATATACTTGAATTACATTGTGAAGGAGATTATGATGTTAAAGATTCTAAATATAGACAACTGCTTCAACAATTTGAAAAACTTGAGATGGGTGAAGATGAAAATGTTGACAGTCATTTTGAGAAAATTCTTGATATTGCTAAGCAATGTGAAAATCTAGGTTTTGCTATGACTAATCAAGAGATGGTTTATAAACCTATGAGAACAATGTCATCAAAATTTGCTCTCAAGAAAATTGCAATGAGTGAATCTAAAAACCTTGCTAATCTATAGTTTCAAGTCTTCATGAATACTCTTAGAGAATTTGAGATAGAGCTTGCCTCACAACCTAGCAAACATAGGGTTGTTGCTTTAAGAGGATCAAGTCTTGACAATGAAAGTGATGATGATTATGAAATAATTTCTTCAAACTATGGTAAAATTACTAAGAAGTTCAATAAACTGAATCTTAAAGGAAAAGGTAAAGAAAAGAATCTTAGTAATAGCTCCACAGGTTATAAGAAATTACCTCCTAAGTTTGTGAAGTACATGGCATCAAAACCTACTCCTTTAGAAGCTGATAAGTTAAAAGATGTTCAATGTTTTTAATGTAAAGTATATGGTCCTATGGCTAATGAATGTGCTAACACTCTTAGAAAAAGAGGAAATTCTCATTGTGTTTGTGTAGATGATTTCAATGAAGATGACTTTAGTTCTGGAGAAGCTAAAGAACAATCAGAAGAGGTTCAAACTGCTGCGCTACTCACTCAGATTGATTGGACACCAGAAGACTCCCTGAACTGCTTCGGATCTCAATGTTACCCCAACATTCAGGATCCAACATCAGAATAGGAGACCTTTTCAGATTGGGATGAATATGATACTGATACTAAACCTTATCTTGCTTCCTACTTTGATGAAGCTAACTTTGATTGTTTTCATGGCTCAGTGAATCTAGATGAACAGTATTTCTTTGAAGGAGAAATGTCCCAGGAGAAAATCATTGAAGACCTGAAGTCCATCCACAAACTGCTGCTTGAGAATCAAAAACTCATCAAGAGCAACAAAAGCTTGAAGGAAGAGATTGGATGCATGAAGGAGATGCTGAAACTGTATGAGAAAGACCTTGACAAAACAGAGGCTGAACTGAAAGAGGTAAAGGTAAAATTAGACAAAGTTGAACAAACCATTGACAAATGGAACTCCTCTACATCTATACTGGATGAAGTGCTGAGTATGGGAAATCAAGGTAAAAATAGTTTGGGGTATGTTAAGAAACCTTCATCTGAAGATGTTGATTCTGCCTATTTAAAAGCTGATTTTATCAAGGAAAATAGTAGTGTGAGTTGTGAAATTCCTGTCAACACTGTGAAAAAGGCTACTTTTATCTGTCAATATTGTTTTCAACCTGGTCACATTAAGCCTTACTGTAAAAAATTCAGAAGTGTGATTGAGAAGAAAATAGGAATTAATAGCAGTACCAATGTTAGGAGAACCTCTTATCTGAATGTTATCCCAACATTAGGTAACAAAACTGATGGACATAAAAGTAGAACTTGGATAAAAAAGTTAAAAGCTCCTAAGGTTAAAATTGTTTGCAATGTTGTCTTTTCTGCTGTTTACTCTAACCTTGTAGGTAAGTGGTATTTTGACAGTGGATGCTCAAGGCACATGACTGGAAACATTGACAACCTGAAAGATATAATCACTTTGATTGTTGGAACAGTTACCTATGGAGGAGGCACTAAAGGGAAAATCATTGGAAAAGAAGTACTGGATGTTGAAGGATTTCCACCACTCAAGGATGTGTTGTTGGTTGAAGGATTGAAAGCAAATTTAATTAGCATAAGTCAACTTTGTGATGATAACTTGCTAGTTACTTTTGATAAAAGTTCATCTGAAGTGTTTAGTATTGAATATCCGTGTCATGACAGGTACAAGATCAAAGGATAACTGTTATCTTGCTCAAGATGTAGCTGAATGCTACCATGCCAAGGTAGATGAATCTGTCATGTGGCACAAGAAGTTAGGACATGTGCACTATAAAAATCTGGAGAAACTACAGAAGTTAGAGGCTGTGAGAGGACTGCCTAAGTTGACTAGCCCAGGTAAAATTGTTTGTGAAGATTGCCTGAAAGGTAAACAAACAAAAGTTGTCCATCCACCACTTCAGGTACAGAGTACTAACCCTAGAACTAATAAGTGCTTTGATTTGCTACATATGGATCTTATGGGACCTATTGAGGTTAGTAGTCTGAATGGTAAGAAGTATGTTTTTGTTATTGTTGATGATTTTTCAAGATATACATGGATTAAGTTTTTGAAAGAAAAATCAGAGGCATTCAACACATTCAAGATTTTGCATGCTAGCATTAAAAATCTGTATGGCACTTCTGTAGGAAGAATTAGGTCTGACCATGGAAAAGAGTTTGAAAATGTAAGCTTTGCTAATTTTTGTGAAACTAAAGGCATTTTCCATGAGTTCTCTGCACCTAAAACACCTCAACAAAATGGGATTGCTGAGAGGAAGAATAGAACACTTCAAGAGATGGCTAGAGTAATGCTAAATTCTAGAAGCCTATCTAAGAAACTCTGGGCTGAAGCTTTGAATATTGCATGTCATATTAGTAATAGAGTTTATCTTAGACTTGGTACTACTATGACACCTTATGAAATCTTGAAGGGTTCAAAACCAACAGTAGCACACTTTCATGAATTTGGTATTAACTGCTATTTGCTAAAGGGTAGAGACTATTTGAGCAAATTTGATCCCAAAAGTGAAAAGTGTATATTTGTTGGATATTCTCCTAATAGTGCTGCTTTCAGGGTCTACAGTCCAAGATTGCATACTATTCAAGAATCAGTGAATGTCATTTTTGATGATTTAACTGTTTCTGCAGGTGCTGAAGAAGTCAATGGTTCAGATGTTGCTCCAACATTGAACACAGACGCTGAAGATGCTGAACTGGAAACTGGAACAAATGTTGACGTAACACCAGAAACCCCCAATGTTAGGCCAACATATGTGCTGTCAGATTCTGAAGATGAAGTGGTTCTTGTATCCAGAAGAGATCCTCCTCTTAGAATACAAAGAGATCATCCAACCTCTCAAGTAATTGGACAAATTACTGAAAGAGTTAGAACACGCAACAAAGAAAGGGTCAACTACAAGGATATGGCTAAGTTGTGTGTTTGCATGTCTTCTTCATGTACTGTTGATAATGCATCTTGTTTTGTGTCCTCCATTGAACCTAAGAATGTAACTGAAGTCCTTAAGGATAGTTACTGGATTAATTCCATGCAAGAGGAACTCTTACAATTCACCAAAAATAGAGTTTGGAATCTAGTGCCTAGGCCATCACATGTGAATGTAATAGGTACAAAATGGATTTTCAAAAATAAAACTGATGACAATGGTGTAATTATGAGGAACAAAGCTAGGTTGGTTGCACAAGGTTATACTCAGGTAGAAGGTATAGATTTTGATGAGACTTTTGCTCTAGTAGCTAGGATAGAATCAATTAGATTACTTCTTGCTATTGCTTGCTGTCTTAGGATAAAGCTTTACCAAATGGATGTTAAAGGTGCCTTTCTGAATGGTTTAATTGACAAAGAGGTTTATGTAGAACAACCTAAAGGCTTTGTTGATCCTAAACATCTTGACCATGTGTACAAACTTGAGAAGGCTTTGTATGGCTTAAAACAGGCTCCTAGAGCTTGGTATGAGAGGCTAACTGATTTTCTGTTAGGCCTAGGTTTCAATAGAGGAGATGGTGATAGAACATTGTTTGTCCTTAGAAAAAGCTCTGATATATGCATTGCTCAAATTTATGTGGATGATACTGTATTTGACTCTACTAACAAGTCTACCTTAGACAAATTTGTTGAGTGTATGACATGAACATTTGAGATGAGCATGATTGGTGAGCTCAATTACTTTCTGGGACTACAAGTTAAGCAGCTGGAGAATGGTATCTTCCTGAACCAGGAGAAGTATGCAAGGAATCTGGTGAAGAGATTTGAGCTACAAGAGTCCAAGCCTTGCAAAACTCCTATGTCCTCTTTAGTGAAGATAACTAAAGATGGCACTGGCAGCAATGTTGATCCAACATTGTACAGATCCATGATTGGTAGTTTGCTATATCTCTCTGCCTCTAGACCTGACATCATGTTTTCAGTGTGTGTTTGTGCTAGGTACCAAGCTGAGTCAAGGCAATCTCACTTGATTGTTGTGAAGAGGATTCTTAGATATATCTCTGGAACTTCACCTTTAGGCATTTAGTATTCTTATGACACTAACACTAACTTGGTTGGTTTCAGTGACTCTGACTGGGCAGGTGATGTGGATGACAGGAAATCTACAAGTGGGGGCTGTTTTTATTTGGGGAATAATTTGGTCTCCTGGTATAGCAAGAAGCAGAACTGTGTTTCATTATCAACTGCTAAATCAGAATATGTAGCAGCTGGCAGCTGTGTTACCCAACTTGTGTGGCTCAAACACATGCTTTCAGATAATGGGCTAGATAGTGATACACTTCTCATGTTCTGTGACAATCTAAGTGCCATAAGTATCTCTTGGAATCCTGTCCAACATTTTAGAACTAAGCATATAGACATAAGGCATCATTTCCTGAGAGATATGGTAGAGGACAAAGTGATCAACATTGAACATATTGAGGCCACTAATCAGCTTGCTGATATGTTTACAAAACCTTTATATAGTGAGAGATTCTTCAGTTTGAGGAAATCTCGTGGCATGTGCAATATGTGAAAATGTTGAGGTAACCAATGTTGACATAACACCACTGTCTAGCACTGGTATATTGGTTGTGGTGTAGTAGGTATTCTGTTGTTTTCCTTTGTTGAATTTATTTTCTTGTGAGTCTCATTTCATCTTTGTTATGTCAGACTTGGTTTGTGTGGTTGAACTCTTTGATTAGCAACTCCTTCTAGTTATCAGTTTCACATCTTTGTTTTGAAAAAATAGTAAAACTCTTCTGTTTTTCTGAAGTTGTGATAGTCTAACATATGAAGAAGCTGGGGTACACAAAGTTCACTACTTTGTTGTCTATTCAGTTGTGTCTTATTCATATGGAAGGTGTACATGACATGTGGAGAAGCTGGGGTGCATGATGTTGACAGCTTCAGTGTTACTCAGTTGTGCTTATTTATATGTTCCTATTTGGTTGGCCAAGGAACACATAAGGGTGATCCTTTCTACTAGGGTGTTTGAGGTTTAGATTCCTTACATTTAGTAGCACTGATCACTTGGTGATTCTATTGAATGCATGTTGGTAAAAAAAGTACGCATAAGTAGTTGGGGTGTTGGGGTGCATGATAAATGAATTGCCAACATTCAAGGCCTTTGTACTTTCCTAGCTTGCTGTTGTTAATGTTGTTACTGGGGTGTGTGGAGTTCAGGCTGCCCTCATTCAGTAGTGACATTAGCTTTGTGTTTTAGCAACCTTCAGCTTTTGGTTCAGATGAGTTATGAAAATAATAAATATTATAGAGAGATGTGAACTATGCTGGTTTGAGAAGTTCTTCATAAGTGTTTACCATCTACCGATTTGACATTACATTGTTGCATTCATGTAGAACTGCATTGTTTCTTTCATGTTGTTGAGTTGTGTCGGTTTAGGCTCAGGGAGAGTATAATTCATGTGTTGAGGCATACAATTTGGGTGACATGCTGCAGGTGACACACTTTTCTGTGACTTTCTATGCTGTGGAAGTGAATTTTTCCTTGAATTCATAACTGCTTATCTCTGTGTGTTTCTTGTTATTCGTGTTACTTACTCATAATCTTGATCTGAATAATATGTCTGAGGTACTCACTTGCTATATTGGTTAAGTTTCAGATGTATTTTTGGGTGTATATCAAGCTCTCACATGAATTTGCCTTGGTGAAGCCTGTACCTCCACCTTCTGGTTTGAATGTTATCGAATGTTATCCCAACATTGTGCGCTGGTATAGGTCAACATTGAAAACAGGAACTTATAAGTTTTCAAATTTTTGAAAACTGCTCTCGTAACTGTTAATTAAACATCAAAGCGTGTGCGTGGGAAAACAGAGTGGGAGGTTTTTATTTGGTTCAAATTTAGTAACTCCCCATTAACATTCATTCTCTTTCCTTATTCACGGTATTTAAAAAATCAGAACCCTGATTTCCTTATTTTGAACTCATAATTTCATTACTTTTGTCTGTGCTCACTCTGTGAAATTTTTACTCTCTACTCTCGAATTCTCTTGTTTCTTTCTCTCAAACTTCTCTACTAACAATGGCAAGCAGGTCTCCCATGCAAACTCTTGCAGATGTTGTCCTGGGAAGTGAACCCACTGTCGCACGCACCCATTCACACACTAGGGGTGCTGCTGTAAAATCGGAGGATGTCTTAGTTGCTGCTAAAAGGAAGGTGATCCCCTACGTGCGACGTGGAAAGAAGTCTAAATAGGGAGAATCAACCTCCAATGTCGAGCCAACTGCGGAATCAACCACTCCCATCACCAATGAGCCTGAAATTGAGGTAAACACTGTTGAACCCAACCCTGAAATTGATGCTGATTTACCTGTTGATGGGGAGGGTAGTGGATCTATTGAAAAATCTGTGGAGAAATATGTGGATAAGTCTGTGGACAAGATGGTGAGGAAGTGGATTAGGGCTGAAAAGATAAAGAACAAGGTTGTAGGGGAGAAATTGAACACTATGTCTGAAACCGCTAAGGCAAGGGCTGAGGCCAAAAAGAGACAGGTGGAGAGGTTAGCCAAGAAGAAGGCTGCTGAAGTTGAGAAGAAAGCTGAGGAAGAAAGGAAGTCTACTATTGCTGCTGAGAGGAAGAGAAAAGGAAAGCAAGTAATGGAAGAGGAAACTGAGGTGGTTGATGTTGAGGATGAGGAGGAAGAGGAGACTGAGGAAGAGCAGGATGGTGCTGCTGATGTTGCTGCTGATGTTAAGGCAACATCAGGGACATAGGAGTATACAGATAGTCTGTATGTGATCTACCCCGAGGATTAGGAGGACTACTATTATCCTTACTATCTTTCACAAGAATTGGAGAAGAAGTGGGATTCCTTCAAGAGGAGGGAGATTCACACTGAAAGAGCTATAGAGATGGCCAACTTCAAAGAACAAAAGGTGATGGACTTGCTTGAGGCAAGAGGGTTGCAACAATCAGTGATGGAGCTGAGTGACTATGCTCCTGAGATTGTCATGGAGTTTTACATGAATCTCTCCAAATGGATCAGGGACTACAGATCTCCAAAATTTGGAAAGGCTTGGGTGAGGGGGAGAGTCTTCAACATTGAACTCTACACCATTAACAAGATTTGTGGCTTCCCTACTGCTGATGAATCTGAGGACCCCTATTATGATGATGTGATTGAGGACTTGACTGGAGGGTTGGTCAAAACCTGGAGAGATACCCTGCCAACCACAAAGCTCACCTCCCTTAGTGTTGTCTTGCACAAGATAGCTTATTTCAACTGGCTACCAAGTAAAAATGTCACTGTACTGACTAAGGAATCAGCACTCTTAGTCTACAAAATCAAGAATGGGCTAGCTGTGAACATGGGGGAGAGGATTGTGAAGTCAATGTCTGAAGTTGCTGGAAGGAAAAATGGCATGTTTCCTTTTCCCTTACTCATCTGCAAAATCCTTAGCAAGCAAGGATTAAAGACAAGTGTTACTGTGGGCTGGAGGAAGAATGATGCTGAATTGACAATTCTCCCAAGCTACTTGTCTGGAGTAAGAGTGAGAGACCTTCCATGGAACCCAAAAGGAGTGGTGAGACCAAGGGCTGAAAAGAAGAAGGCTCAGGAGTTTGCTGGAACTTCAGTGCCTACGTCCAAAGAAGAAGACCGCATGGTCATAACCTCTACTTTTGTGGATCATATGCTGAACTGGTATAGGGGGCAGATTGCTGATACTCAGAGGGAGATTGGGGAGAGGAAGGAGCACCTCAAAGAATTGGAGGATATGGTGAAAAATTTGGAGAAACTCCCTTCTTCACAAAAAGGGGGAGAATAGTTCCAAGTTTTTTTAAATTTTCTAACCTTCTAATTTTTTGTTGTTTCTTTGAACTGTTGCACTGCTGGTACATTTATCTCTGCTTTTATTTGATCAAGAGACATGTCCTTGATGTCTTGCTTTGGCCTGTAACTCTAAGTACTACTACTTGAACTGCTCTAACTGCTATTGCTTATGAAAATACATTTTGAACTGCTGTTCTGATTAACCCTTTATGCAGGAAACTCACTGATTTCAATGTTTTGGCAACATTGATGAATGTTGAGGTCTGAACATCTTCTGATGTAGTGATGACCTTAATACTTGTCTTTGCTAATTTTGCTTTGAACATGTTAGCTTGTATTAAGGGGGAGCAGTGTAGTATTTTAATATGTTTCTTGTTGATTCTAACTTTCTGGATATAAGTCTTGATTGGAACAGGTATTGGTTTTGTAAAGAAAGGCAAAAAGGGGGAGATTGAAAGTGCAGGGTTTTCTGGAATGTTCTCTAGAATCAATGTTAGACGATGTTGGGACAACATTGAAGATAACATTGAAACCCGAGAGCTTGTGCGAAAACTGCTCTTTAGTTGCCAAAATTAAGTTTTGCCTTTATTCACTTATTAATCAAGTTCCACGATTTTAGTTGTTTATGTTTATGTCCAGGAAGGTATCTTAATCATAAGGAAGAGCTATAGATGATTCCTTACTTGAAGTTTCCATAATTCAAGCTAAGTTGAATAGTCAACTCAACACGGTTTGCAAAAGAAGGAAACAATATTGGCGGTTCGCTGCAACTCGATTCTTTCCAGGATTCTCTGAATTAAAGAAGATGTGTTACCTTGTTAGATCAGTAATAAAGGAAACACATATTCAGAAAAGATATAAAGTTCACAAAGAATGCAAATTTCAACAAGGAAACAACAATAGTTACCAAAGCTGTGAACAACACATCTTGGCGTGCAAGATTCAAGAAATCTATAAAAGATGTGAAGTTCATCAAGATGAAGACAAGACAATCGTGCTAAACAATCTGAGAGATTAATCATTCTTTGTATTGTCTTCGTTTTGCTTTTGCGAAGTTTTTGTATCAACTATTTAAGTATAGTTCATAGAAGTTAAGTAGTTCTTACTTGTTTGCTTTGTTGAGTCAGATCAACAAAGAGCGTGAGTGAATTGTTGTGAGGAACGTTTCTTTGTTAAAACCTTTATGGTTATTTGGCCTAAGGCTCGGAAGTTTTTAATATTATTGAAAACTTCTTAAAATTATTTCTTCTTGTGTTTTAATTCCGCTGCACATTATTTTTGTCAAGAAGATCACAATAGAGTTAAGGCAATTCCAGCTTAACTCTCAAAGTTGTTGTGTCAATCCACGATCCTACAATTTCACGATTGACGTGGAATTAATTGACGTGGAATCGATTGATGTGTCACGGGTTGACGTGCCTCGCGTTGATGTGGAATGGTTGACGTTCTTTCTCTAGCTAGAATTCTAAAGAGAAGTCAGAGTATCCAAAGCTCAACCTCGAAAGTGAGCTACCCCCTAAATGAAGAATTGAGGGGTATTTATAGACCATGGGGAAGGGTAAGGCATGAGAGAGCATACCCACACACACTAAAGGTGAATAAGAGAAAGGGGTGCACCAAAGGTTTGGTGCACCCGTACCACATTGGATCGGGCCCCGATGTGGTTCCGAAGACCAACATGCCACATGCCACGTCGGGTTTGATCGACGTGTCGCGGGGCACGTCGTTCGTGATTGCCCCGATCCGGTTCGACGTGGACCAAACCTTTGTTGACCGGTCCGTTCGTTGACTGGTTTGTCGTGGCTTGCGGTTGGGACCTCGTATTTCGTATTTTTATCATAATGGATCATTTCTCGAGGTCAACGGTATTGTCCTAAGGGTCGCGTGGATTTGGCATCTCGCGTGGTCTAATCGGATTGGGAGAAAATTGCATTTCGGTCCCTTTACTTCAAGTTATTCTTAAAAAGATCGTATATTTTAGAAGTGTCGTAATTATGGCACACCACCAGATAATATAATACCAAATTAACATGCAAAATTGAAAGACCATTTATTGTTGTTTTGAAACATTAAACTAATTAAAAAACAAAAACATTTTTATTTTATTCGAATAGCCTCGACGCTAATCACCAATCGTCGTGATATTTAATAAATTACAACAATAGCAAAAGATACCAATCACATGTGTATATATATATATATATATAATTATATCTATATCATATAAAATGAACTTATTATATTTATAATTAGGTAACGAAGGACACATTTGTGGTGAGTAACTAGTATAGTAGGGGAGATGGGATTTCAATAATGTACCCAATACACGAGTAAACTGCAAACGCACCCTTATATATTATTCTCAGAAAGTTCCATGTTTTCTAGGTCATGTTGAGCTATAATCTCCATACAGATAATGAGAGGTAGGCAAGTTAGACAATAAATATTGCGTTTATGCTCATAAAAGGAGGTCAACTTTGACTTTAGAATTGACAAATAAGGTGAGAATAGTCAATTAACAAGACTTGTCTCTTGTCTCTTATGGTCACTAAAGAGTAGCTTGGTTGCATACAAGGGTGCATCCATGAAGACGAAGAAAATGGTAATAAGGTCCTTCGTAAGGACTATGGAACTTGTGGGAATGAATGAGGAGTTTCTCCTTTCTCTTAGCTGAAATGAGGTCACATTTAGAGCTGACATTACACATTATGGTTGTACAAGGTCCTACATCAAGAGCAAGGTCATTGTGATACAAAGCATCATATTTAGCGGAGTAACAAATATGCATGCTTAGTTAAATATTTGAAAATTTTCTTACAGGCTAAGGTTCACATCAATAATATTGTGTATATGATGGTTGTCAATTGTCGCTTTAAGATGTCGAAAAATTCTCGCAACAAGAATTATCGCTTACTATTTTTGCTTACTATTTTTAGTGCATCGGTCAATTACTTTTTCCTTATGGAGAATACCATGTTATATTATCCATGTATAGAGGAATATAAAATCTTAATGTAAAGATCCTTTATTGTTTATACGCTCAAGTGATTTAACTAAATTTATAATGGTAGGGATTTTTATGTTAATTTTTTAATTATTTCAAGTGATATTAGCTAAAAAACAACAGAGAGATTATTTGCAAATTAGAATTAACACAAGGGTACTTTTGACAATTAGCAACACAATATTTGTGTAAGGACAGTTCAATTTCAATGTGAGAAAAAGATAAAAATATTGATTGACAATTAAATGGTATTCACATGACAAAAAGGTTTGAAAAGGAAAGAAAGCAAAATAATAAATAAAGGGAAGGTAGAGGGGAGGAGGAGGGAGAAAGAGAAACAAACAAAACAGACAAACAAACAAAGAGATATATATAATAAGTTGGGGAAGCAATAAATAAAAGCCTCTGCAAAATAGAGCTCCTCTTTATTGACCCTTCCCATGGCGGATTCACACCTTCTTGAATCCTTCCTTTCAATATATTTTTGATTCCCATTAAAAGAAAAAAAGAGAGCTCCGTTTTAGCCTCATTTTCTATTTCTCACAATACGAAAGAATCTCAGGTGGGTTTTTTTTTTTTATACCTTATTATTCTGCATCTTTTGTTACATTCTTTATCTCTATAATTCCCATTTAGTTTTTCAATATTTACTTATCAATGGAAATGGGTTCTTTCTTTCTTTCCTTTTTACGTAAATAGCTCCGCATTTCTTGGAGATTTTTGCAGAAAGATTGAATTTTTTTTCCAGATTTTGCAAATTTGAATTGTGGGATCTTAAAAATCTGAGCACAATGTAATTTGATTTGTGACCAATGTCTCAGGGAATACGTATTCTATCAAGATTTAGGTAATCTTTAGATCATGGGAAATTGCTGTGTCACCCCTTCTGGTTCTTCTGAGGTTAAGCACAAAAAGAAGAACAAACCGAACCCGTTTTCGATTGATTATGGTGCAAATCATGGATCTGGGGTTAAAGACAAGCTTATCGTCTTGAAAAATCCAACGGGACACAACATTAACGAGAGATACGATCTTGGTCGGGAGCTCGGTAGAGGTGAATTTGGGGTCACCTATTTGTGTACTGATGTGGACTCTGGTGACAAATTTGCCTGCAAGTCAATATCGAAGAAAAAGCTGAGAACTGCAGTGGATATCGAGGATGTGAGGAGAGAGGTTGAGATCATGAAGCATATGCCAAAGCACCCGAATATCGTGAGCTTGAAGGACACTTATGAGGATGAGAGTGCAGTTCACATTGTAATGGAACTGTGTGAGGGAGGTGAATTGTTTGATCGGATAGTGGCGAGGGGTCATTATACTGAACGAGCAGCCGCACTTGTTTTGAAGACCATTGTGGAAGTTGTTCAGGTTAGATTGCGACCAAATGATTGATTTCGTATTGCTCTCGCCTTGAATAGTTTAGAATTTTTTGCTTTGGACTGAATGTTCTGGTGTGGTTTTGTTGTTGTTTCCTCTTCCTCTGCTTTCAGTGTTTTTCTGTTAAGTTGAGTGAAGTTTGTATTCTTTTGTTATTATTCTAGGTTACTTTGTGATATCTATGCAAATTCTAGTAAAAGCTGGTTGAAAGACCATTTTTGTTGATTTTTCTTTTATTGTGGTATTCTATTATATATTATTATCTTTGTACATTCTGCGTAGCTGCTTATATCGTATTGCTTTACTTTGGTATAGATGTGCCACCGGCATGGAGTGATGCATCGTGATCTCAAACCAGAAAATTTTCTTTTTGCAAACAAGAAAGAAATAGCGGCCATAAAAGCAATTGACTTTGGGTTGTCAGTTTTTTTCAAACCTGGTAAGGAAAATTGTCATCTAAGTACATTTTCACGTTGAGTATCCTATCATCCGCCTAAGCAATTCGACATTCATATATATATATTCTCTCTCATTTATCTTTAGGTGAGAGATTTAATGAGATTGTTGGAAGTCCTTATTACATGGCGCCAGAAGTTCTGAAACGTAACTATGGCCCAGAGGTTGATGTTTGGAGTGCTGGAGTTATCCTTTATATTCTGCTTTGTGGTGTTCCTCCTTTCTGGGCAGGTTGGTTTTTGTAGTTTTTCATTGCCTACCTATCTCTAGATGCAGGGCTAAGGAATACTACCATTTGGTTATTGTCGAATTTTTTTTTAAGAATACACTTGATGGACTGTGTTGTGAATGAATAGCATTTATTGATTGGTGTGATGGGGGAAGGGGTGGGGGGGGGGGTGTTAAGGTAAGCCCTGTCAAGCAGACTTCAATATTGATATGATAAAAATATCTGCTATTTCATATTTTTAGACGGTTCATGCAGATAACATATTAAATATAGCTGGTATGTCTAATTTTTTTTTTGAACTTTGTTGATTGATGACCAAGTCCCTATAACCGAGTCAACTGTTTTGCATTTGTTATGTATTTTTCTTGTTCTCTCATTTAACTTTTCTGATAGTACAGAAACTGAACAAGGAGTGGCACAAGCGATTATTCGGTCTGTAGTTGATTTTAAGAGGGATCCGTGGCCTAAAGTAACTGACAATGCAAAGGATCTCGTGAAGAAAATGCTTAATCCAGATCCTAGTAAACGCCTCACAGCTCATCAAGTTCTTGGTAATGCTTGATTTCATTTTCATCTACCTTCAACGTTTTTATTGTGTTGTAGTGAGCTTAGGAATGAAATGAATGTTACTTCATTTTGATGAATCGTCCTTTTCGAGTACAGAGCATCCCTGGTTACAAAATATAAAAAAGGCACCAAATGTCTCATTGGGTGAAACTGTCAAAGCAAGGCTCAAACAGTTCTCTGTGATGAATAAGCTCAAAAAAAGAGCTCTACGGGTACCATACTTCAAGCAATAATACAATCCCATTGCCATTAAAAGGGAAGTGTATTAGTACTGAGAGGTTCCTTTCTTTCTTTGTTTTGTTGCACATTCAGGTGATAGCTGAGCACTTGTCTGTCGAGGAAGTCGCAGGAATTAAGGAAGCATTTGATATGATGGACACTGGAAAGAGGGGAAAAGTTAACCTTCCAGAATTAAGAAATGGCTTGCAAAAGCTTGGCCATCAGATACCCGACGCTGAACTTCAGATCCTAATGGAAGCTGTAAGTATATTTGATTTGTCTGTCACTTTCTTTCGCATCTACTTTCTGACCTTTTGGATCGTGATGTATTGGCAAATTCAATTGTTTGCCATTCTGCATTTATTTGATTCAGCTTAGTACTTTGGGCAGAATGCTCGATTTTCATGTAATAACCTTTTTATTCAAGACTGGAAAGTCACCTTTATCTCTGTTCCGTCTCATTTCGTGTCATGCCACATAGTTTGTGTTTGTTCATCAAGAGCACTTCACCCTCTTATTTGGCCATCATCTCAGTGACCACTGTATCTGCATTAGGAACCCAACAAATAGCAGCGAGCCAAAAGAAAAGTCTAGGATGATTACTGAGAGCTGTTAATTCATCAAATTTTCAGATTAACTCCTGTAAAAGTCACGTAATAATTTATTTGGAGCTACTTGCAAATCGTCAACCTGTGTTATGCAAATCTCCAACCTGTGTGATTGGAGATAGTAGCACACACTGCCTCCCTGTTGATTCTTTTTTGTATTTCGGCATATAAGAATGAAGCTATTACATATGTTGAACCTTCCAGTTGGTTTAGAAAAGGTTCTGTTCTTTTTATTTCACATGGGGGTAATATACCCGATGGATATAACTCAATATGTTAATTTCTTGTTAATTCTAATAAACCATTTAGGTGGAATTTTCTTTTTAGTTTAGGACTCAAGTAGCCATGAGCGCAAACCATGCTAACAAAAGAGTAAAGTTTACCACTTATAAAGACATTGCAGGTCAATTGGCTTTTCGCTAATCATAGGGAAGCTGGCTTCCAAATATCACTAAAGATGGAGCAGTTTGGGTTGATATTGGCTTTTTGCAGGACAGTTTCTGCATTTATAATTCAGTGTAGATTCATTCTTGTTGGATTATCCTGATATTCCTGACGCTTTTACTAATTTTGGAACTTACTGGGGGTGGATTTGGTTGTCTTTCCGGTGTTTAGGTGGATGTAATGGGCAATATTCACATTTAATTTCGACCAATGCTCAAAGGGCCAACACTCCAGGCCATTCTTCTCTCACAAGGGTGCCTTGTTAAGTTTACAAGTGTCACAAGTATTAGAAAATTAATATGTTTGTGGCAAAACTCATCTATAGTTATGTCACCTTTAATTAGTTTCTTAAATCGTGAATGCTTTACTAATTTCCAGTCTTATTTGTAGCCCATGGTGCATTATTTTTATTCAACTATACACTTTTCCTTTTACTACTAGATGTCATGTGTAGCGGTCAATTATTTTGATTAAAATACTTACATAACTATTCTGCAGGCTGATGTTGATGGAGATGGAACGTTGAATTGCCAGGAATTTGTTGCCGTTTCTGTGCATCTTAGAAAGATGGCCAATGATGAACACCTGCACAAAGCTTTTGCCTTTTTTGATAAAAATCAAAGTGGATTTATAGAAATTGAAGAGCTCCGGGATGCTCTGAGTGATGAAGATGATGCCAATACTGAGGAAGTCGTTAGTGCCATCATGCATGATGTTGACACGGATAAGGTCAGTACTTCCTAATGTGACCCGAGTAATTCTCGAGAATTAGTTGCCACCAACAACTTCCTTTCTCATTTTTATTTCTGTATGTCATTGATTCTTGTATCATTACTAATACATGCGTGTAGCTTTGTATTTGTCGTACTTTCTTTTACTTAACCAATTTAGTGGACGTTGATTATGAGTCCCTGATTAGATCCCAAGTACAGAAAACATGTGATTTGTCATAAGCAAACTTACAAAGTTTAAACTTGGAGAACCTTATAGGAGGTTGGCTGATAAAGTGTCTCTGCGCCAAGTAACGTGAGGGATAGTTACATTTACAGCCCCTGAGGTTTTGTCTAGATCCAAACACATCCCTAATGCTTGCATAATTTCAAAAGTTCCCTTAAAATTTAGGAAAACTTTACAGATCAGGCCTACGGCCTAACTTAGATTTGAATAATGACAGACACTCCCTAAAGTTCTAAAAATATTACATATAATCCCTATAGTTTTTTCATGTTCTGTAAGCTTTTAGACAATTCAACAGTGCTTTTAAAATTATCAAATCTAAGGGGAGGTTGTGCACCTTAGAGTCCTAGACTAAACTTTCAAGGGTAAATGTATTTATCCCTAAAGCATATCTGTCTCCTGCTGAGCGTCAGCCAAATTCAAGCATTTTATTCGTTGTGTTTTCTGTGGATATGCAGGATGGACGTATAAGCTATGAAGAGTTTGCTGCAATGATGAAGGCGGGTACAGATTGGAGAAAAGCATCGAGACAATATTCTCGCGAGAGATTCAACAGCCTCAGCTTGAAACTAATGAGAGAGGGGTCACTACAGTTAACCAGCGAGGGTCGATAGAATACTTAAATTGTTATGAGATGGAAAAATGCCAAAAGGGAGTTCCAGAATCTAATTTTCTTTTCTTATTTCTCAGCCTGGGTTATGGAATTGTTATAATACTTTTGTCCGCCATTATTTCTTTTTTTTCTTTCCAGCTGCGCCATAGGACTCTCCTGCACTAGGCTGAGGCGCGTTTCGTTTTCTTATATGGCTATTTTTAGGATGATTTGTTTGTAAGTAGTTAGTTGCACCAATGATTTGACGACAAAAAGATGACGACGAAGTTCATTTCGTTAATGTGTAAATAGGTCAATTTGTTGTCATTCGAGGAAAAATGTGTTGGATGCTTTTTGAGCTGTGGGATTGAAAGAAATGTGGATTCCCAGTCTGCATGTAGAAAGTTGAGAAAATGTAGATGATGCTATCTTCTGTAAAATTAAAGCTACACTGTAAATCACTCCTTAATCTTTTGGTATTTTTTCACGGTTAAGTTGATACGTATTAACAAAGTCCAGACTCCAGAAATGAAGTAGGGGTGGCGTTTGATAAGGTTTGGAGTTACTTAAATATGAGTGTATGTAAAACAATGTATTGATTTCGTATATGTTCAAACTCCTACTATGTTTTTCTCAAAAAAAAAAAAAGAAGAAGAAGAAGAAGAAGAAGAAGAAGAAACTTCTATTATTAAACTAAAGATAGGATTTTATTTTTTTTTTACAAAAAAAGGTAGCAGAAACTACCCGTTTGTTATTTCAAATTGACAAAAATCCCCCTGTTTTTTTAATTAGAAAAAAAAACCCCCTTATTTTATTGTTTAATTGCATCCATCGTGTTTTTGGGCTTTGATTTGATCCAAAATGTCATTTCTAAGCTTATATCTTAAAACTAAAATTTGAAGTTTTATTTAGAGAAATTTGAAGCTAAATACATTTTTCTACTATATAAATTCACTTTTTTACTGAAAAAAACAAACGGAAAACTTTAAAGCCCATAATGTTATGTAAGTAACTATTTTTACGCATTAAAGGAGTTCAGAGTTTCTTTTATTTGGGAATAATGTCCACGTTAATTATGCGTTTAAACAAGTTTCACACTTATGTTTTATATTAATATTAAACTTAAGTATGTGATTCAATGTTAATAATCTACATAAAGGATCATAATTAACATGTCCTAAAACACCATGCTTAGATTCTAAGATTCGATAATTAAACAAAAGTAGAAGTTTTAATGATAGAATCACAAACATTTGGCTTAACAACCATTACATTCGTCTTTCATATCTCTTCTTTCACATGACCATTTTCCAATATGAACAACATATTAAGACAACACAACTTTATGGGATTCAAACACGGTCTTGAAGCCATGAGCGATTACAGTGTTCCACAAATCATATTCCTACAAATGTCTGGCACGTACAAAATATTTTGTAGTTTGACCTTCTTTTCAAAAGTCATCTTGAGGTGTACCATTCTTTGCTCTTTGATCTCAGAGGAAGCAGAATTGCCGATATTGATCATCTTCTCAGTTTCCACATGAGTCAGCTCAGAAAGAGCACACATGTTAGCACACACGTGACAAGTAGCTTCAGTATCGAGCCACCATTCCTTTTGATTAGTATCCATCATATTTACTTCAGAGACCGTAGCACAGAGGTCAAGGTCAGACTCCTCTCGAGCAACGACGCCCACAACATTTGCCTCGTTCGTCTCTTTGCCCTTTTATTTTTCGACATGCTATAATCAGATGACTTGTGCCCTGCCTTGTTTCAGTTGTAGCACTTCCCCCCAAATTTCTACTTCTCAGAAATTCCACCTTTCGATCTGGTTTTCGACCCAGATTTGGGCTTCTTGTTCTTCCAACACTTTTCATGCTCCACCACTTTTGCCTTAGCAGTGTTGGTGTTAACAACATTGGATAGCTTTTTATCTTCGCCTTTGTTGTCTTCTTCTATACAAAGTTTGACAATCTAGTCTTCAATACTCATCTCCTTTTGTTTATGCTTTAGATAGTTCTTGAAATCTTTCCATCCAAGTGGTAACTTTTCAATGATACAAGCTATCCGGAAAAGATTCACTCCAAATCATTCTCTCAGCATGAATTCCATGGATAATCAATTGAAACTCTTGCAATTGACTCACCACGGTCTTTGAGTCTTTCATCTTATAGTCGAAGAATTGACCTATAAAGAATTTCTTGGCCCCCACATCTTCGGTTTTATTCTCATGGTCCAGTGATTTCCATAACTCATTTGACATTTTCTTTATGTTGTACACTTAATACAACATGTCTGCCAAACCATTCAGAATAATATTTCGATAAAAGGTGTCAAAGTGCTTCCACGCATCAATCGTTGTAGTAGATTGTGCATCAATTTCATCATCTCTAACAGAAGGAGGATTCTCTTGTAGGAATATCAAAATATTTAGTATGGTGAGATAAAACATCTTCTACTACCATTTTTTGAAATTCGCACCAACAAATTTCTCCAGCTTCTCATGATGGCTCATAGGAACAGTAGAAATAGCTGAAACAACTGGACCCGCCATTCGCAGAGGTTGAGTTTTTAGAAGTGAGCCATTACCTTGTGTTCGACATTTGGGGCGTTGTCGGATTGGTATAACTATATTCGTGTTGTCGCAGTTATCAGACATATATGAAACTTTTCTCAAGAAAAATCGATATCATAGATGGAAAATTTATTAAATTTTTGCAAAAAGCAATTTGGTGTTCGTGAAATAGTACTCGAAGAATAAAGACAATTCTTCATTATCAAAAGAGTTTTTCCGATAATAAGTGATGATAACGACAATCATTTATCAAATAGCTATATCTTTTGTTGTACATTTACCTTACTTAGATAAGATATGATTTGATATGATTTGTAATTATCTCTTTCCATAAATATCTTGTACTAGCCCATATAGGTTATGCATTGTTTAATGAGATTATTCATTCACTCCAAAACCTACTATAACCCTTATATGGTATCAAGTCGTCAAATCTCTCTCACGAGAATTTTGATCCAATGATTAATCCCAATGATACCCCATCCCCGTCTGACTCTTCCAGTGGCAACGACCACGCTGACATTTCTTCGTCGACGTTCTTCTTTGCCTGCTCCATATTGCGATTGGCCCCTCTTCCGGTGGCAATTCATTGATTCTGATCAATGCTCTTCAACAACTTTCGTTGCAATTGAACAGGAACAACTTTTCCTTGTGGCGTTGCCAAGTCCTCCATCTCCTCTTTGACTATGGACTCTTCGACCTTTTGGACGACTCTACACATTGTCCTCCTCCGGGTTCCACACCGAAAAGCCTTGCGGTGCATGATTATTGGCTGCATCAAGACACGTTGTTAATTTCATCCCTTTTTGGATCCGTCTCCAATGAAATTGCTAATTTCAAATGCCAAAACTTCGATTGCGGCGTGGACCTCTTTGCACCGAACCTACGTAATCGTTCCCAATTGTGTGTCATGCAACTAAAGGACGAACTCACCTCTCTCAAATTGAGTTCCCGCTCGGTTTTCGAGTTTCTCCAATTGGTTAAGTAAAAAACAAACGAACTCGCAATTATTGATGGACCACTTAAGGACGATGATATTTCTCTCCATGTCCTTAACTGTCTCGATGCGGCGTATTGTGATATCACGGGTACTATTCGTGCCCGTGAACATCCAATTTAGTTCCCGAAACTTCATGCTCTTCTTGTTAGTCATGAAACCTACTTGCACCATCTCGAGTGAGATGCTTTGATCCATGTTGCCACTGCAAACTTTGCAGACTCGTAGAAACGTTCTAATAGCCGTGAATTTGGTCACGATCGTGGTGGATCGGCTCGTGAAAATCAGCATGGTCATGGTTTCCCTCGCGGTTCCTCCAACTCTTCTCAGCCGCATCCTACACGTGCTTCCAGATCTCAGAACTCTCATTTTCTAATCACCTGTTAGCTTTGTGGAATTTATCGACAAGGTGCGCATACGTGTTGCAAGTCTCTTACCCCGAGTGCTCACTTTGCTTCTTTCCCGACCGCTCAGGCTCTTCCTAACACAGACTGATTAGTCGATTTTGGGGCCTCTCACTCGTTTATATCAGATTTACAAAACCTCGCGGTTCACTCCAAATACGAGGGTCCCGATGGAAGTTGCCACCACCGGCGGCCCAGGTTTGCGTATCACCCACACTAGTACATCTCGTGTTATTTATGACGATCTCATGTTTACGCTTACCAATCTATTATGTATTTCTAACTCGAGACATAATCTTCTCCATGTTCATCAATTTACTAAGGCAAATGATGTTTTTATTGAGTTTTACCCATCGCACTTTGCTGTTAAGGATCGCATTTTGAGGGCTAAATTGATTCGTGGGGATTTTGTTGATGGAGTGTATCGTGATCATCTTCCTCGTGTTTTGCGCCCATAATTGACTGCGTCAGATGGAGAGCGAGTCGCAAGGATTTCTTGGCATGATCACTTTGGTCATCCCTGGTTGAAGATTAGATCTTTGATTCTTTACACATTTAATTTACCTAGTGTTTTGTCGAACAAGTCGAACTCTACGCATTGCCACTTTTGTTTATTGAACAAAAGCCAACAATTAGTTTTTCATAACTCATAAGTCATCTCTTGTTTCGGACCATGCCTTGCAATATATTTATGGAGAGTTTTGAAGCCCTTCCTCGGTTGTTTCTATTACTGGTGCACGTTATTATTTGATACTTGTTGACCAATTTACTAAATATTGCTGGATTTGCATGTTATCTGCCAAGTCTGATGTCTACAATATTTTTCTTCAGTTTCGTGCGCTTTGAGAAGCAATTATTAAAAAATTTATTCTGGTAATGGCGGCGAGTTTCTTGCACTTTAGCATTATTTTATGTGCATGATATAAGTTGGCTAACATCTGCCCCGCATAACCTGCAACAAAATGGTATGAGTGAACGACGCCATCGCAATATTGTTACAATGGGTCGCACACTCCTAACGCATGCCCGCCTTCCTCTAGATTATTGGGATTATGCGTTTCTTACCGCTGCATATTTATATAATCGGATTCCTTCCCTATTGCTACATTATAGTTCTCCGTTGAAGTTCTTATGGGTTGTGCTCCAAATTATTTGCAGCTACATGTGTTTGGGTGTTTGTGTTATCCTATGCTTCGCCCTTATTTTCTGGGAAAATTGACGCCAGCTTCCTAAGCGTGCATTTGCGTTGGCTAATCATCTCCTCAAGCTACTTATAAGTGCATCGACCTTGATATAGGTTGCATTTTTATTTCTCACCATGTCCGCTTTGTCAAGACTATTTTTCTAGGTTGCTCTTCGGCTGTTAAGGTTTCGGATTGTCCTTCCCCGCCTCCTCCAATTCTGTTGCCCTCTCAATTGCCTATCTCACGATCTATTGTGCCATGTCGTACAGTTCAGCCCTCGGTCCCATCCGATCTGCCACCCGATCAGCTGCTCGTTTGACTTCACTACTCTATTTCCTCTAATACTAAATCTCCTTCCGCTACTTCAGATCCATCAACCGCACTATTACCTACAACCTCTTTGCCTGATCCAGTTCCTGACTGCTTGCACCACATGATCACCAGGTCATGGAAAAATATCTTCAAACCAAAAGTCCTTAAGTTGGTCACGACACATCCAGTTCGCGTTCCTATGGCGCCCACATTGGCCACTCAAGCATAATCAGTTCGAAATGGTGTGATGTTATGGCTGAGGAGTTTACGACTCACTAAACATGGCACTTGGTCGCTTGTTCCTCCTCCTTCAGATCGGTCCATCATTGGCTCTAAATTGGTCTTTTGGGTTAAAAGTCTTCATGATGGCTCCATCGATCGGAAGACTTGCCTCGTAGCGAAGGGATTCATTAACTCCCTGTTTTGATTACAAGGAGAACTGCAGTCCTATTGTCAAACCTGTAATTATTCGTACTATTCTTTCATTATTTGTTATGCACAATTGAACTTTACGTCAGTTGGATGTTAGCAACACATTTCTGCATGGCGATCTTTCAGAGCCAGATTAAATGCGCCAACCTTTGGGTTTTGTTGATATGTCTCACCCGACCCATGTATGTCTTCTTCACAAGTCCATCTATGGTCTTAAGCAAGCGCCTCGTGCATGATACCTTGCTCTTAGTGCTGCGCTGGTTTCTTTTGGCTTTGTTTAGACGAATTCTGACACATCCTTATTCGTGTTCTCTCGGGACTCTATTCGCCTATTTATTTTGTGTGCGTGGATGATATAATTGTTACTGATTCTTGCGCCTCTATGATCTCCTCGCTTATCTCGCAAATTACCACGCGTTTTGCCATTAAAGATGTGGATACTCTCTCGTTCTTCTTAGGTGTTGAAGTCATGCACTGTCGTGAAGGTTTATTCTTCTCTCAACACAAGTATATTCATGACTTGTTGTCACGTCACAAAATGGATGATGCCAAGCCACTAGCCACCCTCATGGCCTCTAATCCACCTGTCTTATCGTCCTCCACGGTTGTTGATGCAACTGAGTTTTGACAAATTATTGGTGGTCTTAAATACCTTTCCCTTACTCTATCGAATATCACATCCTCCGTCAATCGTTTGGCACAACGAATGGTGTCTTATGTGGACACATACTGGATCGCTCTCAAAAGAGTTCTTCGATATCTGAAGGGCACGCTCACTCATGGAATTCTCCTTCACGACGACTCGTCCCTATCACTTATGGCATTCTCGGACTCAGATTGGGCTGGTGATATCCTTACGAGCACCTCCACTTCAGCCTTTGTTGTCTTTCTCGGTGCCAATCCTATTTTGTGGTCATCATGCAAACAGAAGGTCATTGCACGTTCGTCGTCTAAGGCTAAGTACCGCTCACTTGCATCCATTTTGGCTGAAGTCCGTTGGCTCCAATACATTTTTCGTGAAATTGGAGGCACGCCACCCTCTTCACCACTCATCCTTTGTGATAACAAGGGTACCTTTCGTCTCTCTCTTCATCTGGTTCAGCATACGCGCATGAAGCACATTTTCTTGGACGTGCACTTCGTCCGTGAAGGTCTCATTCGGTTGTCTTATGTCAACACACTTAATCAATTACCGGACTTTCTCACCAAAGCCCTTGCTCGCTCACGGTTTTCTCTTCTTCGTTCCAAAATTTTTATTGCTAATGGAACGTCAATTTTGCGGGGGCATATTAGATAGCTATATCTTTTTTATATATATTTTCCTTACTTAGATATGATTTGATAAGATTTGTAATTATCTCCTTCCGTAAATATCTTGTACTAGTCTATATAGGTTATGCCTTGTTTAATGAGATTATTCATTCACTCTAGAACCTACTATAACTCTTATATCATTCACGTATAAAAATTATATTTTTCCTATATAAATTTAATTGCCTTTCAGAAAAATAACATATTTTTTCTTGTATCAGAAAATAACACGTTTTTAATAGAAATGAATCCTTTAGAAAAATACTTTTCCAAACAATAAAACTTTTGCCAATAGTAACCCATTCGTCTCAAGAAGATATATGTTTTAATATTCAAATCTAACAATATAAATTTATTCACGGAAGTAAATTACAAAATTACATTAATCTTTACAATAGTTAAATAACCTCAACCAAAAATGAACAAAGAGATGTGTAAGTCAATGATCTTTCGATTTCTTTAAAAAAGATTTGCGATTTTTGTGATGCTTGAGAAAATGTGAGCAAATGTCTCTTGGATACAACGACTACGAGTTGGACCGTTTGCACGAACGAGAACAGCTTCGGCAAACTCGACATATGACTTTTCCTCTACCACCAAACGACTGACTCGAAAATATTGTTTTGATTGTGAAAGTCTTTTTTATGCGTGTGTTTTTTTCGATGATAAAAGTCTATGTGGACCTCTTTTATAGCCTCTGTAACGCCCCAAAAATTAGCAAGAAAATAAATTTATACTTTAATCTTTGAACTTTTAAAAATTTCTATTTTTGACCCTAAATGTTTAGAAAAATTTGCATTTGAGCCCCCTAAACTTAAAAGTTAGTCTTTTATTATATTTCCAGGTCTCTAATCTTAAAACATATATTTTAATTTCAAATATTAACCAAGTTGATTGAATTACCTAGAAAAATAACATAAGTAACTATGTATGTAACAAAGAAATCTAATTATATCTATTTGAATTTTAATTATAAACAATTAAGGGATTTGATATGCAATTAACCAATTGATGAAGTAAGCCATGATATCTTTTTGATGAGGTAAGCCATGATATCCTTAAAAGCATGATTAAATTCAGGTTTTTTGTGATTTATTATAAAATAATCAAGGTGTGACATAAATAGTTATGATTAAATTACTAATTTTGCCTATAAACAATCACCATTGTTCAACATTTTATACAGCCCAAAATAATCCAATTCTGCAAAAGTACCTAGAAATAAAAGTTGTTCATTTTTGTGTTTTCGTCGAAAAATAAATTTCCAGATTTTTATCTTGCCATTTTCTGCCCAAAAAGACGCCAAAATTTTTACTGTGCAAGAAATGCCGATTCTGCCCTTACACCTTAGAAAAATCGTATCAAATAGTAGTAACATTATTTTACTACCTATTTTCGGATACATAACCTCCTTGGTGTCTTCTATCTTTGTATGAAGACATATTTCCCAAATAATATGATCTAGAAGGTCGTAATACATAAACCGTGAACTGCTGCCAAGAAATCCGATAGCAACTCTTATGTTGCAAGAATTATTTAGCATAGCAAACCTTTGTGTTTTCACAAAATCTTGGATTTCCACATCTCTCATGATGCTAGAAACCGTAAACCATAAAAATATTTGAAAACCAAGTTCATTTGGATGTCTGATCAAAGGTAAAACCAAAACTACGGTGATTTTTCAGTTTATATGGCACAACCTTTGTTTTCTTAATTTATAAGTTTAATCACCATCATAATTCAAGTATTTATCACACACATAAATTTAACATGATATAGTATTAGTTATAATTAGATTTTATTTATAACATTTAAATGTTAGATTTATCATGTTTAACATACTACTTTGACTTACAAGATTTTTTTTGCCACTTCATGACTTAAACATCAAATAAGATTATTTATCATAATAAACATTCTTTATCACATGTTTTGATAAATTTTTCATGTTATATCTTTATATTTAAGTTATAACATAATTATGTGCATTTTAAACTAACTATGTAAAATAAAGTAATAATTGACTAAGTTAGATATTTTAAGGTGTTACTTCATATGATACTTATTTGATGTGTGGTTATTAAAAGTTTAAATTGATTAAAGGCTAAAAAGACGAGTTTTCCTAGAGTTAGTTAAGTAATATGTTTTGAAGGATTGATTATGCATCAAATTGGATAGTTAATCAAATCTTACTTGTTACCGTGACTTGTCGTCAGAATGACTTTACCACGAATACTCATAGTCATAAGTTTGAACGTATGGTTGTTTAATATAATTCTGAGTTATAAATAAGGTGGTTAAAACAGTAGATATTCAATATTCAATTGAAGCATATTTTTTTCTTTAATTCATCATCTAGGATTTTCATGTTTTGTGTAATAACATAAATTAAGCTTATGTGTTCTTTACTAAAATCTACATTGTAATTAGCATTCTTAACAAGAACGCTCTCAATTTCAACAACATGAGAATTGAAGAAAAAGTCCTAATATTTGTTGTGGTGAATTATAAATTCAGTTGATTGATATTATTTAAATTTGTTACAAGTTTGACGAACTAATCAACGCCATCAAGGTTCTCCGTACGAGTTAAGGTGGGGTTCCATTTCTGATTTGTTCTAGCCCCGTTTGGCATCCGGCCCTGAGGAACTTGGACAGAAAAGCCACTACTCCGTTACCAAACCTCGAACAACCTATATTTTATCATAATCCCATTTTGTATCTCATCTCATAACATGGTTTTCTTACTCATCGTTAAATCGTATCTAATCATTTATTATTTATCATATTGATTCCTAATCATGGTAATTCCTCGATATTTTAATCTCATTTTGTAGTTCTTGAACTGTGCAAAGAGCAACGAACTATGTTCGGGACATGTAGCTCAATGAGCAACGGATATTATCCAGTTTACTAGTTTATTTGTTTATCCGTTATACTCATTTGGACGCCTTTGGGAAGTTGGGCACATGGATTGAGTCGAGGAGTTGACTGTAACCCGCGTGCTGGATCGACATGTACTCGAGCATGTCTCTTAGTTGTTTGCGAGGCCGCTCCTCGTCGAGAGGTATAAGGTAGAATATTAGAAGTTATAAGGTTGGATTCGTTTATTGTTAAGCACAAGTTCATTAACTATTCTATGAATATTCCTGTACTATTGCTACATCAAATTATCTAGTTGAATTGTTTCTACCGGTAAGATCACTCCTCGAAATGTATCCATTAAATAACAGTTAATTCTTGCATTGCAAGTTATTTTATATGAATCTCACTAAATTATTAAAGACTTATTCCTCGTTTCTTCTGTCCATTCCTCAGGATAAAAATCAACATGGCAGCATGGATCAAGTGAATAATTTTTCAAGCGTGCATTTTGGAATATTATTGTTTTGTCGCTAGTGCATAACCATTAAAAAGGTCACATTGTTTGTAATACAAGACTTTCGTTGTATGTATCAAAATATATTTAAGAAAACGTGTATGGTTTTGATCCTGAACAAGTGAGACCCCTTCCTATGAGTTACGTTTTAGTCTGAGTTGGATAAAGTGGCTGATCACCACCGAACCAACTCGGATCGGAGTATGGCTCGTGGGGCGCGGTGGTCACAACCTAGGTCATTAGAAGACAGAAGAAAAAACTTAGTCACCGAGGAATATAATTATGCTAATTACGCGCTACATAACTAAGGCAGAAAATTGGGAATAAATCTAGATGCATTTCAGTTATAAACTTGATCGCAATTTTTTTCTCGTAAGGTAATTTTAATTATCAAATTTTATGATTCTACGAATTGTCTGCTATATAAAATATATATAACAGAAAAATATAATAATCTTGTCAAGCAAAACAGAAAATAAATATTAGAAAGTACAAAACAAGACCCACGCGAGTCCCGCCAAAATGGCCAAACGAATTGAGATTCGACTTGTACGTCGTCGTGCATTGGATCATCCAATTCGATAGATTTTGGCCCAAGAGCTGCACCCCACTGGCTCGGGCACACGGGAGAGAGCATCTACGTCACACCCTCTTACAATGCAAAAAATGACTTCCTATAATAGACTCGAAAAGAAGCGAACTTTTTTCCATGTGGAATAATTACTACCTTTACTTTTTGGTTTTCAACCATTTTTCTCAATATTTTCAACTTTGTGTAGTCAATTTTGAGCATCGGTTCATCATTCATCTAAGTACCATTTTGAGCGTGTAATATACATTTTGAAACTCTCACGGAGGGAAACGTGCACTACAAGAGAAAGGAGCTTTACCGACGGCTCAAAAACCGTCGGTTAAAGGGCCTTTTGCTGACGGAAATACCCTTTTCCGTCGGCAAAAGCCGTCGGAAAAACCCGACGGAAAAAAGCTCGTCACTAAAGCTTTTTTCCTTTTTTTCCGTCGGCAAAAAGCCGACGGAAAAGGGTTTTTTTCCGTCGGCTTTGTGCCGACGGGAAAGCCTTTACCGTCGGCTTAAAGCCGACGGTAAAACCCTATACCGTCGGCTAAAAGCCGACGGTAAAGGGTTAAAAAATATTAAAAAAAAAAAGATTTTAAATAATTGATTTAAAAGAAAAACGATTTAAAACAATTGATTTAAAAGAAATCGTTTTAAAATAATTGATTTGTGATTTTTTGGCGATTTATTTAAAAGAAATCGATTTTAAATAATTATTTTATAATTTTTTGGCAATTGTTTTTAAAGAAAACGATTTTAAATAATTTTTTATGTTTATTTGGCGATTTTATTTAAAAGAAATTGATTTAAATAATAACATGCACATTTTCGAGCGATTTTTTTTAAAATATTTATTCTAATAAATAAAATTTCGTATTTAAAATAAAATTTTGACAATATAAGTTTTTTATAGTTATTATTAGTTAGATAATGAATAAACATAAGTAGAAATGAAATAATAAAACAAATAATAAACTCTAATTATAATTTAGTGAATATGGAAGAATTTTTGTTAGTTATTAAGGATATTTTGGAGAGAAAGTTGATAGTTTTTGGAGAATGGTAAGAATGAATGAATTTAGTGGGTAAAATAAGGGGTATTTATAGTGATTTTGGAGAAGGGGGGGGGGTAAAATAAGGGGTTGCCACGTCACCGATCCGTGTGAAAATTGACACGGATCGGTGACATGGCACGATCCGATCCGTGTGATGAAAATCACACGGATCAGGGCTTTACCGTCGGCTATAAGCCGACAGTAATAGGCAATAATTTTTTTTTTTAAAATTCTAAAAAATGGCACATGATTGTTTTTTTTTTTTTTAAAAAGGGCTATTACCGTCGGGCCAAACCCGACGGTAATGGGCTTTGCCGTCGGGTTTGGGCCGACGGTAATATTAGCATACTTTTTCCGTCGGCCCAAACTCGACGGTAAAGCCCTTTACCGTCGGGATTTAGCCCGACGGAAAAAAAATGGGCCTTTATCGTCGGCCCAAATTGTCGGGTCCGACGGAAAAGGCCCAATTTATTGTAGCATGTTTCCATCTTGAACTCGTCAAAACGATAAGTGAACCCACTCAAAATATAAGTCAGTTGTACAAACACAGTTCCTTGAATTATTTTTTCAACATAAATAATATAACATGGTATACAGTGAAGATTTCTTCATCATAAACCACACTTAAGTAAAAAACATTATTAGCTGCATATACATGTGAACAATTTAGAGGTAAGAAAAAATGCTCACCAGAGGAGTATATATTTTCCTTTCTATGTCAGTGGTTCCGAGCATAGTCAATGTGTTATGTCACAAACAGAAAACAATGGATTCATTTCGATTTGTTTGGATTTTGAAAATATATTTCAAATACTTTTTGATGTTTCTTTGTAAAATAAATAATATGCGTTAAGATTACACCCACGCTTTACCTTTTGTTTTTGGGCGAATTATTATTTCTGCCCTATAACTTTGCAAAAATTTACAATATGCCTTTTTTTTCCCGGTCCAAATTTTTTCTGCCCCTTTAGTTTCAAAAATCCTTTTAAAAATACCCAATTTCAGCCACATAGGTTAAATTGCTGATGTGGCTGCCCAATCAAGAAAGTGTTACGCCTAGTCAATAAGTTGTTACGCCACGTCATATTTTTCAGCCAAAAAAATATTTTTTAGACTAATCCTTGTAATATTAAAAATTACACTTGCACCCCAAAATAAACTGTACTTTGCCCCCCAAAATATATATATTTATAAATGATAAAAATTTATATAATTAAAAACTTATATATAACTATTTGGTAAAAATAATATATATATATATATATATAAATTAAACATATATATATATTAAACATAATATATATTCATTTTTTTATATCTTAAAAATATTTTAAAAATAATAAAGATTTTAATAATTTCTAAAAATTGTAAAAAACAAATAAAAATAAAATACATTAATTAAAAAAAATAAAATAAAAAATGTCATCATTGTACCCCGACCACCCCCCCCCCCCACCCCCCCCCCACCCCCCGCCAAACCCTGGTCACCAGCCCGCCGCCCCGGTACTGTTTACTGTTCACTCGATGTCTACTGTTCACGCGCAGTGTTCACTGTTCATTTCCAGCGCCGCCTCAGTTCACGACCACCCTCCGTCGCTGTTCAGGCACTGTTCACTCGATGATCACTGTTCACTCGCACTGTACACTGTTCGCTCGATGCTCATTTCCAGCGCCACTCGTCACTGTTCACGGCGCTCGTCAATGTCAAAATCCGATTCGCCGCACCCCGCCGGAGTTTTCGATTCTTCTCGGAATCGCGTTCGATTTAATGTTATCGGCCAATTTTTCCACCGTCGTTCAACAGCGCCGCCGCCGCCGTTCAATTTCTCCGCCGCGTTCAACGTTTGCTTTGTTGTTCAATTTCTCCGTCGCGTTCAACAGTGGTGGTGATTGGATTGATGGTGACGGGGCAACAGTGGTGGTGATTGGGTTGATGGTGGTGGAGGCGGGGTGGTGGTGACGGTGGGGTGGGGGGGGGGGGGGGGGGGGGGTACGGGATATTGTGAGGAAGATGATGACTTTTTCTTTTAATTGTATTTTTTTTAATTTCATTTTTTCTATTTTTATTTTTATATATTGTTAAAATATTTATTATTTATAAATAGTTATATATATGTTTATTATTATTATATATATAGCTTTTTTATTATTATTTATATATATGTTATTATTATTATTATCTATATATAGCTTTATTATTTTTTACCACATAGTTATATATAAGTTTTTATATATATAAATTTTTATTATTTATAAATATATATATCTTGGGGGGAAAAGTGCAATTTATTTTGGGGTGCAAGTGTAATTTTAATATTACAAGGATTAATCCAAAAAAAGTTTTTTGAGCTGAAAAATATGACGTGTCGTGACAACTTATTGACTAGGCGTAGCACTTTCTTGACTGGACGGCCACATCAGCAATTTAGCTGATGTGGCTGAAATTGGGCATTTTTGATAGGAAAATGAAAACTAGCAGGGCAGAAAAAATAGGACCGGGCAAAAAAGGGCAAAAATTAATTTTTTGCAAAGTTACGGGGCAGAAATAATAATCGCCCTTTTTTTTCCTAAGAAACACATTGAAATAATAGTCGCAGGTTTTTTTTCTATAATAAACTTAAATTTAACAATTCATGTTATTAAATTTAGTAATTTAATTATGAAATTTTATCTTATAATCTCAGATTTAATATTGATATTTTTAACGAAAAAAGAAATATTGGAAACAAAAGAAACTCCATCTTCTTCGCACCCCAACCCCACCACCGCCCTTGCATCGAAATCTACCTTCGATCGTCATCCTGACAGCAAACACCGCCAATGGATCACTCTCCTCATCATATGTACTCGGGGGCGAAGCCAGAACTAAAAGTTAGGGGGGATTTTTTTCTTTCGCCGACATTTTTTCCTCTCGGCGTCATGTACTCTATGTGCTTCTCTTTATTTTCCTTGGCTATGACGGATGCAACTCCTAGTTTTTTTATCGTGCAATTTTTTTTTCATCACTAAGAATTGTCTACATGTGCAACTGTTTGCGCGTAGGTGTGTGTTATGGCTCAAGCTTATTTATTTATATTAATAATAAGATTGTTACGAACTAATATATTATAATTATTTATATAGTTTTATTAACTGTTATTAATAGATATAATGTTTATTAGTTTATTTTATATTATTATCTTAAGTTCTATCTATTCTGTTAGTAGCACGTTGTTAGTGGGTGGATTAGTGGTAAGACTTAGTTAAGTATTTTTCTTATTTATATCCCTATCAGTTGTAATCGTATTCCAATGAAGAAAAATATGAATTAATATTTAGTTAAACTCTCTTCTTATCTTATTTTCTTAAGGAGCTTGTTCTTGCTCGAAATAGAATATTTGTTTGGATCTTTCGATCCTAACAATTTGGTGCTTTCATTCTTGAACTCTACCACCTTCTCAAATGGAGTTGTTTGAGAAGCAACGCATGGATATGTTGTTTTGCAAGATGATAGAAATTTTGGAAGATTTAAAAATTCAAAATAAAGAGATTTTTCACGGACTCAAAATTATCTCTTGCAAACTATCAATGATGTAGCGTGATTTGTGCAAATCTCTGCCACAAGAGCCAACAACACCACCATGGATGCCACCTCCACCATCACCGACATTGCCACCACCTCCTCCGTCACCATATCTCCCAAATCTCAAACAAATTTCCACCAAAGTTCTTTTCCAAGCGAAACTCAAACTAATACCACAATTATGTTGCCACGTGTTGTCCAGGTTGGCAGAGGAACATGCACTTCAAAATCTCCCTACCGTATTCGTTTGCCTCTTCAATGTTAATTTCGGCACGGGTAGATTTAGCGCTAGTATCGACATAGCAAGGATTGAAAGGAAAATCTTTAATTGGAAGAAGCGGAAAAAAAAAACTACAGCGAGTTCTATTTCAAAGTCAAAGATTCTGAGGTTGTCGTTGGAAAACTCATATGGCCTTGAGGACAAGGCCATTTTCAAGGGGAATGGAATGTTATGGCTCAAGCTTATTTATTTATATTAATAATAAGATTGTTACGAATTAATATATTATAATTATTTATATAGTTTTATTAACTGTTATTAATAGATATAATGTTTATTAGTTTATTTTATATTATTATCTTAAGTTCTATCTATTCTGTTAGTAGCACGTTGTTAGTGGGTGGATTAGTGGTAAGACTTAGTTAAGTATTTTTCTTATTTATATCTCTATCAGTTGTAATCGTATTCCAATGAAGAAAAATATGAATTAATATTAGTTAAACTCTCTTCTTATCTTATTTTCTTAAGGAGCTTGTTCTTGCTCGAAATAGAATATTTGTTTGGATCTTTCGATCCTAACAATTTAATGTTATGGCTCAAGCTTATTTATTTATATTAATAATAAGATTGTTACGAACTAATATATTATAATTATTTATATAGTTTTATTAACTGTTATTAATAGATATAATGTTTATTAGTTTATTTTATATTATTATCTTAAGTTCTATCTATTTTGTTAGTAGCACGTTGTTAGTGGGTAGATTAGTGGTAAGACTTAGTTAAGTATTTTTCTTATTTATATCTCTATCAGTTGTAATCGTATTCCAATGAAGAAAAATATGAATTAATATTTAGTTAAACAAATATTCTATTTCGAGCAAGAACAAGCTCCTTAAGAAAATAAGATAAGAAGAGAGTTTAACTAAATATTAATTCATATTTTTCTTCATTAGAATACGATAACAACTGATAGGGATATAAATAAGAAAAATACTTAACTAAGTCTTACCACTAATTCACCCACTAACAACGTGCTACTAACAGAATAGATAGAACTTAAGATAATAATATAAAATAAACTAATAAACATTATATCTATTAATAACAGTTAATAAAACTATATAAATAATTATAATATATTAGTTCGTAACAATCTTATTATTAATATAAATAAATAAGCTTGAGCCATAACAGTGTGTGTTGTTTTTCGAGACTTGCCACATGTCTTGTGAATCGAGAACAACCCTTACAACCATAAATTATGACGAGAAAGGTGCAAGAGTAATGCTGTGATGGGGGTGACGTGGTTCTGGTTAGGTGGTGAGAAGATGATGTTTCTCTTTTATTTTGTTTTCTTTTTTCTTTTAAATTTAATAATTTTAGAAAAATAACCTTAATACATCTAAAATCAGTAAAAGAAAACGATAACTAAAATAATATATAATTATATTATATTTTGGAATTAAGGTATTAGTTGAGAATTTTATACAAACTTGCTCCAATTATTTTTTAATTATTAAAAAAGTTTAAATTGTAAATATAATCATTTTAATACTTTAGGGTGTAACTGTGTAAGTGTGATTATTTGAAATAGTTTAGAAGAAAAAATAGAAAAACTCTCAAATTCAATCGAAGACCCGGTCACATTAATTAAAACTCCTCGTCGAAGAACCAAAATGAAAATTTGATTATAGTAGAAGACCAACATTGACCCTTTGGCATTATAAATAACCAAATTTAATAAGTGATTCTTATAATGAACCAACAGTGCCAAATTTTCCGCGTAACACACAATCTCTTAGACATTCGCAGAGTTTAATTATTGATATAAATATGGAATCTTAACCACTTTTAGTTATTTGATTAAGATTATCTTTGTATGCGAGTCTAGTCATCCTACTTCATTCCCGGACGATTGAGTACATGTAGAAATAAGGGTCATGGGATTTCGTGGGCTAATTTATGTGGTTTAGGACTAATAGAAATACAAGTGGGAGAAGAAAAAGAAATAAAGAGTGAAAACTAACTAGGATCAATAAGGACTTGCACTAGGTGTCCATTATATATCGATCATTTGCTGCTTCAACATATCGAATAATCAATTATCCACAATCAACAATATTGTAAAAAGTTATGCTTGTCGCAAACTGTACCATGAAAAAAGAAGTCAGAGTCATAAATTTTAGATACTAATAAGCGTATAAATTGGTCACTTGCATTTTTTTATCCTTCGGTTTTTCTTACTTTTACTCAAAGGAGCTTCATAGCTTAAATGTTACTTTTAGTATAACTCGTGATTACGTACTCTTCAGCCAATGCATAAATTAAAATAGTTTGACGACATTATTAGAAACTTAATTTTGTAGACTCTTAATTACAAAGACAATTGAATTTCAACTAATTAAATTATTTGGATCACTGTAATACGACTCTTCTTTAAAATGAAGTCATAAAATGACTTCTAGGTCAATCCAAGTGTTAACAATACAAATTCACCATTTTTATATACTGTTAATTGATATTTGATATGATACATATATTAACGCGCACAGATTCACTTTCTTTAGACAATGTTTTTGAATAACTTTCAAACCCGTACTAGTTTAACAATAAATCGCATCTATAACGAGATGAGTATTACAGATGTGGTGGTACGATTCTATTACAAACTAGACTTACTTCGACTATGGCTAGTGCTAAGTAGGCTTGGTCCGGAACACCTAGAACTGACGGTAAGATGCTCTGCTGAATATCGAGGGTGATGTCGAACTGGAAGTCGAAGGTGATATCGGGGATGATATCGGGTACCTTCTACGTCGAATATGGTCCCCTGATGTATGTTGTGGATAACGTCGGGTATGATGTCGAATGGTATGTCGAGGGGTGTATCGGTGATATATATCGAAGATATATATCAGGTGCTATGTCGGGTGCTATATCGAATATACTCGATATCAATGTACATTAACTTAGGATAATTAAAGCTTACCTTGATTAGCGGAATTTAGGTATTTATTGGTCTCGGAAAGCAGGGACCACACACGTGATAAACATGTGACCGTACAACATCGAATGTCATATTCGATATCCATATCGGGGAAGACCGCCGATATAGGTAAAATATGGGTCTGGCCCATGGGCCAGCCCAATACGGAAAATACCCATATCATGTAGTCCCCCAATTTGAGAGTTATTATTGTAAATATTCGCAAATTAAATATAAGTTTGAATTATTAGTACATCTTGTCCCGCCAGTTCAAATGACGGAGCTCGGATACGAGAATTCATTCAAATATGTTGGTGGACCCCCCAATGTAATTTTGCGTATTCAAGAGGTCCTCATTTGAATTTAACATGGTACGTGTCCTTTTGCAACACAAGCTCACCACTACCGTAAATTTAGAGAATTTTCAACTCTATGTCGAATTTATTTCGATCTCGCATGTCGAATGTGAGATTCGATATGGATGATATTAAATGCGTAGCCGTAGGTTTTGTGTCTATAAATAGTAGCCTTCTGGAGAGCGGAAGGTTCATTTTGTCCTCTAGCGCATTCATGCTTCCACTGGCAAAGGTATGTCGGGGATCTTTCGACATAGTTTTGATATGTGTATCGATATCCACTTCGAAGTGAATCTTCGATGTCGATTTCAATATCGAGTTTGATATCATAGTCGATATGAGATTTTTGGTGTGAACTCTTTTGTATACGTATATGTATGCATATTTTTTTGTTTATATACCTCTGAAGCGTATCTGTGTCTAGTTCTGATACTGGTTCTTATCCCGTTTTATGATTTTGCAGGTTTATAAATCTCTAACGCCTTTTCTCTTACCCCGATCCACTCAAAAGTCATGGCTGGTATTCGCGCACGTATGCAGTGGGTTGCTGAGCGTCGAGCGGCTGAGGCTGCTGATATGGCAGCGAGAGCCAGTGTCGTAGAAGGAATGGTCATATCAACTGGATATGTTTCAGTGGCTGGAACTTTGTCGGCTTCAGGAGTTGGAGTGACAGCTGTAGGGGTGGGGTTGCCTCTATGGAAACTATAGAAAATATGGCTCCAGCCGCTGATGAATTGAAGGCCGGTGATATGGCTCCAACTGTTGCACAAGATGCGGCGATGAGAGATGCTGCTCCGACGACGGTCGGAATTGGAGGGGAAGGGCTCCTCAAAATTGTTGGAGGTTTGGCTGGGGCGGATGCGCTGTTCAAGGTCGTGTCGGCAACCCCTGGTGTTCCGGGAACTGCCCAGGTTCATGATCCACATGTGGCTGAAAGGGAAATCCCTCCTTCTACCGAGAGTAAGGAAGTGGTTGGAGATACTGCTTCAAAACCAGCTTCAACTGGTGATAATATTGAGGGTAATCCTTCGGGGGTAGAAGTTGCAGCTAGTGTTATCCCCGTTGTCCTCCCAATGAAAACTGGTCATGTAGAGATGGGACGTTCTTTGGAAGTCCCAATAACGCTAGAGGAGGAGGAGGCCTCAGATCCTGCACTTGCCGCTGTTAAGGGCAAATGGGTCGCTTCTCATCCATAGTCGTCGCTGAATCCCGTCGTGCTACCTGCCCAGACATCTGGCCATTCTGGTTGGAAAAGACCACGAGATGAGGGTTCATCGATCCCTCGAGCACCTCCCACGCAGGGGCATGCTAGGACTGGACCTAATATCAATTTTAAAAATGCAGAATTTAGTGAGGCTGATGCAGTTCATGGCTTGGCGCGGGCCTTTCCGCTTCCGGTTTGGTCCCTTGTACTAAGTGCGCAGGATCGGGCGCATAACGTGCGTCGTAATATGCATGTTTACCAAACAATCAGTAATTGAAGTTCTGGCTTCTTCTGTCTTGTGTGCAACATTTAAGTGTTGTTCTTATTATGCTTGTGATATTTCTAGTTTGGGAAATTGCTGGCTACCTCCATGAGGATCGTCAATCAATTCGAGGGCGATAAGGATGCTATAATTGTTCAGCTCGAGGCTGACATCGGAAAGATGGCTGAGTTCAATCCAATGGCGATAAAAAAATTGGAGGCTGAAAGAGAGAAGGCCCGACGCCGGTGTCAGTTGCTAAAAGAGGCTTATGACGATTGTTGTTTTGAGAATGAGAAGCTCGCTAGTGAGGCTAATCAGTTCAAAGAGCATGCTCTCAAAGAGCAGAGTGGTCGTCGTTTGGCTGAACGTGGACTTGAGAAGGTGAACAAATGTCTATTGGCCGATCTTGCCAAGGCTCGGGCTGACTTAGAGAATGCAGTATGCAAGCATTTTTCTGCCCTGTGGTTTACTTTAAGGTCCATTTTAATATCATTTTGCCGATGCAGGATGAATCCCATGAACTAATGGTGCATATCGCCAAGAGATTCCTTGCGAGCGATACTTATCAGGAGCTTCTTGGGGAGCGTGTTGTTATGAAGATGGAGGATGCCATGAATTCAATAATCGGACAGATTACCGCGAAGAATGGCTTCAAGGATGGTTTCGACTTTATGGGGTTGAATGCCATGTGTGGACCGGATGGTCTACCTCTTGACGATGGTGAGCCCTCGGATGCTGCTGTTGAAAAGCCTGATCCGTTCTCATCTCGTTTGAAAGGGAAAGATCCCGCCTGAGTCGCACTTGTTTACTATTTGGTAGTGTTGCACTGGCTTTTATTATGTGGTTATGGAATGACTCATTAGATAATGTCACTTTGAATTTCTCGTTTCTATTGAACTTTAGGATTGTTTCCCTTGTTGTTGTGGCTCTTTTTGGGTCTCTTGTGGTTTCTAGGAGTTTCCTCCAATTTGTGTTTTGCTGTTTTCCCAATGAGAGGTTGAGGCCTTGTCGTCGGGTCATTTCTCTTAGTTGATTGGACTCGCAGTGTCTCGTAGGATATGAAGATATTCGCCCCTTCCGGATGCTCCCCTCCGTATCTCGGTGGATGGGGGAGTTATCCCATAGGATTTGTAGATATTCGCCCATTTCGGGTGCTCTCCTCCGTATCTCGGTGGATAGGGGAGTTATCCCGTAGGATTTGTAGATATTCGCTCCTTTCGGGTGCTCTCTATGTATCTCAGCGGATATGGAAGTTATCTCGTAGGATTTGTAGATATTTGCCTCTTTCGGGTGCTCTCCTCCGTATCTCGGTGGATAGGGGAGTTATCCCGTAGGATTTGTAGATCTTCCTCCCACGTAGGATTGTCGATATCCCGTAGGATATGTAGATCTTCATCCCTTGTAGGGTGGTCGATATCCCGTAGGATTTTTAGATATTCATCCCTTGTAGGGGTTCTATATCCCGTAGGATTTGTATATCTTCATCCCTTGTAAGGTGGTCGATATCCCGTAGGATTTGTAGATCTGCATCCCTTGTAGGGTGGTCGATATCCCGTAGGATTTGTAGATCTTCATCCCTTGTAGGGTGGTCTTTGGTTGGTAATTTCCTGTCATTTAGACAAGATAACACAATATGCATTGATAAATATTGATTAGATAGAAATTTGGAAGGTGAATTCTAGTTTATTCATCCTCTTTCCGATAGGTAGGGAATGTATCCCTCCTTGTCCCTCGGTATGGAATATTATTGTACCTGCCATAGATGGGTAAAACAACAATATATGCACAAGACCTAATAACATGGCATTTCCATAATAGGATATCCAATGATGGATATCTCATAATGTGTGTGCCCTTTCGGGTATATGTTGTTCGAACCCCTCATTGGGGAAAGTCTTTGTCATACCCTATAGGATATGTACATGCCGATAGTTATCGGTCTTGAAATGCAGATATATTTGACAAATAAGAAATAACAATGGATAACGACCGAGGGCTAGGTAAATCCTAACCCGCCTACGTATCCCGATATGGGAATCAGACCAGCGTACTTCCCCATGTTTTAATTACAGGCCAACCCATCTAATGGGAAATTTAGGTAAATGATATTGTTCGAAAAAAAAACAGAAATAAAAATGTTCTGGAAATAACAAAACAAGATTTTGACCAAAGGCTCTAGCCCTTAGTCACTGTGAGCCAATCACTCCGTGTCTGGCATGTATTCTTGCTCAGTTGCTTCTATCTCCTGCACCTTCTTGATCCTGGAAAGTCTAAGTGAGGCCACGTAGCACATCCAGCCCTCCTTCCGGTCACCTAAGATCTCTTCGATCCCCCCACCCCCTTTGTAGGAAATTTTATTTTTTGGTGGTAAGTAGATACCACTGCTCTCATCTCATTAAGGGCGGGACGCCCTATGATGACGTTATTGGGGAAATGGAGGTCGAGTACGGTGTATTTGACCTGGATTATCCTTTTGTAGGGGTCATCTCCAAAAGATGTGGGTAGTACGATATGTCCCGTTGGGATCACCTCTTTGCCACCGAACCTAGTTAATTGCGTGGAAACTGTTTTAATCATATTTTGGACCACCAACATTTTCTCCAGGGCATATGCAAAGATCACATTGGAGGAGCTTCCGTTATCGATAAGGACCTTCCTTACCTGATATTCAGCTATATCAATTTTCACAACAAGTGGGTAGTCGAGTTTACCTGCCTCTAGCGCTTGCAGCGTGAGCTGCTCCAAGTCCTTCTTGGTGAAGGATATCTCTTGATCCAGGAAATCTTCCTCCTCTGCTAAGGTTGTAAAACTCACATATGTCCCTATCTGCATCTTGCGGGTTATCCTCTCGCACCCTTTGGTCGAGTCAGCACCTATTGGCCCTCCATTGATCATGTTGATCACTCCTCTAGTTGGAGCATTGACAATTGCCATTCTATGCTAAGTAGAAGCTTCGATGGACTTCTGTTTATCATCTTTGTTATGCTCATCCTTCGAGTTTCTCACAAACTACACCAATTTGCCTTCTTTGATAAGCCTTTCGATCTCATTATTGAGTTCAGTACACTCTTTCGTGTTATGTCCAGGCTGCCGGTGATATTCACAGTACTTTCTAGAGAACCTCATTCCCTTGCTCTCTTTCAGTTTTCTCGGCTCATTGAGCCACGTGTTCTTTTGCACCATGGCAAATATCTCCAAAATTCCTCTGTTCAGGGGGGTATATCTTTTTTGTGGATCTATCCTTGTATCACTCCTTTTCCTGGGCCCTACTCTGTGACCGATGTGGGCTATGTTTAGTTGCCATCATGTTATCCTCGTAGACAATAAAGCAAGAGTGGCCTCCTCACTACCGACACCCGGCGTTAGTTGCTGCCATTGGACCAGTAGTGGAAGATCGTAAGAGAGTGCGTTGATTTGTTCAATTATTGGCGATCTACGCTTGATCAATTACGCTACGAATCTTCTATGCGTTGTCGCATTAAACAAGATGAGGGCAACATAGTCCCCCTTCGACTCGTCAACTTTGAGCAGCTCATCATTAAACATTTTGATGAAATCATCAAGTTTTTCTTTTTCCCTCTGTTGCATCACGTTCAAATGATTCATTTTAGTCCTCATCCTCTTCTAGCTGGAGAATTGGCTCTCCAATTTTTGCCTCATCTGCTCGTAGCTTGTTATAGACCCAGCTTCTATCATGGTAAACCAATCCAGGGCTACCCCAGTCAAGGTTGTAGCCAAGATTTTTGCCTTAATGTTGCGGGAAAACCTATACAAGTTTAAGACGCTAGCCATATAGTGGAGATGGTCGCTCAGGTTGCTCTTCCCGTCCTATGCTTTGATGGTAGGACTCTTATCTCGTTTCTCCAGCACTCTAATTCAATTTCCTCGCAGAATGGGGTCAAACTCCTGTGACTTTCTACCAACGCTAGCTTTCGTCCAACCTCTATCCTCTCGCAATCCAACTGCTCCATCCTTCTTGTTATGTTCCTCTTGTCCATCCTTGGGTCGGGACCTTCCTCCCCGTGAACTCTCAACCGTGGACGATCCCTTCTGGACTCTCATGTATCCTCGCGATCATTCGCTTTACACCCAATTCTGGAGTTTCTGGTTCTCAATTCATGTGGTTGCGGTGGCCCGTCGCCAGCTCCTCGGTTGATCAAACGCGGCAACACCGTCTCAAGGGCCGCATTCAGTGTTGTTTGAACTGTGGCATTGATCTGCGCCATGATTTTGGGTGTCAAGAAAGTAGGTGCTACATGTGCGAGCACAGGCACCCTCGACCGTCGAGGCTGCACGGGTTCATTCTGGCCCACTGCTGGTTCTGGAGCTTGAATAGGAGGCGGGGGCGTGCGCTCTACTGCTGAATTGTCAACCACTGACCTAGTAGATTGCGAGCAAGTCATCATGCGTTACATCTTAACGTCTTCGTCTGGGAATGTGGTGTTCGCACAAACGGTGCCACTAGTTTAACAATAGATCGTATATATACAAGATGAGTATTACAAGTGTGGTGCTACGATTCTATTACAAACTAGACCTATTTTGACTATGGCTAGTGCTAAGTAAACTTGGTCTGGAACACCTCGAAATGACTATAAGATGCTCTGCTGGATATCGAGGGTGATGTCGAACTAGACGTCGAAGGTGATATCGGGTACCTTCTGATGTATGCCGGGGGTGACGTAGGGTATGATGTCGAATGGTATGTCGATGGGTGTATGGGTGATATATATCGAATGCTATGTCTGGTGCTATATCGAATATACTCGATATCGGTGTATAGTAACTCAGGATAATTAAAGCTTACCTTATTAGCGGAATTTGGGTATTTATAGGCCTCGAAAAGCGGGGACCGTACACGTGAAGACCCCCAATATAGGTAAAATATGCGCATGGCCCGTGGGCCAGCCCAATACGGAAAATACCCATGTCATATACAGTACACTTTAGGGAGAACAAAACCAAACTCTATCATTTGGGTTATTCTACAGTTTACTCTCATAACTCTACAAGAATAACAAAATAAAATCAAATTTGGCCCTTAGTTATTTAAAATATGCTAACTCCTCCAGTCATAAAACTCGCAGTATGTTAATCCCTTAATCATAATTTGATTTTATATTAGTCCGTAACACCACTATATATATATATATATATTGTTAATCCTAAAAATAAAATAAAGAATACCACTCCTACTCGGGAAAAATAATATATGGGCAATACTATTGTCACGAATACTTCCGATGAGATGTACATATAAAGAAAACCCCTCGGAGGATTGCCCTACCTCTCGGTCACTGACCCGAAAAGGTTTATAAGAGCACCCGAGGAGAAACATAAGCGTCCCTTGGAAAGTCAAACGGTGAATGAAAAACAGATATCAACACGGCATCGGAAAAAGAGCAAACCCCGATGGACCCGTATGACTCCGATATCCACCAAATGCGCCAAGAGGGACCAAGAGGGACCCCGAGTCCTATGAACTTACAAGAAAACTTCCTTGCTGAACGCTCCTCGGAAAAGGCAACACTCGGACTTATCCGAGAACCCAATTTTGGAAAAGGTCAATACAAGAACACCCAGTGAATACAGTCCGAGCACTCTGATGAAGAAATCTCACTTTCAGTAAAGCAAAAACAGCCCTCGGACACAAAATCACAGTCCTCGGAAGTCACACCAAGTCCTCGGAGATCACATTTCCACCCTCAGAGATCACTCCTGACTGTTGAAGAAAATACCCGAATCAAGAAGGAGAAACAAAAGCCCTCGGAAGAATAGCTCTATCAGAAACAGTCTACATCAGAAGCCCTCGGAGATATCAGAAGACACAAAAGCTAATCCAGTCAGCACTTAGTAGATAAACGATAAACATTATCCTAATTTTCACACCTGTATCAAGGTAACAACAACACCTGTCCTTACCAAAACACATGCACAATGACAACTACCCCTACCAAAGTCTATATAAAGGGAGGTGATCAGTAGAAGAAAACAAGCTGAAGTAACTAAGCCTATTTACTACAATCTATCACTCAAATACGTAAGATAAAAAGAGGAGGAAATGTTCAGTGAATAAAGGAAGGGAATATTCTTGCAATTAATCTCATTATGTCCATCTCGCGTTGCCTCTGAATCACGGACAGGGCGTTTCGACCCAAATAAATATCTTCCGTTAAATAGGGAATAATTCCAAACCCGTTAACAAAGTGGCGCCGTCTGTGGGAACGTCACAACATCTGTCCTCGAGAGAATTCAGGCACACGTCAGCTAGGATGGATGGTCTTTTTGAAAATGACCACCTTCCTGTCCCGAACAACGACTCAGAAGAAACTTTGTCCAATTATGAACCAGGTACAAGAGATTTTATTAGTATTCCCCGATCTGTTTATGAAAGACTTATATATGCTGAAAGAACACCCTGGAGGGATGATCCCCCCGGACGCACGTCCCCTGTGCTCTCCGAGAACGAAGATTTCCCCTCGGAAGAAGATGCACCTCCGAGGACGTGGAACCCAAATTGGAATCCTTGGCGACAGACACCCCGACAAAGTCCTCGAAGATATGTATGTCGTGAAAGGACTCCCGTGAGGGGTCAGGTAGAAATTTCTCGCCCCTCAGAGTATCGAGGAGAGGTTGAACATTCCTTATGGGGAATGATGGATGATTTACGAAAAGAATTAGGTGATCTCAAGAAAACCATGGCTCCCGAGGAAGATCCTACATTCAAGACCTCTCCTTTCATTCCCGAAATTGCTTCAGCTTCTATCCCCTCGGGGATGCGACCTGTTAATATCCCGCTATATACCGGAGAAGCTGATGGAAGGGACCCACAAGATCACGTCCATCAATACCTGGCAGGAATGGACCTTTCTTCCGCTCCTGATCATGTGTTATGTCGCGTATTCCCTGTTACCCTTGGAGGGCGGGCCCAAGCCTGGTTTACTCATCTTCCACCTTGTTCCATCACGAGCTTTGACCGACTAGCTCATTTGTTTGTACGACAATTCGCCTGCAACCGAAGGTACCCTAAATCTGCTACGCATCTTTTTACTATTAAACAGAAGAAGGATGAACCCTTGCGAGAATATATAAAGCGCTTCACGGATGAAGCACTCGATGTTCCAAATGTTAGCCCGACCATTATGGCGGACATATTAACTCAGGGACTCCGAGCGGGGGATTTCTTTAGATACCTTATGGGAAATCGTATCACGGATATGAATGAGTTAATGCAAAAGGCGGAAGTACATATTTTGATGGAAGAAGCCGAGGGAACAAAGAAGCAGATGGAGCAGGAGGATAGTGAACACTTAGAGCGTGCCGAGAAAGAAGCAAAGGTCAAAGAAAAAAGTAAGGAAGGAAAACCTCCTCAACGCAAAGATGAAGGAGGAGTGGTTAAGAAATTCCTCCGACCCGTGCACTTACCTCCGATGACTGTTACTCCACCAGAAGTGCTCAACATAATGAGGGGTAGTAACGAGTTGCACTGGCCCAGACCGACTAAATTTCCTAACCGAGACAAGGACACGGGGAAATATTGTAAGTACCATAAAACTTACGGGCACACTACGGAAGAATGTACTACCCTTCGTTTAGAGGTGCTTCGCCTATTGGAGATAGGGTACTTGAAGAACTACCTTAAGGAAAATAACCTCGAAGAGCCCAAGGCAAATGTTTGGAAGAGATCACGAAGGGAAGAGGAAGAGCAAGAAAGGGAAGAAAGGACGCCTAGCCGGAAGTCACGAGAGGGGACCACTAGACGTCTCCGACCCCGAGAGAGAAGTAAAGACCGCCGGCGAAATTCACGAGAGAAAACGACAGGATATCCGAGTCTACCTCCTCCACCTGACTCGTATAAGAGCAATCCCCCGACAGGTAGAACCATCAATATGATAGAAGGGGGTGAAATCTCCATGGCACCTCAGGGCAAAAAGAAGAAATATTTGAAAGAAGCCCGACGAGCAGAGCAAGGATTAGCTGTCTGCTCCATTCAAGGGTCACAGCTGCCTAGTATCACTTTCGGACCCGAGGACCTTACAGATGTAATATACCCTCACGAAGATCCCTTGGTTATATCTGCTGTCATCTACGGGTATGAAATCCAACGTATCCTCATAGATACGGGCAGCTCTGTGGATGTACTCTTCCTACCGACCTATCTCGCTATGAGATTGAAACAAGAAACGTTGGAAACCGCTGAGGTCCCGTTAGTAGGATTCTCCGGGGAAGCATGCCAAACCCTCGGAACTATTACTCTCCCAATGTCATGGGGGAAAGGAGCCCTTCGAAGAACGGAATCTATTAAGTTTTGGGTAGTGGAGGCTTCTTCGCGAACGTATAATGTGATCTGCGGAAGACCATCTATTCGGGCCTTTGAGGCTATTCCTTCTACTTTGCATCTTAAAGTGAAATTCCCCACCTCCTCGGGAATCGGAGAAGTCCGAGGAAGTCAGTCAAAAGCTAGAGAATGCTGCATGAATGCCATTCCCTCAGAAGAGGACGGACCTTCACTCGGAAATAACAAAAAGTGTAGAACCGAGGAAACACGAGTCCAACCTGTGGAAGAATTAAAAATGGTGGAATTAGTAGAAGGAAGCCCCGAGAAAGTAATCAAAATGGGCACCCATATGGCTCCAATCATAGAAGGCCAGTTGATTTCTCTTCTCAAACAATTTCATCACCTCTTTGCGTGGGAAGGGGGGCCGCCCGGACGAATCAGCAACAAGGTATGTCAACATTTCCTTAATGTAAAGCCTGGAGCTAAACCTGTCCAACAGAAAAAGAGGAAAATGGGCCCCGAGCGCAACAAGATCATCCGCTCGGAAATACAACGCCTTCTCCAATTAAAGCAAATACGAGAAGTTATTTACCCTGAGTGGTTGGCTAATGTCGTGCTAGTTCCCAAGCACGGAGGAAGATGGCGAATGTGTGTTGACTTTACTAACCTCAATGAAGCATGCCCCAAGGATTGTTATCCTTTACCGAGCATAGATCAGCTAGTTGATTCTACCGCAGGATGTGCGCTACTATCAACTTTAGATGGAGATCAGGGGTACAACCAAATCCCGATGGCGGCTATTGATCAAGACAAGACCAGCTTTATCACGGATGCAGGCACCTTTTGTTATCTAGTCATGCCCTTTGGATTAAAGAATGCTGGAGCTACCTATCAACGGTTAGTAAGCCTTATGTTCTCAGGACTTATTGGGAAATCAGTAGAGGTTTATGTAGATGATACTGTAGTTAAAAGTAACACTGCTGAAGAACATCCCGAGGACCTACGGAAAGCGTTGGTCATTATGAACAACTTTGGCATGAAGGTTAACCCTCGGAAGTGTTCTTTTGGTATCCGAGGAGGAAAATTTTTGGGATTTATGGTTACGGAGAAGGGAATTGAAGTAAACCCCGAAAAAGCAGAAGCTATCATGGGGTTACCTACCCCGAGGACGGTAAAAGATGTCCAAAAGCTGACTGGAAGAATGGCCTCGTTGAGTCGGTTTGTCTCCAAGTCCGCAGAAAAAGGGCTTCCCTTCTTCAAGGTACTTCGGAATATCAAGGAATTCAGTGGACCCCCCAATGCGAGGAAGCTCTCGAAGACTTAAAAAGGTACATGTTGAAACCACCTTTGCTGGTAAAACCTGTACCCCAAGAAGAGTTGTTTCTGTATTTATCGGTCGGAGAAGAGGCTATTAGCGCTGTCCTAGTCAAAGAACAAGATGGAGAACATCACCCGGTATATTACGTTAGCAAAACTCTCCTCGGAGCCGAAACCCGATATACCCTAACTGAGAAACTCGTTCTAGCATTGGTTACTACGGCTCGTAAGCTACGCCCCTACTTTTTATCCCACCCAATTACCGTGCTTACTAAGCATCCCCTGGGGGCAATTCTTAATAAGCCGGAATCATCAGGGAGAATGATAAAATGGGCCGTAGAGCTTACTGAGTACGATATTTCTTATGCTCCGAGACCGTCAATCAAAGCGCAAGTTCTGGCGGACTTTGTGACAGAGCTCACGGGCGTTGGATCCGAAGAAAATGAGCCACGATGGCACGTATATGTAGATGGATCCTCGGTGAGTACCCATGGGGGGGGCTGGAATAGTCTTGGTAAATCAAGAAGGAGAGGAGGAAAGGCTCCATTTTGCAGTTAGAATAGATTACCCTCTCTCTAACAATGAAGCCGAGTATGAAGCTCTCCTTATTGGTATGAGGCTAGCAAAAGAAGGAGGAATGAAGAGAGTACTCCTCCATAGTGATTCCCAACTGATTGTTCAGCAAGTTAAGGGGTCATATGAGGCCAAAGAAGAAAGAATGCAAGAGTACCTCCGAGTTGTTCGCCAAAGGTCCGAATGGTTTGAAGAGTATGACATAGTTCAAATTCCTCGAAAAGAAAATCAAGAGGCGGACGCTTTGTCCAAGATGGCTACACAAACAGCTGCAATACATACTCGGAAGATTACTCTACTGCATGTCAATGAATCTGAAAAGGGTGAAGGTCGAGAAGTGAACACAGTTTCAGATTCTTCATCTAGCTGGGTGATTCCTATCAAAGCCTATTTGCAGAATCCCGAGGGATACTCCTCGGACAAGAATATTCAGCGAATGATGTTCAGAAAAACCCTCCGATACTTCCTCAAAGACGGGATACTCTTCCGAAGGACATATTCATGTCCCCACACTCGATGCCTTAATGAAGAAGAGGCCCAGCTAGCCTTAGCAGAAACTCACGAGGGGGTATGTGGGAGCCATACTAGTGGCGAAAGCATGGTTGGACGCTTGATCCGACAAGGCTACTATTGGCCCACGATGGCCAAAGATAGCAAAAGCCATGCCGAAAGATGTAAACCATGCCAGGCTTACGCCCCTCGGACCCATCTACCCGCAGCCCCTTGGGAACCCTCTCTGAACCCCTGCCCATTCTCTAAGTGGGGTATTGACATACTTGGACCCCTCGTCCCTGATGCCGGCCAAAAGAAATTTCTGCTAGTAGCTGTTGATTACTTCACCAAATGGGTGGAAGCGGAACCCCTGGCTAGGGTAACCGCGGGGGCCGTCATCAATTTTCTCTGGAGAAATATTATTTGTCGCTTTGGTGTCCCTAGGAGCCTGGTAAGTGACAACGGTTTGCAGTTTACTGATCAAGGATTGCAAAAATGGTGTGATCATTGGGAGATAAAACATCGCTTTGCCTCCGTGGGATACCCTCAAGCAAATGGCCAAGTAGAAAGAACCAACAGAACCCTCTTGAAGAACATGAAGGCCCGGCTTGATTGGCATAAAGCTAAGTGGGTTGAGGAGATACCCGGGATATTATGGGCCTATCGGACCACGCAAAGTGTCGCTACGGGCGAAACCCCTTTTAGTTTATCCTACGGGTGTGAAGCTGTTTTACCCTCGGAGGTCTCCATAGAAAGTTGGCGAGTCAAGGAATACGAAGAAGTGGCCAATGGCTCAAATTTAGCCCTCGCCCTTGACCTTATCGAAGAAAAAAGAACCCGAGTAGCCCTCCGAATGGAAGAGTACAAGGCTCGGATGTCACGATATTATAATACCAAGGTAAGACTCCGAACCTTTCAAGTTGGAGATTTAGTGATGAAACGAGTAGGGGCCTCCAAGAATGTGGGTAAACTAGATCCACGATGGGAAGGACCCTACAAGATAGTGGAAATCGTGGGACCGGCGACTTATCGGCTTGCTAACTCCGAGGAGGCAATACTTCGCAACACGTGGAACGCAAGTAACCTTAGAAAGTATTATGCTTAATGTAATAGTTATACATGAATAAAAAGAGCGTTCATATATGAGGGGGTACAGTACAAAAGAAACTAGAGTTGTCTGGCAAAATGATGGCTATACATATGAGACATCAAGACAACCCAATAACGTTAAATACCCTCTGTATTATGAACTAAGTTGTATACTATTTTTCAACAAGCTAAGACCCTCCCATAGGACGTTTCCCCTCTCGGATAAGTCTTCGGCGCTGCTCCTCGGAAAGAGAGACTGGATCATCCAAGAACACAGTTCCGACTGCAAAATCTCTAATAGGTGGAGGAGAAAGTTCCTCGGAGACTTGACGAATGTTGAGTTCAGGAAGGAGCAAGCCCGAGGGGAACTCTGGCAAAGCTTGTACGACATCTTGGCACAATTTATAGCCTATATGCACTAAGTCACGCATCTCTCCCCGAAGAGATTCACGAAGACTGGATGGACCCACCACCTCCAACACAGCTTGGACTCGGGCCATGATCACCTCTACCGCATGAGAGCGGGTTATTCCTAGCAACTGATGACTCAAAGCATCTCTTTCCAGTATAGCCTGTGTTAGTTGCTCCTCCGAGGACCGCATTTGGCCACGTAACTCCTCCATTCTCCGCCCTAAGTTCAAGACACGTACTTTTTCAAGCGATAATTGGCGTTCCAATTCCCACGCCTTATCCTTCTCGAATTGTAACGCCTGGATGTGAGTCTCCTGTGCGGATTCATGAACCTCCTTCAAGTGAGCTACCTCCACTTGAGCTTCTAAGAGACCTCGCTCTAACTCATCCCGACGACGGTATACTAAACCCGGATCTGAGGAAGAACTCCCGTAAGACCCGAGGGCGTCCAACACCATATAAATCTGCTCAAAACACAAAGCGAATGGCATCAGACCAGAGGACAGGTTAGTATTAAACAAAATGAATAGATACCTCACATAGGTCTTTGCAGGCTAAATCTTGGAGAACGGGTACCGAAAGGGTTTTTATCAGCTCACAATCTGTTACGTTCAATAACCCACTAAGAAAGTTTCGGCAAAATCCCACTGCTGATCCGAGAGGAGAAACATCCTGATTACCCCCGGGGGGAAGAGTTCTCCCGAGGGAAGGGTGCTCCTCGGGCGGTGGTGCAGGAGTACGACCAGGGATATCTTGCCGGGGCTGCATATCCTCTGTACTAGAAGAGTGAAGATACTCCTCTAATACATTTACTACGGTAGAATTATGAGGAATGGGCTGTGATACTATGGGACTCATGTGATAATCCGTTTGAGAAAGAGTTGCTATCAGATCCGACGATCCAGAAGGAGTTATATAACTGACTGGGGGGGCTGCAACGGGTTCCTCCTCCTCCGAGGAAATTTCAACCATTGCCTCACTTACGAGGGGAGGAGAATCGCCAACCTTCGTCACCCCGGGAATACCATGCAATGCCCTCCCCAAGAAAACGTCATTAGAAGACCCGAGAGAAAAAGCTCCCATCTCCGCTCCTGCAAAAGATGTCAGTAGGAAAACGATCCGAGGACACCAATAAAGTTTATAAACTAGAGAATGATTAGTAGAACTTACGAAAATGAAAATTACTGTGAAGAGGACGAGAAGCAGGAGTGCATCCTTCCACCCCCTCTTGTAAACCTGCCAAAATCAGAGCCTCGGGGAAATCCAATAGCCCAGATATGTCATAAGAACCAGAGAAAAGTCCCGAGTGAAGCAATATCTCCCTCACTTGTCCTCGTGTTTCGGTGTTGGGTGCGATATACCCCAGACCCCATCGGATGGGTACACCCCACGATCTGGCTGACTGGCCTCTCGGACGGACAAAGAAAAATCTCCGCCTCCAATCCCCTCTACTAGAGTGGGAACTGGATACACGAGTGAAGATATTTTCCTTGTCCCGATAGGTCAAGCTAAAAAAGGGAGTCCCCTCTGAGCAAGGTTGAAGGGTAAATATTGTCCCCACCCGATAAGGGGACATCGGAAGGTTTAAAAGCTCACTACGAAGGACGTATCCCACCAAATAACTATAGGAACTTGGTGTTAACTGACTCGGACACACCTGCCAATACCGAAAGAGTATTTGGGAAAAGGGATGGAAAAAGGTCCGTAAACCACAACGCATCTGTTCGGTATAAACGGTCATGTAACCTGAGGGGGGTGCGTAAGCCCTATGGCCCGAGGAAGGCACTAGTATGTCATAATCTTCGAAATCAAGGTTATAGCCGCTAAAAAGAGATCTTACCGAGTTCTCACATTCTGTACTCGTGGTAGATCCTACACGTCCTCTGCCTATTAATCGAGATGGATTAAGAGGAATCAAATCGAACTCCGAAGACTCATCCGCCAAAGGATATGGCTCCCTACTCATGAATATCTCCCTGATATGATTGATCCTCCGTGAATTTGTAGATGGAAGCCTACGAGCTACCCCGAGAGAGGAACTAGCACCAAGTGTCGCCTGATTTTCGGATAAATTGTCCCTCGGAGGAACTCTTGATGATCCAGAAGGACCCCGAGCGGTATCCCGAGAAGAACCGCAAGATGGATTCGAACCACTTCTTCTATAATAAGGAGGCATCATCTTATTTGGTAAGTATTATCCTCGTACTTGCAATTATGAATAAACTCGTAAGGAGTAGGAAATAAGTGCGGAATTGGTAAAGATCTTACGTGCATATATACTCTTTAAGCCAAGAGTTAAAATTAGAAGCTTAAGCTCTTATTAGGTTAACTAAGGGACACGTGTTGAAAAACTTTTTGATTAAGAATGACACGTACCCTATTTAACCATGCAAAACACCTCCTACTTAGAAATTTTACTTAGTCAGCAACCTTATAAGAATTATCATTATCCATTTTAATTAAACAGTGGAGATAAAATATAGAATAGGAAGATTGCACAAAATATTTATTGATTTAAACCAAAGAGCCCTCGGAAGGGATAATAAGCACAAGGAATATTTATTTAAAAAAACTAAAAGTAAAAAATTACAAAGAACAAGACTAAGCCCCCGTGGAAGGAGGAAGGGAAGAAGTTGTCTCCTCGGCGGAAGTACCCAATGGAGCAAGACGATAAATTGGAGAAAATACTCCCCCGGAACCGCTAGCCCTCGGACTCGGACTCGTGGCGGAGCGCATTGGAGATGGTGTCGGAGAATCCCGAGAGGATAGCAAACCCCCAAACCTCCCCACAAAATAATGGCAGTCGTCGGGAGTTGGCTTCTTTAACTTGCGAAGATCGAAAGACTTGGAGAAGTTAACATCCGACCTTATCAAAGATTTCGCCACCTTCGCACACTCCAAATAACCCCACAGAAGATGACCCATCAAGAGCTCGTGAGAAGGCGCCTCGGATGCTCCTGATTGCTGCCGTGAAATCTCTCGTTGGGCAAACTGAACAGCTGCATCCACCTTAGCCTGCACGTCCTCGGGAGAAAGAAAATTTGCTAACTTTCCCTCGGTTGACTCTGCCCTATCAGTAACTTGGCCCAGTGTCTCCTGGAGAACTCTCTCTCTCTCATTCCCGTCCGCCACCGCCTTCTCGAGAGCTGCAATACGAGCAGTAAAGACCCCATCGGAGTCTTTCCTTTCCATCTCCATCTTCTTATAAGCGGACTCGGCAGCACTTAAACTACCTTGCAAATTTGCCCTCGCCTTCTCTGATTCATTGAGAGCAAATTCGTAGTCGGAAATCTTTGTTCGAAGAAGGTCCTCCCTAGTTTGACTCTCTTTATCCCGGACTAAGAGAGGTGCCAATTGTGCCCGGAGTGCTTCTAAATCCTCTATATCTTTCCGACCGCGCTCTTCAACGGCAGTAACTGCCTCCCGAGTCTTTCCAATCTACAGAAAAGTCAACAATAAAAGATTCAACAGAGATGTATTGTGTAATTTTAGAAGACTAATGTAGAGAAGCTTACCATGAGCCCCAACCAGTTAAGACTGGTGTACAAAAATTGATACCCCTCGGCGGGTGCTGAACTGGAGGAGGCGAAAAATCGGAGGATATCTTGATAAGCCTCCCCCACTGAACGAGATGAAAATTCCCCCCGGATCCGCTGGGAGGAATAGGCTCTTGGAATGTATGACCCCTCGGAGACAAAGTCACCGGGACATGTCCCCTCGGAGGAGTCGTATCCTTTACGGGAGTTGTCACTTCTGAATTTGTAAATATGGCCCGTGAACCACCTACTGTTGTGGAGGGGCTGGTCTTTCCCAATAGTGATTGCAGAATCCCTTCCTTCAAATCTCGGTCCTCTGAAGAAGGATCAAACTCCCCTTGGGTGTCTTCGGAGTCCCCTCGTAAACCTTCTTGCTCGGGAATGCTGAATTGGGCCAGAAAGTCCTCCTCTACAAAAGATACAAACTGACAGTAAGAGGAAGAATGAAACTAGAAAAAATTATAGAAAGAAGGCAAATAATGGATACTCACCATATAATGAAGACTCTTCTACCATCGGAGCTTTCCCTTTATCCATAGCCACTACATCAAAAGAAAAGGTGTCAACACATCAGCAAATATTGCAGATAAAGATATGAAAATCTCATTAAAAACTCGTGAAAACTTACCCCGAGGAGCGGATTCAGGAACTGTCGGAAGCTTAGGAGAAGGATCCTCGGAAGACAGGTCTATTACTTCAGTATCCTTCCGAGCAGATTCATCCTCCGCACCACTCGGAAAGATACCCTCCTCGGAACCTCTCGGAGAAATTCCTATATTAGATTCGGAAGCAGGTAAATTCCCTGACTCCGATTTGGAAACGGGCACTAAAGCCAAATCCCAAGAAACAGGAGCTACTTGGCGCAAGGGAACAGCGCTCCTGACGACCCCCATCGCATCCATGCATAGAAGAGAATGGTCCTCGTGGAATCCACCCTTCTCTGAACCCATATGCCTACTCTCGGGAGCATTAACCTCCTCCTCCTCGTGATCACCCTCCTCTGGTATCTCAGAGACACCACTAGGAGTAGGCTCCCTCGGACTCGACTGCAGATAATAGTTTGCCATGACATCCCCTGCATCATCCCACCAATAACATGTATAAGCACAATTTATCACGGTACTCGGAGGAAGAATAAAAGAGTAAAAGAACGAATGAAGAGACTTACGAAAGAAACTCCTCGCCTCGGGAGATAAAGACAAAAGACGTTCCACTGTGTCGTCGGTAAAAATTACGTAGTGAAGACCAGAAGTCTCGTACAACATGGTGAAGTCCTCTGATTCCATCAATTTGTGCTGAGAAATTATAGGAGATAACACCGCCTCCTGATCCAGAGCGTGCACGGGAGTAGTACCCTCTCGCCAATCAAAGGGCACATCCCACTCACCGTTGACAGGTCCCACGAAGAAGTATCTGTTCTTCCAGACACTATGTGAGGTAATAGCAGCCCCCAAGATCCTCTTCGTGGAATCCCCCGAGTTGTCCCGATGACGAACGTTATAGAAAGGATACCCCCCGGGTGATACCGCCACGTCAAAGATCGAAAGAAAGTGATCCACCGAACACTCTAGCCCATTCACGTGGCACCAAAATACGTAAATACAGATAGCAGCAAATCCATTCGGTACCATCTGACTTGGGCTGATATTACAAGTTTTAAAGAGCTCACAGAAAAAATGGGACATAAACGAGCGCCACCCGTACTTCACCTGAGCAAAGAATACTGTCAACATACCCGGAGGAGGATAGCATGCCCTCTCATCCTTCGTCGGGAGTCGGAAGACCATATTTTTCTGAAGGACTCCGGTGGAGGTAAACAAATCCGCTACCTGCTTACGAGTAGCAATATTCTTCGTCTTTTCCACCTTAGCAAAAGTTCGAAGAGGCGGTTCCTTTGATTTGGGAACCCTAGCTTTCTTCGAAGAAGTGGCACCACCTTCAGCAGCCGCAGCAATTTCTCCCTTACGTTTGCGAGTAATAACTCCCACCGGAATACCCCTCACACTCGTAGAAGAGTCAATCGGAGCAGTGACTGCAGAGGAGGTAGCGGCGGCGATGGGATCAGTGTTGGTGGAAGAAGCCATTGGTGTAATAATAAAGGGATGTTTCCGAAAAGGAGAAGAAGAGCGAGTAAATCTGCTGGGAATTTGAAGAACAAAAGACGAAGAGGAGAATTTTTTGCTCTGAGAGAAAGTTATTGCAAAGATGAATTGGAAGAATGAAGAAAAAAGGTTAACAGTGTCCCTATTTATAGCCGGAGACAACAAACGGTCAAAAAATCTTTAAGACGTGGAACTTGTTTAAGGCTCCACGTAACCGCCACCTGATCACGCCACACCATCACTATTCTGACCGTTACCAACGGTCAGATATTTCAATTTTCAAAGCTGGTCAAACACCACTCCGTCACCTGCGCCCCGAGATCTCCGCGTGCCTAATAACGATACCCTAAGGGTATTCAGGTAAAATCCTTATAAATTCTGGATATATATGCATATCCCCTCGGAAAAATATCCAAAAATAAAAACTAAATCTAGGATAAACCCCTCACCTCACTGAGGGCGATGAATAAAATTTCCCTCGCCTCTACGAAGGCGATCGAAATTTGGGGGGGCTAGTGTTAATCCTAAAAATAAAATAAAGAATACCACTCCTACTCGGGAAAAATAATATATGGGCAATACTATTGTCACGAGTACTTCCGATGAGATGTACATATAAAGAAAACCCCTCGGAGGACTGCCCTACCTCTCGGTCACTGACCCGAAAAGGTTTATAAGAGCACCCGAGGAGAAACATAAGCGTCCCTTGGAAAGTCAAACGGTGAATGAAAAACAGATATCAACACGGCATCGGAAAAAGAGCAAACCCCGATGGACCCGTATGACTCCGATATCCACCAAATGCGCCAAGAGGGACCAAGAGGGACCCCGAGTCCTATGAACTTACAAGAAAACTTCCTTGCTGAACGCTCCTCGGAAAAGGCAACACTCGGACTTATCCGAGAACCCAATTTTGGAAAAGGTCAATACAAGAACACCCAGTGAATACAGTCCGAGCACTCTGATGAAGAAATCTCACTTTCAGTAAAGCAAAAACAGCCCTCGGACACAAAATCACAGTCCTCGGAAGTCACACCAAGTCCTCGGAGATCACATTTCCACCCTCAGAGATCACTCCTGACTGTTGAAGAAAATACCCGAATCAAGAAGGAGAAACAAAAGCCCTCGGAAGAATAGCTCTATCAGAAACAGTCTACATCAGAAGCCCTCGGAGATATCAGAAGACACAAAAGCTAATCCAGTCAGCACTTAGTAGATAAACGATAAACATTATCCTAATTTTCACACCTGTATCAAGGTAACAACAACACCTGTCCTTACCAAAACACATGCACAATGACAACTACCCCTACCAAAGTCTATATAAAGGGAGGTGATCAGTAGAAGAAAACAAGCTGAAGTAACTAAGCCTATTTACTACAATCTATCACTCAAATACGTAAGATAAAAAGAGGAGGAAATGTTCAGTGAATAAAGGAAGGGAATATTCTTGCAATTAATCTCATTATGTCCATCTCGCGTTGCCTCTGAATCACGGACAGGGCGTTTCGACCCAAATAAATATCTTCCGTTAAATAGGGAATAATTCCAAACCCGTTAACATATATATATATGTGTATATATATATGTGTATATATATATGTATATATCATATTGGTAGTGTAGCTAAGACATGGCATGGGATAAATTGAGTCGAAGTAAAAGAGATGGCGGTATTAGGTTTCGAAATTTACGAACTTTTAAATTGGAATTGTTGGCTAAACAAGCATTCTTTAGTATCCTGATAGCTTGGTGGCGAAAGTATACAAAGTGAAGTATTTCCCGAATTACTCAATTTTGGAGGCGCACATAGGGGTTGTTCCCTCTTACATGTGATGGAGTATTTTTGAGTCATTACACGTTCTCAAAGCGGGGACAAGATGGTGTGTAGGAGGATGGGAATAGGATCAGAGTTAGGCACGATGCATGGATCCCTAACATTTTTTCAATCCGTATCACTACTCCTCGAATTACATATATCCAGGATATTCGGGTTTCGGCGCTCATAGATGAGGACACGACAAGATGGAATGTGAGATTGATTAGGCACGTTTTTTGGAAGGAAGACGCCGAGTTGATTTTGTCAATTCCACTGAGTAACCAAACGCACGAGGACAAGATAATTTGGCACTACAAGGCATCGGGTTTCTTCACGGTAAGGAGTGCTTTTCATCTTATTTTGGATAGGGTTTGAATAGGAATTTAGGGCACACTGAGGCAATCTTGAGTGAAAATAGGAATTGGAGCTTTGTATGGAAGTCGAGATTGCCAAAGAAAATTAATTTATTTTGTTAGTGGCTTTGCTTTGATATTCTTCCAACTCGAATTTTATTGGCACGACGACATATTACGAACGAGACACAATGTCGATTTGTTTGTGCGGGGAGGAAGATTTGTTTCACATTTACTCGCTGTGTCATGTGGCGAGACAAGTATGAGAGTTGCTGTTCATTTTTGGGGCAAAACTCATGCAACGAACTAATGAGTAATGATGGCAAGTGATGGTTGAGGAGAAGATTTAAGAATGGCGGTGTGCGAGAGGTAGATATAATGGTGATCTGTTGTTGGGCACTTTGGGGCAACCGTAATTGTATCGTTGCAAGGGAGAAGGCGTCTCAACCGTTGAAGATTGTTGACTTTATATAAAATTAATTATTTTTGGAAGTCCGAGCGTTTAACGATTGATTCAGTTTTGGGTGCCTCACGAGTGTATGAAGACGTGTTCTTTCGAAGCCGTAGTTTAGAATACAGTTCGATGCTGATATTTCTTTAAGGAGGAGGATGAAACAGGGATCAGAATTCATATCGTGGATGACGAGGATAATTTTGTATCTAACATACAGAGACAGATTGTTGGCAATATGGGGGCACAAAATGCTAAAGCATACGCGGCGTGGATTGTGGTTCATCATGCAGCACAGGAAAATTGGGCGAATGTTATGTTTGAAGGGGATTGATGGAATGTTATTGATGATTCTTGCTTTCCCTTGGATACCAATGGAGATCATGAAGGATATTGGGAATATTTGCATGACGAGATGACATTGGTTATTTAGATGAATTAGACGAGAGAATAACACATATGTTCATGATCATGCGCGCTCGGCACCTTGGAATTTTTTAGTGTTATAGTTTTCGTGCTTTGTTTTTCAAATTTATTTGCTTCTCTGCTTGATGTAATCTGTGATGCCGATTTTGGCTTGAGTTAGTGATAATTTTGATTTTTTTAAAAAAAAGACATGTATTATTCTTGTGTTCTTGATCGATAGAAAAATTATCAATATGTTTGAGATAAAACGATTGTTTAATACTTGGTTCCTTTAATATGCAATTTACAATGATGTGGAATATCAAAAAATGTGTATGTGTATATGTGTTAGTACTTAATACTAAGTTTCTGACAAATGTTGTTTTCATATCAATAATTCGTTGTAATATTCAATAAATACTTTTAAGCTTAATTATTTTTTCAAGAAAAAATCAAGTAATAAAACAAACTGGACAACACCAAGTAATTGTATAAACCCCAAGGTTTTTTGAAGTCAAGTTGTATTGGGAGGACTTTGGGACTAGCTTTTGGTAATTATGATTACGAATTATGGTAAGTTCTTTATAGTTGAGGGGTTTTTTCTCTTTAATTTTATTTATTTTGTTGTATTTGAATTTATTTTCTTATAACAAAGATGTAACAGTAGACCAACTACATGTCTTTAGCAACTAAGTTAGAAATTACATTAGATGGAGGTCTATCCCAAAGAACATCACCTACCACATTAACCTTACTAAAACTAACAAGAGCATCAGCAACTTGGTTTGCTGATCTTGGGATCCATTGAAATGTAGAGTTCCAAGGCTTTGTGAAGCAATCTTGTACAGTCTTCCACCAAAGTCTTATAAATTGGAAGTGGTTAACACTCTCCATTCACCAACTTATAAACTGTCAAGGAATCAGTCTCAACTTCAATATTCAAAATTCTTTGATCCCAAGCCAATTCCAAAACTTTCTTGAGAGCCAGAAGCTCCACTTCATCAACAGTAGGTGCTCCCAGTTGCATACTGTAGCCCCAAATATAGGAGCCATCCTCAGACCTTAAAAGTCCTGCAGCCGATCATGTGTTCATCACCATGTTAAGTCCACCATCAACATTCAGTTTATACCACCCTTGAGGTGGTATTTTCTAGTGTACCTCCTTAGCTCCTGCTTTGTTCCTCCTTCTACCTTGGTACAGATCATAGGATAGCTGCTTAATTTGAAAGATTCTACCCTGGATTGAATCCTCCTGCTTGTGGAACACCCTTGCATTTATATGCTTCCAGCAAGTCCAAATGGTATCCATGAAAATCCATTTCCAATCAGCAGATGGTCTAATCAGATTCCTTATCTTGAGTTTCTCTAGATTGGTTCTCAACCATTCCTCATCAGAAAGGTTGTCAAATTTGGATAGGTCCTCAGGTTCAATCACCTTAGTCCAGATCACTCTTGCCTCTTTGCAGTGCCTCAACAAATGAATGCCAGACTCTTTAGGATCATTGCAGATGGAGCACATTGCTGTTAGAGAGAATTGTCTCATGTACCTCAATAGATTAGTAGCTAGTTTCTCCTGAACTGCCACAGGAAATGTTTCAGTTTATAGCTGACATCCAACTTCCAAACCCACTGAACATTTGTCAGCCTTCCCTGATTTGAAATATGTTTATTTTGGAAACGCTTGTAAGCTGAACGGCAACTGAAGACACCTGAAGATGTTTCATTCCATAGGATCTTGTCCTCCACCTCAGATAAAACAACTTGTCTCCTAGTAATATCTTGAATCATGGCTTGTGGAAGATTAGTGTGAATTATCTCCAGTCTCCATTCCCCCACTTCATTGATGACATCTCTTAAGGTGAGACCTTTGTCAACTTGATGAATATCAATCCCTTCATCACAAAGTCTCTTGGAGCCTCTCCAGTTGTCATACCACAGAGAAATAGCAGAACCATTACCTATATTCCATATTAGAAATGGCATCATCAACTGCATACACTTCAGAATACCTTTCTAAGCAGGGCTATCAGTAACTTTCTGCTAATAAGTAGACAAAGATTTATCCTTCAGATACTTGGCCCTGATCAGGCCAATCCAGATATTTTCTTCTTCAGTTAGGATCTTTCATGCTAGCTTTGCTAATAGAGATTCATTGTTGGTTCTTGAGACTCTGATGCCCAAGCCTCCATCTTTCTTCTGTTTAGTAACCTGATTCCAATTCACCAGATGAATTTTACTTTTGTTGACATCATTAGACCATAGGAAATCCATGTTAAACATGTCCAGTCTATCACAAATGTTTTCAGGAAGCCAAGCTGCTTGCATGGTATAAGCTGGTAGAGATGAGGAGATAAAACCAATCAAAGTCTCCCTGCCTGCTGTAGAAAGCAATTTGCTTTTCCAGGTGCCAAACCTACCTATTACTCTGTCCATGATATCCATGTAGGATTCTCTGGTAACTCTACCATGAATCAATTTCACCCCTATATATTTGCCAAGGTTGCAAGTTTGTGCAAAGCCAAGTAGATCACTGATTTATCTCTTAATGCTTGCCCCATGAGTCTTAGAGAAGAATACTTTAGATTTATGAGGGCTCAGTTTAAGTCCTGAGGCAGACCAAAACTTGTCCAGAACTCTCTTTATAACCAGAGCATTCTTTACAGTAACCTTGCCCATCAAAATTAAACCATCTGCAAAGAACAAATGAGATAACTTAGGGCATGCTTTACATGGTATTACATGACTTCATTTCCCTCTGATAACCTCTTCATTTATTAGATAGGACAACCTCTCAACACATAGGACAAAGGGGTAAGGAGAAAGGGGATCCCCTTGTCTCAACCCGCATTGATGTTGAAATACCTCAATAGGAGCACCATTCCACAGGATTCTAGTTGATGCACCCTTCACATAGAACATAATTAGATTCACTAGGTTGTCAGGGAACTTAAAAGCCCTTAGAGTTTCTTCTAAGAGTTCCCAGTTAACCTTATCATAGGCTTTCTCTATATCTAACTTCATGATCATACAACCAGTTTTATTCTTCTTTTTTTCTAAGAGAGTGAAGAACCTCTTGCAAGACAACGATGTTATCTTGAGTACTCCAGCCCTTAATAAAACTGGACTGAGTATGAGCTATCAACTTAGGCATAAGACCTCTCAATCTAGTGGTGATGCATTTGGTAATAATCTTATACAGAATATTGCAAAGAGAAATATGTTTGTATTGATTAATACTCTCTGGACTAGGCACTTTTGGAATCAGACAAAGAAATGCTTCACAAATTTTCTTGTCAAAACAACTATTATCAAAAGCATCCGTAGCAAACATGTAGACAGAATCCTCCATCCAGGTCCAACATTTCTGATAAAAGCCTACTTACAGCCCATCTGGTCCTGGGGCTTTCATGGGGTGCATAGAAAAAATGGAATGTTTGATCTCCTCCCTTCCAACTTCTTTAGCAAGATCTAGATTGTCATCTCTATCAAGTTTCATGTGGAGGTTTGAAACAAGTAGAGAATGAGCATGAGTAGAGCTGAGATTAGAGCTATCACCAGAGAATAATCTGATAAAATAATTTATAGCATGTTGTTGGAGTATCTCCTCATTCTGCTCCCACTAGCCCTCAATCTTAAGTTTGGTGATCTTATTCCCCTTTGTTCTGATTAATGTAGAACGGTGGAAGAATTTAGTGTTCCTCTCCCTCTCGTTAATCCATTGGATCCTGGATTTCTGATGCTAGAACATCTCCTCATGTTTGAGAACAACATTAAATTCTTGAATTAGTTGTTCCTCAAGTTCACAAAGAGTTGAATTAGGTCTATAACTCAGAGACTTCTAGATCCCTCCCAATCTTGCCCTTAAAACTCTTTTTCTTCTGAATAAGTTCCCAAACTTTTCCTTATTCCAAGGCCTCATAACCTTAGGCACTTCAGCAATAGCTCCCATGATGTCTGGTTTGTCCTTCTAGATTTGTTGTAACAGTAAAGAGCATTCCTCTTTTATAAACCACATAGCCTCAAATCTGAAAGGGCACTCACCAGATAGACATGCTCTCCCATTACATAGAGTAGCAATGGGATGGTGATCTGAATGAGTTCTTGGAAGAACTTCCACAAGATAATTAGAAAACTGATCCATCCATATTTGATTAGCAAAGGCTCTATCAAGTCTTGATTTGATTAAACCTTCATTTTGTCTCTTATTAGTCCAAATAAACTTGGGACCAACATATCCTAAATCAATCAAATTACATTTCTCAATGAAAGTGTTGAAAAAATGTAACATGTTCACACTCCTAACTCTACCTCCTTGTTGTTCATGAGCATATCTGATTTCATTGAAATCACCAGTAACTAACCAGGGAAGGGAGTCTTGAGAGGACCTCTGGACCAGATCATCAAAAACCTTCACTTTTGTTGATCTCTTTGGTTGAGCATACACACCACTCAATTTCCATCTATCCTGTTGTATGGCATTTATAGCTTGATAGTCAGAATAAGTGATCTCCACCTCCACATCATAATCATTCCAAAGCATCCAAATACCCCCCATCATACCTTCTGTAAGGGCAATCTCATAACAATTATACCCTAGGAAGGGTACTATATCCCAGTCATGATCATCAATAACCCTGTTTTCCAGTATGAATATCACTGTAGGCTAAATAACTCTGACTAAGTCTCGAAAGTTCCTTCGAAACTCATCATCCCCTGCTCCCTGACAATTCCATGACACAACTTTCATGTTGGACAGGTGGACTGGATGGACTGGATACTCAACTTGAGACCCCATACATGTTGCAACCAGTTATTGCAACATCTCCAGAGTTAGAAGGCTCTGTCTTCTCATCTCTCATTCTGTCAATTGGAACTTGTGCCACCATCTGTGGTTGCCATTCTGTTGATTTGATCTGTGAACTTCTGTTCTCAATTCCCACACCAGCCCTGAAATTTGTGTAACTTGGAAAATTCTCTCCCAAGTCTCTATTAGTGATATATGTAAAGGGCTCACAAACTAATTGTGTAATGTCTCGAACCCCCAAAAATCTTCTAGGAACTCCACTACTAGCTTGTTCTCCATGTTTATCTCCATTATCAGTGTTGCTAATTTCACAATTGCTGGACTCTCCAAGTTCAGATAAATATTCTTTTGTGAGAAGTTCAAAAGGGTTATAATTTCATGGACCATTTAATGGACTCCAAGTTGAACTGGTGTCTTTGGGTTTCCTTTTAGATTTAAAAACTGAAACTCTATTAATTGAACCCATGTTCCTCCTCAGGCTAGGATTCAGGGAAGCTGGCAGAACACGCTTCCCTTGTTGCCCCACGTTGTAAATCATGGGAATATCTTTTGTTGGAGCCGTATTCTCCTTACCTCTCACATACTTGTTCTGAACCAACTTCTGTACCATGTTGTTCTTTTTGACTATGTTAGTTTTAGGAGCAGTAACAGAAGAATTTTTCCTGTTCCTATTGATTAACATCCAATTACCATACTCTTTACTCTTAGCCTTATCAGTCAACCAAAATTCCTTCTCATTAAGGGATTGTTCCTTCTCAGGTGCAGAGGAAACTTCTTCAGTTTCCATATCTTGCCTGGATGTTTCCTTTGTATTGCATTTCTCTTTAGTATGACCAACTCTGCCACAATCATGATATAAGAAAGGAATGTTCTCATACACCACCTGGTACACCTTATCATCAATTCACATCCAAAATCAAGTGGTTTATCTGTCGTAATCTGGACACAAAATCTGGCATAGCTACCTCTTGCTGCATTGAATGTGTTACCATCAATCTTGATAGGATCCCCTATCTCACTAGCAAGTAATTGGACCATAGATTCCCTGAGATATTCAATAGGTAATTCAGAATTCTAACCCATGTAATTGTGCTTTCAATCACATCTTTGTCGGCTCTAAAGTTAGAAGACCACTTCCTGATATGAAGGAGTGCTAATTATCAGGGGCCTTGTGTAAGAATCATCTCTCTTTTAGATGTTGATAAGCCATTCATACAGTAACAACCATAACCTAGGTCGACTAGTTCAAAGTCATTTTTTAACTTCCACATCAGATCCAACCTAGTCTGAAGGACACTGTAGTACCATGGTATGTCTAGAATTCGAATGATAATAGTATCCTCCCATTCTTGTTTCATTCGATCTCGGAGTTCCTAACTAGTGTGGATCTGTTTGAAAGGAATCTTCTCATCTGCCTCCTTCACTTCAATCATCATGCGTTCCTCTGCTGTCCTATCAACATCAATCCAGACATCATCGTGTCTAGTTGGCTGCTTGACAATGTTTGCATAACTAGATTTGAGCAGGTGTGGGAGAGCGTTGTTTTCAGCATTGGTCAGAGTTTCAGTTCTGATCCCAGAATAATCATTGGACTGTCGAAGTTGTTTCTGATTCCTATTACCAGAATTCGCAGCATTCGTGTTGTAGTGTTCAGAGATCGTCGGAAACAAGGATTTTGGTAGTTTCGGTGGAATCGGCGTCAAAATTTTCTCCATCGCGATGATGTCGTAATGCATTTTCTCTATAGCGGTTATTTTGATACTAGAGAGAAAGATGGTGTTTTATTTGTTGTATTTGAATTGATGATTACATTTAAATGTAGAATTTTTGTTTATGTAAAACAAATGCAAAGTATTGCTAAAAGTACGAATCTTAGATTTAAACAAATGAATTGAAAAAGTAAAACGCGAAGTCTATTACAAATAAGAAACATACCACGATTCTTAAAAAAAATAAAAATACCAAGATTCAATTAAAATTAAACATATTATTTATTATAAAATAATGCGAGTGATTCAGGTGGAATTCTTATATTTATATTTATATTTATTCGTCCTCTTGTTGGACAAAATTGATTATCATTCTCTTCTCTCTCTTCTCTCTCTCTCTCGTTACAAACCAAAAACTCAGAAAGAAAAAGAATGGCGACCTCCGCTCTCTCACTCCTCCTCTTCCTCTCTCTCCTCGCCGCCACCGCCTCCGCCCGCCCTTGCAAGACCCTCTTCTATTTCTCCGCCACAACCACCACTTTTTACCCCCAACAACCCCGAAACCCTAATAATTCCCCCAATTCCATTTTCCAACTCCAAAACCCTCGCCATTTCACCCTAATTCTCACCACCACCACTCAATTCTTCGATCGCCGCCCCTCCGAATCCCTCAATTTCCCCCACGATTCCGAGTCCTCCACCTCCGCCTCCGCCTCTGAGATGACGTCATTCGATTTCCCTATGAAGCTCTATTCTTCCGTTTCCAGCTCCATTCGCGATCGCACTAAGGATATCATGAGCGTCGTCGGAGCTCTGCTATTCGGCGTCGCCTGTGGTGCCCTCACCGCTGCCACCATGTACTTTTTCTGGGCGCTCTTCTCCACCCGCAGCTTCGACCTCGACGCCGGCTCTGATTCTGAGGATGATGATGATGAATACCCCGATGACGTTGAGGCTGCTAAGAGGAAGCTGGGGGAATACGTGGCCATTCCGGATAATGCTAAGGCTGTTGAGCCTGCCAAGGAGGTGGTTTGATCATTCATTATGTGATGTGTTTTCTTTGTATTGACGACAACGTAACTTGTTTGTTACTTTCGTTGTTTCTTAAGGATTCTTATTATGTGTTGATATATCTGTATTGTTGCTGCTATGGCGTATTATGAATGGATCATCATGATATCAGTTATGTTGATCTTACTTATGCTGTGCCTTCTGTTCTTGAACTTGTTGGTTATTTTGTGGATTTCATACCTTACCATTGTGGAGCTAAGTTACTTTTTTCTTTTCTTGGTAATGCGTTTTCCTGTACTGAGTGTCGCAAAGGATGCAAATGCTTGAGAAGAGTCCGATTTGGTTGGCTTTCTCTGATCTTTAAATGTTGGCATAGTGTTGACTTCTTCTTCTGTTACTCTTTTTCTGCACTTTCTTCATCCATGAAGTACTTATGCTGATCAACCATGTTAAAGTGTCGCTTATCTGGAGACTCTCTAAAACGTTTAGCTTGCAACTTATACGGCTCTTGGTTGGGTTACACGTTGAGCAGTGTTCTGTTTCAGTAGAGGCACAAATTGATTTTATCATTAGTCCGAAACGAAGCACTCTTTGTTAGTGATAGAAGAAGGGAGGAATTCAGTTTTTTTATTTTTAAGTTCAGGCCATGTGATCCCTTCATCCTCTGTTGCCTACCACGTTTGCCAATTTTTATATCTTTTGGCCAGAAAAAGATGATAGGTCCAAGCGCTGTTTTGTCTTTGCTATTGGCCAAAACTTGAGCAATCCGAGGGTTTCTTTCTGGATAAAGTGCATGCCTTGTTCTGATAAAGACTGCTTTGATTTTTTCTTTTTGTTTCTGTGTGCTAGCATACATATGTGGATTGACACAGTTGTAGCTGGCAACAGTTTCCTAGGATTACTAAGTTGTGTTCTACCCTTTTTGCCTTCATGGTTAATTGCTGCTCTGCCGTGCTATATCTGCTTTTGTTGTGTGGCTGGATGAGCGAGAAATTATGTTATGCATCTCAGATATCTCTTGCCTGCATAAAGTTTGTAACTTGAGTTACGAAAATGATTTCTTATGCAAGTATTTGACCCACATTGAAGATGAGCCAAAAAAGAGTTGGGTAAAGGTAAACAGTAGTTGCAGTATTTGGCATGTGCTTGGGCTGTAGAATTGGCTTTACTTGTCGAAGACTCTTGTGATGATGAATACAATCGATCTAAGATTTTGAACTGACAATCTGGTTAATTTTTCTCTGCGTTTCTGGATGGCAAAAACGTCGAGTTATTTCCCCAGTTTTGATGTTGATTGCAAGTTCTGAAACATCGATAATCTGATCATTAATTGATGCTTGCGGCATAGAAATGTTACTAAAATTTTCTATTTTAGCGATTTTGAAGCCTGAGGCTCCATTTGGCTTCATTGCACTTGATACATGTTGTGGCTGATGGCATTCAGTGAAGGTTGGGGCTTAAGAATGCCATCAAAGAATAAATCATCTTACGAAAGAATGCTTGTGGTATTGATAAGATGCGTTGAAGGTGAAAGCGCATGTAGGAAAGATGGGACATACTGTAATATCGCTGTTTTATGTTGTCCTTCTATCTTGTGTAATTTCAAACTTAAAATTTAAGATGTCAGAAAAATTCACGATTAATGATTATACCGTATAAGGGTCCGCTACTATCACCTTATAACGATCGAGGTGCTTGCTACAACCAGGTTGAAAATCACTTTTCAATGGCTTTGTCAAAAATATGTAGAGCTTAACTTTCAACATCTCATCGAGAATCAAATTACATAATAAATATTGTTTAAACTAAAACAATAATTGTTAAGTAAATGCAAATTGACATCACAAAGTCTAAAGAATCACAGAGATCAAATGTTTATGGGAAAGTTACCCAAGATAAATGAAAACAGCGGAATTAGAGCGCATGGAGAGATATATTTGTGAACGGCGATTAATTTCAGATTGTGGAGAATGAGAATATCACATTGTTCAAACCCTGGATCCTTCGTGACGGTTTTTGGTTTTTTAGTGAAAATGAAACGCACTAGTGGATATACATGACGTGGTTAAGAGTTGGGCTGTGCACAAATTTTGACAGTCCACTTGTTCCTGGACCTCAATATGTAGGTCTTTTAATATTACGATTGTGCTTAATCAAACCTGAAGCAATATAACTGGCCCAGCTCATCAAGATTGTAAATTAACCAATGCTCAAATTTGAAACGAGGTTTTTTCTTTGGCATTTTAGCATGAGTCAGTCGCATTTGTTTTTTGTTTGTATATTATTAAGCAGTGCAGGTCCGTACGGCCGGGTTAGAAGGCAAGGCACCTGTTCCTCCTATCCAAGGGCCAAATGGCCAAGTGGCCCTTCTTACTTTCATGTTCTGTGTTCCTTGTTTTTTTTGACTTAAAAACTCTAAAAAGGTAAATTGTTATGATGACGGAGTGGATCTTTCTTTTTTCTTTTTAAATTGAAGTGTGTATAATTAATTTACTCATGTTAGGGTCGTTTCTCACTCGGATTGGGTTAAGACCCGATCGGCTCAACTTGGCTTACTTGATTTTATTTTGTTTTAAATCATTAGGTTAAGTTAAATCTTATATGGTAATTATCTTGATAATACTTCCATATTCATATAAGATATTATTCTATCTTAAAGATTAACTTACATGTTATTAAGATATATCTCCTTATTATGTATCTAGACATATTAGTAGGCATGTTCGTTTGGATATCTTGTATGATCATGCACAATCTATTAGATAAGGCAAAAAGATATATTCAGATTGCAACAAGAATATCAGTGCGCTTATCATGCAAGGAAAAGAGATATTATGCGGATTGCAACTGAGGATATGCTGAAGATTATGTTGCGCCTATATAAGGAGAAGACTCGACACAATTGAAGAACACTTTGAAAAGGATAATTTGTGATTCAGTCATGTATCGAGTCAAATCATTTTAGAGAAGAGCATTAAGTTAGAGGAACTCTGGAGTAGCTTAGTGTGTTCGTCGACTCAATCAAATATACCGAAAATAGTTGATGAGTAGGTCTTGCAACTGCAAATATTAGAGGAATTCTAAGATTTTGGTTGATGTAAAACCTACATTGTAATTCTTAAGTAGGGTATTGTTTGAGTCAAACTTTTGGGTGCAAACCTCGTGGACTAGGACCATTTGGACCGAACCACGTTAAAGCCTTTGTGTTCTTTACTGTTTATGTTTAACTGTCTTTTCACAATTGCAACAGTAAAACAGCTTTCAAACGTTAAAGAACTGTTATCTGTCTTACTTACGAGTGCAGTTACAACTATTGTCAAGTGCAACTGCATCCGATTACAAGTAACATAGATCTAAGATCTTTCAACTCATATAGTACTGAACAAAAAGCACATTAGTTAATATATCTATTGGATAAACACTTACTTAAATAGTTTATAGCAGTGTTTTCAGACCCCGTGAGGTTATTGGATAGTAGGTCAATAGGTCGAACCGATCGAACCACTGGTTGAACCGATTTGTTGACTTTAGTCAACATTCAATAAAAAAAATATAATATTAAAAATTAATTGTATAAAAAATTTATAAGATTGTGAGAAATATTTGAAGTCACTATTATTTTGTTATATTATAAGAAAAATAAAAATATGGTTATCACAATACTAGGACTTGAACACGTGAACTCCAACGAAATAAGTTATTGGAAAGTAGTGAAAACCATTGAGCTATCCAGCAATATAATAAATAATTCAACAAACTATATATTTAATAAAGTTAAAAAATTATTTGGGATTTTCAAATCCGCATCACAAAATTCAATACAAAACAACAATATGTGACACTAAAATCTAGAAATGAATTTAGCATCGGACGAAATACTATGCATGAAATTCTCGAATGCATGCTCGTTTCGCTTCAAAATCAAATTAAGGATGAAAAACAACATTTCTTTGAAAATTTCTTGGCCCAAACCGTTGTAGGCAGATTGCAGCGGATATATCTCGTCGAGGTACCCCAAATAAAAAAAATTGTGTCCAAAGCTCCTATGCAAAGTTATTGCTTTTCAAAGTTTTACATTTTTTCCTTTATTTTTTTTGTTTAAAAAGTTTTTGAGGCAGGTTTGTAATTTGTCAAAAAATAAAGGCCAATCTCGTAATTTTCAAAAAATAATAATAAAAAAAAGATGGGCAGACCGGTTCGTAGGCCGAACCGGGCAACCGAGTCGCCGGGTCGGTTCGCTCATAGAGCTCAGCAACCCAGTATGACTGCTGAACCGGCCCGATCAGGCCACCGGTTCTCAGTTGAACCGGTCGATGCAGGTCGGGTTTTTAAAACACTGCTTTATAGTCATGTCTTATTGGATAACTTTTATTTATTGTTTCATAAATTCGATGACAAATACTCTTTAAAATCAAGATACTTTTCACACTAGTATATATAATATGTTTTGTGTGTGTAAAAATAATGCCAGTAGATTTGTTATTGTTCACTCGTGGAGTTCACATGCACATAGATTCGTTCAGTTTTTTTATTCAAAATTTTAGGTTTTTCATAACAGGACTATGCCTTTGTTTGAAATATTCTTGTGTTTAAGACCTCCACTAAAAGAAATTGATAAGAGAAAGAAAAGAGGAAACTCGATTGATATATGTGACATCAGGGGCGGAACCAGGAATATTTTTTTACCCGGGCTAGACTAGGGTGATGGATAAAGAGTGTTAGAGGTGTCTCAATTGAATTTTTTTCCTATTAATTATTTGAATTTTTTTTCTTCAACCTTATAAGTAAAATAAATCATACGTAAGTATATTTATATATTCAGGTAAGCATAATATAAACAATATTTTACAGTATAAAAATATCTACTCTTAACTCTTTTACAATTACAAGTTAATGTAAGAAAATAAATTAATTCTAGTTATAAGATGTGAGAGTCGTCGTTACAAACTCTGTATATATGCTGAAATTAGATAATTTAATTGTTAAATGTCAGATTTGTGTGTTGTAATGTCAATTAAGGAAGCATTTTTATTTATTTTGGGCTAAATTAATACGTATTTTGAATTTATTTGTATAAAGATTAATGGGTTAGAAAGAAATAATTATTTTTCAAACAGTATAAATTATAAATATAAAGACTTCTAGGTACTAAATTGCAAAAAACTCACCTGGGCTTAGGCCCAGGTAAGCCCTTCTTTAGGTCCGCCCCTGTGTGACATCACCTTCCGCATAGGCGGACTCACGTCTTTTATGTGTGCACATAAGTCACTCATTTCAATAAACTACATTTTTATTTACAACACAATATAATAATCAATTTGACTCCCGCAGACTCCTACAGTCCTACTGACCTTTAGTTGTACTCATGTAATGTACCTGTCCATGTTCAATGTACCAAATGCTTGATTCTGGTGAATTCGATGCTGGTAGCACCAGCACTGGTGCTACCAGCTCACAAAGTGACACGTGTCCTGCTTTAATCTCTCTTCATTTTAATACTACCACCCTATTTTCTTTTATGTTCAATATATTAAGTACATGTTTATTTAATCTCTCTTCCTTTTTCGGCTGCCACCCAAAATTTGTACCCCACTCTTTTTTTTTCTTTTCTTTTTTGTAAAGTACAAATATATTTGTCATGCTTATTTTCTGGACTCATTCCATCTACTTTTTCAAAGTAATAAGTTGAATTTTATACCTTAATTTATGAATGTTTCATTAATAGGTTGTTTTTTAAGAATAAACAAAAAATCATGCATACCAAAAAAAAAAACACAAAATCATGCAAGCAAATACTTTATATTCAATAAAAAGGTAAAGTTTAAAAATACTAGTAATACACTAATACTAATGTTACAGTAAACATATAACATGTATCAGAATAAATAATGAGAATTATATAAAGAAATAGAAATATTATTCAATAAACACATAATGTATATAAGAACATAAGAAATAATCACATTACACGGATCAAAATAAATAATGACGAAAAGTCTAAGAAAAATTCATAACTAACATGTTAGTGCTAAAAAATGAAGGTTATATAAACTGGGGATGGAAGAAAATTACAGTTGAAGGTTATTTACAAACTGGGGATGATATCTATTAAAAAAAAAATTTGGGGATGAGTTATTTTCTTTTCGTCATTATGAGTTTATATTCAACCATAAAAAATACTATCTCTATCTTTTATATAATTATCATTATTTATCTTGATCCTTGTTATATGATTACTTTAATATTACTATTACTAATATTTTTAAACTTTAACTTTTTATTGAAAATAAAGTATTTGCTTGCATGATTTTGTGTTTATTCTTAAAAAACAACCTATTAATGAAACATTGATAAATTAAGGTATAAAATTCAACTTATTATTTTGAAAAAGTAGATGGAATGAGTCCAGAAAATATGCATGTACTTTAAAAAAAAAAAAAAAAGAGTGGGGTACAAAATGTGAGTTCGATGCTGGTAGCACCAGCACTGGTGCTACCAGCTATTTTAATCTCTCTCTTCATTTTAATAGTCTTTCTCTTTCTTTTTCGGCTGTCACCCAAAATTTGTACCCCACTCTTTTTTTTTTTTTTTAAAGTACATGCATATTTTCTGGACTCATTCCATCTACTTTTTCAAAATAATAAGTTGAATTTTATACCTTAATTTATCAATGTTTCATTAATAGGTTGTTTTTTAAGAATAAACACAAAATCATGCAAGCAAATACTTTATTTTCAATAAAAAGTTAAAGTTTAAAAATATTAGTAATAGTAATATTAAAGTAATCATATAACAAGGATCAAGATAAATAATGATAATTATATAAAAGATAGAGATAGTATTTTTTATGGTTGAATATAAACTCATAATGACGAAAAGAAAATAACTCATCCCCAAATTTTTTTTTTAATAGATATCATCCCCAGTTTGTAAATAACCTTCAACTGTAATTTTCTTCCATCCCCAGTTTATATAACCTTCATTTTTTAGCACTAACATGTTAGTTATGAATTTTTCTTAGACTTTTCGTCATTATTTATTTTGATCCGTGTAATGTGATTATTTCTTATGTTCTTATATACATTATGTGTTTATTGAATAATATTTCTATTTCTTTATATAATTCTCATTATTTATTCTGATACATGTTATATGTTTACTGTAACATTAGTATTAGTGTATTACTAGTATTTTTAAACTTTACCTTTTTATTGAATATAAAGTATTTGCTTGCATGATTTTGTGTTTTTTTTTTTGGTATGCATGATTTTTTGTTTATTCTTAAAAAACAACCTATTAATGAAACATTCATAAATTAAGGTATAAAATTCAACTTATTACTTTGAAAAAGTAGATGGAATGAGTCCAGAAAATAAGCATGACAAATATATTTGTACTTTACAAAAAAGAAAAGAAAAAAAAAGAGTGGGGTACAAATTTTGGGTGGCAGCCTAAAAAGGAAGAGAGATTAAATAAACATGTACTTAATATATTGAACATAAAAGAAAATAGGGTGGTAGTATTAAAATGAAGAGAGATTAAAGCAGGACACGTGTCACTTTGTGAGCTGGTAGCACCAGTGCTGGTGCTACCAGCATCGAATTCACCCTTGATTCTCCTCACAAATTTCTTTTTTATGTCTTTCATATACTAGACCCACACGCTTCTTTTCACGCGCCCCAATATTTCCAGAAATTATTATTGTATGTAAATCTGGGAATTTTCCACCGGAAGTCTTTTATGTTAACCACTTTTCAAAAAAGGTCATTATTTTGGTCTTATTTCGTCACGGTAATAGAACACAGTAATACAGTACAATGGGAATATAAATAACCAAAATAATGTTAATCCACTTGACATAACCGGACTAACTTTGTCCGAAACACCTACTATCTATTACAGATCTTACACTGATTTAAATACAATAATAATACTAAGTATGCAACGCATCGAATTGCGGTTGTTCGATACACGCCTCGAATGGTGCTGGTTCGATGCCGAGCCAATGCTATATAATCTCAACAGGACTTTAGAACGTATCGAATCTTGGTTCGTGTCGAATTGAGGAGCATATCGAATGGAGGGACGTATCGAATGGCGGAATTCGATGTGGTCAGGTTGGGACATGAGTTCGATCTCTCTCTGAATGCTCAAAGTTGCCCTATATATAGCAACTCGCACTGCGGGCCCCGAAAACAGCTGTAAATTACGCATCGAATCATATCAATTCGATATGCGCATCGAATCATAACTATTCGATGCGCTGAAGGTATCGAATGGGCCAGATTCGATACGTTAATGGGCCGGCCCAACTCTATTGCCGGCCCAATCCTGAAATATCCCCATCACATAGTCCCCCCAGTTTGGGAGACGTTAATAGAATAATGACGACTTCCAAACTCACAACATAAATGTATTAAGAATTGTTAGGCATCGAATTGTTACAATTCGATGCGTGAAATAGTGAGTATCGAATAGTGATCCGTTCGATGCGCGCATCGAATTATGAAAATTCGATGCGCACAGAACAGTCGCGGCCCATGGGCCTATATATAAGGGACCACATGTCTGACACTCTTGTTTTTATCTGGAGGGAATATTTTTTGTTTGTTTCTGGACCGCATCGAACGCTGTCTGTTCGACACGGGACGTATCGAATCTCCGAAATTCGACACGTTACTAATTGTTTAATTTTATAGAAAACTTATTAAAAATTATATCTTTAGGCTGATATGGCTCGTATAAAATCTCGAAGTCGCAGCAAAATTGTTTTATCTCCTGAGAATATTCATGGTGCTCAGGGAATGGGCGATCATAATGAGCAAAATGAGCCTTCCGGTGCGGGTCCATCTAATACATCTTCGCGGAACCCTTCTACCATAAGACTTGGAGGTATCAGTGCGGGCACTCGGGTGCCAATAGTCAGTGACTTTGAACGTCAAGAAAACTTTGCTGCGAGGAGATTGGTGATGACACCAACCGATACCGGTGGACGTATTAGAGTCGGCACCAACCGCCAAATTGAGATAATGGAGGACATCGATGCAGAAGACGATAAAATCGCTGCCAACTTAGCTAAGTTTAATGCTGCTCATCCCCATTTCAGGGAAAAACGCAATGTAGAAACAGCAAGTTCTTCTCACTCAACCGATGAGCCCTGGTATGAAGCCGCTAAACGAAAATCAATGGAAAATATATCCGCCCGCGAAGCTCAGAGCATTCCTCCCAAGAGGCCTCGACCTTCAGGGAATCCAAGACCTGCTCCGCCTGGAAGCCTTAGTAATTATGATTTTCTCAATGATGAAAACTCAGAATCATTGAGTGCCACACTGGGCGGATACCGACTAAGAGAGGAGCAGGCTGGAGAGATTATGCAAAGTTTGTGGCCGCAATTGGATCGTCAAAATGTAATCAACCGATTGGGGTTTCAAGGTTTGGCTCGCTTTGGGCGCCTTTTCTTTGCTGCTGTCATCTTAGCCGTTTACCGGCTATGCAGAGATTATAGCGGGTTAGCCGAGGTGCAAAATCAACATAACGCTTTTGTCGACAATCTACGTACTACTATCAATAATGTAACGTACAGTCGCCAAAATGCACTGAAACGCGCCAAAGAGTCAGAGTTGAAAACATCTAAGGCGATCCGTGATAAACATGATGCCGAAGTGAAAGCCCAGAAAGCGGTAGAGGACGCAATAGCTTTGCGTGCTGAAATCAATGCGTTGAAAAAGGATAACGAATCCCTAAAACGCGTGAATCGTTCTCTCGAGGCTTCAAATACAGATGCTGAAAATGCCATTTCCAACTTGCGTTGCCGAATTCAGTATTTTGAATCTGAAGAATATAGGTGTGCTGTTGTTGAGAAATTTAGGCAGAGTAATGTATGTAAATGCCTGGAATTATTACGCGGTGCTGCTGACATGCAGTATGGGATGGATGTATGCGTTGGTCAAATAGGGCATCTTGGATACCTTGGAGAAGGTTTTCGCAAAGACATGCTTGATGTAAGGCGTGACGCAAAAATGGAAACACCCAAAGATAACAGTGATGATGACGATGATGAGTTACACACGCCTCGTTCTGGCGATCCATTCTATACGGTGTGGCGGGACCGTAAAAAATCAAAAAAGTCCCATTCAAGCCCTTTAAGGCCCAAATCACCTCATGTACCCAAGGGTAAAGAGAAGATCACCCCCAGCACTACTCTGGGTGATCCGGAAAATGTTAAAAAGGTTCTTCATGATGTTTTTGGTTCGGGCGATAGTGAGCCAGAATTGCTACCGAGAACTTCCAGGTCTACGATTCTTCTTAGAAGTCCTCCGAAAAGAACTGATTTCAAAGATACTCGCCCTGCAATTGCGGCTAAAAGAAAGAAGGTGAGCAGCGCATCTAAGGCTTCAGGTCCTTCAACAGCTTTTGTAGGTATAAAATGTCCTGCTCAAGGTAACCTGGCCCCTTCGCTGGCCAGCAAAAAAGGTGAACCAGGATTATCAGTTAGTGCCCAGTGTACAATTTCTCCCAGTAGGTATCAACTCGAAGATCCTGCTGACAGAGCAGAAATTGTCTTGCCTGACAACTGGGCACAAACTGAGGAATTAATTCTGACAGAAGATCAGATTCAGGGCAATTGTGCCAATTTTGTCCGTTCAATGGGATTGGTTCTCCGTGATGAGTCCCCCCATTCATCTGAAGAATAGCGATAGTTTGGTTACACTATTTTGTTGTTATTAAGTTCATATTTTGTACAAAACCTTGTAATTGTAGACGGTTGCTTTTCCAATGAAAACGACTCAATCGTTTGACATTATCTGCTTTTTGGTATGCATTCATTCGTTAAATGGTGTTTATAACGTATTCCATACGCAATACTTCATCAATTTGCTCGTTGTTGTGATTCTGTCCAATTAATATCCTATTCTCATTTGCAGTAAGATCATGAGCATTTTGAGTTGTGACTGTTTTTGTTAGAGTAATATTGTCTTACCTAATGGAGATGTCAACTGGGTTATCCCTTCATCATGTTTTTCTGTTTTGGCATGCGTGGGTGGACCACTTCGGGCCTTCTTACCCCTCCGTCATGTTCTTCTTTCTAGCATGCGGGAGTGGACCACTTTGGGCCTTCTTACCCCTCCGTCATGTTCTTCTTTCTGGCATGCGGGAGTGGACCACTTTGGGCCTTCTTACCCTTCCGTCATGTTCTTCCTTCTGACATGCGGGGGTGGACCACTTTGGGCCTTCTTACCCCTCCGTCATGTTTTCTTTTTGACATGCGTGGGTGGACCACTTTGGGCCTTCTTACCCCTCCGTCATGTTTTCTTTTTGACATGCGTGGGTGGACCACTTTGGGCCTTCTTACCCCTCCGTCATGTTCTTCTTTCTGCATCATTTAACAAAAGAAGATTTTCAGTTAATAATAATCTCTAAACAGAATCATCGTAAATGTGTGTAAGAAACATATATTTAACGAAATTTCTTCTATTTATGCATAATAACGCCTGAGATGTTGCACATTCCATGGGCGTTTCTGTTGAACTCCTTTTAAAGTCTCCAAATAATAATATCCTCGTGAACTTGCTCGTGTGACTCTAAAAGGCCCTTCCCATTTTGGTTCAAGCTTCCCGATATGCTGTTTAGCTGCAAGGCTTCTAAGAACCAAGTCTCCTACTTCAAAACTTCTGAATTGGACTCTCTTATCATAGCTCTTGGCCATTGCGGCTTTATATGCAACAGTGCGCTGATAAGCATCCTCTCTCGTGGATCCTATCATATCTAGATCCATCTGTCGTAACCTGGCCGATTGTTCCGGATCATAATCAGTGATCCTGCGCGTTGGCATACCTATTTCCGCAGGCAATACTGCTTCAGTGCCGTAGATAAGAACGAATGGGGTTTCTCCTGTCGATGTTCTCGGGGTCGTCCTATATGCCCATAATATTCCTTGAAGCTCTGCTGGCCATGTCTTCCCCGTGGCTCTGACTCTCCTTTCAAGGTAATCCTTCAATGTTTTGTTAGTAGATTCTGTTTGGCCATTGGATTGTGGGTGATACACCGACGTGAGATTGTGTGATATCTTTAATTCCCCAAACCACGATTTAATGTGCTTCCCAGTAAATTGCGTTCCGTTATCACACACAATGGATCTCGGTATACCGAAACGGCATATTATGTATTTCCAGATGAACTCAATCATATTATTCTCCGTGATTGACGTTATAGGTTCCGCCTCGACCCATTTTGTATAATACTCCACTGCCACTATTAGATATCGTTTTTGACCTTTGCCCGGTGGAAACGGACCAACTATATCAATTCCCCATTGATCAAAAGGACATGCCACGTCGATTAGTTGCAGTTGACGTGCCGGTCTGTGAATAAGGCGAGCATGGTATTGGCAACTGTCACATTTTCTCGAATAAGCTGTTGCATCTTTACGTAGAGTTGGCCAGTAATATCCTTGACGTAATATTCGTTGAGCTAACGCTCGGCCCCCAGAATGATTTCCGCAGCTACCTGCGTGGATCTCTTCCATGACATATTCAGCTTGAGTAGGGGTCAAACATCTTAACAACGGTCCTTCAAAAGACCTTTTATACAACTCTCCATTACTGATAGTGAACCTGTATGCCTTGTAACGCATTCTGCGTTGAGCATTCGGATCCGCTGGCAAAATGCCATGTTGAAGATAAATCATAATTTCATCCTTCCAAGACGGGTCCTCTTGTATTGTCATTATAAATTCCACCCTGACTTCTGTGGTAATATATTTTGACTTCCCAATTGAAGGTTTGTCAGCAACCATAAGTGTGATTCTTTTTTCTGCCAAAATTTCTGAAGAACTTGCAAATTTAGATAGCGCATCTGCTTTGGCATTGTCGTCCCTGGGGATTTGAGTTATATCAAAAAATTTGAACCTCCTTGCCAATTCTTTGACTTTTGCAGCATATAACTTCATAGTTTTCTCGCGTGTTTCATACTTTCCGGAGAAATAATTTGCCACCAAAAGCGAATCGGTGAACACATCTAAATGTTCAATGTTGAGTCCGAGTGCCATTTTAATCCCTGCAATTATTGCTTCATATTCAGCTTCGTTATTTGTCACCATGTAATTCAAGCTGATGGCAAATTCAAATTCCCTTCGCTCTGGGGACAGAAAATGTATTCCAATTCCCCCCCCCCGTGAGTTGTGGCAGATCCATCAGTATGCAATATCCATGTCGTCGTTGCTCTACTGGTTCCTTCTTGGTTTGATATAGAAAATATACAGCATGCGGTCTCCACTACACTATTACACAGGGTTTCGGCCATGAAATTTGTTAGGGCTTGCGCTTTGACCGCGATTCGCGGCTTAAATTCCAACCCAAACTCACTGAGTTCAATCGCCCACTTCACCAGTCTGCCAGAGGTTTCTGGTTTCGTCAATACTTGCTTCAATGGTTTGTCAGTCACCATAGTAACCGGATGAGATTGAAAATACGGTTTCAGCTTTCGAGCTGTAACAACAATTGCCAATGCAAACAGTTCTATCTCCAAATAATTCCTCTCCGCCCCCTGCAATACTCTGCTCACATAATGTATTGGTAGTTGTTGAGCTCCTCTCTGTTTAAGTAGTACTGTACTGATTGCATTTGCAGATACTGCCAGATAGAGATACAACATTTCATTCTCCTCCGGTTTTGCTAACAACGACGGGCTTACTAGATATTTCTTCATTTGCCTAAACGCTTCTTCACATTCCGGAGTCCAGATAAAATTTTTGTTCCGTTTCATCACTTTAAAGAAAGGGAGATTCTTTTCGGCAGATGTTGATATAAATCTTCCCAAGGCCGTCAGGCGGCCCACCAAGCATTGTACGTCTCTCACCGTCCTAGGCGAAGGTAAATCCAGTACTGCTTTTATTTTATCCGGATTAGCCTCGATTCCTCTCTCGTTTACCACATATCCTAGAAACTTTCCAGCCGTCACTCCGAAAGTGCATTTTTTAGGGTTTAGTTTCATTCCATATGTCCTCATTATGGTAAATGCCTCATCCAGATGTCGCACATGTTCATCAGCTTTAAGACTCTTTACAAGCATATCATCAATATATACTTCCATTGACTTCCCAATTTGATGGTAAAACATTTTAGCCACCAACCTCTGAAACGTTGCTCCCGCATTCTTTAATCCGAAAGGCATCACCCTATAGCAGTACACTCCGGTATCAGTTACAAATGCCGTTTTACTCTGATCTTGCACTGCCATGAAGATTTGATGAAAACCGCTCTTTGCATCCATCATACTCAGTAATGCACATCCTGCTGTAGAATCTACTAGTAGATCTATCCGCGGCAAAGGAAATGGATCTCTCGGGCAATGCTTGTTTAAGTCAGTATAGTCCACACACATCCTCCATGTAGCTTCCTTCTTTAAGACCAACACAATATTGCTCAACCATTCTGAGAATCTTATAGCGTAAATATGTCGAGCTGCTAAGAGTTCTTGCACCTCTCTTTCAGCTGCTTCGTTCTTTTCTTTGCTGAAATTGCGCTTCTTCTGCCGTATCGGTTTCGCACTCTTATCTACATTCAGATGATGTACAATGATTCTCGAGTCTATCCCTTGAAGGTCTGAATCAGACCACGCAAATATATCTGAATTGCGGCGAAGGCAATCTATCAAAGCTGCTTCTATCATCCAATCCATTTCTGCTCCAATCTTGATTACTTTTTCAGAACTTTCTTTGAAAAGCTGTACGATTTTGAATACTCCCAAAGGTTCCATCTTGCATTCTTGCCATTGCTTCAACAATTGACTCTCTATTTTATCTTGCCCCTGTTTTTTAGGCTCAAGCCTATCTTGTCTCGGATCTGACTTTGTTCTGAGTTTTTTCTCGGTTTGCTGTTTCTCAACCACATTCAAGTGCCTTTTATTTGTCATCCTAGCTACGCTATTTAAAAACAGTGTTTAACAGTGTTCCCACAGACGGCGCCAATATTTTGGTCTTATTTCGTCACGGTAATAGAACACAGTAATACAGTACAATGGGAATATAAATAACAAAAATAATGTTAATCCACTTGACATAACCGGACTAACTTTGTCCGAAACACCTACTATCTATTACAGATCTTACACTGATTTAAATACAATAATAATACTAAGTATGCAACGCATCAAATTGCGGTTGTTCGATACACGCCTCGAATGGTGCCGGTTCGATGCCGAGCCAACGCTATATAATCTCAACAGGACTTTAGAACGTATCGAATCTTGGTTCGTGTCGAATTGAGGAGCATATCGAATGGAGGGACGTATCGAATGGCGGAATTCGATGTGGTCAGGTTGGGACATGAGTTCGATCTCTCTCTGAATGCTCAAAGTTGCCCTATATATAGCAACTCGCACTGCGGGCCCCGAAAACAGCTGTAAATTACGCATCGAATCATATCAATTCAATATGCGCATCGAATCATAACTATTCGATGCGCTGAAGGTATCGAATGGGCCAGATTCGATACGTTAATGGGCCGGCCCAACTCTATTGCCGGCCCAATCCTGAAATATCCTATCAGTCATCTATGTTGACATTTAGCAGAAAACGTCCTATATGTTGACATCATTTGCAATTTTCGTCCTATATGTTGACATTAACAGAAAGCGTCATATATGTTGACATTATTTGTAATTTTCGTCTTATATGTTGACATCATTTGTAATTTTCGTCCTATTTGCATTTTCATCCCTAAATAATTTATATAATTGCACTGACACTTAAAATTTTAAAATTTTTAAAAATTTCAACAAACTTAATTGCATTCTTTTAAGACACATTCTTTTAAAAAAAATTGATGATATTATATTTTTAGAAATTTAAAAAATTAAACAAACTTAATTAATAATTTCTTAAGTTTGATTTTATTAATTATTTGATAATTTTAAATTTTTAAAAAAATATCAATTTCGAAAATTTAAAAAAACAAATATTATCAATTTCGAAAATTGCTACCCAAAATCGTTCGAAATAGTTTGAAAAAAAAATTATCAATTTCAAAAAAATTTAAAAAAATTATAAATTTCGAAAATTTTAAAAAAATTTACTTTCAAGTTCGAAAATTGCTACCCAAAATCGTTCGAAATAGTTTGAAAAAAAAATTTATCAATTTTGAAAATTTTTAAAAAAATTATAAATTTCGAAAATGTTAAAAACTTTTACTTTCAAGTTCGAAAATTGCTACCCAAAATCGTTCGAAATAGTTTGAAAATAAAAATTATCAATTTCGGAAATTTTTAACAAAATATTATCAATTTCGAATTTTCTAAAAAAATATTAAAATTTCTAAATTGATAATATTTTTTAAAATTTTCGAAATTGATAATTTTTATTTTTAAACTATTTCGAACGATTTTGGGTAGCAATTTTCGAATTTGATAATAATTTTCTAAAAAAATTTCGATATTGATAAATTTTATTTTTCAAATTTTCGAAATTGATAATTTAAAAAAAAAAATTAAAATTATCAAATAATTAATAAAATGAAGCTTAAGCAATTATTAATTAAGTTTGTTGAAATTTTTAAATTTCTAAAAATATAATATCATCAATTTATTTTAAAAGAACGTGTCTTAAAAGAATGCAATTAAGTTTGTTGAAATTTTTAAAATTTTTAAAATTTTAAGTGTGAGTGCAATTATATAAATTATTTAGGAATGAAAATGCAAATAGGATGAAAATTACAAATAATGTCAATATATAGGACGAAAATTACAAATGATGTCAACATATATGACGTTTTCTGTTAATGTCAACATATAGGACTAAAATTGCAAATGATGTCAACATATAGGACGTTTTCTGCTAAATGTCAACATAGAGGACCTTTTTTGAAAAGTTGTTAACATAAAGGACGTTTGGTGCAAAATTCCCAATATGATATTGTAGGAATAACCACATCACACTCCATCCCCACTGTGTATTGGTAGTGAATGCATATACATCATACCAAATAATCTCTCCATATTTCTATCTATATTTATTTATTTAAGGAGAATTACACAATTACCCCTGAACTATGGAACAATTACACAAACCGCCCATCTTGTTTGGAAAGTTACACAAATCACCCTTATGTAAAAAAAACTTAAAATAATTAAGATCACCTTATAACTTCAAATCAAAACAGAGACTAAACTTCACAAATAATTTATTTTTACTTTTAAGATATTTTTTTTGTTGTCTTTTTAAACGAGATAAATGAGGCTTGATGCAATTATTTTAATTTATTTTTAGTTTCTTGTGCCAAATAAATGAAGAGCTTGAATTTACATTCAATAAAATTATAATTTTGTAACGAAAAATCGACAATAAGGGTAATTCGTATAATTTCACAGACATGAGGATTGGCTTGTGTAATTACCCCATGGTTCAAGGGTAGTTTGTAATTCTCCCTTATATTTATTTACCTAATCATGTTTTTTAAATTCTATCTCTTCGAAGAGAAAATATTCTGATATTTTCCACAAGTTTTCCATATAAAAATGTTTCAAATGATTTGTTTTTATATACGTACCATTTTTTTGGAAAAGCTTATCGGTTTTATTCTTTTTGTGCTAGATCTTGTTGTTATAACAACGTGTGAGGGTTCGTTGATATGATATTCAAATAACCTAACACATATAGCATACGTTTAGTAAAAAAGTTCTAGATAAGCTTCTCCTAAATAGGTCAAAGCTTTATGACTGCCTTTTAATCTCTTAAGAGTTAAGATCAATCCATCATCCATGTAGAGTCGCAGCTTTCATTGTTGTTCAATATCTTTCATAATTACCCATTTATTTGAAAAGTTACGAAAGTAGAAAAGAAACATTTGAAGAAAATTGTCAAACAGTAATTTATTTTAAATGTAATTATCACAAATTAATTCCTAGATAACTATACCGATTTCTCTAATCCTTTGTTCTATACTTTTATTTTATTAATCTTACGAATTTATCTATAAAACGAAACATATGATTCCTATTTCCTACTATAGTTTTACCTTTACATTCTGGTTGATTTTATTATTGTAATGTAAATTCATATTTGTTGGAGCTGGACAAATAAAAAAAAGTTTAATGTGATCTAGGAGAGAAGTACACAAGTTACCTTGAGGTAAGGATATATTTTACACATCACTTTTCATGTTTGAGAATTACACAAACTATCTTTATTTTATGATTGGTGTTAACTTACGCCCACAACGTCAAATCTAATGGAAAACATATTCACAATAGTTTTATTTGAGATTACCAATTTACCCTCAAATAATTTTTTTATGTAATTTCAGCATTATATCTTCATTAAATTTATAAAAGAGTACCGTCTTCTAAATTTCTTGTATTTGAACATGATTAATAACTTAAACTATTGGAATCTTAATTTGAAGTTTTTGAGTATTGTTTTTGAATAAAAGTTTTTTTATTCATTATTAATATATTAAAATAAAATAGAAAATCAAAATAAGGGAGGTTGTCTTCCCCGATTCGCCCCCGACTCTCCGAAACCCCTAAACCCTTTAAACTCCAATTAATTCCTTTAAAACTTGCAAGTTTATAATATTTCTAAGAGATCATGTAATATGTTCCAGCTTCACTTATTCCACTGATTATTGAAATCCTAATAATTTCAGACGAAACAGTAGCTAAATCTGACTACGCCATGTCGCTAAATCGATGACATCGGTTGGGTTGCGATTATTTAGTCCACCTCTTTACTTGAGCATAAGACTTTAGTTCTCTTATTCTTCTCCGATATTTGTGGGCAAAGTTTAAGCGAAAATTTGTTTTGCTTTAAAATTTAACAAACTATGTTTCTTTGTTCATATAGCTAATAATTTTAATAGTTTTGTTACTATTTAGTGACAGAAGTTAACTAGGTAGTTTGTGTAGTATTCTTAACTCAAGGATGGATTGTATAATTTACTCATACCTTAAATCTGGTCTTATATAATAAGAAGTATATAACCTGATCGCGTTCCGTTCATTAAGTGTGATATCGAATATATTCCAAAAAAGCAAAAATGATGGCTTACTTTATTCCTCCAAGTTGTTTCCTTTACCAACTCGCCTAATAAGCGCGTGGAGAGAGAAGCAAAACCAAAATTCGTTGTCTCGTGGTTGGCACGTGACGGCGCAATATAAAAATCATTTCATTTTTATTTTTCAACCATTTGTCTTCCCCTGTCGTTTCGTTTGATATCCACCAATCCGAAAAAACAAAAAACAAATCCCTAAATCTCCTCCATGACGACGTCGTTCGGTGCTGCCGCCGTCAGCGCCGCCATCACCGGAGACTCCAAGCTCCAGATTCCAAAGACATCCTTCAATGGCTTGAGGAGCGCTTCCAACTCTCTTCTGCTCACCCAACGCCCCCACCACCTCTCCCGCTCCTCCTCCTCCTCCTCCTCCGCTTCTCTCATCAGAGCTGTATCCACGGTATAATTCTCATTTCTTTATTTTCCATTTCTTCTTCATTATTTCAAATCGATGTATCGGAAATCTGAAATTGCTCGTTAATATTACGTGTTGTAAAATTGAGGGTTTTATTTGCTTGCAGCCTGTTAGGCCTGATACTGCAGCTGTTGAGCAAAAACGTAGTAAAGTCGAAATCATCAAAGAGAACAGTGACTTTATTAGGTATCCTCTCAACGAGGAGTTGTTGACTGAGGCCGGTAACATCAACGAGGCCGCTGTGCAGTTGATTAAGTTCCATGGGAGCTATCAGCAGTACAACAGAGACGAGCGCGGTGCCAAATCTTACTCGTTTATGCTTCGTACCAAGAACCCCTGTGGAAAGGTTTCAAACAAACTCTACCTCGTCATGGATGATCTGGCCGATGAGTTTGGGATTGGGACGCTGCGTTTGACCACCAGACAGACCTTTCAACTGCACGGGGTTTTGAAGAAGGATCTTAAGACGGTCATGAGCTCTATTATTAAAAGTATGGGCTCCACGCTTGGTGCCTGTGGTGATCTTAACAGAAACGTTCTTGCTCCCGCTGCACCGCTGTATCGCAAAGATTATCTTTTTGCGCAGAAAACTGCCGAAAACATTGCTGCTCTTTTAACTCCTCAGTCGGGATTTTACTATGATATGTGGGTGGATGGAGAGAAATTTATGACCGCAGAACCTTCCGAAGTAGTGAAGGCTCGTAATGATAATTCGCACGGTACAAACTTCCCGGATTCGCCTGAGCCCATCTACGGAACTCAGTTCCTTCCAAGGAAATTCAAAATTGCAGTTACTGTGCCAACAGACAACTCGGTCGATCTCTTCACAAATGACATAGGCGTCGTGGTGGTTTCTGATGCTGATGGGGAGCCTCAAGGATTTAACTTATATGTAATGCATTTCTTTTTTGTATTGTTTCCTGCTGATGTTTCTTTGAGAGACAACAAGTTGAACTCACATGCGGTGTCCATTGCAGGTTGGTGGAGGGATGGGAAGAACACATAGGTTGGAGAGCACTTTTCCTCGGCTGGCAGAACCGTTGGGTTATGTACCGAAAGAGGATATATTATATGCAGTGAAGGCTATTGTTGTGACGCAGAGAGAAAATGGTAGACGAGATGACCGCAAGTACAGTAGACTGAAATACTTACTCAGCTCGTGGGGAATTGAAAAATTCAGAACTGTTACCGAACAGTACTACGGAAGGAAGTTTGAACCTTGCCGCGAATTACCTGAATGGGATTTTAAAAGCTACTTGGGATGGCACGAGCAGGTTGGCTCGGTTTAATTTGTGTCAATATCATTATTAGGATGTTCTAATACATGGTCCTTTTATTCTATACATCCGAATATAATTCTTTATTTAATTTTGCCTTTCCTGCTGCTGACCGAATGAATGCTCGTTTTGCAGGGAGACGGTGGATTATATTGTGGCCTCCATGTAGATAGTGGCCGAATCAAGGGGAAAATGAAGACGACTCTGAGGGAAATAATTGAGAAGTATAACTTAAATGTGCGTATTACACCAAACCAAAATCTCATCTTGTGTGATGTCCGACAAGCATGGAAGCGGCCCATTACTACTGCTCTTGCTCAGGCTGGTCTGCTGGTAAGATGCTATGAACTAAGATTCGCGTGATTTTATTTGTTTAGGTTGTACTCGTTGTTTCATCTTGCTAGCTGAATCTGGTACATCTTTTAGTTGCATTGGTGTTTTAATTCTATGCAGAAACAGAGTGTGAGCATTGCTGGAAAGAAGTTTAGGTTGCCCATATGGCTTTAAAGTTGGTCAAAACCGAGGCTACTGCTGTCCACTTCTAATTTTTCTTTACTTAAAACACGCACAGGATCTATGTTTCAGGAATGACTAATGTGCTGGTGATAATTTGTTGTTTTTTCTTATCTGACTGATATTGTAACTACAAAAAAATCTATGTAGTTAGTGGATTGTTCTATGCATGAAGTGTAATTTAGAGAGTAGAATCTTCTTGGGATTTCAGTTTCAGAATATATATCTGATTGATCTTTTGAGTGGTAGAACCAAAATAATGATACATGTGAATTGCTATTTATGCAAATAGAGCTTTGCATAGTTCAAGGATACAAGTTTTCTACAATTATAGATTTTTTCAGCAGGAGGTATTGTGTTTGACTGGTGTGTGTTACCACTCTGTTAGCATTGTAATATTGAATTATGAAATGCATGTTCATTTTTGCATCTTTTGTACATGTTAACTGGTTAGACCTGTTAAGTATATTTTTCAAGAAAGAACCAAAAAAGAAAAAGAGAAGGGACTCTTCTGCTGTTAATGTAATCTATAGATACTGTCTAATGTCTACCATTTGAAGTTTGAGGAGGCTTGTTAGCCACTTGTTAACCAACTATCTGTTTGAACAGCAACCGAGGTATGTAGATCCACTCAATGCGACAGCAATGGCATGCCCAGCTTTTCCGCTTTGTCCTTTGGCAATTACAGAAGCTGAGCGTGGAATTCCGGACATTCTTAAAAGAGTTAGAGCTGTATTTGAAAAGGTATAGTTTAGCTTTTTGTCCCTGAAAATAATGTGAAGTGAGTAAAGCACGATACCTGGACGTTCAGATTTCATGAAGTGCTGAGGCTTATTGACAGAAACCGTTTGAATCTTTGTTTTAGGTTGGTCTCAAGTATAATGAATCTGTAGTGGTTAGGATAACGGGTTGCCCTAACGGCTGTGCTCGGCCGTACATGGCTGAACTTGGACTTGTTGGTGATGGTCCAAATAGTTATCAGGTATTTCGAATGCCGCTCATACAATTTATTACTCCTAGGTAAACCTCTAAGTTTCTCATGTGTCTGGTGGTTTGTACACTGCTGGAATAGGTCTGGCTTGGTGGAACACCGAACCAGACCTCATTAGCAGGTGTCTTTAAGGACAAGGTTAAGATTCAAGATCTTGAGAAAGTCCTGGAACCTTTGTTTTATCACTGGAAGCGCAAGCGGCTTTCTAAAGAATCATTTGGCGACTTCACAAACCGCACGGTATGTCTTTATTTGATGACACTACCCTCTATCATCTCTTCGTCATGCATTTTATATAGGAGTTAATTTCATTTTCAAGGGTGGCTCCTAGTCTTAAGATGAATTGGTGAGTTGGGTTATTATCGTCTAAATAGAACCACCAAAATGTTACTCTAAGCAAGTGTCTAAACGAACACTAATTATTTTTGGCCAGGGTAAGGAGAAACTACTGGAACTCGTGGATAAGTGGGAAGGAATACCACTATCAACGTCACGCTATAACTTGAAACTTTTTGCTGACAAGGAGACGTATGAAGCTATGGATGCTCTAGCAAGGCTTGAAGATAAGAGTGCTCATCAATTGGCTATGGATGTCATCCGCAAATATGTATCCTCCAATGAAAATGTAGGCAAAGAGTGAACAACCAGATAAGCTTCTTTGCTCTTGCTGGACCGCCTCAGTCATGAATCGCTTGCGTCTCTGTTATTTGTCGGTAACAGCTGATACCAAGTGGAGGGAAGCGGCATCATTTTGTATCTAGCTTGTGAGTGTTTCTTTTCGTAAGCCTCTGTTTCGAATTTGGCACTATGGAGGTAATGAAACTTTTGAATAAGTTATTGATAAGAGGCTTTCGTTTCCTTCTTTCCGTCTTGAGTCGGTCTGTTGGAGAATGATGTAAGATAATTCTGTACTTTATCTTTTTCATGTCACATGCAAGATTTTTGTGAAATCTTCCTTTTAAATCTTATTTTCTCGATCTAGCAGAGTGTTTTGGTGGTTTATGAACGTCTTATATTTATACACCCTGAGGTCTAATTTAGTTACGGAAAAAATGTATCTTGGAGTGAGAATTAATACATTAGTAGCAGTGCGATTTGCAGAATAACCAAATAGGTCAAACTTAAAGGATTGAATTTGTAAGATTTGCTTAAGACTGTAGGGGTCTTTGTAAGTTTTAGGGGGTTTTTGTTATTTTTGAACCTTCAGCAGAAGCTTTTACAATTGTATCAAACCTTGGGCAGTGCAGATATAATGTCTCTGTGTTCCTGAAGGTAAATGTTTAATTCATCAAAGTAAAAAGGCAAATGTTTGGTGTCCGTCCATCCTAAAATTACTCTGTTCTGTGAATGTTTCGATCACTTTTCTCTTCAAGTCAGCAATGGTTTTGTGAAATATGATATTTCCTCAGGGTTTCGAAAGTAGTAGTATGATTGTTGCGAGATTTTTTGTACGTTGAAGTGAGAGATGTTTGAATTGGGTCGCCTAAAAACATGCAGCGCTGGTGAAGGTTTTTGATATCGTAGGTTCACGATGATTCGCTTTCATTATTGCAGAGGTGCATCAGCCCTTTGTTCGCTTCATATCTACTAGTTGATTTCCTCGACACGGTTTCTAAACTTTCTTTTAACGAGCAAATTAGCGTATCTCCACTGTTTCTTTTTGTTGGCCTTTTCTTGATTTGTTAATGAGCTTGGACTTAAAAAAAAAAAGATTTAGGTAAGCTAAACAGTCACAAAATCAGTTGAGTAAGATGTGTAGTGTCGGCGATGTTCCAAGAAAAACAAAAAAGATAATAACTACTGCACCTTTTTAGGATTTGACTTTACTAAATTTAATAATTTTACTACATATATGATATATAATTTTTTTTTGAACAAACTAACTTTTATAACATGGCAGAGGTCAAAGATTATGCAAATACGTACAATATATATCAGACAACTCAAAAAATATCAATCCGGGCTGACAAGTGTTCTAGATTGCACAAAAGGTGGCTATTGTGGGCAATCCACGAAAGCTCGGTTTGATCCCTACTTTGCCAGTATGTTCGCTAACATATTCGCCTCACGATATGTACAAGAGACAAATAGGGTGGGTATCCTTTCTCCTAAACTTCGCACATCATGGAGCAGGGCCTTCATGGACGCCGAGATCATAGGGTCCCGCATCCTGGTCAGGTAAGCATATATAACTTTCGAGTCTGTTTTAATAATGAGAGCAATAATCGAAAGTTGTAAAGCAAGTAACACTTCCTAATGAATAGCCTGGAGTTCAACTATATTGTTAGTGCTACATCCAGTTGCCTCGAAAAAAGCACCAATGATATTACCTGCACAATTGCGTATCACAACACCAATACCTGTAAGGCCCAGATTGTCCAACGCCGAGCCGTCCGTGTTAAGGTTGAAGAGACCCTGCGGCGGCGAAATCCACCGGATTGAGAACCTGTGCATCTTGGGTGGTTTTGGTGTTGGGGTGGGTGTAGCTTGCACAAGTGCGCGTGAGATACGAGTGGTAATGAGGGTGGCCGAGATGGGGGGTACCGCGAAAGAGGCATTCATTCCTCGCCCGCCAAATGTCCCAACACTCAATGAATGTCATAGTTGTGTTCGGTTGGCGGAGAAGGTATGGGATGATGTGAATTCCTCGGAGGGTGGTTGAAAAATGGGAAAGTTCCCACGCACTTCTGAAAAAAAGGGGCAATCAGAAAACAAATGCGCGGTAGTTTCCTCTGCCGAGTGGCAGAGAGGGCAGGTGGTGGCAATTGGCACGTGTTGGCGTGCAAGACATACGCGAGTAGGTAAGGTATCCTGTCCCTCAACCAACCAAGGAATTTGATGCGACGAAGAGTACGAATCTACCACAGGGCTGGCCAGGGTAAGGTGGGTGTTGGGGTGCCGTATTCTATGCGGGTCAACCAACTGTAAGCTGATTTTAGAGTGCATTGCCCATTGGGTTCCACGCCCAACATGTCGAGTCGGGGACGTCTTCAGATGGAATGGGGATGCCAAGAATACAGTTGGAAATGTTATGCGGTAGAAAAAAAGCCTATTGTTGAGAGATCCCAGCTCCCAATAGGCCTATTGATGTCCCGAACTGTAAGGGAGAGAATATGTGGGGAGTAGATGGGACATATTCACCAATCGTGAATGATCAAAGCCATTTGGAATGCCAAAAATTTATAGAGGCCTCTTTTCCCACAAGCCAGCGCACCAATGTGAGCAAACTGGGGAAAAAGGCGACCGATCGTTTTCCAAGCGCGACTGCCATTCGTAAGGATACAAGCTGTGATAGGGTGTCGGTCTAGGAAATATTCAGCACCCATGACCTGGGTCCATAGGGAATCAGGTTCTTGAAGGAGACGCCAGCCTAGTTTCAACATGTACGCCTCATTGAGATGGTCCAAATGCTGAAAACCAAGTCCACCCGAGTGCGTGGGAAGGCATGCCGTGCGCCAAGGCACAAGGCCTTTGTGACGATCGCGATTGTCCGTATTCCACAAAAAGGTTCAGATAGTTTAGTAAAGGTGGTTAAGATCGTGCGGGGTAGCCAAAGGACGCTCATTTGGTAACCGGGCATTGCCTGAAGAGTGGATTGGATGAGCAGACGACGACTAGCATACGATAAGAATTGTGCATGCCAGACGCCAATGCATCGGAAGAACCGATCAATGACCGGATCAAAGAAGCTGGGGCAAAAGTGCCCTTGCCATATCGGAAGACCAAGGTATTTGTCTGGACCGGTCATAGGTTTCATGCCTAGGAGACGAAGGAGTTCACGGTGCCGCATCTGGGTATGTCGAGGGAGAAGAGGATGCTGGATTTCTTGTAGCTCACCCCTGGCCCAGCAATCGCATGGAAGGATTCAAAGAATCCTAAGAGGAGACGGAGGGTAGGGGGTGATCTTCACAGAATATCAAGCAATCATCTGCGAAGCTGAGGATATGTATAGGGGGCCTTGCAACTAGCGCAACTCCCACGAAATTGTCCCGCACCAGTGGCCCAGGCAAAGGCCGCAATAAGAAGTTCCATGCAGATGAGGAAAAGATAGGGAAAGAGGGTCTCCCTGCCTCAGGTCCCGAGTCGGTTTCCATCCTGCAGAGTGGGCCCCATTGACACTGACATTGAATTCAACCGTACGTACACATTCCATTAACTAGGAGATAATCGAGGGGGAACGGTCGTATGCTTTGGCGAGATCGATTTTGATAGTAAACAGGCCACACCCACCGCTTCTAAGATTATTAATGGTGTGAATATGTTCCTAAGTGATGAAGACATTGTCCTTGATAGAGCGGTGAGGGACAAAGGGGCTGGAGTTCCTAGAACTATTAGAATTTGATGTAGGAAACTACAAAGGCAAATGTAGGGCCATTTTTTTAAGGTGTTGCAGTTAGTAATGATAATTATTAGAATTTGATTTTTCCATACATTTTGTTTTGAGGATTGCCTTGAAACAAATTCAATTTTGCAGCCATTTTTCTAGTTTTTACAACGAGCAATCCCCTTCGATTGGTGTCTCCGATTATAATGTGAGTGATTATACTTGCAGTGAAAGTTGCCAATGCTTATACTTCAATTGATTCTAGTAGTCACTCCATGGATCTGGTAGTTTTCGATGAGAAGGCTTGCAACAAACGTTTTATGCAATGAAATCCTCTCCACTTATAAGTATTCGAGTAACTTGTGATGTTCATTGATTTACACCTTTATGTTCTTGACTTGGGAAAAAATATTTTTCGTCCTTTACTGTAGCACCATTATAGAATCAGTTCCATAATGTCATATAGTCCAGTCAGCCCCTGTTAAATCCTTCATTTCTGTTTTATTTTCATTATTTCTATTTTTAGTAATTTTTTAAATTTATGCTAATTAGTTGCTAATTACTTTCTTATTTTGGAAAGCTTAGTTAGTTTTAGTTAATCCTTCATTAATTGTAATTAGGGTTGAACACTAACACTCACACGCTCCAGTATATAAGGAGCACACTCATCACATTCATTCGGTTGAGTTCAAAATTCATAACAAAGAGAAAGGTTCCTCTCTCTAAACTTGATGTAAATTGTAATTGTTCTCTCTCTCTCGATTTCAATGAAGAAGCTTTCGGTTTGGTTTGTGAATGGCGATTTTGATTACTCTCAATAATTCAACATGGTATCAGTTTACAAGTAATAGATTCCTCGCTTCTGCACTACAATCTCAACTTGTTCGATCGAATTTGATATGTTCTTCCCCAATTTTTTGATCATAGAACCCTAAATTTTCAATTCAAGTTACTGATCATCAATGACTACTCCTGCTACTTAGAGTTCTTCAACTCCTGCTTCTTCTACTACCAAGAATCTTTGTGATTACCAAGAATCTTTGTGATAATTCTGGATCTGTGTATTTTTCGGGCACACACGATTACACTGGCACTTTAATTATTAGTGAGAAACTAAATGGCCCTAACTACATATCTTGGATTAAATGCATTACAATGGCTTTGAGCATCAAGAATAAAAGTAGATTCATTGATGGAACCCTACCTAAGCCAGATGTATCCATTCTTATTGAGCATACTTGTTGGTTGCATGCAAATACACTGGTCTTTTCTTGGATCTTGAACTCGGTTGAAAAAGATCAACAGAAAAGCTTGATGTATTATCTGAACTGAAAACTAAATACTTCAAATCTGATGGTTCTAAGGTTTATACACTACAAAAATCTTTATCAACTATTGCACAAGGTGCTGCTAGCATCACTGATTACTACAATAACCTCAGGTCCCTATGGGATGAGTACATTAGCGAATAACCTATTGTTGTGTGTATATGTGGCCAATGCACTTGTAATGTGAATCACACCATGCTTGCTCTGCAACAATATGATTTTGTAATCAAGTTTCTAGTGGGCTTGAATGACTCATACTCATCCATTAAAAGTCAAATCTTGATGATAAACCCTCTGCCATGCCTATCTAAGATCTATTCTATGCTCATTTTTTTTATAGTTAAAATATTTCATCCAAACTCAAGATAACAAGTATAACCAAGAGCCAAAGGAAAAACCTACTACAACAGACGCATAAACTAATCTACCACTAACATTAGAAACATAAGAAAAATAAAAGGAGAGACAACCGCTCCACAGCTCGACATGAATGTTAACCAATAGACCAACAACAATGAGACCAACAACAATGATGGCGAAGATAGACAATTCTCTCTGTATAGCACAAGAGCGAACCAAAAGCTTTTCTAACGCAGAGAACAACCACTCTAACTTCAATCGGGGTTTTCGACAATTGAAATATAAACACCCATGAAAACTCCATTCAGTTCTAAAAATAAGAGTATGAGTTTCCATCTAAGCCCTTCAATGTCGATTTCCTGCAAATTAGAAGCACCACCAAATATTTTCCACCAAAAGTTCCATTCTACAACCATAAGCAACCATATGAAACATAAACAGAAACTAAGAAACAAACTAGGATACATAAAAGTAAACCTGATTAAGCAAAATAGAGCAAGAGGATAGGACACACTACCATATCCCAACACATGATAGATATGGTGTGTATGAAACCAGATCAATAAGTTGGCAAATCATTCGATCCCTTGTGCTATGACTAAAATCCCAACTAAGAAAAAGAGTGAAACTCTGCAATAGTAGCAGCAATAGAGATGAAGCATGTTTTGACCCAAAGTCAAGTATACAACAGAGGGCTTCAACAGAAAAATGACGATTGCGGCTAGTGATAATTCGACTCTCCATGGTTAAGGTCGGAAAAGTGATGAGTGGAGGTGGGTTGTAGATGTAACGGGAATGAAAGGGACACATAAATGGACTGGAAAAATGAAGAAAAATTTCTCCACGAAACAAGAGGAAAAATTACCAGATTTGTAAGAGAAAGGCAAGGAAAGTCGAAAGAGATCGACGGAATCAAGACCACCAGATTGGAGGCGGCAGTGGAAGATAAACCCTAAAAAAGGGGAAGGGAGGCACTATTCTCTTAGAGAGAGAAAGTGCAGAGCCGTGTTGTTAAGTGTTCGGGGTTTTCTATTCTATGCTCCTTCTACAATGCTACTATTGGGATTGAATCCCTTGCTATGTTCACAAGGAACATACCCCCTACTCACGTTCTTCAAAACATGCCTAACTACAATGCTACTTCCTCCTACAATGGCCAAAACCCTCATAACAAGCAATACAAGCCCCCTCTGACTAGGCAAGAAAGAAAGAAGTTGAAATGTACCTTCTGTGATATAATGGCCACACTGAAGACAAGTGCGGGAAATTTAATGCTTTGGTCCCATAACTTGGCTTTTTTTTTTTTTTTTAATTTTGGTACATTAACTAGGCACCCCTTAATTTTGGGCACATAACTTGGCACTTGAACTGAATTTTGTTCCCATGACCCAATCTCCGCCCATCTTCGCCGCAAAAGTCCTATGTGGCAGCCGTTGACTGCTTAGTCTCCAATTTTAACCTCGTTTTGGGACCCATTAGACCACTTGTCACCCACGTGGCATCCATGTGTTTAAAAAGAAATTTAAAAATTTTGATATTTACAAAGGTTATATTCATTATTTACAAAAGTTATATTTACAAAAGTTAAAAAAGTTATATTTTTGTAAAGTTATATTCATATTACAAAAGAAAATAAAATTATTTCTTAAAAACTTATACTTATATTGTTAAAAGTAAAATTAATAAATTCTTTTACCACCGCCACCACCAGCACCCAACCACCCCCACCTCACAAAACACCCACCACTCTCCCAGATCCGATCCACCGCCACCACCAAATTCTAACCACCGCCACCACTAGCACCCAACCACGACCACCAGCACGAAACACCCACAACAACAGCAACCATCACCACCCGGATCTAAAACCCCAATTTCCCTCGAAATCCACATCCTCTTCTCATCGATCGGAAATCGCCCGTCATGGCAGCACTTATAGCTTCGATCGGAAACCGCCTGTCACGATGGTGTAGCAATTTTCTGTTTGGTGGTGGGGCGTGGGTAAGTGGGGTGGATGGAGAAGATGATATTTTTTTAATATTTGATTAGTTTTTGCTTTACCTAAATTAATATTTGATTGTTTTTTGTTCATATTATTTTTAAAAAAATATTAATATGAGTATTAATATAACTTTTGTAAATAATGAATATAACTTTTGTAAATATCAGATTTTTTAATTTTTTTTAAACACATGGATGCCATGTGGGTGACAAGTGGTCTAATGGGTCCCAAAATGAGGTCAAAATTGGAGACTAAGCAGACAACGGCTGCCACATATGACTTTTGCGGCGGAGATGGGTGGAGATTGGGTCATGGAACCAAAATTCTGTTTAAGTGCCAAGTTATGTGACCAAAATTAAGGGGTGACAAGTTATTTACCAAAATTAAAAAAAGAGCCAAGTTATGGGACCAAAGCATTAAATTTCCCGACAAGTGCTATTAGCAACATGGTTACCCTCTTGGATGGGAGGCTCTACTGGTAGAAGACCACCTCCACCACACTTAGCTAATTCTGTAGCCAGTAGTTCTGACCCTGCTCCACTTTCTCAAGAGAAGGATAATGTCAATCCTAACCACCAGCTCTTTGAACAACTCTCGGCATTTAAGAGGTCTTAGGAGCAAGTGCACTCTACTTCAGCACCACTGGAAACCTCTCACCACTATGTTGCATCTGCAACCAATGGTATTTCTTGCCCTCAAGTGTTTAACACTTATGCTCATTCTTTTTTACACTCTATGCACTCATGGATCTTAGATACTGGTGCCACAGACTACATGGTTTGTCATTTAGACTTGTTTGTTAGTCCTCCTCAAGCCACTCACACTATTATACATCTCCTAACAATAGTAGTACTATAGCTACTCACAGTGGGACCGTGGTTTTTTTTTTCCTGGTGTTTACTTACATAATGTTTTTTTAAGTGCCTTCTTTCACTCACAATTTATTGTCTATATCTAAGCTAATCTCTGCTACTCATATTAGTGTATTATTTCTCTCTTCCAACTTTTTGATGTTGGACACAATCTCCAAGAGGATGATTGGTTTTGCTAATCAAAGGAATAATCTCTACATTCTTGATCATGGGAATTTGATATCTGATGTTAAGTGTAATAATATTGCCACTATAGCCAATGTTTGACATTATAGACTAGGCCATGCTCCCTTTGTTAAACTTCAGTCCGTTCTCAATTGAATGTAAAAGGATTTGATAAAATTCATCATTGTGAAACTTGTCACTTGGCAAATCAGAAAAGGCTTCCTTTTATTCAAAGTTCTACCGCCTCCACTAATGCATTTGATTGAGTTCACTGTGATGTATGGGGTCCATTGTCTACTGTCTCTCATGATGGTTTTAAATAATCCCTTACTTTTGGGGATGATTTTACTAGGTGCACTTGGATATACTTTTTCAAACAAAAGTCAAATGTCAAACTGCATATTTTAAACTTCTATGAGTTGATTCTTACTCAGTTTGATGTCAAAATCAAGTGTATTCGTTCTGACAATGGTATTGGGTTTATACTCAGTGATTTTTATGCCAAGTTTGGCATAATTCACCAGACAGTTGTGACGAAACTCCACAACAAAATGGCCTAGTTGAGAGAAAGCACCAACATCTGCTTTAAATTACTAGAGCCTTGACGTTTCAGTCTTTTGTTCCTCTTAAATATTGGACAAATTGCATTTATGTAGCTGCTTTTATAATTAACAGATTACCATCTCAAACTCTCTATAATAAGTCTCCTTTTGAGCTTCTGTTCAACAAGCCTGCTGACTATAATCTGTTAAAAGTGTTTGGATGTCTTTGTTATGCATCTGCTTTGATTGCTAACACGAAGAAATTTGATGCAAGGGCTACACAAAGTATCTTCCTAAGATATCCTAGAGGGACTAAATGCCATATTCTTCTTGACCATATAACCAAAAGAACCATTGTCTCTAGGAATGTGATTAATATGTTAAAAGTGTTTGGATGTCTTTGTTATGCATCCACTTTGATTGCTAACAGGAAGAAATTTGATGCAAGGGCTACACAAAGTATCTTCCTAGGATATCCTAGAGAGACTAAAGGCCATCTCCTTCTTGACCTTATAACCAAAAGAACCTTTGTCTCCAGGAATGTGATCTTCCATGAACACTTTTTTCTTTTAAAGATCAGAAGATCTTGGACTCCAGAGATCAACACAACATCCTTATTGACCCTATATGTATTGATTCCTTTATTGACTGCACTAACAACATTGTTCAGGTTCTTGAACCTCTTAGACAAGAACATGAAGCATCTGATCACTCTTCAGCCAATGACAATCCAGGGCTCCCATCCACTCCAGCAATTGAACAACAACTAGAAGCTGATAGCTCATACTCTCTTGAATCCACTGCACCCTTACAACATGAAGCAACCGTTGTTCAAAGTGATGATCATTCACCTGCTGAGGACCACATAGTTCCTGAAGCACAAATAGTTCAAGCTTCTATACCACCCCTGGTAACACAAAGAAAGTCTTCAAGAGCTATTGCACCTCCTGCTTATTTCCAGGTTTAAGAATGCAACTTACCAAAGTCCCTTCATAAATCAAATTATGTAAGCAAATATCCTATCAACAACTGCTTATCCACTGAGATGCTTGGTAAAAACCACAAAGCCTTTACTGCTTCCATTACCAACATTGAGGAACCTAAGACCTACACTGAGGCTAGTAAACACAAGGAATGGAGGGATGCTATGAAGACAGAACTAGATGCTTTAGACAGAATTCAAACCTGGTTGCTCACTGAACTGCCTCATGGTCAACATTGTATAGGCTGTAACTGGGTGTTTAAGGTAATATAAAGAAAGATCAGTAGCCAAGGGCGACACTCAAGAAGAAGGTTTAAACTATTTTGACACCTTATCTCTAGTGGCAAAACTCACAACAATAAGGGTTCTCATTACTGCTGCAGGTGCTAAACAGTGGTATCTCACTCAACTAGAAGTCAACAATGCATTTATTCATGGAGATTTAGATGAAACTATCTACATGAAGGCTCCCCCAATGTATTGCAAGACAAATGAAGGGAAACCCTGCTTACCCAAGAAGAGTCTTTATGGCTTGAAACAAGCGTCAAGACAGTGGTATACTAAATTGAGTAAGTGCCTTGTATATTATATATTTACTCAAACTATAAGTGATTGTTCATTGTTTGTGAGATCCACTAACAGCTCTTCATAGCCCTATGCATCTATCTACATCATTCTCGCATGTAACAATTTGGAAGAAATCAAGAATATCAAAGTCCATCTTGATGAACAATTTACAATTAAAGATCTTGCTGATCTGAAGTACATATTGGGGATTGAAGTGGCAAGAAACAAAGCTGGAATCACTCTTTGCCAAAGAAAATATGCTCTTGACATCCATAAGGAAGCTGGTTACCTAGATTGTAAAGCCCATCAACACACCAATGGAGTCAAACCAGAAACACATAGTTGAAGACTCAGCACCTCTCACCGATCCTTCAAATATATAGAAGTCTAGTTGGAAGGCTCTTGTACTTAACCATAACAAGACCTTATCTCAGCTTCAAGATTCAATCATTATCTCAACACACGTCAACTCGTACAAAATCTGACTTGGCTGCACCTCACAGAGTTCTAAGATATCTCAAAACAGCTCCAGTAAATGGGATCTTCTTGTCATCTTCATCTGATCTTAACCTCAAAGCATTTTCAGATAGTGACTGGGCAGAATGTAAAGTAACAACGCGCAACATCACATGTTACACTATCTATCTTGGCAATTTCCTAGTGTCATGGAAGGCCAAGAAGCAACCTACAGTAAGCAGGTCTTCCACAGAAGTATAGTATAAGGCCATATCAATAACAACCTGTGAAATTATCTGGCTAATACAATTCCTACAAGACCTCTCTGTCATTTCACGTAACACTCCAATCCTTTACACATACAACAAAAGTGCTTGCTCCATAGCTATCAACCCAGTACATCATGAAAGAACAAAGCATATCCAAATAGATTACTTTTTTGTTAGAGAAAAATGTCTAGAAGGGTCTACTCAAAGTTCAACATATTCCTAATGATCAACAACTTGCTAACATTATGGCCAAACCCATGCCTTCCGAGCCTTTCAAACACTTAGTCTCTAAGTTGGGTCTCATTAACATACAAGCCCACCTTGGGCCGGCGGGGTGGGGTGTTAAATCCTTCAAATCTGTTTATTTTTATTATTTTTATTTTTAGTAATTATTTAAATTTATGTTATTTAGTTGCTAAATACTTTCCTCTTTTGGAAAGCTTAGTTAGTTTTTAGTTATTGCTTCACTAATTATAATTATAGTTAAACACTAACTCTCACACGCTCCAGTATATAAGGAGCACTCACACACTCATCACATTCATTTAGTTGAGTTCAGAATTCATAACAGAGAGAAAAGTTTCTCTCTCTAAACTTGATGTAATTGTTCTCTCTCTCGATTTCAATGAAGAAGCTTTTGATTTGGTTTGTCAATGGCGATTTCGATTACTCTCAATAATTCAACAACCCCTTATTGTGGCAAATCGCTCAATGTCAGTATTTCTGCCATTTTAGTGCAATTTTTCGTTGTAAGTGTCATGTTATTTAAATCTTGGTCTAACTATACTATTGGAAAATTTCAAATTTTGTCTTTATTGTGGCGCCATTAAATTAGTCTCCTAATGCGACATTTCTCTCCTAAAATTTAAGTCGCGTGTATATCATTTGCGGCTTCTTGAAAAATTGCAATTAAAGTTATCAAAGGACTAAAACTGGACGATTTACCACATGAGGGACTAAAAGTGGACGATGCCACATTAGAGGACTAACTATATAATTTATCCACAATAAAGGATGGGAAATATAATTCCCTTCCTTGTCAATAGTTGTCTCTCACATAAAATAATTTTGAATCACAAACTTCTATTATTCCACATCTTCTAGTGTATATTTTTTAGTCATAGAATCCTAAATTTTCTTGGCCTCTTTGTAAGAGCTATAGTTATAAATATGTTTATTAGATAGAGTGCTAATGAAGTAATGATTGTATGGCTGTACATTTTGTTAGCATAAGTCCAAGCATTAAAATGAACTTGATTTTTTGGACCAATAAGAACCCATGCAGTAACTTGAGTATCAAAACTTGAAAAAATAAAAATTTCTTGGTACCTTTAAATATTTTGTCCATCTAAGGCTTCAACTTTTGAATATCAGAAAATGGTTTTTCAAAAGGTATGAAAATTTAGGCCCAACTGAATTAGTATTACATTTTTCCCGAGGGCCTAAGGCTCCGTTGATTTCCCCAAAAATTGGGAGAAAATGAAAAATAAAAGCAAAAATAAGGTTTTACAGGAATTGTTTTTAGGCAAAGTTAAAAATTTTCTTAATTTTCAGGTGTTTGGCTCATATGGATTTTCCAAGAAAATTATATATTACGCTTAGAAGAATATTACACAATATTTTTCTATTTTTTTCCTTTCTCCCATTTTCCTCAAAACAAACAGAGCCTAAGCGACCATTAATGTTGTACAAGTTCAAAAAATGAGATTGACCATGGCAATATTAATTGAACGATTCCTAAATTTTTTTGTTGTATTTTCTAAAATCTGATAAAAGTATTTGAGTTTTTCATTTTGTGAATCACATGATGATATAAATTGTAGATCAGACATGTACACGTAGCTATCTCTTTGGGCTTCCGTTAATTTCAAAAACAAGGAAGAGCTGTTAAGAACTAATTGAGACATCAGTGAGATATAAGTGTATATGATAGGAAAATGAGTATCTTACAGTTTTCCACCACTAATTTTATCTCACACAATTAAGAAACTTGTACCACATGTTAAGTTTATTTATTTTTTTAGAGTCATCTAAACCTCCATCGAGACTAAATACACCACACTTTCCCCCCAAATTTTTTATTCATTCTTCCTAAAACATTATGGTTCCTCACTTAGCCCCATTTTACAAAAATACGACGTAGCAGTGCACAATCGGCGATTCTCGCGAACCTCGTACACATGTAATGTTCTCCAGTCTCAATCGTTGTATGTCCGAGTCTTCGTCTAGATTTAAAGTTTTTTAAGGTTGGGTTGGTTTCACTTTGCAGGATTTCGTGCGAAGCAGGTCTCATTTACTGAACTTTACACCTAATCCGAATGTTTACAGGTATTATCTCACACTTGACACTTTTATTTATGATGAAATAACTCACATTTGTTAGATTCGAACCCGCTAGACCACAAAATATTGATTAAATGTTAATGCATGTGTTAGGTTATCATGTATATATGTGCAAATGTGTTTGTAATTGATTTATTAGTGGTTTATGTGATGATTATGTGCTTGTAATTGCTTAAAAATCGTGTTTTCATGAGTAAACCCTAGTTATTGTAGATGAGCATGATTGTTAGGGTGAGTATTGGCTGTTTATTATGATATGGTCAGAAATTAGGTTCATTAAACCCGAAAGTGTCGAAACCCCCGTTGACTGAAGTTAGCAAACTGACCATTTGACCGATTGAGCTTTAATTTTTCAATGAAATTGTGTTGTGTGGCCATCAGATGGATCATCATCAGAAGCATATGCTAGTGTTAGTGCTATTGCAGATTATACTGTTGAGGGTTCGACTTTCTTGTTTATGAGCATGATGCACCAACGACGGATTAAGTTACATAATCTTCGGAGAGGAGAAGTTGTACGATATAGCCTACTCAGTAAGATTCCTAGTATAAGGGAACACATGGACAAGCTAACCCTTAAGAATGACATAGATTCAATTAGGAATTTGAGGATGGATTGTGACTGTTTTGATGAGCTTTGTTGGGTTCTTCGAGAGGTTGGGGGTTTGCGCGATGAAAAGTACGTGAGCTTGATGGAGCAGTTGACACTGTTCATAAAGATAATGGCGCACCACGATACAAATCGGGTAATGGGGTTCTATTGGCAGCGTTCTGGGCAGAAGCTCAGTCGGTACTTTGGTAAAGCTCTAAATGCATTGTTGAGGGCTAGTGAGCTCTTTCTGGTCACACCATCACCTATAGTCAAAGAAAACGACAACTGTCATGAGCCATGGACTTACTTCAAGGTTTGTCAAATTGATTAGTTGTTTTATATTAAAATCTTAGCCAGTGCTAAATATCAAATTTTAATCAGTATGCATTGTTTTTTTTTTGCATCGTAGGGTTGCCTGGGAGCGCTGAATGGCACCTTAATCGATGTGACGGTGCTAGTGGCTGATCAAGCAAGGTACATATCAAGGAAGGGTCGAATCAACGTTAACGTGCTAGGAGTTTGTGATATTAACATGAAATTTGTATACCTGATGTGTGGTTGGGAGGGTTCGACCGCTGACGGGAGAGTACTACGAGATGCCATGTTCCGACCTGCCCCAAATGGATTGAAGATTCCAAAGGGTAAGTCTATAAAGTTTTCCATGCAAAGTTCATCCTCACACTGCATTGTAAGATGTTATATTACAAATTCAATTCTGACTCTTAGTTTTGTCTGCAAGGCAACTACTACCTGGTAGACTCGGGCTATGCAAACTCCGAGGGTTTCCTTGCTCCATACCATGGCAGACGCTATCACTTGAAAGAGTGGGAGACCGGTAGAGCGGCGCCGCAGGACCACGAGGAATTCTTTAACATGAAATGCTCCAGAGCTCGCATCATTATTGAACGGGCCTTTGCTAAGCTCAAAAACCGGTGGAAGATTTTGAAGTGGCCCTCCAATTACCCGATAAAGATTCAGAACCGTATAATAATGGCGTGTGCCCTGCTCAACAACTTCATCAGGCGGCATATGCCATATGATCCCATTATAAACTCAAGTGATGATGAGGATGATTCTTCTGATGATGACGAAGACGGTGACGATGGCCCCCCTCCAGAATGTATTGATGGACTTGGGAACTCTGCAGAATGGAACCAGTTTAAGGACCAGATTGCTATGAAGATGTGGAACAATTATCGTGCATGTCGACGGAGCCGTTATGGTGTTTGGGGATTGATTGTTGGGATTGGGATTGTTAGTTTAAGATGTTGGGAGCCTGAGGGGTGGAAGAATATTGGGGTGTTGAACCGATGTTTGCGAACATCTTGATTTGATTGCATTAAGTTCTAACTTGCTACTTTGTGAACAATTTTATTTTCAATGGATTGTATTTTGGTTTGATGTTTACGACTGAATTGGTATTTGTAGAGCAATTATATATGTGTTAATTATGTGGTAATTGTGTTATTTGCTTGATGAACTCATTCAAATAGACACACTGCACTTGTGTATAACATGTATTCTGATCCAACATGATACCACATCTTCATTAACATTTCTTGAGGTTTGACTTAATTGGCATTTATTTTAACATGTTGTCTATAATATTTTGTAGATACCTTGTATTTGAGATGGATGCTTCAAGTGCCAGCTCAGTGCCGATACCAAAGAAGAATGGAAGGAAGAGGAAGAGCAAAGGAAAGGTCGATGGCGACAAAGGTTCGAGGCGAGTGTGGACAATAGAGGAGGAGAGAGCACTGATCAATGCTCTTTATGAGCACAAAGCAACATGCAACAAGGTTGATAACAATTTCAGAGCAGGGTACTTGAGGGGCCTCAAGGATTTCATAAGGAAGGAGTTTCCTGACACCGACATTCTCGGAGATTCTCATGTGAAGTTCAAGGTCACTGTCTGGAGGAGGGTTTACTCACACCTCTACTGACTGTTTGGGGTGACATGTTGTTGTGCTACTTATAATTCAGAAACCCAGAAGATTAAGATCTCTGATGAACTCTGGTGGATTGAGTACAAGAGGATGAATACGTGTGCCATTAATTCAATCTCATTAACTTTGATCAATTTAATTGTGTCATGTATTTGTTATACATAACTTGTGTCTATTCCTACTTATTAACAGGTCCATAACTACGTGAAAGGCTATCGCCTCAAGAAGTTTCCCTTCTATGAGGATTGAGAGAAACTTTTTGGGAAAGATAGGGCAAATGGAGGTGGTGCTGAGGATATATCTACAGTTGTGCGGGATGTGATTAACAACACATGTGTGACTGGTAAGGGCAATGGTGGGGTTACTGATGGAGCTGGTCCGAGCCAAGGACGACGTATGAAGACTGAGACTCCTTCCCCAAGCAGTGTCAGGGGAGAAGATATACCAAGTGATCTTGATATGGGATCTAGTGGCACTGACTGCAATCATCCATCCCGCCACGATGAGAAGCTCAGTGCTAAGCCCATAATGAAGAAGATCAAGAAGACTCGTGCCGAGAAGAGAAGACTTGCATTGGAGAAGGCTGAAAAAGAGGCCAATGAGGTACCCCCTTACATAGAGAAGTTCATGCAGAAGAATAAGCAAAGCATTGAGAGGATGGTGACACTATTCTCTTAGTCTCAGGCCATCCCGGAAGATCCAGCGACACTTCAGCGCAAGAGCATCTTTGATGAACTGGAGAAACATGAGAATTTTGATGAGGACCAGAAGATGGTCCTTGCACACAAGCTTGCTCATAACAAGGAAGATGCTGACCTATTCTTCAACATGCCTGAGAACTCCAAGCCCAAGTACCTCAAGTTCCTCCTCAAGTAAAAGCCTGCCAAGTGATCTGATTCCCAAACGTTGCTGGTTCCATAATTAGTGAAGTTTTTTGAACAATTTTAACTTATTTGGTGTGTTGGTTGTCTGGTGAATTGTGAACAACTAACCCTTTTGGCCTGTTTGGCAGCTACACTTTAGTGCATCTTTTGTCTATGTGGTCTAACCTAGGAGAGGTCATTGTTAGATCCACATTCATGACCCTATTGCTGGTATAGGTTGCATGTGTTATGCATTTCCATTAGAAGTGCAATGTGGTCTTGTCATTAAGCCTGATCCCATTTTTTTTGTCTGAGCAACCTAAACAGTGATGTTTTGTCATACATTTTGTCATGTTTATATGGAGTTCAATAGGAAATAATATGGTTTAGATTATCCTCAAAGTTTTGTTTATTTTATATGCATTAGTTAATATTATACCGTTGTTGACAAAGCTATCCAATGTTGTTTATAGCAAACAACTGTTTACATATAGTTTGTTTAAGAGCTTTGCAATTATTGAAGTAGAAACTGTTTTAAAACCAAACTATTTATAGTTGTAATGTAGAAGTAAGCACATGAACACATGTGATTCACTCCAGTAGCTTAGGGAAATAGAAGTACATGCAGAATATTAAAGACTTAGACATTGAAATAGGATAAAACAACGCAACATAATAAGCCCATGCGCTTAATAAGGCCACACACACATCCATTCCTAAAATGAGCAAGAAAGGGCTGAGCAAGACGGGTGTGAGCTATGCTCTTCGCCATCGTGATTCATTCCTACGATCTCCGAATCGCTAGGAATATTCACATAAATAGTTTTCTTCCCGTAGATGTCGGAGCCTTCATCACACGACGCCTTTCTTATCTTCACCTCTTCTTTATGTGTTTGTTTAGGCTTACCTACAAAGAAAGGTGAAATTTAAAATTCTATTAAGTTTTATATTAGTATATTTTGAGACTCAACAATCAAAAAGTATCCAAAATAAAAAACGTGCAATTTTTCGAAGGATAAAGAAGGAACGAACTTGTTGCACGAACAATGTCTTCGTTGCTTCGAATCGGTTTGTCATCCACCACCATCGCGACCTCCGTAACCTTACCAAAAATAGATTGCAACTCTTCCCATGCAAACTCCCCTTTCTCTTTGTACGCTTCGACGAGCTTGTTCCACTAAACATCGTAGTTAAATAAATAAAAAATAAGTACTTAACAATAGTCATATCATACAAATATTTCAAATAATATGAATATGATTTAGTAAAAAAAGGTACCGTAACAAAGTAGTCCCACGCCGACGGATCACATGAGATTGTGTTCTTGGACTTGTCCCATACCACGTTCCCGTGCATAAGTGTCATTTTGAAACAATGAGACCGCTCCTCTAACATCAAGAATCGGTCCATGATTTCATCGAGGTTAAAATCTTGTTCAAACAAGTGATTGATGCGATCACGTCCATTAACGAGTACGGTGTCCATGAACTTTGTGTTGGAAAGGGGACTGTTGCAAGTCGAGCATTAGCTCATCATCATATTCTTCTAGCCAATGTCGCGAGTAGAAGTAACTAGCTTGAGTGTAGTTAGCCTTACCCATTTAAAATGCAATTTTTTTCAAGTATTCAAGAGAACGCTATGGTATGACAAGAGTGACTGATGTGAGATGTTTTATTCTTGAATGGAATGTGTGTCAAGTCTGGAGTACAATTTATAATAGGCTGGGGAATCTTTGCATTTCTAATCATAAAATCATTGGAAAATATGATGATGTAATATGTGCAGAACCCATAGTTCCAATAAATAAAGTTGGTCACATGTGAATGAAAAGCAAATGCAAACAATTGTCCAACACTCCTTTCAAAATGAATCACTCAGGCAAAAGGAGACAACATTCAAAAGAAGCCAAATGCACTACTGCCAAATTATCAACAGAATCAAAAATAACACACAAATGGGAAACCATAAAAATAAAGACTTAATATTACCATATAGACATGCCTTCAAAATTGCTCCATGATCAATACCATGGAGTATCATGTAGCAAAAAAAAAAAAAAATAGAACATAGAAATAGATAATTGTACTTTCCACCAAACCTAAACCCATGATCAATACCGTGGAGGATCACGTTGTCAAAGAACAGAACATAGAAATAAATAATTGTACTTTCCACCCAACCTATTAAAAATAATTTTTCTAAATATTACCCCATTATAATCACTTAAAATAAGATAGATTTTTCTCAGGACATGTATGCTGAACCACTCTCATAAGTCACTGAACCTCCACCCATAGGTGCACTGAAACCACCAACAAATCGACTTATATCTGGCTTATCATCATCATCAGAGTCATCATCAAACACCAGGGGATTGCTGGTTGTTCCAATCTGCTCCTCAAGGAATCTGGCAATATGGAGAGTCTGGAAGACATCAACATACAAGTCCTAACGTTCCTCCTCCTCCAGCCTACTGTACCTCTCCACAAAAGTCTCCTAAAGCAAAATAAAATTTCAAAATAAGTCAGATATCATCATGGGTTTATAGATTAGTAGCACTACTCAAATTTTATTGAATAATCTGTAGCTGTCATTTACCTTGTGGAGGTGCCTCATGTAATTTGGCCCTGTCCAGATCTTGTTCTCACGATACAGGAAGCCAACACCAGGAATCATGGTGAACTCCACAAACATGAGGAACTTGTGCCTTAGAGGAGCAATCTTTTTGCAGAGTCGGTTAGTGGACACACCAGTCTGGAAGAACCTTGACAGGAAGACCTGCAACACATCCAGTGCCTTTACCAGTTCATCCAACTTGGTAAGGTCTCTGTGTTTACCTTGGTTCTTGAGGATGCAGAGGATAAAGGTATCTCCCCTTCGGCCGAAGAAGTCATCATGGAACGTATATGCATGACGCTTAGCTCGCGTGCACACCATCCTACAACAGACAAAGGACTAGAGTAGGATATATAGGAGGATTAAACTAACAGGTGAGAGAGATGGTAGGGGTAATATAAACACAATTTATGACATATATTAGAATAATCAATAAAGATAATCAACTTGGTAAAACTAGAACTTCGCAATTTTATTACATTCACCACAGTCTGGGAAACAAAATACAACACAACAGCAGCATACTTACAAACCAACCAAACAAACTAAAACAAAGAGAAAAACTACTTGATCATCATCTAGCAGTCCCCAAACTGGCTAAACTACATTTTCCACAATAATCGACATACAAAAGACATCAAGAAACAACATAATGAAAAACATCACCCATCCTATAAAACAATACAACACAGTAATCCAGGCAATTGCCTTGTTTTCCCCCCACATCAGCTCATAATACTTCCTAGTCACATTTTCCCATCTGACCCAATCAGTGGTTGATATTGGGCCACTATGGTTAACATATTGACTGTATTGTTGATCATGTTGGTTGTGGGTTGAGTCACTGAAGGTAGGGGTTCTGCGAGACATGTATGGCTCTAATGTTGGCTGCGGGCACGGCTCTAATGTTGGCTGCGGGCACGTGGGGGGGGGGTGTTGGTATCCATGGCTCCCGGGTGTGGGTAAGGTATCTAGTTGAACAGACCACACAAAATGGAATTTGTGCCTACGGTTCCTTGGACACATGTAGTAATGACACCCGAGGCGCGTTGAATTCGGACCGACAAGAAGGTACTTCATTGGACCAGCTCCACAAGTGCAATGCACAACAAGTGCCATCTACAGTAGATATGGGAGTTGCTGAAGGATCAAACCTATATGGAGTTAAGGCTGACAACTGCTTATATAATGTAACCCCCCCCACAGTAACCAATAAAGCATATTGAATCATGAGGTTTTGGTAATGTTATCACATTCAATACCTGAGTTTTAACTACAGAAACTGAATAGATTTAACAACCACTCATCAACACAAATAATAATACAAAGAAGCATAACACAGAACTCAACCACAAAGAAACATAATATTTTAGACATGTAATGGCATTGAAGGCAAGTAATTCAACTAATCAGTCTATATACATGTCATCAAATATAATTATAACATCATCTAGCACAATTTTAACCAATAATATCTGTAAACATGAAATTTTTGTCATGAAATGAAAGAAAATGCCTAAAATTCAACTAATCAGTTCATATACAGTGAACAACATGTCAGAAAATTCGAATAACACCACCATATAGCATAACACAAGGCATGTGGTTTCGTTTTTTAGCAAACTCATACAAAAAACAGTGTAATTAAACCCTAAAATGAGTTTACCTTAATTGGAACTGCTGGGAATTCCATGAATACCACGTCGATCCACAAGCATTGCGTTGTACATACGAGATGGCAAAAGAAAATTTTGAAGAAAAAAACCAAATTTTGGATTTTAGGGTTTTCGATTTTATCCCAAAATTTCGAGAAAAATAAGATTAGTTAAAACAATTGACTAAGATTCTAGGATCTTACCATGATTTGCTTCAGAAAATGACGAGATTCAGATCACACGTTAGACTTAGGAAACCCGAGTATTTTAGGGAGTGAAATGTTAGAGCAATTATGAAAAATGAGAGTGAAATGGTGAGTTTTGACTGATCCTGTCGATTTGGAAATGAAACGACACCAGGGGTATTTTTGTCTATTCAAATACTATGTGTCGGTCTAGATTGCAAACCAAACATGATGTTAGAGTGTCAAGAGCCTTATCTTTGTGCTCATCTTACAAACCGAACGGTTTACTATCAAAGTGATAAAGCAACAATCTGCAGCGATAAGGGATTCGGGCTATCCCTAGCTACTAAGCCATATTCCGAACCAAACACCCCCTAGAAATATCTTATACACTGTTTAAAATATTCAAAATATATAATGAAACTCACATAAGAATTCCGCATAGGGTTAAATCTTAAAAAATATAAAAAATAAAAAAGCATTTCTCATTGGCAATTTTAAATCCATATATCGTTTATAATTAACAGGGAGGGATTTGCTATAATTATCAACTTTTGATTACTGTAAATGTAATAAAATCTATATATTGTTGATTTTACATAAGAAAACCTTTTCACGCCTAAAATTCTATTTATCATATTGTTGATTGTCTTAAAAAACATATTTCAAAATTTTTACTAAAAACGCTAGAACATTAGAAACTATTTTTTGAACAATAATATATAACGTATATTTGTATTTTAAACCTATTTTCGTAAATTATAATCTAAAATTTAGAACATCACCAGAGTCTCTAAATTTTGGATTTTGTGTATTTTAATTTAAAATAGAAGTAAGAATTAAGATTTCATTTATTTTCTATTAAGTTTACAGATTATAAGAAAAATGCAACTGTGATTTGAAATATTTAATATATAGAAACTGTTAAGAAATAGTATCCCACATCGCTTGGGTATGCTTTTGGATTATTGTTAATAAAGAAGAGTTTCCCCTTCACTTATCAAGGACTTTTAAGTGGAGAATTATGTGCTTCAATTTCTATCATGGTATCAGAGCCAACCCAAGACATATGTTGGGCTTCGCGACTTACCCATGTAATGACACCGAAGATAATTACCGGACCACACGTGAGGGGGTGTGTTGAGAAATAGTATCCCACATCGCTTGGGTATGGTCTTGAATTGTTGTTAATAAAGATGAGTTCACTCTTCACTCATCAAGACCTTTTAACTGGATAATTATGAGCTTTAATTTCTATCAGAAACATATTACCATACATAAGTTGTTTTTATATATGAATTTAATGGATGAAGATCCTCCTGTTCTTGATGTAGTGCCACATTTGATTTGTGGCCCTTAATAGTCTGTAAGAATTAATTCTTACACACTGTTAGATTATCATGATTGTATATATAATCACAAACAGTAGATGTATAATATATTCGACTGATCGTCATTTTCTTTCAGTTATATAGCTCACTTCAATAATAGTGATAGAAGGCTTAATGATGTTATTAGGTACGTTGTTACATGTTCCAAAACAAAAACTATTTATTTCTGTTCATTATAGATAGCTCAAATAATTTTGAACTAAATGACCAACATGATTGCTAAAATCCAACTACATCGATGTGATAGTATTTTCCAATATAATAAAAATTCATTAATGCTTGGACATAAGTTTTTGCCCGCAAAAAAAAAACATGGAACTTTGTTTCTCGATATATTACTGTGCCTTTCTACAATACATTCCCCTATTGGTTAGTGGCTTAGTGCAGATTTTAGATGCGATATAGGGAATCTAACGATAAGCAAACTTCCTTTAAGTGAGACAATCTGCAATACAAAGCAAGTATAAATTTGCTGTTATCACTCATATAATAATATATTACTGTTGACAAATTCACTTTGACATAAAATTTCTGACACTGAAACTGTTCATTCTGGACTTCTAGTACAAATCATTTGAATCTCAATCTGAAAAAAAAATTAAGCATATTTACATTCACTAGCTTTTGATGGTTAAGTTCCAGTATTAGGTGGGCAGGATATTGAACGTCAATGAAAATTCCATTCCAAATGGTCTGGTGCATAAGACAAAACAAATCCTCATTTTCAAACTATTAATTTGTAGTTATCCTAAAATATATTTTGATATTGACTTTGGTGTTTAAATTAGCATCCAACTTATTGCTGCTAATAATTCAGTAAGTACACGTTTTTAAACTTTTGAATTTCAAGTCATCAACTCTTAAACGGTCATTTGCAATGTCACATATGGTAATAATAATTCAAACTAATGTGAATTGAGAGAAGAAAATGTTGGAAGTTGGAACTTGTACTAATAAACTGAATTAGAAAGGGTTAATAATAGTATTTAATGATAATAATGATACATTATTATTTACTGTCAGCATTTTGTGAGCTGACAATGTGATTGAGATACCCAAATGCGTAGCAGAGAATGAAATTAAATACCTTATGAGGGTACTGAACCCCGTGCATGTCCATCCGTGTGATATCATGGTGGGTAATTCTTAACGACTAAACTAGGAATTTAAATGTTATATATGGTAATTAATAATTTTCTCCCGTTATTTAATTTATAAAAACTTACTTAACTATGACACACCACCCCAGTTGATTTTACTAAAAGAATAATAATAGTAATAATAATTATATAGTAATAGTAATAATAATAATAATAGTAGTAGTAATAATAATAATAATAGTAGTAGTAATAATAATAACGTTACTTTCAATATCAGTTCCGATATATGAAGCGAGACCCAGATTCAAAACATTTGGCACAATGCATTCCTTATAGAGTTACAGACCTGTTCTTGTTTTTTTTTGATGAATAGTTACAGACTTGTTCTATTGCGATTGGCTAACAACAAATTTTGAAGACCAAATTAAATGAATACACCACCACAATCAGATACACAGTCTGTAACTATTGTAAAAACACTGCCTGACTCGGGAAACTAAGTAAAATAATTAATGACACGCCACAATGACTAAGGCTATATAAAATCAAATTTTATTTTTTTATATTCGAAAGTCCTTTATTTTCATATTTCCAAAGGCTCAGATAGTGTTACATCATTCAAATAATATTTTTCTTACAATTAGATCAAACTGGATATAATTAATTATTATTATGCCACTAAATAAGGAAGCGTCTTGCAGTTTGTTTTGGTCTTATTTCGTCTGGGTTACAGTACACCGAGAAATCGTTACAGTGGGCTTGACTTAACCAAAACAATGCTATCCTATTACAGTGAATGGACTAGCTTGGTCCGGAACACCTATTACACATAGAGAAATATAAGGTTACAGGAAATAATCCCTAAATGGCCAAGTTGAGGGAACAGTCGAACGTGAGAGATTCGGTACTCTTTGATTGTTGACTTGCGGGCGTTAGGTTCTTATGATATCGGACTGAACTTGGGAACTTGCCAAGCTGCCTACGTATCCCCTTAAGGGAATCAAGCCGAACGTAGTTCAATTATCTCTTTTGGGTTGCCTCTTTTAGGTCGACCCTTGATAGGGCTGCTTGGTTCTCTTGGTTCAACATTATTGCTGCGCATCGAATAGGGCGCATCGAATAGGGGCGCATCGAATAGGGCGCCTCGAATAGGGCGCCTCGAATAGGGCGCCTCGAATAAGGCGCATCGAATAAGGGCGCATCGAATAGGGCGCCTCGAATAGGGCGCATCGAATAGGGCGCCTCGAATAAGGCGCATCGAATAAGGGCGCATCGAATAGGGCGCCTCGAATAGGGCGCATCGAATATGGCGCCTCGAATTGTCTTGGTTCGATATTAATATAGAACTGTTGTGTTGGTGTCGAATGCTGTGTGTCGAATGGATTGTGGTATCGAACGATGAAGCGTGTCGAACAGGCTCATTCGATGCGGCTGTGGTGGGTGCTCGTTCGATCCGGCTGTGGTGAAGGGGTGAGGGTATTTATAGACCTCGTCCCGCGGGGCCTATTGACAGCTGTGATAAGGCGCATCGAATTACATCAATTCGATGCGCGCATCGAACATCAGCCGTTCGATGCGGTAATGGGCCGGCCCAATAAAGAAGTATTGGGTCAATCTTAAATCACACTCATCATATAGTCCCCCAGTTTGGAGTATGATTTTGGTACATAAGCATACTTCAAACTGTAATAAAGTGCTAGATCCGTTTCGCCTCAATTTTGGGGTGACTAACGCCATTATGCACCAGTGATCGAATAAGCCCACATCATGGGTATATAATCCCCCCAGTTTGGGAGACGGTGTCGATCAGATAGCGGGTGCCAAACTTATAAGATGAGCAATTTATAATTTGCTATTTTTGTGGCGCTGCGTCGTATTTTTATCGCATGGTTGTCATTTATGACTGTACATTTGTTTGTTTGATCGGAGGCTCATAATCGTTGCCTTTTCTTTCAATTGCTACCGTTGCTTTTTACTTTATTTTGACAACTCGAGCATTCTTCCATAATCACAGAAAGTCTGCGGTGCTGTTAGGTGTTTAGGAATTTGCGATATCACATGCACTTTTAGACTGAGTCGCAGTCCCTTTTTATTCCCTGCATGACGTTAGTTACATGCAAATAATTCGTGGTTACGCTTTGTTTATGCATATATGCATGATTTGATCAATTCTTTTCATTGTTCTAATGTATCTTGTCATTCATATGACATATTCTTTTGCCGCCAATAGGACAACTCTCAATTCTATGAATTTCACGGTTTTACTGCGCATTATGACAACGCATCTACTTGCATTTCCGCTCTCTGGGGATTTGGCAATGACTGTGAAATGATTTCAAAAGCCGTTAGTATTGTAAAGACCGCCTGGTATTGTATTCGTAATGAGCTTGCCATTTGAGGGTCTAGCAAGAATATCTTTGTATTCTGCCGCATTGGAATTTCATTAGATCTTTCATTGATAGCTATCTCTTGAGACAGATTTTCCGATCTCGTGGCTTTGTTTTTAAGGATTTAATGGTTAGCACTTGCCGCTCTGGGGCAGAGTGTCCGTCCCATTTCCTTCTTATCGTGGGTCCCCACTAGATCATGGATGGCGTTTTATTTTTATGCAAATAATTTCACAATGTGCGATTCTGCTCCTGTTGCCTTTTTGAGACAGTGATGCCATTGGTGCTTAATGTTGTATGATTTGCGTTTTGAGGATTTTGGCCTCACTCGGGTATAGGTTTCTTTTGATAGTTTTGATTGACGCGTCCCAGCGGTTGCATTAACGCTGCTGGATTATGCGAAGTCGCGACGTGTATCTCGATCAAGCGAGAGATCGTCTCATCGGAGACCTTCGACTATGATAGAAATGATATAAGTGATGGATCTAAAGCGATCTAGTGCTAAGCTTATGAAGCTTCCTGCATTAATCTTGCAGTTTACGCTTGGTAGAGATCTTTGTCTATCTGGACATTGTGTCGCATTTATTCGGATATTTTGTTGCATTCTTGCTTAATGATTTCTCGTGTTCTGGTTATGGAACTTTGAGTTGTCACATGTTATTGCTCTTCGACGTTGACAGCTAATTTTAACGAATGGATATTTGCACCTGTTAAGGTGATAATTCTTTTATAGGAGCCTAAATGTGCATTCATTTGGGCAGATTTTCATCGTATCAAGCTGGGTAGCTGACGTGGTGCTGGTTTGGACACGTTCTCATTGTATTGTTATAATTAAATGTTTATCGTGTTGCTTTTGGTAGATTTGCATCGTACCATGCTGGATCGATGTAATTGATTTACCACGTGAAGTCTATTGCCATATCCAACCTTTCAGGCATATGGATATGATGCTTGCATCATACTTCTACTAGCGAATGTCTATCCTTTGCGATGTCTAATTTGTTTCAGACCATGATGGACTGATGTCCATTTTCGATATATTATATTCATTCATCTGACCACTTCGGGCCATTATTTCATTTTTTAAATTTTAGGTTTATGTTTATCTTGTCGGGCTGATGCTTTAGGTGCCGCTTTGGACACGTTTGTCGTACCGCTTCGGGTAGAGGTTTGGGTGCTGCTTTGGGTAATCATACCTCAGTCATGACGCTTTGCAGTGTACGAGGGGTGAATTTTTGCGTTTGATCGCTTTGGGGTAATATTCTTCGATACCTCATAAGGGTCAGATTTTTCGATACCTCATAAGGGTAAGATTCTTTGATACCTCATAAGGGTAAGATTCTTCGATACCTCATAAGGGTAAGATTCTTCGATACCTCATAAGGGTAAGATTCTTCGATACCTCATAAGGGTAAGATTCTTTGATACCTCATAAGGGTAAGATTCTTCGTGCACTGTTCGAAGTGCAGTTATTTTTCCTTGTAGGATCGGATCACTTGGGCCTTTATCTCGCCGTTCTGGCATGCGGGGGTGGACCACTTTGGGCCTTCTTACCCCTCCGTCATGTTCTTTCAGCCACTTGGGGCGATTTTTTCTTTCAGCCACTTGGGGCAATTTGTTCTTTCAGCCACTTGGGGCAATTTGTTATTTCAGCCACTTGGGGCAATTTGTTCTTTCAGCCACTTGGGGCAATTTGTTTCGTACTTCTCGCTTTTGTTTTATCGCTGAACTCCTTGGTTCCTCGTTTGGGGATTTCAGCATTATTTCTATAAGACTCCACCTGCGCCGTTTACGTAGATAGATACATTTAATAATTTGGAAAAGGTTGGGCTCAATTACTTACCGAGGGGTTTAAGTTTCCCAGTCTTTGAACGGGGCTCAACCCTTTCCAGGCCATACAGTTTATTAGCTCCTGGTCGCAATTGTTTCTACTTCTTTGTATAATAACGCCTAAGATGTTGCACAATCCAAGGTCGCTTGTATGATCTTGAAGGGCCCCTCCATTTTGGTTCGAATTTTTCAGTGTGGTGTTTTGCCGATACACTTCTGAGTAATAGATCTCCTACCTCAAAATTTCATAATTGGACTCTGTTGTCGTGACTTTAGCCATTGCTGCTTTTAAATGCTACAGTGCGTTGGTACGCATCTTCTTTTATTGTGCCTATCATGTCCGGATCCATCTGACGTGAGCGGACTGATTTTTCGGGATCATAGTCGTGAATCTCGCGTGTCGGCATTTCCATTCCGTCAGGTAGTACAGCCTCAGTGCCGTAAACAATGAACGAAAAGTGTTTCGCCCGTTAATGTTCTCGTGGTTGTTCTTACATGCCAATAATATTCCTTGGAACTTCTCTTGCGAGGTTTTTCCTGTGTCTTTCATCCTCTTCTTGATGTAATTCTTCAATGTCTTGTTATTGGATTCCATCTATATGTAATATACATGTGATGATGGCCCCGCTGGTTTTTTCTTGGTCTGATAATCAATGCACTTCGACCTTCGATACCACCTTAGGGTAAGACAAATCATGACACTATTCGGGGTGTCGTCGTTTTTCCATGTAAGATTGGGACTAAAGAATCCCCAATTTCTCTTTGATAATGCCAGTTCTTTTTGGTTGAATTGCAGATTTGTTTATTGCTCTTAGCACCACTCATTGTTTGCCTGGGACCGAGTTCCATATTATCAACTCCATAGTTGTTTCTCGATCTTGATACAGCTACTTGGACTCTTCGCGGTTCTTTTCCCACTGGTCCATTCCCTTTCTTTGCCATTTTATCTAAACAGACTCTTAAGCGTAAGCGAAATGGTGTTCCCACAGACGGCGCCAATGTTTTGGTCTTATTTCGTCTGGGTTACAGTACACCGAGAAATCGTTACAGTGGGCTTGACTTAACCAAAACAATGCTATCCTATTACAGTGAATGGACTAGCTTGGTCCGGAACACCTATTACACATAGAGAAATATAAGGTTACAGGAAATAATCCCTAAATGGCCAAGTTGAGGGAACAGTCGAACGTGAGAGATTCGGTACTCTTTGATTGTTGACTTGCGGGCGTTAGGTTCTTATGATATCGGACTGAACTTGGGAACTTGCCAAGCTGCCTACGTATCCCCTTAAGGGAATCAAGCCGAACGTAGTTCAATTATCTCTTTTGGGTTGCCTCTTTTAGGTCGACCCTTGATAGGGCTGCTTGGTTCTCTTGGTTCAACATTATTGCTGCGCATCGAATAGGGCGCATCGAATAGGGGCGCATCGAATAGGGCGCCTCGAATAGGGCGCCTCGAATAGGGCGCCTCGAATAAGGCGCATCGAATAAGGGCGCATCGAATAGGGCGCCTCGAATAGGGCGCATCGAATAGGGCGCCTCGAATAAGGCGCATCGAATAAGGGCGCATCGAATAGGGCGCCTCGAATAGGGCGCATCGAATATGGCGCCTCGAATTGTCTTGGTTCGATATTAATATAGAACTGTTGTGTTGGTGTCGAATGCTGTGTGTCGAATGGATTGTGGTATCGAACGATGAAGCGTGTCGAACAGGCTCATTCGATGCGGCTGTGGTGGGTGCTCGTTCGATCCGGCTGTGGTGAAGGGGTGAGGGTATTTATAGACCTCGTCCCGCGGGGCCTATTGACAGCTGTGATAAGGCGCATCGAATTACATCAATTCGATGCGCGCATCGAACATCAGCCGTTCGATGCGGTAATGGGCCGGCCCAATAAAGAAGTATTGGGTCAATCTTAAATCACACTCATCACAGTTAAATCCTATTAATAAATTGGGGCTTGGAAAAGAATAGATTAATAAATAATATAGTCATATGGAATCGAACATATATATGACACACAGCTTAAACGGCACGGACCAATTCATCAAAAAAAAAACGGCACGGACCATATATTGTTTAATTTAATGAGTACCTACTGAGTCATAAATTGTGAGTGAAAACCATAAATGAACACGAATTACTGGGAAGACACAATACCTCGTGTGCTGTGAGTGGTCTGCCTTTTATTGGACTTCGTTTCTATTTCTCCTTTTAGTAGATCAGTTTTACATTAATTTAGTTATCTTCGCGTAGCATCAATGTCTCTCCTTCGATTTTCCCATGTCAACTCTGTTAAAAGCAAATACAAATTGGATTACTTAATTAATATGTCGGTGAATTTCGAAGACGTTTGCTGGCTGTGTACTTGTTTAAATTACACTTTTTATATTTCTTTTGATGATGTTTTGGAAACTAGTAAAGAAAACAAATTGGAGAAAGAAGTTATTTTATGTTATTTGAGAGGCTATGTAATTTTGTCATTGCCTTTTTTTTTTTTTTTTTTTGGTTTTACAGATGATCTCAATTCATCAAATACTATTTTATTAATTTTAATTTTGTTTTTGCATTTAGCTTTAACTATATTTATTAGCTGAAGTGCTTTTCAGCTTTTTGTAATGTGACAGAACATTAGTGTATGTGAGGAAGTGGATTTTTATCTTTATAATAGATACTTACATTTTTTTTCATAAGAACAGTATAAAATTCATATACATTTATCTCCATGTGCAGCTTTATTTAATTTACTGAAACAAATCAAAGGGACAAACATAAAATACCTTGCAATTGATCTCACCAAATTGCCAGATTACATTATCCCTTCTTCTGTATTTTTATTACCTGTATGGCACTCGGTTTTCCAGAAAAGAAAAGAAAAGAAAAGTCTAATTATCAAATAAAACTGTAAAAGAATCATAAAAGGAAAAAGCCGTGACACAATACTCCGAGAAAACCTGCTATTTTCCCCTTACCGAGGTTGCACGCCTCTTCTTTATTCAAATTTCCACTTCTAATTGCACTTCACACAAGAATAATAAAATTCAATAAAAGAAAATCTTTTCAGTTATTTATTCTTGGTTTTGACCCATGAAAGTAAAGTAATATAATTAATTTAGTGGTTATTCCACTAAACCCCAAACTATAGGTACTTTATGCAAACAAAGCCAGATCTTTGTTTTTAGACCCAATGAGGTCTAAACTTTGGTAGTCTTTGCGAATTGTTCAATTTTTTACTTTTTTGTGATTTTTCGACCAAAAATCACCGAAAGAATATTTAAAGTTTGACTAGAATATTTTCCTCGATGAGACGGTTCCCATGGTGGTGACAGTGATGCAAAATTCAAAATTATAACATGCACTACAAGAAATTCGCTCATTTCCGACGGCCTCCGACGGAATCGGCCGTCGAAAATTAGCGAAAGTTTTTTCCGACGGCACCTGACCGTCGGAAAAGGTCTTTTCCGACGGCAGGTCCCCGTCGGAAAAGTTCTGACGGGCTTCACCCGTCGGAAAAGACCTGTCCGTCGGCCTAGTGCCAACGGAAATGATCTTTTCCGACGGGTGAAGCACGTCGGAAAAGAACAAAAAAAAAAAAAAAAAACTACCCTTTTTCGACGGCACCATGCCGTCGGAAATGAGCGTGCCGTCGAAAATGAGCGTCTCCGAAAGCTTTTTGACGAGGATCGCTGACATGGCACCATTCTCCCTCCAAAATCTATAAATACCCCCAAATTTTACACCTAAAATTCATTCATTCATACATAAACACTCAAATTATATCTCCCTAACTACATTTCTTCTCTCAATTCTTTTTCAATTATTTTTCTTACTTATATTTTCTTTATATATATTTTGTTTTCTTACACATATCATATATTATTCTTAATAATTTCATAATAAACTATTTTTATTAATCTATATATATTACAAATTAGTTTATATTTATGTTTTTCGTACCAAATAATTCATTTTTTATAATTTATATATATTATTAATGTTTATATATATATATATGTTTTAATTATAGCCTTTTCCGAAAATTCGGACAAAATTTGAGATGATAATTAACAAAAAAATATTTTTTCCGTATTTTTTTTTTAATATTTATGATTATTATTTCCGACGGCATAGTGCCGTCGAAAATAGTCTTTTCCGACGGTACTATGCCGTCGGAAATGACCATTTCCGACGGCATGGTGCCGTCTGAAAAGACCTTTTTCGACGACACCATGCCGTCGGAAAGAGCTTTTCCTACAGAAGCTTTTCCGTCGACCATTTTCGACGGATTAAATCGTCGGAAAAGATCATTTCCGACGGGAAATAGGCCTTTTCCGACGGGTTTTGTGCCGTCGAAAATGGCCGTTTTTCTTGTAGTGATGGGAATTCTAATTTAAGTTAAATTAAATTTCTCGTGTATTGACTTTGAATTTTGCGACACCGTCACCACCATCGGAACCGTCTCGACGAGAGGAAGGTTTTAGTCAAACTTTAAATAATTTTCGACGATTTTTGGTCAAAAAATTACAAAAAATTGGAAAATGGAGTAATTCGCACAAACTATCAAAGTTTAGATCTCACTGGGTCTAAAAATAAATATTTGACCCTAAACCCATAAAGTGACCATAGTTAAGGGGTTTGATGAAATAATACCATTAATTTATGACTATACGCCTTTTGCATGTACCATCAACTTTTCATTTAATAAGTATTCTCTTCTCAATTGAAAAGAAAAAAAGAAAATTATAGTTGAGTGGAGTTGATAGCTATAGGAGTGGATAACTTTTTTATGCTGTTAATAAAATCGTCTAAATATAATATATTGTTCGTGTTATTATTATTAGTTTAATGATTCCTTGAGGAATTCCTTTGATGCAAAGTGAAAAAGTTTCTTAATAAACTTAATGTAATGTAATTAACCAAAAGAAAAGAAAGAAATATAAGCCCCAGTAACAAACACAAAGAGACAAAGTGTATAGGGCTTTGTATATATATCCCTACCGTTAAAATTCAAACACACATCATCAATTACAAACAGGGGAGCCATGCCGACAACATCAATAATCACAAGAAGAAGCAGGCGGCGCCACCCAACACCGAACCCCACGCCGCCGCCACCCAGCCCTAAAATCCTTCACTTCCCCCGCACCCTTAGAAGAAGAAGAAGAACCACCACCCGCAAACAACCCACCACCACCAACAACAACAACCCTTTTCTACCCATGCACCAAAACTACTACTCATCTCACAAGGGAAAACTGTTTGATACAGAAAATAATGAACACCCTTTAGTCTTACTAAACTCTGACCCCCAAAAAATTCAATCTTTTCTTGAAAAGAGAGAAAGAGTGGAAGAAGAGTATAACAATGGTGGTGGGTTTCACTTTGAGTTAGAACTTGAGGAGGAGAAATGGAGATTTCAAGCTGAGATTTTGAGGGCCGAGTGCAATTTCTTGAGAATCCAAAGAGAGTTTGCTCTGAAGAAATTGGAGAGGAATAAGCTCAAAATGGAGAAGGCTCTCAGATCAGCTGTTCAAACACTACTCTCTGTACGTATATCTCCTACCTTTTTTTAGTTCCTTTTTCAGTTATTTATTGTGTCCAGTCCATTTCTTTGTCTTATGTTTGTTATTTGTCTTCACTTACAGGGGAGAAATAAGATTGTTGAAGGGAACAAGAATGTCGATTCTGTTCTCGAAGAAGAGATCCAAGATTTAACTCAAAAACTGGTGGAACTGCACAAGAACTCGCTAAGTAAAGAATATCGGGTTCGAAACTGCAGTAATTTCGACAAAAAGGCTTGCGTTTTGCAGCGTCGATTAGAAAAGCTCGGCGAATCGAGTTTATCCATCGATAATCCTACCCGTGAGGTTGATAAAGACAGCACCATTGTCTCAAATAAGTCCAATGATGTAAGAAAGAACCTTATCTTGTTTATTTAATTTACAACCCTTTTGTTTTGTTTTTATATGTATATTGATCATAATGAATTTGCAGAACCAAATGGAGGGTCTTTCTTCAAAGGGCATTTTAGATAGAGTGGAAGAAGAATATGGTTCGATGCTTTCTAGTACTACTACCACAGCCAACACTAGTTCTGTTGCAAGCTCAGCCTCTACTTCTAAGAGAATTGATCACTTGTCTGACCTCTCTGCCACACAATTCTATCAGGTAAAGACTCACTTTTTTTGTTTGGTCTCTTTTTCTTGTTTTTTTTTTCTTTTCAAATTTACATTTCAAAATGAGCATCGTACGTTAGTACTGAATAGTTAATACTGATTAAGAACATGGGTTCTTCTATTATTTGCTTTCACTGCATGCTAAAAGTCAATAATTAAAATGTACTATTTTATAGTTTGTGTTTGGCTGTTTCCCCTGCCCGAAAACCTAGTGTTCTGAGTTAATATGCCAAATTAGGCTTGGACCACTGGTTTGATGATTCAAGTGCTTCTGTTTTCTTCTGTCGTTGTTTTTTATGTTGGCTGGAAAGGCTTTTCTAGAATGTGAAACTGAGTAACATTCTGACAACAATTCAAAATATGTGGTTCATGAAATTCTATCATTGGAGTCAAATGAATATGTTTGGTTTGAGCATTTATCTGGATCATCATCAAATTATTTGAGATCATTCTTAGACTTCAATGACTATCTAAAACTTTACATATTAGTTGTGAACAATAATATTGTCGTGTAGGATCAAATGCTACATGAGGAGAACAAATGCTCTGGACGTTGCAAGGTCATTATCCGCAGGGTAGTGGAACAAGTGAGAGCTGAGACAGAGCAATGGTCCCAAATGCAAGAAATGTTGGGGCAGGTAAGGGGAGAAATGGAGGAACTGCAGGTGTCTCGTGATCTCTGGGAGAGTCGAGCACACAATTCAGAGTATGAAAATCAATCTCTTAGACAAGCAGTAAGACTCCTTTAGTCTTTCTAAACATCTGTCCATTTTGTTCTTTATTTCTTCTAAATTGGTGCTTTTTAATCTTCTATATACATTAAGAGAAACTTTAGCTCTTTTTTCGCACAAGTTGCTTTCCAAAGGCTCTCAAAATATAATACTCTGAGCACATTGGCTTACTTATGTTTACTTTAGGTTGAAGAGTGGAAAGACAAAGCTTTGAGTCATGAAACCAAGGCCAATGAACTGCAACTGGAATTAGCGGCAGTTAAGGAGGCACTGCGTCAGGTTAAAGAGAATTCAACTCCGGGTAAAAACGGAGATGCGATGCCAATCTCAAATTCGCCTTTGGCTCCTTTGGCAGAACAAATACAAAAGGAAATGTTAGCATCGAGCTGTCGCTATAAAGAAAACCATCATTTCGATGCAAATGAACGTGACTTTGAGAGAGCCATGGAAGAGCTCCACATTGAAGAAAACAAGCATAGAGCACCAACCAAAGATTTGCCACCAGTATCTTTGGGTAATCAGCTTGCAAAGGAGAAGAAAATGTTTCTTCGTCGTGTAAAGGAAAATCGACGTGCTAGCGACAAAGGCGACGTGCGAGAATTCCCAATCCATGGAAGAAGAAAGCCATACCCAAACACGTCTGGGGTTGTGGCCAGGAATCGTGAACCGTTACTGGATATTGGGAATTCATTGCCCTCGGCAAGAGTAAGCGATAAGGAAGCTTTTACTTTCCATAGCCCTGAGAGTTTTAGAATAAGAGAATGTCTTAGAAAGTGATCAAATGATTGTAGGGGGTTAGAGAAATATCAAAATTTTATTCCTTTGTTATTCTTAAGTAGACTAGTTGTGGGCTTTAGGCTGTTGTAAGTTTACTTTATATAGCTGTTGTTTAGAGCAATGAATAATGGTGCCATTTTAGGAGTTACTTCAAGCTGCAAAAGTAGTGATGATATGAAGTGCATGTCCGAAAGGTGAGGTAATATTCTTTTAGGTAGTGTTTGCAATTTGTTTTAATACATGAATCATGAAAGCCTAATTTTAATATTTGAGTCATGAAATCTCCTATATACCATTTCCCCAATTTAACAGGGTCCTAAAATGAAGCAGAACTCTTAGCTATGTGTTTAATAAGTTCACCCTGTGAATAAAACAACATCAGGAAACCCGTTTAAAGATTGAAGAACAAACACTTGGTTGAAGAAACACAATTTTAAATAACAATTCCCCTTGACTTGTAGTTTTTCTGTTCTTCGCTTACAACAGAAAAAAAATGTCAACACCAAATGGAAAGAAACAGAGAGGTTTACAACAGATTTATACGGCAATCTGTTCCTCTACATATATAAACTAAAACGCTTTAGACATGCAAAAAACCAAATCTTCTACTGCCGCACATGATGAAGAGTCGAAGGTGATCTTCGAATTCATGGACACATTGCCCACCCACGACTGATAATTGTAAGACTTGTGCAAGAATCCATCATGCTTAGCATCTGATACCGCACCCATGGACTTGTACAAGGGAGATATATCAGAAAGAACTGAGTCGTGGATGCTGCACTTTCTTGCTCCATTGTGTAGATCTACACCATTGCAGATTGAAGAACTATCCATTGCATTGAAACTGTAAGCTACTTCTAAACTGGAACAGAATTTGGTACTTGATTCTTCAGACGCTTCTTTGCCTATAGTGGAAGACGAAAAGTCTACGCAACTAATCATGGAGGACGATCTTGAACTATCTTCCATTGGAACAACCTCGGATGCAAAGAAAGGATCCTTTAGTAGTTCCATAGCAGACGGCCTCAGCGAAACAGGCAACAAACACTTTTCGATAATCGCCTTAACTTGAGGATCCTCCACTTTTGCAAGTGCCATAGGCTTAATCCCGGATGAGACTTTCTTGTAAATCTGTGCTCCATTCGTGCACTCGGAATAGGGAAAATCAGTAGTAGCCAATTCCATCAAACACAGGCCGAAGGAATAGATATCCACCAGTTGGTTGTACTCCTCGTCGTAATACTCCGGGGCCATGAACTCTGGTGTTCCAACTAGCTCTTGAAGGGGACTTTCATGTAGAGCTGTTGCAAGACCGAAATCTCCAATTTTAACCTCACCATTCTCCAAATTGAGAAAAATGTTGTCGCACTTGATGTCGCGATGAACAATACGAGGGGTGCTCTGCGTGTGAAGATAATGCAGCCCCTGCAAAATCTGTCGGCCCCAATTCTTGATCGTCTGCACGTCAACCCCACAGCCGAGTTTCTTGATGTAGCGCCTCAAACTCCCAGAAGGGAATAGCTCAGTAATCATATTCACAGTTTTGTTCTTGTCGTCAATCCAGTAGCCGTAACACTCCATGATGTTGTTGTGGTGCAACGACTTCAGCAAGACGGCCTCGTTACACAACGACTGAGCGGATTTCAAGGGATCTTGGTCGTCTTCATCTAAGCAGATTTGATTCCAGGCTATCTCTGTTTGACCAATCTGATCAAATCCTCTATACACATCTTTGAAAGCTCCTCTCCCGAGTAACTTTTTGGAGCGCACGTATTGGCCGCACACAGATTTTTCTTCGATATCAATTTCGGAAAATCTCATTGTCTGATGACGCGCAAGAAACAACCCTTTGAGAACGTAAAACGCAAAACGTTAAAGAAAAACCTGTTCGGAAAAGGCTTCCATGGCGATCGAGAATGAATCGAGAGTTGAACAAGAACACGTCGAAGTGCAGTAACCATCCATCGATCTCTAAAGGAATTTTCCAACAAGGAGATAACTGATTCTTTTTTTCCGAATCAATCGAGCTAATTAAGTAATATATTTGTGAACTCTGTTGATAGATAAACCACAACACAAAGAATGTAATGTAATATAGATTATAGTGTACTGTAGTTACGTTGGAGGAGAAGAGAAAGGGAGTCTGTGTGCGAGAGATTGATTAAGAGAAACAAGATTGATTTGATAATAACGCTATGTGATGTGATTGTAAAGATTCAACCTGATTTTATTGGAATCAAAAACAGATTTATGCTTATCAGGGAATCTTCTCAATATGAATCCTGATAGGACGACGCAAATATGTGTACGTGGATATATATAATTTGCTTCCAAATTCTTAAATCTAATTTTTCTTTTAAATCAAAGATTCTTTTAAACTTTCCACAATATGATGTATTCTACTTTTTTTTTGTTCTCAATATATATTTAAAATTTATATATTATTTAAGCCCTGGTAGGATAAAGTTTCAGGCCATATATCCGGGTCAGACTCCTATTTAGTTTGATTCCTTTAAAATATATGTTTCATAATTAATTTACTTTTTCCACCGTATCATAAATACATATAGGTCCTAATGTGTGTGTGTGTGTGTGTGTGTGTGTGAATTTTTATGTTAATTAATTCAATTTTAACATTTGAATAATTTCTTCGCAATTTTAATATTAATTTTGACTGTTTGAGCCTTTGACCGGTTTGTTTCTGTACATGATAAAACTGTATTATGGAGATTAAAACATAGAATTTTCAAATAAAGGAAAGTTGTCAAAAAGAAGCCTAAATGCAAAATCAATTTGCAGGACAATGTGTACGTAGCACATGATGAATTATATATTAGGTTAGCGATAATTATCAAATTAATAATTGTTGTTAAAATTATTTTATTCTATTCTCTATTTTGCCTTTGTCAATCAAAACACTGAAAAGGTTCCATATTTAAATATTACTCATGCCAACTAATTACTCACTCTTATATTATTAAAACTCAATCAATTAAGTCGTAGTGGTCTAATCTGTTAGTTATATTTCTTTTATTGATAATCCCAAAATTGCAACTCTCTAGATAATCAAGTCTATTCACTGTTGAGACGAAGATCCCACGTGATGTTCATGTAGAATGTCATCTTTCAGGCTATGCTGAATACGTGATGCAGGAGGACTGGTGCCAGGGGTACCACGAGGGGAAGGAATAAACAATGCCGATTGTGAATGAACTGGATTCCTCCTAACGGCTCCTAACAGGACAAAAGTTAGAGTTATAGATGGCCCTTGTTATGCCATAGGCGGACTTTGCTGCATAGGAGGCAGAGGTTCCACAAAAGCCGGGATCGTCTGTGTAACCTCGCCGGCCGCGGTTTCTAGGGCAACACTCCCACTTTCATTTCCAAAAAAATATTTTGGATAGTTGCCCTTAATTGACTCGTAGTGATGTATTTTTTCCCTTGTCATAAGGAGGGGAAATGCGATAATTATTCTCGTCCGCCATCACTGACAAAAATAGAAAAACAGTTTCTTAATTAGTGTATGAGGATGAGATGATGGGAGAGGTGATAAAGATGATGAGAGAAAATGAAAGGGATGGGGCGTATTTATAATGCCCTCTCCATCCAAGTCGTCGGTTTTGCGACTATGTGCGGCGATTTCGCTCTTCTACTCTTTTTTTTTTAAAAAAATAAATTAATGAAAAAGGGGTTCATTGCCGACGGCCTTGTGCCGTCGACAATAACTTGTCCTAATGGTACAAAACTGTTGGGAAAAATCCTAGAACTTGTCGACGCCTCTATGCCTTCAATAATGTCATTTGCACATTTACGATGACTTTCCCATTGTGAATGCACTCTTTTGGTGTAGTGAATTATCTGCGGATTTTAGTCTATGCTTTAATTTGAATTTGTAAGGTTGTTTTGATCATTTTAATATTTTTTACATAAAGGTGGTTTGGATAATTTCTCAAACATGAGAGACCGTAACTTGTATAATTATCTCATAGTTCAGGGGTGGTTTGTGTAATTCTCCCTTTCCATTATTATAATTCAGTGATCACAAATATTGGTCTTGTGTACGAAATGTTTATCTTCTTACTTTAGTTTCTTTTACTTTGATTAATGAATAGTCCAATACTAATTCATATATGCTTTATTGTTTTCATATATAGATATATATATATATATATATATATATATATCTCAATGTCTTATAAATATAGTGTTTCAGTTTAAATAATAATAATAATAATAATAATAATTATTATTATTATTATAATAATTTGTATTATTAACAAGTTTATCTTGGTTTGAATGCTCATAGTAGCAAATGTACGTCGATTATTTGTTTAAAAATCAATACATTTTAAGACTAATATCTTAATCTGCTTTAAAGTCTATACTATTATATAAATAAAGACAAACTGTGACACCAAATTTTTGATTTCTAGTTTTAGCCCTATAATTTTAGTGTTGCACAAAAAAGATTATTATTAAGTTCCTATTTTAGCCTTATAATTTAAGCAGAATCATTAATTACAATAATTATGGTGATTGGTGATTTAGTTTTCCAAAATTTGGATCTTTTTATAGAAATTATATATATCCTTATATATGTAGTCTTTTCTCATTAAAGTTATATTCTGCACTACAAATTAAAAATATAATCACGCGGGGGCCGTGTGCCAACGTTTCTAGTTATGATAAATTAGAAGAATAATAATTGGTGTGAGAAGAGATAACTAGACTGAGTATTAAATGTTAGAGACGATTTAGTTTTATAATATATGGATAGTCAATAAACATATATGATATTTAGAAATTGTAACGTTAAAGTGTTCGATACACTTAACTAAACAACCATTTAAAATATAAATTTTCTCGCAGGCCCACAACTCAAAACCTAATACATAAAAATATAAAAAACAAATGAAAGATAATTTTTTATCTAGTAATCTCATTATGCATATTAAAATAGAAATTGTTGAAAGCTTTGGCGTTGATTCAATAATTGATGAGTTTGATCGTATCAAGAAACGTATATCACAATTTAAAGTGCCTAAGTAATTTTGATTACCAACTATTACTCTTGATGGATGTTTGACATTGTTTATTTTAATTTCATCTTGATAGATGTTAAGTGCTATGTTAAAAGGTACAATTTAAATATTATAGGTTAGTTACTGATGATAAACATATTTTTTCTTAAAGCCAATATTTTACCATTGATAAATTTTGTTTTGTATATTGAATCATTATTTTAATAAAATAAAAAAATTATTTAGGATAATCTCGCCCCATTTCTCTAAATTTTGGCTCTGCCCCTGCGTACAAGTACTGTGAACGTAGCAAATGATGTGTTAAAATTGCTTAATCAAATGACGAGGAACCGCCATGTTTATCCAGAATGCTGTGCCAACACTGCTCACTCCGGATGTTGCCTCAACACTTGCTCCAACATTGTCACGTGTCAAGGCATCACGACTGCACGTTTGACTCAACATGGCGGGAATTACACACGTTCTCAATATTTACCCGCCGTCCCGCCCACGACTCCTAATTCACCTCTAATTTCCTCTTTCACCTCCGTAATTTTTTTTTTTAGATTCTCAAAATTTAATTAAACCCTAAAATCTCACTATCTTCCTTATTTACTCACGTAGGTAATAATGGGAAAGAAATCAACAATTGTAGATCTTGCCAACATTGCTGCAGCAATTGCATCTGATGCAGGGGGAGTTCAACCCCGAAGAAGCACCCGCTCACGCACAATTGTGGTTGCACCAGAACCACCCAAAAGAAACGCGACTCCTGTTTACATTAGAAGGAATGTAACGTAAAAAAAGGGCACTTCTACTAGTGTTGAGCCAACACATGTTTCAGAACATGTTGCGCAGACACAAGAATCTGCTGATGTTGTCACCGCAGGGGCACATGCGGATGTTGTCACAACACATGATCCTGCAGATGCCGAAGTAACACTAAATTCAGCCAACATCAGTGAGGTTGTTCCTCTTGCAGACGAACAAGTGAAACAGAGGTTGTAGAACCTGAGAAGACTCAATCACATGCCCCACATGCTGACATTGAGGGGGAGAAAGAAGCAGGACAGGTGCAAGGTCATGATGCTGCTGCTAGTGAGGACGAGGAATCTTCTGAAGATGAGGAATCTGATGATGAAGATGAAGAGGAGGGTTCTAATGAAGAAGAAGAGGATGATGAGGATGAATGAACATATGAGGAGGAAGAAGTCGGTGAACCAATCTAGCTTGATGTTGTGCCAACATCGGCCGACCCTGATATTGACCCAACACCCACTGATCAGAATGTTGATCCAACATCAGCGGACCAGGATGTTGAACCAACAATGGAGTCTGATGAGGAGTCAGAGGATAAGGCGCCAGAGACATTTGAAGCCGATTTTCCCACTACTCAATACAATACGTACTTCTTGACCAGAACTGCAAGTAAGTACTATGACCTTGTTAGAGGAAGGAAAATATGGGTTGAACAAACCTTAATTGTTGATGACTATAAAAAGTATAGTGTTAACCGTAAAAAATAAATACGAGACTAAAAGGAGATATTATTCCTAAATATAGGCAATAATACATGGACAATACTATTGTCACGAGTACTTCCGATGAGATGTACCCACTCCTAATGAGGAGGCCCCTTGGATGTTGCTCAAACCCCTCGGTCACTGACCTGAAGCGGTAAGAAGTGACATCCGAGGAGATACTTAAGCGTCCCTTGGAAAGTCAACGATGAATAAAAATAGATATCGACGCGGCATCGAAAAAAGAGAAAACTTGATGGACCCGCGCGACTTCGATATCCATCAATGCGCCAAGAGGGACCACAACGGACCCAGGTCCCAGAATCTTATGAGAAAACTTCCTTGCTGAACACTCCTCAAACATCAATTACCCTCGAAACATCATTCCGAAGAACAAATGCTAGAGTAAAGCTATATCTACATACTAGAGTCCAAGAAGGCCTTCTACGAGGGCCTGAGTCACAAAAATATCACTTCCCGAAGGCCCAGCAAAGCCCTCAGAAATCAAATCAGACCCCTCGGAAACCCTGCCTAACCCGCGGAACCCGAGACCAAGATAGAAGCACCTATCGGACTACACATCTGAAGAAGGCATCCCAAAGATAGACTGCTATCGAAACTACCACAACATCGGACGAGCATTCTGCCCCACCTCATTTCCGAGAGGTATAACCCATCGGAGAGAATAAGTCAGAAGAATCAACCTATCGGAGCCCATGGGAGCTATCGGAAAGGATATAATTCACCATAGTCAGCGCCCCAACAGCAGATATACCAAACAGATAAAACTTTATCTTATCTTGTTCACTTTTAAGTGTGTCATGACACCTGTATTTACTAGACACATGCATAACGACACCTGTCCCTAATAAATTCTATATAAAGGGAGGTGATCAAGTAAGGAAGGGGGACTTAAGTCACACACACCAACATATTGACCAAAATTAAGGAGTGGAATTCAGTGAATAAAGGAAAGGATATTATCGTACTGTTATTTTCCATAAAATCATCGTTTTTTGAATCACGGGTAGGCGTTCCAACCCAAAAATAATACTCGTTAAATAGGGAATAATATCCAACCCGTTAACAAAGTGGTGCCGTCTGTGGGAACGCCATAATATCTGCCCTCGAGAGTATTCAACAAACGTGGGAGTAGTCACGATGGATGATCTGTTCGAAAGTGAAAGTCCTCAAACTCACCGCAACGACTCGGAGGAAACTTTGCCAAACTACCCATCGGGTACTAGAGACTTTATTAATATTCCCCGCTCTGTCTATGAAAGGCTTGTAGATGCCACGGCTACGCCAGCGCTGCAAAGGAGGGAAAACTCCCGAAACTGGTCCTCTGTCTCCCTCGGACATAGAAATTTCCCATCGGAAGAAGGTACCCCCTATGTGGGATGGAATCCAACTCCTGTCCTCTGGCACCGTGAACCCCTGCAAGAGTCACAAAGGTACGTTAGTTATGAGAGAACCCCGATGAGGGGTCGAGGAAGAGAATTTTCCCCTCCCTCGGACTATCAGGGAGATAGTGATTGCACCCTATGGGGAGTGATGGATGGCTTATGCAAAGAATTAAGTGATATTAAGAAAACCATGGCCCCTAAAGAGGATCCCACATTCAAAACCTCCCCTTTTTCTCCTGAAATTGCCCTAGCTTCTGTCCCCTCGGGGATGCGACCGGTTAATGTTCCCTTATACACTGGGGAAGCTGATGGAAAGGACCCACAAGACCACATCCACCAATACCTGGTCGGAATGGATCTAACCTCGGCCCCAGATCATGTTTTATGCCGCGTATTCCCGGTTACCCTCGGTGGCCGGGAACAAGCTTGGTTCACTCACCTTCCTTCTAACTCCGTTACGAGTTTTGACCGACTAGCTCACTTATTTGTGCGGCAATTTGCCTGCAACCGACGATATCCCAAATCCGCTACCAATCTCTTCACGGTCAAACAGCAGAAAGATGAACCCCTACGATGGTATATAAAACGCTTCACGGACGAGGCTCTGGATGTCCCTAACGTTAGCCCGACCATACTGGCGGACATACTAACTCAGGAGCTTCGAACGGGGGATTTCTTCCGATATCTCATGGGAAATCGTGTCACGAACATGAACGAGCTCATGCAGAAGACTGAGGTATACATTTTAATGGAGGAAGCGGAAGATACGAAGAAGCGCATGGAACAAGAGGACAATGAGCATCTAGAGCGCGCCGAGAGGGAAACAAAAGCTCAGGAAAAGAGTAAAGAAGGAAAACCTAACCCGCGTAGAGACAAATGCGGTATAGTCAAAAAATTCCTTCGACCCGTGCCGCTACCCCCAATGACTATTACTCCCCCGGAGGTACTCAACATAATGAGAGGCAACAATGAGCTGCATTGGCCTCTATCAGCCAAATTCCCTAATCGAGACAAGGACACGGGTAAGTACTGTAAATACCATAAAACCTATGGACACACCACCGAGGAATGTACCACCCTGCGTAGAGAAGTACTTCGCCTTCTAGAAGTGGGATATTTGAAGAATTACTTTAAAGAAAATAATCCTGAAGAACCCAGAACGAATGTATGGGAAAGGTCACGAAGGGAACAAAAGGAAGCAACTCCTACTGGCCGGTCCCGAGGGAGAACCACAACACACCGCCGGTCTCGAGAAAGAACCTCGGAGCATAGGCGACCCCGAGAGTGGACATGGGGGCGTTAGCGGAACTCACGAGAAAGAACGACATGGCATCGAAACTTACCCCCTCCACCAGAATTGTATGAAGATAACGCCCCATCGGGACGAACAATCAACATGATCGAGGGGGAGATATCTCAATAGCGCCCCAAGGTAAGAAGAAAAAGTATCTAAAGGAAGCCAGACGAACAGAACAAGGACCCCCCGTGTGCTCCGTTCAAGGAACACTGCTACCCAGCATTACTTTCGGGTCCAAAGAGCTGAAAGGTATAATTTACCCCCACAAAGACCCCCTAGTAGTCATGGCCGTTATCCACGGATTTGCAATTCAGCGAATCCTCATTGATACGGGCAGCTCAGTGGATGTCTTGTTCCTACCCACTTACCTGGCCATGGGATTGAAAAAAGAACAGCTAAAGATAGCGGACGTTCCCTTAGTAGGTTTCTCGGGAGAAGCCTGCCACACTCTTGGAACAGTGATCCTGCCAATGTCATGGGGGGAGGGAGCCCTTCAAAGAACGGAGCCCACTAAATTTTGGGTAGTAGAGGCCTCTTCACGAACATACAACGCTATATGCGGAAGGCCTTCCATCCGAGCCTTCGAAGCGATCCCTTCTACTCTACATCTTAAGGTAAAATTTCCTACCCCTTCAGGTATCAAATAAGTCCGAGGAAGCCAATCTAAGGCCAGGGAATGCCGCATGAATGCTATTCCCTCGGAGGAGGACGAGATCCCCCTCGGAAGCAACAAGAAGCGCAAATCAGAAGAGGTCCGGGTTCAACCTGTGGAAGAATTGAAAATAGTGGAAATAGCGGAAGGACACCTTGAGAAGGTGATTAAGATGGGCACCAATATGGAGCCCGCAGTGGAAGCCCAATAAGGTATGCCAACACTTTCTTAATGTGAAACCTGGTGTTAAACCCATCCAACAAAAAAAAGAGAAAGATGGGGCCTGAGCGCAATAAAATCATTCGCTCGGAAATCCAACGCCTTCTCAACCTAAAGCAAATCCGAGAGGTCATTTACCCCAAATGGTTAGCTAATGTCGTACTAGTTCCCAAGCACGGAGGAAGATGGCGGATGTGTGTTGACTTTACCGATCTCAACGGGGCTTACCCGAAAGATTGTTATCCCTTGCCCAACATAGATCAACTGGTCGACTCCACTGCTGGGTGTGCACTGTTATCAACCCTAGACGGGGACCAGGGGTACAATCAAATCCCGATGGCAGTAGCGGACCAAGACAAGACTAGCTTCATTATCGACGCGGGCACGTTCTGCTACCTGGTAATGCCATTCGGGCTTAAAAACGCCGGTGCCACTTACCAAAGGCTGGTAAGTCTCATGTTCGCGGGACTTATCGGAAAGTCAGTAGAAGTCTACGTGGATGATACTGTGGTTAAAAGTAACACTGCTGAAGAACACCCCGAGGACCTACGGAAGGCATTGATTATCATGGATAACTTCGGAATGAAGGTTAATCCTAGAAAATGCTCCTTTGGAATCCGAGGAGGGAAATTTTTAGGATTCATGGTCACCGAAAATGGAATAGAAGTAAATCCCGAGAAGGCGGAGGCTATCGTGGGGCTACCCACCCCAAAGACTGTCAAAGATGTTCAAAAATTAACAGGCAGAATGGCCTCCCTGAGCCGATTCGTTTCCAAATTCACAGAAAAAGGACTCCCCTTTTTCAAAACACTCCGAAATGTTAAGGAATTCCAGTGGACTCCCCAGTGCGAAAAAGCTCTCGAAGAATTGAAGAGGTATATGCTGAAGCCTCCCTTGTTGGTAAAACCTTTACCTCAAGAAAAACTCTTCCTTTACCTATCGGTGGGGGAAGAAGCCATCAGTGCTGTATTGGTCAAAGAACAAGACGGAGAGCATCATCCGGTGTACTACGTCAGTAAAACCCTCCTCGGAACAAAAACCAGGTATACCCTGACCGAAAAACTTGTCCTAACTTTGATTACCACAACACGTAAGTTACGTCCCTATTTCCTCTCCCACCCAATCACTGTGTTAACAAAACACCCTTTGAGGGCAATCCTTAATAAGCCCGAGTCATCGGGGCGATTGATAAAATGGGCGGTAGAACTCACTGAGTACGATATCTCCTACGCCCCGAGACCTTCCATTAAAGCACAAGTCTTGGCAGACTTTGTAATGGAATTAACAGGCATCGGGTCCGAGGAGAAGGATCCTCTATGGCATGCCTATGTAGATGGATCTTCTGTAAGCACACATGGGGGGCCGGAATAGTACTTGTAAATCAGGATGTAGAAGAGGAGAGACTCCACTTCACGGTCAGGATTGACTACCCCCTTTCCAACAACGAAGCTGAGTACGAATCCCTTCTGATTGAAATGAAACTCGCTCGGGAAGGTGGAATTAGAAGAGTGCTCGTCCATAGTGACTATCGACTAATTGTTCAGCAAGTCAATGGCTCGTATGAAGCGAAGGACGGAAGGATGCAGGATTACCTTCGACTAGTTCATCAAAGACAATGATGGTTTGATAAGTGTAAAGTCACCCAAATCCCACGGGGGAAAACCAAGAGGCAGATGCCTTATCAAAAATGGCCAGTCAAATGGCTGCGGTCCACACCCGAAGGATCACTCTACTCCAGATCAATGAGTCCGAGAAGACCGTAGGTAAAGAGGTAAATGCCACAATAGATCCCCCATCTAGTTGGGTGTTCCCAATCAAAACTTATTTGCAAGATCCGGAAAAATACTCTGAGGACAAGGCCATACTACACGCCATGTCTAAGAAAACCATCTGATATTTCCTTAAGGACGAAATACTATTTCGAAGAACGTATCTCTGCCCCCACGCCCGATGCCTTAACAAGGAAGAGGCTCAACTGGCCCTAGCAGAAACTCACGAGGGAACCTGCGAAAGCCATACCGGGGATGAAAGCATGGTCGGACGCTTGATTCGGCAAGGTTATTACTGGCCCACGATGGCAAAAGATAGCAAAGCCTATACCGAAAGATGTAAATCGTGCCAAGCTTACGCCCCTCGGGTCCATCAGCCCGCAGCCCCGTGGGAACCTCATTTGACACTTTGGTCGTTCTTCAAATGGGGCATAGACATAGTGGGCCCACTTATTCCTGATGCCGGTCAAAAGAAATTCCTACTTGTGGCGGTTGACTACTTCACTAAGTGGGTAGAAGCAGAACCCTTAGCTCGAATTACCGCGGGCGCCGTCATCAACCTCTTATGGAGAAATATTATGTGCCGCTTCGGCATCCCTCGGAACCTAGTAAGTGATAATGGCCTACAGTTCACTAACCAAGAGTTAGACAAGTGGTGTGACCACTGGGAAACCAAACATCGCTTTACCTCGGTGGGATACCCCCAAGTGAATGGACAGGTAGAAAGGACCAATCGAACTCTCCTAAAGAACATGAAGGCCCGAATCGATTGGCATAAGGCCAAGTGGGTTGAAGAAATACCCGGCATACTATGGGCCTATCGGACCACCCAGAGTATCGCTATAGGCGAAACTCCCTTCAGCCTAGCCTATGGTTGCGAAGTAGTCCTGCCCTCGGGAGTCTCCATAGAAAGCTGGCGAGTCCGAGAGTACGAGGAAGTAACCAACAGCTCCAACTTAGCCTTGGCCCTTGATCTACTTGAAGAAAAGAGGAACCGAGTAGCCGTTCAGATGGACGAATACAAAGCCCGGATGTCACGCTACTACAACGCTAAGGTAAAACCTTGGACCTTTCAAGTTGGAGATTTAGTAATGAAATGGATCGGGGTTTCCAAGAATGTAGGCAAGCTTGATCCCCGATGGGAAGGACCCTATAAGATATTGGGAATTGTGGGGCCCGTAACCTATCTTCTCGCCAACTCCGAAGGCGCAGTACTCCGCAACACCTAGAACTCAGTTAATCTTAGGAAGTACTACGCTTAGTATAATGCAATAGTTGTACATAAATAAAAAAGTTGTTTCTATATATCGAAGGCTCCAATACAAAGACCAAAAGGAAAAAGATTGCAAAACAAAACGATGACTCTATAAGAAGGTCATCACAGCAATCTGACCCCGAGGAGCCATCTAATACAAACAGCTAAAACAAAGCATTTAATACTAATAGTGAACCCTCACCCAGAGGGATATTTGATCGTATCCGATACAAAATGGCCAATGACTATTCCTGCCTACACTAAGCATCCTCGATTGGACGCTTCCCTTCCCGGACAAGACGACGATGGTGCTCCTCGGAGGGAGAAACCGGATCACCTAGCGGAATTACTGGATCCTCGAACGCTGAAGATGAGACTTCCGCAAAAAACCCTACGGATATCCAGCTCTGGAATGGCGAAACCCGAGGGAAACCCGGGCAAAGCCTGAAAAGCCTCTCGACACAACCGATAACCGATACGGACCAGATGACGCATCTCTCCCTGGAGGGACTCCCGAGGGCTAGATGGACCCACTATCCCCAACACCGCTTGAACCTGGGCCATTACTAGAGCCACCTCGTGGGTACGAGTAGTCTCCAGCAGCCGTTGATTCGCCACATCTCTCTCCCTCGTGACATACAATAATCGCTCATCGGAGAATCGAATCTGGTCTCTCAAGGCTTCCATACTCCTCTCTAAACCCAAGACCCGGGCCTTTTCAAGCACCAGCTGGCGCTCCAACTCCCAAGATTTTTTCCTCTCAGATTGCAATATTTCTCCGGGGACATCCCTAGCGGTCTCTCTTTCAGCGGTCAAATGAGCTATCTCTTCGTAAGCCTTACACAAGCACTTCTCTAGCTCGTCCCGACGACGATAGACCAAATCAGGACCAGAAGAGGAATCTCCCCGGGATCCAATGGCATTCAAAATCATGTAAAGCTACATGAGAACAAATTATTACCACTCGAGCGATAAACAAGGTTAGTATTAGATACAACAAATAAAAGTTGTTATACCTCGCACAAATCCTTGCAGGCTAGATCCTGAAGGCTAGATATAGGGAGAATTTTCATTAGCTCACAATCTGGTGCATTCAAGAGACCACTCAAAAAGTTCCGGCAAAAGTCTGTGACCGAAGGAGAACTAGGGGCAGAACCATGCTCTTCGAGGGAATGAATACCCGTGAGGAAAGGATTTCCTTCGAGAGGCGGGCGAGCAACCCGATCCGGGCCCTTCCCCAAAGGTCTGGACCCACCCAGAGCCGAGTAGGGGAGATCCTCCCCTACCTCGTTAATAGCACCAACATCTAACCCAGGAGAAAGACGCCGTATCCGCTGATGAATCGGACACTCCCTCTGGAGAAGAGCAGAGATTGAATCCTCCCCGACAGTGGAAGATCGAGTATTTACTAGGGGGGCTGCGATAAGCAAACTTCTCGGATCTTCATTCCCTAAGGAAGGACTCGTTGCTTCTTCAAAACTTTGCTGGGCTGAATCACCTTCTTCCGATAAAAGGTAATCATCACTTGATGTTTGTATCAAAAAAGCTTTGTCAAAAGGTTCAATCGCAAACGCGTCCATCTCCGAACCTGTCACAACGGAGAACATATTATGGGCCCGAAGAGGACAAAAGCATCAAGGATAGTAAAGACCCGAGAAAGAACTTACAAAAATAGAAATTACGGCACATCGGCTGAACAGGGAGACTAAATGCCTCAACCCCTTCTTGAAGCCGAGCCAAAACCATGGATTCTGGGAATTCTAACAAACCGCTCACATCATAAGATCCTGAGAACAACCCAGAGCGAGACAACATCACTGCCTCCCGTGCCACAATCTCAGAGGTGGGGGTAACATACCCTAAGCCCCATCGGAGAGGTATTCCCCATAAACTAGCCTATTGGCCCTTCGGATGAACAAAAAAGAACCTCCGACTCCAATCCCCTCTACGAGAGCAAGGGTTGGATACACGAGTGAAGGCTCTAATGTTTTCCCGATAGACCAGGCTAAAGAAAGGAGGACCACCCGGATAGGGGCGCAAGGAGAAAATAGCCTCCACCCAATGAGGAGTCATGGGAAGATTCAAGAGCTCGCAACAAAGAATATACCCCACCAAGTGACGATAGGAGTTTGGCGTAAGCTGACTGGGGCACAGTTGCCAATAACGAAAGAGAGTTTGAAGAAAGGGGTGAAAAAACACCCGTAACCCATAACGTACCTGATCGCAATACACTGTTAGATAACCCAAGGGGGGATCATAAGCCTTTTGATCGTAGAACGGTACAAGTACATCGTACTTGTTATAATCCATGTTATACTCAGCAAAGAGGGTCGTAAGAGACCCCTCGTGCTCATTGCTCGTGGCTGTCCCGACACGATCCCGCCCCATTAACCTTGAAGGATTTAAAGGAAGCAATTCAAGGACTGAAGACTGATCCACAAGGGTGTAGGGTCCTCGGCCCATGAATACCTCTCGGATGTGATTCATCATAAGAGAATTAGTGTGAGCAGACCGTGCCGATGCTCCCCTCGAAGAGCTACCCAAAATAGCAGCTATGTCATCCTCTAAACTGTCTCTCTTAGAAGAAAAGCTATTCAAAGAAGCGTGGCGTATCCCTAGCGAAAGCGAAGGAGTCCGAACCGAGTTTTGAGTAGAACTATGGGATGAAACGGATCCTCCTCGCCTGTAATGTGGGGGCATCATCTCCTCAAGTAAGTGTTTCCTCCTAACTCACTATTATTTAATTTAAGAGAGAGGGAAATCAAAAACAAGATTAAAGAGATAACCTTACGGGAGAATTAGTAGACTTCTCTTAGTAAGTAGAAACATATATGATTAACATTTAGTTCTTATATATTTATCATCCTATGATTAAATAAGTCTACTTAATTAAAGTAGAAGACACGTGTCGAAAAGGTTCTCCTACTTAAGGAAAGTACACGCTTAATATTAGCATGCAAACTGACACCTCCTACTTAGGAGAAAACTTAGTCAGCAAGGTTAAATGGTCATCCTTATCTCCTCCGGTTATAATTGATTAGAGAATAAATTTAACCTTTGTGAACGATAAAATGGGATGAGGAGAAAAAGAAAAAAAACAGTCGTTCATTTAGAAGCCGAGAAGTCCTCGAAAAAGAATACATTTACAAAAGGAGTTTATTAAAAGCACGAAAAGGGAAGTCACAAATACATAAAAGTCCTAAACTATGCCCCCGTGGTTGAGGGGGCGGGGCGGAATGCGAAGGAAAAGTCGCCTCGGCCAAAGTACCCATCGGAGCCCAACGAGAAATAGGAGAAAACATCTCTCCAGAACCACTAAGCCATTGAACTCGGACTACTCGCCGAGCGCATCGGAGAAGGCGCAGGAGAAACCCGAGGGGATAACACGCCACCAAACCTCCCCGTCAGTACTCGGCAGTCCTCGGAAGATGGCTTCTTTAGCTTCCGAAGGTCAAAGGCCTTCGAGAAGTTCACGTCCGGCCGTAGTAAGGGCTTCGCCACCCTAGCACACTCCAGATAACCCCACAACATATGACCTGACAAAAGCTCCTGAGATGGGCCCTCGGAGGTTTCCGAGTGCTGTCTGGAAGTCTCCTGTTGAGCCAATAAAACCGCCGCATCAACTTTGGCTTGCACCGCCTCGGGAGAGAGGAATGTCGCCAACTTTTTTTCTGCTGACTCCGCCCTATCAGTAGTCTGGCCCGACATCTCCTGAAGATCCCTCTCCCTAACCAAGCTCTCGGCTACCTCCTTCTCAAGGGCAGCGATCCGAGCATTGAGATTCCCCTCGGACTCTTTCTTCTCCTTTTCCACAAGGGCTACCCTAGCTTTAGCAGCTTCCTCGGATGCTTCTATCTGCTTACATGTAGATTCCGCCTTCTCTAGCTACGGTGCAAGCCCTCGTTCGTCTTCTCAACCTCTCACAGAGTGTACTCGAAATCAGAGATTTTGGTAAGAAGCACCTCTTCCCTCGTTTGACTCTCCCTATCCCTGAACAGGAGAGGTGCCAGTTGCTCTCGGAGCGCTTTCCCCTCCTCCATATCCTTCAACCCGCGCTGTTCAACGACGGTGACTGCCTCCCGAGTCTTTCCTATCTACAAGAAGGAAAGCAAGAGAACAAAGTGAGGAAAATAGCACATATAACACAAGGAAAGCAAAATACGAATAAAAAAAGGGGAAACTTGGAACTTACCATAAGCCCCATCCAGTTGAGGCTGGTATATAAGAACTAGAACCCTTCGGCAGGTACAGAATTAGAGGAAGCAAAGAACTGGAGGATCTCCTGATAACCATCCCCCACTGTCCAAGACGAAGGCCGCCCCTCTGGTCCACGAGGAGGCACGGGTGTTTGAAAAGTATGCCTTCTCGGAGATAGAGTCATCGGAACGGAATCCTTCGGAGGGCTAGTCCCTGGAATTGGTGTCACCACATCCGAATCAGTAAACAGAGCCCGAGGACCTCCAGTAGCTGTGGACGTGCCTACCTCTCCCACCAATGAGCTCAACAACTCCACTTTAACATCTTTGTCTTTAGAAGAGGGATCGAATTCCCCCTGTGTGTCCTCGGAGTCCCCCAGCGAAGCGTCCGGGTCAGGAACCTTAAACTGTGCCAAGAACTCTTCCTCTACAAAAGATAGCATACATGTATAAGAAGAGAGAATGAAACTAGAAAAATTATCACGCATAGAGGAAAAAACTAGGCAAAAGTGGCTTACCAAAGGAGACAGACTCTTCAACCATTGGTGCCTTGCCCTTATCTACAGTAGTTGCACCGCAATAGAGACCATCAGTATAAAAGCCCAACCCCTTCCAGAAAGTTCACAAAAATCTTAGTAAAGGCCAACCATAACTTACCAAGAGGGACAGGCTCGGAAACTACCCTCTCCGAGAACTCCGAAGATGTCGGAGATGAGGGCGCGACTCCACGAGGAGAGTCAGGAGATGGCTCCCTAGAAGATATGGCCACTACCTCAGCAGTATCCCGGGCAAAGGCCCCACCGCCTGTTCTCGAGGAAATGCCTTCCTCTGAAACCCTCGGAGAACTCCCCGTCTCGGACCCAGAAATTGGTACCAAAGCTAGACTTAAAGGGCCCACCTAGCGTAGTGGAACCGCGTTCTGGATCACCCCCGCAGCATCTATGAACAAAGGTGTGTAATCCTCATGCGTTCCTCCTACCTCCGGACCAGTAGGCTCGCCCATGGGAGCATTAACCTCCTCTTCATCATGATCACCCTCATCCGGAACGTCTGAAACTCCACTCGAAGCACAGGACCCGACTACGAGGAATACTTCGCCAAAACAGCCCCTACACCATCCGAGGACCACCGAACAGTTATAAGCATATTCCTATGGCAAAAGAAGAGACGAGAACAAAAACAAGGTACTTATTGAAAAGATTTAGGGCTTCGGGAGATAGGGACAGTGGCTTCTCGACTCGGTCATCGGTGAAAACTACATTATGAAGCTCGGATGTCTCGAACAACCTCAGAAAATTCTCCGACTCCACCAGAAGTTGCTGTGAAATCACCGGAGATAGAACTACCTCCTGATATAAAGTGTGCACGGGAGAGGCGCCTTCTCTCCAGTCAAAGGGCATATCACAAACACCTTATGCCGGTTGCACAAAGAAGTACATGTTCTTCCAGACGCTGTGCGAACTTATTGAAGCGTCTAAAATCCTCTTCTTGGAATGTTTGCTATTATCCCGATGGCAAACGTGGTAGAATGGGTACCCCCCGGGTGAGACCGCTATGTCAAAAATAGAAAAAAAAATGATCCACCCAGCACTCCAACCCATTTACCTTACACCAGGAGACGTAGATGCAGAGGGCGGCAAATCCGTTCGGAACCAGTTGGCTCGGACAGATGTTACAAGCCTTAAACACCTCGCAGAAGAAGGGCGGCATAAACGAGCGCCACCCATACCGCACCTGGGAAAAATAAACAGTCAACATCCCTGGAGGTGGATGGCATGCCCTCTGATCCTTCGTGGGAATTTGAAATCTAGCTCTAGTGGAGTTTAACAAATCCAGCACTTGCTCACGAGTAGCAATGCTCGGAACCTTCTCAATTTTTGCAAAATTGCGAGTAGCAGCGGCCTTCTTCGATTTAGAAACCCTAGCTTTTTAGAAGACGTAGCGCCGCCTTCGACTGTTGCGAAAACTTCGCCCTTCCTTTTACGGGTAAGAACTCCCGTCGGAACACCCCCCGTCCCCACCTGAGGATCAATTGGAGCAGTAACTCCAGAAGCGGTAGAGGCGGCAAGAGGATCAGTGTTGGTGGAAGAGGCCATCTGGACAAAACCGAGGAGGAAAGTATTTATCCGAGAAGAGAAAGAAAAGACGAGGAAACTTTTTGCTTTGAAGGAGAGTTGCTAAGTAGAGAAATTAGGAAAGTGAAAAGAGAATGAATAGTCCTCCTACTTATAGCCAAGAAGGAACAACGGTCACAAGGGTTCAAAAACGTGGAGCCTAGTTAAAGCTCCACGTAACTGCCGCGTATAAACGCCACGCACACGACCTATCGGACCGTTACCAACGGTCAGATGCTTTGAACTTTGAATCTGGTCAACCCCACCACCTGCGCCCCGAGATCCACACCACCAACAGTTCGCCATTGAAGACAATCAGGTAAAATCTCTTTGACCCATTTTTAAAATAATAAAATAAAAAAATATATACTAATAATAATAGTAGTTATAAAAATATATACATGCTCCCTCGTAAAAGCACCAAAAGACGAAAACATGGAAGACCAAGACTCGGACTAACCCCTCACCTCACTGAGGACGATGAATAAAATTTCCCTCGCCTCTACGAAGGCGATCGAAATTTGGGGGGGCTAGTGTTAACCGTAAAAAATAAATACGAGACTAAAAGGATATATTATTCCTAAATATAGGCAATAATACATGGACAATACTATTGTCACGAGTACTTCCGATGAGATGTACCCACTCCTAATGAGGAGGCCCCTCGGATGTTGCTCAAACCCCTCGGTCACTGACCTGAAGCGGTAAGAAGTGATATCCGAGGAGATACTTAAGCGTCCCTTGGAAATTCAACGATTAATAAAAATAGATATCGACGCGGCATCGGAAAAAGAGAAAACACGATGGACCCGCGCGACTTCGATATCCATCAATGCGCCAAGAGGGACCACAACGGACCCAGGTCCCAGAATCTTACGAGAAAACTTCCTTGCTGAACACTCCTCAAACATCAATTACCCTCGGAACATCATTCCGAACAACAAATGCTAGAGTAAAGCTATATCTACATACTAGAGTCCAAGAAGGCCTTCTACGAGGGCCTGAGTCACAAAAATATCACTTCCTGAAGGCCCAGCAAAGCCCTCGGAAATCAAATCAGACCCCTCGGAAACCCTGCCTAACCCGTGGAACCCGAGACCAAGATAGAAGCACCTATCGGGGTACACATCAGAAGAAGGCATCCCAAAGATAGACTGCTATCGGAACTACCACAGTATCGGACGAGCGTTCCGCCCCACCTATTCAACATTTCCGAGAGGTATAACCCATCGGAGAGAATAAGTTAGAAGAATCAACCTATCGGAGCCCATGGGAGCTATCGGAAAGGATATAATTCACCCTAGTCAGCGCCCCGTCAGCAGATATACCAAACAGATAAAACTTTATCTTATCTTGTTCGCTTTTAAGCGTGTCACGACACCTGTATTTACTAGACACATGCATAACGACACATGTCCCTAATAAATTCTATATAAAGGGAGGTGATCAAGTAAGGAAGGGGGACTCAAGTCACACACACCAACATATTGACCAAAATTAAGAAGTGGAATTCAGTGAATAAAGGAAAAGATATTCTCGTACTGTTATTTTCCATAAAATCATCGTTTTTTGAATCACGGGTAGGCGTTCCAATCCAAAAATAATACTCGTTAAATAGGGAATAATATCCAACCCGTTAACACATAGAGTGTTTCAGTTTCTTGAGTCTAAGAGTCTGCTATACTCTCTCATTGATATTGTTCCTTATGTCCCTGAAGTTGTTAGGGAATTTTATAGTAATCTGTCTAAGTTTGTGAATGTGAAAGGGCCTCCCACGTATAGGAGAGTGTATGTGAGGGACAAGTTCTACAAAACCAGTCCCTCAATTATTAACAATGCCTGGAAGATGTCAAGGAGACAGGAAACCATAGTTCTCACTCATGAGATGGTTGTGTTGATCTACAAACTAATGAAAGGGTATCCAGTGAACATGGGGGGGGGGGGGGGGGGGGGGGGGGGGATTTTCAGGACCATATCTGTTGTTGCACACAAGAAAGAGGCCATACTTCCTTTCCCATCCTTGATCTACAATATTCTCAGTAACCAAGGATTCCAGAAGGGTGAGAATAAGATCTTTGTGGACAAGACATGGTAACTTCATATCATAAAGAACAATTTTGGAGGAAACAGGATCAATGACCTACCCTAGAAGGATCCTAATGCTCTTGGAGGTAGTGGAACACAAAAGGGGAAGAAGAAGGCACAAACTTTCAGCATTGCCTCAACAACTGAGGATTATTTAGCCCCTACTGTGCCCATCAGTTCCACATTCATTCAGGAGAAGGTTGACTAGTGTGAAAAGATGATTGCAGATAGGCAAAGGGAGATAGTCGACCCAACACTGTAGTTCATCATTCTTATATTAAAGGGGAACAAATTAGAATAAGTTGTGTTGCTATATACTCTGAAATACAGTTACTTAAACAAAATTGGATACATGTGGAGTTTTGTGAAGAAATGCAAAAATGGAGAGATTGAAAGTGCAAGTGTTGCTGTGAAGTGTTAGTCCAACATTCTCGTAACTAGTGTTGGCACAACACTAAACTTAACACTGCATTGTCCGAGTTGTTTAATTATATTATTTTATTTTGCCTTTATTCATAAACTCACCTAGTTCCACAAGTTGTAGTCATCTCTGATATATTTCAGGAAATCAAGGACTCTAAGGATCGTGTGGATTAATACTTGAAGGAAGAAGATAAGTCGAAGAGAATTAAAGATAATATCAGAAGATCTCTTGAATATAAACATCAAAGGAGATTTTGAAATTATCTAAGCAATTAGAGAGCAATCATGTCCGTGTCAATCACGTCTACGAGAAGGGACGATCAAATCCTATAAGAAGGCGTGCTCGACATCAAGATTAATAATGAGACTAGAATAGGTTCCGAGAGATTAGAAATATTCTTGTAATAGTTAGTCTTATTTTTACTGAGTTTAATCTAGTGAACCTATAAACTCCATAGCTTATAGTAAGTTAGTGTTAGGATTGAGTTCCTTACCCAGTTCAGTTTTGTAAGATCATTAGATGCATATTTAGTGATTATTTGGCAGTAAGCCTCGGTAGGTTATATTCATATAACATGCTTAAAATTCATACTCCATGTTAGTTATTCAGCTGCAATTTACTCTCTAACGAGTGTTGGAACAACATCGAAGACAATTGGTGCTGGCACACCATTCTACTTCAACACAGCGTGTGAATCAAAAAGGGTACCAATCCCGATCCATACATGTACAACCGGCATTGTCTGTATAACCTCGTTGGCCCCGATTCTTAGGGCAACCTTCCCACTTTCATTTCCAAAAACATTTTGTATAGTTGTCCTTAATTGACTCGTCGTGATGTATTTTTGCCTTTGCCCTTATCTCTTCGAGAAGGATGGGGCATGCAATAATTATTCTTGTCGGCCATCGATACAAAACAAAAAAAAAGGTTTTCTTAATTAGTGTATGAGGATGAGATGTTGGGACATGTGATAAGGATGATGAGAGAAAATCAAAGGGAGAGGGCATATTTATAATGCCGTCTCCATCCAAGCCGTTGATTTTGCGGCTCAATGCTGCGGTTTTACTCTTCTACTTTTTTTATTTTTTAAAATTAAATTAATGAAAAAAGGGGTTCATTGCCGACGGCCTTGTGCCGTCGACAATAACTTGTCCCGATGGTAAGGAACTGTAGGGAAAATCCCATACATTACCGATGTCTCTATGCCTTCGATAATGTCATTGCACATTTTCGACGACTTTCTCATCTTTAATGCGTTATTTTGGTGTAGTGAATTATCTGTGGATTTTAGTCTCTGATTTGATTTGAAATTGTAAGGTTGTTTTAATTATTTTAATATTTTTTACATAAGAGTGGTTTGGATAATTTCTCAAACATGAGAAATAGTAGCTTGTGTAATTATCTCATAGTTTAGGGGTAGTTTGTGTAATTCTCCCTTTCTATTATTATAATTCAATAAATCACAAATATTGGTCTTGTGTACGGAATGTTTATTGTCTTACTTTAGTTTCTTTTACTTTGATTAATGAATAGTCGAATACTAATTTATATATGCTTTGTTCTTTTTCATATATATTCATATATTTATCTCAATGTCTTATAAATATAGTGTTTCAGTTTAAATAATAATAATAATAATAGTTATTATTATAATTATTATTAACAACCTTATCTTGATTTGGAGGCTCATAGTAGCAAATGTAAGTTGATTATTTTTTTTGAAAATCAGTACATTTTAAGACTAATATCTTAATCTGGTTTAAAATTATAATAAATTAGAAGAATAATAATTGGCGTGAGAAGAGATAACTAGATTGAGTATTAAATGTTGCAGAAGATTTAGTTTTATTATATAACGATAATCATAAACAAATATAATATTTAGAAATTATAACATTAGAGTGTTCGATACACTCAACTAAACAACAATTTAAATTATAAATTTACTCGCACGCTCAAAACCCAAAACCTAATACATAAAAAAATAAAAAACAAATGAAAGATGATTTCTTATCTAGTAATCTCATTATGCATATTGAAACATAAATTGTTGAAAGCTTTGACGTTGTTTAAATAATTGATGAGCTTTGATCGTATAAAGAAACGTATATCACAATTTAAAATGCCTAAGGAATTTTTGATTGCTAACTATTATTCTTGATGGATGTTTGACATTCTTTATTTTAATTCCATTTTGATGGGTGTTAAGTACTTTGTTAAAAGGTACAAGTTAAATATTATAGGTTAGTTATTGATCATAAATATATTTTTTTCCTAAAGCTAATATTTTAACATATAACATTTTTTTTCCTTTTTTGTATATTTAATTATTATTTTAATCAAATAAAAAAATTATTTAGGATAATCTCACCCCTTCTCTAAATTCTTCCTCTGCCCCTGCGTACAAGTACTGAAGGTAGCTAATGATGTGATAAAATCGATAAATCAGATGATGAGGAACCTCCAAGAACTGATTAACTTGTTGCACTGTAAAGGAAATGTCAGAGGTGGTGTAATCATCAAGCAGTTTAGACCTCCAGAAAAAACACCATAATAAACAAATTCAACATTTGTACGGTTTTAATATGCCTTATGAGGTGAGTCCAATATTGTTAATGGAACAAACCCATCTAACTCTACCGGGCAGACCAGATGCGCCCATAATGTGTTACGATTAACATAGTGTACGTAGGTGGTGATATGCAAAATGGGGGGGGGGGGGGGGGGGGTAATAGATGAGATTTAAAGTGATTTTTTCTCGCTTTTTTATTATGTAAAAGTTGATTTTTTTATTTTTATTTTTTGCTTCAAAAGAATATTTTGGATATCTTTGTGGCGGAAGTAATCGTTTTGATTGACGTTTATTTATTTAATTTTTGAATGATAATCTATGTGACTGACGTTAATGCTACGTTCATAATATCGTTGAAAGATTTTGAAAGATCGCGAATTTGTCACAACAATTGCGGTATCTGATAGTTACAACATTTGACATTTAGAAGACATGCACTTCTGTAAAAGCAGAAGACCGAGGCATTTGAAGACAGATTCTTAAACTAGAAATATATTTAGTCAAAGTTTTCTTGTTATGCTTAAGAGTCAAATCTCCGAATTATAATAGTTTCTTAAGAAGCTTCAAATCGTCGAAGGAACTTTAAATTGTCTTGAATGTTTCTAGACTCAAATAAAGTACACTGGAAGAGTTTCACAATATATATTCTAAAGGACAAATTAATATTTCTGCCCTGTAACTTTACACCGTTAAAAAAAGTGCCCTGTAACTATTAAATCGATAAAACTAACCTACGAATTGGCTTTTTTTGAATTTTTCTGCCCTCAGCTTGCCACCTCACAAAAAATGCCTCCGTGTCATCCGAGGTGGCTTTTTTGGCACACGCCATGGCTGCCACATGGAATATATTTATGACAAAAATATATTTATATTCAGAATATATATAAAAATATAAAAAAATATATTTGTGTATTAAAATATATCAAATATATATAAATATATATAAAAAAATAGAAAAATTATAAATATTATTTTTACTACTGAAATTAAAAATATAAATATATTCCATGTGGCAGCCATGGCGTGTGCCAAAAAAGCCACCTCGGATGACACAGAGGCATTTTTTGTGAGGTGGCAAGCTGAGGGCAGAAAAATTCAAAAAAATTCAATTCGTAGGTTAGTTTTATCGATTTAATAGTTACAGGGCACTTTTTTTAACGGTGTAAAGTTACAGGGTAGAAATATTAATTTGTCCTATTCTAAAATAACTAACTTTCAGTATAAACTAGAGTAAAATTAAATCTTCTACTGAGTAAATCTTGTACCAGAAGGAAATACAGATTTGAATTATTTTGAGAGAAATCCTCGTATAGTAGATCTGGTAGGACATGACTATGTTAAACCTTTTAGTTGCTAGCAACAAGATTTCTGTTCTTGGCTTAATGAATCGGGCCCTAATGAATCTTTCGTTACTCTATGATGTACGAGCTGCTTATAAGGACCTAAATATACAATCAAGACCAAAATCTAAAACTTATGCGATTCCGTTCATATGTTAGTTACACACAATTAGCTAATCTATCTATAGAAATTAAACTATGTTATTAACGAATAATATACATATTTCAGCAATTAAATAAATGATTGATTAATTGATGTTAACAAACATGACTTTGTCAATGAGAAATTGATATCACCGGTGTGGGAGAGGCTTTATAAAGACGTTCAGTTTGAATTAAGAGTACTGGTGATATGTAGAAGGGTGATTATTTGATTGTAATACCTTTCACAAATTGAATGACAATCTACCTCAATATATTTGTACCTCTATATATTTGTATATGCAGATAAATGTAGGACTGCCTGAATCACGCTACTATTATGTGCACGAGTAGGTTTAATGTTGGTGAAAGCCAAGTTCAACTAGCAAACCTCTTCAGAACAAGTCAATCTAATCATCAAGCAGTTTAGACCTCCTATGGACTTGTAATTTGCATGGAAACAACTGAAGCAATGCCTCAAACATGACAAACGAGTAATCTCATAAACAAGCATCAACACGACTACCATGAACAAGACTATTACTATGTGAAAAAATCACATTACAATCATTGTCAATCAACAGAAACCTAACTAGTAGGCAGTCCAGGTGTTAAGACATCAAAAAATTGAGTCCCGCTACTAAATTTGAATTTTTTGTCACTAGTTCACAAGCATTGGGTAATTTGTTATAACATATGAATCTTGAAGGCTCGACTTGCACCTCTATTTCTGGTTGACGAAAGTAATATAAAAACCACGAGGTCATCTGAGAACTGAGATCAAACTGGTCCATTCGGGAGAAATCTCCTAGCTAGGTGCTTAATAACTCCAAAAAAGAGCAGAACTCCTAGCTAGGTGCATAACAAGTTCACTCCTGTTAGTAAACAAGCAAGCATCTCATGAGTTTGAAGTCTAGCAACTGTTCGAGCAAAATAAGTAATAAGAAGCTCATATTGACAATAAGAGACAATGCAAAGAACCACTATCAATCCCAACACTCAATACACAAAAACAATCATCTCATGAGTGTGAATTTAAACAAAGGTCACATGAATATGTCATACCCTACTTCTGTGCAAATCAAACCCACAAATACACGTCAACAGTCTGTGAAGATTCTGTGTCCGTCACAACCCAAAATCTTTCAATAAGTCGTGCGTGCGTGTGTGTGTCCGCAGAATGTCACTCTCATGAATATCCACCAAATTCAATTTATGTAGCCCCAAAGTCGTCTTAACCTTTTGAAACAAATAATGCAATGCAGAGACATAATCAGTTAACGAGTCAGTAGCTTTCACGCTAAAAGCTTTTGGTGTAGGTAGCTATTTTCAAGAGGAGGAGTATCCTTTTTAGATAGATATTATATTGTTTGTATGCATTCACTCGGCACATTGAGAGCTTTCACGCTACAACCTTCTGATTTAGGTAGCTTTTTCCAACTTCGTAACCTTTTATGTCTCTGCAAGTACACTAAGTCCCAAGGGTAAGAGAATTTAGCACTGCGTAACTATTAATGGCAAATTTCAATCAAATAACAGTGAGGCGTGCTTAAAAAGGGCGCGACTTACTGAAAAACAAAGGTCGAATTTAGTCAACTTCACTTTCACAGAAGTTGATCATGTAAATGAGAGAAAAGAAAAGCACATGATAAGGAAGACATACATGACACCATAGTTTACAAGGCTAGAATGAGGTGTTTTCAGCACATGATGATGAGTCGAAGCTGATCTTGGAATTCATGGACACATCGCCCACTGACGACTGATAATTGTAAGAACTGTGCAAGAGTACTCCATCATGCTTAGCATCTGATACAACACCACTGGACTTGTATAAGGCAGCTGATATGTCAGAAAGAACTGAGGCGTGCATGCTGTACTCGTTTGCTCCAATGTATCCATTGCAGATTGAAGAAGTGTCCATTGCATCGACTTGTAAACTGGAACAGAACTTGGCAGGTGATTCTTCAGAGGCTGTAACGGAAGACGAAAAGTCTATGCAACTAATCATTGAGGACGATCTTGAACTATCTTCCGCTGGAACAACTTTGGATGCAAAGAAAGGATCTCTTAGTAGTTCTGTAGCAGAGGGCCTTAAAAAAGCAGGGAGTAAACACTTTTCGATCATCGCCTTAACTTGAGGATCCCCCACTTTTGCAAGAGCTCTCGGCTTAATCCCGAATGAGACTTTCTTGTAAATCTGTGCTCCATTCGTACACTCAGAATATGGAAATTCAGTGGTAGCTAATTCCATCAAACACAGGCCGAAGGAATAGATATCCACCAGTTGGTTGTACTCCTCGTCGTAATACTCTGGGGCCATGAACTCGGGTGTTCCAGCTAGCTCTCGAAGGGGACTTTCGTGTAGAGTTGTTGCAAGACCAAAATCTCCAATTTTAACCTCACCGTTGTCGAAATCGAGAAAAATGTTGTCACACTTGATGTCGCGATGAACAATACGAGGGGTGCTCTGCGTGTGAAGATAATGCAGCCCCTGCAAAATCTGTCGGCCCCAGTTCTTGATCGTGTGCACGTCAACCCCACAGCCGAGTTTCTTGATGTAGCCCCTCAAACTTCCAGAGGGTAAGAGCTCAGTAATCATATTCACAGTTTTGTTCTTGTCATCAATCCAATAGCCGTAACACTCCATGATGTTGTTGTGGTGCAACGACTTCAGCAAGACTATAAAAATAGAAGTGGATGCTGACATGGAATTGAAGACTAAACAATAAGAATCTTTCCTATATGGGAACAATTATAATTAATGGTTAGAAAAGCAAAGCATTGGTTAGAAAAGCAACGCATGGTTGTATTTACTTTACTTGTCTTCTAGGTTGTCTGTGACCTTTTGTATAAATAAAGAAGCTGGTACCATTGTAATAGTCAGATAAATAAAATAACATTTAAACATACAATAGCTTTTCATTATGTCTTCGTCTCTTTTCTTCTTCACGATAATTGCACTGTACCATTTCTATATGGTATCAGAGCAAGATGACGCCATTTCCGCTGCTCAATAATTGTACCACCATCACCATTAATACACCCAAAGTTCAGCAATGACAAATCCCACCTTACCAACAAACACAGCACCAGAAACATATTCTTCATCAGAAACCTCTCAATCGCCACGAACAACTGCGCATTACGACGATCCTTCAGATCCTCTGTTCTTACATCACGGGGAGAACCCCGCACACTGTCTCGTCAGCCAAAAATTGACGTCCCAGAACTACCACAAATGGAGCCGCGCCATGTACGTAGCTCTTCTCTCCAAAAACAAATTCGGGTTTGTCGACGGTTCCATACCAGAACCACCAGCGAGCAACCCGACCCATGGAAAATGGATTAGGTGTAACTACACCGTTCTGGGATGGATCTCAGCTGCACTGTCAGATGAAATCTCAAACTATACTCTGTTTGGTGATTATGCCGTTGAAGCATGGAGAGATTTGAAGCGAAAATTCTCAAAGTCAAGCAATAACAGAATCTACATGTTAGAGCAACAATTGATTAACACTAAACAAGAGGGAAATCCCATCAGCATTTATTTTTCCAAACTAAAACAGATTTGGGATGAGATAAATCAATATGATGAACCTACTATTTGTGGCAATGTCAACTGTGGTGTTTTGGGAATCTTGAATAGAAAACTTGAGAACAAAAGAGTGATGCAATTTTTAATGGGACTTGATGAATCATACACTCAAGTTAGAAATCAAGTTTTGATTAAAGATCCTTTACCTGGACTAGATGAGGCTTTTAATCATGTACTTCATGAAGAGGCCAACCTAGAGCTGACTAACCATTCCATGGTTACTGATGTTGCTGCTATGAATGTAAAATATGTTACTCCTTCATCTAACATTGCTCCTTCATCTAATATTGCTCCACAGGTTGCGGCACTTCCTAACCATTTCCAGAAGGGTCCTTATAAGCCTTGGAATAAACAATGGGGAGGAAATAAGCTCAACAACAACAGGCCCCCTTGCACTAAATGTGGTAAATCCAATCACACTGTGGATTCATGTTTTGAGATATTTGGATATCCCCCTGGCCACAAATATGCCAAGTTCAAACCTGGATATGCTGATACTGGACCAGGATTCAAATATCCACAAGGAAGTGTTAACCAAATGATGACTTCCAGTCAGCCAACCAACCACAGTGCTCCCATAACTCAAGATCAGTTTCAGCAACTATACAGCCTCCTTCAAGGTGGTAATAGCTTGGTTAATCCGGTGAATCAAGGTGGTAAGCCTTCCCATAATCCTGTGAACAATACCTCAGGTAATGTCAACACACACACTGTCCTTCATTTTGTCTCTTCTGTCAATCCTTTTTCTCATACATCCAACTCCATTTGGATCATTGATTCAGGAGCCATTGACCATGTGGTTTGTGCTCCACACTACCTCACAAATAAAGTCCCATTAATTGAAACACAAGTACAACTTCCCAATGGACACAAAACCAAAGCAACATTTATTGGAACAGTACACTTAACTGATAAACTTGTCCTCACCAATGTACTTTGTGTCCCTGCTTTCTGTTTCAATCTTATATCTGTCAACAAACTTGTCAAGTCCTTGACTTATTGTCTCACTTTCATTTCTGACTTCTGTGTTATTCAGGATCCTCACAACTGGGAAGTGATTGGGACTGCTAAAGCTGAACATGGTTTGTATTGCTTAATCAAAGACAAGAAGGATTCTGCCACTGGTAGTTCTTTGTCTCATAAATACACTGCTGCTGTTTCTTCTCCTATTAATCACTCTGTACTTTGGCATAGGCGCCTAGGACATCCTTCTCTAGCCAGAATGTCTTTGTTAGAATGTGGTACTGGTCAATTTTCTTGCAAGTTTAATGAAATTGTTTGTGATACTTGCCATTTGGCCAAGCAACACAGACTTCCTTTTAATGTTGATTCTCATAGAACTGCTACCTGTTTTGAGCTGTTGCATGTTGATATTTGGGGGCCATATAGTGTTCCTTCACTGAGTGGTTGTACTTATTTCTTAACTATAGTCGATGACCATAGCCGCTATACATGGATTCACCTAATGCATCATAAAGGTGAAGCTAGAACCATCTTAAAGAACTTCATCCAACATGTTAACAATCAATTCAATACCACTGTTAAAACATTGAGATCAGATCAAGGACAAGAATTTAACATGCCTGATTATTTTGCTTCTAAAGGCATCATACATCAACTTTCTTGCACCTACACACCACAACAAAATTCTGTGGTAGAAAGAAAGCATAGACATTTGCTAAATGTAGCCAGAGCCCTTAGACTACAAGCCAATTTGTCCTATAAGTTTTGGGGTGACTGTGTGCTAACTGCTGCTTATTTAATTAACAGAACACCTACCCCTTTGCTCCAAAACCTCACCCCATTCCATCTACTATATTCCAAGCCACCCCTTTACTCTCACTTAAGAACATATGGCTGCTTGTGTTATGCCACTACATTACCTAAGCCTCACAACAAATTTTCTTCCAGAGCCACCAAGTGTATCTTTATTGGATACCCTGCTAATATTAAAGGATATAAACTATATGATCTTCAAACTATGCATGTTTTCATTTCAAGAGATGTAGTGTTCTATGAGAATTCATTTCCTTTTGAAGATCCTACTCCTTTGCCAAATGTACCATCTGATTCTGAGTTAGATCCCTTTATTGATCCTTACCCCATTATCATTCCTCCTGAACAAAATTTGATTTCTTCTCCTGATATATCTCCTACACCCTCTAATTCATCTTCTATTCTTTCTTCTTCTCCAACTTCATCTACTTCTCCACCATCTCTTGAACCTCAACTCAGGCGCTCTACTAGAGATAGGAGACCTCCTTCTCATCTTCAAGATTATCAATACAAACTTGCTCAAGCAACTGCGCCTAATCACTCCTCTTTTGCAGGATCCATGAATACAGGTAACCCTCACTCTCTACCTCTTTCCTTTTCTAGATTATCTCCTTCTTACTTATCTTTTGTTTTAAACACTGCCTCTCATCCTGAACCACCCAATTTTGACATTGCTATTACTAATCCTGACTGGAAATCTGCTATGGAAGCTGAACTCACTGCCTTGACAGACAATCACACTTGGTCTCTTCAACCTCTCCCACCTGACAAAGCTCCTATAGGATGTAAGTGGGTATATAAGGTAAAGTATAATTCCAGTGGTGAGGTTGATAGGTACAAAGCAAGACTTGTAGCTAAAGGGTACAACCAACAAGAAGGACTTGATTATTTTGAGACCTTCTCACCAGTAGCAAAGATCACCACCATAAGATGCCTCCTCACTCTTGCAGCTCATCATGACTGGTCATTATCACAACTTGATGTGAACAATGCATTTCTATATGGTGATCTGGAAGAAGAGGTTTACATGCTTCCTCCACCTGGTCTTGCTACTGAGGGGGAGAACATGGTTTGCAAACTCCACAAATCTCTATATGGGCTTAAACAAGCATCAAGACAATGGAATCACAAACTTACTTCCATTATCTTGCAACAAGGATACAAGCAATCAGCTTCTGACCATTCACTATTTGTCAAAACCTCCACTGAAAGACTCATTACTGTCATTTTAGTGTATGTTGATGATATCATAGTGGGAGGAAATCATGAAGCTGAGATAAGAAGAATGAAGAAATATTTGCACACTCAGTTCAAGCTCAAGGACCTTGGACCTCTGAAATATTTCTTGGGAATTGAAGTGGCAAGAAATACAAAGGGGATTTCAATATGTCAAAGGCAATATGCTCTAGAGATTATAAAGGACTGTGGACTCATTGGAACCAAGCCAGTAGGTTTTCCACAAGAACAAAACTTAAGATTATCACAACAAGGGGGAGGACAGATGAAGGATCAAACTTCATTTAGAAGGCTGATTGGAAGACTCTTGTACCTAGGAGTAACAAGGCCTGACATATCCTATGCAGTACAAACACTAAGTCAGTTCATGAGTGATCCTAAACAAGAGCATATGGATGCAGCTTTGAGGATAGTCAGATACTTGAAGAATGCTCCAGGCCAAGGTTTATTGTTTCCAAAAGAGAACACAGTGCACATTAAGGGATATTGTGACGCCGACTGGGGAACCTGTGTTGACACTAGAAGGTCAATAACTGGGTATTGTGTTTTCATTGGTGAAGCACTTGTGTCATGGAGATCCAAGAAGCAGGTTACAGTCTCAAGATCATCAGCTGAAGCTGAATATAGATCCATGGCATCAACAGTATGTGAACTAGTTTGGTTGAAGAACTTGCTAAAAGACTTTGGACATGATCACAAAGAACAAGCTCTTCTGTTTTGTGACAATCAAGCAGCTATACACATAGCTACTAATCCTGTTTTCCATGAAAGAACAAAACATATTGAAATAGATTGTCACGTGGTGAGAGAGAAAGTGCAACAGGGAGTAATCAAACTTCTGCATGTCTCAACTGAAATACAATTGGCAGACATATTCACTAAGGCACTTGGAAAGGAGAAGTTTGTTAGATTGATGAGCAAGATTGGAGTATATGACATATACTCTCATCTTGAGGGGGAGTATAAAAATAGAAGTGGATGCTGACATGGAATTGAAGACTAAACAATAAGAATCTTTCCTATATGGGAACAATTATAATTAATGGTTAGAAAAGCAAAGCATGGGTTAGAAAAGCAACGCATGGTTGTATTTACTTTACTTGTCTTCTAGGTTGTCTGTGACCTTTTGTATAAATAAAGAAGCTGGTACCATTGTAATAGTCAGATAAATAAAATAACATTTAAACATACAATAGCTTTTCATTATGTCTTCGTCTCTTTTCTTCTTCACGATAATTGCACTGTACCATTTCTATAAAGACGGCCTCGTTACACAACGACTGAGCGGATTTCAAAAGATCTTCTTCGTCTTCTAAGCAGATTTGATTCCAGGCAATCTCTGTTTGACCAATCTGATCAAAACCTTTGTACACATCTTTAAAAGCTCCTCTCCCCAATAACTTTTTGGAGCGAACGTATTGCCCGCACAAAGATTTTTCTTCGATATCAGTTTCGGAAAATCCCATTGTCTGATGGCGCACAAGAAACAACCCTTCGAGAACGTAAAACGCAAAACGTTAAAGAAAAACCTGTTCGGAAAAGGCTTCCATGGCGATCGAGAATGAATCAAGAGTTGAACAAGAACACGTCGACGTGCAGTAACCATCCATCTCTAAATGAATTTTCGAGGAACTGATTAATTCATCTGTTTTTATTCGCCAAAAGTCGGCTGTGAATCACAAAGAAAGAATGTACTGTACTTGGAAAAGAAGAAGGAGAGTGCGAGAGATTAAGAGATTATATTTGATACTAACGTGTTGCAAGATTAAACCTAGTAATGTGATTAAACCTGATTTTATTGGAATCATGAACTGACTTATACCGTTATACGTATCAGGAATCCTCATAGGATACATCATGTGCACGTGGATAATTGTTTCCAAATTTCGACTAGTCAATGTTGTTTTAAGGATAATGTGAATCGTTAATGTTATTATTGGTTGTTATTGTAATCTAATGTTTTCGTATAATTAAACCCTAATTCCATTTCTAAGCACTCAATAACGATAAATTAAAATTAAAATTAAACAAGAAACAATCTGCATTTTATTTCTATTTGAATCAAAAATAAAAATTGACGATTACAAGATACGAGAGAGGATTGTAGCATACTAGTTGAGTGATTTCGGATATAAAAAGTCAGTCTTATTTAGGGAGAGCGTGTATATTTATACATCTTATCCGTGTAAAAAGAGTGTTCTTCCCGTATAACAGGAGGGATGTCAGCAGTCGCACCAACCTTAGAGAGGGGCCGCTTATCCGCAAACAAGAAAATGAACACTTTTAGTGAAAACTCACAAAACACAAAGCTACTACAAGTGGAAACAAGTAAAAATGGGTAACTTACGGAAGTGATCGTCATGGTAGGGATTATTTGGCAAAGGAACATGAAAATCAAAAGGCCTCTGTAAGCCCACCAACATGAGCATGATGAGGTTCTTCTTCAGCTTCGTCACGTCAAAGAAGCCTCGGTACAGGGGCCTCTCCCTCCACACTATGAAACGCTCCCTAGACGCCTCGATCTCGGGATCCATAGGCCCCTCATCATCAGCTTTTACATCGTCTTCAGCCCCAGTCCCAGTGGCCTCATCATTCTTAGGCCTAACATTGAAAAAGTAACCCTTCCACGTTACCTCCGAAGTGGGGTTCAGAACGAGATAAGAAACGATCCCACGAGGAAAGAAATGGTAAATGGGGGTTGCAGAAGTGCTTGTCCCACCGTGATAAGCGGAAAGGAGCGAGGGTGTTGTGTAGACTGTCCTTAACATTTACAATACATGGAGAAGCCCAACCCATTTTGGTACTCAGGGTGGGTTGATAACCGACAGCAGAAGGAATTCTACCCATTAAGGCCGATACTTCAGATCTTGCTTGGACAAAACGGATGATATTGTCGATAAATAGAAGTACGTCTTGTTCATTAGCATCTCGAAAATATTCTGCCATCGTTAGGGTAGTCAAACCAACTCTCATACGAGCTCCCGATGGTTCATTCATCTGCCCATAAAATAAAGCCACGTTTGATTCTTCAATATTTTCTTCATTAATCATTCCAGATTCTTTCATTTCCATGTATAGATCATTTCCTTCACGAGTACGTTCACCCGCTCCACCAAATACCGATACACCTCAATGGGCTTTGGCAATATTGTTAATCAATTCCATAATTAGTATTTTACCAACCCCAGCTCCCCCCAAATAGTCAAATTTTTCATCCACGAAGATTAGGGGCTAAGATCCACTACTTTTATTCCTGTTTCAAAAGTCGATAATTTTGTATCTAACTGTATAAAGGCAGGCACAGATCGATGAATAGAAAATATTGTACGAGTATCAACATGCTCTTCAAGCACGGTGAAAATTTGTCCCATAGTAGCCCACCGACTGGAACACTTAGAGGAGCTCCTGTATCAACCACTTCCATTCCTCATGTCAGACCATCTGTAGCACTCATAGCTACAACTCTAACTAGGTTATTTCCTTATAATTATTGTACTTCACAAGTCACATTAATTGGTTAACCAGCAGTATCTCAACCTTTAACTGCTAGAGCGTTATAAATATTAGGCATCTTACCCAGAGGAAAGGCTACATCTAGGACCTGACCGATGATTTGGACGATATGCCCGGTTTTTTTTCAAGCGTTGAAACCCCATAATCAGAAGTAGTAGGATTAATTTTCATAACAATAATAAATAAATAAATAATTGTCGAAGACACGCGCAACACGCATAGAAAAAACACACTTGAGGTGCGCAAATGGTGTGATTTTGATTGACAGAAAATTCCTTCGCCATCGATGGAAAAGAAGCGAACATATGAGCAAATTGAAGAGGAAATACGGGAAATGGTAGAGCACAACTCGGATCTGGAAGGAGAATCAGAACAGGAGGAAGGCGAATTAGGGGTAGGGTCTGAAAAGGGGGAAAACTCAGAAGCAACACAGGAGAGTGATTACTATGATATCTACCTGGATCTACAAGGGAAGAAGGATGTGAGCCACTATCTACAGAAGCAGACAAAAGAGATGGAATGAATTATTCACCAAAAGCAGGAGACCGGAGAATGGGTGCCGTGTTCAATACACGAAACTAGTGGATAGCAATATGCTTGAATTTACGGTTGAAGATGTGCAAAAGACAAGTGAATACTGAGAATTTTGTGTATGGAAAGGTGATTGGGACTAGCATCCCATTTGAAGGAATGAAGAGATTTGTGGAGGTGAGATGGTCGCATCAGCCAACCATTCATGCTGCAGATAAAGGGATACATGTATTCAGGTTCGCATTAGATGAGCAAGTGCTAGAGATCATGAGTGGAGGGCCTTGGATGGTGAAAGGCAGATATCTATTGATGCTGAAGAAATGGGAACCAACGCAGACTCTAGATCCAGCAACACTCCAGGACTACCCTACATGGGTGCAATTACCAGGATTGAACCTGCAATTATGGTTACCTAATATGCTAGGTAAACCTTGTTTTATTGATAAGAAGACAAAGAACAGAGATAGACTATCATATGCTAGAGTGATGGTTGAGTTGTAGAATGGGGAAAAATTATAGATAAAATACAACTGAAAGGGCCGAAGGGTGAGGATTATGACCAAAGAGTGATTTATGAAAACAAACATTACTAGTGCTTCAAATGTCACAAGTTTGGTAGGAATGGGTAAGAAAATGTGGTGGAGCGGAAGTGAGGATACATGAGGGGAAGGGAAAAATAGGAAGAAGGAGTATTAGTGGGGGTTACAACACCTACTAAGAGCAAACATATGAGTGGTATGGAAGACAATCAGAAGGAAATAAGACAGGGGACAGAACATACAAGTAAGTTAAAGAAGAGAGGGGGGACAGAAGAAGAGGATAGTCAGAAGCCTAGGGTAACTAAAGAGAATGAGAGCTCAAACCAGAAACAGAACACAACAGGCAAGGAAACAGAAATAGAACTTCAGAGGAATGGTGGGAAGGATAGAACAGACACAATGCCATAATAGAAGGAACAAGAGAATAAAGAGGAAACTAGCAATAACAATATAAGTTAAAAAAAATAAAGAGGACCAGAAATTCAAAAAAACCAATCAGGAGGAGTGGAACAAAGTAGGCACAAAAAAGTCTAAGAGGATTGAGAATTACCAAGTAGGAAGGGGTGGGAAGAACACCCAGGGAAAGAGTGGTAGGGGCACATAAAGGGCTAAAAGCCCAAATGGATAGTTTGCACTTTTGTGGGTGGAACTTGAGAGGACTAAATGATCCTCTTAAGCAGGAAGCTTGGAAACAAGCAATGAATAAAACCAAGTGTAGCATGGGGGCAATTATGGAGACCAGATTAAAGAAGAATGGATATGATAAAGTTAGGAAAGATTTTGGAAGATTGACAGTAATATGGGGTTGGGACAGAATTGTAGAATTTTGTTAGTATGTGAAGAGGACAAGATTGACATCAACATTGAGAAGAAGACTGAGCAACCTATTCATTGTATGGTCAAAACTAGAGATACAAAATGGAGGTTCAAATGCACTTTTATCTATATGCACATAACAAGGTGGAAGATAGAAAACAACTCTAGAAGGATTTACAGGAGATTAGTAAGAATATGAGGGAGCCTTGGATGCTTATAGGAGACTGGAATGTGGTTCTAACTAAGGAAGAAAAGTGGAATGAAGTTAGAGGGGAAGAGTAAGTAAGTGATGAGTTGGAAGAAGTCATCAAATCTCTCAACATACAAGACCATCAGTATAGAGGGCCCAAGTATACTTGGAGAAATGGGCGCACCTACTGCAAGTTAGATAGATTCATGATTGTTGACAGTTATTTATTTTTGGGGAATTTAGGGGTGGATTATAACGCCTTGCCCGAGTTTGAAGAATATCTAATCTCTTTCTTTTTTCCCAAGAAACTTGTCCCATTTATTCTCAATATTCCCTCCTTTATATAGGAGTAAGTTTTAGTACAAATGACATCTATGCATGTTTCTATATTGACAATTATTGTGTGCATGTTGATGGGAGCTGAGTAGCCATACTCGACTTTTGACAACTGTCTTCGGGGGTGCTGATATATCCCAGAGGGCTACCACCTTTGAATCCCGACGCCAAGTGTCTTGTGTAGCTTATAGAAGCTGAGTTGTTTAGATCCCATCTCTATCGTACTCTGATACCTTCCTTTGGGGAGGAGAGCTTTACCGAAAGATTTCCTTAGTGGGTCTGATAGGCCCTTTAAAGGTTATCATGCCCTGATAGGGTAATCTCCGTATCTTGATAAGGTAGGTACTAGAGTATCGCCTCTCTAGGGGGTATTCATGAAGCTATTTAAAGCTTCCGATACCTCGCGCGAGATCTGTACTCTGAGAGATACTTATCATGATTTTAGGAGATAGCGGGGCACCATTTTGCCGGTATCAGGAGTAGCATCTAAGTCTACCGATACCGGGGTAGGTCTCCGTGATGCTTCGAAAGCACCATGAAGGAAAAAATGGGGTTTAGTAAAATCTAGCGTTAACACTACCCCCCCCCCCCCAATTCCTGTTGCCTTCGTTTAAAGCCAAGAGGAATTTTCTTTTTTGTCCCGAGAGGGTATCGGAAAGGTATGTTACCATTGCTCATATTCCTACTGAATGGTTCTTGGTATGACGTGGCCCAATTAAAGCCGCTTCTTTTGGGGGCTGCGGCATAACGGTCCAAACCTTTCGGGTTCCGTGCCAATAAATGTGGCGTCTTGGCCTTTTTGGATTTTGTGCCAATAAAAGTGGCATTATGGGACATTGAATGAGGGTTAGTGGGTAATTAAGTCATTCAATCTCTAAGGGTTATAAAGTTCCCATTAGCTCATTTATTTTTCCCCCACTTAGCAAATTTTCAAGATTCCATCTTCTCAGAGCATTCTTACTCATTTTCTATAATTTTGTGATTTCAAGTTTTCAATTCTTCATCAATGGCTTCTTTCTCTACCACTGATCTTGTTTCCACCGCCTCTATTTCGGATGCCATGGTTTTCTCTCCTGCTTCTGATCCCCCTATGGTGACAGGGGCTTCTGTTCCCGCCACTCGTAAAAGTGGTGCCGCGGTAGTGGCTGCCGGTGGCAGTGCGAGTGCTCCTCCTCCGAAGAAATCCAAGAAGGCGGCGGACAAGGACAAGGTTTCTTGGAACATGCAAACGGTGGAGGCTACCGCTAGCTCCACCATCGTCGACGAGATAAACAAGTTGTTCACGGGTTACGGGGCATCGTGTCATAACGTGGAGGTGGTAATGCCTCGACCCGACCAGAGGGGGAATACACCTCCGCCTAAGCATGTTACGGTATACTATGTGCAGGTGAAGGCGGGGTTGCGGTCGTTTTTCCCTTCTTTCTTCTGTGAGGTGTTTAAAGTGTGTGACATCTGCCCAAACCAACTTACTCCTAACAACTTCACTGTCCTTTCCTTGCTCGTGTTCTGGTTCCTGGTGAAGGGGTTGGATTGCACATCGGAAATGTTTTTTTGCTTGTTTTGAGTTACTGGCATCCCCTGGGGGTGCCCCCTTTTACTTTTTTGGGCATCGGGTGAAGGATGACCGGATCTCCGAGGGTAGTGTTAGTTCGCAAAGTACGTGGAAGAATTGATTCTTCTAACTTCGGCCTCTTGATGGGGAATGGGACATGCCTTGTACCTGGAGGGTGCCGGCGTCTCCCGAGTGGGTCTTGGATGATATAATGACTTTTGCGCCATTGTTTGCGGCGAAGGCTTTGGTGGAATCTTCTTAGTTTATTGGTCTCTATTGGACTATGGGGCTACGATACATTATCCCTAGAGGAGAAGATAGAGAAACCCTTGGCCGTCCCCACGGAGTATACTGCTTCTTTCGATGAGTTTTAGCATTTGTTCCGATAATCGAAGTTTTTTCTCTCCCCCCCTTTTTTGGGGTTGATACATAAGATTCTTACTCTTTGTTTTTCTAATGCAACGACGACTTTGAAGCCCTTCATGATAGTGGGCGTTGAGGTTTATGGAAACATCGATACCCACGATGGCACGAAGGATCCTGAGGAAGTTTCGATGGCAGGGGATATTGGAGCTTGAAAGAGCGGTGAGATTCTGCGGATGCAGACTCTGTCTTTGGCGGTTCTTTGGTGGTTTCAGCCTCTACGGCCTTATCCCGATCATCAAGCGGTACCTCCGGTTTGCCCAAGGAGAACGAGTCGGAGGGGGCTCCGGTGACTGTTGTCACCATTCCTTTAACGATAGAGGGGGTAGATGATGATATAGGGGTGGACGATGCTACCTTACCTTTCCGTCGCTCCCTCTTCTGGCCCTCTGACCGCTCTATCCGACTATATTAACATTTCATCGACGGATAAATCTTCGACCTCATCAGACGTGGCTGATCTCCCCTTCTTCACGGTGCCATTGGGGGTGCTTAGTCCTCTTGGCCCCGTTACCTTTGCGGCTTCTATTATCCTTCCCTCGCCAAGCCTCGGTAAGTGCCTGCTTTTACCTCTTATATTCGTGTCTTAAGAAGGACAAAGGTTTCCTTCTTACTGAAAGTGTGGGTATTCATTTTGTAGATAACGGGAAAGCTCCGATGGTCCACGATGAGGGACTAGTACTTATGGATGATGTCTTTGATCTGGGCAAGTAATTAAGACCCGCTTCCTTGCGATCAGAATGAGAGTTATCCTTTTTTGGTGGGGATTCCCTTTTACCCCCCGTCGATGGTGTGCCGTCAGGCTCCGTGTTGGAGGGAATGCTTTGTTGTTGGAGGAGTTGATGTCGTTAACTCCTACTTTCGCGGATTCTACTGTTTCCTGCCTGTTGGGCTCCCTATCTGCTATCATATCTGATAGCCCTGCGGTTAATTAAGTTCCCCTAGTATGTGGGGTTCCCTCAAGGGCACTCTCTTCTTCTGGCTTTCCTACCGTGGGCCACGTGCCCGCAACGGAGGGGGTGGAAGCGACTCTTGGGACCATATTCCATTTTTTTACCTCTACGAATGCACTACTTGTGGATGGGTGTCAGTTCTTGCAAGCCTGCCTCAATTGGATGGCCTTAATGGTAAGCTATTTCTCTTTCTATTCATCCTTCTGAAGTGTTCCTATGTCCTTTCTTTATATTCTGATTTTGTTCTTAAGCGCCTAAAGTGCTTCCCGTTGTCTTACTTGAGGTTGGAAAGCTGCGGGACAATGTCGTCGTGGTGGAGGAGACGTTCAAGAAGATGGAAGAGGACAACAAAGTTCTGGCGGAGAAGGTAGAGAAATACGATGCAGCCTGGACATAGGCCACTCGTCGAATGCATGAGTCGGACATTGAGAACAAACACCTTCAGTCCTTGGTTTTGGAGTTGGATGCTTCGGGCTTAGTTTTGAAGGAGAATGTGGACTTTTTGGAGAAGTAGAAGGCAGTTGAGGCTTTAAGAGAGGCAAATTGGAGAAGGATTTGAGACAGGCCCTCTCGTGAGTTGATGCGTTGACAGAGGAGTTGGCGAAGACCCCCGCATCGGGCAATATTTCTCCCGATGATCTGCAAAAGAAATTGGACGCCACCACTAAGCTCGTCCAAGAGGAGACTCTTAGGCAATGCCATGCCGTTTATCTTCGGAAGAATCAGGGGTATTTGGTGGGTCATTTGCTCTGGGGCTTCCTTCATTGCTTTGCTTAAGTGCAGAAGAAGGTATCCCCCACTGTTGACCAACACCAGATAGATATCACAAGATGATGAGACCCACAGTTGAGGAAGCTTATGCTTTCTTTGAGAAGCATAGCTCTCGTGATCCACCTTCTTCCTCCGATCCTACGAAGATCCCTGTGGCCTCCATACTTTTGAGGCATGTGACTCCCGGAAGCCTATCCCTGTCATTTCTTTCTCCGGTAGTGGTGTCGACTGCTGGCCCATCGGGTGCTTCTCCGACCGCTTCTTCTACGACGTCGCCGCCTTTCGATGTATAGAATATATTTCTTAGGCTGTTTTCTTTCTTTCCTTGTAGTAGGTTGTCGTTTTTGGTCTTTGGTTGTTTCGGCCCTTGTTCATTCTTGTGGTAGTACATTTTTGACATGTACTTTGAACTCCTTTAGTTTTAACGAAGATTTGTCTTTTTGTTTGCGTCACCTCTTGTGTGGATGTGTTTGACTTAGTAGAATAAATGCCTTTCTGGCCTTCTTGGGGACTTGAGTTCCTCTCTTTAATTCTTGCGATAACCTTAGAACTTTGACTCTAACTTGGACTGTTTAAGATAGTAGCCGCGTGCCTCCTTTTAATCATGACATGAATGATGAGAATGAACATTCTCTTTTGCTTTTAGAGGGTGGTGACACGTGCCCCTCGTGTCGTTTAGTGATTGGTTGGGATCGCTGCATAATCTGGGTGGTCCTTCCCTTCGAGGTGGGTCCCTAAAGTCTACTATATATTCTTCGAACTCTGAACATTCCTTTTCACCAAGTCCAAACAAATTTTGCCTTTTAAGGAATCTCTTCATACATCTTTCGCTGAAAGAGAACTCTTGTCCTTTTGTTCCCTTTGTCACCTTTCCCCTAAGTTGACTAAAGTAATATTTTACCTTATTGGCAAAGTAGAGATATACTATGACTCCTCCTCATTCATCCCGTTCACAAGGCAACTCCTTCCCACTTCGAAGATCCCCATCGGTGCATATAGTTTGACGCCATCTTAACGAAGTTTTCCCGCCACATTCTAGGTGGGATGAAGGAGGTTTATCTACCATCTTCAGGGCCCCCTCCTCGACTCCCCCATCGGCGCAGTTCCGCGCGGATACTTTATTTGCGAATAACATTAGGGAGGTATTTATGAGCAGGGAATCGTATCTTCCAATAGATCGCTTCTCATTTTTTAACCCTATCACTATGAACCCTCGGGGTTTAATAGGTGGGGGTCGGGTAGGATCCGCCTTGAGCACGGAGTCTCTAGACTCTATTGCTGCTTTGTTTATAGAGTATAACTTAAATCTCGACGGATACGATATCGTGTTTCCTCGAGCTTACCAAAGGGCTTACGTTCCTCCTGCGGGGTACATGACAGTGTATTCAGACCAAATCCGTTGTGGACTTCGTTTATTTTTCCACCTGTTCTTATAGTCTCTTTTTCGATACTAGCAGATTTGACGTATCCATTTGACGCCTAATTCTTACCGTTTTTTTGGTAGGGTAAATCCTTTGTAGTGGACTTTTGGACTTGCCTCTTAAGCCCTATCGGGTGGGGAGTATCTTCATCATGTGGCCTTGCCCTAGTGGTCTCCCCTTTTTTTAGTCTGGTGTATCGTGACAACCGTCGGTCCTTCACGACCATTACTAGATGCATTACTCCTCTAGACGATTGGAAGAATCATTTTTTCTTCCTAAAACCCCGGAATAGGTCAGCCTCCTCGTGGGAAGTGCCAACTCGGTGGAGGTTGGGGTACGTAGTATCAAGTCTAGAGGCGACCGTTCTGGAGGCGGCGGTTTTGCGGGATACCCAGTTGTTCTCGGGGAGCTATGACATTTGCGGCTTTTTGGAGCTATCAGACTCCCTGACCATGACGGGTTTACAAGAGAGGGTGGCAGCTCTGGAGTTCCCTCCTTGCCCGCTACATACCAATTTCATCTTTCGCAAGTTTTCTCTTTTTTTTTTTGTTTGCGCTCGTTTCCCTATCGTGGCTTATCTTTTGCTATCTATTCCTTACAGGGCCTGAGATGAAGTTTTTTGCGGTGAAAGCATTTGAGAGGATGACATTAAGTAGCACTTTCGAGGGTGGTCCGAGTAGTGGAGGTGGAGAGGGATCGTCGTTTTTGGGGTTTGAATTGGCTCCTAGGCGCTCCATTCTGGACAACTTTCCTGTAAGTTTGATCGGGGATCCTTCTTCTTGAGTTGTCAGGACCCCTTCAGCAGAGGTGGGGGATTCCCTCCGCAGGGTTCCTGGGGTACCGGAATCCATGGGTGTTCCGAGTCTGGTCCTATCTTTGGGTGTAGGTTATTCACCCATCGGAGGGGGCGGTGTCCCCAACATAACTCCAGCTCCCATCTTTGATGGGAACATTGGGAATTTGGTTGAAGGGCATCAACCGCCTTCTCCAGGTGCAGGGACTCGAGCTAAGGGAGATGAGCATGCAGAAGCATCAGCGTGAGTGGAGCTATTTCCCGGAATTACTCCTGATGTGAACTTCTGTCGAACTTTCTTGAGTGGTTTACTGAATAAATTGGATTGCGCCATGCTGAATACCTTTTCTTTGTCTTCACTGCAAGACATAACTTGCAAGGATCTTTGTGAGGTATGGTTCTATTCCCTAGCTTTCCTCGGCGTAGCACTTGCCTTTGTGCCTTACTAATTTTTCCCACTCTCTTTTTTCTTGCAGTTGTTCATGGTTGTAAACGTTGTGGGTTCCCAAAGGGACCAAGTGTCATCTGAGATAGAACTGATATACCGTCATAGGGACGATTTGGAGAAGGATCTCCTCATTGCTAAGAGAAGGTAGAGGAGCTAGAGACTGACCGTAAGGTGGCGCTGGATGTCCACGACAAAGTGGTGAATGATTTATCGGAGAAGTCGTGGGACTTGGAACGACGTCTCATGTTGGAGTGGGCTCGTGAGGTCTGCTTGGAGGAGCGGGTTGAAGACCTTCGTGATCAGCTCCACACTCTAGAGGAGAGATTTTTCGGGGTCTCCGAGGAGAAGGACACGGCTCATCGAAAGATAGCTAAAGTGACAAGGAGGCACGAAGTAACTCTGGTATTGGCCCGCGCTTAGGCGGTTATGGATATATCTAATTCCCTCACCATCCTTGAGATTCCCTCCTTGAGGAGTTTCACGATATGATGCATATCGGGTATAGACTGTGCCAGGAGCAGTACGACATTACCCAATTTTTCTGTGACCACTATTATCCCCAATTTGAACATCGTGCAGATGTTCCCAGATGCCTCGTTGGTCCCTTTTTCAGGTGTCGTGCGAGCCTCCAAAGATTTGGTTGTGCCGTCCGTGGATGTCGCTGATCTAATGGACCTGATTCAGGAACAACGACGTTGTTTAATCTGGGAGGGAAAGCGTCCGACGGAGGACCTTTAAATATTTATTCTTTACTTATTTTGGTGTGTTTCGCTTGTGTGTGTAAGCTTATGTAGAAATGGTCTAAATCACTTCATACGGTATCTTATTGTTTGTAGATAGATGATACCGTAGGGTAAGGTTGCCCATAGTCGTTTGGGGACTATAATTTTGTAATAGCAACGCTATTCCCCTTTTGATAGGGTAAAATTCATCTACTGTAAACAACTTTTTATTTATATACAAAGTAGTGTGCTTTTCGGGAGCATGTTTACATCAAGCATTGTACTTTATCAGGTTATATGGGTTCCAAGTGTTGTGGAACACCTCTCCCTAGTGGTTTTCCAGTTGATAAGTAGCGCCTCTGATGATCTTAGAGATCTTGAAGGGCCCCTCCCATTTAGGTTGAAGCTTCCCTATGTTTTTAGAAGCTTCTGCTCTTTTTAACACCAAATCTCCCACTTGGAAGGTTCTAGTTCGCATATTTGTGTTACAGTATCGCGCCATGCGCGCCTTGTATTATTCCATCCGAATAGCCGCACGGGCTCTTTTTTTTTCAAGGAGATATAAAGCTAAGGCAAGATTGAAGCTATTACCTACTTCTTCGTATTCTCGAATTCGCCAACTTTCCACCACGACCTAGGGAGATATTACCGCCTCGCTGCTGTGGGTTAGACTATATGGGGTTTCTCCCGTGGCAATCCTTTGAGTGGTTCTATACACCTATAGAATTCTTGGGACTTCTTCCACCCACTTAGCCTTATGCCAGCCCAGCCTTGCTTTTAGGTTTTTTTAGCAAGGTTTGATTAGTTCTTTCCACTTGGCCGTTAGCTTGGGGATACCCTACTAAGGTAAAGCAGTGCTTTATTTCCCAATGGTCACACCATTTCTCTAAGACTTGGCTTGTAAACTGGAGCCCGTTGTCGCTAACCATGCATCGGGGGATACCAAAGCGACATATTATGTACCTCCGTAGGAAGTTGATAACCACCCCGGCGGTGATCCTAGCTAGGGGTTCTGCTTCCACCCACTTGGTGAAGTAGTCCACTACCACCAACAAGAACTTTTTCTGTCTTGCGTTGGGAATTAAGGGTCCCACGATATCGACTCTCCATTTTTCAAAGGGCAAGGGTTCAGTCCGAATACCCACGGCACCGCGGGTTGGTGGACTCGGGGGGGCATAGACTTAGCACAACTTTCATCGCTTAGCGTGTTCTTTGTAGTCTCGGATCATCGTAGGCCAGTAATAGCCCTGGCGAATGATGCGTCTTGCCATGCTTTCTCCCCCTGTGTGGACCTCACAGGTTCCTTCGTGAATCTCTAAGATGACTTGCTCTGCTTCGGCCTTGTTGAGGCACCTCGTATGGGGATGGGAGTAAGATCTACGGAATAGGATGCCATCATGCAGAAAGTATCAGGTCGTTCTTTGCGCCATTAGTTGACGTTCACTTTTGTCTGCGGCATATTCCTCTAGATGCCTCAGGTAGGCCAGAATTGGGTCCATCCATTCCCCTCCAGTTGAGTTTACTGTGATATTTATCTCTTCGGCCTCGGATTTCTTAGATTATGGCGCCTGAAGAAGGGTGATATGGCGGGTATGTATCGTGGCAGTTTGGGAGGCTATTTTAGATAAAGCATCCGCTTCTTGTTTATCGGAGCGGGGGATTTGGACTATCTCACAACTTTTAAACCAAGTGCACCTCAAATGGACAACATGTAGATAGCTTCGCATTCTTTCCTCTTTGGCTTCATAGGTACCGTTAACTTGCTGCACAATCAGTTGGAAGTCGCTGTGAATCACCATTTTTATGATTCCCGCTTCTTGTGCCAATCTCATCCCTATCAATAGCGCTTCGTATTCCGCTTCATTGTTGTATAAGGGATAGTCGAGCCTGACGGCAAAGTAGAGTATTTCCTCCTCCACTTTGGTGTTGGTTAGGACTATTCTTGCTACTCCGTGTGTCGCTGTGGCAGACCCGTATACGAATACGTGCCATATGGGAGGATTTTAATGGCTTCTATACCCGCCATCTCCATGACAAAGTCGGCTAATACTTAGGCTTTAATCGATAGCCTGGGGGCATAGAAGATATCATACTCGGTGAGCTCAACGACCCATTTTATCAATCACCCAGAGGTTTATTAAGGATGGTTCGTAGAGGGTATTTAGTCATTATGGTGACAGTAGGGGAGAGAAAATAGGGTCGCAATTAGCGAGCCGTATTAATTAGAGCTAGCACCAGTTTTTCGATTTGGGTATATCTACCTTCTGCTCTTGTAGCGTTTTACTAACGTAGCATACGGGGCGATGCTCTCTGTTGTGTTCTTTGACCAATACGGCACTCATAGCTTCCTCTCTGACCGCGAAATATATGAACATCTCCTCTTGCGGCACAGGTTTTACCAATAACGGGGGGCATGTTAGGTAGCTTTTTAGTTTGGTGAGGGCTTCCTCGCATTGCTCGGTCCACTCAAAATCCTTAATATTCCTTAGGACCTTGAAGAATGGGAGCCCTTTGTCCGCCTATTTGGATATGAATCTAATCAAGGAGGCCATCCTTCCCGTTAGCTTTTGAATGTCTTTGATAGTCCTAGGGGTAGGCATGTCTATGACAGCATTGGCCTTCTCGGGATTCATCTCTATCCCCTTCTCTGTCACCATAAATCCTAGGGATTTTCCTCATTTGAAGCCAAAATAGCACTTTCTAGGGTTATCTTCATTCTGAATCGATCCATGATCGATAGCGTTTTATGTAGGTCTTCTAGATGGTCTTCTGCCCGATGGCTCTTAACAATCATATCATCGACGTACATCTCCATGGAGTTCCCGCAAACATAAGGTTTATGAGGCATTGGTAAGTGGCCCCTACGTTCTTTAGACCAAACGACATCACTAGGTAGCAGAAGGTACCACATCGATGATGAAACTGGTCTTATCTTGTTCTATAATAGCCATCGGGATTTGGTTATACCTATGGTCCCCGTCCATCATGGATAACAAGGCGCATCCTGCTGTGGAATCAACCAACTGGTCTATGCTAGGTAGGGGATAACAATCTTTCGGGCATGCATCGTTCAAATTGGTGAAGTCGACACACATTCACCATATTCCCCCATTTTAGGGACGAGGACAACATTAGCAAGCTACTTGGGGTATCGAACTTCTCGAATCTGTTGTAGGCTCAGTAGCCGTTGTATCTCAAACTAGATGATTTTGTTTTTCTCTGGTCCCATATTTCTCTTCTTCTACTGGATCGATTTAGCATCCTCCTTGACATTCAGAAAGTGCTGGCAGACTCGATCGCTAATCTTTCCATGTGGTCCTCCTTCTCAGGCTAAGAGGTGGTGAAACTATTTGAGTATAAAAACTACTCCGCCCTCTGCCTCAGAGGTAATCTCGGTTCCCACTTTAACGGCCTTTCTGGGGTCCCCCCTCTACAATTTCAATCATCGTTAGTTCTTCCACTGGTTGCACTTTTAACTCTTCTTCCACTTCACGCTTTTTAATGGGCATAGTAATGTCCTCATCACTTTCGGAGGGGATAGCATTCATGCGGCATTCCCTGGCCGTGACCTGACTACCCCTGACCTCTCTTATACCCGAAGGCGTGGGGAACTTTACCTTAAAGAGGAGCGTGGAAGAGATGGCCTCGAACGTCCATATGGATGACCGCCCGTATATGGCATTGTAAGTCCAAGAGGATGCTTCTACTACCCAGAACTTGGTGTGTTCCGTTCGCCTCATGGATCCTTCACCCCAGAACATGGGCATGGTTATTGTTCCCAACGTACGTTAGGATTCTCATGAGAAGCCTACCAAGGGGACTTCGCCCAATTCTAAACGTTCCTTCTTTGACCTCATCGCCAAGTAGGTGGGCAAGAAAATGACATCTACCAAATTGCCAGTGTCAATTAAGATGCGTTGGACCTCGATACCGAAGATGGTGGCCTCTATGACCAACAAATCTTCGTGGGGGTACACTATGCCCCTTAGGTCGCCCGGTCGGAAAGTGATGGTGGGTAATTTGGCCCCCTGTATTGAACAGATGGACGACCCTTGCTGGACACTTCGAGCTTGCTGCAGGTACTTCTTCTTATTCCCTAGGGGTGTTACTAAAACATACCCTCCTTCAATCATGTTTATCGTCTTGCTCGAGGGTTGATTATCCTTATAAGATTCTGGGGGTGAGGGTAATCCCTGGTGGGTGGTTTCTTCTCGATACTTAATACTGGGTCTCCCTTCCTCAATATGCCCCTCCGATCGAATCCTTTTTCCAAACATTAGACTTGGGTGTCTCTTGGTTGTTCTCTTTCAGGTAGTTTCCCAAGTATCCAACACTTAGAAGTCGGTGTATCTCATTCCTCAGAGTAGTACATGCATCCGTGATGTGTCCATATGCTTTATGGTACTTACAGAATTTGCATGTGTCCTTCTTCTTATAGGGTTTTTTAACGGGCAGTGGCCACTGCAGGTCGGTACTCTCTCTCATCACGTTAAGCACCTCAGCGGGCGTGATCATCAGAGGTGGTAGCGAAGCGGGCTGGAGATGGCACTTTACTACACTCTCGTCATCCCTTCGTTGGGAAGGCATCTTTACTTCCTTCGTCTTGTCTCGAGACCTCTTCTCGTGCCCGTGATCGTTATTCTCTTCCCGAATCTTATAACTTTTGGCTTCTTCTATGATAATATAGGTTTTCGCCTTTTGTATGAGTTCATTCATATATTTGACTTGGTTTCCCATCAGATATCTGAAGAAGTCCCCTGTTTTAAGTCTATGGGTTAGGATATCTGCTATTCTAGAGGGATTGGCGTTTGGAACATCTAAGGCATCGTCCGAAAATTGCTTCATGTAGTCACTTAAGGATTCATTCTTCTTTTGCTTGACCGTGAAGAGGTGGCTAGCGGATTTGGGGTATCTCCTATTACATGAAAATTGTCGTACAAACAAGCATGCCAATTGATAAAAATGTGATATCGTACCAGGGAGTAACTGGGAGAACCAAAATTATTAATCAGGGAAATCGAGTGCTGATAAATTATAAAAATGCAGATTGTTAATTTATAAAATGCTGTTTGTTTTTCATTTGATTTCAATTTCTCGTTACTGAGTACTTAGAAATGGAATTAGGGTTTAATTATACGAAAACATTAGATTACAACAACAACAACCAAAAAATATTAACGATCTACATTATCCTTAAAACAACCTTGACTAGGAGGACAAAATTTCTTAATTTTGATTGTGTACGTCTCTGTTATTCAATTTCAATATTTTGGGCTGAGTAAAGATGGTATGAAGGCAAGGGAGTCCTTCGCATGAGGGGATCAGCATCTCTGGGGTTTAGGGGAAAAATTATGTACTCTTCTCGGGCAAGGTTTACTGTGATCTCGGCACGTCATCATACGTTGATTCTCATCGTCATTATTTCTCTATCCTTGTCCATCTCTCCTAATTGGGATAGCGGGTCACGAAGGGTTCAGGGAACTTTTCTTCGCGTATTGTTAATTCCGTTCTTTAAATTTTTCTTTTCATTTTGACGTCCAATTGGTTCTCATTTTTATTAGTTACTTATCTATTCCGTGTTCTTGTTTCTTTTCGGTGTTTTGGGGCAGAGCAGTAATTCGCGCTCGCATCTTGGCTGACTTGTTTGCAACACATCGTGACGTATTCCCAATAGCCTATTTTTCGGATAACAATGGACGATGCATGTAATCTAGTGCATTCAGGTCTCTTTCTAACGGACGGGCAGGGTGTGGGGGATGGTTTTCTGCTACCTAATGCCTCATGCTAACATGAGAATGCTGAATCCGAATTGATGGTGGTGGGACGGTTGGTCTCGAGAAAGACCGCAAACTTTACTAAGTTTTGCACGATGATTAAAACATTGCTTAGGGCAGGGAAATGCCTTGAGATAACTCAGATTGCGGAGGATTGTTTCTTGTTTCAATTTTCTCACAAGATTGATAAGAACAAAGATCTTGAAAAAAGTTTGTGGTTTTTTGATAAAAATGTGCGTGTGTTGGCTGAAGTAGACAAAAACGAGAATCCAATCGACATGAATCTTAACTATTGTAGTTTTTTGTCCGTATTTACAACGTTCCTATGGTTTGACAAATGAGTACGACTGCACGAGCCATTGGTAGTCTTCTAGGGATTATGGAGGATGTTGACCTTGCGGAATCCTCGGGCATTAGCATGCGCATTTGAATCAAAGTTAATGTGACTAAGCCATTGCTGCGTTTCATGAAAGTTAGGGGCAAGAAGGGACACGAGATGATTGTTTCCTTTAAGTACGAACGCTTGCCAAATTTCTGTTACTTATGTGGAATGCTCAGACACATTATGGCAGATTGCAAAGCAAAATATGAAACTAACATTGAAGATGAGACTCAATTTCCGTATGGGGATTGGTTGCGGGAGAATATGACGCGACCTTGGTCAATTGTGGGTCAGAGGTTCACGGATAGATGGTGGATTGGTAATTCAGATCTGCATGAACAGGGACGTTCATCAAATATGGGTAGGGGTTTCTTGATGGGGGTCGGGGATTTTTCTCAAAGGGTAGAATTCGATGGTTTGAGCAGCCATGGCGCGACACCTCATCACAATCATCAGAGCACACACATTTTACTTCTTTTCTTCTAGAGCGCGTTGGGGGATGTAATCAGAATTAGAAGACAATGGAGGTTACGTCGGGAGTTGAAGGGTTGGGTGGTCAACGTTCAAATTTTGGTCCTGAAGTGGAGGGCTTGATGAGGATGATGGGAACATAAGCTTAAAGTTGAGGGGTAAGGCTATAGTTGATGGAACAGTCGCGGTTCAGCGGGTTTATAATAGACATGCTAGGGATTTGGATGGGGACTTCTTGAGACATATGGAGATCGGGATACATGAATCTGTAGATGTGACAACTGCCAATGCAACTTGGTTAAGATCACGAGGCAGCATAGACGAGATATTTTACGATGTGAGGGACTTACAGAGAATATGAGGGTTAGGTTTGAAGCTAGCGCAGGGAGAAAACGTTTGTTTAATGAGGAACTAATGGCAGTTAGGGGGACAAATAAGAGAGCAAGATTGGCAGAATTATCGATGGATATAGATGAGCTTTTGGCGGCGACTGCAGAGCAGTCCCGCCAATCCGAATTAGTCTACTATGCTAGAACTGTCAGAGCATGGGGAACCCTTGGACAGTTCGGGAGCTACGGGAGTTAGTTTCTAATTTTGCCCCTCTCTTATTTTTTTGTCCAAGACAAAGTGCATGATAAGGAAAATAGAGGCGTTGAAAGGGGGTTTTTAATTATTTTGTTGTTTGAATTAAGGTTAAATGACTGTCAGGAGGTTTGGCATTATTGTGGGTAAAGGATTGGGATGTTCAGTTGCTAAGCATGTCAGATAATCATATTTACATTATTGTTGTGGGAAAAGGGGGGAACTGGATTGGCGTTTTATGAGAACCCAGATGGAACTAGAAGGATGCGCACGTAAGAGTTGTTACGACATTTGAGGGGAGGTTCAGCGTTGCCGTGGATTTGAGCAGGAGACTACAATGATATTTCGAATCAACAGGATAAACAGGGTGGTCCTCGTCGCCCCAGTTGGTTGATACGTAATTTCCATGATACTCTTGTGCATAATGCGCTTAACGAGTTGGAATTTATAGGACCTTGTTTTACATGGTGTAGTAGGCGTCATGTGCCTCATACGGTTTGGGAGAGACTTGACAGAGCGTGTGCTGGTGCAGGGTGGCGGAATCGCTTTCCTCTTGCTCGGGTTGAGCATATCATGACTTGAGGTAAGATCACCATGCCATTATTGTTTGAACAACTAGAACTCAGGAAAATCGTAGGCGACCGTCGCGTTTCATGTTTGAGGCATCGTAGCTTTTGAAAGGCGACTGTAAGGAAGTGGTGAAGCACTATTGGCAGGATTTAGGTGGAGGGGGGCTGAAAGAGAAACTTGATGAATGTCAAGAAGGGTTGATTCAGTGTAAAAAAGTTGTTGGGATTGATATGAAGCGTCGTATTGAAGCCTTATCGAAGGAATTAGTTCGACTACGCACATGGACAATTACAACAGTTTCTAAGGAGGAGGAACGACTCCTTAGTGGTCAGCTTGAGGAATTGTTGGAATCCGAGGAGCTTTACTAGAAGCAATGGGCCAAAGTTCAGTGGTTACGGGAGGGGATAGGAATACTGCATATTCCCATAGGAGGGTGAGTGAGAGACGGATGAAAAATGAGATTTTGGGTCTAAGGGATGAGGGGGGTTCTCTCCATATAAGTCTGATTGAGGTTGGCCAGATAGCAACAGATTATTTCACCTCGATTTTTCGATCTACTGTTCCTTCAGAGGTAGCTATTGAGGATGTGTTATAGGAAGTTGACACACAATTCAGTCCTGACGTGAACGAGAGCCTTCTTCAACCATTTACAGCGAACAAGATATGAAGAGCACCTAAAGATATGTATCCTTTTAAATCCCGGGTCATATGGATTTTCTGATGTTTTTATCATAAATTTTGGGATGTGGTTCGGGGGATGTAACCCGTTTTGTGCTTGCTTTTCTCAATGATTTTGTTCTTGATCCATGTGCTAATTTCACGCATATTTTGCTTATTCCGAAGTGCCATAATCCTGACTTAATGACTCGATTTCGGTCGATTAGTCTTTGTAATGTTTGTTTTAAGATTGCATCTAAAGTAGTGGCTAATCGGTTCAAGCCTTTTCTCTCATCTATTATTTCTCCTTCTCAGGTTGTTCTGGTCGCCTTATCACTGATAATATTTTGGTGGGTGTTGAGGTTAACCATTTTTTGAAAATGAAAGGATAGGGAAACAGTGTCATATGAAGTTGAAGTTGGATATGACTTATGAGTAAGACCTATGACCGAGTCAAGTGGCCATTTCTTGAGAAGGTAATGCTTAGATTGGCTTTTGGTGCTAGTTTTGTGTCTCTTATTATGCTTCGCATCCATTTGGTTTCGTATTCTATTTTGCTTAATGGACGTGAATCGAGTGTTTTTTCTCCCGAGAAGGGTATAAGGTAGGGGGACTCTTTATCCCCCTATCTTTTTTTATTTGTTTCTGAGGTGTTTTCAGCTCTAATTGCTAAAGAGGAGGAGCGAGAAGCACTTAGAGGGGTCAAGATCAGCTGGCAAGCACCTCACGCGTCGCATTTATTATTTGCAGATGATACTCTTCTTTTCTGTGACGCTAATGCGGCATTGGCGGGATGTATGCGGGATATTTTGGTGCGGTTTGAGGCGGCGTCGGGGCAAAAAATTAATCTTGATAAATATATGGTGGTTTTTAGCAAGAATATGGATGCTCAGACACGAAGTGTGGTGGGGGGACTGTTGGGTGTGGCGGTGGTGGATCGACATGATAAATATCTTGGGATGTCGTCCATTGTGGGGAAGTCAAAATAGGGTATGTTTGATTATATTAGGAAACGCCTCTAGAAGAGGGCGAAGGGTTTTAAAAGGAAAACTTTATCGGGTGTGGGGAAGTAGGTGCTGGTGAAGTCCGTCATGCAAGCCATTCCTATGTTTATCATGAGTTGATTCCATCTTCCGGACACATTGATAAAGGAGTTTAAGTCGATTATTTGCAATTATTGGTGGAGTAGTGGAGTGCAAAATAAAATCTATTGGGTTGCATGGGATAAGATGGGTCGGCGGAAGGTGGATGGAGGGTTGAGGTTTAGGGATTTGCCGGGTCTTAATTTGGCGTTGCTTACGAAGCAAGCATGGTGTATTGTACAAAATCCGAAAAGCTTGTTAAGTCGGATATACAAAGCAAAATATTTCCGAAATGCCAATTTCTGTGATGCGCGACTGGGGGCAGAGCCTTCCTTCTCTTGGCTTGGAATTTGGGAGTCGATTACAGTGTTGAAGCGAGGCTTGAGGTGGCACCTGGGGGACGGGGCATCTATTCATGTTTGGCACGATGCTTGGCTCCCAAGGCCGATTTCTTTTTGGCCAATCACTCCGGTTCATCCGGATGAATCTTTTCTTTGGGTGCAAGACTTGATTGATGGTATTACGGGATGGTGGGATGTCGATATGTTGAGGGTTTTTTGTGGGAGGTGGATGTGAAGCTGATTCTTACTATTCCGTTGGGAGATAATATCAATGTGGATCGGCGTATTTGGCATTATGAGAAAAATGGTGAGTTTTCCGTTCGTAGTGCATATCATGTTATTATGACACATGGTTTATTGAAGAGCGTGAGGGAGGCAACGTCGAGTTCTACTTCCCATGCATCCTGGACGAAGATTGGGTAGTTTGATTGTGCCAAAAAAATCAAGTTGTTTATGTGGCGTTGTTGCATGGATATCCTTCCAACAAGATGGCAACTCACGAGGCGTCGGATTTGCATGGATTTAGTTTATGTTGTGTGTCGTAAGGGGGAAGAGACGCTACACCATATTCTTTTTGAGTGTCCTTTATTGACACATGTTTAGGCGCTCAATAATATCCCGAATCTATGGATTCGAAAGTCAAAGTAGTTGGGGGATTGGGTGATTCAGATAGTTCAAACGGCATCTCCTTGTATGGTTAGCTTGATGGGGACGGTGTTGTGGACAATTTAGAGTAATCGAAATAATGTACTTGCAGGGGAACGGGAATGACAAGCGGATGGGATGGCCTCATCCGCACCAACATATGTCACGACTCAGAAAACACATAATGGTAAGGCGAGGAGGGCGGCCGAAGGAGGAGAGGCATTGGCAAGTTCCGAAGGGAGACGACATTAAAATTAATTATGATGTTGCACGCTTTGTTGATGATGGTGAAGTTAGATTGGGAATGGTCGCACATGATAGTAGTGGGAAGTTACTTGCTTGGCGCCAACGCCGCCTTGTGTCGTTTATGAATGCAGTCGGGATCGAGGCATTGGCAGCAGCGGGAGCGATTCGGTGGGCGTTTGAAAAGGGGTGGAGGAATGGTATATTTGAAGGAGATTGTCTTGGAGTTATTCACGATATCGTGTATGGCACTAATGGGGACGTGTTGATTGTGAATTTTTATATTAAATGGGTTAGGAGCAGAGGCAAAGCGAAGGGGCATGTAGTCCCCCCCCCCCCCCCCCCCCCACCCGAGGCCCCTTCTCTATATACCTCCTCTATATATATACCTATATTTATGGTATTATATATATGTGTATGTATATAATGTTAAATAAGATATAGTTTATGGATTTACTAATGCAAATATATTTCATAAACCCATAGATTACGGCGGCTTACAATACGAAATTGGGATATCGACAATAAAGGAAAGTTAATCACAAGATAATTAATTAAGATAAGTACAATCCGCCTTGATTCACAAAAAAAAAAAAATTTATTCGCCTATTTATTCACAATTATTGACTTTTAAAACAGGAATAAAAGTAGTGGATCTTTTAGCCCCTTATGTGGAGGAAAAATTTAACTATTGGGGGAGTTGGGGCTGGTAAAACAATACTAATTATATAATTGATTAACAATATTGCCAAAGCCCATGGGGGTGTATCGGTATTTGGTGGAGCGGGTAAACGTACTCGTGAAGGAAATGATCTTTACATGGAAATGAAAGAATTCAGAGTGATTAATGAAGAAAATATTGAAGAATCAAAAGTGGCTTTAGTTTACGGGCAGATGAATGAACCGCCGGGAGCTCGTATGAGAGTTGGTTTGACTATCCTAACGTTGGAGGAATATTTTCGAGATGCTAATGAATAAGACGTACTTCTATTTATCGACAATATCATCCGTTTTGTCCAAGCAGGATCCGAAGTATCAGCCTTAATGGGTAGAATTCCTTCCGATGTCGGTTATCAACCCACCCTGAGTACCAAAATGAATACTTTACAAGAAGGAATTACTTCTACCATTAAATTGGTGTTTGCCCTAGCCAATTGAACTCCAATTCCAACGGGGCGATGTTGGGCTTCTCCATGTGTTGTAAATGTTAAGGACAACCTACACAACACCCTCACTCCTTTCAGCTTATCACGGTGGGACAAGCACTTCTGCAACCCCCATTTACCATTTCTTTCCTCGTGGGATCGTTCCTTATCTCGTTCCGAACCCCACTTCAGGGGTAACGTGGAAGGGTTACTTTTTCTATGTTAGGCCTAAGAATGGTGAGGCCACTGGGACTGGGGGTGAAGACGATGTAAAAGCTGATGATGAGGGGCCTATGGATCCCGAGATCGAGGCGTCTAGGGAGCGTTTCATAGTGTGGAGGGAGAGGCCCCTGTACCGAGGCTTCTTTGACGTGACGAAGCTGAAGAAGAACCTCATCATGCTCATGTTGGTGGGCTTACAGAGGCCTTTTGATTTTCATGTTCCTTTGCCAAATAATCCCTACCATGACGATCACTTCCGTAAGTTACCCATTTTTACTTGTTTCCACTTGTAGTAGCTTTGTGTTTTGTGAGTTTTCACTAAAAGTGTTCATTTTCTTGTTTGCGGATAAGCGGCCCCTCTCTAAGGTTGGTGCGACTGCTGACATCCCTCCTGTTATACGGGAAGAACACTCTTTTTACACGGATAAGATGTATAAATATACACGCTCTCCCTAAATAAGACTGACTTTTTATATCCGAAATCACTCAACTAGTATGCTACAATCCTCTCTCGTATCTTGTAATCGTCAATTTTTATTTTTGACTCAAATAGAAATAAAATGCAGATTGTTTCTTGTTTAATTTTAATTTCAATTTATCGTTATTGAGTGCTTAGAAATGGAATTAGGGTTTAATTATACGAAAACATTAGATTACAATAACAACCAATAATAACATTAACGATTCACATTATCCTTAAAACAACATTGACTAGTCGAAATTTGGAAACAATTATCCACGTGCACATGATGTATCCTATGAGGATTCCTGATACGTATAACGGTATAAGTCAGTTCATGATTCCAATAAAATCAGGTTTAATCACATTACTAGGTTTAATCTTGCAACACGTTAGTATCAAATATAATCTCTTAATCTCTCGCACTCTCCTTCTTCTTTTCCAAGTACAGTACATTCTTTCTTTGTGATTCACAGCCGACTTTTGGCGAATAAAAACAGATGAATTAATCAGTTCCTCGAAAATTCATTTAGAGATGGATGGTTACTGCACGTCGACGTGTTCTTGTTCAACTCTTGATTCATTCTCGATCGCCATGGAAGCCTTTTCCGAACAGGTTTTTCTTTAACGTTTTGCGTTTTACGTTCTCGAAGGGTTGTTTCTTGTGCGCCATCAGACAATGGGATTTTCCGAAACTGATATCGAAGAAAAATCTTTGTGCGGGCAATACGTTCGCTCCAAAAAGTTATTGGGGAGAGGAGCTTTTAAAGATGTGTACAAAGGTTTTGATCAGATTGGTCAAACAGAGATTGCCTGGAATCAAATCTGCTTAGAAGACGAAGAAGATCTTTTGAAATCCGCTCAGTCGTTGTGTAACGAGGCCGTCTTGCTGAAGTCGTTGCACCACAACAACATCATGGAGTGTTACGGCTATTGGATTGATGACAAGAACAAAACTGTGAATATGATTACTGAGCTCTTACCCTCTGGAAGTTTGAGGGGCTACATCAAGAAACTCGGCTGTGGGGTTGACGTGCACACGATCAAGAACTGGGGCCGACAGATTTTGCAGGGGCTGCATTATCTTCACACGCAGAGCACCCCTCGTATTGTTCATCGCGACATCAAGTGTGACAACATTTTTCTCGATTTCGACAACGGTGAGGTTAAAATTGGAGATTTTGGTCTTGCAACAACTCTACACGAAAGTCCCCTTCGAGAGCTAGCTGGAACACCCGAGTTCATGGCCCCAGAGTATTACGACGAGGAGTACAACCAACTGGTGGATATCTATTCCTTCGGCCTGTGTTTGATGGAATTAGCTACCACTGAATTTCCATATTCTGAGTGTACGAATGGAGCACAGATTTACAAGAAAGTCTCATTCGGGATTAAGCCGAGAGCTCTTGCAAAAGTGGGGGATCCTCAAGTTAAGGCGATGATCGAAAAGTGTTTACTCCCTGCTTTTTTAAGGCCCTCTGCTACAGAACTACTAAGAGATCCTTTCTTTGCATCCAAAGTTGTTCCAGCGGAAGATAGTTCAAGATCGTCCTCAATGATTAGTTGCATAGACTTTTCGTCTTCCGTTACAGCCTCTGAAGAATCACCTGCCAAGTTCTGTTCCAGTTTACAAGTCGATGCAATGGACACTTCTTCAATCTGCAATGGATACATTGGAGCAAACGAGTACAGCATGCACGCCTCAGTTCTTTCTGACATATCAGCTGCCTTATACAAGTCCAGTGGTGTTGTATCAGATGCTAAGCATGATGGAGTACTCTTGCACAGTTCTTACAATTATCAGTCGTCAGTGGGCGATGTGTCCATGAATTCCAAGATCAGCTTCGACTCATCATCATGTGCTGAAAACACCTCATTCTAGCCTTGTAAACTATGGTGTCATGTATGTCTTCCTTATCATGTGCTTTTCTTTTCTCTCATTTACATGATCAACTTCTGTGAAAGTGAAGTTGACTAAATTCGACCTTTGTTTTTCAGTAAGTCGCGCCCTTTTTAAGCACGCCTCACTGTTATTTGATTGAAATTTGCCATTAATAGTTACGCAGTGCTAAATTCTCTTACCCTTGGGACTTAGTGTACTTGCAGAGACATAAAAGGTTACGAAGTTGGAAAAAGCTACCTAAATCAGAAGGTTGTAGCGTGAAAGCTCTCAATGTGCCGAGTGAATGCATACAAACAATATAATATCTATCTAAAAAGGATACTCCTCCTCTTGAAAATAGCTACCTACACCAAAAGCTTTTAGCGTGAAAGCTACTGACTCGTTAACTGATTATGTCTCTGCATTGCATTATTTGTTTCAAAAGGTTAAGACGACTTTGGGGCTACATAAATTGAATTTGGTGGATATTCATGAGAGTGACATTCTGCGGACACACACACGCACGCACGACTTATTGAAAGATTTTGGGTTGTGACGGACACAGAATCTTCACAGACTGTTGACGTGTATTTGTGGGTTTGATTTGCACAGAAGTAGGGTATGACATATTCATGTGACCTTTGTTTAAATTCACACTCATGAGATGATTGTTTTTGTGTATTGAGTGTTGGGATTGATAGTGGTTCTTTGCATTGTCTCTTATTGTCAATATGAGCTTCTTATTACTTATTTTGCTCGAACAGTTGCTAGACTTCAAACTCATGAGATGCTTGCTTGTTTACTAACAGGAGTGAACTTGTTATGCACCTAGCTAGGAGTTCTGCTCTTTTTTGGAGTTATTAAGCACCTAGCTAGGAGATTTCTCCCGAATGGACCAGTTTGATCTCAGTTCTCAGATGACCTCGTGGTTTTTATATTACTTTCGTCAACCAGAAATAGAGGTGCAAGTCGAGCCTTCAAGATTCATATGTTATAACAAATTACCCAATGCTTGTGAACTAGTGACAAAAAATTCAAATTTAGTAGCGGGACTCAATTTTTTGATGTCTTAACACCTGGACTGCCTACTAGTTAGGTTTCTGTTGATTGACAATGATTGTAATGTGATTTTTTCACATAGTAATAGTCTTGTTCATGGTAGTCGTGTTGATGCTTGTTTATGAGATTACTCGTTTGTCATGTTTGAGGCATTGCTTCAGTTGTTTCCATGCAAATTACAAGTCCATAGGAGGTCTAAACTGCTTGATGATTACATTGACTTGTTCTGAAGAGGTTTGCTAGTTGAACTTGGCTTTCACCAACATTAAACCTACTCGTGCACATTCAGGCAGTCCTACATTTATCTGCATATACAAATATATAGAGGTACAAATATATTGAGGTAGATTGTCATTCAATTTGTGAAAGGTATTACAATCAAATAATCACCCTTCTACATATCACCAGTACTCTTAATTCAAACTGAACGTCTTTATAAAGCCTCTCCCACACCGGTGATATCAATTTCTCATTGAAAAAGTCATGTTTGTTAACATCAATTAATCAATCATTTATTTAATTGCTGAAATATGTATATTATTCGTTAATAACATAGTTTAATTTCTATAGATAGATTAGCTAATTGTGTGTAACTAACATATGAACGGAATCGCATAAGTTTTAGATTTTGGTCTTGATTGTATATTTAGGTCCTTATAAGCAGCTCGTACATCATAGAGTAACGAAAGATTCATTAGGGCCCGATTCATTAAGCCAAGAACAGAAATCTTGTTGCTAGCAACTAAAAGGTTTAACATAGTCATGTCCTACCAGATCTACTATACGAGGATTTCTCTCAAAATAATTCAAATCTGTATTTCCTTCTGGTACAAGATTTACTCAGTAGAAGATTTAATTTTACTCTAGTTTATACTGACAGTTAGTTATTTTAGAATATATATTGTGAAACTCTTCCAGTGTACTTTATTTGAGTCTAGAAACATTCAAGACAATTTAAAGTTCCTTCGACGATTTGAAGCTTCTTAAGAAACTATTATAATTCGGAGATTTGACTCTTAAGCATAACAAGAAAACTTTGACTAAATATATTTCTAGTTTAAGAATCTGTCTTCAAATGCCTCGGTCTTCTGCTTTTACAGAAGTGCATGTCTTCTAAATGTCAAATGTTGTAACTATCAGATACCGCAATTGTTGTGACAAATTCGCGATCTTTCAAAATCTTTCAACGATATTATGAACGTAGCATTAACGTCAGTCACATAGATTATCATTCAAAAATTAAATAAATAAACGTCAATCAAAACGATTACTTCCGCCACAAAGATATCCAAAATATTCTTTTGAAGCAAAAAATAAAAATAAAAAAATCAACTTTTACATAATAAAAAAGCGAGAAAAAATATCTTTAAATCTCATCTATTACCCCCCCCCCCCCCCCCCATTTTGCATATCACCACCTACGTACACTATGTTAATCGTAACACATTATGGGCGCATCTGGTCTGCCCGGTAGAGTTAGATGGGTTTGTTCCATTAACAATATTGGACTCACCTCATAAGGCATATTAAAACCGTACAAATGTTGAATTTGTTTATTATGGTGTTTTTTCTGGAGGTCTAAACTGCTTGATGATTACACCACCTCTGACATTTCCTTTACAGTGCAACAAGTTAATCAGTTCTTGGAGGTTCCTCATCATCTGATTTATCGATTTTATCACATCATTAGCTACCTTCACAGTACTTGTACGCAGGGGCAGAGGAAGAATTTAGAGAAGGGGTGAGATTATCCTAAATAATTTTTTTATTTGATTAAAATAATAATTAAATATACAAAAAAGGAAAAAAAATGTTATATGTTAAAATATTAGCTTTAGGAAAAAAATATATTTATGATCAATAACTAACCTATAATATTTAACTTGTACCTTTTAACAAAGTACTTAACACCCATCAAAATGGAATTAAAATAAAGAATGTCAAACATCCATCAAGAATAATAGTTAGCAATCAAAAATTCCTTAGGCATTTTAAATTGTGATATACGTTTCTTTATACGATCAAAGCTCATCAATTATTTAAACAACGTCAAAGCTTTCAACAATTTATGTTTCAATATGCATAATGAGATTACTAGATAAGAAATCATCTTTCATTTATTTTTTATTTTTTTATGTATTAGGTTTTGGGTTTTGAGCGTGCGAGTAAATTTATAATTTAAATTGTTGTTTAGTTGAGTGTATCGAACACTCTAATGTTATAATTTCTAAATATTATATTTGTTTATGATTATCGTTATATAATAAAACTAAATCTTCTGCAACATTTAATACTCAATCTAGTTATCTCTTCTCACGCCAATTATTATTCTTCTAATTTATTATAATTTTAAACCAGATTAAGATATTAGTCTTAAAATGTACTGATTTTCAAAAAAAATAATCAACTTACATTTGCTACTATGAGCCTCCAAATCAAGATAAGGTTGTTAATAATAATTATAATAATAACTATTATTATTATTATTATTTAAACTGAAACACTATATTTATAAGACATTGAGATAAATATATGAATATATATGAAAAAGAACAAAGCATATATAAATTAGTATTCGACTATTCATTAATCAAAGTAAAAGAAACTAAAGTAAGACAATAAACATTCCGTACACAAGACCAATATTTGTGATTTATTGAATTATAATAATAGAAAGGGAGAATTACACAAACTACCCCTAAACTATGAGATAATTACACAAGCTACTATCTCTCATGTTTGAGAAATTATCCAAACCACTCTTATGTAAAAAATATTAAAATAATTAAAACAACCTTACAATTTCAAATCAAATCAGAGACTAAAATCCACAGATAATTCACTACACCAAAATAACGCATTAAAGATGAGAAAGTCGTCGAAAATGTGCAATGACATTATCGAAGGCATAGAGACATCGGTAATGTATGGGATTTTCCCTACAGTTCCTTACCATCGGGACAAGTTATTGTCGACGGCACAAGGTCGTCGGCAATGAACCCCTTTTTTCATTAATTTAATTTTAAAAAATAAAAAAAGTAGAAGAGCAAAACCGCAGCATTGAGCCGCAAAATCAACGGCTTGGATGGAGACGGCATTATAAATATGCCCTCTCCCTTTGATTTTCTCTCAGCATCCTTATCACATGTCCCAACATCTCATCCTCATAGACTAATTAAGAAAACCTTTTTTTGTTTTGTATCGATGGCCGACGAGAATAATTATTGCATGCCCCATCCTTCTTGAAGAGATAAGGGCCAAGACAAAAATACATCACGACGAGTCAATTAAGGACAACTATACAAAATGTTTTTGGAAATGAAAGTGGGAAGGTTGCCCTAAGAATCGAGGCCGGCGAGGTTACACATACAATCCCGGCTGTAAATGTATGGATCGGGATTGGTACCCTTTTTGATTCACACGCTGTGTTGAAGTAGAATGTTGTGCCAGCACCAATTGTCTTCGATGTTGTTCCAACACTCGTTAGAGAGTAAATTGCAGCTGAATAACTAACACGGAGTATGAATTTTAAGCATGTTATATGAATATAACATGTCGAGGCTTACGGCCAAATAATCACTAAATATGTATATAATGATCTTACAAAACTCAACTGAGTAAGGAACTCAATCCTAACACTAACTTACTATAAGCTATGGAGTTTATAGGTTCACTAGATTAAACTCAGTAAAAACAAGACTAACAACTATTACAAGAATATTTCTAATCTCTCAGAACCTATTCTAGTCTCATTATTAATCTTGATGTCGAGCACGCCTTCTTATAGGATTTGATCGTCCCTTCTCGTAGACGTGATTGACACGGACGTGATTGCTCTCTAATTGCTTGGATAATTTCAAAATCTTCTTTGATGTTTATATTCAAGAGATCTTCTGATATTATCGTTAATTCTCTTCGACTTATCTTCTTCCTTCAAGTATTAATCCACACGATCCTTAGAGTCCTTGATTTCCTGAAATATATCAGAGATGACTACAACTTGTGGAACAATGTGAGTTTATGAATAAAGGCAAAATAAAATAATATAATTAAACAACTCGGACAATGAAGTGTTAAGTTCAGTGTTGTGCCAACACTAGTTACGAGAATGTTGGACTAACACTTCACATCAACACTTGCACTTTCAATCTCCCCATTTTTGCATTTCTTCACAAAACTCCACATGTATCCAATTTTGTTTAAGTACCTGTATTTCAGAGTATATAGCAACACAACTTATTCTAATTTGTTCCCCTTTAATATAAGAATGATGAACCACAGTGTTGGGTCGACATAGTTGAAAACTGTGTTGGCCTAACATTCTTATCTGACATTTCACACCATGTAGTTAGATCAGCATAACAAACCAAAGCAAACTAAAATAATGGAAAACGTGCATAGTTAATATCCAGTTATAGACCAATTGAAACACATAACAGAGAACATGCTCTATGTATCAAACAAAGATTGTTCAGGCTATTCAAAGACTTTTAAGAAACAAAAATTGGTGGCCTAATCTCCCTCTTTTTTGTGAGGAAAGCACCACTAACAGGTACTTCTTGATGGTATCAAGCTCTTTCATCTCCTCCTCCTTGTCAACTATCTCCTTTGCCTATCTGCAATCATCTTTTCACACATAGTCAACCTTCTCCTGAATGAATGTGGAACTGATGGGCACAGTAGGGGCTGAATCATCCTCAGTTGTTGAGGCAATGCTGAAAGTTTGTGCCTTCTTCTTCCCCTTCTGTGTTCCACTACCTCTAAGAGCATTAGGATCCTTCTAGGGTATGTCAGTGATCCTGTTTCCTCCAAAATCGTTCTTTGTGATATGAAGTTGCCATGCCTTGTCCACAAAGATCTTATTCTCACCCTTCTGGAATCCTTGGTTACTGAGAATCTTGTAGATCAAGGATGGGAAAGGAAGTATGGCCTCTTTCTTGTGTGCAGCATCAGATATGGTCCTGGAAATTCTCTCCCCCGTGTTCACTAGATACCCTTTCATTAGTTTGTAGATCAACACATCCATCTCATGAGTGAGAACTATAGAGTTTGATGAGGGTATCCAATTGTATGAGGCAGCCTTCACAATCAGCTTCTTCTTCCAAGTCTTCACCAGTCCACCAGTCAACTCTCTCATCATTTCATTGTCATCGATTTTCTCAATTGTTTCCTGTCTCCTTGACATCTTCTAGACATTGTTAAAAATTGAGGGACTGATTTTGTAGAACTTGTCCCTCACATACACTCTCCCATACGTGGAAGGCCCTTTCACATTCACAAACTTAGACAGATTACTATAAAATTCCCTAACAACTTCAGGGACATAAGGAACAATATCAATGAGAGAGTATAGCAGACTCCTAGACTCAAGAAACTGAAACACTATATGCTTTTTATAGTCATCAACAATTAAGGTTTGTTCAACCCATATTTTCCTTCCTCTAACAAGGTCATAGTACTTACTTGCAGTTCTGGTCAAGAAGTACGTATTGTATCGACTAGGGGGAAATCGGCTTCAAATGTCTCTGGCGCCTCATCCTATGACTCCTCATCAGACTCCACTGTTGGTTCAACATCCTGGTCCGCTGATGTTGGATCAACATTCTGATCAGTGGGTGTTGGGTCAATATCAGGGTCGGCCGATGTTGGCACAACATCAAGCTAGTTTGGTTCACCGACTTCTTCCTCCTCCTATGTTCATTCATCCTCATCATCCTCTTCTTATTCATTAGAACCCTCCTCTTCATCTTCATCATCAGATTCCTCTTCTTCAGAGGATTCCCCGTCCTCACTAGCAGCAGCATCATCCTGACCTTGCACATGTTCTGCTTCTTTCTCCCCCTCAATGTCAGCAGGTGGGGCATGTGATTGAGTCTTCTCAGGTTCTACAACCTCTGTTTCACTTGTTCGTCTGCGAGAGGAACATCCTCACTGATGTTGGCTGAATTTAGTGTTACTTCGGCATCTGCAGGATCATGTGTTGTGACAACATCCGCAGGTGCCCCTGCGGTGACAACATCAGCAGATTCTTGTGTTTGCGCAACATCTTCTGAAATAGGTGTTAGCTCAGCACTAGTAGAAGCGCCATTTTTCTATGTTACATTCCTTCTAATGTAAACAGGAGCCGCCTTTCTTTTGGGTGGTTCTGGTGCAACCACAGTTGTGCGTGAGCGGGTGCTTCTTCGGGGTTGAACTCCCCCTGCATCAGATGCAATTGCTGCAGCAATGTTGGCAAGATCTACAATTGTTGATTTCTTTCCCATTATTACCTGCGTGCGTAAATAAGGAAGATAGTGAGATTTTAGGGTTTAATTAAATTTTGAGAATCTAAAAACAAATTTAAGGAGGTGAAAGAGGAAATTAAAGGTGAATTAAGAGTCGTGGGCGGGTAAATATTGAGAACGTATGTAATTCCCGCCATGTTGAGTCAACACGTGCAGTCGTGATGCCTTGACACGTGACAATGTTGGAGCAAGTGTTGAGGCAACATCCAGAGTGAGCAGTGTTGGCACAACATTCTGGATAAACATGGCGGTTCCTCGTCATTTAATTAAGCAATTTTAACACATCATTTACTACGTTCACAGTACTTGTACGCAGGGGCAGAGCCAAAATTTAGAGAAATGGGGCGAGATTATCCTAAATAATTTTTTTATTTGATTAAAATAATGATTCAATATACAAAACAAAAGTTATCAATGGTAAAATATTAGCTTTAAGAAAAAATGTGTTTATGATCAGTAACTAACCTATAATATTTAAAGTATACCTTTTAACATAGCACTTAACATCTATCAAGATGAAATTAAAACAAATAATGTCAAACATCCATCAAGAGTAATAGTTAGTAATCAAAATTACTTAGGCACTTTAAATTGTGATATACGTTTCTTGATACGATCAAACTCATCAATTATTGAATCAACGTCAAAGCTTTCAACAATTTCTATTTTAATATGCATAATGAGATTACTACATAAGAAATTATCTTTCATTTGTTTTTTATATTTTTATGTATTAGGTTTTGAGTTGTGGGCCTGCGAGAAAATTTATATTTTAAATGGTTGTTTAGTTAAGTGTACCGAACACTTTAACGTTACAATTTCTAAATATCATATATGTTTATTGACTATCCATATATTATAAAACTAAATCGTCTCTAACATTTAATACTCAGTCTAGTTATCTCTTCTCACACCAATTATTATTCTTCTAATTTATCATAACTAGAAACGTTGGCACGCGGCCCCCGCGTGATTATATTTTTAATTTGTAGGGCAGAATATAACTTTAATGAGAAAAGACTACATATATAAGGATATATATAATTTCTATAAAAAGATCCAAATTTTGGAAAACTAAATCACCAATCACCATAATTATTGTAATTAATGATTCTGCTTAAATTATAAGGCTAAAATAGGAACTTAATAATAATCTTTTTTGTGCAACACTAAAATTATAGGGCTAAAACTAGAAATCAAAAATTTGGTGTCACGGTTTGTCTTTATTTATATAATAGTATAGACTTTAAAGCAGATTAAGATATTAGTCTTAAAATGTATTGATTTTTAAACAAGTAATCGACGTACATTTGCTACTATGAGCATTCAAACCAAGATAAGCTTGTTAATAATACAAATTATTATAATAATAATTATTATTATTATTATTATTATTATTATTATTATTATTATTATTTAAACTGAAACACTATATTTATAAGACATTGAGATATATATATATATATATATATATATATATATCTATATATGAAAACAATAAAGCATATATGAATTAGTATTCGACTATTCATTAATCAAAGTAAAAGAAACTAAAGTAAGAAGATAAACATTTCGTACACAAGACCAATATTTGTGATCACTGAATTATAATAATGGAAAGGGAGAATTACACAAACCACCCCTGAACTATGAGATAATTATACAAGTTACGGTCTCTCATGTTTGAGAAATTATCCAAACCACCTTTATGTAAAAAATATTAAAATGATCAAAACAACCTTACAAATTCAAATTAAAGCATAGACTAAAATCCGCAGATAATTCACTACACCAAAAGAGCGCATTCACAATGGGAAAGTCGTCGTAAATGTGTAAATGACATTATCGAAGGCATAGAGGCGTCGACAAGTTCTAGGATTTTTCCCAACAGTTTTGTACCATTAGGACAAGTTATTGTCGACGGCACAAGGCCGTCGGCAATGAACCCCTTTTTCATTAATTTATTTTTTTAAAAAAAAAAAGAGTAGAAGAGCGAAATCGCCGCACATAGTCGCAAAACCGACGACTTGGATGGAGAGGGCATTATAAATACGCCCCATCCCTTTCATTTTCTCTCATCATCTTTATCACCTCTCCCATCATCTCATCCTCATACACTAATTAAGAAACTGTTTTTCTATTTTTGTCAGTGATGGCGGACGAGAATAATTATCGCATTTCCCCTCCTTATGACAAGGGAAAAAATACATCACTACGAGTCAATTAAGGGCAACTATCCAAAATATTTTTTTGGAAATGAAAGTGGGAGTGTTGCCCTAGAAACCGCGGCCGGCGAGGTTACACAGACGATCCCGGCTTTTGTGGAACCTCTGCCTCCTATGCAGCAAAGTCCGCCTATGGCATAACAAGGGCCATCTATAACTCTAACTTTTGTCCTGTTAGGAGCCGTTAGGAGGAATCCAGTTCATTCACAATCGGCATTGTTTATTCCTTCCCCTCGTGGTACCCCTGGCACCAGTCCTCCTGCATCACGTATTCAGCATAGCCTGAAAGATGACATTCTACATGAACATCACGTGGGATCTTCGTCTCAACAGTGAATAGACTTGATTATCTAGAGAGTTGCAATTTTGGGATTATCAATAAAAGAAATATAACTAACAGATTAGACCACTACGACTTAATTGATTGAGTTTTAATAATATAAGAGTGAGTAATTAGTTGGCATGAGTAATATTTAAATATGGAACCTTTTCAGTGTTTTGATTGACAAAGGCAAAATAGAGAATAGAATAAAATAATTTTAACAACAATTATTAATTTGATAATTATCGCTAACCTAATATATAATTCATCATGTGCTACGTACACATTGTCCTGCAAATTGATTTTGCATTTAGGCTTCTTTTTGACAACTTTCCTTTATTTGAAAATTCTATGTTTTAATCTCCATAATACAGTTTTATCATGTACAGAAACAAACCGGTCAAAGGCTCAAACAGTCAAAATTAATATTAAAATTGCGAAGAAATTATTCAAATGTTAAAATTGAATTAATTAACATAAAAATTCACACACACACACACACACACACACATTAGGACCTATATGTATTTATGATACGGTGGAAAAAGTAAATTAATTATGAAACATATATTTTAAAGGAATCAAACTAAATAGGAGTCTGACCCGGATATATGGCCTGAAACTTTATCCTACCAGGGCTTAAATAATATATAAATTTTAAATATATATTGAGAACAAAAAAAAAGTAGAATACATCATATTGTGGAAAGTTTAAAAGAATCTTTGATTTAAAAGAAAAATTAGATTTAAGAATTTGGAAGCAAATTATATATATCCACGTACACATATTTGCGTCGTCCTATCAGGATTCATATTGAGAAGATTCCCTGATAAGCATAAATCTGTTTTTGATTCCAATAAAATCAGGTTGAATCTTTACAATCACATCACATAGCGTTATTATCAAATCAATCTTGTTTCTCTTAATCAATCTCTCGCACACAGACTCCCTTTCTCTTCTCCTCCAACGTAACTACAGTACACTATAATCTATATTACATTACATTCTTTGTGTTGTGGTTTATCTATCAACAGAGTTCACAAATATATTACTTAATTAGCTCGATTGATTCGGAAAAAAAGAATCAGTTATCTCCTTGTTGGAAAATTCCTTTAGAGATCGATGGATGGTTACTGCACTTCGACGTGTTCTTGTTCAACTCTCGATTCATTCTCGATCGCCATGGAAGCCTTTTCCGAACAGGTTTTTCTTTAACGTTTTGCGTTTTACGTTCTCAAAGGGTTGTTTCTTGCGCGTCATCAGACAATGAGATTTTCCGAAATTGATATCGAAGAAAAATCTGTGTGCGGCCAATACGTGCGCTCCAAAAAGTTACTCGGGAGAGGAGCTTTCAAAGATGTGTATAGAGGATTTGATCAGATTGGTCAAACAGAGATAGCCTGGAATCAAATCTGCTTAGATGAAGACGACCAAGATCCCTTGAAATCCGCTCAGTCGTTGTGTAACGAGGCCGTCTTGCTGAAGTCGTTGCACCACAACAACATCATGGAGTGTTACGGCTACTGGATTGACGACAAGAACAAAACTGTGAATATGATTACTGAGCTATTCCCTTCTGGGAGTTTGAGGCGCTACATCAAGAAACTCGGCTGTGGGGTTGACGTGCAGACGATCAAGAATTGGGGCCGACAGATTTTGCAGGGGCTGCATTATCTTCACACGCAGAGCACCCCTCGTATTGTTCATCGCGACATCAAGTGCGACAACATTTTTCTCAATTTGGAGAATGGTGAGGTTAAAATTGGAGATTTCGGTCTTGCAACAGCTCTACATGAAAGTCCCCTTCAAGAGCTAGTTGGAACACCAGAGTTCATGGCCCCGGAGTATTACGACGAGGAGTACAACCAACTGGTGGATATCTATTCCTTCGGCCTGTGTTTGATGGAATTGGCTACTACTGATTTTCCCTATTCCGAGTGCACGAATGGAGCACAGATTTACAAGAAAGTCTCATCCGGGATTAAGCCTATGGCACTTGCAAAAGTGGAGGATCCTCAAGTTAAGGCGATTATCGAAAAGTGTTTGTTGCCTGTTTCGCTGAGGCCGTCTGCTATGGAACTACTAAAGGATCCTTTCTTTGCATCCGAGGTTGTTCCAATGGAAGATAGTTCAAGATCGTCCTCCATGATTAGTTGCGTAGACTTTTCGTCTTCCACTATAGGCAAAGAAGCGTCTGAAGAATCAAGTACCAAATTCTGTTCCAGTTTAGAAGTAGCTTACAGTTTCAATGCAATGGATAGTTCTTCAATCTGCAATGGTGTAGATCTACACAATGGAGCAAGAAAGTGCAGCATCCACGACTCAGTTCTTTCTGATATATCTCCCTTGTACAAGTCCATGGGTGCGGTATCAGATGCTAAGCATGATGGATTCTTGCACAAGTCTTACAATTATCAGTCGTGGGTGGGCAATGTGTCCATGAATTCGAAGATCACCTTCGACTCTTCATCATGTGCGGCAGTAGAAGATTTGGTTTTTTGCATGTCTAAAGCGTTTTAGTTTATATATGTAGAGGAACAAGTTGCGATGGGAATCTGTTGTAAACCTCTTTGTTTCTTTCCATTCGGTTTTGACATTTATCTTTACATTATGCAATCTTATGATCTTGCCATGCCGTTGGAAATATTATACTAGACAATGTGATTGGTCATACACGGTAAAAATGCTTTCTAGTCTAGCTCATTTTAAGCGAAGAAAAGAAAGTCAAGTATGGAGTTGGTATTCTGATCGGTGTTTCTTCAACAAAGTTTTTGTTCTTCCATCTGTAAAGAGTTCCCTGGTGCTTTATTAACAGGGATGAACTTTTTTAACACCAAATTAAGAGTTCAGCTTTCTTCTGGGACCTGTAAAGTCGAGGAAATGGTATGTAGGAGATTTCGTGATTCATATATTAAGGTGCAAATCAGGCTTCCATGATTCAGATATTAAAACAAATCACACATGTAACATGTTTATGAACTGCACTCCTTGAACTCAACATCTTAAATCAAACAAATAACTTTGAATGCACGGTGTTAAAAAGGTTCACCCCTGTTAATGAAAAGCATCAGGGAACTCTCACCAGAATATAGTGTTCATTTAAATGCGCGGTGCACTTTAAATAGTCTCCTTTAAGCTTTCAACGGTTTTTTCCTTTACCTTAATAAGAGAGGACTGAGTTCAATACCTACGCTTCCCATTGAGGACTTGGCAAGTAGCCAAAAGAAATTCGTCCTCGCACCTGTATTGCAGATTTTAGGAAAACAAATCAGTGACATGACAAAAAATGTGTGTTGTCACAAGTAATAGAAATGCATATGAGTCTACGACATCTTGCAGAATAACTGGAGGGAGGCAGAATGCACCACAGCATTATGCGAGAATTATATAGTTAACTTGCACTTAGGAAATATAAATTTCGATGCAAAATGGATTTTCTCTAATGCTGGTTCCATTCACGCGGGCAATATGGTTCAACCAATAAACCTATTTGTCAGGCTAATTGTGCTAATAACGCCTTATATACATAGAGGTGTATTTGATTGGTTGAAATAAAGGATAAGCCATAACTCGTCGGTGCATATCATCTTATCTTAAGCAGGGTTTTTGATATCTCAAAGAAGCGAGGGGAGCGCAACAACTATGAGGCATGAGTTGGACGTTTATTTGGAAACTTAAGGTTCCAAATGTGTTTAAGACATCATTCCTACATTGATCCATTTGTGGATTCGGAAAGGAATCAGTCGACATGCCATTATTTAGAGTCATTTTGCGAGGCAAATATGGGCGACGCGTTATCAAATTTACCAAGTACCTTGCTCATGATGAATTAAGAAAATTCAGAAAGCTGGGCTAGACATTTGGTTTGAAAAGTATCAAGTGACGACGCAGGAAGGTTTGCATGCATATGTTGGTACTTAGCTATTTGAACTCACAAGAACAATTTCATGAATAATGGCAGCCATATGATGTGTATGATTTTGCTAATAAGTACTTAATTAGCTCTTAGCTTGATGCAGTACAGAGACCTCAAGAGCTAATGTGCAGTTGGTGTCATCAAGCTGAATTTTGAAGGCGCGACTTTTTGCGATAGAAGGAACGGAACGGTTGAATTAGTTCGTTATAGTAACGGCAGATGCCTGGCCTGGAAGAAGTGTAGAATGAAGGGGTTGTTAACGGAGGCGCTTAAAAGTGTGACTCAACTCAAGCACTTAGCTAAGAGTTGCAGTAGACGGCCATTGAGGATTTTCGTCGAACAGTTGGAGCCATTTTTGTCGGAATTTTTTTGAGGCACACCACAACTTTGCTGCCACTGTTAATGTTTTTTATAGCTCCGGTGGTTTGTTTATATTCAAACATGGTTTTCATGTAAGTCTTTTATGAGATGATTTCGAGTTGTATTTTGGACGATATGATAACCTTTTTATTATTGCCTTTATATAATAACAAGGTTATATCTTAATTAGCATTGTTAAATCAACTTAACAAGTTAACAACTAACAAGCTATAAATACTAATAATATTTTTAAAACTGTTAATAGATATGATGTGAACTATAAAAATTCTTAAAATGCCCTAAAAAAAAGTTTTACTACTTTATTATCTTACCAGATTACTTAACAAGTTTAATAAAAAAAATACTGTTATGGTTAAATATTTATAGGAGATATTAGATTGTAAATAAAAGTTGCTAAATGAAACCGTATAATTAAGGATAAATGTATATAAAATTAAATTTAATCTATACACTGGAAATATATGGATTACATACAAGTTAACAAAATGAATTTGCAACTTGAAATATATTTATATATTTTGAGTATAGAATTACATAATTGCCATACATGTAACTCTAGATTAACGGCCAACGAAACGGGTTACTTATCAAAGTTTGAAACCTGAAAATGTTATTTGTCAAAAGCATTAAACCTCTCAAATGATATGGATGGAAATTACCTTAAAAAGTCGAGACTCCTCTAAAGGAATTAAAGTATACAACCGTTATATTAACGACGTGATGGAATTAAAGATTAAAATTAAAATAGCTTCGAAAATTAAGTTTCAGTTTGACAATTAACTGACAAGTCTCATTTTCCTTTCAAATAGGCACTCCGATTTTAAGCGCAGCCAAGAAGTAAGACTAAAATATTTTTTTCAAAGGAATTAGTTTGACAATTTGACTCTCAAGTCTCAATTTTCTTTCAAACAAACAGGCACTCCGATTTTCAAGTTGAGCTCATTTCACTGAATAGCCCAGTAAATATTTATTTATTTAGTTGGGCCATAGTAGCAATCCATTTAACTGAAGGAGTAGCTACTTCAATCTATGGAGTGTTTGTGAAGCTTCAATTAAGAAAAACTCTTTAAGAGCTCTTGACGTAACAGCCAGTTAAATAGGTGCAACGTTGTTTTGAGAAAAAAAAATTTATATCTTTTTGTAGATCCAAACATTCTGTTACCTCAAAAGCATTTGTGAAGCTTAATTAACTAACCATTAATATAAAACAATATTCGAGATCTTAAAGTATTTTTTAAAAAATAAAATAAAATTGGTGGGTTAGATCATTGGAATAAGAAGGGGGTTAATGAGAGAAGTTAATTTTAGACCGATACCTTCTTTTCTTTTCTTTTTTTGTTGTAATGGACCCATTCCAGTTCATTACTACATTATGTTTTGAGATACTATTATTGGCTTTATTGCCATTCAATACTTAGCCTAGTCACCTTCTCTATTTTCCTCCAAACCGACAATTAACTTTGTCAAAAAAATTAAAAAGAGAAAAACAAATGAGCAAATCTGTACCAGGTCTAGGAAGTTTCGAATTTTGATCGATAACATCGACCGAAAAAGACCCTATGCCTAATTGCTGCAAGTTGTTAGACGTTCTTGGGTTATTATTTTCTTTTTTTGGTGAATAATCTTTGAGCTTATTATATACCACGAGTCAACCGTCACTTCATAAGTCGTTATTGTTTGATTTTGACCGAAACGGACATACTCTTCCCAAGTTTATGGAAGTTTAATATAATTGTATGTGGGACCTAGTGCACTACCTACCAAGCTTGGGCTGCGTGCTCAATAGTCAATGGTTAGTATGATTTTTAATTATTATTGACTCGAAATTATTAACAAATTTCTATTTTTATTTATTGTAAAATGATTATGGGTCTGTTATAAAAAATATCGTATTTTATTGAAATATGTCACAAATGTTTTGGGATTTTACCAATATTTTCTAATGTATATGTTAGATTGTGAAGCATGAACGTTGATTGGGGCCCATACTGTAGATTCAGAATAATTTCCTGAATCCAACTATGGGTTAGTTTTAGTCCATGTAAAATTCGGGAGTCTCCCTAATATATATAAAATTTCTTGTAATTGTAACCCAACGACAAAACCATATAATGAAATCATGACTTGGTATCGTCGCCAGATGTAGTCTAAACGACGAACTGGGTAAACAAATTTGCGTGTTCTTGCTCTTTTGTTTATGTGTGATTTTCTATTTATCGCATCGTAGCGCAATAAGTGGTATTTGGAGCATCAGGTTCAGTGGGAGCAATCCCACTGAAAGGGGGAAATTATCAATCGAGAAGTTTGATGGGTCTAACAACGGGTTCTGGATTATGCAGATCGAGGACTACTTGTACGGCAAGGATATGTAGAAACCTTATTCAAGGTCGAAGAGCCCTACGAGCCTATGCTCATGAAGTAGGTGTTATGCCTATAGACCTTATTCAAGGGCAAAGAGCCCTACGAGCCTTTGCTCGTAAAGTTGGCTTTACGCCAACATACTTTATCCAAGGGCGAAGAGCCCTATGAGCCAGTGCTCGTGAAGTAGGCGATATGCCTACAAACTTTATTCAAGGGTGAAGAGCCCTACAAACCTTTGCTCGTAAAGTTGGTTTTACGCCAACATACTTTATTCAAGGGCAAAGAGCCCTACGAGCCAATGCTCGTGAAGTAGGTGCTATGCCTACAGACTTTATTCAAGGGTGAAGCCCTACGAGCCTTTCCTCGTAAAGTTGTCTTTACACTAATAAACTTTATTCAATGGCGAAGAGTTCTACGAGCCTTTGCTTATAAAGTTGGCTTTAAGCCAACATATTTTATTCAAGGACGAAGAGCCCTACGAGCCCATGCTCGTGAAGTTGGCATTATGCCAATAAACATTACTTAAGGGAAAAGAGTCGTACGAGCTTACGCTCGTAAAGTAGATACTATTCCTACGTAAACAAAACACGTTAGGTGAAAAGCCTATTGGGTAAAAATTTCGTAAAGTATGCGAGCCTTGAAGAGCCCTACCAAAACACGTTAAGTGGGGAGCTATTAGGTGAGAATCCTATAAAGTAGGAAACTTTGAAAAGCCCTACCAAAACACGCTTAGTGAAGAGCCTATTGGGTTAAAATCCCATAAAGTAGGCGACCCTTGAAAAGCCCTACCAAAACACGCTATGGAAAGAGCCTATTGAGTGAAAATCCCATAAAGTAGGCGAGCCTTGAAAAGCCCCTACCAAAACACGCTAGGTGAAGAGCCTATTGGGTGAAAATCCCATGAAGTAGGCACAAAATGTAAAGCCCTACAAAAATAAAGAAGGCCTAGCGCCTTTGACATTTCAATATGAGTGAAAAACTCATCAACTTCGACTTCTTTCCCTAATGGATGTCTTGAGCATTCAGCTCTAATGTCGTATTTGCTTACTTTACATAAAAGTTGAGATCGAGTGAAGAGCTCATCTACATCTGCTCCCTTCACCGAAGGATGCTTTACATTTTAGGCTCTCACGCCTAGACATCTATATGGTGTCGTACCAGATGAAGTGAGAGTACTCGTCTATCTAATATCCCATTTTCAATGGAGATTTTACGTGATAGAAATTTGAACATTCCTATACATGTTAAGCAAAATATCAATTGTTGTATAAATACAAAACTCGCCGCTTGCTCCAGATGCCAATACATCTCCGCCATATATGAGAATAGATAAAAGACAAGTCGCTCTATCGACAAAGATAAGTGACACCCAATAACTTGAAAAGTTGTTCAAAGAGTGTCGAAACACTTGGAAGATGCCAAGTGAAGCACCAAAGGCTATTATACCAGCAAGCTTGCGTATGAATACAACAATTATGGCTAACCTCAGAAATTTGAAATACGATCATTTAAGATAACGAACATATCTCAAATTGGGGGGCTTATGGTGTGCCATAATTTCGCTAACTTAAAAAACGCAAAATACTTTGACGGTTATCCAAATCCACATCGGATAAAATCATGTCGGATGAAACCACATGGGGCAAAACCACATCGAATAAAATCACGTCGGATAAAACTACGTCGAACAAAACACGTTGGGTAAAACCACGTCAGGAAAATTAAGTCAATCAAATCTGACGTGTCATGTCAAATTCGACGTGCCACGGGCACGTCAATCAAATCTGATGTGTCACATGGCATGTCGATCATGGGACCACACTGGGGTTTGATCCAGTGTGGTGCGAATGCACCAAACCTATAGTGCACCCCTTTCTCTTTCACACCTCTAGTGTGTGTGGGCATGCACACACCACGCATTCTCCATCTTTTATAAATAGCCCTTCACTTCTTCATTTGAGGGGTTGGACACTTGAAGGGTAGCTCACTTTTGGAGGTTGAAGCTTGGATGCTCTGACTTCTCTCTAAAATTCTAGTGAGAGAAAGCATGTCAAGCGTTTCATGTCAACACTTTTTGAAGTCAAGCATTCCTCGTCAACACTTTTTGACGTCAAGCATTCCATGTTAACACGTTTGGCACGTCAACCTGAGGCACGTCAACATGTTTGGCACATCAACCATTCCACGTTAATTAGTGGCACGTCAACATTCCACGTCAACACGTTTGGCTCGTCGACCCAAGGCACATTAACACATTTTGCACGTCAATTGTGGCACGTCAACTGATTTCACGTTAATAGTTTCCATGTCAACACTTTTGACACGTCAACAATTCCACGTCAACCAAAACGCTTAGAGTATTTTTCTCCTCTACTTCTCCATAGACATTCAAATATCAACAATTGTACTTAAGTATAAGAAAACTTTGACCCGGGATTTGACCACTTCGTGGTGCAAATCACTCGGGGTCCCAATCCTGTGCCTCCGAGACTTGATTAACTGCAGTGCCGTTAGGCAGCCCAAATAATCTCTGAAGGAGAATAACACCCAACAAGGGTTAATACTACAGCTAACCGGGCCTCGACTACGAGACGTACAAATCGAACAATGCAGGCAGCTTCTGAGTTAGCATGACATCTACAAAAGGCCTCCGAGGGTCATTTTATAAGTCTATAAGGTCTACATACGCTCAAATGCTACCTGACAGGCAAAATATAAGAGACAATCGCATGCAAGCTTTATGGATAATGAACTATGTTCGACTTGATTATCGCTCCTTAGGGAGATACGCAGCTTGACCTCGTGTCAAGTTCAGTTGCAACACCCCCATATCCTCACTTAGTTTACTTATATATTTACTTGTTATTGCTTAACCTTGTTCCTTGAAGAGCAGGTTTCCATGGAACCAAGAACTCTTCTCGTAGCCTATAAGGTGCGAGAGAGTCTGGTAAGGGAGTAATCTCGAGATTAGCGAAAACACCCTCCGCCATCTGTCATTTTTGCAAAATATAAGTGGTTATCATTTTCTGTAAGCACCACCCCTACTTCATGTATTTTTGAACTAATACATTCTGATGTATGGGGTCTTTTTGGTGTCAATTCTCATGAAGGTTTCAAGTTTTTCTTAACTTTGGTGGATGATTACAATAGATGTACCTAGGTCATCTTCTTCCTTAAACATAGATCTGATGTTCCCGTTCACTTATCCAAATTTTAGAACATGGCTGGTACCTAGTTTTCTGTCAAAATTAAAAATGCATAAGAACTGATAATGGTACTCAATTTCTCCTTAAAAGACATTTATAATATTAACGGTATTGAACATCGGACTAGCTCTATTGAGATTCCTCAACAGAATGACATTGTTGAGAGGAAACACCAACATGTATTGCAAGCAGCGTTGTTAAAGGCGTTGGGCGTAAACGAGGCGTTTTGCTTACTTGTTATTTTATGTTTATATAAGAATAATATTTAATAGATATACTAATAAAAATCAAAATAAATTTAAAAGTACTAAAAGAAGACAATAAATATTAAATAATTCTCATTATTTCCAATTTAATAGGTATGGAAAAACTTAAGACTCTTCCATTAACATTAAAATAGCAATCAAATAAATAAATTAATTAAAAAAACCAAAAAGAAAAAGAGAAGAAAAAGTTGTCATAATTGTACCATCTTATTTTTCTTTTTCTTTTTCCTTAATACATAATTCACGTCACGACTGGCTTATTAATGCTATAAATAGACCAATCAGAAAACAAAAAATGCTATCAGTAGAACAAGCGCATTAATTGACTTCGACGCTAATTCAGAGAAAACCCCATCTTTATATGTGATTTGTATTAGCTGCGGTGCTAATTTAGAGCAAAACACATCTTTCTATGTGTTTTGTATTACCTGCATAAAGATAATTTCAAGAAGAAGAAAAAAATTAACTGCACAACACCTAACATTAACGCTTCTAGGCGTTTTAATGCATTTTGGGTGTGCAAGCGCGTCCCGAGCGCATTTTGGGGCGCGCCTTTAATAACAGAGATTGCAAGTAGCTAGAGCATTAAGGTTTCAATCTAATGCGTCATTTAACTGTAGCTTTTTCAAAGGTCTTGGATCATAAGTGTCCTACGAGATGTTGCTTGGTAAATCTCTACATTACACGCTTTTGAAAACATTTGGATGTTTAGCTTATGATTCCACTCTGACTGTAAAGAGGAATAAGTTTGATGATAGGTCCATCAAATGCACATTATTAGGATACGCTAAAGGGACTAAGGGTACTTGCTTATTGATCTTAGTATCAATAGGATATTCTCTTTAATAAATATGGTCTTCTATGAAGAAATATTCCCTTTTAAAAGTTCCACAACCTCTGACCATAGCCCTAGTATCTTGCATTTTCATATATGCAATGATACTTTCATAGATTCTACTAAAACTTTTCATGCAGGTACGATTGTTCATAATCCTATTGCTGATTTGCTGATAATCCTTATGCAGATCCTTTTTGATATGCAGTATCCCGCTCATTCTCATGCATCATCTCCCAATCATCAACAACATATCATATCTACAACACCATATCTTGTTGTGTATGACTATTCTCTACCCAAGTAATTGAACAAAGCCAACCATACCAGTGTTTGTAAGGAACAGTATCACAGCAAAACATCTCACCCATCTCAAACATCCATCAATTAGTTGATATCCTCACCAAGCCTATGTTATTGGGGCCGTCCACTCGAATACCATTCAAGATGGACATTATTGACATACACACCCCTCTTAACGGGAGGGGGTTAAATCATATTTTAATTTATTTCCATATTAGTGAGATTTTAAATAACAGTTATTAGTTAAGTAAAGTCTTAACATTATTAGTAAATTTGATTGTTTACCATAAATATATTAATTAGTTTAAATTAAGCTTCACTTGTCATGATTGGAGCTAAACTAAACTCGCTCCAACTTGTATATAAAAACACATGCGCTTCTCTCATTCCACTACAGTTTGATGAGATTCTGAACAGATTTTCAATCTTTCGATTCAATAATATTTTCATTTCATTCTGGTGGGGGTATTTTAGGTGGCCCAGAGATAAATTGGGCCGGTCTGCCCCTTTAAAGACCCAAAAATTAGAGAGTCGAACCGGCTCGGTTCGACTATTTTTTAGACAATCAAACGACCCCCGTTCGATTGTCATTGCCCGTATGTGGAGTAGGTCCTGCAAACCGGGGTCTATATATATCCCGTTCCTTGATATTCACGCCACGCATTACCGTTTACCAACCCATATCAATCGAATCAACTTTTTCGACTGTTCGACAATCTTCTAGTTCGACAGTTTTAGGAGCAAGTTCGATTGTTAAGCATCTAACGCATCATGTTCGATAATTATCAGCATCGAACCGAGGTCGGTTCGAGTGTTTCCCAGTTCGAGATTCAGCTCAGCATTGAACCGTCACCCGTTCGATTATTTTCTCAATTCAGTCATCTAGGGTTCATCAGTCATTGTGTATTTTTTTACGTGTAATAGGTGTTCCGGACAAAGGTGATCCAATCCTTGTATTAGGCTAGCATATTTTGGTTGAGTCAGACCCAATTGTATTGTTCTCTAGGTGTATTGTAACCCACACGAAATAAGACCAAAATATATTCCTTTCAACTTTGCGTTGAACTCTTTCTTCCCGACCTATTTGACTCTCTGACCGCAATTATTTGGGTGGTATTCCGAGATTGAAGAGATCGAATTCCTCCCAAGAACATACGAAAGAAAGATATGAACTGGGTAAATCCCCTGTTTAGAGTTCACCAAATTTAAAGATTATTTTTTATAGATTGTCGGTCAAACGTGATTTATTTAGATTAATATATATTTTTTATATTAGTGCATAAAATAAAGGGATAATTACAGCTACACTCCATGAGATTTGGTGTAATTACAAAGACCTCCCATCAGGTTTGAGTAATTACAATGACCTCCTCTCAATTGTAAGGGATGATTATAGTTACACCCCTGAGGTTTGGTGTAATTACAAAGACCTCCCCTCATGTTTGAATAATTACAATGACCTCCCTTCTAACTAATAATTGTATATGCATTTCTAACTTTGCCCTTGATCAATTATATTGTTTAAATGAATTTAAATGCCTTGTTGAAAATACTTGATATTTATTTAATTTCAAAAGCTAGCATGTAATCTGAAATAAATTAATTACTGATTTTTTAAAAAAGTATTAAAGAATATACTAAATTAATTTTAATTATTCTCACATATATTTAATTTTATTTTATTTTATTACTCAATATTTCTTGACGAGAAAAACGTATTGGTGAGAAAATAAAAGATAAACGTTTATGACAGTGGTAGAAAATTTTGTTTGTAATTTTATATTAGAGCATAATTTCTTCAATAATTTTTTTTAAATGTAGTTATCTCCACTTTAAACAATTGTTAGGAATATTTTTTAAACTACATTAAAAAATATTTATTATAAAATAATTTATTTTATAATATAAAATTACAATTAATATTATTTACCTCTATGACATAAGGGTTTATCCTTAATTCTCGCACCAATAGGATTTTTTTTGTCAAGAAATAATGAGTAACAAAATTAAATATATGTGAGAATGAATAAAATTAATTTAGTATTCTTTAATACTTTTTATCATGTTATTAAATTAGCTAATATTACATTCAAGCTCTTAAAATTAAATCAAATATCAAGTACTCTAATTCATTTAAACAATAGTATTTATCAAGGGTAAAGTTGGAAATGCATTTACAATTATTAGTTAGAAGGGAGGTCGTTGTAATTACACCAAACCTCAGGGGGTGTAATTGCAATCATCCTTACAATTACTTGTAAGAGAGGGGGTCGTTGTAATTACTCAAACATCAGGGGATGTCTTTGTAATACACTAAACTCAGGGGGTGTAACTGTAATTATCCCTAAAATAAATGTTGGTTAAATATGTGTCGCAGACATAAGAAATCTACTCCCCCACATGAATCGCGTGAGTACAACAAGAAAGATGGCCTTAATGGCGTGAATCGTGATTAATAGTGACGGAGATTCCGAAGTTATGCTGACTTCAGCAAACCCCAGGATAGCAAAAAATGAAAACATGAAAAGCAAAAGGAGAAAGACAAAAAGTTTACACACTAGATCTAATTAATTTGAGCCTCAGTCACATGTTTTTGCCTCTATTTCCATTGCTTTGCTTTCTCCGCCACAATCACACCAATTGTCAATTGCAACCTAAACAGCGAGGACATTCATTTTCATTGGACTACTTTTCATGCATTGCCATTTCCTACAACACCCTTCAATTTTCTTTTATTCGATCAAATATTGTTCTTTCTTATAACTTTTTATCTAGAATAGTTACACAAGCCCTCTTTAAGTTTACGGGGTTACGAACTGAAGATTTAAAAAAAAAAATCTTTTTTTAATAATATTCCAAAGTTACAAGAAGTGTATTTGTAATTATATTGTTTGAACTCTTGAGGAGCTTATTTGTTAACTTTTTGAGTTTCAAATTATTTTTCTCTAGTTATCTGAATATCAAGATAGTTTGAAATTTGAACAGTTAAACAAAGATGAAAAAAGTTTACGTATGTTATTAAACAAAACAATCAATTAACTTGTTATTATGATAATATCAACTGATTCTATTAACGTATTTTTTTTCAACAATTCTAGAATCGAGGAGAGAGTTTTTGTAGTTTTTCTAACCAAAGGGAAGATACATTATTACATCAAACCAAGGGGGTGTACCCGTAATTTCCCTTTTTTTTTTAACTCCACTACCTGTACTCTCGCTTTTGGAAAATTATTGACGGAGTTGGCGAGGAATTAATAAGACAAGGGACAGCTATCCTTAGCTCACGTGCGTTGGGTATTAGCGTACTGCATACCATAATGACAGACTGGGCTTTTCTTTCGACACTTGACTTCAAACCCAGGGGAACAGCGACATTCACAAAATTTATTTAAAATTTGATAATATAGACTTTCACGAAAACTAGCCGTTGGTTGCCTCACTATTTTACAACCATTTATATAACTTTATAATTTTGCTATAAAACAGATTTAGTGACTTTTAAGTATAAAATGCATTATAATTCTTAATGTGTATATTCTAAGTTCTAGCTTCACTTACTTTTACATTTTTACTAAGTTCTAGCTTCACTTACTTTTACATTTTTACTTGTTCTTAGGAAAAAAGAAATCTCAAAAATTAAGTTTGAGATGCTTTTCAAATAAAAGTTGCTTTTTGGTTTCCACTTTTTTTATGTAGATTAAAATTGAAGTAATAATAACTTTAAGAAGATCTCTCAAAGCATTTCAAATTTATGTAAAAAATATATTTTGGGAATAGTATATAATTAAATGGGATAATTACAGATATCTCCCCTCAGGTTTGGTGTAATTACAAACACCTACCCGAAGGTTTGGGTAATTACAATCACTTCCCCTCCCACCAAAAAAAAATAAACTACCAACTTTGCCCTTGGTCAACTTATGTGTTAAGAGATTTAGGTTTAATTTAAAATAAAATACTACTTAATTAACTTGTAAAAATTTTATTTAAAAATTATTGATAAATTTTAAATAATAGTTAAATAATTTTATTTATTTATGTAATGTATGTTATTACTATTCATTAATTTGAAAAATTATTTAACAAATCCCCACTTTAAATAAATGTATGATCCTAGGAAAAAAAATAACTTTAAATATTCTAGCTTGTGAATGTATATTTACATTGTTTCTTGTACGACATATTTTCATTTTAAAAGTAATTGATAAATTTTTTAAGTATTAAAATCAACACTAAAATAATTTTATCCAATTATATAATTATTATTATTACTTATTTTTTAGTTAAACCAACGCCATTAGCAAAAATTTTATAATACGAATCTTTATTGGTTTAAATTTACTATTGGTGCAAGAATAAAATATGCATGCCATAAAGTGGAATTAGAAATTAGTTATTTAATTAATAATATATGTGGTACAAGAAACAATGTAAATAAGCATTCACAAGCTAGAATATTTAAAATTATTTTTTTCTTAGCATCATATTTTTATTTAAAATGGGTATTAATTAAATAATTTTTTAAATTATTGAATAGCAATAATATACATTAAATAAATAAATAAAATTATTTTATTATTATTTTAAATTTATCGATATTTTTTAAATAAAACTTGTGCAAGTTAATTAAATAATCTTTTATTTAACATTAAATCTAAATCTCTTAACACATAAATTGACTAAGGACAAAATTGGTAATTCATTTCTACTTTTTGGTTGGAAGGGAGGTGATTGTAATTACCTAAACCTCAGGGGAGGTATCCGTAACTATCCCTAATTGAATTTATTAGCCACTCGCTCACTTCTGAAATAAAATCTACCCCTTCTCCATAACTGTAATTAACGATACGAGAGGTTAATGAGATTCAACAGATCATGTTTACATCTTTCCCATAGTTATGTGAGAAGAACAAGGAAACTCCAAATATTAATTTTTTTAAAAAAACTGTCCAGTTGACATGATTATGTAATGTTACCACGATTATCTCAATTTTCGGATTTATTAATAGATTGAGCTAACCTATACGTTGATATCGATTCACCTTTGTTAATGGATTTTACCTTATATAAGAGTCAGAGTCAGAACAAAGAAGATCTTGAATTCCATTTGTGAGCACATTTTTATTGTTACATTTTCGGCCAAAAAAGAACAACATCACTTCTAAGTTCTAACTTCTAAGCACGAATTATATTCAAAAAGATATTCGGACTAATTGTTCAATAGCAACGCAAAAATTAATCAATAAGCAAGTAAATTTTGTAGATTTTCTTAGAATGAATTAGGGGTAATTTGGTCAAATATAGTCTTCGAGAAAGAGAGTTAGAGTGGGGAAATAATTATCTATATCTATTGCTATATTAAAAGCAAAGTCCTCCCACTCACAAAAAAACAGTTGGGATACCAATTTTTGTGTTTCCTAAAATACCCCTCTTTTTCTCTCTTTAAATAAAAGTATATCATAGCAATATTATTATTTTTCATATTTTGCTCAACTACCCACCCTATAAAATAGCAATTCATATTTTTGTGCATCCATCTTTCAAATTATATTTCTTTAAATATTAATATAATTTACACGCGGTCTCCGCGTGTGTCAAATTTCTAGTACTATTATATAAAGAAACCCAATGTTACACCAATTTTTTGATTTCCTTATTTACCCCTCATTATACTATTAGATTTTATTATTATTATGGATATAATTGTAATTTATTTTAACTTTAATATTATTTAAGTCTTCTCATTAAATAAAACAAATTAATTACTTATTAAAGTAAGGTTAAGAACTTAAGATATATAGACTTTTTATGGTTACATGTTTAATGCCTTTAATCTCTAGATATTTAAATTATCATCTTTATCATTTAAATTAATTATATTATATTTAAAATAAATTTTTAATCACACGGAAACCTTGTGCCAACATTACTACAACAACAACAACAACCAAGCCTGTAATACCAATTAAATTTGGGTAGGCTATATGAACCTGAATGAATCACGTCGAGTCGTGAACATGAATATTCTGCCTCCATATATTTCGGTTGACGAGCATGTCTTCATTTAGATCTTTTAGCTTCATGTCGTTCCGTATGGCCTCCATCCACGGAACAACATAGAAGTTTAAAAAAAACGGTCGATGCAATCAAACAAAATTCTGAGTGGATTTGGATTTAGTTATTCAATCTTCTTTTTCTAAATGTTTGGTTTTAATAATAAGAAAAAGAATAGACGTAGTTTAAATGGCCACGTGGAATAAAGTGCTACAGCAATAACCGTTTTTTCTCCACAAAATAAGGAAGAGTTTTTAACCGCCATAACCGCTCTTTTTGAATGGAAACCGGCTCTCTGGAGATGGAAGAAGACCACGCTCCGCTGCCGCCGCCACCACCAGGCATTGGTGCTAACACTCCCTTTGTGTTCACATCTGTACATTCTAATGCTGCTTATGAACGGATACAGAAAAGACCAAGCCATGGCACTGATATGTCTGATCTTGGGACTTACTCCACTGGTCCGCATATTGAAGCCCAGGCCACCAACAAGCCGATCTCATATGCGAACGTTGTTGTTCAACGCATGAAGAATCAAGATGTTAAGGTTGACTGCAACAAAAATCTGGAGGAACGCAAACTTATTGAGATCAAGGAACCTAATGAAGATATCCCACTGAAGCAGATTCATATTCTGCCAGAACTTAAGGAAAAAATGAATAAACAATGGGAGAATGATATCATCATTAGGATATCAGGAAAACCATGGTACTACATGGCTCTTCAGACAAAACTAGATGTAATGTGGAATCTCCAGAATGATTTTGATCTGGTAGATTTAGGACATGGCTGCTACTGTCTCAAAGGAATCTCAGTGGCAAAAAGAGAATTCATACTCACTGAGGGCCCTTGGCAATTGGCGGGCAGTTTCATGATAGTGAAGAAATGGTCCCCTAATTTCTGTGCTGGTAGAGATGAGATTAAAAGCTCCATTACTTGGGTGATAATACTCAATCTTCCTATAGAATATCTAAGGGAGGCAGTTGTTCAAGCCTTAGCTTCTTGCATAGGTGATCCAATAAAGATTTATGGGAACACTTTCAATGCCTCTAGGGGTAATTTTGCAAGATCCTGTGTTCAAATCTGCACTGATTAGCCTCTTCAGTTAGGTTTGTGGATTGATAACAACATCTATCAGGTTGTTTATGAGAATGTATCTTCTCTCTGCTACTCTTGTGGAAGGATTGGACATTTGAAATCTGAGTGTGGCAAACAAAAGATGCAGTATGAAGGGATGGTTCCTTCAGACAAAGATCAGGAGTGGTCTGTCAACTCTTCAATTGGCAGGAAAGAACAGTGGCTCATGGAAAAGGCTAAAGCCAAAGAGTATGGCAATTGGATGCTGGTAAATAAGAGAAAACCTCCTCAGAATATCAAAAAGGGAAGCAGTGATTGGAAACATAACTCTAGGTCTCCTAATCAGAATAGAGTTAGTAAGGAAGTGAAATCAAGTAATGTTATTTCTCAGGTCCCTAATGAGAATCCGGTTGCGGTTTCCACTAATAAAAGGATTCTCCCAGCCTCTTTGAATCCTAATCTAAGACAGGCAACGACTCCCAATAGGAGAGGAACGGTTACTAAAGTTAAGAGAACACCAAGAGTCTCATCCTCTAGTAAAACTTCTGGAGCGGTTCAGAACCAATCTCACAACACTTTTGGCATCCTGAACCTTGACAACAAAGAAGAATTCCATGATCTTGTTGAGTGTGAAGTTTCATCAACCCCAGATATCATTCCTCATGGAGCATGCACAGGATCAGTGGGACTGGATCAACCCATGGGATTTCTTAACTCAACATGCTCAATTCCAGGGACCAATAATGACACAGGAGATCAGTCATTGGGACAGGATTATATCTGTCCTGAATATACCAGCAACAAACTGGGAAATCAGCCTTCAAGTCCACAGAGAAGAACATCTAGATGCAGATCATATATGGTGGGAGAAGGTGGAACTGACACCATGGGAGAGCAACAGACAAACAAGTCTATCCATGGAGATCATGAGCCAAATTCTGGCTACATGGAACATGATTCCAGTTGAGAATCCTGTCCTACCCCACCACCTGTACAACTCCAGCATGAGAGTCATCTCTTGGAATTGCCAGGGGGCTGGTGATGAAGATTTCCATAGAAACTTCAGAAATTTGGTAAGGATTCACAATCCTACAATTATTTTTATTCTTGAAACTAGAGTTTCAGAAGCACAAGCATGGAATATAGCTCCTTATCTGGGGTATAATAACTACCAATTAACACCTACATAAGGCATGGCTGGTGGCCTCTGGATGCTATGGAATGACCATGAGGTTGATGTAGAGATCATAGAGACTGATTATCAATTCATCTCTGCAATTATTAGACCTCAAAATATGCAAAGATGGAGACTTATTGGGGTGTATGCTCAACCTAGGAAAACTGCCAAAGTGAAGGTTTTTGATGATCTTATTAGAGCCTCTAAGGAGCAACCTATGCCCTGGTTAGTTACTGGGGACTTCAATGAAATAACTTTTGCTCATGAGAAGAGGGGAGGGAGGACTAGATCAGTAAGTAGATTGCAGTTCTTTACTAATTTCATGGCCCAATGCAATCTTACGGATCTTGGATATGTTGGACCTAAGTTCACTTGGACCAACAAGAGAGAGTGTGGAGCTTTGATTCAAGCTAGACTGGACAGAGCAATGGCTAACCCTGAATGGTTAACTCTTTACAATGCAGCAGAAGTGGAGAATCTACCAAGAACTTATAGTGATCATCACCCTATTATCACTTGGTGTATGGGCATGAGAAGAGTTAGAACTCAGAAACCTTTCAGATTTGAGGAAATGTGGCACTCTCACCCTGAGTGTGCCACATTGTTAAGGAACATTTGGGATACCACTCCAAATCTCCTGGAGGCTATCCAAGAAGTTCCTAGAGTTTTGCTTCCTTGGAATAAAGAGAGATTTGGTAATATATTTCAGAAGAAGAGAACTCTCATGGCAAGGTTGGGTGGGATCCAGAAATCATTAAGTTTCAAACCTAATGAATAACTTAGCATGTTAGAAGATGAGCTGCTACATGAGTATAATGTGATTCTCAAGCAGGAGGAGGTTTTTTGGCTCCAGAAATCCAGAATTAATTGGATCAGAGAAGGAGACAGAAATACTAAATTCTTTCATAGATCTACTATGGTTAGGAGAAGGAGAAATCTGATCACAAGGCTCAAGATTTCTGGGGAATGGGAGAGGAATGACTCTAACCTTCAGTCTCATGCTCTAGGATACTTCTCAAGCCTGTTTGCTGGTGATTGCTTGTCTCCTGATTTTTCCCAATCTAATATCCTGCACACCTCAAGATTTCAGATGAAGTTATCCCTTGATTAACAAGACAAACTTGGCTCTATGATTGCTAACTGGGAGATTAAAGAGGCCTTATTCTCTATGCATCCTTTAAAAGCTCTTGGGCCAGATGGTTTGAATGCCAGCTTCTTTCAAAAAGGATGGGAATGGATAGAGGATTCTGTGGCTTCCTTTGTTAAAGCAGCTTTTCTCAACAACAAATTTGATAGCAGACTTTGTGAGGCATTTATGTGCCTGATACCAAAGGTTCAATCTCCTGAGGCTATCACTCAGTTCAGACCGATTTCTTTATGTAATGTGTTGTATAAGCTCATCACTAAATGCATTACTCAAAGACTGAAAAACCTAATGCCAACCTTAGTGGCTCCTACACAAGCAAGTTTTATCAGAGGCCGCAGCACCCAAGACAACATTGCTGTGATCCAGGAGGTCCTTCATTCTTTGAGAACTAAAAGAAATAACAAGACAGGTTGCATGATCATGAAATTAGATCTGGAGAAAGCTTATGACAAGATCAGCTGGGATTTTTTAGAAGAAACTCTTTTGGCTTTCCAGTTTCCTATCAGTCTTGTGGAATTGATTATGTTCAGTGTTAGGAATGCTTCTACCAGCATCCTTTGGAATGGGGTTCCTCTAAGACCTTTTCAACATAAGTGTGGCTTAAGACAAGGAGATCCCCTCTCTCCTTATCTCTTTGTCCTTTGTGTTGAAAGACTGTCTTACTTGATCCAGGAGGAAGTCCATAAAGGCAAATGGAAGCCCTTGATTCCATGCAAATGAGGTCCAAGGTTGTCTCATCTATTTTTGCTGATGACCTTATCCTTATGGGAAAGGCCACTGCTGGAAATGCACATGTGATCCAAAAAATTTTAGACAAATTTTGCACAGCCTCAGGTCTCAAACTGAGTTACCAGAAGTCTAAGGTTTATTTCTCAAGAACTCAGGGGGCCAACCTCAAGAGACACATTTGTGATATTCTGGGATTTGATCAGACCCCTAACCTGGGGAAATACCTGGGTATCAAACTTATACATGGTAGAGTATCAAGAGCTGATACAGTAGACCTCTTTGATAGAATTCTGGGAAGATTTGATTCTTGGAAGAGTAAGTTATTGTCTCTGGCAGGCAGGGATACACTCATTGGTTATGTTTCTTCTGCCCAACCTGTGTACTTAATGCAATCTTCCTTTCTCCTAGAGCATGTGTGCCATAGATTAGACAAACTTAATAGAGATTTTTTATGGTCTACCAATTATGAGGTTCACAAGATGCATTTGATTAATTGGCATAGAGTCACCAGACCCAAGAAGGAAGGAGGCCTTGGACTTAGAACCTCAAGAACTGCCAATGAATCACTCCTGGCCAAATTAGCTTGGAAACTGCTGAAGGAAGACCACTCCTTATGGGGTTCTCTGGTTCATGCCAAGTATTTGAAGAATCAGCCACTCCAACAATATTCTGTGAAAGCTTTTGATAGCAGAACTTGGAAAGGCATAATGAAATGTCTGGAGTTGATGAAGCCACATATCAGGTGGAAAATTGGAAAGGGAACCAAAATTTCTTTCTGGTTTGATAATTGGAGGGGTATTGGAAGGCTCAGTGAAGAGGTTAGCTTCATTGTGGAATCTGAGAGAAACCTCACACTCTCTGATATGATTGATCAGAATAATGAATGGAAACTTGAAGAAATTACTACTGTTGTGCCTCCTGAGACTAAAGAAGATATTCAACAGAGGGCAGTCATTCTTACTGATCAGGAAGATACAATCATATGGAATGGCACCTCAAATGGAATCTTCACCTGCCAGTCAGCTTACAAGCTTTTTCAACAAAGACATTCAGGTTCTCAAAGAACTAACTCTAAGATTCACTGGATTTGGAAGGTTGATGTGAGCAATAAAATTCAGCATTTCCTTTGGCCTCTGGTGCAAGAAAGATTGGCTACAAACTCCATGAGGTTCAAGAGATTTGCAGCTTTGTCTCCTCATTGCACTTCCTGTAACTCTGTTGAAGAAACATGTGTCCATTTGCTGAGACATTGTCAAGAATCCAGAATTGTTTGGCTGAGGATAATCCACCCTGATGATATTGAAGCCTTTGATAATCTCCCTGATGATCAGTGGCTTCAAAGCAATATTGAGCAGAGTCAACTCAGGAACTTGATTAGACCAAATGCTCAATGGAAATGGATCTTCATTGCCACCATTTGGAACTGCTGGCTTCACAGAAATGCTAGAGTTTTCCATAATGCAGAAGCAACTATACAGGGAAGACTCTTCCAGATTAAGAATATGAGTTGGGAGCTGTTCTTAGGAAGAAGGCAGGGAGTTCTTAGACCGAAGCAGAAGACATAGACTAAACCAATGCAAGGGGGATTCAAACTGAATACTGATGGAAGTGTGAACCTCCAGCAGAATAGGGGTGCTAGTGCAGGTGTTCTGAGAGATGAGGATGGCAGATGGATTATTGGATTCATGAGGCAGTTAGGATCTCCTTCTATTGATGAAGCTGAACTCACTGCTCTTAAAGATGGATTGCAGTTAGCGTGGAACCGAAGAATTGAACGCATTGAAGTGGAAGTGGATTCCCTAATGGTTTATAAGCTTGTTACTAAGGAATCAGTGCCTCTGCCGCAGTTCTCAGAGTTGGTGAACGAGTGTCAACGGTTACTACGAATGCCATGGGTTTCAACGGTCAAATGGATCCCGAGGGAAGTTAATAGTGTTGCGGATGCATTATCTAAATTGCATAGTATTTGTAAAGAGGAGTTCGTTCTATGGGATGTTCCTCCTTCTAGTAGAATCAACGACTTGGTCGTTAAAGACATGATATAATTTGTATTAGTTCTTCTTTTGTTACCAAAAAAAAAAGAAAAGAAAAAGAATAGGAAGATTGTTACGAGTCAAAAATGTACAACTAGAAAGTGAGGGCACAGCTTAAAATGTTTTTATTGCTAAACGCCTAAAAAGAAAAAAGTCACCAACCCAACCCAAGTACCCAACCAACCAACCTAGGCAAAATACATACATACGAAAATGTAAAAACAACCAGAGCGGGCAGAGAGACACTTTTAAAGAACTGAAAAAGATTCGGAATCATCGCCCGCCCCCACCTAAAACCCACGAACATATTTATACTAAATACTAAATACCCACAACACAACCAAACGCATCTTCTTCTTCTTCTTTTACTATACTATATAGCAACACAACCGTAACACCACCACCACCGCTGCCGCCATGCCAATTTCCAGCACCCTAAACTTCACCCCAACTCCCCTCTCTCTTCACCACAAGCCCTTCACCTCCTCGCCGTCATATTCCCCCCTCCCTTTATTCACCCACAAACCCGCCACCACCACCACCCCTCTCCTCTCTCTCTCCCTCACCTCCACTCCCCACTTCAGCCCCTTCTCCCTCAATGCCTCCTTAACCAACATCCAAACCGACGATAAATTAACCGCTGATAACAACGGCGGTAACGACGGAGGGATCGGGGGTACTAACGGGAGAGGAGGTGGTGGCGGCGGAGATAACGATGGAGGTGATGAAGGGGAGGATGACAAGAACAAGAACAAGAACAAGGCGGAAGCTTTGATGGCGTTGGCGGAGGCCGGGAGGAGTCTCGAGAGCTTGCCGTTGGATTTGAAGGTCGCGGTGGAGGACGGGAGGATACCGGGATCGATTGTTTTGAAGTACTTTGATCTCGAGAAATCGGGATTTATTTCATGGTTGATGAAGTTTGGGGGGTTTAAGGAGAGGCTGCTGGCGGATGATCTTTTCTTGGCGAAAGTCGGGATTGAATGCGGCGTTGGTATGTTTACTAAGGTAAAGATCAAGTCTTTATGTTGTTACTTACTTATGTTAGTTACTCTAATTCAATACATTACTATGTTTGTAATTGCTGTCAGGCTAATAGTCATGCTGATCTCGGTGATTTGATGATGATCATGAGATGCATTATTATATTGGGGCCTATAAAGTGTGCTCGGTTTGGTTTTGCAAATAATTTTTCTTTTTTATGATTAAACCAATCCATGAGCCAATTTGATGAGATCAGGCCAGTTGTTTTGTGAGGTTTGGAAAACTTAAGTAGGAATGTTATGACCTGCCCCTGCCTCTTGTTCTTCTTCTTGTTCTTGTTCTTGTTGGGAAATTGAGAAGATACGTCTCTAATCTCAGCTTTATGGATTATGTAGAGTATGTTTGGTTTGATAATCCTATGTGATACGCATATAGTTTTACGTTTCTGTAGGAGTGTGGATGAGTTGAATGTATTGAACTTATATATGGCTGAGTTAGATTTTTTGTTTTATCTATCTTCTCTCTTTCTCTGTTATCGTCGCACCATGCTGTGTACATTTGTTTTCAAGTGCGGTTTTGCTATGCTAGTCATTGAGATGCATTTTCTTTTTGCAGACCGCTGCAGAGTATGAACGGCGCAAGGAGAACTTTTTCAATGAGCTGGAAGTTGTTTTCGCTGATGTGGTACGAACGATGGCTTCTTATCATAGATCATCAATATTCTCATCTTTCTTAGCTTGCGAGGCCGGCAATTTATTTTCTTTTTATTTTACTTTTTGTTCAAATCCTATACCTATAACATGGAAGCATGTTGTGTGACCTTCATCGTAGAGACTAAGTTAAGTGGTTTGTATGGAAACAGTGTTCTGAAAGAAATTAGCAGGAATTTAGGTTACTTCTAATTGAGGTGCAAGACTCAATCTTCTGGCATTCCAAATCCATTGTATCGTTATGGATCTAATTACTGAGTTTAGTTTTCTTTGCATTGCAAAGCCATTATACTTCCCTTCCCATGCTGTGCTCATCGAAATGTTGATATGAATTTGATAAAAACAATTTTTTAGTTCCATTTACAACCCTGACCCTGCTCGTAATACGTTAAATGGAACATGATGGGAGCTTACAACTGATTGTTTGCAAATTGATGCACATAAATCGGTGGAAGCAAGCTATAGTTGTCGATTAATGATGGGACTTAAAAATATTGGCCAAAGTTTTTATTACATTTTATTCATAGTACAGTTCTGTCTAATACTGTTCTTGCTAATATTTTTCAGTATTTTGTCCTCAGGTAATGGCCGTAATAGCAGATTTTATGCTTGTCTACCTTCCTGCTCCAACTGTTTCTCTCCGAGGTCCACTTGCACTCAATGCTGGACGTCTTACTAAGTTCTTTTACTCTTGTCCAGATAATGCTTTCCAGGTAACTCACTTTTATCCTTCTTTATTACATTAAAGTTCTAAGTAGTGATATCTTGGTTTCAAACTCATGTGCAGGTTGCTCTGTCTGGAACCTCGTTTTCGTTGTTACAAAGAATAGGTGCAATAGCGGTAAGTATATCAATCATAATTTCTTATGTGAATTTTTGTTTTGGAATAAGATTTAGGTTCAGCCTCATGTTCTCTTGGGTTTGATTGCAGCGTAATGGATCGAAACTGTTCGCTGTTGGCACTGCTTCATCTTTGGTAAATTATATTTTCGAGATCTTGAATTCTAAAAAGTGCAATAGTCTTTCAGACAAGTGTGTTGTTTCTTAGATAATAGCTTTAGCATTGCATTCTTCCTCAATCTGTGGTTCCATAGCTGATTGATATTGAAAATATGAAATGGTTCAGTTATGTTTCCTACGCCTACTTTTTTGGTTCAAAGCAATTTATGTCCCCGAGGCATTGAGTTCCGTGAAAATCTCTAATGTCTATAAGCTAATTTTGCATGCATTACATGAAAATTATATTGATCGTCCATCCAATGGAAAAAAGAAATTATTTCATTTCATTTTGGGTCTATGGACTACATGATATTTGAATTGAGTATCGGTTATAGAAGTGGGCAATATAGGTGTTATTCATATGTTTGTCAATTTTGTGTCAAGTCTATGATGTTTATTTCGGTGTACTAATGCTTTGGTTACTAGGTTGGTACTGTTGTCACAAATGCATTGATCAACGCTCGTAAGGCTGTTGAGCACTCTGCTGCGGGTGAGGTGGAAAATGTTCCTGTACTAGCAACCAGCGTTGCCTATGGTGTCTATATGTCAATATCTAGCAACCTTCGGTATATGAATTAACCTTAACTTCATTCTTCACTTTATCTTTCCTACATTTTTTGGTCTAAGAGGCTATATAATTTCGTTATGTCTACACCTCCTGACATCTAGAGACAACCAATAGAAAATCTTACAGATTTGTTTGATGAGAAAACTATAAATTAAATTCAAAATAATTTTATGAAAACATATCCTCTTGTTAACAGATACCAGGTTTTAGCCGGTGTTATTGAACAACGGATGTTAGAGCCATTGCTTCATAAACACAAGTTGTTTTTGAGCGCTATTTGCTTTGCTGTGCGAACAGGCAACACATATCTGGGTTCATTATTGTGAGTTGCACCTTCTCAACTTGTCTCTCCATTTTACTTCTATTTTTCTTTTCTTTTTCTTTTTTTTTTTCGATTTACAAACTTGTAAAATCGTTTAATTTTCTGTACAGGTGGGTTGATTATGCTCGTTTTATAGGACTACAAAAAGCTCCCGAATTAGAATCATAATAGAAAATATTTCGTTTCCTGAAGGAGATCCAGTAGGCGTGTATCCACCGTTACCTTTTAGTGGAAAAATTATTTCACCTTGGACTGCAATAGTATACAGGACTTATGCAGCTTGGCCTAGTTAATTATACATGTAAGTTTTGTGCGTCGAATCTGGCAACCAAGAGAGAACAGTTAGTTTGTTTCTGTTAGTTCATCATTGAAGGGCTGGTTTAATTTCGCATAAAGTGGAAATCTTCGTACTCTTTGGACTACAAGTCTATAATCTTCGTAGCAGCAATCTTTATCAATCATGTAATGTCTGACATATGAAGTAGGAGTAACGCAGAAATACTCGTGTTATTCTTATTACTTGATACAGTTTATTGTTATGGTGAAAAAAACAATGTCAAGATAACCAGTCTCGTGTCAATCAGGATATCGACTATTTCAGTGTTTAAAACTTTCAGGAACATAAGGTTTATGTAAAGAACGAAAATAACAGTCACATCGTCAGATTTTATTTGGTTATATTTGAGATCTATTATATTATAACCCACATCCAAGGAATATAGTATTGATTGAGTAATGGCTGTAGAGTGATGGGTGTTCGAAAAGCAACGCAACTTATGCTGTAAGTGCACGAGTTGACTATGGAAGTAAAGTAAGAAGGGAGGAATTGATGTATCAAGTAGCGAGTATCGCAAGTAATGTGTTTACTGAAGAAAATTACTAATTGATAATGCATAAAATAGTTTAGCTGCTGGAAAGATCAAAAAGCCTATGTTCTTTTAGAAGAATCCAAAATAAGAGGGCCTCGCCAGAAAAATACACCGCTCGAAGGTGAGTTCTCAACAACCGCTTGCCAAAGGCACACAATTGCCTCATGAAAAAAGAGTGTGCCTCGTGAAGTAAAGACTTAAATACGTTGATATAGATCCAACGTGAAGGAGTCATGTTTACTATTATTATCCAACAACCACAATTATCTAAAAACTGTCAGTAGATCTATCTAACGAGATCTAACTCGAGACAATCTAACGAGATCTAACTCGAGACAGTAATAAAAAACGTCCATACACCACATTAATGAGTTGCAACGCGATTTGCTGTTCAGATTCCTGTATATTTCTCAAAAATTCTCAATTGCAAACACAACATATTGATACACCGTACTTGTAATCTCAAGAGCATCTCAATACAATTTTCATCATTTTATCTTTACATAACATTTACGCAAAAGGCCCCCTTGTTCAATATAGCCCCTCGTAAAATCATTCAGAAATCCTAGCAGACTTCTCTCATTACCACGGTGTCACAGCCTCACGGGGTGTCCTTGAATATACTGACAAAGGGGGCACTGTGCGGCTAGTCACTCGTCAACACAAGCAACTTCCGCCTTCTCCGTCGTTGTTCGTCGCAATTCCGCTCGAAAAACGTTTTAGAGGAACAACAGTAAACTGGCAGTGATCGTAGAAATCATTTATCTAAGCACATAAAATGAAATTGCTACTAAGATGTCAAGACTAAGAATCTAGATTGAACCACAATTCGAAATAAGAAGTAAACTGCTTTTCATTCATCAACTCTTTCCCAACATAGGTGTTACAAGGTTTTCACTTCCTATTATGAACAATGTTTGCTAAAACACTAACAGCTTTGAAATCCAAAATGAACATAAAATACAAATTGTTAACATGTTGGATATTATTCCCTATTTAACGGATTTATTTAGGGTTGGAACGCCCTGCCCGTGATTCGAAAAACAATGATTTTATAGAAGATAACGATGCGAGAATGTTCTTTCCTTTATTCACTGAACTTCACTCCTCAACTTTGTATGTATGATTGTGTCCCCGAAAAAATTATTCTTCTTCAATCGATCACCTCCCTTTATATAGACTTTGTTAGGGACAAATGTCGTTATGCATGTGTTTAGTAAGTACATGTGTCGTAATATGGGTACAGGTGTAAAAAGATAAGATAAGGTATATCTTAAGTCTACTAGATGCTGACTAAGCTGATCTTTGCCTCTTCCGAGGTCTCCGAGGGTCTCTGAGGGGCTGTTTCTTCGAGATGTTAGTTTCACGAGGGGCTCTATATTTGGTGATGATCTGGTGGACCGGTCTTAGGATCTTCTTTGGGTGGTGTTGTTGCTTTGGTAGAGGTTCATTCTGGTGTAGGGACTTCTGTATGTGTTCTCCGAGGGGTATTTTCACTTTGGTCTTGGGTTCCAAGGGTTGGGCATGGCCTCCGAGGGGTTTTATTTGATTTTTTGGGGTCTTGACTTGATCTCCGAGGGTTTGACTTGGTCTCTGAAGGCTTGACTTGGTCTCCGAGGGCTTGGTTTGAACTCCGAGGGCTCGATTTGAACTCCGAGGGCTCGACTTGGCCTTCGTGAAGTAGTATTTTAGTGTCCAAGCCCTCGTAGAGTGTCTTGCAACGACTTTGTGGTTAGGCATGGCTTTGTTCTTAGATTTGGTCTTCAGAGTGATGTTCCGAGGGCAATTTATGTTGAGGAGTGTTCAACAATGATGCATTCTCGCAAGATTATGGGACTCGGGGTCCGTTGTGGTCCCTTTTGGCGCATTGATGGATGTCGGAGTCGCGCGGATCCATCGGGGTTTACTCTTTTTCCAATGCTGCGTTGATATCTATTTTTTATTTATCGTTGACTTTCTAAGGGACGCTTAGGTGTCTCATCGGATGTTCCTTCGTGTCGTTTTAGGTCAGTGACCGAGGAGTGTGGTAACATCCGAGGGGCCTCCTCAGTGGGAGTGGGGACATCTCATCGGAAGTACTCGTGACAATAGTATTGTCCATATATTAATTTCTATTTTTCGGATTAATATTCTTCTTAATCTCATATTTATTTTTTTATGGTTAACACTAGCCCCCCCAAATTTCGATCGCCTTTGTAGAGGCGAGGGAAATTTTATTCATCGTCCTTAGTGAGGTGAGGGGTTAGTCCGAGTCTTGGTCTTCGATGTACTTATTTTCCGATATTTTTCCGAGGGGGCATATATATATATATTTATAATTATTTGAAAACGGATCATAGGGAATTTACCTGATTGCCCTTGAGGGGTGATGTCTTCACGCGCGTGGAAGTTGCGGAATGTCCCTTGCAGGTAGCCGTTTGATGGTTGTTTAAAGTTTAAATATCTGACCGTTGGCAACAGTCAGATTTGTAACGTTGTGGCGCGCGGGTAAGGTGGCACGTGGAGCTTTAAAGATGATCCACGTTTCACGACCGTTGCTTCCTCCGTCTATAAATAGGATGACTATTCACCTTCTCCTCACTTTCACAATTCATTCTTGCGGTAAACTCTCTTCAGAGAAAAAAAGTTTATTCTTCCTCTTCTCATGCATTTCAATTTTTCACCGAATTCACACGACCTTCTTTTCTTTTCTTTTTGAAAAAAACATTCCTTCTTTATTCTCGTATAAATGGCTTCCTCTACCAACGTTGACCCCATCGCTGCCTCCACCACTTCGGGAGCCACCGCCGCTGTTGACTCTCTGGTGGATATGGTGGGTGGTCCGACGGGGGTAGTCACTCGTAAGCCAAAGTGGGAGACTTCTACTGTTGTCGAGAGTAGCGCCACCGCTTCTTAAAAAGCTAGGGTTCCTAAGTCAAAGAAGGCGACTGTTCGCGACTTTGCCAAGATTGAGAAAATCCACCGTGTCGCTACTCGTGAGCAGGTGCTGGATTTGTTCACCACTACTGGAGCCTTCCAGAAGAATATGGTGTTTCAAATCCCTACGAAGGACGAGAGGGCTTGCCTTCCACCTCCCGGGATGATCACGGTTTACTTCGCCCAAGTAAGATACGGGTGGCGCTCTTTTATGCCACCCTTGTTCTGTGAAGTGTTCAAGGCGTGCAACATCAGTCCGAGCCAGATGGTTCCGAACGGGTTCGCTGCTCTTTGCATTTATGTCTTTTGGTGCCAGGCGAATGGGCTGGAATGCAGAGTGGATCACTTCTTCTCCATATTTGACATGGTGGTTTCGGCCGGGGGGTTTCCGTTTTATCATGTTCGTCACCGGGACAACAGCAAACATTCAACGAAGAGGATACTGGATGGGTCAATAAGCTCACACAGTGTCTAGAAGAACATGTACTTCTTCGTGCAACCCGCACAAGGCGTATGGGACATGCCTTTCGACTGGAGAGAAGGTGCATCTCCCGTGCGCACTTTGGATCAGGATGTAGTTTTGTCTCCGGTAATTTCTCAGCAACTTCTGATGGAATCGGACGACTTTTTGATGTTGTTCGAGACCTCTGGGCTCCACCACATGGTATTTACTGACGATTCGAGAAGCCACTGTCCCTATCTTCCGATGCCCTAAATCTTTTCAGTAAGTATCTCATTTTCGTTTTTGTTTTCTTCTTTGCTATGGGAATAAATTATACTTATGTTTGTTGGCTCTCGGGTGGTGTAGGGGATGTTTTGGCGAACTATTTGTCACAGTCGGGTCCCGTAGAGCCCATTCCGAGCGGTGTTTCTGATGCTCCGGAGGAGGGTGACCATGATGAGGAGGAGGTTAATGCTCCCGAGGGGGCGCACATGGGTCCGGAGACAGGAGGAACTTACGGGATCATTCTATTTTATATATAGATGTTGCGGGGGTGATCAAGAATGCGGTTCCATTACGCCAAGTTGGTCCTTACTCAACTTGGGCTCTGGTGCCAGTCTCCGGGTTTGATATATGGAGTTCTCCGAGGGCTTCCGAAGAAGGGTTCTCTCCAAGGACTAGCGGGGAAGGTTTTGTCTGGAATATTGCAGAGGCGGTGGTCATATCTTCCAGGGATCCATCTCCTGATCCTCCTCGTGGAGCTGAGCCTATGTCTCCGATAGTTCCGGAGTTCTCGGAGAAGGTAGCGCCTGAGCTTGCCCCCCTCGGTAAGTTATGGTTGATTCTTAGTAAGATTTTCTGAACTTTTGGAGGAGGTTTGCTCATGCACTGAGGCTTTTTTTTCTCTGGTGCAGATGTTGTAGATAAAGGGGAAGGCTCCGATGGTTGAAGAGTCCACTTTCTTCGGTAAGTCTCCTCCGTTTGTCTTTTATTCTTTGCATGATAATTTTTTCTAGTTTCATTCTCTCTTCTTACACATGTATGTTATCTCTTGTAGAGGAAGATTTTTTGGCACAGTTTCATGTTCCCGGTCTGGAGGCTTCCTTAGAGGACTCCGAGGACACCCAAGGGGAGTTTGATCCTTCGTCTGAAGACATGGAGACTAAGGTGGAGCTTTTGAGCTCACTGGTGGGGGAGGCGGGCACATCTACTATAGCTGGAGGGCCTCGGGCGGTGTTTACTGACTCGGATGTGTGACGCTAATTCCGGGGACTATTCCTCCTAGGGACCACATTCCGGTGACTTTATCTCCGAGGGGGCATACTTTTCAGATGCCTGTGCCTCCTCGTGGACCGGAGGGGCATCCTTCGTCTTGGACTGTGGGGCATGCTTATGAGGAGATCCTCCAGTTCTTTGCTTCTTCCAATTCTGTACTTGCCAAGGGGTTCCAGTTTCTATATACCAGCCTTAACTGGATGGGGCTTATGGTAAGCTTCAAGCTTCCCCTTCTGTTATTCATATATGCTTCCTTGTGTTATATATTATATTCTAAACAATTCTTTCTTTTGCTTCTCTTTTTGTAGATAGGAAAGACTCGGGAGGCAGTCACCGCTATTGAGCAGCGCGGGTTAAAGGATGTGGAGGAGGTGAAAGCACTCCGAGCGCAATTGGCGCCCCTCCTGTCTAGGGACAAGGAGAGTCAAACGAGGGAGGATGTACTCAACACAAAAATCTCGGCTTACGAATATACTCTGCAAGAGGCTCAGAAGACGAACGAGGACTTGCACTTCAGACTGGAGAGGGCGGAATTTGCATATAAGCAGATGGAAACATCCGAGAAGACTGTCAAGGCTAGGGTAGACCTTTTGGAGAAGGAGAAGAAAGAGTCTGAGGGGACTCTTAAGGCCCAGATCGCTGCCCTCGAGAAGGAGAAAGCCGAGGGTTTGGCGAGGGAGAAGAGACTGCAGGAGTTGTTGGGTCAGGTCACCGATAGGGCTGAGTTGACCGAGGGGAAGCTGGCGACGTTTCTTTCTCCCGAGGCGGTACAAGACAAAATTGATGCGGCGGTCCAATTTTCTCAACAAGAGACCTCCAGACAGCAACCAGAAACTTTCGAAGGCCCCCTCAGAAGCTTTTGACGGGTCATATGCTGTGGGGTTATCTGGAATGTGCTAGACTGGCGAAGTCCTTACTGCGGCCGGAAATTAAAGAAGCCATCTTCTGAGGACTGCCGAGTACTCGTGGGGAGGTTTGGTGGTGTGTTGTCCCCTCGGGATTCTCCTGCGCCTTCTCCGATGCGTTCAACCAGTAGTCCGAGTCCAAGATTCAGTGGTTCTGGAGGGGTGTTCTCTCTGATTTCTCGTCTGGCTCCGATGAGCACTTTTGCCGAGGCGACATCCCCTTCGCATCCTGCCCTGCATCCATCAACCACGGGGGCATAGTTTAGGACTTCTATCTATTTGTAACTTTTATTTTCGTACTCTCAATAAATTTCTTTTGTAAATGCAACCTTTTCCGAGGACTTCTCAGCTTTCCGAGTGAATAAACAATTCTTTTATTTTGTTCAATTTTGTCCTTCTCTGCTTTATCTTAATCTTATCATTAATGTGTCTTCTACGTACTTCTTTAACTTAAGTTGAATTAAGAAGAATAAGGATAAAATTTTAATCCTTGCTGACCAAGTTTTCTCTTAAGTAAGAGGTGTCTTCTTGCATTGCCATATTAACTATGAGTTCTCCTTAAGTAGGAGGATCTTATCGATACGTGCCCCTTGCTTTAGTTAATGGAGAATTAATTTTAGTTTTTTAATCAAAGGGTGATAAATATATAAGAGCTAAATGTTAAGCAAATATATAGATCTTTACCCCCAAAGAGACATTCACTAGCTCTCCCGTGAATCTAGCTTTTTACTCTTACTGTAGCTAGCTCTTTCTTTTCACTTTCTACAATTAAGTAATCGTGAGAAAAGAGAAAATACTTACTTATGGAGATGATGCCCCCACATTTTAGGCGAGGAGGATCCGTCTCATCTCATAGCTCTACTCGGAACTCAATCCGGACCCCTTCGCTGTCGCTAGGGGTGCGTCATGCGCCTTAGGATAGATTTTTCTCTCGGAGAGATAGCCTGGAGGATGACATAGCTGCTATTTTGGGTAGTTCTTTGAGGGGAGCATCGGCGCGGTCTTCTCATACTAATTCTCTTAGGATGAATCATATCCGAGAGGTATTCATGGGTCGGGGATCTTACACCCTTGTGGATCAATCTTCGGTCCTTGAAGTGCTTCCCTTGAGTCCCTCAAAGTTAATGGGGCAAGGCCGTGTTGGGACTGCCATAAGCAACGAGCACGAGGGATCCATTATGACTCTCTTTGCTGAGTATAACATGGATTATACTAAGTACGATGTACTTGTACCGTTCTACGATCAGAGGGCTTATGATCCCCCCTCGGGCTATTTAACAGTGTATTGCGATCAGGTACTTTATGGGCTACGGGTATTTTTCCACCCTTTTTTCCAAAATCTTTTTAGCTATTGGTAGCTATGTCCCAGTCAATTAACTCCGAACTCCTACCGTCACCTGGTGGGGTATATTCTTTGTTGTGAGCTCTTGAATCTCCCTATGACTCCTCATCGATTGGGGGCTATTTTCTCCTTACGCCCCTGTCCGAGTGGTCCTCCATTCTTTAGCCTGGTCTATCGGGAAAACATTAGAGCCTTCACTCGTGTATCCAACCCTTGCTCTCGTAGAGGGGATTGGAGGCGGAGTTTTTTTTTTGTTTGTCCGAAGGGCCAATCGGCTAATTCATGGGGAGTACCTCTCCGGTGGGGTTTAGGGTATGTTACCCCCACCTCCGAGACGGTGGTACGGGAAGGGGAGATGTTGTCCTGCTCCGGGTTGTTCTTGGGATCTTATGATGTGAGCGGTTTGCTAGAATTTCCTGAATCCATGATCTTGGTGCGGCTTCAAGAAGGGGTAGAGGTGTTCAATCTCCCTGTTCAGCCGCTTTGCCATAATTTTTATTTTCGTAAGTTATTCCTCGGGTCTTTATCATCCATAGTGCTTTTATCCTCTTCGGGCCCATAATATGTTCTTCTTTTGTGACAGGTTCGGAGATGGCCGCATTTGCGATTGAACCTTTTGACAAAGCTTTTTTGACACAAACATCATATGATAATTACCTTTTATCGGAAGACGGTGATTCTGATTAGCGGAGCTTTGAAGAGGTGACAAGTCCTTCCTCAGAGAGAGGGAATCAGAGGGCTTCGCCTATCGCAGCCCCCCCAGTGAACATTCGAGCCCCTGCTGTTGGGAAAGATCCAATCTCCACTCTTCTCCGAATGGAATTTCCCATTCCTCAGCGGATATTGCGTCCTTCTCCTTTGTTAGAGGTTGGTGTTATTAATATGGTAGAGGAGGATTTCTTCCCTTCTGTTCCGGGCAGATCCCAACCTTTAGGGGAGGGCCCGGATCGTGTTGCTCGCCCACCGCTCGAGGGAAATCCTCTCCTCGCAGGGGCGCCACCCCTTAGAGAGCGTGGTTCCGTTCCTGCTTCCCCTTCGATTATAGATTTTTGCCGTAGTTTTTTGAGTGGTCTTTTAAGTGCACCGGATTGTAAGCTAATGAAGATTCTTCCTCTATCAAGCCTTCAGGATTTGGCCTGCAAGGATTTGTGCGAGGTATAGTAGTTTTTATTCATCCTAAATACTAACCTTGTTTACCATTTGGGTGGTAATGATCTCTCTTTATGCAGCATTACATGATTCTGAACGCCATTGGATCCCGAGGAGATTCCTCTTCTGATCCCGATTTGGTCTATCGTCGTCGGGATGAGCTGGAGAAGTGTTTGTTTAAGGCTCACGAGGAGATAGCTCATTTGATCGCTGAAAGGGAAACCACTAGAGATGTTCCCGTAGAAATATTGCAATCTGAGAAGAACAAATCTTGGGAGCTGGAGCGCCCGTTGGTGCTTGAAAAGGCTCGGATCCTGGGTTTAGAGAGGAGGATGGATGCCTTGAAGGACCAGATTCGGTTTTCCGACGAGCGGTTGCTGTGTGTCACGAGGGAGAGAGATGTAGCTAGTCAACGGCTGCTGGAGACTACTCGTACCCACGAGGTGGCCCTAGTAATGGCCCAGGTTCAAGCAGTGTTGGAAATAGTGGGTCCATCTAGCCCTCGTGAGTCCCTTCAGGGAGAGATGCGTCATCTGGTCTGTATAGGCTATCAGTTGTGTCGAGATGCGGTTCAGGCTTTGTCAGGGTTTCCCTCGGGTTTGGTCATTCCAGAACTTGACATCCGTAGGATCTTTGCGGAAGATTCTTTAGCGTTTGAGGATTCAGTAGTTCCGATAGGTGATCCGGTTTCTTTATCCGAGAAGTACCATCGTCGTCTTGTCTGGGAAGGAAAGCGTCCAATCGAGGATGCTTAGTGTAGGCGGGGATAACGTTAATCTCTTTGTATCGAATGTGATCCAATATCCCTTTGGGGGTGAGGATTTGCTATTAGTACTAACTGTTTTGCTCTAGTTGTTTGTATTAGATGGCTCATCGGGGTCAGATTGCTATGATGACATTCTTGTAGAGTCATCGTTTTGTTTTGCAATCTTTTTCTTTTGATCTTTGTATCGAAGCCCTCTATATATAAAAACAACTTTTTATTTATGTACAACTGTTGCATCACATTAAGCATAATACTTCCTAAGGTTGATTGAGTTCCAGGTGTTGTTAAGTACTGCGTCTTCGGAGTTGGCGAGAAGATAGGTTGCGGGTCCCACAATTCTCGCTATCTTATAGGGTCATTCCCATCGTGGATCGAGCTTGCCTACGTTCTTGGAAGCTCCGACTCATTTCATTACTAAATCTCCAACTTGAAAGGTTCTAGGTTTTACCTTAGCATTGTAGTAGCGTGACATCCGGGCTTTGTATTCTTCCATCTGAATGGCTACTCGGTTTCTCTTCTCTTCAAGTAGATCAAGGGCCAAGGCTAAGTTGGAACTGTTGTTTACTTCCTCGTACTCTCGGACTCGCCAGCTTTCTAAGGAGACTTCCGAGGGCAGGACTGCTTCGCAACCATAGGCTAGGCTGAAGGGAGTTTCGCCTATAGCGGTGCTCTGCGTGGTCCGGTAGGCCCATAGTATGCCAGGTATTTCTTGCACCCACTTAGCCTTGTGCCAATCGAGTTGGGCCTTCATGTTCTTCAGGAGGGTTCGATTGGTCCTTTTTACCTGTCCATTTGCTTGGGGAAATCCCACCGAGGTAAATCGGTGTTTGATTTCCTAGTGGTCGCACCACTTTTCTAACTCCTGGTTCGTGAACTGTAGGCCATTATCACTTAACAGGTTCCGAGGGATGCCGAAGCGGCACATAATACTTCTCCATAAGAAGTTGATGATGGCGCCCGCGGTGATTCGAGCTACGGGTTCCGCTTCTACCCATTTGATGAAGTAGTCAACTGCCACGAGTAGGAATTTCTTCTAACCGGCATCGGGGATAAGTGGGCCCACTATGTCTATGCCCCACTTGAAGAACGGCCAAGGGGTCAAATGGGGTTCCCACGGGGCTGCGGGCTGATGGATCCGAGGGGCGTAAGCTTGGCACGGTTTACATCTTTCGGCATAGGTTTTGCTATCTTTTGCCATTGTGGGCCAGTAGTAACCTTGCCGGATTAGGCGTCCGACCATGCTTTCACCGCCGGTATGGCTTCCGCATATTCCCTTGTGAGTTTCTGCCAGGGCTAGTTGAGCCTCTTTCTCATTAAGGCATCAGGCGTGGGGGGCAAGAATAAGTCCTTCAGAACAGTATTCCATCTTTGAGGAAGTATCTAATGGATTTCTTGGACATTGTCCATTGTATGCCTTTGTCCGTGGAGTACCCTTCTGGATCTTGTAAGTAGGCTTTGATTGGGGTCACCCAACTGGTCGGGGGATCTGTAGTGGCATTCACGTCATTACCTTTGGTCTTCTTGGACTCATTGATCTGGAGTAGAGTGATCCTTCAGGTATGGACAGTAGCCATTTGACTGGCCATTTTAGCTAAGGCATCTGCCTCCTGGTTTTCTCCTCGTGAGATTTGGGTGACTTTGTACTCATCGAACCATTCTTGTCTTTGGTGGACTACCCGGAGGTAATCCTACATTCTTTCATCTTTGGTTTCGTACGAGCCATTAACTTGTTGAACAATCAGCTGAGAGTCACTATAAACGAGCACTCTTCTCATTCCTCCTTCCCGAGTAAGTCTCATTCCAATGAGAAGGGATTCGTACTCAGCTTCGTTGTTGGAAATGGGGTAGTCAATTCTGACCGCGAAGTGGAGTCTCTCCTCTTCTACATCTTGGTTTACAAATACTATTTCTGCTCATCCGTGTGTGCTTACAGAGGATCCATCTACATAGGTATGCCATAGGGACTCCTTCTCCTCGGACCCGATGCCTGTTAATTCCATTACAAAGTCTGCCAAGACTTGTGCTTTGATGAATGGTCTCGGGGCGTAGGAGATATCATATTCAGTAAGTTCTACCTCCCATTTTATCAACCTTTCCGATGACTTGGGTTTATTAAGAATCGCCCTTAGAGGGTGTTTTGTTAACACAATGATCGGGTGGGAGAGGAAATAGGGGCGTAGCTTACGCGTTGTGGTGACCAAAGTTAGGACAAGCTTTTCAGTCAGGGTATACCTGGTTTCTGCTCCGAGGAGAGTTTTGCAGACTTAGTACACCGGATGATGCTCTCTGTCCTGTTCTTTGACTAATACAACACTGATGGCCTCTTCTCCGACCGATAGATAAAGGAAGAGCTCTTCTTGAGGTAAAGGTTTTACCAACAAGGGAGGCTTCAACATATATCTTTTTAATTCTTCGAGGGCTTCTTCGCACTGGGAGGTCCATTGGAATTCCTTAACATTTCGGAGTATTTTGAAAAAGGGAAGTCCATTTTATGCCGATTTAGAGACGAATCGGCTCAAGGAGGCCATTCTGCCTGTTAACTTTTGAACGTCTTTGACAGTCTTCGGGGTGGGTAGTCCCACAATAGCCTCCTCCTTCTCGGGATTTACTTCTATTCCTTTCTCTGTGACCATGAATCCTAAGAATTTCCCTCATCGGATGCCAAAGGAGCACTTTTTAGGGTTAAGCTTCATTCCGAACATATCCATAATGATCAATGCCTTCCGTAGATCCTCGAGGTGCTCTTCGGCAGTGTTACTTTTAACCACCGTATCGTCCACGTAGACTTCTACCGACTTTCCAATAAGTCCTGCGAACATAAGACTTACCAGCCTTTGGTAAGTGGCTCCGGCGTTTTTAAGTCCGAACGGCATTATCAAGTAGCAGAATGTGCCTGCGTCAGTAATGAAGCTAGTCTTGTCCTGGTCTGCTACCACCATCGGGATTTGATTGTACCCCTGGTCCCCGTCTAGGGTTGACAAGAGTGCACATCCAGCAGTGGAGTCGACTAGTTGATCTATACTGGGCAAGGGATAAAAATCTTTCGGGCAGGCTCCGTTGAGATCGGTAAAGTCAACACACATCCGCCATCTCCCCCCGTGCTTGGGAACTAGCACAACATTAGCTAACCATTCGAGATAAATGACCTCTCGAATTTGCTTTAAGCTGAGAAGGCATTGTATTTCCGAGCGAATGATTTTATTACGCTCGGGTCACATCTTTTTTTTTTTGTTGGATAGGCTTACAACCAGGTTTCACATTAAGAAAGTGCTGACATACCTTGTCACTGATTCACTCGGGCGGCCCTCCTTCCCATGCAAAGAGGTGATGAAATTGTTGGAGAACAGAGGTTAGTTGGGCTTCCACTGCAGGTTCCATGTTGGTGCCCATCTTAATCACCTTTTCAGGGTGTCCTTCCACTAATTTTACTATCTTTAATTCTTCTACAGGTTGAACCCGAATTTCTTCTGCTTTGCGCTTCTTATTGCTTCCAAGGGCAAACTTGTCCCCTTCAGAAAGAATAGCGTTCATGCGGCATTCTCTGGCCTTAGATTGGCTTCCTCGGACTTCTCCGATACTTGAAGGGGTGGGAAAGTTTACCTTAAGATGTAGGGTAGAGGGGATTGCTTCGAAGGCTCGGATGGATGGCCTTCCGCATATAGCATTGTATGTTCGTGATGAACCCTCCACCACCCAAAATTTGATAGGTTCCGTTCTTCGAAGGGCTCCCTCTCCCCATGACATTGGAAGGATCACTGTTCCGAGGGTGCAGCAGGCTTCTCCGGAGAAACCTACTAAGGGGACGTTTGTTATTTCCAGCTGTTCTTTTTTCAATCCCATAGCCAGGTCGGTGGGAAGGAATAAGACATCCACAGAGCTGCCCGTGTCAATGAGGATCCGCTGGGTTGCAAATCTGTGGATAACGGCCATGATTACTAAGGGGTCTTCGTGGGGATAGATTATACCCTTCAAGTCCTCGTACCCGAAAGTAATGCTGGATAGCTGTATTCCTTGAATGGAGCACACGGGAGGTCCTTGTTCTGTTCGTCTGGCTTCTTTTAGATATTTCTTCTTCTTACCTTGGGGCGTTATTGAGATATCTCATCCCTCGATCATGTTGATTGTTCGTCCCGATGGGGCATTATCTTCGTACAATTCTGGTGGAGGGGGTAAATTCCGATGTCCCGTCGGCCTTTCTCGTACGTTCCGTTGACGTTCCTCTGTCCACTCCCGAGGTCGCCCATGCTCCGAGATTCTCTCCCGAGACCGGTGGTATTCTGTGATCCTCCCTCATGACCGGCGGCTAGGAGTTGCTTCTTCTTGTACCTCCGGGAGAGCAATAGTCATTGGGGGGTAGCGGTACGGGTCGAAGGAATTTTTTGACTATACCGCCCTCGTCTTTACGCTGGTTGGGTTTTCCTTCTTTGCTCTTCTCCTTAGCTTTTGCTTCCCTCTCGATGCACTCTAGGTGTTCATTGTCGTCTTGTTCTATAAGCTTCTTCGTATCTTCCGCTTCTTCCATTAAGATGTAGACTTTTGCCTTTTGCATGAGCTCATTCATGTCCGTGACACGATTTCCCATGAGATATCGGAAAAAATCCCCCGTTCGAAGCCCCTGCATTAATATGTCGACCAGGATAGTTGGGCTAACATTAGGGACATCCAAAGCCTCGTCCATGAAGCATTTTATATACCCTCGTAAGGGCTCATCTTTCTGCTCTTTGACCGTGAAGAGGTGAGTAGCGGATTTGGGATATCGTCGATTGCAAGCAAATTGTCGTACAAATAGATGAGCTAGTCGGTCAAAACTCATCACGGAGGTAGGCGGAAGGTGAGTAAACCAAGCTTGAGCTCGTCCTCCGAGGGTAACAGGAAACACGCGGCATAAGACATGATCTGTAGCAGAGGATAGATCCATTCCGACCAGATATTGATGGATATAGTCTTGTGGATCTTTTCCATCAGCTTCCCCCGTGTATAAGGGAACGTTAACAGGCCGCATCCCCGAAGGGACAGAAGCTAAGGCAATTTCAGGAGAAAAATGGGAAGTTTTGAACATGGGATATTTTTTAGGGGCCATGGTTTTCTTAATATCACTCAATTCTTTGCGCAGGCCCTTCATCACTCCCCATAAGGTATGATCACTATCTCCACGATATTCCGAGGTGCGGGAGAGTTCTCTCCCTTGGACCCTCCTCGGGATTCTTTCATAACTAACGTACCTTTGTGATTCTTGAGGGGGTTCGTGGCGCAGGGACGGGAGTAGGGTTCCATCCCGCATAGGGCGTACCTCCTTCCGATGGGAAATTTCTATGCCCAGGAGAGACAGAGAACCAGTTCCTGAAGTTTTCCCCTCTTTGTTGCGCTCGTGTAGCTGTAGCATCTACAAGTCTTTCATAGACAGAGCGAGGAATATTAATAAAATCTCTAGTACCTGATTGGTAGTTCGACAAAGTTTCCTCTGAGTCGTTGCGGCGGGTTTGAAGACTTTCACTTTCGAACAGATCATCCATCGTAATCAAAGTTTGTTGAATTCTCTCGAGGACAGATGTTATGGCGTTCCCACAGACGGCGCCATTTTGTTAACATGTTGGATATTATTCCCTATTTAACGGATTTATTTAGGGTTGGAACGCCCTGCCCGTGATTCGAAAAACAATGATTTTATAGAAGATAACGATACGAGAATGTTCTTTCCTTTATTCACTGAACTTCACTCCTCAACTTTGTATGTATTATGGTGTCCCCGAAAAAATTATTCTTCTTCAATCGATCACCTTCCTTTATATAGACTTTGTTAGGGACAAATGTCGTTATGCATGTGTTTAGTAAGTACATGTGTCGTAATATGGGTACTGGTGTAAAAAGATAAGATAAGGTATATCTTAAGTCTACTAGATGCTGACTAAGCTGATCTTTGCCTCTTCCGAGGTCTCTGAGGGTCTCCGAGGGGCTGTTTCTTCGAGATGTTAGTTTCACGATATTTGGTGATGATCAGGTGGACCGGTCTTAGGATTTTCTTTGGGTGGTGTTGTTGCTTTGGTAGAGGTTCATTCTGGTGTAGAGACTTCTGTATGTGTTCTCCGAGAGGTATTTCCGCTTTGGTCTTGGGTTCCAAGGGTTGGGCATGGCCTCCGAGGGGTTTGATTTGATTTTTTGGGGTCTTGACTTGATCTCCGAGGGTTTGACTTGGTCTCCGAAGGCTTGACTTGGTCTCCGAGGGCTTAGTTTGAACTCCGAGGGCTCGATTTGAACTTCGAGGGCTCGACTTGGCCTTCGTGAAGTAGTATTTTAGTGTCCAAGCCCTCGTAGAGTGTCTTGCAACGACTTTTGTGGTTAGGCATGGCTTTGTTCTTAGATTTGGTCTTCGGAGTGATGTTCCGAGGGCAATTTATGTTGAGGAGTGTTCAGCAAGGATGCATTCTCGCAAGATTATGGAACTCAGGGTCCGTTGTGGTCCCTCTTGGTGCATTGATGGATATCGGAGTCGCGCGGATCCATCGGGGTTTACTCTTTTTCCGATGTCGCGTTGATATCTATTTTTTTATTCATCATTGACTTTCCTAGGGACGCTTAGGTGTCTCCTCGGATGTTCCTTCGTGCCGTTTTAGGTCAGTGACCGAGGAGTGTGGTAACATCCGATGGGTCTCCTCAGTGGGAGTGGGTACATCTCATCGGAAGTACCCGTGACAATAGTATTGTCCATATATTAATTCCTATTTTTAGGATTAATATTCTTCTTAATCTCATATTTATTTTTTTATGGTTAACACAAATAAATTACATTGAGCCTATACTATGACTTAGTCTTCAATATTGAACATATTCTTTATAGTTGTGGGTCAATAGCCACTCCCAATGGGTTGGCCCATCGAGGGTCTTCCAAAATATCGACGCAGGGTTCTCTCGGGCACCACTAAGTGTCGACCGCCAGCTAGCTCGGCGCCAACGCACGTCATCCACCCTTGCGGCTAGACGCTTGTGCGCGGCGACGTCCATCAGAGCAGATCGACGCCCCCGCTTATGTGGCCTTCCAAAATGGGCTTCATGGACGATGGACATCGTTCAGACGTTGTGCCTGTGTAGCTAGGTGCCCGAGCGCACGTCGTCAGCCCACGTGGCTAGCGCTCGTGCAGGACGTCGTGTGCCCATGCGGCGCGACACCCCCACCCATAACACACTAGTAGGGGTGGGGACATGACTGGATCTTGTTCACGAGAATGGGAAACCCATTCCCGTTCTGGACGGGATCCCGCCAATTTCCAGAACACTAATTGGGTGAAAGGTAGGGAAAAATGTTTCCCCGCTTTTTTGCCTTCACACGGCTTACAAATCACGGGAAGAAAAAAAATCTGCCTCCGTGGCTCATAAATCCCGAAAAAAACCTCTGCAACTCACAAGTTAAAAATTATCTAACGATTACCAATATCGCAATTCAAATAACTAGGAACCAAAATTTGTCCAAAGTCCAAACAATGAAATCATCAATAATCTATTCATCATATTACAAGTTCACAACCAATCAACAATCAACATTCAACATCCACCCACAAAGTTTCTTACTAAATGAATAAATGATTCCATTTCCACGTCTCTACTTCTATTATCCTTGAAGGAAGGATGCATCCGGATCCATTCGAGCATACTCTACCCAATGACAAAAAAGAAAAACATGGATCAATATTGATTTTAATATATAAATGATAACAATGATCTAATTGTTATTCACAAATATCTTGATCTCAACTCTCCAATTCCAAAATTAACTCTTCTATGTCAATAGGCTCCGAATCACCGCTTTCGTCGTGGAGCCAATCTTGGGCACAAATAACGACTTGTACAACCCGAGGAATCAATAAGCCCTCATGTGCTGAATGCAGACTCTGACGGCACGGTGGAAATCAGAATGACCAATACATCCCGAGCCATTCTACTCAACACTGGGAACTGTATCGAATTTATCTTTTACCATGTCAAAATGTCAATATCCTCTTTAATCGCACCTAATTTGGTCATCGTCATCATCGTCGAAGTACTTTTCGATCTCACACTTTGGTTTGGCTTGATTCTTAGTCCTTTTACTACAAAATACAAATGCATTTGTGTTAACAGGATGGAAATTCACCTGCTTTAAATAGACAATAAATCAATTACTGGAATTGCCAGATATATTATTATGCGACCTGCATTCACGATACAGGTATCACACCCCAAGTATCCCTCGGAAGACCCCCGAGGATCGACAAACGAGAACAACACTCAAATATCTCCTAGCTACATCAAGCGCCCTTGGAACACATCTCCAAACATCAAATACTAGGAGCAAAGTCGTGCCTAATGGCCCAACAGGCGGAATCTGTAACCAAGGCAGACACCTATCGGAATACACATCCGAAGAAAGCGTTCCACAGACTAACCGCTATTGGAACTACTGCAGCATCGGACAAACATTCCGCCCCACTCACTCTGCTTCTCCGAGAAGTATGAACCCTCGGAAAGGATGAGTTAAACGAACCAACCTATCAAAGCCCACTGGAGCTGTCGGAAATCAACAGAGTCCCGAACCTTGACAAAAACACTTCCTTGCTATGCACTCCCAACACAAATGGTCTCGGCCAACCCAGAGGACGGAACTTCACAATAACGTAAGAACTACAGAACAACACTTTCTGAGCACTCGGAGAAAGAAAACACCTACCCACGATAGCTAAAAACCCCTCGGAGATCAACCCATGAACAAACACCCCCTCGGAGAATATCCTGAACCACTCACTCCAGAATACACACCTATCGAAGAAGCACTGTCACTAAGAGAACACCCAAACTTGGCCCTCGAGTCACCGTTAGAAGCAATGAGCCCTCGGAAGCAAAGAAGGCAGTCTACCCCTTATCATAAAGGAGACCAAAGCCCTCGGAAGAAGAAAAAATGATACAGTCAGCACTTAAGATAGACGTTATCTTATTGGTTAAATAAACATTGTAACACGTGTAAAGCACCACCACATGCATAACAACACCTGTAAAACCATGCATAGCGACACCTGTCCTTAAAAACTCTATATAAATAGAGGAAGAAGGGAAAGAAGGAGAGGTCGGACAATTGGGGAAAACACACGTATAGACTCGGAAATACGCATATCGACTCGGAAAAAGAGTGGATCATAGTGAATAAAAGGAAGGAATGTTCTTGTCATTTTTTCTCTCTTTTTAAATAGCGCTTAGTTTTTGAACCACGGGCAAAGGCGTTCCAACCCAAATAAATAATTCAGTTAATTAGGTCGTAATTCCAAACCTGTTAACAAAATGGCACCGTCTGTGGGAATGCCATAAGATTCGCCTTCAAGAGCGTTCAAAAGTGATGCCAATCAGGGTGAATTTATTCTCGCGGTCATTAAACCCTTAAGCAGGTTCTTGGGATTATTGCCACAACCAAAAGGGAAAGCAGGTGCTACAGCAATGAAACGATACGCACCAAAGATAAGTTTCCTTCCTTCACTATTTGTAGTTCGATTCCGATTTTGGATATCTTCGTGAAAAATCATAAGATTCTCTAATTTACTATGTAAATACTTGCGCGAAGTCGATACAAAACTTGTGGGAAGAGGGGAAGACATGGTCCAGTGGCCTCGGAGAATATCTCCGAGAGCAGTTACTCTGGGAAACTTCATTCGTACTCTTTCATCAAAGGCTTTCCGAAAGTCTACATAATTAAAAGTGACGAGGATATAAACAATTCTATTGGAATGATTCTTTGAAAGGACGTGAAAATATTCACTAAACTCTAAGCACCTATATAACCTTAGGACTCTTTCCTCGAATAACCGAATTAAGTTGAGCTGCCCAAAGCATACTATAAAAAGCCACGAGGGCGTGTCAGGGGATACTCCTATTTAGGAAAATGTATTTCCCCAAACTTGCACTGCAAATGGACACGCTATGCTAAGTAAGTTGTTTGGCCAGTAAGAGTGAGATGCTATCTCATTTCTTTAAACTCAATCTTAAAATTCTACAATTAAAGGAAAGGGACCAAGTATTCATAATACGCTGAAAAGTTATGGGACTATTAACACGGAAAAGAAGTTTCATTTCAAACAAGAAATAAAAGTACCACTACACATAAAAATAATAACAAGTACAATGGTGCTTAAAGAGAAAAAACGAATTAAAAACCCCTAAGACTGGGGGGGTAGAAAACTCGAGGAGACGGGGGCTGGCTCAGTTGTGGAGGGAAGAACCGGAGCACTCGTAGGAGGAGGAACGCCAGAGGAAACAGCCTAGACCCCCACTCGGGGAGGGGCGTGAACTGAAGGCCGCGGAAGTACCGCTGTCAAGGGCACCCGAGTCGGGGAAGAGGAGGAGGGAGGAAGTTGAGAGCTACTCTTTTTAAAGAGGTCGTAGGCCTGATCCAGAGTAGGCCTCTGCATCTCCGCAATATTGACTACCCGCGGATCTAAATTGGGAGCTACCTTACTGCGCACCTGCCCGAAGCATTGAAGGAACCCCCACATAGCATGTCCTGCTAAGTATCCCTGGTTCTTACTGATGTATAGTTCCTTCACTTGAGCAGTGGTGTCCTCCCGAGCTTGCTTAACAGCAGCATCCACCCTTCATTGCACCTCCTCGGAGGTGATGCCCCCCGGAACCATAGCCTGTGACAACCTCTCGTTAAGAGTATCCACTTGGCCCAGTGCCTGGGACAGATCCCACTCCAACTCCTTTTGCCTTGCCTCCCGAGCAGCTTTTTCCTCCTCGAGGGAGGTCACCCTTTCTTTCAATACAAGCCCTGAGGCCTCCATCTCCTTTACTGAAGAGTGGAGCTGCTTATTTTCCCCCCTCAAGTCTTGGTTTTCCTGTGTGATCTTGTCCCAAGCCTCCTCATACTTCCCCATTTTCTCTTGTAGATTCTTGTTCTCTGCCTCTAGCTCCCGAGACCGCCCTTCAGCTGTGCTTGACAGTTTTTGCAACTTCTCGACCTCGAGTAACAGAAGAGGAAGCATTTTAGGTGCCTAAGAAAGCAAAACAAAGGAATAAATATCCCGACAAAGGATCTTAAGCGAATTAGATAAATAAAAACTTACCAGCATAGCCACGTTGTTGGTACAAGCTCGGACGAATTGCCACCCGTCTGCTGGCAGGGAATTGGTAGCCGTTAGATATCGAGTGACAGTCTCGAGAGCCACCTGGGCATCTTCGAAACTAGGCTCTCGTCCTGAGGCTGGAGCATTAGAAGACAAATGCCTCCCTGGAGGTACTCCCCCCGACAGTGGTACCTGAGTGACTACGGGACTATCTGAATGGATGGCCGCGAGCGGTCCCAGAGCTGGAGCACCCGTAAGTGGGGGACCCGCAGCCAAAATCTCGTCCAGTAGACTCATTGTATCCTCAAAAGCGAGAGGAGGGGCAGGGTCCGAGGGAAGCGACCCACCTTCTAGACTAAAAAGGTCTTCACCTCCTACGAATCAGAAATTTTTCTAAGAAAAGCTATCCCTTTGTCTATCAAAAGCAGATTCCCGTATAAATAGAAGGAGTGTATAATGTTTCAGTACCGTCTAAGGCTAGGGAGAAACACATACCTTTGGGAGGAGTCGATAGTAACGCATACGCAGAATCCCCCGATGCCTCCGAGGGGGAGGGTATGTTGATAACACCTGGGGGTGGTAAAGGCATCCCCTATATCCCAACCTCATCATCCCCACCCCCTATGACAAATACCCCCGCAAGGCCTGCATCTGCGGAAGTCACGCCTAACCCCGCTTCCTCAGGGGTATCGGAAGTTCCACTAGACGACCGGGACGTGACTGAAGCAACCCTTAAACGAGTCCCCCCTTGCTCGTTCTCACCCTCCGCAGTGCCGAAGGCTTCACCCTCTCCTAGTGTAGACTTCCCCTTCTGGGTTACCACGTCCTCATTCTCCACCATGAACAGTCGTAGAACATTCACTACAAAGACGGTTACAAGTTAGATAAGATAGAAAAAACACATGTAAGATAAGGGATGTAAGTGTGAGAACTCACCAAAGGTATCGAAGAGCTTCACGGGGATAGCCAGAGGAGTCTCGATTCTGTCTACCGGAGCAATGTGCCTCAATCCCGCGGTCCGATAGAGGCGAATAAAATCCTTCGACTCCACAAGAGGCTTCGCAGAGAACACCGGTGAGAACACCAGTGTATCGTCCATCACTCTCTCGGGAAAAGTGGGCTCCCTCCAAGTCAGGGGTATGTCCCACTCTCCCTCAGCAGGACATATGAAGAAAAACTTGTTTTTCCATGAACTGTGGGAGGTGACGTTGCCCTCGGAGATCCGATCATCCTTATCCCGATGGGTGAAGCAATAGAAAGGACCCCCCGGAGACGGCTTCAACTCAAAGATAGCGAAAAACCTATCTCTCGTGCATTCGATGCCTCTCACCAGACACCAAAAAATGAAAAGAGCCAACGTCGTGAAAGAATTAGGGGTGAGTTGGCTAGGGCATATATTGCAGTACTTGAAAACTTCGCAGTAGAAAGGCAGGAAGAAAGAACAGAGTCCCGCCTTTATTTGAGGATAATACACCGTTAGGTGTCCTGGCGGAGGAGAATCACCCCGGTGATAGGCTTCCGGCACCATCACCTCCACGTTACGGCCAGAAGCGTCGTGCTCAATGAACAAATTTCGAACTTCTTTCCCCGAAGCGGGGCTAACCGTATCACCCACTTTCTGGGTAGCCCGCGGAACGCCACCCTTTTCGGCTTTCTTCTTCAACTTTTTTGCCTTTCCGGCACCACCACTGCCACTCGCCACCGCCACCGCTGCGCTCCTCTTTCGAGAAGTCAAAAACATCGCCCCCGCTGCTCCTCCGGTGCCGGAAGCGGCCGACACCAGGTTGGTAGTAGATTGAGATGCCATTAAAGAAATTTGTTGGAAGATCAGAGAACTTTTTTGCATAAAGAGAAGTTTTCGCTTAAAATTGCAAGTGAGAATATGATTAGGAAATGAGAAGGTTTATAAACCCTACACCCAATAAATGCCTTAAATGACCACTAAACCCACTCACATCCCACGATTGAAAGTCGTGCCTAGTGCTATTAATTGTCACGTCTCCTCGATTACGAAAACACAACGGTCAGAACGCTTCGATCTCCGCACCATACATAAATGTGGCATTAAATTATCATTGATTGCATTTAAAACCACCATTAAATGGCACAACATTAATTAATGCCCCGATATTGATCTAACGAGGGCACATTTCAAAATACATCGGGAATCACTCGCCTCGGAGAGAGTAACCACGATACTCCTCTCACATTTTTAAAGGTAATGCCAAGAACGAGGGAAACGTCGAATAAGACATAAATGTCACTGACGAATGTCTACGACATCCCCGGAGAGTTCTACGAGGCCTTATGAAGCATTCCCGGTGTAATACCAGACAAAATCTACGATACCCGAGCCCTCGTACCCTTCGACCTATTAAGTTTCTAGTGCAGTCGTAATGACCAACTGCACTAAAAACTGGGGGGGGGGGGGTTGTTAACAGGATGGAAATTCACCTACTTTAAACAGACAATAAATCAATTACTGGAATTGCCAGATATATTATTATGCGACCTGCATTCACGATACAGGTATCACACCCCAAGTATCTCTCGGAAGACCCCCGAGGATCGACAAACGAGAACAACACTCAAATATCTCCTAGCTACATCAAGCGCCCTCGGAACACATCTCCAAACATCAAATACTAGGAGCAAAGTCGTGCCTAATGGCCCAACAGGCAGAATCCGTAACCAAGGTAGACACCTATCGGAATACACATCCGAAGAAAGCATTCCACAGACTAACAGCTATTGGAACTACCGCAGCATCGGACAAACATTGCGCCCCACTCACTCTGCTTCTCCGAGAAGTATGAACCCTCAGAAATGATGAGTTAAAAGAACCAACCTATCAAAGCCCACTGGAGCTGTCGGAAATCAACAGAGTCCCGAACCTTGACAAAAACACTTCATTGCTATGCACTCCCAACACAAACACCCCCTCGGAGAATATCCTGAACCACTCACTCCAGAATACACACCTATCGGAGAAGCACTGTCACTAAGAGAACACCCAAACTTGGCCCTCGAGTCACCGTTAGAAGAAATGAGCCCTCGGAAGCAAAGAAGGCAGTCTACCCCTTATCATAAAGGAGACCAAAGCCCTCGGAAGAAGAAAAAATGATATAGTCAGCACTTAAGATAGACGTTATCTTATTGGTTAAATAAACATTGTAACACGTGTAAAGCACCACCACATGCATAACGACACCTGTAAAACCATGCATAGCGACACATGTCCCTAAAAACTCTATATAAACAGAGGAAGAAGGGAAAGAAGGAGAGGTCGGACAATTGGGGAAAACACACGTATAGACTCGGAAATACGCATATCGACTCGAAAAAAGAGTGGATCATAGTGAATAAAAGGAAGGAATGTTCTTGTCATTTTTTCTCTCTTTTTAAATAGCGCTTAGTTTTTGAACCACGGGCAAAGGCGTTCCAACCCAAATAAATAATTCAGTTAATTAGGTCGTAATTCCAAACCTGTTAACAATTTGAATTAAAAATGGTTATACTACAAAAACTATTGGGAAGTATCCTGTGATCAAATTTGCAAGCGCCTGTATACTACGACCTCATGCAAATTAGGGGACTTATGTTACATCAAAATATATGCGTTCAACCAAATCATGGCACGTTGACTCTTGGCTTTAAGGAAGAACGACGAAAAATTTCAATTTTTTTGCTAAATAAGTCGAATCGGGCCCTATTTTGACATAAGGCCCAATTTTACTTATTGGCCCAATTTGAAGAATTGAATTGTATGTATTCGAGTTGAAATGAAGCTTATTCGAGTTGAAGAATTGCATTTTATTCGAGCTGAAGAGTTGAAGCTTATTCGACTTGAAGAACTGAAGCCTATTCGAGTTAAAGAGTTGAGTCCTATTCGAGTTGAAAAGTTGAAGTCTATTCGAGTTATTTAACTTATCTTACCAATCAGGCCCGCAAAGGCCGAAACCCACTAGGCCCACTCCGATAATTAAGAAATATTAAACCTATAAATACTTAATTAATCATTATTAGTGAGGTACGTTTTCCAAAGTAACCTTGATTGATAGGTCGAGTTGGAACTGCTTTTCATTAGAGTTGAAACAGATTAAAGTCGTTTGACCCATTTTCACCATATTTTGCAATATTTTTATATTTTCAATGGGTCAGCCCCAACCTAGTTCACGTGTTGTGTTTTCAATACATATTTTCGTGATTGAAAGCTAGCTCGGGACCAATCAAGAATTTGTGTTAGTCTAACATTAAGTAATTAGTCATGAAATTACCTTGCATCAACGCATCAATTATGAAACTGTAATTATGATTTCATTGTGATCTACTGGAATAGTTTTTTTTTTCTACTGGTTGCTTGTGCATATTTTGTGTCGTCGGTTGTCACATGTTCATTGAAGTGGAGAGATTATTTGGTGCAGCCGTTGTATGTGCATCCACTACCAATACACGATGGAGATGGGGTGTTGGGTAGTTATTCCTACAATTTAGGAATCTCATTTTAATTTCAATCATCGGTTGTACATACAGCGGATGTATATAATAATTTCTCATTGAAGTGGGAAATAGAGTAAATTAGGCATTTAATCGTGGATGTAAGCCCAATAACTAAACCACAAAATTATTGATTTGTCTTTTTATTCTCTTCAAATACGGCAATGTCTTCGATTCCAACATAAATGTATATAATCCATGTGTATTGGCGCCCTTTTTTGTTACACTTAAACTATAGATCAGTTAAACAAAAAAAAAAATATATATATATATATATATATATATATATACTGAGGCATGACCGTTATAACTTTATCTAACACTTGATAAACAGTTGAACTCTTGCCATTAAAATCAGGTGTTATCCCAAAGCAATTTGAAGATTTTCTTCTCTCTTTTTTTTCTTTTTCTTTCTATACCTATAAATGTGACATTTGTGATCCGTTACAACACCAATGATACACGACGTAGCTGTGCATTTTCAAAGAAAGAATTATATATATACCCGGCCCCGCGCAATTTAACTAAGCAACGGTCTCGTCTGGCATGCACTCCCTAAATTGAACCTCTGCTTTGCCACCGTGTACTCGAACGATGTCACAGCATTCACTTCTATCAATCTAGCGTAAAAAGAAAACCATGATAAATATATGTGGGTACAAAACCAATAGCAAAGGGTCCAATAATTAACTTATAAAAATTAGTTTAGATTACTAAATAAACTTCGGTATTGGGTGAAGAAAATAAAAACTGTTAAACAAGTACATATACGTGCTTTCACGTGGTAGAGAAAGAAAGTAAGAGGTATAGGTCAGAAAATGCACAAAAGATTAATGTTGTTTAAATTGAATTGTATATGTATACTTTCTATCAAATATTTGAAATATAAAAACCATAATACCACATTGATGCACAAAGGATTAACTAACTTAAAAAGTAAAAAGTACACATACCTCAACACGTCTGGTGGCCGGGGAGTACACTTGAATCCTCGTAATAGAATCCGCCGAATGGTTCCCACCCGACGAACAGGCCGCCAAGCCCCGCGGCCTGGCTCGGGAGAAAGTCGTCAGTACCTCATAATTCCCCCTTATCTTCTCAACGCTCTTGTAGTAAAAGACATGCGGGGCCTCACAGGGGTCGTCAGAGGAGCGGCGCGTGTTGAACATGTAGTCCGGCGGCCCAGGTGTCGGCTGCCACTTGTCGAAAGTCTCAATCGGCATTTGCAAGTAGCTACGTGGCATGATGTTCTCGTATATGTGTGCGGAGTAGCCCCATGACACGGACAAGGACCAGTTCTTCTGGCGGTGGTAGCATATGGTTTGTTGCAACATGCGGGACTGGTCGACGGTTGCGGCCTTCATGAGATGGCGCGTGGATTGGGAGCGGTCCATGGTGGGGAAAATGGGGTTCACCGCGTCGAAGTGGTGGAGGGAGAGTAACGGGGATTTCGGGTGTGACGACAAAAAGCCGGATATGTCCCCACGTAGATCGATCTGGAGGAGAAATTACAAGGACGGGTTAAAATTATGTTACATACATTATAAGATAAGATTAAAAAGTACAATATATTACATAATTAGATACATATATATTTAATACAAGCTATATATAGGATTGTTGAACTTGTTCAAAATTTCAAGAATTTGAGTTTAGTTTATTCTCTTGTGATATAGTGAGGAGTTCTTTAAAATTTGGTCGGTCTAGTTCTCCATATTGTGACAAATTCAAGCTTTATCTCTTTTAAATCAATTTCTTTTTGGCCGAAAAGATCACCCATGCAAATCCACATATGTATGCATTTTATTTTATTTTGAGAAAAATCGCGGTGTGAAACACAGTGATATTTGTGTGTTTTCCATGAACAAATTTGCAGGTGTAAGATGGAATATAGTACCAAATTCAGAATGTTATGTAATTCTCTACGAAAAAAATTACCTACTGAATTCATTGATAAGTTGCACATTAGAAAAATATTTATCACAAACTATAGATGAGTAATTTTGGAAAACTCCTTGAAATGTAAGGATAACATAAGAGAAGAGAATTAGTTTGAAGGCAAAAAAACAAAAAAACAAAAAAAAAAAAACAGAAGAACAAGAAGAAGAAAGAACTATCAATGTTGACAAAAAAATGTAGAGGTGCAATAACAACACATTTGCGTTTTCATTCCTTTTTTATTCTCGCCAGTGATACCATGTGTGAATAATCATTTATATTTCGCCGACGCTATAGTGCCTTGGTCGACATTTTAATAAAATTCACACAAGCTTTTTAATATACGCCGTAATTTTCCTTATATAAGAATATGACAACAAGAAAACCAAAATATGGGCGATAATAGAAATTTAAACATATGTCAAATGTGACATGTACGTATGCCTTATATATGGGCGGAGATAATAAGGACTTTGTAGAATATGCAGCTGTCGAAAAAGTCATGTTACTTCTGAACACGTTTGATTGGTTTCTTTTAAGTTCTGACACATGGCAAATTTTATTTTGCAACTTGTCCAGCTATATGAAGACAAAAATTAGCTCATAATCACGATGATGGTTTCATATCATTTTTTATCTCATGTTTATTTTTTTCGACAAAAGGCAAAGGAAAAGATTCTTCGGCACATGTTGGCAATATTACTATTATAAATTATGGTACATATATACATATGTATAAATTATGAATAAGTTAATAATGCTCAACTTATGTACAACAAGCCTGACTTTGTAAATGAAATACCAATTATACGCTTTCAAATGACGTAACAACTCAATATACTTTTGGATTAGATAAAATATTATTGTGCCATCTCACTCAACCGAAAAATGTCTCGGTTTCGAATTCAAAGTTCAAACCATGACCAAATTTATTTTGTTTTTTAAAATGTGTTGCTTACCAAAACTTCACGCGCTACATGTGAAGAGGCATTTTGAACAATATTAAAAACTATGCATTGACCAATAAGTGGCCAGCTTAAGATTTGAGACGAAAAGTCAATAACTTAACTCACAAATTTATGTTTCAAATTAATTTTCAAAACTTTATGTATCAGATGAACATAGAATTCTAATGCAAACAAATAGACAATTAAGCAAGCAGATGATAGTTGAGAGCAAATTAATTAACTAATAAATGAAGTACCTGGTGAATTCCCTTATGAGGAGTCAAGCTCACCCCAAGATCAGCAACACATGACATTGTAGTTTGATCAGCTGCATTTAGATGCCTATATCTCAACAAACACTTCTCCATATCTTTCGCCAACGCCTTCGCCAAAGGATAACTCAATATAAATCCAGCCCCGCCGAATCCCTGGCTAAACGAGTACCAAAAATTCGACATGATGAACTCCGACTGCCCGCCAATGTAATAGTATTTTCTATGATCATATTGTGCAAGAGCCTCAATCATATTATCTAGAAAGAAAACGGAGTCATCGTCCCCCATCACTAACCACCTTAGATTCTCGTGGTCTTCTCTAAACGCCTCCATTATTCCGTGTATGATACGTTGCGCGGTAAATTCCTTCTTGTTGAGAAGAGCGGTGAGATCGTCCGACACTTTGTAAGGAGGAGAGGAAGGAGACCAAGGGAGGAGTTTTGAACTTGGGGGCTTGTCTAGAAATAGAACGCCCCGTGTTACATTTGGTCGCCACCATGATTCTATGTACGGCTTTCGGTGATGCCACGCTTCTTCTGAGCCGACTAGACCGAATACTAGGTGACTTAGATTGGTCGAAGAATTTGAGGAAGGTTGATCAAATTTTTCTGAATTAGATATTGATGGTTGTGGGGGACTTTTTATGAATGGGAGAAAGAAACTAGAAGATGGACAACTAGGGTACTGATTGGAAAAGTAAATGAAGGTAAGATAAAGAACTAATCCCAAGGTTAGCGTTGATTTGCATACTCCACCTAAGGTTTCCATTTTCTGAAATGAGAACATGGTTTCTTTGAGAGGTTTAATGAACGAAAGTAAAGTCAGAAGATTGTTGGAATTTGCTTTGGTATTAACATTCGAACTGGTCTAGGTGAATTAAATTAAGGATATATATATGATGACCAACGTTGTTCTTAATTTATTAGCTTGAAAGTGGCCTAGGAAATTTCTTAACGTGTATGCAATCAGTCCTCATTGACGATTTTAAAAACTATTGAGGTCATAAACTAATGGTCAAATGATTAGAGTTTATCAATGATTCCTCGATTCCTTCGTCCAACGAGGCGATGGAGTAGTTCCAAATGTGTGAGCTGAAAAAAAATATACATTGGTTATATTGTTGTATTGGAAATAATTGCTGTATTAGTGAAGAAAACTCAAGAATTTTTATTTTTTTTATTATCACATAACGCGTACATTATGTGAAAGTGGATTATAGAATATTAATAACTCGAGATTCTCAATCTACATTCTCCAGAGTGTGTTTTATCTGGCGTATATCAAGGGCAAAATCACATGGGGTCCCCTCTAACCTCTCTAAGGGAATTAGCAAAATTCAAATAAGATGCTTCCGCCGGTTACGTAATTATTAGAATTCGACATTACCATTAATATGGTCAACGCTTAGCTAGAGAAAAAGACATTTTTTTATAAATAATATATAATAATTATTTAGCAGCTCGTTAATCGATATAGTAGAGGAGCTAATTAACAATTAAATGGACAACTCTCTGTTTCATCATACCCAGCATTGTTTTTTCTGAAGCTTAATAGAATGCCTGAAACACTAATATACAAATTATACAGCTGATTATTAACAAGTTTAACTTATTCTCTGGGAAATTAAAACTTTCATTGAGACTTTAATTTATCATTTTATTGTTTGTAATTTTTATCTCATAACGGCATATATGGACGACACCGACAAGCACCTAAACATTTGCCGGCTTCAATTATTAAATGTATCTTTTATATATGAGAGGCATGCACGAATTCTGCTGGACTTCTTCTAGCAGAGAAATTGATACATTCTTTAGAAGGATATCCAGATTCTACATTATAATTGACTAATCCACTATTATGCCAACTTGCAAGTCCATTTGCTCTCTGTTAAAGTAATGGCAGAATAACTATTATTTTAATTAGTCTTGTAGTATTAATTTCTGATAACTGTTAATATATTTCTTTGTCAATAAAAATTACCAGTTGGCTAAATATTGGAAGTCCTTGTGATACAGATTTACTAAGAGGTTACAACATTGCCCGAGCAAAAACTAATTGACCTAGTCAGCTAAACTAATTAAGCAATGATCTCATCTGCCCTGCACTCCCTGAATTTCACTTCTGCCTTTGCATCATTTACTCCAACCACGTCACAACATTCACATCTATCCATCTGAACAAGAAAATAAAATAATAATTAACCCAATAAATCCATGCGATCTTGAAAACACAAATTAATTATACTATATATATACAATACTGATATATATATATATATATATTAGTGTGGATAGATATATATATATATATATATATATATGATGTAGCCCTTAAATATCCAATAATTGAGATTTTTGCAGCTAGACCATGTGATCCGATATTCCGATGAAAAGGCGCCAGTTAACCACACACATGGAAAAACGTATATTTGTGTGGAATAACAGCGCTTTTGATAGGCAAGTACACTACTCGAAATGTTTTGTATTTTTTAATTATCTTTTTGAATAAGAATATAATTACCCTAAACAATATTGTTTTTTTCTCGGAAAAGGGAACAGATCAATGTTACCTACTGTTGAAATAATTAGAGTCACAAATAGTCAGTTGAAATAATTAGAGTCACAAAGAGTCATACACTAATAAAGGTAGAACACACCTAAAAATTCAGATGGAATTAGTAAACCATTTTTTATACAGTAAATATTACTTTCCTTACATAGATACAAGAAATTCAAGAACACCGTACAGGTTACTTTATTTATGTTTTTAAGTCAATTCAAGAAAGTCTCAAAAAGTTCATAGAAAAGTTAAAATATATTATGTAGTTGAATAAGTACCTTTCATATAGAAAATAAATGCATATATAAAGATTGTTAGTTACCTGCACAGTGAAGTCAAAATATATAAAGGCAGGGTTCTATTTTGCAAGTTCTTTGAATTTCACAGAGAGGTATATTTACTAACAAAAATAATCCACATGATTATATGCCAGATAGAAATAACGTGGTATGGTTTTTGCAATTAACAGTCAATTTTTTTCATAATTAGAAACGCACCTGTTAATTAAAAACTTAGTTACTTATTGAATTAATTAATTGGGAAGGAGCTGTGCGTCCGCGCGCGTTCCCATCTATTATTATATATTTTGCTGATGGTGGATTACAAAGTTTTGACTTAGTAAAACTCTATTTAATTTTACGAAATGTCCCTATCGAAAACTAATTTATAGAAACTAGTGCACCATACCAATTATTTTCTTGACCAAGTAAACTTTAAATAATTTTATGAAATGGCCATTAATTAATAATTACCTGAACGCGCTTCTTAGCCGGCGTAAAGACTTGAACTTTAGATACGGAATCCGCCGAATGGTTACCACCAAGCAAACAAGCCGACGGCAAACCCCGCGGCCACGCCCGCAAATACGTCGTAACAATTTCGTCACCGGAGATAGTTTTGTAAACTGATTCAAGAAAGTAAATGTGAGGGGCTTCACACGGATCACTGGACCTCGGCCGCGTGTTGAACATGAAGAAAGGGGGCTTCGGCCCTTTTGCCCACGGCTTGAACGTTTCGATGGGGACTTGGAGGTAGCTCCGGGGCAGAATCCTTTCGTAAATGTTTGCGGAGTAGCCCCATGATATGGAGATAGACCAGTTGGTTGGCCTGTGGTAGCATATGGTTTGTTGTACTAGGCGGGATTGATCGGCGTTTGCGGCTTTCATGAGGTGGAGCGTGGACTGCATGCGGTCCATGTTGGGGAAAATGGGGTCGACCGCGTCAAAGTGGTGGAAGGTCATGAGGGGAACTTTGGGGTGGGCTGAAAGGTATCCGGAGAAGTCTCCATGCAAATCCACCTGGATAATTAAATGTAAGAAGATAAAACATTATTTTTGCGTATTGAATCGTTATATCAAATGTTTATAGTAAATAATAAATAGTCACTTATTTTAGGTGGACGAGTTACACAACATTTAGCTTAGAATTTGATTCGTATAAAATATAAATGGTTGTAAGGGTAAAGAAACGCAATTTTCCTATAATACGCCTTATTTCGCAAAATAAATTTGCCCCCTAAACTACTCAAAATGTGTATAGTTTGTCCTAACCTTTCTTCAAGTTTATCCGAACCCCAAATACTTTAAAGTTAAAACTAGCAAAATCATCATTAAAAGTGCATAACTTTTAGTAGTTGAGCGGTATTTCCTTTTCTGAAATGATAGAAGTATACACTCTGTTTATTGGGCTATTTGTCATGACGACTTATAAGATATCTCTATAATATGTATTACTTGTTTTATATCGATTGCAAACTTCTATATATGGTCATTAAGATGGAGAGTCAACCACTAGTTTCATTTTACCGCCCCACGCACCAATGTGGTGGTATAGCTAGTCACCTAACTTTTAGTTTTTCAAATGTTTGCAATTTTATAATCTATGTTTTAATTATGGTATTTTTTTCACTTTTTTTTATAGTTGAAGGTTCGATTCAGTTATTACATATGAAAAAAATTAAATTTACTTTTTCTTTTCATTTGTGAATATCATCCTAAAATTTCCTTTTCATGCATGATTCTTTTTTTTTTTTCTTGAATAAACCGTAGCTAGAAAGTATCAAGTATGTCACTTTAATTTGTGTGACACGTGTTATTAATTAGCTATGTAGCTTTGTGCTTACCCCGTGCATGTGCCATATAATTGTGAAAAATGTTTTTGTATTTTAACAGACAATGAATAGTTATCACACATTAGATATGAAACGTATTTCGTTCTATAAATCCAATAAAGTGTAACAACCAAGAATTATAAAATTATAGGGAAATTAACTTCTGAATTGCTGACCTGATGAATTCCTTTATGAGGAGTCAAATTGACTCCAATATCAGCAATGCAGGTCATAGTGATCAAATCAGCCGAACTACTCCCAGCATACCTTATCAAACAACCCTCCATGTCTCTCGCCAGTGCCTTCGCCAGTGGGTAACTCAACACGATCCCTCCCCCACCAAATGCTTGGTCGAACGAGAACCAAAGATTCGAAATAACACTCTCCGAATGCCACCCCAAATAGTAATATCTAGTATGATCAAACTGTGCAACAACGTCAACTATATTATCCACGAAAAAAATCGAATCGTCGTCTCCCATTACGATCCATCTCATGTCTTCGTGCTCCTCTCTGAAAAGCTCCAGAATCCCATGTACCTGATGATATAAATACCAAGATGAAAGAAAGTATACATGTCAATGTTTTTTACAAGCTTGATCTTATAGATAAAAACGAAAACTTAACATTGCATCAGAGTTGATCAAAGAGGTCGTGGGTTCAAAGTCCACAGCGAGTCACTTGGTCAAAAAATGTAAAAAGATTTACAGCTTGCACGTGAGCCAGTACGTTGCAGAATACATAGAAATATATATAATATATTTGTATATATAAAAATTAATGTATCTCAATCTTCTGAGGATGCTTGAACTTATAAATAATGGAACGACAACTTATAAAAAGTACCATTCTTGGCATGAGTTCGAACCGAGGTTTTATTGTTTGAAATATACCGGACAAGTCGTCCACAACTCTGTACGGCGGAGCATTTTGAGGCCAGGGGAGTAGATTTGGTGTTGGGGGCCTGTCTAAAAAGACGTAGCCACGCGTCTTATTTGGACGCCACCATGCTTCCAGGAATCCTTGTCTGTACGGCCATGTCTTTACGGAGCCCATTAATCCGAAAGCAATGTGGCTGAGATTTGTTGGAGAAGAAATTGATGAAATTGGGTCTTTTGATTGTAACAAAGGAAATGAATTAGTCCATCTGGTCAAGGAAATATTGGGATTTTGGGTGTTGGAAAGAGACATGAGGAGCAAATAGAGAAATAGGCCTGAAGCTAACAACGTTTTCCAAAAGTAGCTAGCTGGGAAGAATTCACTGGAAAATACAGAAGCCATTGCTCATCAGTACGCGAACGAGTATGTTATTATTGAGGAGTACATATAGGTTCATATAAGTTCCCAAAGTGGTAACAATAAGAAAATTAAGGGGTAAATTGTTTTTAACTCAAAGGTGATGTATTGCTTGTTCATGTGAATAACATCACATGGTGTTCTCCTCCATTGGGACTGAGATGTTCATGAAGTGCATGCAGTGCTTACCGTACTTTTAAAGTCTTTTCTTGGGAAGATAATTTGGGGTTCATCATAATTTTCATCTAGGGGGAGAAAATGTATGTGATGCGTCGTTTTAAATTTTGTTGACATACAAGGCATGCAACTTAGAGAGGTGCGTGTGCATACACATAAGTTAATTAAGGGAAAAAAACAAGTTTGGTCCCTTAAGTTGGCATGATTTTGATTTTCATCCCTTAAATTGGCATACCTCGATTTTCATCCATCAACTTGGCACTTTGCTGCAATTTTAGTCTCTCGTCGGCCTAATTTCAAAATCTCGCCGTGAAATGCCCATGTGGCACCCTTGGACCCGATTTTCATCGATTTTGACCAATTTTAGTACCTAAAATACACGTGGATGCCACGTGTGTGCCACATAATATTAAAAATATATATTTAACTTAACATGAATCCAAATTAAAATAAAGAATAATTCAAACAAACTTAAACACTAAACACACTTTACAATTTCTCCCTCCGAATCCCGATATACGATGGCAACTAGTTCTTATATCAAATATTTATTGTTAAGTGATGGTTGAATAAAATTTTAACTAGTCAATACACGCCTTAATCAATAAAATTACCTTGTGTTGGCCAGAGAAGATGAAAGGGTCAAGAACTGCGACATGGAACGGGTGATCGTGGTGGTGTTGGCGGCGTTGGGAAGAAGAGGGAAAGAGACGGGGAGAGAGAAATTGTGTATTTTAAGATTGTTTGATTTTTTTTTTATTAATCTGGGTTCAGTTTAATTAAAATGCAAAAAAAAAAAATTATATTATGTGGCACACACGTGGCATCCACGTGTGTTTTCAGTTATTGAAATTGGTCAAAATCGGTGAAAATTTGGTCAACGGGTACCACATGGGCTTTATACGGCGGGATTTGAAATTGGGCCGACGAGGAACTAAAATTGCAGCAAAGTGCCAAATTGAGGGAGGAAAATCCAGGTGTATCAACTTAGGGGATGAAAATCGAAAACGTGCTAACGTAAGGGACCAAACTTATTTTTTTCCCAGTTAATTAAACAATCTTGCCATTTAGGTAACTGGGTTTTTATAATGGCGGCTATGTTTTTCGTTATCCTTCTACCATTTTTATAATTTAGCATTTCTCATGGTTTACTTTTGTCATATTTATTTTGAAACAATTGTTTCATGAAGTACAATATATTCAACATTTCTGTTTTCTGAATTGATACTTTAGACTGGAGGCAGATACAAAAATATTCTCTAAAGTATATATTGCGAATATTTTATAAATATGAAGTTTAATGTCTATGAACTTTTCTTAAATGAAATTGTTTTGAACGTAATTGGGGTTTAATTAATGCCATTCAAATATTGAAACTTCTAGAAGCTTGTTTGCATTTGAGAAATAAGGGGCACACCACATTAACCTCGGCCTATTGAATGTTTTACAACTTGCTCCCATCCAAAAAAAGAAAAAACTTGTTTCCAATCTATTATTAAAAATGAGTGATGTACGTACCTATCGCGGCAAAATTAATCAAATGGATGATAGAGTAGACACGTGTTCAAGAGGTGTACGTAGGTTTGGAAACAAGTTATAAAAAGTAATAGGTTCGAGGGCAACATGTTAAACACTCATAGCTTGAGGGGGGGGGGGGGGGGAAATCGAAACTAGTCCTTTATTGTGTCCTAGTTACAGTTTTGGTCCTTTATTGTGTCCTTGTTTTATTTTGGTCCTTTATTGTGTATTTCACTACAATTTTGGTCCTCAGGAAGAAGTCAGAGTCGAAAATATCACGTGGGAGCACTTGTCGGCCAAAATAAAAACTTTTTTAATTCCCACATGCAAATTCACATGTGGAAACGCTGGTTTCAATTTCTTTTTTATTTTTTTTATTTAAAATTCTGACCCGGCCAACCCGATTTGATCGGGTTATCCGGATCGGACGGGTCAAAATTTTAAATAAAAAATTAAAATTGTTGTTCCAACATGCGAATATGTTTGTGGAAAATTCAAAAAAAATGAATTGAGGGCAACACGTGCTCGTACATGACATTTTCGGCTGAGATTCCATGTGAAGGACCAAAATCGTACTGAAACACACAATAAAGGACCAAAATAAAACAAAGACACAATAAAGGACGAAAACTGTAACTAAGACACAATAAATGACCAATTTCGATTTTTTCCCGCTTGAGGGGTTTAATATTTTTTACCCAAACATAAATATGTCTATATACTACTATATAGGTACTTCTCATTATCTATATCAAATGACTCGCCACTCATTTCAAAAAATCATGAGTATCAAATAGATTTTGGGATAGATGCACCAAACCCCCTATAAAATGGGGTCATTTGTCAAATACACCCACAACTATTTTTTTACCCAAGACTTCAACTGCGCATTTGGATGCAGTAGGAGTCCAAAACCTATACTATTTAATAACTGGATTAATAGATAAATTTGTATTTAGTAACATATTTGGATGAAAATTTCTAATCAACACTATCTCCACTAGCAGCCGTTTTTTTTTTAAAAAGCAAGTGCAAAATGGGTTAGCTTTTTTGGTTGTTGGTATATTAAATTATCTAAGGGGGGTAAGGTAAGATAGTTTAGTAAAGAAAATGCACTTTTAGCAACTAATTGGACGGGCTCCCACTGCTTGGGATTGGCCATCCAAATGTGAGATAATATCTTACTAATTAATTAATAAGGCTTATAAATAGCACCAAATATGTTCGCAAGTGTACCCCAAACTATCCAATTTGTACAAAAATCCCTGTTTGGACTTTCGGGCCGAACTTTGTCAGAAGCCTCGGTGCACTTGCCAAGCATATGTTATAACTTATAAGGGTACTTTTTGTCTGGAAAAAGTGAACCCATCATTACCCTCTTTATTTAGTAAGATTTTCGATTAGTAATCAAGGAGTGCCTATTAATTCAAGAAGATAAAAGAGTGAATTGTTACTTTCCTGAAATTGGACAAATTAAACAAACTTAATCAAATTCAAATATGGAGTAGATATATAGTTTTTTATCTTTCTCCATCTCCCAAAATAAGAATTCTAATACGCAAATAAGTGCTATCATAAAAGATACGTGACAAAGCATCTATTTTCATCTCATTCATGCACAAAGATGGATAAGTTCATTTATCTAGTTCTAATTTCTTTGGGCTTATTCTATATACTTAATTAGGCACATAAATGCGTACATCTCTATCTCTACTCATACTAAGATTTTGCAAATAGCATTCTTTATTATTATTGAATCACGAATACCTACAAATTCATAATAATCACAATTAATAATTATATTAATTACGAATAGAAAAGATAAAAAAAGGTACAAATTGTAATTAAATTGGGGTATCCATTTTAGAAAACTTATTTCTCCCTTTGTTTTTATACAATTGGGGGGCTTAGTGTTTTTGACACTTGCCATGGCTTCTTTATTTCTTCATGTTAAAAAAAACAAAATTATTTAAAATCGTGTTAACCTAATCCAGTCCCTTTTTTTAAATAACATATATATTTAATTCGAGAAATATGTTGTAACATGTGATTTCGTCATACATAAAGAGAGAAAAAAAGTTGTTTCGCCTGCACAAAATGCATATGGGTAATTGGATTCTAGCTAACTTGCAGTGGATCAGGATCCCTGAATGCCTAAATGTGTAAAGTCGGTGGATCTGGTATGTTATTATTTTAGATTAACCAATTTCTCCTTCCTAAAGGTTTAAATCACACTAGTGCTAGTTCACATCAAGTTAGTGCTAGTTGATAAGAGTTCCTTTGGGAGAGGGGAAGTAAAAGTCAATATCTTTTCACTCAATGAAATGCAATCGGATCAGGTGTGAGTTGACGATGAACAGATATGATAGACTTATAACAGGATCTCAGAAACTAAGTAATTTTTGTTGGGCCTTATCATTTCTTTAGGTTCATTAGGATTATTATTGGTTGAAATTTATTATTATCTTTGTAGATATTTGATATTATTTTTTTCGACTACTTTCCACAAGGAATTGCGATGTCGTTCTAGGGAATCGTGGCTCTCTTTATTAGTTCCTTTTATGGTGCACATTTTCTTGGAAATGTGAGTAGTGGTTATGATCCATTCGATAAAAATGATAGAAGAGTGAGTATTTTTCGTTGGGATTTTTTGGAGAAAAATTGCTGAATATTCATCTAATTTATTATAAAAAGAATTCAATCCGTTAGAATAGTTGGAGTGGGGGAAGATAGGTACAACACCAAACATGAATTCCAACTTTTTAATAAAATATCTTTAATATAATTACCATGAACACGTGTATGACACGTGCAAAAGGCTTTTGGCAAAAAAAAAAAAAATCAACTGAAGCAGTTCGCACAATTTAGATAGTATTTGACTGATAATCCCATAATATAAGGGGTTTGGTGCATAAAGAAATTTTAATTCGATGGTTTTAAGCAAGCTTTAATTTACACAATCTAATTTAATAAGTATTTACAAATAAACTAGACTTAAGTTATGTAATATCACCATTGCCGTACATACATGGGGCTTTGTTTCCTGTTCATGTATTTTTCTAGCTTATTTTTGACTTAAATATATCGAGTTTTTGCTAGAGTATGAAGGCGATTCTATCGGCCATGCACATGCACTTTTTTTATACATAGTAACATTAATGAAAACTTATCATTTTTGGATCTTGCTAGTTCATATCGTGCAACCTGCGTTACCTATTGAGTCTTCCGGAGCTCGGAATATTCAAATATATATGAATCACCGTTTTGTAAACTATTAATGCAGGAAAATAAGAATGACTTCATAACTAATTGATTAATTTAAATAAAGTAAACGAAATAATAAAGAAACTCTACCACTTGTTCGTCACTTCTAATCCCACTAGGCCACTAGTTCTCGAAATAATTAACTTTGTATAGAAGGAAAGTGTTTGATCGGATTTGGTTAAAGGTCAAAACTAAGCTGATCTTTTAATTAACCCTAAGGATCAATTTGCGATGGGTTTCTTGAATGTGCGATTGCCGAGAAGACTTTTATGATGTGAAAAATAAATAATTTGGGGGATATTATTGTAAAAGCACCCATAGTTCAGAGCTAGGTCACATAATCCTTCACATCATCAAAGTTTTCGGCGCACCGGTCTCGCACTGGCGCATTCAGTCCCCGTGCTTCACACTGAGACGCATTATGAATTCTTAGTTTTCGCACTAAGATTTCTTAGTTCTTTTATTTAAATTTAATGAATAATCTTAGAAAATTTGCAAAGACGAAACAAATGAATGATAATAAAGAAGAGTCGAAGCAGATCGAGAACAAAACTAGGTTGAAAATAAAATTATATAGAATATTGGAAGTAATTTAAGACTTATACCTTTGTCTTTCCACCATAATAATTTAAAAAATATTATATAAAATTAATTATCATGAGTAATTATTAAGCAATACTCAAATATATACGAAATTATACATCAATATCTAATATTTAATTATTTTTAATAAACGCATTAAGGCGCATTGAAATTTATGTATTTTTAAATTTGGCGAACTGGCGCACCCGCACCCGCATCCGCACCCGCACCCGCACCCGCACCCGCCTTATGTGACCTAGGTTCAGAGGGGTTGGTGTGTCAATCCTTTTTATATGAGAAAACTTCGGTTTACAATCATGGCATTTTAGAAATCAATGCGTAAATTATTTGTGAATTTGATAAGCTTTATCCTTTTTCTTTTTTTATATGGATATAACTTTATCCTTACTGTAGATAGAGTAAATAAGAAATAATGATTTGAGTTTGCGAACACTACAGTACAGATATCCATTTCCGGCTTTCTAGCAAAGAAAAACTCCAGCACCTACATCTATAACATCTAATCTCACTTACCATCTACTCATTTTCTCACTTCAACATTATCAATTTAAAATTAATTATCACAGTATAATAAATCATAAAGGATTATGCTACTTGAACGCATAATATATAGAGATACATATATCAATTGCTCTAGCTTATTTCTGAGAACGAATTATTTTGGCTACGGATCTCGAGGCCCATCAAAGGATTGAATTTTTCTAACATTCCAGTGGAGACCGTCGTGGATGCTGCGAAAAAAATCACCAGTGGGATCGAATTGACATGCAGTGGGAACAGGCCAAGGTGCCATGCTGCAGACGATTCCATCGCCAGGGGCTAGTTGTTTTCTGTCCTTGCCATCGAATGATACCCATGCGTGGCTTCTGCTGTTGAAAGGTATTACGACTCTTAGTGTTACGTGCTCAGGCAGTATTAGAGGTCGAAAGGATAACGAGTGGGGGCAGATTGGCGTGAAAAGAATACCAGGGACCTGCAGATTAAGATATGATTACGATGTTAGGTAGTCTAAATTGGTATTTCATTTGAAAAACTGAAGTTCGGGAAAGATGAATCATTGGCAACTTCAAAGGACTTGATGACCGTGACAACTTAAAAGTCCAGTACTCTCCTCTTTTTCCAATTTAGTAGAAAGAAACAATCCTCCTATACAATAATACATCTCCAACTATTAGGTATAATGATTCATGTATGGTGTTCCTAAATATGTAATCTTCGCGAACCTGAATGCTTCATCTAATTCTCTTTTACCCCTAAATGACATGATACAATTCAAGAGTAAAGTGCTTCACACCATATTGTCATTTAAATTGTAAAATTAATCAGTAGATTTACTTTATGTATGAACACGTTGTCTTGTGTTGAACTTTTCTATGCTACTCCATTGACTAATCAGAACCTCAGGTCACAAAATTTGTTGTACCATATGATTGCTAACAGGCTCATATTTGCAGCAGGTAAAATTCTAATATTTCTAGGCCTCACCAGGGTGATATAGACAATATAAGAATTGATCTAACGATAAATGGTACAAAACATACCTGCGGATGGACCATGGATCCTCCAGCTGCAAGAGAATATGCTGTGCTCCCAGATGTCGTTGACAATATTAGACCATCCCCTTGTACGCATGTGACAAAAGAGTTGTCACAGTAGCACTCCAGATTTGTGAGAAATGATGAAATTCCACGGTCAATTGTTACCTCGTTCAGCACAAGCACAGGATCTTCATTCTCATATTCACTTTCAGCCGCAGCTCTGATGATGTGACATTGCAGTCGATGCCTTAGTGTGATACTCATAGGACCAAGAAGAATTGAATTAAGATACTCGTGATAATGCTCAGTATCTGATTAGTTAAAGATAAATTGACAGGAAAAAATTAAAATGACCTTCAAATGTGAATTCACAAAACAATGAAATCTTGCTCTAAAAATTGAGGATACGAAATGGTGTCATGAAACCAAGAGAACCTAATGAGAATGGCACTATTGGAGGAACTGGCCCTTTGAACATTGATGCAGCCTGAAAAATTGAAGGAAAACAAACGTGTCATATTACCTTTTGCTCATTATAATGTATCTTGAGAAAATAATAAATGATAATTAGCCATCCAGTGGTTATAAATTGACCCTCGATCTCACAGTTGTGTCTATTTCTTCAGTTTTGGAACACTTAAATAAATAAACTTTCGTGCAAAGACTTCCAAAACTGGGGCAAACAGGAGAAAAACCAAAAGATTTCTACAACCAATTACTGAATAAATGGTGAAACAAAGTGTTATTTCAAGATAAGGGAAAATCTATCAGAGATGTAAGGGACCAAAGGAACCAACCTTACCAATCTGAATTACAATAAGGGAAGTTCAACATTTGTATTAGAGTCTTCTCAAGAGGAGAAAATCGTTCAGCTTGTAATGCAGCTTTGTTTTTTATGCATGAAGCAAATGTAATGATTACTTCCTCAAAGCAGAGTGACTAACAACCCAATGGCCATTTTTTCCCTTATTTTTGCACACAAATCGAACATTTGATGGTTTGTTACAAGGAGTTATGGCGACTACATCTTTACAATCTTGTTCTGTATGTCTACAGTTAAGAATTCGATCTCTAGAGATTATAGTTTTGGCTATAGGTGTAATTTGTGACATATAAGTACTTGTTGTTTTCCAAGATGAAACAAGAACTTAAATGGTGAAGATACTGTTGAAGTTTTATATCTAAAGATTGAGTAGTGGAGGAGCCTGAGCAAAGTTAGAAATGGCTCCTTCACACCTATATTTTTTCAATATCTGATAATGGTAAGTTATCATTGATTTTTTCACAACATTATTTATCCAATTCTGTAGCCATTACTCACTTATTCTCTTTTCCAAGAATTAGCAGAATCTAACACAAGCAGACTCTACAGAGAATCCAGAATTTCACTATAAAGATATCCACAGTTTCTTTCTTCCCTTTGATATACGGGAGTGCGAAAGAACTTTTGCATAACTAGTATGCACTCTGTAAGCAATCTGTTTTCTGTTTCTACGACATCCAGCATATATTAAAGCTAAGTAGTAGTATAGCAGGATAAGTTTTGTGGGAATTGTTAACTGTTAGAAATCAATAAGAAACACCCACGTTCACAGCACAAAGAATGAAAGAGCACGTACCCAAAGGACAGTTCCATCTCCACCCAAAGTTACTACAAGGTCAATCTTTGTATGCAGGAAAAGCTTTTCATTATCTGTGAAACAAGTGCTTTTAGAAGTCTCCAGTTGCATTAAATGAGCAAGTGTTTCACTAGCAAAGAAAATAAAAGTTCGTGATAATCATTTCCTCGTGTTGTGCATAAGAGATGAAGCGTATCTAAAATACTCATATTATACTAGTTATGGAAGTGATCAAAAGGATGCAAAACTGTCGGCTCAAAAATTAATGGGATGATTGCGCCAAACCTCCTGAGTTATAAGGCCATTCAAAAAGTTCCCCACGAATTACAAAAAAGGTGAACAATTTCATCCCCCCGCCAACCCACCCAGTGAGAACTATTATAACTCCATTATGAAGCAAAATCTAAAGGACGAAAATGCTGGACTGTTGGTCAACAGTCAATGGTCCAGGGAAGAAAGGGGGACATGTGAATCACCCTATAGTTCTCGAGGTTTCCCGTGGTTAACCAAAAGTTAATAACAATATAGTACCTGAGTTATTTCAAAGATTCCAAAAGAAAGAAAAAGTAGTGACAACCTAAGTTTTCTGTCAGCATAAGTAAAAGGCAAAACTCCAAACACCATTAGCTTTCTCTTCTTTGAGTTAATAATTTGTACACAGCTTCTAATGGAGCATATGATAAATAGCAATCTAGTATTTTGATTGAATGGGTCTTTCTCTTTCCGCATCATCAAGATAGATTTAGAGTCGCAAGCAAATGAATCAAGTTGCCATGTGTCGAGAAATATGGTTGCATTAGCTAGGATCGATTGTTTACAGTGAGTATACTTAGCAAGCAATTGGGTTTTTAGACGCCAAATGTTTAAACCCATAGTGTAACATTAATGAGAATCGAAAATGTTCAGCAATAACTTGAGGAGATTAACAGAAAATAGCAAACAATATGGCCTAACTATATTAGCGACCAATTATGGTCAGTAGTATGTACAGAAGCATCAATGGAGTGGAAGAACGGCATCGAAAATGCAATTTCTATGATTCATAAGAGGTCATGCAACTTACCATCATGCCATGTTTGTACAAAGCTGAAAGATGACGATTCCGTCAAAAGTTCAGCCTTAACTCGTGGTTCCACGTATATAGTCAACTTTTTCTGCTCTTTTAACCATCTAGAAAGGAGGCCATCAAACAAGTCACTTAAACATGGTTTATGTTTGTAAGACAATGACACTATAGAGTTGCGGGAGATTTCACTAATATCGAATGAGATAATCATAGTGTAGACCTGCTAAACGTAGCATTAAACTCTACAATCAAGATAAAATTTAAAGCTGATAAAAGAAAATTTACATCCCCGAGCCTTCGGACAAGATCCCTTTATTCTTAGAGCGTTCACCAAAACCACATTAAACCCAAAGCGATCAAAGAAGACTTATGTGACTTTAAATCATCTGAAGAAGTATAGTATCACAATCTCAGTCAATAGTCATATTACCAGAGATGAATGAAGGTGATGAGTATAATATTATCTGAAGAAAAGGTGCAGCCAAGTAATTAAATGGAAACTAGGGACAGTTAGGAAGTAGTATAAAGCATGAGTCAACACCACATGGAAAAACATAAACACGTCACCGTGGGCAAGGAAGTAAATCTGTTTCAAAACTTCACAGAACGAGAAGGGTGCAAAGTGTAGCCAGCTTTAACATAATACTTCTGGACCAGGAGAAACTAGAACTAATTTGGTAACTAGCTAATAACTTAAATATGGATGTAGTGTCAAGATATTTTTTTCGGAAAAGGATCACGCGTACAGAATAATGGCAATCCAAACCCCATTTAGAAGGTGTCTGCTCATAAAATTAATCTCCACGAGCTTTTGTTACTGGTAATAATATCGAGCAAGACATGGCGAAAGTTAAACTTCAAGGACCAAGTAACAACCAAAAAATATTATCTAATATCTAATAACCAACAATACTCGTGAAACTGCAAAAGAAGGCAAGGTTCACCTCCATCAGAGAACAAACGTCTCTTTACACAGAGCTTAGAACATACAGCATATTCGCACAGCAGCCGTTCACATATTAGCAAGCTATAAAGGAAGAATACTTTCACACCAAAAGAAGAGGTTCAAATCCTTTTCCCCTACCAGGCAAACTATACAAGCATTAAACAGGCAATTCTCCGTCAGGATTCTGATAGTTGCATGGCTAGCTATGCACTTTTCTTGCACTGAAATATGATGAATTATTATCATTCGGTGCTTCTTGCTCAAGGGAAAAACAATGGCTACACTATAACTGGGCAATTCCTATGCACTAGATTTAAAGAAGTCTGAGGAAATTGAAAAAGCTCAAACTCTAGTTAGCTCTTGGACTTGAGCATATTATAAGAACTAAGAGAACACCATCAGTCAGAAAAACTGAAAGCAGCACACAGCCTTGAAATCTTCACTTATATTACCTGACCATATCTAGGCAGAGAATTCGGACAGAAGTTGAATTTGGCTTGGTCAATATAAGCACAGTCTGAGGAGGAGATTCCCACTTCAAGGAAATCTGAAGCAAGAAAAGATTTGATATAACAGTACGTCTAACTCCTATTTCCTTATATATTAGATACGGTACTTCGTACTTAAAGTAGCAAATTCTTACAGTGAATATGATAAAAAAAAGAGATCAAATCAAAGTGATAATGAACATACCTGTTTACTGCTGCGCCCTGCAGTTGTTATATTACCTCTCTCAAAAGAGACAATGTCATGTTTGTGCCGATCACTTTTCTCACCCTTGCAGTACCATGATAGTTTAAATGATGCCTACCTCCAGAAAACAGATGTATCATTTTTTGGAATAGGTAGTCGAATATAGCAAAGTTCTTTTATTTGAGCAAATGATGCAACCAATATATTATATAAATGCTAAATGTAGCCGCAAAATGCATATCTTTGTACTCCGCTCATCTGAATAACCTGAAAAGGGAAGCTAGATAATCGAACAAAATCAGTGTCTTAGCCCAAAAATGTGATGTTTAAGCTAACAGCACGTCATTTTTCATGATTGTTGATAAAGATTATCCTAGACATAGAATGGTCTGTCCTGTTAAGCCTTAAAATACATAAACAGGATGAATTTCAGAAGAGACGTCAGAATAAATTTCAACAGTGTGTCCCTCCTGTGGTTTGATCTTTCACTCGTCGAGCATGTATCTTTTTCTTTTGTACATTCTCATTTATGCAAAACTCTAACTTACCTAATTTGTTTAATGATTCTAAACCATGTAAATCATTAAGAACTAACTAAATAATACGGTTCTTGTGAAAATAACCAAATAAGCACAGAAGAAAAATCTTAGGATGGCAAGACGCACCTTTCTCATCATCTTCGCTGGGACGGCACAAGTATCAGATTCAGGTTCACCATCTTGCAAGACCTCATGAGCACATATATCATCTTTTCCACTGCATAAATCACATTGATCAGTGCTTTCATCCGACAAAGCAGAATGTTTTTCGGACTTTCCAGCTTGCTTTACATTAACCGCACTGGAATGCCCTCCTGATGCCAGCTCCGGCGATACAATAAGGCAGATAATATCAGAGTAATACTAAGTAAAAAAAAAAAAGTGCAAAGTCATTCTGCGTAACAACAGCATTTAGGCTCTGACGCCAGTAAAGTAACAAATACGAGGGTAGGATATGCTCGTAGATTTCTTGTATTAGCATGATAAAATGCTACATGTTGAACTGACATATAGCAATGGAAAAGTTAACCTTTATGGTGCAACTGCAAATTGCGCGACTTTTCCAGTTCATATTTACGCTTCCATTCAGCTGCCTCAGCTTGAGCAGAAGCCTTGGCTTGAATGAGGTTACGCAATGTCTTTGCAACAGCTGAAATACATATCGAAAATGAAACAACATGCATAATAATAGCTAGCTAAGACTGGGGAATCAAACAAGGACTCACTTCTTAAAGCCTCAGAGACCTCGGGGGGGTTTTCGTCAAGAGGCCGTTGAGTAAGTTCCTCGATTCTTTTTTCACAATTCGACACAGATAAAGAAGAATCGGCAGTCCCATTTTCGGCATTGCCCTGATCACGAATAACAGAATAAGCATATATTATTAATTACACTATCACAATGCATTTGGAGCATTTTCTTCCCTAATAAATATATCTTAAAAACTCAACAAGATGAATCAGTCAAAAGTAAAACAGTTTAATTTACCAGCAATGTCCTTCAACAACGAAGATATATATTTAAACAAAAAAAAAGTAATATCCGGATGATGAATAATTTGCCATGGAAATCGAAATAAAGAGAACTTACATTTGTAGAGCTGGAGTTGCTTCGAGACATTATTGGGATCTTTCTTTCGCTATGATCGACAATGAATGATCAAGGTAGAGGACGAGGGTGGGGTGGGGCACAATGATTTTTTATTTATTTTTTTTTTGTTGAAAGTTAGTTACGAGGAAGAAATATTTGGTCCTTTCTTCTTCATTATTTAATTAAAAGTTAAAACATTCACTGCAAAAGTGTCAAGTTATTATGATTTTCAGATTTTACTTTACTTGTACTTTTTTTAATAAATTTGTACTATCTTTTGTTTTTGGTACTTTAGAGTATAAAAGTTATATATATATATAAACATATTCATGAAAAAACGTGTTCAAGATTTACTTCTAGATTTTTTTCCTTTTTTGTGCGTTAGGGTTTAAAGTATAAAAGTACAAGATTCATTATAATGATGGTGTATAGATAATCCAGTTTTTGTATTGGTGGAGCATAATTGTTATTCTCTCCACGAGTTATCTTTTCCCCGCCATCAAAACATCGTTCTCAACACTTTGTTGTACAAAAGCACAATCTCGTAGGCATGAGTCTTTGATACTTAGCATCTACATTCTATCCTAACAATTGTTGATTGGACATGCTGATTTTAATCCTTTCTAACCTTCATGTTGTGGTGTTGCCGCCACCTTTACCCTATAGTCTGAGACTTCTGACCCTCGTGTAGCCATCACACAACTATACATATATGCATCAATGTATAAGGATTGTTGCCAAAGACCTTTTAAATATGAAACTTTGAATCAATGTATTATACTATAAACTTGTAGATCAAAGATATAAAGTATTATATAGAACTCCAAAGTTTGAATAATCACAAATTCTTAATGACTTGTCGTGTCTATTAGACCTAGGGTGGTCATTAGATTTTGAATTTTGATAATTGGCAGCCAAACTCGAACGGAGAAAGTGCAAAAGAATAAAGAAAGTAGGGGCACCCTACTGTTCGCTCGACCCGTATTTTGCCAAAAGGGGTAGAGGTCGAGTATCAGTTTTGAACCCGAACCAAAGTTCCCTTCTAATTAAAAAATAAACAGTGATTTTGAAGTTGTAGTTTTGTAATTCAAAAAAAAAATCTTAAGGAGAAAATAATTGGATATCAAATATTAATAAAGCAAAGAGATAAAATGAAATAGGTCATCATGCACTAGCCTCGCTGTTTGTTGCATAACTTCATCTTTTATGTTGTACGAAGCACAAAGTTATCGTCGTTAAGGAATCAATTATCACCTTCCGTCTCTCTATTTAACCAAACGAACCTTTTAAGAGAGAGAGAGAGAGTACCCTAATGCGCAATATAAACATAGAAAAATCATAAAGCACTGAAAAGCAATAAAGAATTAATAAATTACAACCTAATAGTGATTTTGAACTTGGCTCACTGGTTTTTGGACTATATTTACATTACTTTCAAGCTCCATAATCCAAATATTCGTACCGGGATTACCAAATAATTTGTATATACTCGAATATTTATGTATCCACAATTAAAACATATGATTAGACTAACTAAAATTCAAAACCCACGGAACGAGTACTCAACCCTAAACCTTGTAACTCTCAAAATCTTTCGAACTCACTGTTAACCGTAAAAAATAAATACGAGATTAAATAGAATAATAGTCTTAAATATAGGAGTTAATATACGGACAATACTATTGTCACGAGTACTTCCGATGAGACGTACCCACCCCCCACGAGGAGGCCCTCGTAGTGTTACCGATCCGCTCGGTCACTGACTTGAAGCGGTATAAAGGGACACCCGAGGAGACACCAAAGCGTCCCATGGAAAGTCAACGATGAGTAAAGAAAAGATATCAACGTGGCATCGGAAAAAGAACAAATCCTGATGGATCCGCGCGACTCGGATATCCATCAATGCGCCAAGAGGGACCACAACGGACCCCGAGTCCCAGAAAATGCGAGAATATCCCCTTACTGAACACTCTATGATCCAAAAGCCCTCGGAACACCTCCCCCGGAGGCCGAATACGGAAAATAATGTCCTGCCAAGATATAAAATCCCTCGGAACACCAGTTAGGAAGGCCAAAGATAAAGAACAACGCCATATTGAAGTACAGAACCCCTCGGAACAGACGCCACCAGTAAAAGACAAACAGATATACCCCTCAGAGTACATTCCCCAAAGAAGACAAACACCGCGGAAGCTACGATGAACATACTGCTTAAATGATCCAGTCACTCCGAAAGCCACGGCCCCTCGTGGAAAAGAGATCAGAAAAAGCAGCCCCTTGGAACCTTTGAGGTCCTCGGAAGAGATCAAAGTTAATCCTAGTCAACGCCTAGTAGATGAAGAATGAAAAGATAAGATAAAAGATATCTTCCTCAGTACGTAACACATGTAATTTATCTAAACATGCATAACGACACATGTCCCTAAAAAACCTCTATAAAAAGGGGGACAGAAGAAGAAGAAAGACAGATCGAGATCCAAGAAACAAATACATAACAAATGCAATAGATCATTCATAGTGAAATTTAGTGAATACAACGAGGGATATTTTCGTAATCTTACAAGCTTCTGAACCACGGGCATGGCGTTCCAACCCCAAAATAATTCCGTTAATTAGGCTATAATATCCAACTTGTTAACAAAATGGCGCCGTCTGTGGGAACACCATATAACTTGTCCTTGAGCGTGTTCAACAAGCATTGTTTATGATGGAGGATTTGTTCGAAAGTGAAAGTCTTCAGACCCGTCAAGGCGCTTCGGAAGAAACTTTGTCCAACCACCAATCCAGTACAAGGGATTTCATCAATATTCCCCGTTCTATCTTCGAAAGACTCGTAGAAGCTACGGATCGGAGGATACCCCGAGGACGAAGAAATTTCGACAACCAACTCTCTGAATCCCTCTGACGGAGGAATCCCCCTTCGAAAGAAGAGGCACCCCACAATAGATGGAGCCCTACTCCTGTCTCCTGGCGTCGCGAACCTCTACAAGAATCACCAAGGTACGATAATTACAAAGAAACTCCGAGGAGGGGTCAAGGAGAAGAAATACCCCATCCCTGGGAATACCCTAGGGTCGATAATCATGCCTTATGGGGGATGCTAGATGGCTTGCGTAAAGAAATGAGCGACATCAAGAAGACAATGGCCCCTAAGGAGGATCCTACATTTAAAGCCTCCCCTTTTATTCCCGAAATTTCTCTAGCCTCCGTTCCCTCGGGGATGCGGCCTGTCAATGTTCCCTTATACACCAGGGATGCTGATGGAAGGGATCCACAAGATCATATCCACCAATACTTGGTTGGAATGGACTTATCCTCCGCTCCCGATCATGTTCTATGCCGTGTGTTCCCAGTCACCCTCAGAGGACGAGAACAATCTTGGTTTACCCACCTTCCCCCTAACTCAATAACGAGCTTCGACCGATTGGCCCACTTATTCGTGCGACAGTTTGCATGTAATCGGCGATATCCCAAATCGGCCACTCATCTCTTCATGGTTAAACAACAGAAGGATGAACCCTTGCGAGGGTACATAAAACGTTTCACAGATGAAGCGTTAGATGTCCCTAATGTCAGTCCAACCATCTTAGCGGACATATTGACTCAGGGACTTCGAACAGGGGATTTTTTTCGATACCTCATGGGAAATCACGTCACGGACATGAACGAACTTATGCAAAAGGTAGAAGTTTATATCCTCATGGAGGAAGCGGAAGGAACGAAAAGGCACATGGAGCATGACGACAACGAGCATCGTGAGCGCGCGGAGCGAGAGGGGAAAGTTAATGAGAAGGGCAAGGAAGGAAAACCCGCACCACGACAAGACGATGGAAGGGTGGTGAAAAAATTCCTCCAGCCCGTTCCGTTGCCTCCGATGACTATCGCTCCTCAAGAAGTACTCAACGTGATGAGAGGCAACGATGAGTTGCACTGGCCCACATGGGTCAAATTTCCCAATCGGGAAAGGAACACGGGGAAATATTGCAAATATCATAAAACCTATGGACACACTACTGAGGAATGCACTACCCTACGCAGAGAAGTGCTCCGCCTTCTAGAAGCAGGATACTTGAAGAACTACCTCAAAGAAAATAATCCCGAGGAGCCCAAGTCGAATGTGTGGAAAAGGTCAAAAAAAGAACTAGAAGAGGAAGAGGCGGCTCCCCGCCGGTCGCGAGAAAGGACCGCAGAGCCTTGTCGGTCTCGAGGATGGACCGCGGAACGTCGACGGAACTCCTGAGAAAGAACTGCGGGGCATCAGAACTTACCTCCTCCCCCAGACTCGTATGAGGATAACGCCCCCTCCGAGCGAACGATTAATATGATAGAAGGAGGAGATATCTCGATAACGCCCCAGGGTAAGAAGAAAAAATATCTGAAAGAGGCTCGACGAGCGGAACAAGGACTCCATGTATGCTCTGTTCAAGGGTCAAAGCTGCCTAGTATCACCTTCGGACCCAAGGACCTAGCAGGTATAATTTACCCCCACAAAGACCCCCTAGTTATTTCAGCCGTTATCTACGGATACGAAATCCAACGGATCCTCATCGACACGGGTAGTTCCATGGACGTACTCTTCTTCCCTACCTACCTTGTTATGGGACTGAAAAAAGAAAGGTTGGAGATGGCTGAGGTCCCCCTAGTAGGTTTCTCTGGAGAAGCCTGCCATACCCTCAGAATTGTGACCCTTCCGATGTCGTGGGGAGAGGGAGCCCTTCGAAGAACAGAACCCACCAAATTTTGGGTAGTAGAAGCCTCTTCTCGGACATACAACGCCATATGCGGAAGGCCATCCATCCAAACCTTCGAAGCCATCCCCTCTACCCTTCATCTTAAGGTAAAGTTTCCCACCTTTTCAGGTATCGGAGAAGTTCGAGGAAATCAATCTAAGGCTAGAGAATGCCGCATGAATGCCATCCCCTCGGAAGAGGACGAGCTCCCCTCGGGAATAATAAAAAGCTCAAAACTGAAGAGGCACGGGTTCAACCCGTAGAAGAATTAAAACTGGTGGAGTTGGTAGAAGGAAGCCCTGAGAAGGTGATTAAGATGGGTACCCACATGGAATCGGCGATAGAAGCTCAACTGACTTCCATCCTCGAGCAATTCCATCACCTCTTCGCCTGGGAAGGAGGACCACCCGGACGAATCAACTATAAGGTATGCCAACACTTTCTTAATGTAAAACCAGGGGTTAAACCAATCCAACAGAAAAAGAGAAAGATGGGGCCAGAGCGCAATAAATTCATTCGGTTAGAGATACAACGACTCCTTAGCCTAAAGCAAATTAGGGAGGTTATATACCCCGAATGGTTGGCTAATGTAGTTTTAGTCCCCAAACATGGAGGAAGATGGTGGATGTGTGTGGACTTTACCAATCTTAATGAAGCCTGCCCGAAAGATTGTTATCCACTGCCCAGTATAGATCAACTAGTCGACTCCACTGCTGGATGCGCACTGTTATCAACTCTAGATGGAGACCAGGGGTACAACCAAATCCCGATGGCAGCAGCTGACCAGGACAAAACTAGCTTCATTACCGATGCTGGCACATTCTGCTACTTGGTAATGCCCTTCGGACTCAAAAATGCCGGTGCAACTTACCAAAGGCTGGTGAGTCTCATTTTCGCTGGACTCATCGGAAAGTTGGTAGAAGTCTACATGGATGACACGATGGTTAAGAGTAATGCCGCGGAAGATCATCTCAAGGACCTGCGAAAAGCACTGGTCATCATGGATAAATTTGGAATGAAGGTTAACCCTAGAAAATGCTCTTTTGGCATCCGATGAGGAAAGTTCTTGGGATTCATGGTCACGGAAAGGGGAATAGAAGTCAACCCTGAGAAGGCTGAGGCCATCGTTGGACTTCCCACCCCAAAGACAGTTAAAGATGTTCAAAAACTCACAGGCCGAATGGCCTCCTTGAGCCGATTTCTTTCTAAGTCCGCAGAAAAAGGACTCCCCTTCTTTAAGATACTCTGTAACATCAAAGAATTCCAATGGACCCCCCAGTGCGAAGAAACCCTCGAAGAACTAAAAAGATATATGGTGAATCCGCCTTTGTTGGTAAAACCTTCACCCCAGGAAGAGCTCTTCGTATACCTGTCCGTCGGAGAAGAGGCCGTCAGTGTCGTGTTAGTCAAAGAACATGATAGAGAACATCACCCCGTTTACTATGTCAGCAAGACTCTCCTCGGAGCAGAAACCAGGTACACCCTAACTGAAAAACTCGTCTTAACTTTGGTTGCCACGGCACATAAACTGCGCCCCTATTTTCTCTCACACCCAATCACTGTGTTGACAAAACACCCTCTGCGGGCGATTTTCAATAAACCCAAGTCATCGGGAAGATTGATAAAATGGGATGTAGAACTCATCGAATACGATATTTCCTACGCTCCGAGACCCTCCATCAAAGCACAAGTCCTGGAGGACTTCATAATGGAGCTAACAGGCATCGGGTCCGAGGAAAAGAGCCTCTATGGCACGCCTATGTAGATGGCTCCTCTGTAAGCACGCACGGGGAGCGGGAGTAGTTTTTGTAAATCAAGAAGTGGAAGACGAAAGGCTCCACTTCACAGTCAGAATTGATTACCCCATTTCCAACAACGAGGCTGAGTATGGAGCCCTTCTCATCGGCATGAGGCTTGCAAAAGAATGGGGAATAAGGAGAATACTCCTCCACAACGATTCTCAATTGATCATACAACAAGTCAATGGCTCATACGAAGCCAAAGAAGCGAGAATGCAAGAATACCTTCAGACGGTCCATCAAAGACAAGAGTGGTTTGATTTCCCCGAAAAGAAAACCATGAGGTGGACGCCTTGTCTAAAATGGCCACTCAAACGGCCGCCATCCATACCCGAAGGATCACCTTACTCCATATCAACGAGTCTGAAAAGACCGAGGGCAAAGAAGTAAATGCCACTATGGATCCCCCATCCAATTGGGTAACCCCAATCAAAGCCTACTCGCAGGATCCAGAAGGATATCTCACGGACAAGGCCGTACAACGGATAATGTCCAAGAAAACCATTCGATACTTCCTCAAAGATGGAATACTATTCCGAAGGACATATTCTTGCCCCCACGCTCGATGCCTCAATGAAGAAGAAGCCCAACTAGCTCTAGCGAAAACTCACGAGGGGACATGCGGAAGTCATACCGGCGGTGAAAGCATGGTCGGACGCCTGATTCGGCAAGGCTATTACTGGCCCACGATGGCTAAAGATAGCAAAAGCCATGCCGAAAGGTGTAAATCGTGCCAAATTTACGCCCCTCGGGTCCATCAACCCCCAGCCCAGTGGGAACCCCATCTGACCCCTTGCCCGTTCTCCAAATGGGGCATTGATATAGTGGGACCACTCATCCCCGATGCTGGCCAAAAGAAGTTCCTACTCGTAGCGGTCAACTACTTCACCAAATGGGTAGAGGCGGAGCCCCTAGCCCGAATCACCGGCTGGCGCCATCGTCAATTTTCTATGGAGGAATATCATGTGCCGCTTTGGCATCCCTCGGAACCTGGTAAGTGATAACGTCATGCAATTCACGAACCAAGAGTTAGAAAAGTGGTGTGACCACTGGGAAATCAAACACCGCTTTGCCTCAGTGGGATATCCCCAAGCAAACAGACAAGTGGAAAGTGGAAACGGACAAACCGAACCCTCCTAAAGAACATGAAGGCCCGACTCGACTGGCATAAGGCCAAGTGGGTTGAAGAAATACCTGGCATACTGTGGGCCTATCGGACCACGCAAATCACCACCACGGGTGAAACTCCTTTCAGGCTAGCCTATGGTTGCGAAGCGGTCCTGCCCTCGGAGGTCTCCATAGAAAGCTGGCGAGTTCGAGAGTACGAGGAAGTCGCCAATAGCTCCAACCTAGCTCTAGCCCTTGATCTCCTCGAAGAAAGGAGGGCACGAGCCGCCATCCGGATTGAAGAATACAAGGTCCGAATGTCACGATACTACAACGTTAAGGTAAAACCTCGAACTTTTCAAGTTGGAGATTTAGTGATGAAACGGGTCAGAGCTTCCAAGAATGTGGGCAAGCTCGATCCCCGATGGGAAGGACCCTACAAGATAACGGGAATCGTTGGACCCACAACCTATCTTCTTGCCAATTCCGAAGGCGCGGTGCTCCAGAACACCTGGAACTCAATCAATCTTAGAAAATACTATGCTTGATGTAATGCAACCGTTTGCACATAAATAAAAAAGTTGTTTGTATATAGATGGTTCCCTTACAATACAAAAGGAAATAAGGTTGCCCGACAAAATGATGACTCTACATATAAGTCATCTTAGCAACCTAACCCGATGGACCATTTGATACAAACCACGAAGTCTCACACATAATAGGTATATCGGACCATATCATATACAAAGGCCCTTATACCAGTAAAAAAACCTTATACAAACTAAGCGCCCCCCCCCCCCCATCAGACGCTTCTCTTCCCTAATAAGTCGACGGTGCTGCTCCTCGGACTGAGAAACAGGATCATCAACGACCACCGTCGGAACTGCAGGATCCCCGATAACCGAGGGAGAAACTTCTGCAAAAACTTGGCGAATGCTAAGTTCAGGGATAACCAAGCCCGAAGGAAATCCTGGCAGAGCCTGAACCGCGTCTCGGCACAATCGATAGCCTATACAGACCAAATCGCGCATCTCACTCTGAAGAGACTCACGAGGGCTAGATGGACCTACCACTTCCAACACTGCATGGACCTGAGCCATCACTAGGGCCACCTCGTGGGTATGAGTTGTCTCCAACAGTTGTTGATTCACCGCGTCTCTCTCCCTTGTGGCACGTATCAACTGCTCATCGGAAAACCGTATCTAGTCCCTTAATTCCTCCATCCACTTCTCCAAACCCAATACATGGGCCCTTTCAAGCACCAACCGACGCTCCAACTCCCAAGATTTATTTTTTTCGGCTTGAAAAACCCCATCGTGAATTTCCCGAGCAGTCTCTTTATCCGCAGTCAATTGGACTATCTCTTAGTGAGCTTCAAGCAAACCTTTCTCCAGCTCATCCCGACGGCGATACACCAAGTCGGGATCAGAAGAAGACTCTTATCGGGATCCGATGGCATTCAAGACCATATAAATATGTATACTAATAAGCCTGTCAACACCGAAGGGATAACAAAGAGGAAAAGTCCTCATTAATTCACAGCTCGTCACATTCAATAACCCGCTCAAGTAATTCTGGCAAAAGTCCGCCACTGAAGAGGACGAAGGAACGGAGCCACCTTCTCCGAGGGGACGGATCCCCGCCAGAAGAGGATTGCCCTCGAGAGGTGGACGAACAACACGGTCAGGACCTTCCCCTAGGGATTGAGATCCACCAGGAACAGAGGAAGGAAAACCCTCCTCCACCACGTTTACAACATCTCCTGAAAAAGAACGCGATACCAACCGAGGTATCAGAAAATCCATTCGGAGAAGTGCAGCGGTGCCGGTGGGATCCTCGGAGACAGCGGAAGCTGGGGGGGCTTCGGCGAACAAGACCCCCTGATCCCTCCTCTCCGAGGAAGGACTCGTCACGATTTCAAAGCTTAATTGATCGGAACCACCCTTCTCCAAAAAGGCGTGCCTGTCATTTAAAGTTTGCGCCAAAAAGACCTTATCGAAAGGCTTGATTGCAAACGTCTGCATCTCCGAACCTAAGGGGAAGACAAGCATATTATAAGCCTGAAACAACGAATAACACCCCAAAACCACGAAGACAAGAAGAGGAACTTACGAAAAAAGAAATTGCTATAAAGCGGCTGAATAGGGAGATTGAACATCTCTACCCCTTTTTGAAGGCCTGCCAAGATCAAAGACTCGGGAAATTCCAATAAGCTGCTTATGTCATAGGTGCCCGAGAACAGCCCAGAACGGGACAACACCTCCTCTTCACGTATCAAAGTCTTAGCATTGGGAGTAACATATCCAAGACCCCATCAGAGAGGTACTGCCCATAAATCTGCTGATTGGCCCCTCGGGGGAACAAAAAAGAACCTTTGCCTCCAATCCCCTCTACGAGAGCGTGGGTTGGATACATGAGTGAAAGTTCTACTATTGTCCCGATAGGCCAAGCTGAAAAAAGGGGGGCCACCTGCACAGGGGCGCAAGGAAAAAATGGCTCCCACCCGATGAGGAGACATAGGGAGGTTCAAGAGCTCGTTGCATAGGATGTACCCCACCAAGTGATGGTAAGAATTCGGCGTTAGCTGACTAGGGCATATTTGCCAATATCGGAAGAGGGTCTGAATAAAAGGGTGGAAAACACCTGCATCCCACACCGCATTTGTTCACAATACACCGTCAAGAATCCCGAGGGGGGATCGTAAGCCCTCTGTTTGGAGTGTGGTATGACCACATCATACTGGGTATAATCTAAATTATACTCAGCAAATAGGGTCATAATTGACCCCTCGTGCTTGCTACTCACAGCAGTCCCCACTCGGCCTCGGCCCATTAACTTCGTGGGACTCAAAGGAAGCATATCAAACTCCGAAGACTGATCCGCCAGAGTATAAGACCCCATACCCATAAACACCTCTCGAATGTGATTCATCCTGCGAGACTCAGCATGTGCGGACCTTGCAACGGCTCCCCTTGAAGAACTCCCCAATAGAGCCGTTATGTCATCGTCCAAACTATCCCGCCTGGAAGAAAAGCTAGCCGAGGAAGCATGGCGAACCCCTAACGCCAGCGGAGGAGTTCGAACCGAGTTCCGGGTGGAATTGTGAGAAGAAAAGGACCCTCCTCGCCTGTAATGTGGGGGCATCATCTTGCCAAGTAAGTTGTCACTCCTTCTTCCAGATTAATTGCTTAAAGAAAACTGAAACACAACAACTAACTATGCAAAAGCCAGAAAGTAAGTTTGCAAGAAATTTAGTGAACACTATATCTAAAAGGAATTTTCCTTTGAAGTAAGTATAATATGATTCACTAATCACTTATATATAAATACTTCTGCTCATTTCCTTAGCAAGATGGATAAAAGCATGAGTTGTCCAAGTCATTTAATTATTAAGGCTACCTGTCCAGTAAAAATCCTATTAAGGATGGTAAAATCTCATGCATAAAGACAAGTCCTGCTAAAGTTTTACTTGACCAACAAGGTTTTTGGTGAACTTATCCTTAAGCAATAATGAAAGAGTCAGACATTTATAGTTGATAAACATTTACTAGTGCTCGCAAGCGGAAAAGACAAAATAGAGAAAGGACAAACTGATTGTTTATTAATAAAACCCGAGAAGTCCTCGGAAAACAGAGTACAGTTGCAAAAAGTAAAAGCTAAAGCATAAAAGTTATAATAAAAACAAAGAAAATAAAAGTCCTAAACTAGGCCCCCATGGTTGACGGATGCGGAACGAAATGCGAGGAGGTCGCCGCCTCCGAGGGAGGGTTCATCGGAGCCAGGCTAGAAGTTGGTGACAATACCCCTCCCGAGCCACTGGGCCTCGGACTCGGACTACTCGCTGACCGTATTGGAGAGGGCGCTGGAGAAGCCCGAGGAGATAACAAACCACTGAATCTCTCGACAAGGACGCGACAATCCTCAAAAGTTGGCCTTTTCAGCCTACGAATGTCAAAGGACTTGGAAAAGTCCACATCCGACTGCACTAACTGCTGCACCAGCCTAGCAACCTCCAAGTAGCCTCATAACATATGGCCTGTCAAGAGCTCTTGCGGCGGCCTATCAGAAAACTCTGAGTGCTGCCGAAGGGTCTCCTGCTGAGCGAATCGGACCGTCGCGTCAACCTTCGCTTGCACCTTCTCGGGAGAAATGGCCTTAGCCAACTTCCCCTCGGCGGACTCGGCCCGATCAGTAAGATGGCCCAACAACCCCTGGAGCTCTTTCTCCCTCGCCAGCCCCTCCGCTTTCTCCCCCTCGAGAGCGGTAATCTGAGCCTTAAGAGCCTCCTCGGACTTCTTCTTCTCCTTCTCCAAAAGAGTAACCCGTTCTTTGGAAGCCTTTTCAGACGCTTCCACCCGCTCGTATGCGGACTCCGCCCACTCTATATTAAGGCGCAAACCCTCTTTCTCCTTCTGAGCTTCCTGCCAGAGAAATTCACAATCCGAGATCCTCGTGCGAAGCACCTCCTCCATTATCTTGCTCTCTTTATCCTTGGACAGAAGGGATGCCACTTGTGCTCGGGGAAGTTTTACTTCTTCCCCCTCCTTGTGATACCCTGATCTACCACAACCGCTGCGTCCCGAGTTTTCCCGACCTACGGAAAAGAAAGAAATGCATAAGAATCTAAAACCGATTACCTAAAAGAAGGATGAACAGAAAGAAAAAAGAGAAGGAGTCAAGCTTACCATGAGAGCCATCCAATTGAGACTCGTATGCATACATTGAAACCCATCAGTAGGGGTTGCAATCGAGGAGGCAAAGAAACGAAGAATCTCTTGGAAAACTCCCTCCAGAACCTGCATTGAAGGTAGATCTTCCAGCCTACGAGGAGCCACCGGAGTCTGAAAAGTGAGGCCCCTCGGAGAAAGCGTGACGGGGACATGACTCCTTGGAGGAAGGGTCCCCGGAGTCGGCATCACAACATCCGAGTCGATAAATAACGCCCGAGGACCTCCAGCAGCAGTAGAAGGGCCCGCCTCCCCAACCAGTGAGCTCAATGTCTCTACCTTCACCTCCCTATCGTCAGACGGTGGGTCAAACTTCTCTTGAATGTCCTCGGAGTCACCCAACGAAGCCTCCATATCGGGGTTGAGAAACTGTGCCAAAAAATCCTCCTCTGCTAAAACAGTATATATACGTTAGGAGAGAGAATGAACCTAGAAAAGTCACTGAACAATAACTAGACAAAAAAGAAAGAGGTAAGCAAAGAATGCTTACCAAAAAGAGAAGACCCTTCTGCCATCGGAGCCTTCCCCTTATCCACGGTATCTGCACCGAAAAAAAGGACCTTAGTATATAAACAAAATCCTTTAAACACTTAAGAAGGTTTCATTAAGGACCAATGGAAACTTACCATGAGGAAGAAACTCAAAAGTTGTCCTCTCCGAGGGCCCAGGAACTACCGGAGGCACCGATACAGGAACTCCTAGCTCACGAGAAGGTGATGGTGACGGGTCCTCGGATGAGAGGACCACCAAGTCTGGCACAGACTCCTCCGCAGCAGCTCGAGGAGACGGACCGCCCTCGGTTGTGGTCCTTCCTCCGAACCCTTAGAAGAACTCCCAGTATTATATGTGGGAACCGCCGCCAATACTAAGGCCGAGTGAGGATCCACCGAAGTCAGGGGAACGACATCGTTGATTATACCGTCCGCCCCGAGGATAAAAGAGGAATGATCTTCCTCTTTCTCCTCCCTCGAAGGCACGTCTGTGTACTCGGGGGCGTCAACCTCCTCATCGGCATGGTCCTCCTCCTTGGGAACATCAGAAGTACCACTTGAGGAACGGGCAGAAGAAGTTGCGGAAGCCTTTGACCTCTTCCGACCACTCGGAGCAGGAACTGAAGGACCGGGACGCGAATAGTAGTTCGCCAAAGTATCCCCTACATTACAAGAAAGCAGATAAGTATCTTTTAAACTTATAATTATGTAAAGGAAAAGACAAAGGACAAGTATCAAATTGCTTACCGAAAGGAACCAGCGCATCAGAGCTTAGGGATAGTGGATTCTCAATAGCGGCATCGGTAAAAACCACGTTCTGTAGCCCCGACATCTCAAACAGCATCATGAAGTCGTCCGACTCCATTAAAACCTTCTGCGAAATCACCGGAGATAAGCTTACCTCCGGGTCCAAAGTGTATACTGAAGCCTCACCCTCCCTCTAGTCGAAGGGCATATCCCACACTCCCTTCTCAGGCTGTATGAAGAAGTATTTATCCTTCCAGGTGCTATGGGAGCTAAGTGACCCCTCCAGAATCCTCCTACTTTTGGCATTGTCCTGATGGCGGAGCTGGTAAAAGGGAAACCCCACAAGAGAAATTACCATATCAAAAATGGAGAAGAAGCGATCAATTGTGCAATCCAAACCATTCACGTGGCACCAAAATACGAAAAATGCATAAGGTCGCGAACCCATTCGGAGTCAGCTGACTCGGACTTATGTTGCACACCTTAAAAACCTCACAGAAAAAAGGTGGCATAAAAAATTGCCACCCGAATCGCATTTGCGCAAAGTAAACGGTGAGCCAACCATCGGGAGGATAGCACGCCCTTTCACTCTTGGTCGGAATCCGGAAAGTCATATTTTTGTTGAAAGCTCCCAAATTCTTGAACAGAGCAGATACTTGCCCTCGGGTAGCAGTACTCTGAATCCTCTCTATCTTGTGGAAATCACAAGCAGCAGGAACGGCATGCTTCTTTGATTTGGAAACCCTAGCCTTCTTGGAAGGACCAACATTGCCCTCTTCCACCGCCACAGAAGTGTCGTCTCTTCTTTTACGAGTACCTGTGGTGGGGCCCCCTACAGCAACACCACCCGTAACCGCCAGCGAATCGGTGATGGGAGTAAAAGCCACGACCCCTGAGGCGAAAGCAGCAGTGATCAAATCAGTAGCAGTTGAAGACGCCATCGTGTTTAGTTAGCGAGAAGAGGAAAGTGTTTGTGAAAAGTTAGAAGAAGAAATGGCAAAATTAAAAGAAAGCAAAGAAAGAGTACGAAAATTGCTCGTCGAAATTGGCTACATGAGATTGAAGATGGAAAGTGAGAAGAGAAGAGATGGGTAGTGGCTATTTATAGCCAAATTTTATAACGGTTGGCTGAAATTAAACGTGGGGCACGTTCAAACGCCCCACGTAACCCCCCACCTGACACCTAACACCCCCGTCTGACACGCTGCTCGCTAGGGAACCGTTGAAGGCTGACCGTTACCAACGGTCAGATTTGTAAACTATTACGACCGGCCAATGGCCATTATCTCTCCAACATTACACACAATAAATATATAAAAACCCCTGCTCATCCGAGGATCCACCTGCCAAGAACCTAAAAGGTAACTTTTCTAGATTTTTCTTAACATATATACATATAATATATACCTGAGATCCTCGAAAAAATACCAAAAATGAAAATAACGAAGGAAAAAGATAAGGAAAGACCCCTCACCTCACCGAGGGCACGAAATAAAATTTCCCTCGCCTCTATGAAGGCGATTGAAATTTGGGGGGGGGGGGGGGCTAATGTTAACCGTAAACAATAAATACGAGATTAAGGAGAATATTAGTCCTAAATATATGAGTTAATATACGGACAATACTATTGTCACGAGTACTTCCGATGAGACGTACCCACCCCCCACGAGGAGGCCCTCGTAGTGTTACCAATCCGCTCGGTCACTGACTCGAAGCGGTATAAAGGGACACCCGAGGAGATACCAAAGCGTCCCATGGAAAGTCAATGATGAGTAAAGAAAAGATATCAATGTGGCATCGGAAAAAGAACAAACCCCGATGGATCCGCGCCACTCGGATATCCACCAATGCGCCAAGAGGAACCACAATGGACCCCGAGTCCCAGAAAATGCGAGAATATCCCCTCACTGAACACTCTATGATCCAAAAGCCCTCGGAACACCTCCCCCGGAGGCCGAATACGGAAAATAATGTCCTGCCAAGATATAAAACCCCTCGGAACACCAGCTAGGAAGGCCGAAGATAAAGAACAGCGCCCTATTAAAGTACATAACCCCTCGGAACAGACTCCACCAGTAAAAGACAAACAGATATACCCCTCGGAGTACATTCCCCAAAGAAGACAAACACCGCGTAAGCTACGATGAACATACTGCCCAAATGATCCAGTCACTCCGTAAGCCATAGCCCCTCGTGGAAAAGAGATCAGAAAAAGTAGCCCCTTGGAACCTTTGAGGTCCTCGGAAGAGATCAAAGTTAATCCTAGTCAGCGCCTAGTAGATGAAGAATGAAAAGATAAGATAAAAGATATCTTCCTCAGTACACAAAAACCAACACATGTAATTTATCTAAACATGCGTAACGACACCTGTCCCTAAAAAACTTATATAAAAAGGAGGACAGAAGAAGAAGAAAGACAGATCGAGATCCAAGAAACAAATACATAACAAATGTAATAGATCATTCGGAGTGAAATTTAGTGAATACAACGAGGGATATTTTCGTAATCTTACAAGCTTCTGAATCACGGACATGGCGTTCCAACCCCAAAATAATTCTGTTAATTAGGCTATAATATCCAACCCGTTAACACTTACGAATAATTAGATCAAACTAAATGAACCGAATTGCTAGTTAATTATATAAAACATCGCCCTAACTTTGGTTGATTGGACTTTGTTATGATCGTCGATCTCTTTGACATTTGATCATTTCGCGTACATTTTCCTAATATGTTAAAGTCTTAAGATGTTGTATGCATATACGATCAAGAGGTTTTACATGAAATAATCGAACCACAATTACAATCATGTCACTTAAGTGTCAAATTCGTCAAACTGTATTATTATACTTATTTTGGTCTTATTTCGTCACGGTAATAGAACACAGTAAAACAGTACAATGGGAATATAAATAACCAAAATAATGTCAATCCAATAAAGTTAACCGGACTAACTTTGTCCGAAACACCTACTATCTATTACAGATCTTACACTGATTTAATTATACAGATAACAATGACTATTTAGTGCATCGAATTGCGGTTGTTCGATGTGCGCCTCGAATGGTGCTGGTTCGATGCTGAGCTAATTCGATATGACCTTAATAACACACTGGAATGTATCGAATAAAGAAGCGTATCGAACAATGGGACGTATCGAGTACTGGGCGTATCGAATGAAGTGATTCGATGTGGTCAGCTTGGGACTCAAGTTCGATCTGCCTCTGAATGCTCAAAATCGTCATATATATAGCAACCTCGCTATGTGGGGCCCGAAGACAACTGTAAAAAGCGCATCGAATCATACCGATTCGATGCGCGCATCGAATGACGAGTATTCGATGCGCTGCGATTATGGGCCGGCCCAATCCCTATTGCTGGGCCAGTCCTAAAATACCCCCATAACATAGTCCCCCTAGTTTGGGAGACGTTAATAGAGTGATGACGACTTCCAAACTCAAATCATATTCGCCATAATAAACTATGGGCATCGAATTGTAACAATTCGATGCGTCAGTTTGCAGGCATCGAATTTTGACGAGTTTGATGCGCGCATCGAATTATGAGAATTCGATGCGTATAGTAAAGTGGCGGCCCATGGGCCTATATATAAGGGTCCACATGTATGACATTTCTTGTTTTTATTCGCAGAAGGAAATTTTTGTTTGCTTCTTAACCGCATCGAACGGAGTCTGTTCGACACGGTCCGTATCGAATCGTTGGAATTCGACACGCTACTAATTTTTATTATTATACAAAAATTATTAAAATTCATTATCAGGCTGAAATGGCCCGTACGAAGTCTCGAAATCGCAGCAAAATTGTGTTGTCACCTGAGAATATTTATGATGCTCAGGGAAGGAGCGAGCACAATGAGCCCTCGGGTGCGGGCCCATCTGCGAACAATGCTACCATGGAAGAAAATCCGGGGGAAACTGTTAGAAGAGAAGCTGCAAACACGACCCCTGAAAATATTTCCGACAATTGGGGTACGGGTCGCTCTAATTTATCTCATCTAGATCATTCTACCATGAGGCTCGGTGGTGTTAGTGCTGGCACTCGGGTGCCTATAGTGAGCGATTTTGAACACAACGAGAACGTTGATACACGGAGAGTGGTAGTAACACCCACTGCTACTGGTGGACGGATAAAGGTCGGGACTAACCGTCAAATCCGAATAATGGAAGATAGCGATATTGAAGACGACAAAATTGCCGCCAATCTGGCCAGGTTCAACACAGCGAACCCTACATTCAGGCATAGGAGAAATGCAGATGAATCGAGCTTCTCCCGCTCTTTTGATGAGGGTTGGTACAGTTCCGCTAAAAGAAAATTAGCAGAGGAAGAATCCGCTTGCGACGCTCAGGATATTCCGCCGCCAAGACGCCCTCGACCTTCAGGAAATCCAAGACCTGCCCCTCCAGGAAGTCTTATTAATTACGATTTTCTCAATGATGAGAATTCGGAATCACTGAGTGCCACATTGGGCGGATATAGACTGAGAGAGGAGCAAGCTGGAGAGATAATGCAGAGTTTATGGCCTAAGTTGGATCGTCGAACCGCAATAAATCGGTTGGGGTATCAGGATTTGGCGCACTTCGGGCGCCTATTCTTTGCTGCCATCATCTTAGCAGTATATCGACTATGCAGGGATTATAGCGGGTTAGCCGAGGTGCAGAACCAACATAATAGCGTTGTCGATAATCTTCGCACTACTATTCGTAATGGGAATTATAGTCGCCAAAATGCGCTGAAACGCGCCAAGTAGGCGGAGACAAAAGCATCGAAAGCTACCCGTGACAGACATGATGCCGAAGTTAAGGCCAAGAAAATAGAAGAGGACGTTGAGGCTCTGCGTGCTGAAATTATTGCGTTAAAAATGATAATGAATCCCTGAAACGGAAAAACTGTTCTCTTCAGGCTTCAAATACGGATGCTGAAAATGCCATTTCCAATTTGCGCCGTCGAATCCAGTATTTCGATTCTGAAGATTACAAATATGCAATCGTTCGAGATTTTACGCAAAGTAACGTATATAAATTTTTGGAACTACTCTGCGGTGCTGCTGATATGAAATACGGAATGGAAGTCGGTGTTGGTCAAGTTGGACATCTTGGATATCTCGGAGATGGTTTCTGGAATGATATGCTTGATGTAACGCGTAACTCTAAAATGGAGATCCCATAGTGTAGCAGTGATGATGATAATGACGATTTACATACTCCTAAGCCTGGTGATCCATTTTATGATGTGTGGCGCGACCGTAAAAAACCGAATGTGACCGGTTCAGGTTCCTTAAAATCGAGCTCACCTCAATCTCATAAGGGAAAAGAGAAAAACAGTCCTAGCGCAACTCTGGAGGATTCAGAGAGTATCAAAAAAGCTCTTCACGATGCTTTTGGTTCAAGCGATGATGACTCAAAATTACCTCCGAGAACTTCTAGGTCTACAATCTTTCTCCAAAGTCCTCCAAAGAGAACGGGTTTTGAAAATGTTCCCCCTGCAGCCTTGGACAAAAGAAATAGGGCATTAAACGCACCAAAGACTTCTGGTCCTAAAGGAGTTTTACCAGGAGGAACGCGTTCTACTCCAGGTGACAAGGTTTCTGTGTTGGCCAGTAATGTACCTGATCCATCATTAAGTGCACAAAATCTTATTTCTCCTAGTAGATATCAACTTCAAGATCCTTCTGAAAGAACTGAAGTTGTTTTGCCCGATGATTGGGCACAAAAGAATGAATTGATTCTCACAGAGGATCAAATTCAAAGCAACTGTGCTAAATTTGCGCGTTCAGTGGGTGTGGTTCTTCGTCCGGAGTCCCCCCATTCATCGAATGAGTAGTAATATTTTGCTAAACTGAATTAATATCAGGCCTTTTGTTTTGTATAGAGTCTTGTAACTTTTATCAATTGCTCTGTAATGAGAACGACTCAACCGTTTGACATTAGCTTTGTAATTTAGGTTTACTCCCATATTGCTTCTTTCCGATTATTCCCAAACACAACATTTAATTTATTTGTTTGTTGTTGAGTTAATATTTTTCTGATGTTTAATAATGGTGTTTGATGTCATGGTGCATATCTAATATTATGATTGTACTTGCCATGAAAAATATGAGCACTTTGAGCTGTTATTATTATCTTTAGGGCATTCATGTTTTACCCGAGAGATCAGATCCCTTTATGTTGCTGTTCTGGCATGCGGGGATGGACCACTTTGGGCCTTCTTATCCCTTCGTCATGTTTTTCCTTCTGGCATGCGGGGGTGGACCACTTTGGGCCTTCTTACCCCTCCGTCATGTTCTTCCTTCTGGCATGCGGGGGTGGACCACTTTGGGCCTTCTTACTGCTCTGTCATGTTTTTCCTTCTGGCATGCGGGGGTGGACCACTTTGGGCCCTCTTACCCCTCCAACATGTTCTTCCTTCTGGCATGCGGGGGTGGACCACTTTGTGCCTTCTTACCCCTCCGTCATGTTCGTCCTTCTGGCATGCGGGGGTGGACCACTTTGGGCCTTATTATCCCTCCGTCATGTTCTTCCTTCTGGCATGCGGGGGTGGACCACTTTGGGCCTTCTTACCCCTCCGTCATGTTCTTCCCTGTATCATTCAACGAAAAAAAATTTGCAGTTAATAATTTTTGAAAAATCAATTCAAATTAAAGTGTAAGAAACATATATTTGATGAAATTCCTTCAATTTATGCGTAATAACGCCTGAGATGTTGCACATTCCATGGGAGTTTCTGTTGAACTCCTCTTAGAGTCTCCAAATAATAATATCCTCGTGAACTTGCTCGTGTGACTCTAAAAGGCCCTTCCCATTTTGGTTCAAGCTTTCCGATATGCTGTTTAGCTGCAATGCTTCTAAGAACCAAATCTCCTACTTCAAAATTTCTGAATTGAACTCTCTTATCATAGCTTTTGGCCATTGCAGCTTTATAAGCAACAGTACGCTGATAAGCATCCTCTCATGTGGATCCTATCATATCCAGATCCATATGTCGCAACCGGGCCGATTGTTTTGGATCATAGTCAATAATTCTGCGCGTCGGCATACCTATTTTTGCGGGCAATACAGCTTCAGTGCCATAAACAAGAACGAATGGGGTTTCCCCTGTGGATGTCCTCGGAGTCGTTCTATATGCCCACAATATTCTTTGAAGCTCTTCTGGCCATGTTTTCCCTGTGGCCCTGATTCTCCTTTCGAGATAATCCTTCAATGTTTTGTTAGTGGATTCTGTTTGGCCATTGGATTGTGGGTGATATATTGAAGTGAGATTGTGTGATATCTTTAATTCCCCAAACCACGATTTAATCTGCTTTCCAGTAAATTGCGTGCTGTTGTCACATACAATGGACCTCGGTATGCCGAAGCGGCATATGATGTACTTCCAAATAAACTCGATCATATTATTCTCCGTGATCGACGTTATAGCTTTTGCCTCAACCCATTTAGTATAGTACTCAACTGCTACTATTAAATATCGTTTTTGACCTTTGGCAGGTGGAAACGGACCCACAATATCAATCCCCCACTGATCAAACGGACATGCCACGTCGATGGGTTGCAGTTGACGTGCCGGTCTGTGAATGAGACGAGCATGGTATTGGTAAATGTCACATTTTCTCGAATAAGCTGTTGCATCTTTACGTAGAGTTGGCCAATAATATCCTTGACGCAATATTCGTTGAGCTAATGCTCGTCCCCCAGAATGATTTCCACAGCAACCTGCGTGGATCTCTTCCATGACATATTCAGCTTGAGTAGGAGTCAAACATCTTAACAATGGTCCTTCGAAAGATCTTTTATATAACTCTCCATTATTGATAGTAAATCTATAATCCTTGTAACGCATTCTGCGTTGTGCATTCGGATCCGCTGGTGAAATGCCCTGTTGAAGATAGATCATGATTTCATCCTTCCAAGACGGGTCCTCTTGTATTGCCATTATGAACTCCACCCGGACTTTCGTGGTAATATATTTTGATATCCCAATCGAAGGTTTATCTGCGACCATAAGTGTGATTTGCTTTTCCGCTAAAATCTCTGAAGAACTTGCAAATTTGGAAAGCGCATCTGCTTTCGCATTGTCATCCCTAGGGATTTGGGTTATATCAAAAAACTTGAAGTTCTTTGCTAATTCTTTAACCTTAGCGGAGTACAGCTTCATAGTTTCCTCACGCGTCTCATATTTTCCCGAGAAGTGATTTGCCACCAAGAGCGAATCGGTGAACACGTCTAGATGTTCAATGTTGAGTCCGAGTGCCATTTTGATCCCTGCAATTATTGCTTCATATTCAGCTTCGTTATTCGTTACCATGTAATTCAGGCTGATAGAAAATTCAAATTCCCTCCGCTCTGGGGACAAAAAATGTATTCCAATTCCCCCTCTGTGAGTTGTGGCAGACCCATCTGTATGTAATATCCATGTCGATGTTGCCCTACTGGTGTCCACTTGATTGGATATAGAAAAAATATAGCTTGCGGTCTCAACTACACTGTTTACGAGAGTTTCGGCCATGAAATCAGCTAGAGCTTGCGCTTTGATTGCAACCCGCGACTTAAACTCCAATCCGAACTCACTGAGTTCAATTGCCCATTTCACCAATCTACCCGATGTTTCTGGCTTTGCCAACACTTGCTTTAATGGTTTATCTGTTACCACAGTAATTGGGTGAGATTGAAAATACGGTTTCAACTTCCGAGCTGTAACAACAATCGCTAACGCAAATAACTCTATTTCCAAGTAATTTCTCTCTGCCCCCTGCAATACTCTGCTCACATAATGTATGGGTAATTGTTGAGCTCCTTTTTGCTTGAGCAGTACTGTACTGACTGCATTTGCAGATACTGCCAAATAGAGATACAACATTTCATTCTCCTCCGGTTTTGCTAATAACGGCGGGCTAACCAAATAATTCTTCATTTGTCTAAAAGCTTCTTCACATTCTGGCGACCAAATAAAATCTTTGTTCCGCTTCATCACCTTAAAGAAAATGGAGATTCTTTTTCGCTGACGTTGATATAAATCTACCCAAGGCCGTCAGTCGGCCGACGAGACATTGAACATCCCTTACTGTTTTTGGTGATGGTAGATCCAGTACTGCCTTTATTTTATCAGGGTTGGCTTCGATTCCTCTTTCGTTCACCACATATCCTAGAAATTTCCCAGCCGTTACTCCAAAAGTGCATTTTTTAGGATTTAGTTTCATTCCATATGTCCTCATTATAGTGAAGGCCTCATCCAGATGTCGCACATGCTCATCGGCTTTTAGACTCTTTACAAACATATCATCAATATACACTTCCATGGATTTTCCAATTTGATGGTAAAACATTTTAGCCACCAACCTTTGAAAAGTTGCTCCTGCATTCTTCAATCCGAATGGCATTACTCTATAACAATACACCCCGGTATCTGTCACAAATGATGTCTTACTCTGATCTTTTACTGCCATGAAGATCTGATGGAAACCACTCTTTGCATCCATCATACTTAGCAAAGCACATCATGCTGTAGAATCCACAAGTAGATCTATCCGTGGCAAAGGAAAGGGATCTCTTGGGCAATGCTTGTTTAAGTCAGTATAATCCACACACATTCTCCATGTTGCTTCCTTTTTCAAGACCAACACAATATTGCTCAACCATTCTGAGAACCTTATAGCATATATATGCCGTGCTACTAAAAGTTCTTGTACCTCTTTTTCAACTGCTTCATTCTTTTCCTTACTAAAATTACGCTTCTTTTGCCGTATCGGTTTCACGCTCTTATCTACATTCAAATGGTGTACTATGATCCTTGAATCGATCCCGAGAAGATCAGAATCGGACCATGCAAATATATCCGAATTACGCCGAAGACAATCTACCAATGCCGCCTCTACCATCCGGTCCATTTCTGCTCCAATCTTTGTTACTTTCTCAGAACTTTCTTTGAAAAGCTGTACAATTTTGAATTCCCCTAAATGTTCCATCTTACATTCTTGCCATTGCTTTAACAACTGACTTTCTATTTTATCTTGTCCTTGTTCCTTAGGCTCAATCCGCTCTTTACTCAGATTATCTTTTGTCTTGATCTTTTTCTCCGTTTGCTGCTTTTCAATCGCATTCATGCGCCTTTTATTTGTCATCCTAACTGCCCTATCTAAAACAGTGTTAACAGTGTTCCCACAGACGATGTCAATATTTTGGTCTTATTTCGTCACGGTAATAGAACACAGTAAAACAGTACAATGGGAATATAAATAACCAAAATAATGTCAATCCAATAAAGTTAACCGAACTAACTTTGTCCGAAACACCTACTATCTATTACAGATCTTACACTGATTTAATTATATAGATAACAATGACTATTTAGCGCATCGAATTGCGGTTGTTCGATGTGCGCCTCGAATGGTGCTGGTTCGATGCTGAGCTAATTCGATATGACCTTAATAACACACTGGAACGTATCGAATAAAGAAGCGTATCGATCAATGGGACGTATCGAGTACTGGGGCGTATCGAATGAAGTGATTCGATGTGGTCAGGTTGGGACTCAAGTTCGATCTGCCTCTGAATGCTCAAAACCGTCATATATATAGCAACCTCGCTATGTGGGGCCCGAAGACAGCTGTAAAAAGCGCATCGAATCATACCGATTCGATGCGCGCATCGAATGACGAGTATTCGATGCGCTGAAGGTATCGAATTGGGCCAATTCGATACGATTATGGGCCGGCCCAATCCCTATTGCTGGACCAGTCCTAAAATACCCCCATCAATACTCTCTAGTTAAGAATAATATAGAATAAGTTAATAATGATTGTTGCTAGATACCACATGCAAAATTGATACTTATGTTCTAAAACTTCTATTTATCCCTTAAACGGTTCATGCATTTGCGAACTTTAACGTCAAGTCTCACTCTCATTGTATTCTAGAATTCTTTTTCTTCAATTACAATGTTTGTGTGCCAAAGTCGTGTGTAGATTTATGCGCTTCTTTTACATCCTTATCACCAAGTGATAAGGGCCTTGTCTTTATTAGGTTATATTCTGTACTTGTATATATCTAAAACATTAACCAATGGATTATATGTAAACTATATATAGCATTAGATAATATTAACATTGTGCAATTAAATGTACTATGTAGTACGAATGTTTTAGTAAAAAGTTATTTACAAGCTAGTACGAGGTTAGTTGGTTAAGTTCCATAATTGTTAATATAAGGTTAGTTGGTTAAGTTCCATAATTGTTAATATAATGAATATGTGCGATAAAAGGATAAGAATGAATACAGTATTTGTAGTGAATTTTTCCTCCCCTCATCTTCTATTCTTGTGAGTTCTTTCTAAATTTGAACTCGAACACATTTTAAGATATATGATCTTTATTCTTTGGTGCTATTTTCATACATTAAATTCTCATGCCTCTTAAATTTATACAAGTTTCATCAAATGGATGATTCTCAAATCATTGAGTTACTTAGTTAAACTCATTCATAGCTAGAAGAACTGTGGCCTGAGACTACAACTTATTGATACACTCCAGGCATTAACGAGTGAAACGAAATTATAATGATTAGATAAAATCGATGAAGCATATTATCTTTCAATAATGCCACCTTTAGAATCTCCTTAACTGTACCAAGAGATGTGTGAAGAAATTAAAAATGATAAGTGTTAGGATGAAGGATCCTAACGGGTTGTGTTCTACTTCGAGTGAGAACAAAGTCATAAGAATAGAGATGAGAAGACAGAATTTAACTAAAAATTATTTAATTTTCTTCTTCTTAATTTTTAACAATACATACAAAGCTATTTATCATACCAATTGATTAACTTACCACTAACATATAACTTCCCACCAATACATGATTTCTATAAAATCTTACCCACTACATAATAACTATTATCTAATATATAAAAAACCAATAACTAATAATATTTCTTAATTAAATAACATATTACTGCACCAAATATAATTTGGTATGTATCATTTTCCACCCGCTAGAAAAAGGCCTTGTGAAGAAACGTGGCAGACCATGTTATAAAATCGGGGGACTGAGCAAATCCGGGAAAAACAATTGCTTCATTCATCTAGCTTGAAATTAGATATAGCCAGCATAAATCTTGGATTGGAAATATAGGACCAATTAGCAAGGTTGATTTGAGAAGTGAAAGTCCAAATGAAACTCTAAATAAATGGTGAGCGGATCTGGTGCCAAGCATGAATGACATTTTTTTTTCTTTCTCCAATCTAATAAATCATTATCCACATTCAAGACACGGAAGCGGAAACACCAAATTATTTTCAAAATATCACGAACTCGAATGACGTTTGACGTGAAAGCCGAGATGGTGTCTTCGCCTGAATCCATGCGAGACCGCAGGGATTGCTTTGCGGCCCCCGATACTGGACATGAGTTTGGCAGGTCACGAATCCCTGGTTGTTGAGTTTGAATTCATTGTTGATGGCTTCAGAATTTGCGGGAATTGTGAGTTGTTGTTGGACCGGGTTTATAGTGATTTTCCTCTCTTGAGGATTGCAATGGTTCATTGGAAGGTTACTGATCTGGGCAACAAACTGTTGAGTGTGGAGTGGTGGTGGCGGAGCGGAGGGTACTGTCAACCGATTAAAAGTCGTGGTCGTTGCTCTGCATGTAACCGATGGTATATTTATGTCAGACAGAAAACAACGAAATTGGTTCAAGAATTGATGGTCTTTGGCGTGAATTTCTTTTGTGTCGTCGTGAATACGGTGGAGAAGTTTCGCCATTAATAGAGTTGATGATGAGGACGTGAAAGATTGCGTTGGAATTGGAGGCTTTGGCAAGCTCAATGATGAAAGCACAATTGTTAGGATCAAGGATCCTAACGTGTTGTGTTCTACTTCGAGTGAGAACAAAGTCCTAATAATAGAGATGAGAATACATAATTTAACTAAAAACTATTTAATTTTTTTCTTCTTAATTTTTAACAATACGTACAAAGCTATTTATCATACCAATTGACCAACTTACCACTAACATATAACTTCCCGCTAATACATGATTTCTATAAAATCTTACCCACTACATAATAACTATTATCTAATATATAAAAGCCGATAATTAATAATATTTCTTAATTAAATAACATATTACTGCACCAAATATAATTTGGTACGTATCAATAAGCATAACTTTACGTTAGATGGATATAACAAAGATGTAAAAGATGCTATCTCCAACGCTGATGCAATAGTCTTAAGGAAAATTATTATTGTTCTTATCATTTGACTCTTAATAAGACACTACAAAAGGAAAACACAACTCTAAAAGAAGAACTTTAACATTAATAAAATATATACAACATGCATCAATGTGCAAAATATTGTTATGAGGTGGCTAGCAATCTGTTTGCCACTTGTTATGGATATCGCCACTTGTTATGGATCTCGCCACTTGTAAAGTACCAACTTGGCAACTTGGCTCATGTGATATGATTTAAAAGATAGAGGAAAGAGAAAACTTTCGATATCTTTTTGGACTACCCTCCTTCAACCCTTGGAGAGAGAGTCTTCAGGGGGAATGAATGTCAGTATGTCACGGGCCTCGCCTATTTTAGGTTATAATATAATAATTAATATACTAGTTAATATTGGACTATATATATATTGTATTAAATAAAATCAGGTAATTAAAAGCATAAAAAAGAATCAGGTAATTAAAATATTAATAATCGTAAACTGTAGCAGACGGGCCGGATCGTTATCCAATCTAAATGGGCCGCCTAACTTAATGAACCGTCCTCTCAACTCAACCAGCAAATCAGAATTCCAGCACATGCAAATGTGTTTTAATAAAGCAGTAAAGTCGTACGGTGCACCAATCAAAATCAAAGCTCCACAATGGCAACCCTCCACTCACCTTGTAGAGGCGACAACGACGTCGTAATCACCGAAGCCTCCACTTCACTCGCCGCCGCCAACGGGATCAAATACGAGCCATCAACCCCTGCCGCCGACGAAAATTCCGCCTATGGAACACCGGAAACAGACGGCGGTGACGATTACGACGAAGGAGAAGAGGAGGAAGAAAATGGAGAGCGCTCGCGCTCTCCGGAGAAACAAAAGCCGCTGCCGGAGCCGGTTGAGCTTGAAATTACCGGAATGCCCCTCCCGCCCGAGGAGGAAACTACTACTACTCCCCTGCCACCCACGGCCAACGGTAAAACGGGAAAGAAGTCGAAGAAGAGGAACAAGGACGTGTGGACTACTACTTCAAGGAAGGGAAAGAAGAGACCTAAGAACATCAGCAGCAGCAATCAGAATGCCAATGCCGATGCCTCGCAGCAGGAATGTAAGGTGTTGATTACTCCGGTCCCTAGGTTTCCCGACAGAGAAGACGATGGTCCCGACTTGAAAATCTGGCTTTCCAAGGTTTACAAAGCGGAGAAAGTGGAGTTGGGTGAGGATAGGATGACTGCAGGCAGCTCCAAGGGGTACAGGATGGTCAGGGCGACACGTGGAGTGGCCGATGGCGCGTGGTACTTTGAGATTAAAGTGCTGCATTTGGGAAAGACGGGGCACGCCAGGTTGGGTTGGTCTACGGATAAAGGGGACTTGCAGGCGCCCGTTGGATACGATAGGAATAGTTTCGCTTATAGGGATATCGATGGGAGTAAAGTGCACAAGGCTTTAAGAGAGAAGTATGGGGCGGAAGGTTATAAAGAAGGCGATGTTATTGGGTTCTACATAAATTTGCCGGAGGGAGGATCATATGCCCCCAAACCTCCACGCTACGTTTGGTACAAGGGGCAGCGTTATGTTTGTGCTCCAGATGACAAGGAGGATCCTCCAAAAATTGTGCCAGGTCAGTGCTTTGTGCTGCTTTCCGTTATTGCGGGTGTTCTACACCTACACGTTAATGATTCCATTATCTGCTAGAATATTGTTGTTGAAGTGTGATGGTTTGTGCGTATTGCTTATATTTATTGATCACAAGCTTAGTTTTACTTGATGAAATGCTTTTTAGTTAGATATACTTGATTTTTTTTTCTTCCTGATATCTACCAAGAATTCTGGTATCGGGATGCGCAATGTACTCGGGATTACAGTAATAATAATTAGCTTTTCTTTTTCTGATGCATAGATATGATAAATTCTGGAATATGTGTGTATAAGTTGAGCTTCGGATCTTCTGCACTGTTTATTTCTCTTTTATATCACTCCAGAATATATGATTAATCACATTTTCTCTGTCAATGCAGTCTGCTTGCGAGGTGGGGTATCTGAGTACAGCGTGCTAATCCTGCTGTTTTCGTTATATTATTATAGTCTTTGGTAATATTTTTAGCAGGTTAGGTTTTGATCTAGTTGAAGTCAAAAGAATCTAGAACTTCTAGATTTGCTAGAAATTATGTGCCTTTAACTTGGATTTTGTGAAAATTCTACTTTATCTGCGGTTAGCGTCTTATTGTCAAACTGATTCCACGTTAATGATTCCATAAAATAAAAAAGTGTAAGTCAAGAGGATCCAATTTAAGTAAAATAAATGGTAACTAAAGTAGAGACATAATTTTGTGCCCTTCACTCATATTATTACCACATAGAATAATTTCGGTGCCATTTCCTCTAGCATCTCTGTCGTGTTAACCATTTCTGCACTCTTCTTTCTGGCCATACTGGAATGCTTTAAATATGAAACTTCACAACGACTCTTTAGCTTTGTCATGGTTTTGGAAAGGCAACGCTGAGAGTGTGAAGAGTAAAGGTGACTGAGTTGCGCAGTGAGGAAAAGCTGCACTTGCATACGTAGTTGTTTTGACCACCACTTGTAACATTTCAACCATACAACTATTGTTTAGTTTTTCTGCAAGTCTGTATTCTGCCCCTTCACCTGTTTCAGGCAGAGAAAGATAATGGTGGTTCTTTTCTTGTTGAAGTATTGTGAGGGTTTCTTTAAAAGTGGCAAGTATTCTATAATAACGTGCACACACATGCACACCTACACACACATCCTGACTGTTCTACATCTGTTTATGTGGTTGATATTTTGTAAACATAGGATGAATTTACTATTACTGCACTGAATCCATGTTTTTCTGGGCAAAATGTATGTCATGGATGGTGCATAAGGTTGGTAGAAAAGGGGCTGGGCTAAGTTTATTAGTTGAACTGGAAAGCATGTAGTTTATAGAGCAGGCATGGAAGTTGTTAGGGGTAAACTGACCTCTTAATCCCTAAACGAATAGTGAATCTTGGGTACTTTAATATTGTTTTTAAGCTTATAACATGTAGGGTTACTGGATGTAGAATAAAGATACCTTTCCAGATCGATTACCTGCTGTTTTATTTGCCGAGGTCAACATTATTATCTTTAGATGGGCTCAACTTAATGCACCCTAGTGATACCAGTTTAGGGTTGCAGTTATTTGCGACTCAAGACAAAAAGAATGGAGCAACATGCAACCCATGGAATTTTTTTTTTTTGGGGGGTGGGGGGGACACATCAGCTTCCATCTCTCCTTTATTGTTTTCTTTCTTGCTGAATTTTGAGAGCATATGCCATCACATCAATTTAAGGTCTTTGCAACTTTCTAGTTATAATATCAACTGTTTACATGATTTTATTCATTAGTTTTAGCTCTTTGACATGTATCTCTTATACAGGGAAACACGTCGTTATAGTTGTGTTTTGAATGTTGTGGTCTGCAGGAAGTGAGATCACTTATTACAAGAATGGGTCATGCCAGGGTGTTGCTTTCAGAAATCTTTATGGTGGTCGTTACTATCCTGCTGCTTCAATGTACACTCTTCCAAACCAACCAAATTGTATTGTCAAGTTCAATTTTGGTCCTGATTTCGAATGCTTTCCTGATGAGTTTGTTGACCGTCCTGTCCCAAGACCTATGATTGAAGTTCCATACCAAAGTTATGACAGCAGAGTCGAGAATGGTGTGTCCTTTGAGAAGAAACAGTAGCTAAAATCTGCTTCTTTAACCAATTACATAGGCTGGGATGTTTGTTTTCATTGTAATTTGAACTACTGTGGATTCGACTGACATATGAACAGTTGCCTAGTTGTGAACTTGGCTTTTATTAGAAACACAAGGCACTACTTCCTTTTTGCCTTTTTCCTCTAGGTTGGATAAAAAATGCAACAGCTATACATAGAGCAAACCGAAAAACAACTTATGCCATTAAACTGTTGGAATAGCGGAGAAGAGGGTGTTGTCGAGTTAGTCTTGATTATAATAGACACATTGAATGACTGCACACCCATTTGTAATGTTTCCACTGAAATTATTTAACCCTTTTACACATTTGATCTATTGTCTTAGTCCTTCAGATTAACATCCTTCAAACTTTCCCTATATATTAATGGTTTATTCGCATTCCTTCATTGACATTCTTCCGTATAAATGTGCTTTGGCTTATGGCTCAAAAATGTTAGTCTCTTCTTTGCTCTCCTTTCTTTTTATTGTTTATTCATCTAATTATAGTTTCGTTTTTCACGCTGTAGGAAAATTCTCACCCTACCTGCAACAGATCTTAAGTACCTTATGCTGCTCTTTATTACAACTAGTTTCATAAGAAAATGCATTGAGACTGCATGTAAAATCTTGAAGAATATGCATATCACTGATAATTGTCACGATGCCTTGAATACTCAAGTTTGCCTCTCTATTCTCTTAGAGAAGAAAAGGGGAGTGGATGCTTCTCTATGGCGAACTCTACATGATAGAAGACTTTCTTTGTGATGGCAGGTAGTCACTGGAACATCTCCAGTATATGACTATGTTCAAACTGATAAAAGGAGAATTCTGAAAGCTGCTGAAATGGTTGATTAAGTTAACAATACACTCAGGTTGGTAATTTTAAGTTATAAAAGCTATTTGGCCTTATATGCGCTACTCTATCTGGCAGCTGGATTCTCACATAGGTGAAGTATTAGTGAATCTTTGTCTAAGCTCAAGGGCAATACATTCTGTTTAAACAGTCCTGCCATACAGTTAAAATCTTTTATGAATTTCTATTGTAGTCTTCTGTCCACGTGTCCTAAATTCCATGAGAGACAGTCACCTAGCATCTTAGAGCTCTTTCATCCCAATTGCTGGTAATTGCACATATTTCCTCGAATCCAAACTGAACGTGTTAATATTCTTTCCATCTCAGACATGTCTTTGGTAGTGTTCTGCTAACTGTTTACTTTCAGTAACGGGAACTGTAATATGTTACTTATCCTTACCAGTATGGTAACAATATGAAAAAAAACTAGTCCTGTCTGTTCGATTGTTGACCTTATAACATGACCAAGTTAGTAACAACAGTTGGAACATTTTTGAATTCTATTTTCCCACCATTTCAAGAACTTTATGGGTTTCTATGTTCACCAAGAACTCTATAGTTGAACCTTTTTCTTTAAGTTCGTCGTTGGAAACCCGTTGTACTTGTGGGACCTGATTAGGAAGGATCGTGTTTAGGAAATTCCACAGAGATTTGTATGTCTGTGTATATAGTTTCGTTGTAAAACCTTAGTTTGGCTTGACAAGGTTTTAGGATAAGGTTAAGTATTATGGGGGTGTGCTTCTATTTCTGTTGGTTGCTGCATGTTTGATCTTTGCCTGCTATTAAGTGACATTTTGTTGAGAATATTAGATCTGATCGTTATTATGTGCTTACATCACCATGTATCTTCAATGAGGTTCAAAAATTTAATTTTCCAGATTATAGTTTTCTGTGGTTGTATAATATCATGAGCATTAGAAATTTCTGTCTTGTTGAATTTAATCAATATTGTAATTGCACCTTGTTCATTATTAGAAATCAGTACGTAATTCCTTGTCCACTTCTCTAAATCAATTGTTGAAATTTAAGCCACAACATAAATTACACTGAAACTTACGACTTGGGTGGCCTGGTTAGAGAAAGGATCGTGTTTAAGAAAAGGTCTACTTTTGGTCAAAAGTCATTTGAGATGCAAAGAAGGCAAAGTGGAAAGATTTTGTCAATCTTTAGCATACTCAATCATATCTCAAATTATAAGGCTATGTTTGGGGAGGAGGAATGAGAGTTAGAGCATCCTGCCACAAGGAGATTTTTCTTGCTTGGTATTTATGGAATGTAACGGGCACTGCTTTAAAAGGAAACGATAGATTCAGGGACTGAAGGTTTACCATATAAAATATGGTTGTGAAAATTGCTATTGTTTAGTAAAAATGAAGCTTGGTAAGATTTGGAGAAGAGTGTTATAGCCTTATAGGCTATTTTTGGAGGTATAACTTGGTCAAGAAGCTGAGGTAAGAACGTTGTCTCGAATGTAAGAGGTAAAGTTTACAAAGAAGAAGAGAGTTGGAGAGGTGTAAAAGATAGGCAGAAATGTCAAAAATGCCCATTATCTTTTGTCAACTTTACTTTTTGCCCGTTATCTTTTTAAGCTGTCGAAAATGTCCACTATCTTTGCCAAAAACTCATTTATAATTCAATTTTTAAATTTAAAATTTTTAATAACTATTTTTTTTTAAAAAACAGTAAAATATAAAAAGTTAAATCTTTATAATTAACTTTATTATTTAAATTTTAAAAATTTACTCTATAATATATTCTTTTATTAAACTTTATTCATTTTCCTTCACAAAGGAGCCTTGTGCGACGAGGGTCGTCGAGCCTTCCACTATGTGCATAGTGGATATCTAGTGTATTTATAGGAGAGACTAGAGGGTGGTTGGCGTTGGAGCGTAGATAGAATTGTGTTTAATGGTCATGAAGTGTGTAAATGCCTTTATGACTGCATGTGGGTGCAGCGTTTGATGAAGAGGTGGAGACGACAACCGAGAGATGTGAGAGAGCAGCACGACAATGCTCAAGTCACATGTTGGGGACCGATGTTTAGGAATAGTAGGATCGTATGAGGCGTAGGGTTCAAGTCTTGATGTCTGGGGGGTTAGCATTGCTTTGGGTGGGGTGTGTTCGTGGGAAAAATTATCTACATATTCCTACGTTCAAGGGTAATTCTTTTGTACACCATCACTATGGTTATTCCAATAAAAAAAACTAGAAAAAATCAATTAATTTTTCTTTTTTCATTTAGATTATGTCTTGACTCAAAACTTGTTAAAAAGACCACTAGGGATCGGTTTACTTGGGTCACCCTTAGTGAGTATAGTGTCAGTTCCCTCCCTAAAAACCTAGCAAGCTTTTCTTTTTTGTGTTTGCTTACCAACATAAAAACACCCTTTTATCACCGTATTAGGAGTAGTTTGTTGTTTCATTTGGTAGTTATCAATACAAATATTTTGACGAAGACCAAAACTCCCTTAAAAGTAGTCCCTATTTTAAAGACAAAAATACTCATAGAAGTGTTAAGTTTTACATGTAGGGTTTGTGTAAAACATAAAGGTCTTCAACTATCCCTCCATCCCTAATAAGCTTTCTCCCCAAATACCACATTCGCGTGAAATGGGTATGAAGCGGGCTTTGTGAATCAAGCTACAAAGTGAAGAAACAAGACCAAGTTGAAAGAATGTTTAAAAGAAAAAAAGCAAGTTCCCTAAAAGTTAGCCTTTATGTATAAACGTAAACAATTTCGAACAAACCCCATTTTATACGCCAAATATGGTGATTACCTTAATTTGAAGAACCTCCCTCATTTGGTTTGAAAATGGTGAAATGGGTTTACAAGGAAGAGATGATTGTTAAACTCTAGTTTTGGTTGGTTGGTGTGAGAATTAATGGCCAAAATGGGGTAAAGTAGAATGTGTGGTTGGAGAAAGATGTAATGAGGGTATAAGGGTAAATGTGTTTTTTTTCGTTTCTTTGAAAAGCACAAGGATATCGATGTAATTCAACAAAAAACTAATACCCTCACTAAAGGTGCCACCTAGGATTAGTGTAGGGCCTCATTCACTAACCATGGTGGAAAGCAAACACAAAAATACCCTCAATAACGTTTTTAGTGGGAGATATCTACCAAAGCAAACGAGTCCCTAATATATATCAAAAGTATAAACATTGTGGGTATGGTTTTAACTTTTCCTTTTTCATTTTAAGTTAGTTTTCCTTGTAAATAGTATTTTGTTGAGAGAAGAAAGTAAAGTAAAAATAGAAAGGTTGTCTTCCACCTTTTGGCCTGATACACTCTGGAACCGGCCTCCCCGTAACTTAACCGCCCCCCTTAGACTCCCTTATTTTCTTATTTTGGTCATATATTTTTGACATTTTAATTGATAAATTGTATTTTTAGATGTTTATGTAAATTATTTGTGCATGCTTTTTCTTTCATTATAATTTAACGTTGTAAGGTTGTTTTTGTAACAAGAAGGGTAAAGTTGTCAATCCTAATAAAATGAATGATTAAAATGGATTAGCTCTATTTTTACTTATTCATAAAAAACAAGAATAACAAAATCCTTATAAGCAGATGATATAGCATTGGGAATTATTTCATTATCATTAGTTATATCCAACTTTAATTCAACATATTGTTATGATTGTTTTGTTTGAAGTTGTTTTCGATTATTTATTCTCATGTTTTTAGCACTAGTTTTGACGCGTAAATTCTACAATTTTACAACTTGAACCCGGTTGCATTCCAGTAAGGTGTGCATATTGCGTTTCTTAAGGTAATTTCATTAACCATGAAAACAAAGAATATATTTTGTCTTAAAACTAAATGTATTGGTTTTATGTCACAAATATCTCCTTACAGTTTCATTTTGATATTTAGTTCATCCAAAAGCATTACTTTTAGATAGTATGGATCAATGAGTTTGAGATTATAACCATATTTGCAATGTAAATTTGTTCATTATAACTAGGTTAAGTAGTCTCCCAAACGTTATTTACTTACCACATAATCATAATTACAATACTAAAATAAAGTTACCATTGCTAAACAAAGAGAGTTTAGGCATAATAGACTTATACTTCGTAGAACCTTTGATTGATTCAGTGTGAAACTTCAAGTTTGCTACTCTGTTGAACCTCCAATTGGACTCCTCTGTTGAACTTCCAGTTGGCTTCTTTGTAAAACATCTTAACTTACTCCTTTTTAGAGCCTCTACTCTTCCTTAATAGAACTTCCAATTAACTTCTTCGTAAAACCTCCTAATTAACTCCTTTGTAAAACCTAGATTGACACTTGTAGGAAAACTAATATCTAGTACAAAAACTATGAAAAACCACCTAGAAGATGATTTGAAGGGAGAGACATGTCCAAATTTGGGATATTTGGTTCTTATATCTAGCTTAAAAAAGAAACCAATGCTACTTCTCGACAATCCATTTTATTTCATGTAGGCTTTTAGGTTTCGTATGACATCAATCTATTTTTTTTGGTCCTCTTTGTGCACTTTTGTTATGTTTCAAGTTGAGAATTTCAACACGTTGGACTAGTGCCTCTAGCGGTGTTCGTTTTACATGATTGTACCATCGTAAGCAATTTTCATGCACTTTCTCATCGATGAGTGCCACAACTAATTTACAGCGAATATCTTCATTTCTTGCTATATTTCTCCTTGTGTTACCATAAGTTCACGATACCATTTGTATTTAAGGTACACTCACCTTCTGTGCATGATATTGCTTCACAACGTAACATTTAGAGCCATATATTCGTGCATGCCTAATAGCACTTCGATAAAACTTTCCGTATTGTATAGCAGAATTCATGATCGCACATAATTCTTATAGCACTCTTGCATCTCATCGGGCCTGTTTGAATCAGTGTTCTGAAACCCGGCCTGGTGAGCGACGCGGTGAGGCTACCGGGTAGAGGGTAAACAGGCCGGACCGGTCGAACTACTGGTTAGACCGGTTTGTTGACTAAAGTCAACATTTAATAAAATATATCGACATATTCAAGTGTATAACAAAAATCATAAAATAGTCCACATTTTAAAAACTTCAACACATAATTCAAATTCAAAGTTAACAAGCCAACAATAAACTCAAATAAGAAAGTAGCAACAAGACAAACATTCATCACGAGGCATCATGATCATCCACATCCACCCTCTCATACGACCCGTACAATGACAAATCAGCTTCTTCATTCCCCGCTACACTTGCACTTGAACTTGCAACATTTGCCTCTCCAAACATCTCAGCCATATCTTCATTAGTAAAGTCTCCGGTTGTATCTTCTTCTTCTACTACCCATTCGTCGACTCTATCAATATTCTCATAGTCAATTGGATCACATATCTCTTTTTTGAACATGTTTCATAAACATCTAAACTTGTAGTTTTTGTCTTTATTCCTTTTTCTACTTTTAATATTAACATACATGTTTTCTAAACATAAATATACAGAAGCCCTATGTTAGCGTCAATGGCTTACCCCCCTTCCACCGCTTTTAGGCACGTGAAATGCCCTACATTACACCCTACATGTTTAACAACTAAATCTCAACGGCTAAGTCGTGTGATTCACCAACTCAATTTGGACCTTCTATCTTTTTTGACCGAATGACACGACACGACTTGGTTTCAGTGTTTTAAAATGCGAAGGCGTAAGGTATGGCGTTTTTTGTTCCTAGTGGTGAGGGCGTAAGCCCTGAGGCGCGGGGCGTAAGCCTTGTGAGTTTAATTTTTTTTTTGCTAGAAAAGGAGAAAAAAGGTCGTTAGTGCGTGACACTCTTTGATCAAATTCGCAAGCACCGATCCGGCTTCAACCGCATTCGTTAGCCCCTTATAGGCCACAAGGAAGTCTGTCTCCAAAATTACATGGTGATAACGCCTGTCCCAAGCTAGTGTGAGGGTCTTCTTTATCGCTTCAAGTTCCGCTTCATCAATAGTTGGAGAAGTAAGAACAAACTTAAACCCCCACTCCCATCAGCCGTCTGCTTTTCGCATTACTCCCGCGCCATAGCCTCGGTTTTCATCCGCGACTACTCCCCCATCCGTGTTAAGTTTCACCTAACCTTCCTCGAGATTTTTCCACCTCTTCTTGGCCGAACTTAAGCGCCCTCTTCTTCGTCCCCCTCGCAACTCGTCACTTCGGAGTTTAATTTGAAGTACACACTCTTTAGTTGTATCCATATGATTCTTGAACACTTTTTTGTTCCTATTTTTCCAAATCACCCAAAGTCCCGCCACAAAAACAAACCTCCAATCCTCTTTGCTTGCAATATTGTTCTCCATGGTTTTGCACAGCGCCGCGTCCTTAAGCCATCCTTCATCTGTTAATGCATTAAATCTTGCAACCTCTTCCACCGCAACAACTTTCCGCCAAATCCCTTTCGCCATCCTACAATGTCGCAGCATATGCACGACGCTTTCCTCACCTCTCGAGCACATCGGGCATAAATTTGTAGTTGGGATCCCCATAATTCTGCGCATGACGTTAGTTGCCAAACGTTCTTGAGTTGCGAGCCAAAGAAAGTGCAACAACTTGTTGCTAATATCCAGCCCCCAAATCCACTTCGTGTCCACGTGTGTGTGACTATCAGCCGCGTCGTGCTCAACAAAGGCCTTATATGCGGATTGGCAAGAAAATTCGCCATTCGAACTCGCGCTCCAAATTATTCTATCCTCTCCATCCTTCAACGCGACTCGGAACCCCAATACTTCAGTCCTTACGTCTTCCGTAATTGACGACCGAAGTCGTTCTAGCGCCCAATTTCCAGCATCATCCAACAGGTCACGTGAAGTATAATCCTCATCTCGTGGATCAATGAGACAACTTTCCTCACACAATCTCTTTTCGCCCAACCAATTATCATACCAAAAACGAATGACCCGCCTGTTTTCGATCTTCCAACGAATGAAGGGTTCCATTCGCGCCACACAACGCATTAATCCCTTCCACGTCGCGCTGTCCGTCGGCCGCGATGTATAATCCGTGATGCGCTTATTATGAAGATATTTAGTTATCACTAGTTCGCTCCAAACCGTTACCTTGTACGGCTAAGGCAATCTATTCCGCTTTTTTGGTGTGTATTTAGTTATCACTCTCATGCTCCAACCTATTCCGCTTTTTGGTGTGTATACGTTCGAACACACTCCAATTGCGCTCACATCCAGAAGAGGCTGATGTTTGACTCAAAACTTTAATGGCAACCTTTTGCAAAAGTGGTGCATCACCGCCAAATAGGATCCACCAAACATCTAAACAATTAGATCATATTAGTTAATATCTTATCAAACTAAATATAAATGAATAAACAAAATATTAACTTATCAAGTTGAAAGTTAAAACAAACATTACCGGGTCTAGTAGTGTGAATACCCTGCACGGCAAAGGGTATTCCAAAACTCCCCTGTCGATCTCGAAACATGGTCACTTCTCTCACCACCTCTTACCGGTTTGGGAGAATCTTTTGTAAGACCTCCCACACAGCACTCATCACATGAGTACTCTCCATAAGATCACCATCACCATATTGAAAAATAGGATTAAAAAAATAAGCGGCCAAATAGAGACTTTTTTGCAACATTCTATCCCATCTATTATCGACAATATCAGTGTACATCGTGTATTTAGTTGCTCTATTGCCAAAAACTTTCTTTATCCCATTTATTGCCATTGCCATGCCATCATAAACGTAACCTAAAGAAGGTTTCTCATCAGAATCACATAGACGTAGCAACCTCATAATTGGAGACATAACCATAACAATAACTTTCACATTTGCCCAAAAAGAATCATTCAAAATAATAGCCTTCACATGAGTTCTTTTAGCATCTCTCCGAAACTTTTCATAGCCCGGATCCTTCACCAAGTCCTTCAAAAAACTTATTTTCTCATGCAAACTGCTCAATGCAATAAATACCGTGCCAAAACGAGTAGCGGCAGGAGAAATAATTTCTGTCCACCGCTCCCTTTTCCTCAACCAAGCAAGTACCGATTTACGGTTATAAACAAAGGAGGTGACGTTAGCTGCATCTTTTGCCAATTGTTTAACAAGCGGGAGTTCACAAATATCCTTCATAATCAAATTAATACTATGGGCAGCACAAGGAGACCAAAACAAAGAAGGATACTTTTCTTCTAGCAAAAATCCAACTCTTTTATAATTAGCTGCATTATCAGTAACTACATGCACAACATTTTCAACACCAACATAGTCAATAACCTCAGAGAAGAGCGTGCACAGATTTTCAGAACTAGACACAATATCAGATGCATCCAGAGACTTGATAAAAGATAATCATTTCGAACAATAAACCAAGAAATTTATCAATGACCTATTTCTCCTATCGGTCCACCCATCAGCCATAATTGTGCAACCAGAAAATGCCCAACATTTTTAAAGTTTATCGATTTCCAACTGTGATTGAGACTTCACATCTGTAAGCAATGTAGATCTTAGAGCATGATAAGAAGGACCGACATACCCAGTACCCATATTGGTTATTCTAGTTATTGCTTGCTCAAAATAAGGAGAACACACAACATTGAAAGGGATACAAGCATCATAAAACCACGTAGCTATAGCCAAATCTGTATCCTTAACTCTTTCTTTACTTAGAATACTCGCCTTTATAGAAGGTTGTGAAGTATCAACACCCGCTTTTCCTTTCATATAACTCCCTATATGATTCGTTTTCTTTCTCTTACTCGTGTCATTCTTATTCACAAGATTTTCAATTTCATCATCACTTCCTTCAACATCAACAGATACAGATGATTGTTTCTTTTTGGACTCATTGTCCAAATACTCCTTTATTTCAAATCGTACCTCTGAAGAAACATTTAGACATTTTGCAACTTCACCTGGGATTTGTACCTCTGAAGAAACATTTAGACATTTTGCAACTTCACCTGGGATTTGCGCGAGATGAAGTTTAAACCGGTGAATTCCCCCGCTTGAAAGAATAACACCACAAAAATCACACTTTATTCTTTTTTTTTTCCCACCGGCTCTAACTCAGTGCAATAGCGCCATCCTATGTCGCTCTTACGACGAACATTTGGAACGTAGGTACTTTGTTGTGATGTAGTTTCACTTGCAACTGGAGGGGCAGCGGATTGGGGAGTCTCTGAAGTGTTCTCTGCCATTTCCTATTTAAGAAACACAAATATTTGACTTAGTAAGTAATCCATCACGTAATCCATCAAGTAATCCATCAATATTCAAGAACCAATCCATAATCAAAAATCCGTCAACTAAACTACTAAAATACTTAACTAGTATCATGTAATAATAGGGAGTGAAATACAGTAAGTAGGATAATTAAACTAAATTTACTAAATCCTAGTTTAATTAATACAATAAGTCAAATATTTGATTAATTATCCCTTGTTTAATTAATAGGGAGTGAAATACAGTAAGTAGGAGTGAAATCCTAGTTTAATTAATTAATCTAGTTTTTGATTATCACTAAATTCACTATTACTTTCCACTTTCCAGTAAGTCAGTAGCCGTTCACTTATTAAGCTTTGCATCCATATAATTCTGAAGATAAATTAAATCATGTACACAAAAGTTACGAGTAATACATCACTAAAATTAAAATACATATCTAATAAGCAAAAAAATTAAAATAAAAAATAAAAAGAGGAGAAAGCTACCGACCGAGCAGCGGCGGTGAGCAGCGGTGATGCAGGCGAGAAGCGACGGCGAGCAGCAACAGCGAGAAGCGGCGGCAATTTGTGGAGAGTTGAGTTTAGGGTTTTTTTTTTTTTTAATTTTCTCCCTAATACGTGAGCTGAGCTGAGGGAGTTGACTGTCTGAGAGTGTTTTTTTTTCTTTCTTTTATTAAAGCCTTAGTTTTAATTTTTAAAAGTAAAAAAAAACAAAAAAAAAAGGCTGAGCCGGTTCCCAAACGGAACCGGTTCAGCGGAACACTGGTTGAACCGACGAGTTTCGTCGATTCAGACGCTGTAGCTATGTCCGGTTCCTGGTGGAACCGGTCGAACCGGCCGGTCCGGGCCGGTTTTCAAAACAGTGGTTTGAATGCGATGTTTAATTTCACAACTTAGTTTTTCGTCATTTGAAGTGTAAAGCCTCTATATCAAAATTGTGGGCTTTTCGATTTTGACCATCCAACATGACCGTGCAATTACCATTGCTTCTTTGTTTGCACTCGGGATACTTTGTTTTTGTTGGATGGAGTTGAAAACCTTGAGATTCCAAAGTTTGTCTCCACATCTCTAGTTTGTTGTTTAACCCCTACCCTCATCTCGTCAAATAAGATTTGACTATATTGTTTAATGTGATAGCTTGTGTGACTTCATCTATCACATTGACGAATAAAAATAGCCCGAAGTCATTCCAGTTGTAGTTAAACAATAGAGCAAATAATTATGTCATAACTAAGTGAAAAAGGTTTAGAGATTATAACACAAGAAAATAACTATGCCATAGTTTAGAGACAAGGGTTAAGAGGTAATTATAGGTTTTGATCTTCAAAGGAGCTCTAACCTCCCTTTTCGAAACTAGAATCAAAGCAGTCGAAAATGTCAATTATTCTATCTATTGGAGAAATATATTAGAGGACTTGATGGCGATCGTGTGAAACTGAACACATGTTTGTAGTAAATGGAATTCACAATTTGGGAACTGTTCAGTGAAAGGGAACTCTCACCGATTTCATTGGGATTGGCTGATGCCATTAGGTAGTGTTGTTTAAAACTTGATTGAGCTAATTTAACCTCCAAGTGCCCTTTGGCTACTCTAATGGGATTAATTTTTTTGTGAGTTACATCCCATAATTTGGACCTACGCTCTGAGCGCAAGAAACATGTCTTTGATGCTCTAAACTGTTGAGCGCAAGAAAGCAGTTTGCGCAATCTCAGTAAATCGATCATAATTCATAACTTTCTCTAGGAATTTTGAAATGACCTCCCGTTTGTTTCATTTCAAGGAGGACTCGTAGATCTTTCCAACCATATATGTGATGCCTGCTGGTCTTTCCCAATCATAGCGGTTTTACGTATGAAGTTGAGCTTCTTGCTGGATTGAATGCTGAAATCTGATCTCACGGATTTGGGGTTGGTTTTGCTTATCCTTGGTTTTAAATCTTGGCATTTTACTTGGAAATAGGTTGATTATCCTCATTTATAAGATTGTGGAAGCTTGGTCACTTTCTTTAGATTCACGCTATAGTGTTAGTTTCGCAAACCTCTTGGAACGGTCTTCGGATCTTCCTTGCTTAGGTTTGGATTCTAACACCTTGTGTTGATCTTTGGATTGTTTGGTTGCTTTCCACTGTTCTTTGCGGATCTTTACGTTCTTCTCTTGTGTATTCTTGAGGTCTTCTTGGGGTTTTGGTGTGGTTATTGGCCTTTATTTCGTCATGGTTGCACTAGTCTCGCTTTTTCGCGACCGCTAGCTTTTTCTGGCCAAATCGCCACGCCGCCACCTCTGATCATCGCCGCTATCACCACATCTCCTCTATACATCCCCCTTGGGCGTGCTGATCTTTTAAGAGGAGGTAGAGGCTTGATTTTCGTTGCATTTACTAGCCACCGTTAGGGAGGGGACAAGTGTGACCACCATTAAGTGTGGTGTATTCTCATTCAATCCTTGGTCTTGCACATGGCTGATCAAGCCTTAGTCAACAATGAAGGCTCATGTGGTGGTGCTCCAAACGCCTCCACACAATCGCCGGAGACCAGCGTGGTCGAGGTGGGACCCACTTTGCCGGCCAAAGTCCTTTCGAGTGAGTTGAACGTTGTGGATTCCTTACCGCCATTGGATTCAATGAAACATGTCTCAAATCTTGTTAACAACACGATGACAGCCTCTACAGTACGTGGTAAAGGTTTTTTTTCCGACTATTTCATCCAACTTTATAGCTCGACGTAATCTTGTACTTTTAGCACCGTTGGTTAAAGAAAATGCGTCCGTTGCCAAGGCTATTCCTTCCAACGTAGTACCTACGAATCCACGACCATATCAATTACGTCCACCTTTGAAAGGTATGTCTTTTGCTCAAGTTGCTAATCCTAGTCGGAATTAAACGATCTCTTGTTGATGATACGTCGATTGTGTTGAAAAAGTTTCATACTCTCAAAGGTAAATCAATGATATTATTCGAAGAAAACGAGATAAAAGAGCTTGAAGATTCGTTTGAACTTGGTGCTTATTATCCGTTTTTCGATTGTGAAATCGAATTACATGTTTATGCATCGCATCATTAAGAGATTTGCTCTGATAGGCACGTATACTATCGGCCCGATTGGTCCTCTTCACGTTATGCTTAAACTTGAAAAAGAAGAGGATTACACGAGGCTTTGGATGAAAAGATCCTTAGATTTTCTAGGTGTCTCGGCAAAGGTTTTCAAATAGATATCTTCTTTTACATCGGATTCAGAACCGCCAATTGCGCCAGTTTGGATTGGATTGTCGAATCTGAACTTGAGGTATTGTGAACGCAACACTCTTATGTCTTTTGGTCATTATTTTGGCAGACCACTGAGGTTAGACGAGGGTGCTATCACTTTGTCTCGTCCTGATTACCCTCGTATCTGTGTTGAAGTGAATCTTTTGGAACCAATATGGGAGAAAATTGAATGAGGTGTTCAAGTTGGCGATAAAGTAACTTACGTCAAACATAAAGTTATTTATGAAAACTTTTCCAATTACTGTCAGAAATGTTAACGGTTGGGTCATGTTATTGAAGAATATGTTGTTGAGAAATCCGAGAAAAAATCCGTACAAGTTGCTAAAGTGCCTATGGAAAAAGAAGATTCTGAAGGATTAATCAAAGTTTGGGTACCGGTTTGTAGCAAGCAAGATGCTTCCTCAAGTAGTCTTACTAAGTCGGTTGATTGTGTTAAGGTTAGTAACATTGATAAAGTGCCTATTGAAAAAGAGGAGCCCAAAGGAGCAAAGCCTTCCTCCCCGGTTAAAGCCTTGTCACGAGGTAATGATAACTCTTTCCATGCTCTTATATTAATGAAGAACATGATGCACGGGTTGATTGTGCAGAGGTTATTAATGTGGATGCCCTTTCGCCTAAGGTGCAAGCTTAGTTGATAAGGGTAAGGCGATTTTGGTTTCTAACGTTATTGATCATTTGAATCTCGTTGGAGATAACTTGGTTATTGAAGAATTGGGTACTTCAACTAAAGAATTGGTTGAGTGCATGATGATATTATTGCTGTTGGGGATAATTTGCATATTGTTGAGTCGGGTACCTTGGGAAAAGATTTGTCTTCTAGTGCTTCTATGGATGGTATTTTTAAGAATGTGATTGATTCTCGGAGTGAACGTTTTGACTCGGAATGTAAAGACATCTTGGCAAAGATGCCACAATGGACGATGAGATGATCCAGGACTCCACTGATGATTGGGGTCCTAACTCGGATTCAGAGTACTCCAGAAAGCATCAGCTTGTTTTGCCAAGTCTTCGCGATAACACTGAAATTAATTATGGTGATGATGAAAGTAAATACCCCTTGCTGATGATATATAAAAACCCACCTCCGCCCTCTAAATCTCCGGCTAAAGAGGTGCAAGTTAAAAAAGCTCCCAAGAAAAAAGTTCACAAACCGGCTAAAGGTCGTAACCTTCGAAGCCGTGGGGGATCTTCTACACGTCAGGGTTTATCTTGATTATATGAAGTCATGCTATGTCCGTAAGATGTTTATGTTAATTTCATTTAAATAGTATAATGTTATGCCATTTTTGTATGGCTCGCTTTTGCTACTCGGATCAAGTGTTTAGACCTGTAGCTTTGTTTTTTCTTATTCTCGGTCAGGGCGTTGGGTACTATATCCTGACCGCACTTGTATAGTACCTTATATTATTATAATAAAACCTTTACTTCTCTCCTTATTCTTATTTTTTCTATAAAACATACTTTAACTTATTTATAAGGGTTTTTGGCACATCACCCCCTGTAATGTGCAAAAGAGGCGCATTACCCCCTGTAAAAAATAAATAGGAATATTACCTCATTGTAATCTTAGAATGGTGCATAATAATACCTCCTTATGTAAGAATGCGCGTTTCTCACATGCCAAAAATTTAGAGTGGGATTTCCTTTCTTTTTAAAATTTCATTTGAAAATCATTTTTTTAATAATTATTTTGATTTTAAATTACAAAAACAAATGATATATATGAACTTTCATGCATTTTCGTCTCAATTATTATACAAATTGGCGTAGGCGAATATGCTTAACCATCTTATAGATATGTGTAAATTAAAATATATTAATATTGTCTTTTGTTAATTTATATTGAACAAATATTTTTTGAACATGTTTCATAAACATCTAAACTTGTAGTTTTTGTCTTTATTCCTTTTTCTACTTTTAATATTAACATATATGTTTTCTAAACATAAATATACAGAAGCCCTACGTTAGCGTCAATGGCTTACCCCCCCTTCCACCGCTTTTAGGCACGTGAAATGCCCTACATTACACCCTACATGTTTAACCACTAAATCTCAACGGCTAAGTCGTGTGATTCACCAACTCAATTTGGACCTTCTATCTTTTTTGACCGAATGACACGACACGACTTGGTTTCAGTGTTTTAAAAGGCGAAGGCGTAAGGTATGGCGTTTTTTGTTCCTAGTGGTGAGGGCGTAAGCCCTGAGGCGCGGGGCGTAAGCCTCGTGAGTTTAATTTTTTTTTTTTGCTAGAAAAGGAGAAAAAAGGTCGTTAGTGCGTGACACTCTTTGATCAAATTCGCAAGCACCGATCCGGCTTCAACCGCATTCGTTAGCCCCTTATAGGCCACAAGGAAGTCTGTCTCCAAAATTACATGGTGATAACGCCTGTCCCAAGCTAGTGTGAGGGTCTTCTTTATCGCTTCAAGTTCCGCTTCATCAATAGTTGGAGAAGTAAGAACAAACTTAAACCCCCACTCCCATCAGCCGTCTGCTTTTCGCATTACTCCCGCGCCATAGCCTCGGTTTTCATCCGCGACTACTCCCCCATCCGTGTTAAGTTTCACCTAACCTTCCTCGAGATTTTTCCACCTCTTCTTGGCCGAACTTAAGCGTCCTCTTCTTCGTCCCCCTCGCAACTCGTCACTTCGGAGTTTAATTTGAAGTACAGACTCTTTAGTTGTATCCATACGATTCTTGAACACTTTTTTGTTCCTATTTTTCCAAATCACCCAAAGTCCCGCCACAAAAACAAACCTCCAATCCTCTTTGCTTGCAATATTGTTCTCCATGGTTTTGCACAGCGCCGCGTCCTTAAGCCATCCTTCATCTGTTAATGCATTAAATCTTGCAACCTCTTCCACCGCAACAACTTTTCGCCAAATCCCTTTCGCCATCCTACAATGTCGCAGCATATGCACGACGCTTTCCTCACCTCTCGAGCACACCGGGCATAAATTTGTAGTTGGGATCCCCATAATTCTGCGCATGACGTTAGTTGCCAAACGTTCTTGAGTTGCGAGCCAAAGAAAGTGCAACAACTTGTTGCTAATATCCAGCCCCCAAATCCACTTCGTGTCCACGTGTGTGTGACTATCAGCCGCGTCGTGCTCAACAAAGGCCTTATAGATAGAAAGCTTCCCGCAAGGTGCCACGACCCTTCTGTGAGGATCAACTCGCGGATTGCCGCGGATAGACATTTAAGACAATAGCATCCGTGTTCGAGGTCCATGAGTTCAAACCCATTGTGCAATTACCACATGATGTCTAGTTTTGTTTTCAGGGCTTCATAGTACCATGATCTCCCGAGTATGCGGATAATTAGGTTATCTTTCCACTCTTCCCTGATGCGTTCTTCCAATTCTTCCGAGAAACTGACTCGCGGGATGGGAATTGGGTCCGCTGTTTCTTGGAAAATCAAGTGCTTTTTCCCTTCAGCGAATCGCAATTCGTCGAATTTGATCGCTCGAGGACCAGGTTGCTTACGTGCAACAGAAGCGTAAGTCAAGCTAGGGTTAGGGATTGGCGGCTGAAACCGCGCCTCCGTCATAGTTTCATCCGTTTGGGGATCGACGACCATCGGTCGTTGTCGTTTTTGGTTACGTGCGGCAAAGACGAACTTATCCGGTGGGACGGATTCGGTGGATGCGGGTTGGAGTTCGACCGGAGATGATGGAGTCACTTGCATGGTTCGGGTTTTCATTATTTAAGATCATATAAACAATGATAATAACTAATAAAATAATTTTATGTCACTTGAATTTTACATAAAGTTCAAAAAATAGTATCAATAATTTCATAATCACATCAAATAACCCAATAATTCACAGATATATGAAATTTACTTATGCTTGAGTAATGAGCAGCCAACAATAAGAAACACGTGGATGTGTTCGTTTGCCAAAAAAATATTGGTTGCAAAAGTATATGGCTAGATTCTTCTAGGTTGCCAAATATTATGACTGGCTAACTGTTTCCAAAACCAATTTAGCATGAGAAACTTAACTTCATTATCAATTCTTAATCACTCTCTAGAATCTTCTTATTTAGATCATTAAGCTCATTATCATCGGCGTCATTTGATTCATCTACGTCACTGTCCGCATCATCTCCAACCAAAACATTATGAAAGAGTGATCGTCCTCATCATGGAAGTGTGTTTCGGTGTTCACAAATTTTCTTCTTCTCCCAAGTTCGTAAAGGTGTACGTTTTTCCTTCAGGGTGTAAAAAACGTGCTCTTAGGGCCCGAGTGTATGCTTCAATCATCGGGCCGTACGACCTGGAAAGTTTAAGCTCCAAACCTGGGGCTTGAGGCGTTTGGTTTATTTTGCCATGAGGCGTACCGGGGCGATTCTTGGGGCGCATTTTTTAAAACATTGCTTGGTTCAAATACAAATTGCATGATCATATACATTTGATGTGCAACTCGCCCTTGAGCTCAAGTTCATAAACCTATTATTCCTTTCAATTGATTTTCTTATAGGTAATAATAATAATAATAATTATTATTATTATTATTATTGTTCTTGGAAATTAATTTATAGTTTTTGGATAAACCAAAATCCCACCAGAATATAATACATATAACATTATTTCATTTAAAAAAACCAAGTACAAATAAAGTTAAAATAATAAACAATATTAAGAAAGACAAAGTACGTTAATCTTGAAGATGAGATAACTCTATTTTCATGCAGTTACCAATTCATTTTATTAATTTTCTTATATGGTGTTTTCAGTTTTCCAAGAACTAGAAAAACGAAACTTGTAAATTTGTGATTAAATACAATTTCTGAAGAAAATTTGCTACTCATTATTTGTAGTCAGTCACATGGGCCATGCGCCCAAATACAAATACTTGTGATGTCTTGGACCGACCTACTTAGATCAGCTAGATGATAGAATCAAACTTATTAAACAAGAACATAGTGAGCAATAATAAAACCCCATCGACAAAATACAAGTCTTATTTTTTTTTTAAAGAAATTAGCAAAGAAAAATGACTTGGCAATTTTAAAAAAAAAAGAAAAATTCCAGCGTGGCCTTGCTTGAGTGGCAATTTCGTCAATACATGTCAAAACTGGGTTAAGATTGACTCCAGTACTAACTTAGTATATTTAAATTTAAAATTGACAACATAGTGAGTTGAAATTGAAATAGTATCAGCCTAGTGGGTCGACATTAGAACAAACTCAATGTGTTCAAAACATCTGTGTGGCGCTATTTTCTTGGCAACTTTAGATATACATGTCAAAACTGGATCAAGATTGACACATGTGCCAATTTAGTTAAATTGTAGTAGTCGGTTGAAATTGAAATAGTTCCAACATAGTGGGTCAACTTTGAAAACTTTCACCTATAATTTCATGTCAATACAAACCTAGTCTTGCAAATCAACAAATAATTGAAGATAGTGGACTTTGTGGATGTCAATAGTTGAGGCTAGTTAGAAGTAATAATTAAAGATAAGATTGCGAAGTGCAGTGTCAAAGACATGTTTATCTATAGGAATGGCTTGAGTAAGAGGATTAAAAAGAAGTGTGTTTTTTTATTCTATTAATATTATTATTTGAAACTCTGTTCTCATCAATGTTCACAATGGGATCTTCCTTAGTACTTCTCTTAGACTTTCAATGACTCGATAAAAGACCACGTATACAAACCTAAGTTCCTATCAAGAAAGCGTACTATAAGTTGGCTTTTGATCACCCAATCTTAAGTTCAATGGGGTTTTTAGGTTTTTTGATATCTAACATTTGTCCGAACTTGCATGCTGTTATGCTTTTCACAATAAGTTTCTTATCTTGACACATAAAATCTCGATTGCTATGCTCTTCTATCTCGTCTAAATTTGATGTTTGACATCACTATGCAGTTAAGCATCCTTCTTCATGATAAAAACTAAATATTGAAATTGAGCGTTCATTGGTATCTCTCGTTCATGTAATTTAGTAATAATATCCTCCCGAACTCTTTGTTTATAAGATCCCTTTTATCTAAAACCCTCTAGGTTTTAGTGTATTTTTCGTAGTTCCTGGTAGGGGTGAGAACGGGTATGGGAAACTCCCTTACCCGTACCTACCCGCGGAAAATCTTCCCGTGGAAAAATTTCCCGTCACAATCCCTTCAAGAGGGACTGCCAAGGATGGGATTCCCTCTAGTCGAGGGACGGGTACGGGAGTCAATCTCCGATTCCCCCGAGAGGAGGGAATTCCTCCATTTTCCAGAAACTATAATTACTAGGGGATTGGGGGTTTAGTTGAAATATAAAAAACAAATACAATGTTTGCTTTTGTTGCTATTGTCATTGCTCGAGTGGGCCCAGATGCATCCTTCTTTCAAGCATAGAAGTGGAGACGTGGAAGTTGAAGATGGTTTGTGGTTGATTTTTGATTGTGAACCTGTAATATGATGAATAGATTATTGATGGGTTCATTGATTTGATGGTTTTGACAACTTTTTATTGCTAGTTATCTGAATTGTGATATTTGTAATGGTTAGACAATTTGTGACTTGTCACTTATTTGTCTGAAGGGTTACAGTAAGAGGAGGACAAAACTAAGTCGAAAATAAAATAATTACAAAAAAATAGAAATGATTTAAGGCATATACATTTGTCTTTTCACTATAATAATTTAGAAAATATTATTAAAAATTAATAACCATGAGAAATTATGTATATTTTTCTTATAATCCATTTCTTTGGGTGAAAATTCTATAGATACTTTTGCTTTGTGTGTTTTTAATATGCTAATTCAGGTAATAGCAATTTATTTTTACATATAAGTTATTTTATTTTTATTTTAGAAGCGCATTAGAGTGACGCACTAAGAATGTGTTTTTTAAAAACTGTCGCAGTGACGCACCGGCACCCGCACCGGCATCCGCCTTAGGTGACTTAGCCCTAGCCTAAGTTTTTTTTTGTTTTTTTAAATTTTAAATCAAAACCTTTATATGAACCAATTTTTAGTTACGATTTCCCCGAATTTCGTAGTGGGACACATAAGCTTTATTTCAGGATAGTTGTAATCAACGTTTGACCTATGCCAGCATATGATGAAATTGAACATATAAGATGATCTTGTTGATGTTTTTTTTCCAATATACCGTCTTACTGAACCCCTTGCATTATGGGAATGCTTTAACTACCCAGTGTTTTTGTTGGGACAGAATCACATGTGTTGCATGCTACTTCATAATTGTAAAAACGGTTACTCTTTTGTTGATGGTCCTTAGGATTCCATAATTTTCTGTTTCCGTCACTTGATAGTAACGACTTTTCTTCAATTCTCAGATGTCGAAACATAACTCTGCAAATGGGAACAATGAGCTTAGTAAAACGAGCGAAATGGAATTCGTGGAGTATAAAGGGATACACATTTAAAGTGGACACTAAGCACAAATGTAAATTCAAAAAGGAGATACTTGAGGGAGAATTTAAAGGTAATAAACTTCCTACTAATATCTTGAATATCATTTTTCTGTCTTAATTTTGTTAATTTCCACTTTCCATCAGATAGCTCATATCCAAGATGTTGGGGTTGCAGCTACTTTCTGTTTGTTGGCATCCACTATGTGCTGTGTATTGTCAGTCAGAATATTCGTTAATTCTATTAAAATGAAAAATCCCAAACTGATTTAGAAGAGATAGGCTGATGTGAGATCCTACTTTCACTCTTATCAGGGCATGCTGCATAAAGTGGTACCTTGGGGCGAACCTTTAAGTGATTAGATAGATAATAATTATAAGGGATGAGAGGGCTCTTAGGTAAATGGAAAAACTGCATACAGTTATAAAAGCGAATTTTATCTTTAAACAATTTGATGCAGATAGCAAAAGGAAAGGTTGTGCCTCTTGGTGCATACCAGAAGTTCCCCTTAATTTGCATGTTTAGTTTCTCCAACTCTAGAGGTACCCCTAAATAGCGGGTGTAGGATGACGGGTAGTAATGAGTATAAAAGATGCATTTTTAGCATAGTGTATTACTTATTGCATTGTGTACCCTTGTAGTTTTATGCCTTAGTGTTGATATATTTTGCCGTTTCAGGGGATTCAAAAGTCATTTTTTTTTTGTGATGAGTATTGTTTCAGAAGTCATTTGATGAAAATGAAAGATTTCACTTGAAATAACAGTTTTGTAATTGAATTTGGATTTTGGACAATCGATAGATGCCTTGATGTAGATAAGGTAGTATAGTATTTTAACAAGAGAAGTAGTTCGTGATTTATATAACTTAAGAAAAAACAAGAAATGTCGATGTGAGAAAGTGACTATCGAAACTTTGTTTTGGAAATTATCCATAGTAGATTACTTATATTTTCTTTCATTTATTTCAATAATAAAATGTAATTAACTTTTAAATTAATAACAATTCGTTATTTACAGGAAGTTATAACTTTTAAGAGCTTGTTAATGGTATTCCTTATTTAAAAAATATGTTTTAAGTTAGAAGAGAACGCTAAAATTGGATCAAAAGTGAATTAATTGGAGTAGCTTTGAAGATTGTGATAGACATCAAAATAAAAAAAGAGTATTATTGTTGCGAAAGAGGTTTAATTATATTGGGCACCAACCTCTTGCATAAGGTTGTGTTTGGCCAAACTTTGTTAAAATTGATAAAAGTACCCAAACATAATGTCTTAACAAATGGAATTTAAATCTAACATGATGTCATGGGTCGAGGCTTCGACCATGACCGATGGGATGTTGGCGCTGCATTGAGTAGATGGCTGGCCACATACAACCCTTTACTTGATGCAATGATTAGAGGGACTTCTCCTTGTGCGAATGTGATGAAACTTGGTGGGAAGGTCCTAATAGATGAAGAATTTCCATGAAGCTGGAAGGGATTACGGCAGGTGCTCAGAGCAGAGGGATGTCTCATCGTGCGAATTGGTTCACTCTTGATTGGTTCACTCTTGATGGGACAACCCTAGGGTATATGTGAAGGAGGATGTCCACAAAGTTTTAAGCAAAATAAAGTCCGGTTGTGTAGTTGACCTGGGAAGCTAGCATCAACCTAATAACTGTTGCTAGCATCAACCTAATAACTGTTGTTTGGGTAGTTGACCTGGAAGGCTAGCATCAACCTAGTGGCCATCTTTATGCGTGGGAATCCTCTCATCGATGGATGATCAAATGTGGCTAAGTCTTGATGAAGTGGTAGAGAAAAAGTGTGGTGTTTTTTTTTTTTTTGATAACTTAGAAATTGCATTATTAATAAACGAGGAATTACAATAGTCTAAGATGGGGTATCCAACATTACAAAATGAGGAAATGGGGATGAGGTTGGCAGGGATAATGCCATCCCATTTACAAGTGTTAGCCCAACACACAATGTTATGGGCAACAAAATTACACTCCCTAGGAATAAATTTAAAGGTCCAATTAGTTTTATGCGCCTAGATTTTCCTATTGTCTTCAATGAAGTTGGTTGTAGTCCAATCTGGAATTGAAGAAGGATTGTTCATCGAGTTGATTACTTGCTGACAGTCAGATTCAAATTGAATTTTTTCAAGGTTCATCATGTTTGCCTTTGAACACGCTTCAAGAATGGCTCTGGATTCAATAGAGGCAGGATCAGTGCATGGGCCTGGGTTGGCCATTGCCAGTAATACATGTCATCGAATCTGGTCACTGGATTCAACTGAGCAACATTAAGGCAAAAGTGCCTAAGGATACTATGAGGGAGGCAATGATGTGGAGCAAGCAGCCTGTCTCCCTCGCTCTGAGCAGCAATGTGAGGTTGTGAGGTATTAACTTGCATTCTCTTGGGGGTTGTCTAGGCACCAAGGACCGACTATGGGCATCGTTAAGGCGAGTCATAGTTCTCGATCGATTTAGGTACTGATTGGGCAAAACGAGACATGCATTTGGCATAAGTTAACTATAGCGGCTACGCGTACCACCAGGCTAGTCCGCGTAGTACGTCAAATATCCAAAACCGCAAAAAAACCAATAAGTGATCAAGGTAAGCACGTCAAATGCTTCGTTATATACTCTTAGCAAAGACTAAAGGTTCAAGTCTTAATACGGGGTTCCAAATGCTAAGACGTGCATTCACGTGGCACGATGCACAAAGTTGGAACGATAACATATCATATGGGCTTAAGATCATCATGCAGTCCTAGTCTCGACTCTCGACCGAGCCACTAGTGGATGATACGAGGAATTACGAGTGACTATTAGTATCGGGAACGAACGTTTAGCACAAAGATTTGGTCGTGGGTGTTGGGCGACCCTCGACTCAAGAGCGAAGCTAAGGGATCTTCAAAGCCATCAAGTGAGGGACTTAAGGAAACCTAGATAGATGCCAAGCGATGCAGCGACTAGCATATGCACGGGGCTCTAAAGTGAGAACTACCTTGGACGAGACTTTTGAATAGGCTAGGGACCTCATGCGCATAGATGCATTATGAATGTTCAAGTGTGTGACTGTTATTGGGCTTTCATACAAATGGGTTATGCGTACAACTTCGAGATGGTAAAGTTGATCAAAAGTTTGGTGTAAGAACTTGTATGTCGACGGATGAAAAATCATTATGTTGCATTACAATAGAGAAGGCACATGACACATAAGGAGGTAGTGCTGCTATAGCAAAGGTTATGCTCCGAACAACTTTTCTATCAAGTTTTTTTATTGAAGCTCTATAACCTATTAAATATAAAGAATACTTTCATATATTCTATTATTTAATAAATAAACACCGACGTTTATGCTTGCACCCATATATACGCGTTGGAGTAAAACCTATCTATGACAAGAAATTAATTAAATATTTTTTTCACAATGGAATAGCTTTGTAAGACGTGATGTAAGTCAACTTTACACAAAGAATAGTCCACCTAACATGCAAACAAAAGATTATCGACATAGTTGAAGGTAACATAAACTCATATAATGCATGTGAGAGTTTTTGGTCAGGTATTGGCTAAGATCTTTTGATGGTTAAGTTAAATCAATAAGATGCACAGACATATACATAATCGAGGTTTGCCGGGACTGGCTAGAGAGATTGTGAGTGGATTACTTATCTTACTTATGTATTCTTAGAGGGATATCTATAGGAGACATAGGTCGAGCCTAACTTTACCTGTCCCTGAGTGACTTGCATGGCAGATCTGAGTCTAAGCAAAGCAGATCAGACTGTATCAAACCTAATGTTAATTGCATCTGTGTATCTATCGGTATAAGCTGAAAGGGTTTGCTTAGTTTTCGATTGACCCTTAGTTTGATTTGGCCCTTGGTGGTTTGATCGCTGAGTGTTGTTCTTTGAGAATGGGCCGTAAGGCTAGAGGCCTTGGATATATTATTGTTGAGATCATAAATCCTGGACATTAATGCTAGATGTGCATTTTTCAAGAACCATCAAATGTTGTGCGGTTGTATGGAATGTAATATGACACATCACAAGTATTTTTGTAAATGCTAAACATTAAATATGGTATATGTTGTAATTTGATGAAGAGTCGAGGGACCTCACTCTATGTAACCTTTATTATATGACCAAAAACTTGACTATGGAAAACCACAAAATATTTTGTTCTAGGACCTATGCATAATTCTAGTTTCCATAAACGTTTGCTTAATGGTTATTTACTAGGCTTCGTGAGATAAAGAACTTAAGTACCACTCAATGGCACAATGATTATGGGTCAAATTCTGTTGTTATAACTCAGTTGACACATTAAATGTGAAATGTCTTGTGCCCGACTCCATTTGACTCCATTTGACTAGGGTAGCGGAAGATGAATGTTAGCCAATTAATTTGGCCAACACGTTTTGGATGAAACCGTGTACTTAGTACTCGGTACACGGTTTGGCCTTCCTATCCTTCATATCATTCTATAATAGTAGGCACTTGCCTGCTATTTGGAATATCCCTGAACAATAGTCTTCTGTGTTTCTTCTTATTTTCTTCGGTAGTATTTTATATACGAGGTCAGTTGTGATTGAAGATCTGATTGAGTCACGAATCAAATTTTCAAGTTGGAGATTGTAGGTAGACTGCTCTAACGGCTATTTGGAACATCCCTAAATCATATAGTCTTATGTGTTTCTCCTTATTTCCTTTGTGTAGTATTTATGTACGGGGTAAGGTGTGATTAGGAAGTGTTGGCAGTGAAATGGCTATGTTGGATCGCCGGGTGAGTGAAAATTATGTAGTTGTACTAATTTTCTATGTAGTGGATTTTTCTCGGGTTCTCGTGGGTTTTCACCGGTTTTGGAGTTTTCATGTTAAATCCTTGTGTTGTTACTATCGTCAATTATTTATTCGTGTTGCTTGGTATTTACCTCATGGACAAATCCTAAAGGCGGTATTTGAGGCGATTCAAATACCCAATATCGTCGTGGTTAGATTGCTCGACGGAGAGTATATTCATTGATGAGATTTTTCGTTGCTCCGAACTCTTTTTGGTTTTAGTAAAAAACATATATAGTTTGAAGAACTTATAAATCTTACCCACAGTATAATGGGTGTTTTTGTTGGACAAGTATGTTATTATCCGACTGGACAGTTTGAAGAATGTGTTCATATTGTGATCTGGGTTAATGATGTTTCTTTAGTGGTCAAACTTGCTCAAATATGCATTTTGAGACTGGTTGATCCTCAAACTATTCTTAATCTCCGCCATCATGGCAGAACACGAGCTTCACAAATTTACGCTCCAAGTCTAAAATTTGTTATTTATAACAAATATATCTTTTCAAGGTAATAAGATGGTAGTTATAAATTAACAAACAAATGAATCAAATTAATCAAATGAACTTTAGTTTTCCAATATTGCAAGGTGCAAAAGGCTTGTCTTTTGCCTCTGGGTATACGCCCCAAATCACGAGTCTGATGAGTTTTTGAAACACTTGGACTAAATCACTGAAGTATATAGCCTTGTGTCACAATTTTGTCATTCTGTTTAAAAAGTCACAATTAGAAGCTCATTGCAAGACTGTAGCAAGATGTAGGCGCTCCCTATTGATCGGACTGGCTTTGTTGTTAGACTTTATTTGAATGGTCTTATGTATATTAAACCCAAAGAAAACTTTAGAATTCGGAATGGGAAACAATATGGAATTATTAACATAATAATAACTTATGCAAACAAAAACCTATACTGCATTAAAATTCTTAGAAGAGTTTCAGTGTAATGGAGAGTTGAGCCCCTCTTGAGAAGACAAAGAATAGGCAACTTGATGTCTCTTAGAAGGAAAAGGTGGTGTCTTCCTGAATGAAGGCCTCTGCTCCAGATGGTGAAGTGTCCTGTTCGCATAAAATGTTCGAAATTTTGGCATTGCCCTTTCCTTGAATTTGAGCGTGAAGAAGAATAGCAATCTGTATGCAAAGAGTATAGCCACAACCATTGCTAAGTCCCACCATTTTGAATGCTTTAAGGAAATTCTAAGGAACGTAGTGAGCACGTATTCTCCTGTCACTTTTTCTTCCATAAACTGTCCGGGCTTCACGGCCTCAAACTCAGTCCCGATCATGTCATTTTTGTATGCACCCTGTATATATATATGTATCTGTTAGTTCAGTCTATTGTACAAGTATTTGAAAGTAAAGATTGCTATGTTGGATTAACCGCTGCTAAATCCCACCATTTCGTATGCACGCTTTCTATATTTATCATTCCAATAGTGTTTATGCCTGCTATTTTGTCAGGATGTAGTAATCTGTATGACATACTTAATGAAGTTTGCTGATTTCATTTTTGACAACATGTTGGAAATTTCGTTTTAGTAACAATCAAGAATCAAGACATGTTATGAGGGATGAAACTCCACCTGTAAGCCCCACGCCATGTAATTGACATATGAAACTGGATATCTCCAAAATGGCTTCGGAAGCTCAGGAATGGAGCGGAAAAAACCGGCTGTAGCCATCATAATTCCCTAAATTGACAAAATGTGAATATAAATGCTACTTAGCTATGATCTTTGCATGCACGTTGAGGCTGCTTTAGGAATATATACTTCAGAATACTTACAATAAAACCAGAACCTATTATCACCCCCATCAAGAAATTGGGAACTACCGCAGCAACAACCATCATGCAGCTCTCAACCACTGCTATAGAGAATAAGAGGTCGAGGGTGGCATAAATGTAGTGATAGATGCCGGGGTGATACTTCACCATGAAATAAGTGATGGATGCCGAACTGAATGACATTGTAACCAAGAACGGAAACGAAGAGATGAAGTTGGAAAGAATAAACACTCCAACACCATAATGTCCGTTGACCCTTTCTTTGCTAAACATCTGTTTGTGACACAAAGTATATATATGCATCAAAAACCTTAACATTATCATAAGAGTCTTGCACTAGAGTGATAAGCTGCTACCGGGGTTGCAGGATATCCATGCAATATGATAATGTGTGCGTGCGTGTGTGTGTAAGAATGTGTTATGACTCGAGTCTTTACTAATGATATGTTTACCTTCATTTCTTCAATGAATGATGGGAAGCCTCCAATGGTCATGAAAGTCATGAAACCCGATATAAATCCACCACATGCCCCTCTTGCAAAAATAGCGTGAGTATCTGATCCCACGTCGTAGAAGACAGAACCAACACAAACGGATACTGCAATGTATACTAGGATTCGTAACCAGTAGTATCCAAAATCTCTAGTCATGTTTTTGAAGGATCGCTTTGTCAATGTTGTAAATTGCTTCCACATTGTTGCCCCGTTCCCAATGGTTTTCTCAATAGCAAGTTCTTCCTGCAATATATTCTTTCATCACGTATATTGCAAATTATGTTTTTTCTGATGTATATCTTCAATCTAGAATCTAAAAGGCGAATAATCTCTTATTGCCTTTTCTCCATAAAAATACGGTATTATTTAGAAATTATCTAAGTTAGTTGAAAGAAACTTGGTATAAAACTTATCTTTTGTGTTTTAAGATCATATAATATACGCTGCGAAAAGGTCATATAAGATGCTCACAGTTTTTGACAAGTTACGAATTCTAGGTTTTACTCTGGCTGAGGTTTTGGAGTTCCGATACTTCTGAAGAAGCCTTAGTCTGATTTCTGCTGTTGCCAAATTCATCACTGGTTCAGAAACACCTTTTTGGTCCTACCAGCAGAACAAGAATCACGTTAGGCCGTTGATTTTGGAATCCTTTCACATATTTAATCAGGAGAGTCACAAATGCTTTAGTATACTTACTCTTATTCTCTGAGATCCCATCAAATTATTATGCACATCATCAAAGTCTGAATTGATACACCTAAGAAAATGATCAGATGGATTTCTTCTACTAGGGCAAGGAAATCCCGCATCAGCAAAGAACTGCAAACAACAACAAAAAGAGAAAACTGATAATATAACAATCATGCAGCAACATGATATACAATGTGCCTATTATATATTTTGATGTTCTGTACCTCTAATGCCATTTTAGCTTCCCCAAAGTATATTGTTTCACCGCAGGAAAGCAGCAAAAGATCATCAAAGAGCGTAAATACTTCACTGCTCGGCTGATGAATAGAAGAAATAATCGTTCTGCCACTGGCTGCAACATTCTTAAGGCCCTGAATCACGAAAAAAGCAGAGGCGCTATCCAGGCCGCTGGTAGGTTCGTCAAGGCACAGTAGACACGGTTTAGTTATCATCTCCAACGCGATACTTAACCGTTTCTTCTCGCCACCACTTATGCCCCTTAAGTGCCAGTTTCCTATCAGATGATCAGCACAGTCTTGAAGTCCCATTTCAGTTATTGTGCTTTCAACAACCTCGTTTATCTCGTGTTTTGTCGTGTTGCTTGGTAGTCTCAGCATGGCTGAGTATTTGATCGTCTCTCTGACCGTAAGGGTTCCAAGGAATGTGTCTTCTTGAGTTACATAAGCCTGATCATATTCACATCGAACAGAAGTGATATCAGAAAGAGGAAATCACCATGTTTGCTGGGGATAATTTTGAAACTATTAGACATATTAATCTGGTGCTAATAAGTAATAAATAAATCGATTTGTAATCCTGAAGTAAAAGGAGTAATACAATTGAATGAACATTGAGAGACTTTCTTGGATGTTAATTTACAGCATATTAATTGGAGATGGATGCTAGAATTTAGACGTTCCCTATCTAATTCATCTTTCTCGTTGTGTGTCTTTTTTTAGTTTTTTAATTTGCAGCCAACTACTCAACGAGATAACAGCCGATAAAACCAAAACATCTTCCGTCTCACTTTGTGTCTCACTCCCTTTTCCACTTAATCATTCATTATTCATGTATTGTGTAAGAATATGTGTTATAATCACAGGAGAGTCAAAAACACAGAACGCGACGAAAGAGTTATACATAATAGCCCCATTATCCTCCTAAACGAACAAATAACCATGTTCCATCAACACAGAGGTTAATATTATATGTGGATGTGTACATTGTTCTTGCATTTCAAAACTTGATTAGGTAGTAGTTCTTTCCCCATAATCTTTTTTCTTTTCACAAGCCGTCTAACTAACGTCCAGAGTCACACACGACTATCACTGGTATTATGTTCATATTGTAGTCAAGTTTTTAAGGTTTTTTCTTTCTCGTTGAGATTTTAGAGTTCTATGTTAGTCCGGTATTGGTGATGATGTAGTTCTCGTTTTTAATTATGATATATATATTTTTTTAATAATTAAGGTTGACTGTATGTACTAGTATAGCAACTACATGTTTGAAAAAAGACTTACAACAAGACCGTAATCAAGCCTTTTTTTCTTCCCATTGAGAAGAACATCGCCGGTCATGATGACATTTCCTGCAAGCCTGCCTGCAAATTGCATGCAACACATACACTTTAATTAATTGGTATCTAATTTTGTCGCAGGTATTAAATTTAATGCATGAATTAATAATGTTCCCACCAGCTACAGATTACAAACCCATACAGGAAGAGACAAAAACCCAAACATTATCATCCTGAAATTAGTAAGGGATAAATGCATTAAACCCCCTGAACTATACACGTTTTTGCGCTTTCGTCCTTAAACTAATTTAATAAGCGTTTTCCCCCCTAAACTATGCACGTCTGTGCGATTTGCCCCCTGGCCGGAAATTCGGCAAATTCCGGCCATTCTTGGTCGGAATTTTTTCCCTTACCCGACACATATGTGTTGTACTAGATGTATATTAATAGTTGATGACAAAAAGAAGGCGAAAAAACACCTCGAACGGGCATATTCCGGCCAAAATGTGATTTCGTTTTGGCCGGAATATGCCCCGTTCGAGGTGTTTTTTCGCCTTCTTTTTGTCATCAACTACTAATATACATCTAGTACAACACATATGTGTCGGGTAAGGGGAAAAATTCCGGCCAAGAATGGGCAAAAATAGCCGAATTTCCGGCCAGGGGGCAAATCGCACAGACGTGCATAGTTTAGGGGGGGAAAACGCTTATTAAATTAGTTTAAGGACGAAAGCGCAAAAACGTGTATAGTTCAGGGGGTTTAATGCATTTATCCCAATTAGTAATATATATATATATATATACTATCTCTCTTAACTTTCAAATAAAATACCACTTTATATGGCCTTACACTTCACACAATCTTGTTTGTCAATCATGACTCGTATCTTTTGTACCAAATGATATAAATATTTTGGTCCAAATGTATTACGTGTTTTCTCATGTGTACTAAGTCGAGGAAGTAACAGTAGTACACCTATGACAAATTACCAGAAAGAAAAAACCATAGAACACTGAATCCACATTAGTGATTATGACTCGACGACACATGTTAAGGTTGCTGCATCCCATGTAGGAATATTACATTAATTGGCACCAACCACCGCATGTAATCCCATGTGGGACTGTAAAAAAAAAATTAAACTAGTACTATATAAATAACGAAAATATGGCAACGTTGCACTTTAGTTACTGTTGATCAGTGAAAACAGTGGGAATTCAATGCAAGTACAGAACTTGTTCGGGGAACCGAGCCAGTTTTCTTCCAACCTTTAAATTAATTTCTAGGTTAATTAGAAAATATGTCTTAAAGTCTAAAGTCAAAATATATTATTAATGCGCCGCGAATGTCATTATATACTTCCATTTTCTTTTTAGTATAGAAAATAACTTGTATTCATTTTTTAACATAGCGCGAAGCCTACAATTAACTTGTATTTTGATGAGTGAGAACAATTACATGTCTCAAAGTTTTGTTACAATATTGTCGTTTTCTAAGAATTTCTAGAATTGTAGAAGTGCTAGAAATGTGGAGCTGTCTAAAATGTTTCTTTCATGTTTGAAATTCTAGAGTGTCTATGATTATTCAAGATTTACAACAAATTAAACATTGAAATGTTTTTATATATTTAGGCAGTGCTACCTAGATATAGTTTGAAGTTTATACTTCGAGTTTTTTCTTTTAAAAAAACATTAGAATCCTTAAAATGGAAATTCTGGTTTCTTAAATAGGAGGAGAATTTCAAGAATTGATAATCAATCACGCGAGCTCTGCTAATTGGTCAAAAGTCATTTGAGATGCAAAGAAGGCAAAGTGGAAAGATTTTGTCAATCTTTAGCATACTCAATCATATCTCAAATTATAAGGCTATGTTTGGGGAGGAGGAATGAGAGTTAGAGCATCCTGCCACAAGGAGATTTTTCTTGCTTGGTATTTATGGAATGTAACGGGCACTGCTTTAAAAGGAAACGATAGATTCAGGGACTGAAGGTTTACCATATAAAACATGGTTGTGAAAATTGCTATTGTTTAGTAAAAAATGAAGCTTGGTAAGATTTGGAGAAGAGTGTTATAGCCTTATAGGCTATTTTTGGAGGTATAACTTGGTCAAGAAGCTGAGGTAAGAACGTTGTCTCGAATGTAAGAGGTAAAGTTTACAAAGAAGAAGAGAGTTGGAGAGGTGTAAAAGATAGGCAGAAATGTCAAAAATGCCCATTATCTTTTGTCAACTTTACTTTTTGCCCGTTATCTTTTTAAGCTGTCGAAAATGTCCACTATCTTTGCCAAAAACTCATTTATAATTCAATTTTAAAATTTAAAATTTTTAATAACTATTTTTTTTAAAAAACAGTAAAATATAAAAAGTTAAATCTTTATAATTAACTTTATTATTTAAATTTTAAAAATTTACTCTATAATATATTCTTTTATTAAACCTTATTCATTTAAATTTTAAAACTCTATATATAAATCTAATTTCAATAACTTAATTTTTTAAGAATTAAAAAACTTTAAAAAAAAAAGAAAAATGGAAAAATAAAATGGGTCTTCTTCCTCACCCAACCCCCCCCCCCCCCCACCCCCACAAATCCCGTCGGAATGCTTTCACATAATTTTCAATCCTTTTTCAGAAGTGGGAAAATAAAAGGTTTCCGAATTCCAAATGCTATTTGTTTTAACATTATCTTTTATAATATATATATATATATATTCTTAAATATATATGCATATTAATTTATGAGATCGAATTCAAATATATAAGGCAAGATTTACAGTAACTCGTCGCACTCATATCTTATGGTAGTCGACATCTGTATAGGAGAACCTGCATTACATTCAATATACTTAATTAATAGCATGAACGTTAATTAATAGCAATTTGATTTAATATATGGCCCTTTAGCCAATTATGATATTATGAAGTAAAAAGGCTTCTGGTATACAAAATTACTTGTGGGGGGTGGTGCCAGCGGGATTTGTGGGGGTGAGGGGGGTTGGGTGAGGAAGAAGACCCATTTTATTTTTTCATTTTTTTTTTAAAGTTTTTTAATTCTTAAAAAATTAAGTTATTGAAATTAGATTTATATATAAAGTTTTTATAATTTAAATGAATAAAGTTTAATAAAAGAATATATTATAGAGTAAATTTTTAAAATTTAAATAATAAAGTTAATTATAAAGATTTAACTTTTTATATTTTACTGTTTTTTTTTAAAAATAGTTATTAAAAATTTTAAATTTTAAAATAGAATTATAAATGAGTTTTTGGCACAGATAGTGGGCATTTTCGGCAAAGATAGTGGGCATTTTCGGATGAACAGTGAATCGGGCATTTTTGGCAAAGATAGTGGGCATTTTTGGCAGCTTAAAAAGATAACGGGCAAAAAGTAAAGTTGGCAAAAGATAATGGGCATTTTTGACATTTCTGCCTAAAAGATACTTGAATGGAAAAAGAAAAAGAAAAACATATTTTCTAGGGAAGTCTTTATGGAAATTATATCTTCCTTTCCTAAGTATGCTAATTTACTAGGAAAATGAAGTCATTCGAATTTTATTGTACTTAGTATTAATTTATTTTAATATCATAAGTATATTTTAAATCTTGTACCGATCTAAAGAATATTTTAAAAAAAAACTCCATTTAATTTGTGTTATTTTGAAGTTCCAAATTCTCTACAACTTTAATTATTCTAAATTTGAAGAATACTATGATGACATGGTTTAATTATTTTAAATCACGAGTGTTATTAATATATTCGGGACCGCAACGTGGATATTTTCAGCCGTTTTATTATCCAATGCCATTGAAATTAATAAATATAATTATTTTTTTAGAACAAACAACCTTGATTAGATTTTTTTACATATATTAATCCTAGTCACAATTTTCTTGAACAAAGTTTGATAGACAATATAACCGTTATTATTCTTCGGAGTGATATTTAGAGTTTGAATTTGAAGTCTTAAACTTTATGTTGGTGTAAAGATTAACGTTTTGAAATTTGGCTAAATTCTTCTCCCCCGCTTTGTTAAAAGAAATATGAAAAGTTAACAATTTGAGTGTTATATTTTTCACCTATTTTGTAGGAGAAAAATCAAGAACATTTTTCATATATGATTTCCTAGAAGTTATTGAATTGACAAACATTTGGAAAATATTTTCCTAGTAGGGCAACTCAAGAGTGCCATCAATGTTCAACTTGTGTGTACACATGTAGGTCATTTATGTTATCATATAAGGTGGATGATGGTGAGTGTCAATGGGCTTGTTATTAGTTCTTATTGCGTACTGAAAACTTCTTTTTTCCTTCACAAAGGAGCCTTGTGCGACGAGGGTCGTCGAGCCTTCCACTATGCGCATAGTGGATATCTAGTGTATTTATAGGAGAGACTAGAGGGTGGTTGGCGTTGGAGCGTAGATAGAATTGTGTTTAATGGTCATGAAGTGTGTAAATGCCTTTATGACTGCATGTGGGTGCAGAGTTTGATGAGGAGGTGGAGACGACAACCGAGAGATGTGAGAGAGCAGCACGACAATGCTCAAGTCACATGTTGGGGACCGATGTTTAGGAATAGTAGGATCGTATGAGGCGTAGGGTTCAAGTCTTGAAGTCTGGGGGGTTAGCATTGCTTTGGGTGGGGTGTGTTCGTGGGAAAAATTATCTACATATTCCTACGTTCAAGGGTAATTCTTTTGTACACCATCACTATGGTTATTCCAATAAAAAAAACTAGAAAAAATCAATTAATTTTTCTTTTTTCATTTAGATTATGTCTTGACTCAAAACTTGTTAAAAAGACCACTAGGGATCGGTTTACTTGGGTCACCCTTAGTGAGTATAGTGTCCGTTCCCTCCCTAAAAACCTAGCAAGCTTTTCTTTTTTGTGTTTGCTTACCAACATAAAAACACCCTTTTATCACCGTATTAGGAGTAGTTTGTTGTTTCATTTGGTAGTTATCAATACAAATATTTTGACGAAGACCAAAACTCCCTTAAAAGTAGTTCCTATTTTAAAGACAAAAATACTCATAGAAGTGTTAAGTTTTACATGTAGGGTTTGTGTAAAACATAAAGGTCTTCAACTATCCCTCCATCCCTAATAAGCTTTCTCCCCAAATACCACATTCGCGTGAAATGGGTATGAAGCGGGCTTTGTGAATCAAGCTACAAAGTGAAGAAACAAGACCAAGTTGAAAGAATGTTTAAAAGAAAAAAAGCAAGTTCCCTAAAAGTTAGCCTTTATGTATAAACGTAAACAATTTCGAACAAACCCCATTTTATACGCCAAATATGGTGATTACCTTAATTTGAAGAACCTCCCTCATTTGGTTTGAAAATGGTGAAATGGGTTTACAAGGAAGAGATGATTGTTAAACTCTAGTTTTGGTTGGTTGGTGTGAGAATTAATGGCCAAAATGGGGTAAAGTAGAATGTGTGGTTGGAGAAAGATGTAATGAGGGTATAAGGGTAAATGTGTTTTTTTCGTTTCTTTGAAAAGCACAAGGATATAGATGTAATTCAACAAAAAACTAATACCCTCACTAAAGGTGCCACCTAGGATTAGTGTAGGGCCTCATTCACTAACCATGGTGGAAAGCAAACACAAAATACCCTCAATAACGTTTTTAGTGGGAGATATCTACCAAAGCAAACGAGTCCCTAATATATATCAAAAGTATAAACATTGTGGGTATGGTTTTAACTTTTCCTTTTTCATTTTAAGTTAGTTTTCCTTGCAAATAGTATTTTGTTGAGAGAATAAAGTAAAGTAAAAATAGAAAGGTTGTCTTCCACCTTTTGGCCTGTTACACTCTGGAACCGGCCTCCCCGCAACTTAACCGCCCCCCTTAGACTCCCTTATTTTCTTATTTTGGTCATAATTTTTTACATTTTAATTGATAAATTGTATTTTTAGATGTTTATGTAAATTATTTGTGCATGCTTTTTCTTTCATTATAATTTAACATTGTAAGGTTGTTTTTGTAACAAGAAGGGTAAAGTTGTCGATCCTAATAAAATGAATGATTAAAATGGAATAGCTCTATTTTTACTTATTCATAAAAAACAAGAATAACAAAATCCTTATAAGCAGATGATATAGCATTGGGAATTATTTCATTATCATTAGTTATATCCAACTTTAATTCAACATATTGTTATGATTGTTTTGTTTGAAGTTGTTTTCGATTATTTATTCTCATGTTTTTAGCACTAGTTTTGACGCGTAAATTCTACAATTTTACAACTTGAACCCGGTTGCATTCCAGTAAGGTGTGCATATTGCGTTTCTTAAGGTAATTTCATTAACCATGAAAACAAAGAATATAGTTTGTCTTAAAACTAAATGTATTGGTTTTATGTCACAAATATCTCCTTACAGTTTCATTTTGATATTTAGTTCATCCAAAACTGGCTAGAATTTAAGAAGCATTACTTTTAAATAGTATGGATCAATGAGTTTGAGATTATAACCATATTTGCAATGTAAATTTGTTCATTATAACTAGGCTAAGTAGTCTCCCAAACGTTATTTACTTACCGCATAATCATAATTACAATACTAAGATAAAGTTACCATTGCTAAACAAAGAGAGTTTAGGCATAATAGACTTATACTTCGTAGAACCTCTGATTGATTCCAGTGTGAAACTTCAAGTTTGCTACTCTGTTGAACCTCCAATTGGACTCCTCTGTTGAACTTCCAGTTGGCTTCTTTGTAAAACATCTTAACTCACTCCAAATATTTTGTGTGTGAATTAAAATTTGCTTAATGAGAAGCAAGTGGGATTAATCCCAAAATTGTGATAGAATTTTATTTAATCAAATAAATAAAATTCATGGTTAAATATTCATATTTATTTTGAATATGTGAATTAAGTCACACACTTAATGTGGTCAAAAACATTTGAATGAATTCAAATGGTTTGAATGACAAGAGTAAATTATCACCTTAATGTATTGTGATGGTTTCATGTTTCCTCTACTATAAATAGGGGCCCCTCTAGTCTTGTGAAAGGCATCCAAATCCAAGCATCCTAAACACAAAATATTTTTGCATACTCATAGCATAAATATTTCCTTTTTGTGAGTTTTGCAAATACGATTCGAGTCCGATTTGAGAAGGTAGTATTGTCCTTCACTTACTACCTTATTGTGTGAGAACGTTGTACCTTGGGAGGTCGTTTCCCACGGAGGGCTTGAAGGGTAGACAGGAAAATTGATCTTAAGGGGAGAGGGCTAAGCCTTCGACTCGTCCTATGCTTCAACGGAATTTTTCTGACTCGTCTAATCCACTCCAAGGATTTTTCAACAGTTGCTGACAGGTCAAATTTTATCTTATTGCCTATTATCTGTTTAATTATATATACGTTATTGTTTAATTTTATGTTGTTATGATTCTAGAAATATAATCAAGTTTATGTATATGTTTATATTTATAATTTCACATGTTTATGTGCAGCACGTACCCAACAAGAGACATGTCCAAATTTGGGATATTTGGTTCTTATATCTAGCTTAAAAAAGAAACCAATGCTACTTCTCGACAATCCATTTTATTTCATGTAGGCTTTTAGGTTTCGTATGACATCAATCTATTGTTTTTGGTCCTCTTTGTGCACTTTTGTTATGTTTCAAGTTGAGAATTTCAACACGTTGGACTAGTGCCTCTAGCGGTGTTCGTTTTACATGATTGTGCCATCGTAAGCAATTTTCATGCACTTTCTCATCGATGAGTGCCACAACTAATTTACGGCGAATATCTTCATTTCTTGTGTATTATCTGATCCGTTACAAATTTATTGCATGTTTTATTCTGCGAATTTAATTGCAAAAATGTTTAAGTGTAACTGCTGAGGATCGAACCCGAGTCCCTCTGTTTGCCAGCAGTTGTCTTTACTACTTGAGCGTTACGGATCTTGTGTGTTAAGTTGTTCGGTTACGTATTTTAATACATGCTAAAATTCAGTTGTTGATTTATTGTTGAGCATGTTATTTATCAAAACTGTTCGAGGTGGGAATCGAACGCGTGACATCTGACTCATTTACTTAAAGTCTTACCGTTTTACCATTGAAATTATTGAGGATTAAATGGTCGGTTTCTTTTATTTGGTGTGTATTATTACTGCTGCGTTAAAACGTGTAAAACGTTACACAACTGAGTTTCGAACTCATGACCTTTGCCTCAGTAATTTGAGCCTTAACCGCTGGGTCAGATTTTAATTGTTAATAAATGCATGCGTTATTTGTAATTTAAGTAACGTGCGGCAGTTTATTATTTGAGTTATATGTTAAAATATCCATGCAATATATTTAAATTTAATATTCTGAGTAGATGCAATTTAAATATGTGATTATATGTTGAGCATGATTATGTGATTAGTGAAAATAATTGCAATTGAGATATGTGGAAATATATAAAATTGCAAGTGTGCCATATGAAGACTTTAAATAATTCTAAGTGTGAGACTTGTGAATTATTTGGAGATATAATTAGTGAGAGCACTAAGAACAATGACGCAAGCATTGATACCTTCCCAATAGCGAGCGACGTTGAGGTTGTCATGATAAATCAAAGTGCTAACGGTATTGAGACTGTAGTACCGGTTTTGAGAACCACTATGTCATATTCTCAAAAAATAATTCTAAGTATTGAGACTTGTGAATTATTCGGAGGAAATTAAACTAATTCTAAGTATTGAGACTTGTGAATTATTTGAAAAAAATTCATAATGAGAATAATTCTAAGTATTGAGACTTGTGAATTATTCGAAAAGAAATTCAAAATGAAAATAATTCTAAGTATTGAGACTTGTGAATTATTCGAAGATATTCTAAGTGAGAATATTTATACAGACGGTTCTGTCGCAGAAAGGTGGAGTGTAAGCGGACTTGTTCCTCCACTGGCCTGTGAACCTAATATTATGTCGCAGAAAGGTGGACTTTAAAGAGGTTTTGTCCCTCCACTGGCCTGAGAATATCTGTATAAATAGTTCGTTTGAGAATTCTCAACGATACTAATAAAATTAATTGTGTGGATTATTTAATTAGTTATGGCGGCTGAAAATTCAAACAATAACTCGAACGAATGGTAGGTAGACATTGGGGCTACTCGACCACATCTGCGCGAACAAGTGGATGTTCACGGCCTATCAACTTGTGGAGAACAAGCAGTGTTTCTTGGGAAACTCTGCAATCTCAAAAGTTGAAGGCAGGGGAACGGTTGTGCTAAAGAGGACCTCGGAGAAAGGGTTGACCCTGAACGAGGTGCTTCATGTTCCAAAGATTCACACAAATCTAATATGTCGTACAATGTTGAACTAGAAATGGTTCACACTTGTCTTTGAGTCAGACAAGGTTATCCTGTTTAAGGGCGGAACCTTTGTAGAAAAGAGATATGAGTCTAAGAATCTTTTAAGATGTTTGTTATGACCATGTCGCCCAAGGGTGAGGCTAGTACTGAGGCTATTGTTCAAATTTGATGTAGTAACAAGTCTCGTGTGAGGAGACTAGTTTTAAGAATAAATGTAATCGAAGTTGCATGTGAGACAAATATTATATATAAGTTATTTCGATTATTTGTGACGTCTTTATGACATGGGAAAATAATACAAGTGCGAGACTTGTATATTGTGTGTGTGTATATATATATATATATTATAGTTGTGAGAAATACAAGTGTGAGACTTGTATAATATATATATATATATATATATATATATATTTGTAGAAAATAAAAACAAGTGCGAAGACTTGTATTTTATTATATATATATATATGTGTGTGTTTGAAATATTTGGAATTGAGTCCAAATATAAGTGTGTAAATTAAATTGCTTAGTGAGAAGCAAGTGAGATTTAATACTATTTATTTTACTAAATAGATTAAATATTCAGATTTATTTGATGTAAGACGCGAAGTACGCAAACAAAATAAATTCTGAAATAAGTAATTTCTTTAAGGCTAGAGACATTTGTTTTTCTTGAGGAAAAGAAAGAAATGTGGGGGCTTGAAGAAGAAAGTGTTGGTTAAGATTATTCCAAACTTTTAAGTTGAATAATAATCATAATATTTCCTGAATACTTTAAGAGGTTAAAGAAAATATTGGAGGCGATTGACGAAAGGTCTAGCGAGAGACTAAGTAGCAAATTCATCGAGGGAAACGGGAATTGAGCCCACCTAAAGACATCACCCCATGATGGCAACCCTACCTGAATTGTAAACCCCAATTTGCAGGTTCAAAGGGACAACCGAATTGTGGGGGCGAGTCGAACAAAGCACTCGGGAAATCGAGTTCCCAACCCATTTCTATGATGAAAGAGTGATGGACCTATATAGGTTAAGGAGAACTTGAGGTTCTAATAATCCTTATGTCTTGTGACACAAGCGGGGTATTACAGGATACCCTTAATGAGAGATCACCTATGTCGAATGTGAAGGGGCCGCTTCGTTGAGATGAGTTAAAGGGCTAAATCTCTAGCGCATTCGATGAAAATCGCCAAGGCAGTCCAGGGCCAAAACGGACAACAACGAGGACCAATATGGTATTGGAATGAGTTGTGTGAGTACCATTGTCTTGGTATACACAAAACGCCGAACAGTTCAAGGCATCACGTCCACTGGTTGGCAAGTATATCCGATGGTACTTCACTAAGGAAGGTTCAAGGCCGAAAACCACCTATCCTGATGCAACAAGTTCCGGCAGAACTCTGAAATTGCATTTAGCATTGTTAGGCTCACGTGCATTAAGCCAATTACATTCATGTGGGGGATTGTTGGAGATATTTGGAATTGGGTCCAAATATTTTGTGTGTGAATTAAAATTTGCTTAATGAGAAGCAAGTGGGATTAATCCCAAAACTGTGATAGAATTTTATTTAATCAAATAAATAAAATTCATGGTTAAATATTCATATTTATTTTGAATATGTGAATTAAGTCACACACTTAATGTGGTCAAAAACATTTAAATGAATTCAAATGGTTTGAATGACAAGAGTAAATTATCCCCTTAATGTATTGTGATGGTTACATGTTTCCTCAACTATAAATAGGGGCCCCTCTAGTCTTGTGAAAGACATCCAAATCCAAGCATCCTAAACACAAAATATTTTTGCATACTCATAGCATAAACATTTCCTTTTTCTGAGTTCTGCAAATACGATTCGAGTCCGATTTGAGAAGGTAGTATTGTCCTTCACTTACTACATTATTGTGTGAGGACGTTGTACTTTGGGAGGTCGTTTCCCACGGAGGGCTTGAAGGGTAGCCGGGAAAATTGATCTTAAGGGGAGAGGGCTAAGCCTTCGACTCGTCCTATGCTTCAACGGGATTTTTCTGACTCGTCTAATCCACTCAAAGGATTTTCCTACAGTTGCTGACAAAATTTTATCTTATTGTCTATTATCTGTTTAATTACATATACGTTATTGTTTAATTTTATGTTGTTATGATTCTAGATATATAATCAAGTTTATGTATATGTTTATATTTATAATTTCACATGTTTATGTGCAGCACGTACCCAACAAGAGACATGCCCAAATTTGGGATATTTGGTTCTTATATCTAGCTTAAAAAAGAAACCAATGCTACTTCTCGACAATCCATTTTATTTCATGTAGGCTTTTAGGTTTCGTATGACATCAATCTATTTTTTTTGGTCCTCTTTGTGCACTTTTGTTATGTTTCAAGTTGAGAATTTCAACACGTTGGACTAGTGCCTCTAGCGGTGTTCGTTATACATGATTGTACCATCGTAAGAAATTTTCATGCACTTTCTCATCGATGAGTGCCACAACTAATTTACGGCGAATATCTTCATTTCTTGCTATATTTCTCCTTGTGTTACCATAAGTTCACGATACCATTTGTATTTAAGGTACGCTCACATATTGCTTCACAACGTAACATTTAGAGCCATAAATTCGTGCATGCCTAATAGCACTTCGATAAAATTTTCCGTATTGTTTTAGCAGAATTCATGATCGCACATAATTCTTATAGTACTCTTGCATCTCATCGGGCCTGTTTGAATGCGATGTTTAACTTCACAACTTATTTTTTCTGTCATTTCGAAGTGTAAAGCCTCTATATCGAAATTGTGGGCTTCTCGATTTTGACCATCCAACATGACCGTGCAATTACCATTGCTTCTTTGTTTGCACTCGGGATACTTTTTTTTTGTTGGATGGAGTTGAAAACCTTGAGATTCCAAAGTTTGTCTCCACATCTCTAGTTTGTTGTTTAACCCCTACCCTCATCTCGTCAAATAGGATTTGACTATATTGTTTAATGTGATAGCTTGTGTGACTTCATCTATCACATTGACGAACAAAAATAGCCCAAAGTCATTCCAGTTATAGTTAAACAATAGAGCAAATAATTATGTCATAACTAAGTGAAAAAGGTTTAGAGATTATAACAAAAGAAAATAACTATGCCATAGTTTATAGACAAGGGTTAAGAGGTAATTATAGGTTTTGATCTTCAAAGGAGCTCTAACCTCCCTTTTCGAAACTAGAATCAAAGCAGTCGAAAATGTCAATTATTCTATCTATTGGAGAAATATATTAGAGGACTTGATGGCGATCGTGTGAAACGGAACACATGTTTGTAGTAAATGGAATTCACAATTTGGGAACTGTTCAGTGAAAGGGAACTCTCACTGATTTCATTGGGATTGGCTGATGCCATTAGGTAGTGTTGTTTAAAACTTGATTGAGCTAATTTAACCTCCAAGTGCCCTTTGGCTACTCCAATGGGATTAATTTCTTTGTGAGTTACATCCCATAATTTGGACCTACGCTCCGAGCGCAAGAAATATGTCTTTGATGCTCTAACCCGTTGAGCGCAAGAAAGCAGTTTGCGCAATCTCAGTAAATCGATCATAATTCATAACTCTCTCTAGGAATTTTGAAATGACCTCCCGTTTGTTTCATTTCAAGGAGGACTCGTAGATCTTTCCAACCATATATGTGATGCCTTCTGGTATTTCCCAATCATAGTGGTTTTACGTATGAAGTTGAGCTTCTTGCTGGATTGAATGCTGAAATCTTATCTCACGGATTTGGGGTTGGTTTTGCTTATCTTTGGTTTTAAATCTTGGTATTTTGCTTGGAAATAGGTTGATTATCCTCATTTATAAGATTGTAGAAGCTTGGTCACTTTCTTTAGATTCGCGCTATAGTGTTAGTTTCGCAAACCTCTTGGAACGGTCTTCGGATCTTCCTTGCTTAGGTTTGGATTCTAACACCTTGTGTTGATCTTTGGATTGTTTGGTTGCTTTCCACTGTTCTTTGCAGATCTTTACGTTCTTCTCTTGTGTATTCTTGAGGTCTTCTTGGGGTTTTGGTGTCGTTATTGGCCTTTATTTCGTCATGGTTGCACTAGGCTCGCTTTTTCGCGACCGCTACTTTTTCTGGCCAAACTGCCACCGCGCCACCTCTGATCATCGCCGCTATCACCACATCTCCTCTATACATCCCCCTTGGGCGTGCTGATCCTTTAAGAGGAGGTATGTGCTTGATTTTCGTTGCATTTACTAGCCACCTTTAGGTAGGGGACAAGTGTGACCACCATTAAGTGTGGTGTATTCTCATTCAATCTTTGGTCTTGCACATGGCTCATCAAGCCTTAGTCAACAATAAAGGCTCAGGTGGTGGTGCTCCAAAAGCTTCCACACAATCGCCGGAGACCGACGCGGTCGAGATGGGACCCACTTTGCCGGCCAAAGTCCTTTCGAGTGAGTTGAACGTTGTGGATTCCTTACTGCCATTGGATTCAATGAAACATGTCTCAAATCTTGTTAACAACACGGTGACAGCCTCTACGGTACGTGGTAAAAGTTTTTTTCCGACTATTTCATCCAACTTTATAGCTCGACGTAATCTTGTACCTTTAGCACCGTTGGTTAAAGAAAATGAGTCCGTTGCCAAGGCTATTCCTTCCAACGTAGTACCTATGAATCCACGACCATATCAATTACGTCGACCTTTGAAAGGTATGTCTTTTGCTCAAGTTGCTAATCCTAGTCGGAATTAAACGATCTCTTGTTGATGATATGTCGATTGTGTTGAAAAAGTTTCATACTCTCAAAGGTAAATCAATGATATTATTCGAAGAAAACGAGATAAAAGAGCTTGAAGATTTGTTTGAACTTGGTGCTTATTATCCTTTTTTCGATTGTGAAATCGAATTATATGTTTATGCATCGCATCATTAAGAGATTTGCTCTGAAAGGCACGTATACTATCGGCCCGATTGGTCCTCTTCACGTTATGCTTAAACTTGAAAAATAAGAGGATTACACGAGGCTTTGTATGAAAAGATCCTTAGATTTTCTAGGTGTCTCGGCAAAGGTTTTCAAATGGATACCTTCTTTTACACCGGATTCAGAACCGCCAATTGCGGCAGTTTGGATTGGATTGCCGAATCTGAACTTGAGGTATTGTGAACGCATCACTCTTATGTCTTTTGGTCATTATTTTGGCAGACCACTGAGGTTAGACGAGGGTGCTATCACTTTGTCTCGTCCTGACTACCCTCGTATCTGTGTTGAAGTGAATCTTTTGGAACCAATATGGGAGAAAATTGAATGGGGTGTTCAAGTTGGTGATAAAGTAACTTACGTCAAATATAAAGTTATTTATGAAAACTTTTCCAATTACTGTCAGAAATGTTAACGGTTGGGTCATGTTATTGAAAAATATGGTGTTGAGAAATCTGAGAAAAAATCCGTACAAATTGCTAAAGTGCCTATGGAAAAAGAAGATCCTCAAGGACCAATCAAAGTTTGGATACCGGTTTGTAGCAAGCAAGATGCTTCCTCAAGTAGTCTTACTAAGTCGGTTGATTGTGTTAAGGTTAGTAACATTGATAAAGTGCCTATTGAAAAAGAGGAGCCCAAAGGAGCAAATCCTTCCTCCCCGGTTAAAGCCTTGTCACGAGGTAATGATAACTCTTTCCATGCTCTTATATTAATGAAGAACATGATGCATGGGTTGATTGTGCAGAGGTTATTAATGTGGATGCCCTTTCGCCTAAGGGTGCAAGCTTAGTTGATAAGGGTAAGGCGATTTTGGTTTCTAACGTTATTGATCATTTGAATCTCGTTGGAGATAACTTGGTTATTGAAGAATTGGGTACTTCAGCTAAAGAATTGGTTGAGTGCATGATGATATTATTGCTGTTGGGGATAATTTGCTTATTGTTGAGTCGGGTACCTCGGGAAAAGGTTTGTCCTCTAGTGCTTCTATGGATGGTGTTTTTAAGAATGTGATTGATTCTCGGGGTGAACGTTTTGACTCGAAATGTAAAGACATCTTGGCAAAGATGCCACAATGGATGATGAGATGATCCAGGACTCCACTGATGATTGGGGTCCTAACTCGGATTCAGAGTACTCCAGAAAGCATCAGCTTGTTTTGCCAAGTCTTCGCGATAACACTGAAATTAATTATGGTGATGATGAAAGTGAATACCCATTGCTGATGATATATAATTAAAGGTCGTAACCTTCGAAGCCGTGGGGGATCTTCTACACGTCGGGGTTTATCTTGATTATATGAAGTCATGCTATGTCCATAAGATGTTTATGTTAATTTCATTTAAATAGTATAATGTTATGCCATTTTTGTATGGCTCGCTTTTGCTACTCGGATCAAGTGTTTAGACCCGTAACTTTATTTTTTCTTATTCTCGGTCAGGGTCTTTGGTACTACATCCTGACCGCACTTGTATAATACCTTATATTATTATAATAAAACCTTTACTTCTCTCCTTATTCTTATTTTTTTCTATAAAACATACTTTAACTTATTTATAAGGGTTTTTGGCACATCACCCCCTGTAATGTGCAAAAGAGGCGCATTACCCCCTGTAAAAAATAAATAGGAATATTACCTCATTGTAATCTTAGAATGGTGCATAATAATACCTCCTTATGTAAGAATGCGCGTTTCTCACGTGCCAAAAATTTATAGTCGGATTACCTTTGTTTTTAAAATTTCATTTGAAAATCATTTTTTTAATAATTATTTTGATTTTAAATTACAAAAAAAAATGATATATATTAACTTTCATGCATTTTCGTCTCAATTATTATACAAATTGGCGTAGGCGAATATGCTTAACCATCTTATAGATATGTGTAAATTAAAATATATTAATATTGTCTTTTGTTAATTTATATTGAACAAATATTTTTTGAACATGTTTCATACACATCTAAACTTGTAGTTTTTGTCTTTATTCCTTTTTCTACTTTTAATATTAACATATATGTTTTCTAAACATAAATATACAGAAGCCCTACGTTAGCGTCAATGGCTTACCCCCTCTTCCCCCGCCTTTAGGCACGTGAAATGCCCTACATTACACCCTACATGTTTAACAACTAAATCTCAACGGCTAAGTCGTGTGATTCACCAACTCAATTTGGACCTTCTATCTTTTTTGACCGAATGACGCGACACGACTTGGTTTCAGTGTTCTAAAAGGCGAAGGCGTAAGGTATGGCGTTTTATGTTCCTAGTGGTGAGGGCGTAAGCCCTGAGGCGCAGGGCGTAAGCCTCGTGAGTTTAATTTATTTATTTTTGCTAGAAAAGGAGAAAAAAGGTCGTTACACCATGTCCGTTAGGTACAAAATAGAAATAAAAGACGGTAGATTATCCCACATAATTTCTACGCTGCTAGAATCAATGTTAAATTTCCCAAGCTTGTCCGCAACTTTATTCTTCTCTCGTGGTATCCAAGCAACCCAAACATCCCATGGAAGGCGCAATAGTGTGCAACACTCTTTGATCAAATTCACAAGCACCGATCCGGCTTCAACCGTATTCGTTAGCCCCTTATAGGCCATAAGGCAGTCTGTCTCCAAAATTACATGGTGATAACGCCTGTCCCAAGCTAGTGTGAGGCTCTTCTTTATCGCTTCAAGTTCCGCTTCATCAATTGTTGGAGAAGTAAGAAACTTAAACCCCCACTCCCATCAGCCGTCCGCCTTTCGCATTACTCCCGCGCCATAGCCTCGGTTTTCATCTGCGACTACTCCCCCATCCGTGTTAAGTTTCACCTAACCTTCCTCGGGATTTTTCCACCTCTTCTTGGCCGAATTTAAGCGCCCTCTTCTTCATCCCCCTCGCAACTCGTCACTTCGGAGTTTAATTTGAAGTACACACTCTTTAGTTGTATCCATACAATTCTTGAACACTTTTTTGTTCCTATTTTTCCAAATCACCCAAAGTCCCGCCCCAAAAACAAACCTCCAATCCTCTTTGCTTGCAATATTGTTCTCCATGGTTTTGCACAGCGCCGCCTCCTTAAGCCATCCTTCATCTGTTAATGCATTAAATCTTGCAACCTCTTCCACCGCAACAACTTTCAGCCAAATCCCTTTCGCCATCCTACAATGTCGCAGCATATGCACGACGCTTTCCTCCCTCTCGAGCACACCGGGCATAAATTCGTAGTTGGGATCCCCATAATTCTGCGCATGACGTTAGTTGCCAAACGTTCTTGAGTTGCGAGCCAAAGAAAGTGCAACAACTTGTTGCTAATATCCAGCCCTCAAATCCACTTCGTGTCCACGTGTGTGTGACTATCAGCCGCTGTCATGCTCAACAAAGGCCTTATACGCAGATTGGCAAGAAAATTCACCATTCGAACTCGCGCTCCAAATTATTCTATCCTCTCCATACTTCAACACGACTCGGAACCCCAATACTTCAGTCCTTACGTCTTCCGGAATTAACGACCGAAGTCGTTCTAGCGCCCAATTTCTAGCATCATTCAGCAGGTCACGTGAAGTATAATCCTCATCTCGTGGATCAATGAGACAACTTTCCTCACACAATCTCTTTCCGCCCAACCAATTATCATACCAAAAATGAATGCCCCGCCCGTTTTCTATCTTCCAACGAATGAAGGGTTCCATTCGCGCCACACAATGCATTAATCCCTTCCACGTCGCGCTGTCCGTCGGCCGCGATGTATAATCCGTGATGCGCTTATTATGAAGATATTTAGTTATCACTAGTTCGCTCCAAACCGTTACCTCACCACGCAAAATTCTCCATGCTAGCTTTGCGAGTAATGCCGCGTTGCTTGTTCGTGTAACCCTAAGTTCGAGACCCCCCTCACTCTTCAGCTTTATGACGCGTGGCCACCCCACGAGGTGTAATTTATGCTTGGTCACATCCGATGACCACAAGAAATGACGGTTGAGGCGATCAAATTGATCAAAAATATTTTACAAGGCTTGCATATTGTACACCGGAAATGCGGATGATACTGATTGTATAAGCGTCGCACGTCCCGCAATAGTGAGCGTTCGACTTTTTCAATCCGTGAAGCGCGCCATGATTCGATCTATGGTAGTGGCGAAGTCAGCCCTCGTGATGCGGCCGTGAATCAATGGAACTCCGAGATATCGTCCAAGATTATGCGTTTGCCCGAACCCAAGTAGCGCACTCAAACAATTCTTGAATCCCGCTCTGCCCCGTTTCCAAAAGAACACCTTAGACTTGTGATTGCTTAATTTCAACCCCGAGGCCGTGCAAAATCTGTCTAGTACCCCACGGATTGCCTTAGTCGTACTCTTCGTAGCTCGCCCCATGAGCACTATGTCATTCGCAAAAAATAAATGGGATAGCAGCGGGCCCCCTACACGAAACTAATGGTTACCACGAACCCTTGTCTACCTCCACTTGAATTAAATAGGCGAGTCTCTCTACGCAAAGGACGAAGAGGTAAGGCGATAACGGATCGCCTTGTAGGAGGCCGCATGCGTGTGGGAAGGAGTCGAGAGGGGTGCCGTTCCATAAGACACGCATTGAGGCATTACGAACACAGTACATAATAAGCTCGATCGTCTCCCCCAGAAACTCAAAAGCGTGCAAGGTTTCTTCTAAATAATCCCAATTAATCTTGTCGTATGCCTTCTCCAAGTCGAACTTCATAATCATGCATCCCACTTTGTTGTTTTTCTTTCCCCAGATCGAATGGAGCACCTCTTGAAGGAGAAAAATATTATCTTGCGTGCTTCTACCTTTAATAAAACTCGTTTGAGTTGGGGAGATAATATTGGGCATAATCCCTCGGAGTCGTGATGTTATACTCTTCGTGATGAATTTGTATAGCACATTGCACAATGCTATGGGCCGAAATTGTGTGATATTTTCCGGTTGCTGCGTTTTGGGGATAAGGCAAACAAACGCCTTGCATAGCTTGGGATCAAACCGCCTGTCTCTGTAAACTTTGCGCGCAAACGACCCGACGGATTGCTGGATGACCTCCCAGCTTTTCTGATAAAACACGGCCTGTAGGCCGTCGGGCCCTGGTGCCTTGAACGGATTCATGGAGAACATTACTTCCTTCACTTCTGAGTCCTCAAGTAGCGCTATCAGCAGCTCACGGTCATCAGGATTCAATATCGTTTGCTGTTGCGATACCACGAGACGTGCTGGGCCGTGCGTGGCTGAATTCTCCGAACTACCTGTGAATAATTCCTCAAAATAGCCCTTAACATGCGGTTTGAGTGCTGCTTCATCCGTCGTCCATACTCCTTCAATTTTGAGTGCTTTGATCTCATTCCGTTTCCGACGCACCATTGTGGAGCGATGAAAATATTTTGTATTCCTATCACCATCCCTAATCCACTTCACCGTCGACTTTTGAAACCAAAATATCTCCTCTTGCCTTAGGACGTCATTATAATCCGTGATGAGTTGCCGTTCCAAATTAATCAAAGCCGCACTTGTACGTCTCGCCAACGCTCTCTATACCCCGTTAATGCGAGCCATCAATTTTTTCTTCTTTTAATAAATATTACCAAACCTCATTTTATTCCACGGTTCAAGAACGTGCGGCACCTCCCTCATGGCCGTAAGAATGTACGTGTGCGACTCCCAAATATCTCTGATCAACGGTAAACACTCGGGATGGTGGAACCATGCTGCCTCGAATTTAAAAGGTCGTATTCCCGTCGTTCCGCGTGATCCATGGTTGTCCATGATGATCAGATGGTGATCCGAGTGTACCTTAGGAAGGTGCAGGAGGTTGTGGTTCGGAAAGAGGTCCATCCAGGCCTTGTTCGCAAGCGCACGGTCCAAACGAGCTTGGATTAACTCGCCGTTGTCACGTTTATTCGTCCAGGTAAACGGTGTCCCTCTAAACCCTGTATCTGTGAAGCCACACCTTTCTAAAAACCCGTGGAAGAAATTTAATCGACTGAGGGATCTTGTGTTACCTACCGATTTCTCGTGAGAAAAACTGACTTCGTTGAAATCTCCCATGAATAGCCACGGTAAGGTTGATCCGTTAGCAATGGTTGCCATTCTATCAAACACACGTACCTTAGCAGCACGACTGGGTTGGGCATAGACACCCGATAATCGCCATTGCTCGCGTAAATTTGGATTGATGATGGCATGAATAGCTTGGTCCTCTACTGACACAATCTCAACATTCACTTCCACCTCATTCCATAACATCCACACCCCGCCTATCATACCCGAGGTAGGCGCAAGAATGAGATTAGTAAATCCCAACCGAGGTGCAATTTCATGCACCATATCCTCACTCACGCACGCGCGTTTCCAACACAAATACAACTGATGGTTTGTGTGAACGAACAAGCTCACAGAAATTTCTCCGAAAATCAACATGCCCCGCTTCTTGACATTTCCACGATTTTATCTTCATATTAACTAGATGCGCATGATAGGGTTCGATGGGGTAGTCAATCTCGGACCCCCTCCATGGCGCAATAATCTCCCGACCCATCTCCATCGCTACGGCTACCTGTCGGCTGTTTTCCCATTGACTCGGACTCGTCACCTGCCACCAAGCTGAGGCATTGTCCTCGCGTTGTGTGCGATAAGTCGATATCTCTATCTCCCAAAAGCTGCATGGGATCACTAATATATCCACCACGCAATCCTCCAGTGCTATACGTGAGATTCTCGTCGATCCTTGATAAACCTCCCGTTGTGTCTCTGCCTCGTAAAGCTCCAGTTCACCCAACAGCAAGTCATCCATCCATATCCCCCCATTCTCAGTGTTGTTCAAATTGTTTGTTTCCTGAGTTTCAATAGTCGCGGCCCTCTGGTCGGAATATAGAGATAACGAATTAAATTTATTTGCACTCCTGTTGGGACTCTTAGTACTGACCTTCAACCCTTCCTTTTTTTGGGTAACTTTCCTTGCATGAGACTTTCCCTATCCAACTAGAAGTGTTCGGCAAATCCTGGGAGGAATGTGAGAAGCGCGGTTCACCTTCTAACGGAACTTGGCTGCCTTTCGAACCTTGAGAGGGTTGGTACACTTCGCCCCGCTATAAAATAACGGGTAGCGACATTTGTTTCCCGGGTTTTCCTTGCGTACTTCCCTTCTGGATATGCTTGAAACCTTCATTCAGTCGCCAAACTCACCCTTTTGAGTTTTTTCGATCAACTAGTCCGCTCTCTCTTGAATCCCTTTTGGGGGAGAGCTTGCGGTAGCCCGTTCTATTGCTGGTGGAGGTTCAGCCACGACCAAGTTGCATTTATCCTCAATATGTCCTACTTTCCCGCACTTGAAGCATAAAGTGGGCAAATTTTCATAAACAATTTGATAAAACATGTTGCGCACGCCCAACGTCATCTTGAGAGGTGTATTCGTGCTAACTTGGATGCAAACGCATGCAAATTTTCCCCTCGTTGCGTTCATGGTATTGCCGTCAATCTTGATAGGTTCACCTATCATACTTGCCAAACCATGGACGATACCCTCCGACAGAAGTTCCATTGGGAGATTCATGATGCGCACCCTAGTATTCACGCTTTCCACACGGTCCGTTGTAGCATCGAAATCCGGCTTCCACTTGCGTATAGATAGAAAGCTTCCCGCGAGGTGCCACGGTCCTTCTGTGAGGATCAACTCGCGGTTTGCCGCGGATAGACATTTAAGACAATATCATCCGTGTTCGAGGTCCATGAGTTCAAACCCATTGTGCAATTACCACATAATGTCTAATTTTGTTTTCAGGGCTTCATAGTACCATGATCTCCCGAGTATGTGGATAATTAGGTTATCTTTCCACTCTTCCCTGATGCGTTCTTCCAATTCTTCCGAGAAACTGACTCGCCGGATGGGAATTGGGTCCGCTGTTTCTTGGAAAATCAAGTGCCTTTTCACCTCAGCGAATCGCAATTCGTCGAATTTGATCGCTCGAGGACCAGGTTGCTTACGTGCAACAGAAGCGTAAGTCAAGCTAGGGTTCGGGATTGGCGCCTGAAACCGCGCCTCCGTCATAGTTTCATCCGTTTGGGGATCGACGACCATCGGTCGTTGTCGTTTTTGGTTACATGCGGCAAAGACGAATTTATCGGTGGGACGAATTCGGTGGATGCGGGTTGGAGTTCGACCGGAGATGATGGAGTCGCTTGCATGGTTCGAGTTTTCATTATTTAAGATCATATAAACAATGATAATAACTAATAAAATAATTTTATGTCACTTGAATTTTACATAAAGTTCAAAAAATAGTATCAATAATTTCATAATCACATCAAATAACCCAATAATTCACAGATATATGAAATTTATTTATGCTTGAGTAATGAGCAGCCAACAATAAGAAACCCGTGGATGTGTTCGTTTGCCAACAAAATATTGCTTGCAAAAGTATATGGCTAGATTCTTCTAGGTTGCCAAATATTATGACTGGCTAACTGTTTCCAAAACCAACTTAGCATGAGAAACTTAACTTCATTATCAATTCTTAATCACTCTCTAGAATCTTCTTGTTTAGATCATTAAGCTCATTATCATCGGCGTCATTTGATTCATCTACTTCACTGTCTGCATCATCTCCAACCACATCATCTCCAACCAAAACATTATAAAAGAGTGATCGTCCTCATCATGGAAGTGTGTTTCGGTGTTCACAAATTTTCTTCTTCTCCCAAGTTCTTGAAGGTGTACGTTTTTCCTTCAGGGTGTAAAAAACGTGCCCTTAGGGCCCGAGTGTATGCTTCAATCATCGGGCCGTACGACCTGGAAAGTTTAAGCTCCAAACCTGGGGCTTGAGGCATTTGGTTTATTTTGCCATGAGGCGTACCTGGGCGATTCTTGGGGCGCGTTTTTTAAAACATTGCTTGGTTCAAATACAAATTGCATGATCATATACATTTGATGTGCAACTCGCCCTTGACCTCAAGTTCATAAACCTATCATTCCTTTCAATTGATTTTCTTATAGGTAATAATAATAATAATAATAATAATAATAATAATAATAATAATTATTATTATTATTATTGTTCTTGGAAATTAATTTAGAGTTTTTGGATAAACCAAAATCCCACCAAAATATAATACATATAACATTATTTCATTTAAAAAAACCAAGTACAAATAAAGTTAAAATAATAAATAATATTAAGAAAGACAAAGTACGTTAATCTTGAAGATGAGATAACTCTATTTTCATGTAGTTACCAATTCATTTTATTAATTTTCTTATATGGTGTTTTCAGTTTTTCAAGAACTAGAAAAACGAAACTTGTAAATTTTAGATTAAATACAATTTCTGAAGAAAAATTGCTACTCATTATTTGTAGTCAGTCACATGGGCCCAGGCGCCCAAATACAAATACTTGTGATGTCTTGGACCGACCTACCTAGATCAGCTAGATGATAGAATTAAACTCATCAAACAAGAAAATAGTGAGCAATAATAAAACCCCATCGACAAAATACAAGTCTTATTTTTTTTAAAGAAATTAGCAAAGAAAAATGACTTGGCAATTTTAAAAAGAAAAAGAAAAATTCCAGCGTGGCCTTGCTTGAGTGGCAATTTCGTCAATACATGTCAAAACTGGGTTAAGATTGACTACAGTACTAACTTAGTATACTTAAATTTAAAATTGACAACATAGTGAGTTGAAATTGAAATAGTATCAGCCTAGTGGGTCGACATTAGAACAAACTCAATGTGTTCAAAACATCTGTGTGGCGCTATTTTCTTGGCAACTTTAGATATACATGTCAAAACTGGATCAAGATTGACACATGTGCCAATTTAGTTAAATTGTAGTAGTAGGTTGAAATTGAAATAGTTGCAACATAGTGGGTCAACTTTGAAAACTTTCACCTATAATTTCATGTCAATACAAACCTAGTCTTGCAAATCAACAAATAATTGAAGATAGTGGACTTTGTGGATGTCAATAGTTGAGGCTAGTTAGAAGTAATAATTAAAGATAAGATTGCGAAGTGCATTGTCAAAGACATGTTTATCTATAGGAATGGCTTGAGTAAGAGGATTAAAAAGAAGTGTGTTTTTTATTCTATTAATATTATTATTTGAAACTCCGTTCTCATCAATGTTCACAATGGGATCTTCCTTAGTACTTCTCTTAGACTTTCAATGACTCGATAAAAGACCACGTATACAAACCTAAGTTCCTATCAAGAAAACGTACTATAAGTTGGCTTTTGATCACCCAATCTTAAGTTCAATGGGGTTTTTGGGTTTTTTGATATCTAACATTTGTCCGAACTTGCATGCTGTTATACTTTTCACAATAAGTTTCTTATCTTGACACATAAAATCTCGATTGCTATGCTCTTCTATCTCGTCTAAATTTGATGTTTGACATCACTATGCAGTTAAGCATCCTTCTTCATGATAAAAACTAAATATTGAAATTGAGCGTTCATTGGTATCTCTAGTTCATGTAATTTAGTAATAATATCCTCCCAAACTCTTTGTTTATAAGATCCCTTTTATCTAAAACCCTCTAGGTTTTAGTGTATTTTTCGTAGTTCCTGGTAGGGGTGAGAACGGGTATGGGAAACTCCCTTACCCGTACCTACCCACAGAAAATCTTCCCGTGGAAAAATTTCCCGTCACAATTTCTTCAAGAGGGACTGCCAGGGATGGGATTCCCTCCAGTCGAGGGACGGGTACGGGAGTCAATCTCCGATTCCCCCGGGAGGAGGGAATTCCTCCATTTTCCATAAACTATAATTACTAGGGGATTGGGGGTTTAGTTGAAATATAAAAAACAAATACAATGTTTGCTTTTGTTGCTATTGTCATTGCTCGAGTGGGCCCATATGCATCCTTCTTTCAAGCATAGAAGTGGAGACGTGGAAGTTGAAGATGGTTTGTGGTTGAATTTTGATTGTGAACCTGTAATATGATGAATAGATTATTGATGGGTTCATTGATTTGATGGTTTTGACAACTTTTTATTGCTAGTTATCTGAATTGTGATATTTGTAATGGTTAGACAATTTGTGACTTGTGACTTATGATTTGTGAGCCGCGAAGGTAATTTTTTTTTTGTGAGTTGTTAGTGGTCAGTTGTCACTTGTGACTTGTGATTGCGAATTGCGATTGTGAATTTGGAATGTGGTTTGGGATGATTGAATTGTGATTCGTGTTTAAGAAAATCTAAGAAAATCTAATGAGTAATCTAATGAGAATTGGGAATGTGGTTTGGGATGATTGAATTGTGAATTGTGATTGAATAAGATTTCTTAGTTCTTATATGAAAATCTAATGAGGAATCATAGAAAATTGGTAGAAAGTTAAGAAAATAATAACATTGAAGAAGGGTTGCAGTAAGAGGAGGACAAAACTAAGTCGAAAATAAAATAATTACAAAAAAATAGAAATGATTTAAGGCCTATACATCTGTCTTTTCACTATAATAATTTAGAAAATATTATTAAAAATTAATAACCATGAGAAATTATGTATATTTTTCTCATAATCCATTTCTTTGGTGAAAATTCTATAGATACTTGTTTTGTGTGTTTTTAATATGCTAATTCAGGTAATAGCAATTTATTTTTACATATAAGTTATTTTATTTTTATTTTAGAAGCGCATTATAGTGACGCACAATCTACACTTCCTAAGGTTTGGTAAAATCATGGGCACCTTCCCTAATATTCGAATGATTATAATGCATTCTTTGATACTTCAAAAACATGAAAAATTAACAAGTCTTATCTTTAAGATGTCTCAAACCAATTGAAGTGTGTCTGTAATTATTCAAGCCTCTGGCAGAGCATATCTATGTATAATGTTTTCCATAACTTCAAGGAGTGTTTTAATTATTCAGCTGTTAGGGATAGGTTTCTGCAATTAGAATATGTTGGCGCACTTAGTTTAACTATCCCTAAACTGAATAAGGTTACCTATAAGAGAAAATGTGTCTGCTGGAATTCTATGAGACAAAATTACGAACATGATCAGATCATAGATATCTTAAATCTTTCTCATGACCATCTGAGACAAATTAACTCGGCTGCGAACCACCGGAAACTACTAAAGAATATCAATCATGTTCATTGGAAATTGGCAACAGAAACAATAAAACATGCAGTACTCAAGAGACTCCAACGCCAAGCCGCAGAAATCCCATTCAACCTCATTAACTACTTTGTGACTTTTCACCATAGCACGAGCTCCTAACAACTTTTATATCCCACTAGCCCGTGGAAGTGGTATCATATAACAGTCATTCGAACACGAAAGAATTGTCTCATCCAGGAATAGATAACTAAATAATTTGTGTTTTTTAAAAACTGTCGCACTGACGCACCGACACCCGCACCGGCATCCGCCTTAGGTGACTTAGCCCTAGCCTAAGTTTTTTTTTTTTTTTAAATTTTAAATCAAAACCTTTATATGAACCCGTTTTTAGTTACGATTTTCCCCAATTTCGTAGTGGGACACATAAGCTTTATTTCAGGATAGTTGTAATCAAAGTTTGACCTATGCCAGCATATGATGAAATTGAACATATAAGATGATCTTGTTGATGTTTTTTTCCAATATACCGTCTTACTGAACCCCTTGCATTATGGGAATTCTTTAACTACCCAGTGTTTTTGTTGGGACAGAATCACATGTGCTGCATGCTACTTCATAATTGTAAAAACGGTTACTCTTTTGTTGATGGTCCTTAGGATTCCATAATTTTCTGTTTCCGTCACTTGACAGTAACGACTTTTCTTCAAATTCTTAGATGTCGAAACATAACTCTGCAAATGCTGGGAACAATGAGCTTAGTAAAATGAGCGAAATGGAATTCGTGGAGTATAAAGGGACACACATTCAAAGTGGACACTAAGCACAAATGTGAATTTAGAAAGGAGATACTTGAGGGAGAATTTGTTGGCATCCACTATGTGCTGTGTATTGTCAGTCAGAATATTCGTTAATTCTGTTAAAATGAAAAATCCCAAACTGATTTAGAAGAGATAGGCTGATGTGAGATCCTACTTTCCGTTGGAGAATATTTGGAATTGAGTCCAAATAATAAGTGCAAAGTGTGTGAATTGTAATTGCTTATTGAGAAGCATTTTATTTGTGAAATAAAAATTCAAGATTAAATATTTGTGAATAAAATATTTGAGAATATCTTGAATTTTGAAGACACACTTATTATTGTGCTTGAATGAGGTCAAAATAATTTGATGACATTCAAATGTTTTGAATGACAAGTTTAATACACCCCCTTTAATGTTTTGTGGTTGTTACATTTTTTTTTCACCTATAAAATGAGGCCTCTACTCTTGTGAAAACTAATCCAATAAGCATCTAAAAGAAAAAAAAATCTTTTTTTATATACATAGCATACATATTTTCTGAGTTCTGAAAATACTATTCGAGTCCGAATTGAGAAGGTAGTATTGTCCTTCACTTACTACCTTATTGTGTGAGGATGTTGTACCTTGGAAGGTCGTTTCCCACTGAGGGCTTGACGGGTAGCCGGGAAAATTGATCTTAAGGGGAGAGGGCTAAGCCTTCGACTCATCCTATGCTTTAACGGAATTTTTCTGACTCGTCTAATCCACTCCAAGGACTTTCATACAGTTGCTGAGAGGTCCATTTATATTTATTGTTATATTCTTTGTTTAATTACATATATGTTAATGTTTAATTTTATGTTGTATGATTCTGGATATATAATAATGTTTATGTTTATGTTTACGTTTATGAATTCACATGTTTATGTGCAGCACGTACCCAACAATCTTAAGATCAATCTTTTCATCTACGTAATATGTGTTGCACGTTCTAGGTGTTTTGTTATATATATGCCGCTCATGTTCGTAAGTTTCTGTTTCTAACATGTTGATAATACGCTTATGTGTTTTATGGTTGAATTTAATCGCATGTTAATCTTGGAGATATGTGTATAAGATTTTTAGGTAACTTTGAATTCGTTGATGTTGATAGTTATATGTTTCTATTGTTATACTGTTGCATGTTTTGTTATGATTAATTGATTATATGTTTATACTTTATAGTGTGATTAATTTGTCTAGATTTTTGTGTTGCTATCCAGTTTTCTGTTTTCAAAAATTCTACTGAGCAGGTTTTCAAAAAAATGTAAAACTTAGCTTTGGTGATGATGTCAAGATTCAAACTCTGTACCTCTTGCCAATACATGCTCGTCCGTAACCATTGTGCCAAATTAATTCTTGTTTAATAAGCGTTCCGTTACGTATTTACTCGCTATTATTCTGTGAATTAATTGCCAAAATAAAACGTAATTGTTGAGATTCGAACCCGAGCCCCTCGGTGTAATTGCTGCTACCTTTGCCGTTTGAGCCATGTTAATTTTGTGAATTAAATGCGCAGATTGATATTAATTTAAACCTTAAATCTGCTGAGAGTTTTAATTATATAAAAACGTTTCGAATGGTATTCGAACCTTCAACCTCTGCCTTATCAATTCGAACTCTTACCGTTGGGTTAGCATTAACTTTAATAAATGCATGTATTATTGCATTATTAACTTATTATGCGGCAGTTTATTATTTGAGTAATATGTGTAATATATCCATGCTATAAATTTAAATTTAATATTCTGAGTAGATGCAATTTAAATATGGTGTTATATGTTGAGCATGGTTATGTGATTAGTAAAATAATTGCAATTGAGATATGTGAAAATATATAAAAATTGCAAGTGTGCCATATGAAGACTATAAATAATTCTAATGTGCGAGACTTGTGAATTATTTAGAGATATGGTGGATGATAGCACTAACAACAATGTCGCAAGCATTGATACCTTCCCAATAGCGGGCGACGTTGAGGTTGTCAAGTTAAATCAAAGTGCTAACGGTATTGAGACCGTAGTACCGGTTTTGAGAACCACTATGTCATATTCTCAACTAGAGAAACCTAAAAGAATTTCGAAATAATTCTAAGTACTGAGACTTATGAATTATTCGAAGGAGATTCAAAATGAGAATAATTCTAAGTATTGAGACTTGTGAATTATTTGAAGAAAAATAAATAAATAAAAAGAGAGGTTAATTCTAAGTATTGAGACTTGTGAATTATTCAAAGAGAAATCAAAATGAAAATAATTCTAAGTATTTAGACTTGTGAATTATTCGAAGATATTTTAAGTGAGAATATTTATACAGACGGTTCTGTCGCAGAAAGGTGGAGTGTAAGCGGACTTGTCCCTCCACTGGCCTGGGAACCTAATATTCTGTCGCAAAAAGGTGGACTTTAAAGAGGTTTTGTCCCTCCACTGGCCTGAGAATATCTGTATAAATAATTATGTTGAGAATTCTCAGCGATACTAATAGAAATAATTATGTGGGTTATTTAATTAGTTATGGAGGCTGAAAATTCAAACAACAACTCGAACGAATGGTAGGTAGACATTGGGGCTACTCGACCACGTCTGCGCGAACAAGTGGATGTTCACGACCTATCAACTTGTGGAGAAAAGCAGTGTTTCTTGGGAAATTCTGCAATCTCAAAAGTTGAAGGCATGGGAACGGTTGTGCTAAAAAGGACCTCGGGGAAAGAGTTGACCCTAAACGAGGTGCTTCATATTTCAGAGATTCACACGAATCTAATATGTGGTACAATGTTGAACTAAAAAGGGTTCACACTTGTCTTTGAGTGAGACAAGGATATCCTATCTAAGGGTGGAACCTTTGTAGGAAATGGATTTTTGGTCTAAGAATCTTTTAAGATGTCTGTTATGACCATGCCACCTAAGGGTGGGGCTAGTACTGAGGCTAGTGTTCAAGTCTCGTGTGAGGAGACTAATTTTACGAATAAATGTAATCGAAGTTGCATGTGAGGCAAATATTATAATTTTATTTCGATTACTTGTGACGTCTTTATGACATGAGAATATAATATAAGTGCGAGACTTGTATATTGTGTGTGTGTGTATATATATGTGTATATATGTAGTTATTGAAAATACAAGTGTGAGACTTGTATAATATATATATATATATATATATATATATTTATATTTATATTTGTAGGAAATAACACAAGTGTGAGACTTGTAAGTTATTACATATATAATTACTTGTTGAAAATAACACAAGTGTGAGACTCGTATGTTATATATATTTGTAGAAAATAAAAACAAGTGCGAGACTTGTATTTTATTATATATATATATATATATATTTGTTTGAGATATTTGGAATTTGAGTCCAAATATAAGTGCGTAAATTTAAATTGCTTAGTGAGAAGCAAGTGAGATTTAATGCTATTTATTTTACTAAATAGATTAAATATTTATATTTATTTGAATTAAGACGTTATGTACGCAAATCAAATAAATTATATTTCTTGGAGGCTCGAGACATTTCTTTCATTGAGGAAAAGAACAGAAATGTGGGAGCGGGAGGAAAGAAAATGCTGGTTAAGATTATTCTAAACTTTTAAGTTAGAAAATTAATCATAATATTTCCCGAAGACTTTAAGAGTTTAAAGAAAATATTGGAGGCGATTGACGAAAGGTCTAGCGAGAGACTAAGTAGCAAATTCATCGATGGAAATGAGAAATTTGAGCCCACCAAAAGACATCACCCCATGATGGCAACCCTACCTGAATTGTAAACCCCAATTTGTAGGTTCAAAGGGACAACCGAATTGTGGGGGAGTCGAACAAAGCACTCGGGAAATTGAGTTCCCAACCCATTTCTAAGATGAAAGAGTGATGAACCTGTACAGGGAAGGAGAACTTGAGGTTCTAATGATCCTTATGTCTTGTGACACAAGCGGGGTATTACAGGACACCCTTAATGAGAGATCACCTATGTCGAATGTGAAGGGGCCGCTTCGTTGAGATGAGTTAAAGGGCTAAATCTCTAGAGCATTCGATGAAAATTGCCAAGGCAGTCCAGGGCCGTAACGGACAACAACGAGGACCAATATGGTATTGGAAGGAGTTGTGTGAGTACCATTGTCTAGGTATACAAAAAACGCCGAACAGTTCAAGGCATCACGTCCACTGGTTGGCAAGTATATTCGATGGTATTTCACTAAGGAAGGTTCAAGGCCTAAAACCACCTATCCTGATGCAACAAGTTCCGGCAGAACTTAGAAATTGCACTTAGCATTGCTAGGCTCACGTGCATTTCAACCAATTACATTCATGCGGGGGATTGTTGGAGAATATTTGGAATTGAGTCCAAATAATAAGTGCAAAGTGTGTGAATTGTAATTGCTTATTGAGAAGCATTTTATTTGTGAAATAAAAATTCAAGATTAAATATTTGTGAATAAAATATTTGAGAATATCTTGAATTTTGAAGACACACTTATTATTGTGCTTGAATGAGGTCAAAATAATTTGATGACATTCAAATGTTTTGAATGACAAGTTTAATACACCCCCTTTAATGTTTTGTGGTTGTTACATTTTTTTTCACCTATAAAAGGAGGCTTCTACTCTTGTGAAAACTAATCCAATAAGCATCTAAAAGAAAAAAAAAAATCTTTTTTTATATACATAGCATACATATTTTCTGAGTTCTGAAAATACTATTCGAGTCCGAATTGAGAAGGTAGTATTGTCCTTCACTTACTACTTTATTGTGTGAGGATGTTGTACCTTGGGAGGTCGTTTCCCACTGAGGGCTTGAAGAAAATTGATCTTAAGGGGAGAGGGCTAAGCCTTCGACTCATCCTATGCTTCAGCGGAATTTTTCTGACTCGTCTAATCCACTCCAAGGATTTTCATACAGTTGCTGAGAGGTCCATTTATATTTATTGTTATATTCTTTGTTTAATTCCATATATGTTAATGTTTAATTTTATGTTGTATGATTCTGGATATATAATAATGTTTATGTTTATGTTTACATTTATGAATTCACATGTTTATGTGCAACACGTACCCAACACTTTCACTCTTATCAGGGCATGCTGCATAAAGTGGTACCTTGGGGCGAACCTTTAAGTGATTAGATAGATAATTATAAGGGATGAGAGGGCTCTTAGGTAAATGGAAAAACTGCATACAGTTATAAAAGCGAAATTTATCTTTAAACAATTTGATGCAGATAGCAAAAGGGATGATTGATAATAAACAGAAAGAGGACTTTAACATATTATTTTGTGTCCAGGAAAGTTTATTAGCTGCAGGTTTCACTCGCAACATACTTTTACTAGTATTTGTTTTAAGAGTTGTAATTATCACTAGAGTAATACGGGAACTAAATACGTTCCACTCGTTGGATATATCCATTCTACAAATGAGATATGAAGAGACATGGTTGTTGATAAAAGCCTTAATAAAGACATTCGACTTCATTAGTACATATACTTGATTAGGTGCGATATTCATTTTTGCTCATGTACTCTAACTCAGAATTCACTTTAGATTAAAGGCTTAATAGCTGTTGTATAAAACTGATACTTGGATTTCTTCGTCAAATGGATTTGAAAGCCTTATAGATGGTTTTCTGAATGCTAGGGGGTCACCACTGGGTCACCCTCCCCAGAATTCAACACGTGTCCATATCAATTTTTTTAAAATTCTTCATTCTTTTTCTCCTTTCTTTATAATATTAATAACAAATTAATAAACACAAAAGTCTCACCACCCCAACCCCACCGCCTCCACCATCGTCGAATGCCTCAACCCTAACCCCACAAATGACCGCCATTTTCTTCTTCCTCCTTTTAACTTTGGCACGAATCGACCCGTAAACGAGTTTCCAGAGAGGGTGAGGTTCTGAAGGGACTTGAGGGGTATAAGGTTGCTGAATTTGAGGTCGCCGGCGAGGCCCATGAGGTCGAGGGAAATGGCGACAGTGGAGTCGGTGGAAGGGTCGCAAACGACGCCGTAGAAAGAGGAAGGGTATGTGGAGGCGTTATCACCACCAAAACTGCGATTCCGTTCAACCCCACGAACCGATTCCATTTCTAAAAGTAAAAAAACTCTCCGAAAAAGCTGTATTACCTTCACGAGGTTCCCCCTTATCCGCCGGTTACGATCGCTCAAGCGCATCGGAGACCAAAGTTCCGGCGAGAGGCAAATCCCTAATTCCGACGGATCTCAGCATCGCTGTACCGCCGGGAACATATGCGCGCGTTGCTCCGCGGTCTGGTTTGACATGGAAGCATCCGATTGATGTCAGAGCGGGGGTGATCGATGCCGATTACCGCGGTTCGGTTGGTGTGATTTTGTTTAACCATTCGGATGTGGATTTTGAGGTGAAGGCTGGTGACAAGATTGCGCAATTGATTGTTGAGAGAATTGTGACGCCTGAGGTTACGGAGGTCGATGATCTCGATTCCACCGTTAAGGGAGCAGGAGGATTTGGATCTACAGGGGTTTAAGTTTTCGATATGTAATGTTGTTATGGGAGAAAGTTATTATAGTCTTTTGAGTCATTTTGTCCAAGTTGAGAAATACGGTTGGAACTTGGAAGGGTCGGACTGGATTCATTTTTTTGGAGTGATCAGACTTCATCGTCGGCGGCGTAGGCGCGGCAGAGGAGGAGGAGAGGGAGGAAGAAGAAAATGGCAGTCATTTGTGGGGTTAGGGTTGAGGCATTCGACGGTGGTGGAGGCGGTGGGGTTGGGGTGGTGAGGCTTTTTTGTTTATTAATTTGTTATTAATATTATAAAGAAAGGAGAAAAAGAATGAAGAATTTTAAAAAAATTGATATGGACACGTGTTGAATTCTGGGGAGGGTGACCCAGTGGTGACCCCCCTAGCATTCAGAAAACCCTTATAGACATAGTTAGTTAAGATCAACCTTTTAGAGGCGCACCATCTGAGAGTTGAGCCTGCCTTGGGCACGATGACCTAAAAACACCTGGACGTTGGTGCTTTTATTTCCACTCCATCACTGTTTCATACAAAAAAACGAAATTTTTGCTATGCTATGCTTCCTCAATATGAGAAGTCACTACGCTATCAACCAAAGGAACCAAACTAAGAGCCGCTTTAGCTAACTCGTGCGTCTCAACATTATTATCTCTATTAATCCAACTAAAAATCCAATGTCGCCACCGCTGCCATGACCCAACAATATCCTCAATCACGTTTGCATGATCTCCCGCCACGGCCAACGTCCCGAACCACATAGAAACAGTCACTTTACACCAACATATTCTCCCAATTCTATTCCTTGATCAAACGCACCGCTGCGCGAAGCGCTATCGCATCCGCCACGCGTGGTTGCATGCAACCAACAAACCTTTCTTGAAAACGGAACACTACCTCGCCTAAATTATTGCGAGCCATCACCCCAAATCCAACGCTGCATCGACGCACACTATGAACCACGACTTTCCAGTGAATTTGAGCCCTGCGTGCGGTCCTTCAACGACCAGATTCTCGCGTGTTCGTCCACGACCCGATCTCCAAAACTCCATGTAAAGCCGTATGAACTCCACCACTTGCATCGGCTGCATTCCCACCTCCCCCGCTACGACTTGGCTCCAATTTCACGAAAGCGCCCAACAAGTAACCACAATCCACTCCAATCTCTCCACCCTTGTTTGCACAAATACTCGACGTAGCCAAGCTTCCCCGTCCTCCCATGCTTGCATCAACTCGGTATCCCTCACAAAAAGGAGAGCCCACACTTGCCTCGCCATATGACACATGATAAGGCAATGTCAAAGGTCCTCCTCCCCGCCCACACATACCGGACAACCTACCTCAACCTCAATATGCCGCCGTGCTAAAGATACTCGCGTCGGCAAAATATTGTGACAAAGCCTCCAACTCAATAGATTAATTTTTCTTTGATATCTCGGCTTCCACAGAGAGTTCCAATTACGAGACACACCACTTCCCCCCGCAACACCCGCCTTCTTTTTATGCAAGCCCCGTGTTACGATTAGATGATACACACTCTTAACCGTGAAAACTTCGAAACTAGCATAATGCGAAAGTCTCTTATCCCTATGATTACCATCCCCAAGTTCAATAGAAAGGATGGCCGTCACATCCTCCCAAAATATTGTACGAATCAAAGGTATATTCCACGCTCTCGTGTCATCATCTCGAATACCCGATACCCGATAATTGAGGTACCCCTCCACAGGAGGTGTGATGACCCGAAAAGAATATTCACGCTGGATCCATGCATCCCCCCAAATACGCACGTCATTACCATCACCAATGCACCATCTTAACCCCGCTTTAACAACCGCTATACTTGCATAAATGCTGCGCCACGAAAAAGAAGGAGACGCGCGCCAATTTAATTAAGGAAGTCGAGTAATACTTCGCCCTAAAAATGCGCGCAGCCAAACTCTCTCGGAATTCAAACATGCGCCACGCTTGTTTTGCCAATAGCGCCAAATTAAATGCGCGCAAGTCGCGAAAGCCCAATCCGCTATCTCTTTTTCTTCGAGTCATCTTATGCCAAGCCATCCAATGAATCCTATCCTGTGTCCAACTTCCCCACCAATAGTTGCTAATCATCGCCTCAATTTCTTTAATTAAAGTTTCTGGCAAACGAAAACAGCTCATAGCAAACGTCGAAATGGCTTAAAGCACTTCCTTCCCCGCGCTTGACAACCGCTTCTCTTTATAGCCCTTAATTCGTTCCTAAATTATGTCACTGATGTAAGCAAAAATCTTCCTCTTCGTTCTCCCCACCACTCCTGGTAACCCCAAGTATTTCTCATGTTTGTCCGCTATTTTGACTCCCCAAACCCCCCCAATCTTCTGTTCAAGCGTCCCATCTGTGTTTCGGCTAAAAACCAACACTAATTTATCGTAATTAATTTGCTGCCCTGACGCACGTTCGTATTCTTACAAAATCTCCTTCAAAGCCGCAGCCGCTTCCTTTGTCGCCTCACAAAAAACTAACGTATCATCGGCAAACAATAAATGCGAGACCACAGGGGCTTGACGACTAATGTGAACCCCACGAACAACCCCTTTCTCCTGAGCATCTCGAAGCATAGCTGAAAATGCTTTAGACACAAAAAGAAAGAGAAAATGAGAGAGTAAATCGCCCTGGCGGATCCCTCTTTCCGGAGTAAGGTGACCAAAGTCATGCCCGTTAACCCAAAAAGAATACGAAACCGAGCAAACGCACAACATAACAAGTTTAACAAAAATATTAGAAAAACCTAACCTACGCATAACATGTTCCAGAAAGGACCACTCGACTCGATCGTATGCTTTTTCTCCTATCCAACTTTAGGGTCAACTGTCCATTCTTCCCTATTCTGTTGATTAATCTCAAAAGCAACAAGGATGTAAGAGGAAGGAGCACTTCAGCCTATTAGTAATCGCCTTGGATGCAATTTTGGAACACACATTACTTAAACTAATAGGTCTAAACTGATGTAAGAACTCAGGATGATCACACTTAGGAATTAGGACAATATTAGTAAAATTAACCCCCTTGGGAAGATATTATGATTAAAAAAATCAAGACAAAAACGAGTCACGTCGGGGCCCAACGATATGCCAATATTTTTGATAAAACACTACGAAAAAACCATCAGGACCAGGAGATTTATAGAGATACATCTGAAAAAGAGCACGTCTTACCTCGTCCGCCTCGTAAGACTGCGATTGGTAACAATGTTAGAAGATGGATGGAGTAAAAGCAACATCTCTTTGCAATGTTTATCTCATTTATAAACCAAAGGTTAAAATCCTTTTTCAATATTTTTTATTTAAATTTGAGTACATTATTGATACTATTTAATAATTTATCAAAATTTAAACATTGTGTTTAACATTTGACTTCAAGCAATAAACACTTGTCAAAACCGTAACACAAAAATTATGCTTAAATATTTCTTTGCGAGGGAGGAGACTCAACGAGAAGTGTATTTTGATCTTATTTCGTCCAGGTAACAAAACACCGTAAAAGGATACAATTAAGATACAAATAGCCAAAATAATGCTAATCAATAGATAATCGAACTAGCTTGGTCCGAAACACCTATTACAAGCTTACTAGTTATTACAAATAGATTTCTAGTCTAAGTTGTGTGTCGAACGGGTGGCGTTCGAAGCTGACGTATCGAACCTAAGCTGTTCGACAGTAATGGAACTGTAGCGGTCTCGCATCGAATTGAAGTTAGTCGAACAAACTTGATTCGATATTGTGTAAAGTATCGAATGATGCGTCTTCGATATGCTTCAATGTCGAACGTTCTGAGTTCGGTCTATGGATGTATCGAATGCTCAGAGTTCGATATTAGTTAGGTTCGAGTGAGTCTTAAATGTGTAATGAGAATGCGAGGGGACGGGGTATTTATAGTACCCGTCCCGTGGGCCCCATCGGCAGCTGGGGAAAGTGCATCGAACCGAAGTGGTTCAGTGCTCACTCGGCATCGAACGGGCTCTGTTCGATGTACTATTTATCGGGCTGATTGTACAGTGCCGACCCAATATATGGTATTGGGTCAGTCCTAAAATATCCACACCACATAGTCCCCAGTTTGGGAGATGGTGTCGATCGGAGAGCGCCTTCCAAACTTATGAAATGTCTCCACGACTAGGTGGCCGTTGTCTTTGTATTTTGAAAATCATGCCCCCGATTGGGAAGCTGTCAGATGCGGGTAGGTTTTTTGTACTGGTTTGAGATATTCTTAATCATAGGTTTATTCTGCGCGGATCCCATTTTATTAGTTCGTAAATGTCCTTGTCAGTGTTAAAATTGTTACTCGAATGGGCTGTGTTCGATGTTCAACCGCATCGAATGGCAATAGTTCGATGCAGATCTTTCCTGGATTGATTATGGATCGAACCAACGACGTTCGATGCTTGAATTGCTTGTCGAATCATGGCAATTCGATGCTCTTTTTTAACGGGCCTAATGGGCCTTTTCACTGTCTATAAAAAGGGGAAGGTTTGCTGAGAGGTTTATTTCTCTTCTGGCCAACTCACGCACACACGCAAGTAACATCGAACAAGCACCGTTCGATCTAATGCCTTAGGGAATTTTTTTCTACTTTAGCATTTTTTTTTGTCCTACACTTTTAATATTGCTTTCTCTGTTTTCTTTCTTTAGGTCAATCGCTCGAACAACCTCTGTTGATCTGCATATTCAATCCTGGTAATTTGTTACACCCTTGATTACGAGGTTTTCATTTATAATCGCTTAGAAAGTAGTTGTTTCAGATTTGTTGCGATAGCGTTGCGAGAGCCAAGAGTGACGTGTTCGTGCATAGTCAGCTTTTTCTTTTTATTTATTTTAGTTCTTTCTCGACCACGATGGTGAGTTCTGAGTCAGGTTCTGTGAATGAGTCGAGTAGCGGCTCGAGCTTTGGTTCGAGGAATTCCGTGGTGGTCCTTTTCAGTGCTCCCGCGGGTTCGAACATAGCCCTAGGAGACAATTACGAGCCATTTGAGATAGATTCGGCCGGTTCACCTGTGGGTAATAATTCCGGTGCTGATGTTGAAAGGGTGGCGTCTCAAAGTGAAGACGATGATTCAGAATCGTCGTCATCTGAGGATAACCGTGCCTCTAGCGAGGCCGATGAGGATGCATAAATTGTCAATAGGGAATTTGATGATTTTGCCAAGGTACCACGTATGGCATATGATACGTATGTCTCACGTCTGCAACATAGTCGCCAACAGCTTCGCGAGAAATTTGATATACCGAATAGTTATTAGATAGTTCTTCCCGGTCCCAATGACCGCATGCATACTCCGCCGCTTGGGCATTTGACAGTTTTTGTGGGCCAGCTTCTGAAGGGGCTGCGGTTCCCTATTTCGGTGGAGCTGAAGACGCTCCTGAGGTCTATCGACCTTGTACCAGGGCAACTCACGCCGAATTCGTATGGTCACCTGATGGGTTTCATAATCGTGTTGAAGGCACTCCGCGAGCCTCAGAGTCCCAATGAGTTTTTGGGCTCTTTTCGAGGTCGCTAGGAGGGAGGAAGGTTTTACCACATCAAGGCGCAAAGGTGCCATAAATTTATGAATGGCGAGGCTACTGGTTATGGAAAGAACTGGAAAAGCACTATTTCTATATTAAAGAGAGCTCTGAGGATGAGTTTAGAACTTATCGTCGCGACTGGTTTATCGGTAGTAGGGTTGCGATACCTCTCGGCGTTGCCGCGACCTCATGAGATTGCAATTTTATTCCAAATCTGGTGTGCGAGCACCAGCTTGACGTTCAAAAATTGGTAGAAAATCGCATTTTGCCTTTAGCTGGTTTGTCCCGGTTCCGTATAACGGGAGAATGACACTTGGTGTAATTTTGTGTCTTGAGCTGATCTTGTATTTCTTGTTTATATTATGATAATTCCAATTATTGTGATATTCTTGCAGCTAATTATATCATGGATCGACATACGCGCATGAATCAAGCCCTTGCTGCTGAGCAAGCGAGCTCCCACACAACTACCGCTCGCGAGATTCCATCTCCGAGGAAGATGAAGAGCAAGGGGAGGAGAGTCGTTGCCGAGCCTTTGGCTTCTGTCCAAGTTGATTCCCAAGCCGACCTCTTTGAGAACGTTCTAGGAGGGAATCGTGATACCCTGCCTGCCGCTGATTTTAGCCAGACGGGAGGTTCAGAAAGCATGGCGTGTGGCCTCGGTGATAATATCGAGGCTGCTGCCCAGGCAAAGAGAAGAAGAGTCCATCAGACTTGTTCTCAAACGGGGGGCGTTATCCTTCTGTTGTGCGGACATCGGGTCCTACTGCTGGGAGTGGTTCTTATCCTGTAGAAGGGCTGGATGCTAGAGTAGGCCTTAGTCAAGGTCCACGTGCCCGTGTAGGTGGGTACAAATTTTCTGAAAATGCGGTCATTGAGGCCTTGAAGATCCTTTTTCCCAACCTCGCTGTTCTGCATCTAGTGTCTGCAGAGGAAATGAGAATTGTGGAGCGGAACACGTTTCATATGCTGACTGCAGTACAATATATTTCCTCTTGATTGTAGTGTCGCAGTATTAGTCTCGTGAATGTTAACTGTTCGTTATTAATTTTTAGGGTTGCGAAATAGTGGATGCCATGTTTGTGACTCTGATTCGCACTCATGAGGTGTCTGCGAGCGGGCAGCTCCAGGGCAATATGTTGTTCCAAGGCGGAGATTCGGAGGCCTTAAGGTCTGCCCTCGAGGCGAAGAATAAGACCTTACAAAAGGTTAAAGACTATGCCGCGAGAGCCAACACTGATAGGGAAGCGGCGAAAGAGGCGAGGGAGGCTGTGGACCAGTTTCAATCACAAGTCTCCAACCTTTCGGCCAACAAAGAAGAGCTGGCGAAGTGGATTCCCGAACTCGAGAAGGAGGTTGCGGCTGAGAGGGAGAAAGTTGAACGCGCCAAGGGAGTTGGCTATTCATGTGGCCTCAATGAGGTGAAGAATTTTATATCTTTTGTATTTTTGTATTCTTTTATTCTTCCTTGTTAATTTTCTTTTTTGTTTATATAGGTGTCCGCTCAGCAGAGGGTGGAAATTGCTGAGGCATTTCTTCGGAGCAACACCTTTGGAGAGATTAGCACTCAGAAGTGTGCCTCCGAGGCCCGTAAGGCTCAGGTCTTGACCATCCATCAGTTTTACAAGACTAAGTATGTCCGAGAGGGATTCAAACCCGAATAGATGAATCTTACCTTGGGGCCTGAGCTAGAAGTTCTGCCGCCCCCAACGAATGATCAACATATGCTTCCCCAGATGAGTTTGTTGTGCTTCTGGAGGATGAAAATCTCGTTCTTCGTGGGCTCTCACCGCCGCCGTCTATGCCTTCCAATTATCCTTCCTCCGAGGATGAGGATGACGCTAACGCCTAAGGGCGTTCATATTTTTTTTTTCTATGTAATGAATAATTTTTAATTTGCTGTTTTTGTGGCGCTGTGTCGCATTTAAATATATTTGAACAATTTTTATTCATCGAATGGTCGTCATTTATGACTATTTCATTCGTTTGTTTGATCAAAGGCTCATAATCGTTGCCTTTTCTTTCAATTGCTATCATTGTTTTTTACTTTGTTTTGACAACTCGAGCATCCTTCCACAGTTACGAAAAGTTTTCGTTGCTTTTAGGTGTTTAGGGACTCGCGGTATCCTGTGTCCTTTTAGACAGAGTCTTCGTCCCTTTTTAGTTATTAAGGGAGTTGCGGTATCTCGTGCCGTTTTAGACAGAGTTTCCGTCCCATTTTAGTCATTAATGGAGTTGCGATATCTCATGCTGTTTTAGACAGAGTCTTCGTCCCTTTTTAGTTATTAAGGAAGTTGCGGTATCTCGTGTCGTTTTAGACAGAGTTTCCGTCCCTTTTAAGTTATTAAGGGAGTTGCGGTATCTCGTGCCATTTTAGACAGAGTTTCCATCCCTTTTTAGTTATTAAGGGTGTTGCGGTATCTCGTGCCATTTTAGACAGAGTTTCCGTCTATTTTTAGTTATTAAGGGAGTTGCAGTATCTCGTGCCGTTTTAGACGGAGTCTCTGTCTCTTTTTAATTATTAAGGGAGTTGCGGTATCTCGTGCCGTTTTAGACAGAGTTTCCGTCCTTTTTTTTTCTTTGGTTTTATTTGACAGCGCTATATCTTAGATAAGATTGATTACGCAATTTCAAGTGACTTAAGATAGTTTGACCAAATGTGTCTATTTAAATAGCGGGAATAGGGCTCAAGTCTTCAGTGTAGCCCTCGAGCTCAAGTCTTCACTGTTCTTGTTTTAAGTTATTACATGTTTGCCCCTCAAGCTAGTCGTGGCTGAGGGAACGAATAATTTTTGTTCAAAATATTGCAAAAAAATAAATCTGAGCTCCTTAATCAATGCGCTTCATCTGCATGGGGGCCAATGCCTCTATCGCCTTTTGTTTTTGCTGTGGTCGTGACGGAAGCGAGTTCACATAGCATTTCCATCCTTCAATGTGATCTCCGATCACTTCCCCTGTACCTCCAGGAGTAGGAAATTTTACCATTTGATGGTAGGTTGACGGTAGTGCTCGAAATGCATTCAAAGCAGGCCTTCCCAGGATGCCGTTGTACGCGAAGCGCATGTTGACAATTACATAGTTGGCCAGTAACGTTCTCCTTTGCGGCACGGTTTCTAAAGAGGTAGGAAGCACTAGCATTCCACGAGGCACAATCTCCGGGCCTCCGAAACTGCTAAGTGAAGTTCTCCCCAGTTCCAATGTCTCACCATTCAGTCCCAACTTGTCCAAAGTAGAGCTGAACAACACGTTAACTGAGCTTCCTTGGTCCACCAGCATTTTCGTGACATCAAAGTTAGCTATATCCACCGTTATCACCAACGGGGAATCCAGGTTTGCTGTTTGAACGACCGCGTCGCTCAAATTTTGCAGATCTGCGGTGGAGAGATGATCTCTTCATGTGGCATTTCCTCGATTCTTAGGACATTTGCAATGCTGATGAATTTGTTCGAGGAGACGAGCCTCAAATTGTTTTTTCGGGCGTTCGTGGAATCCGCCCCCCTTGGCCTCCTGATATCGTATTTATCATGGCTTTCCTGATATTGCCATTTCCAATTTGAGGATAATCAAACAACTGCGGTTGCTCAATAATATTTTGTTTGTTCTTCCTAGGGTCCCTTCCTGTCCGTGCTATCGTCCCGCTTTTTCATCTTTTTGACAAACTCCACGAGTTTGCCATCCTTCAGTAACCGTTCAATCTCATCCTGAAGATCCTTGCTATGCTCGGTGTCGTGCCCCTTCTAATTGTAGTATTTGCAGTAGTGGGCCGAATACCTCGTTGCCTTTGAGTCTTTCATGTGTCTGGGCTCTTTCAACAACCCCTTTCTTTTTGCCGCCCCGAATACTGTCATGATATTAGCATTCAAGGGCGTGTACCGCTTGGGAGATGTGTCCCAATATTGGTTGTTCTTGTTCCTGTTGCTGTTGTTGTTCGGTATTTGTTTTCGCTTTCTCGCTCCTTCTCTTTTGGGGACGCAACATTGGACGATTTGGTCTCCATCATTTCTTCCAAATGAACGACACCATGCGCTATCTTGTTTAATTTCTTCGATAGTGGTAAGTTTGCGTCCGATTAAGTCACTGCCAAACATCGTGTTGTTAGTCGCTTGGAAGAGTATACTCATTACCATCTCACCACTAAGGCTGTCTACCCTCAATAGTTGTGCGTTGGACCGTCTCATGAAATCTTTCACACTTTCGTTTGTCTCCTGCTTCATGGCGTAAAGGTGGGAGTGATCCAAAACCAATCTTGCTTGGCTTTAGAATTGATCCTTGAACATTGCCCTCAACTGCTTGTAGGTTTTGATTGATCCTGGCGTGATCCGAGTAAACCAATCCATCGCTACCCCAGTCAGGGTGGTTGCAAATATCCTCGCTTGCATGTTCTCTTTAAACCCATATAAGGACAGTTTCCTGTCCATGTGAAAAAGATGGTCATGGGGATCAGTTTTCCCATCGTAAGTTTTTAACTCAGGGTTCTTCTCTCCCTGGCCTAAGATCTCAGCTTCGATTTCTTCAGAAAACGGACTACTCCTAAAAGCACTTCCTTCTGGCTCCATCTGACCCTCAATCGCGACTTTTTCTCTTTCAAGCTTCTCTACTTTCCTCATCATCTCATTACACTCTTTTCTGGAGTCGTGAGTCTCCGCACGTCTCCTGTCTTCCTTATCTTCCCTCCTTGCTAGTTTGTCCTTGCGACTTCCTCTTTCTTCTCTCCTCCTCGTCTCACGGTGCCTTCTTGATTGCACCTCTATTGACTTTGGCTTTTCTCTTCGGTCGTCGCAGAGCAATTTATCTCTGTACCGCTCTCCTTCAGATTCAGGTTTGCTCCTTCTGTCGCCATGATGCGACTTCTCCTTGTTAGCTCCCTTCGAAGCTCTAGATACGGATCCTTGTCCATTCATGACCTCCGCATGGCCTGCAGGTGGCGATGCCTGCACTCTTGGTACTTGGGCCAAAAATTCGGCCATGGCGGTTTTCACCACGTCCATGATTTTTCCTCTCTTGTCATGTTCGGGGCTGAAGCAGTAGTTGCGGTTGCCACGGTCGCACCAACATTCTCTTTTGGTGCCTCTTCGACTAGTGTCTCCCTTCTTGCAGGTGTTGGCACTTCTGTGGGCATTCTTGGTGGTTGCTCATTGTCCGGGACCGTCAGGCTTGCAGTTGCCCCATCAACTTCTTCGTTCATGCCCTCTACTAGTCTGCTTTTCGATCGGGTAGTAACTCTAGATGTCATGCCTAGTAAACAGGAAACATATGGTGTTCCCACAGACGGTGGCAATATTTTGGTCTTATTTCGTGCAGGTAACAAAACACCGTAAAAGGATACAATTAAGATACAAATAGCCAAAATAATGCTAATCAATAGATAATCGGACTAGCTTGGTCTGAAACACCTATTACAAGCTTACTAGGTATTACAAATAAATTTCTAGTCTAAGTTGTGTGTCGAACGGGTGGCGTTCGAAGCTGACATATCGAACCTAAGTTGTTCGATAGTAATGGAACTGCAGCGGTCTCGCGTCAAATTGAAGTTAGTCGAACAAGGTTGATTCGATGTTGTGTAGAGTATCGAATGATGTGTCTTCGATATGCTTCAGTGTCGAACACTTCTGAGTTCGGTCTATTGATGTATCGAATACCTAGAGTTTGATATTAGTTAGGTTCGAGTGAGTCTTGAATGTGTACCGAGAATGCGAGGAGACGGGGTATTTATAACACCCGTCCCGTAGGCCCCATCGGTAGTTGGGGAAAGTGCATCGAACCGAAGCGGTTCGATGCTCACTCCGCATCGAACAAGCTCTGTTCGATGTACTATTTATTAGACTGGTTGTGCTGGGCCGACCCAATATATGGTATTAGGCCCGTTCTAAAATATCCCCACCAAAGTGAATGTTGAGCTTGAAAATTCTTTGGAAGTCATGATGATTTTTTCGGCGACAATTCTATGAGATAGGTGGAAGTTGGATACTAGTTTCTTGTTGTTCTGAGAGCATATACAATACATAAATATTTCATTTACTCTGTGAAGATAAATAAAAAACTCCAGAACGTGCTAACTACTTGTTCAAGGAGGCTGTTGGATGCATTTGTATTCCTGGCTATATATGTTGGTACAAGTCTCTCAGTTGATGAATCAAAAATTGAGTTTGTGTTTTTTAGTGACGAATACTTGAGGAGTGATCATTTATTTAATTAATTGATGATTGATTTGAATAGAATATTTGTGTTATTGTACAACTTTTTGATTGCTATGTAGTTGGGCTTTAGTTTGTGTTTTATACTTGAGGCTGGGACTTGAATTAATGTGAGTATTGTTTGGGCTTCATATTTGTGGGTAACATAGATTTGTTTGGTTTGAGTTTTAACTTGGACTTAGTTAGGAATATCATTTGTCCAGTTTTTGGTGATGTTTAATATATTTGAACTTTAAGAGATTCGATCATGGCCCTCAGTGTTGTCTTGCACTTTTTAAAAATATGCTAAAACCCAAAATCAAAGAGTGGTTCAATTTTTTAGTACACGCTACCCCCTATAGATGATCCAGCAGCGGAATAGGGTGGTTGTTGCAAACAATTAATTTTCTCATAGTTCAGTTAAGTACACACATTCCTAGTGACCCGTCATGTTTGCTTAGGAACAAAAACCAACTAGCCATATGGTGATTTGGATGGTTAGATAAGCTTGTTCATCAAAAGCTGCTTAATTTGGAAATTGTCTCATATGCATCAGAAGCCACAACCTCCCCACTCACTGATAGGTTGGCCCTATGTGTGTGGGGCCTACCTCTCTTGGGGAAGGTTGTGCCTCTTGGTGCATACCAGAAGTTCCCCTTAATTTGTATGTTTAGTTTCTCCAACTCTAGAGGTACCCCTAAGTAGCGGGTGTAGGATGACGGGTAGTAATGAGTATAAAAGATGCATTTTTAGCATAGTGTATTACTTATTGCATTGTGTACCCTTGTAGTTTTATGCCTTAGTGTTGATATATTTTGCCGTTTCAGGGGATTCAAAAGTCATTTTTTTTGTGATGAGTATTGTTTCAGAAGTCATTTGATGAAAATGAAAGATTTCACTTGAAATAACAGTTTTGTAATAGAATTTGGATTTTGGACAATCGATAGATGCCTTGATGTAGATAAGGTAGTATAGTATTTTAACAAGAGAAGTAGTTCGTGATTTATATAACTTAAGAAAAAACAAGAAATGTCGATGTGAGAAAGTGACTATTGAAACTTTGTTTTGGAAATTATCCATAGTAGATTACTTATATTTTCTTTCATTTATTTCAATAATAAAATGTAATTAACTTTTAAATTAATAACAATTCGTTATTTACAAGAAGTTATAACTTTTAAGAGCTTGTTAATGGTATTCCTTATTTAAAAAAATATGTTTTAAGTTTGAAGAGAACACTAAAATTGGATCAAAAGTGAATTAATTGGAGTAGCTTTGAAGATTGTGATAGACATCAAAATAAAAAAAGAGTATTATTGTTGCGAAAGAGGTTTAATTATATTGGGCACCAACCTCTTGAATAAGGTTGTGTTTGGCCAAACTTTGTTAAAATTGATAAAAGTATCCAAACATAATGTCTTAACAAATGGAATTTAAATCTAACATGATGTCATGGGTCGAGGCTTCGACCATGACCGATGGGATGTTGGCGCTGCATTGGGTAGATGGCTGGCCACATACAACCCTTTACTTGATGCAATGATTAGAGGGACTTCTCCTTGTGCGAATGTGATGAAACCTGGTGGGAAGGTCCTAATAGATGAAGAATTTCCATGAAGCTGGAAGGGATTACGGCAGGTGCTCAGAGCAGAGGGATGTCTCATCGTGCGAATTGGTTCACTCTTGATGGGGCAAACCTAGGGTATATGTGAAGGAGGATGTCCACAAAGTTTTAAGCAAAATAAAGTCCGGTTGTGTAGTTGACCTGGGAGGCTAGCATCAACCTAATAACTGTTGCTAGCATCAACCTAATAACTGTTGTTTGGGTAGTTGACCTGGAAGGCTAGCATCAACCTAGTGGCCATCTTTATGCGTGGGAATCCTCTCATCGATGGATGATCAAATGTGGCTAAGTCTTGGTGAAGTGGTAGAGAAAAAGTGTAGTGTTTTTTTTTTGATAACTTAGAAATTGCATTATTAATAAACGAGGAATTACAATAGTCTAAGATGGGGTATCCAACATTACAAAATGAGGAAATGGGGATGAGGTTGGCAGGGATAATGCCATCCCATTTACAAGTGTTAGCCCAACACACAATGTTATGGGCAACAAAATTACACTCTCTAGGAATAAATTTAAAGGTCCAATCAGTTTTATGCGCCTAGATTTTCCTATTGTCTTCAATGAAGTTGGTTGTAGTCCAATATGGAATTGAAGAAGGATTGTTCATCGAGTTGATTACTTGCTGACAGTCAGATTCAAATTGAATTTTTTCAAGGTTCATCATGTTTGCCTTTGAACACGCTTCAAGAATGGCTCTGGATTCAATAGAGGCAGAATCAGTGCATGGGCCTGGGTTGGCCATTGCCAGTAATACATGTCATCGAATCTGGTCACTGGATTCAACTGAGGCAGGAAAAGAGTAGCTTCGTTACATGCTTTTTATACAATGTCGTTTGGGGCACGGAGGAAGAACATACGAAAGATAGAGCAAAAGTGTGCATGTTGTACATTCGAGTAGATATTTGTGTGTCTACTAGCAACATTAAGGCAAAAGTGCCTAAGGATACTATGAGGGAGGCAATGAAGTGGAGCAAGCAACCTGTCTCCCTCGCTCTGAGCAGCAATGTGAGGTTGTGAGGTATTAACTTGCATTCTCTTGCGGCTGTCTAGGTACCAAGGACCGACTATGGGCATCGTTAAGGCGATTCTTAGTTCTCGATCGATTTAGGTACTGATTGGGCAAAACGGGACATGCATTTGGCATAAGTTAACTATAGTGGCTACGCGTACCAACGGGCTAGTCCGCGTAGTACGTCAAATATCCAAAACCGCAAAAAAAACCAATTAGTGATCAAGGTAAGCACGTCAAGTGCTTCGTTATATACTCTTAGCAAAGACTAAAGGTTCAAGTCTTAATACGGGGTTCCAAATGCTAAGACGTGCATTCACGTGGCATGATGCACAGAGTTGGAACGATAACATATCATATGGGCTTAAGATCATCATGCAGTCCTAGTCTTGACTCTCAACCGAGCCACTAGTGGATGATACGAGGAATTACGAGTGACTATTAGTACCGGGAACGAACGTTTAGCACAAAGATTTGGCCGTGGGTGTTGGGTGACCCTCGACTCAAGAGCGAAGCTAAGGGATCTTCAAAGCCATCAAGTGAGGGACTTAAGGAAACCTAGATAGATGCCAAGCGGGGCTCTAAAGTGAGAACTGCCTTGGACGAGACTTTTGAATAGGGTAGGGACCTCATGCGCATAGATGCATTATGAATGTTCAAGTGTGTGACTGTTATTGGGCTTTTATACAAATGGGTTATGCGTACAACTTCGAGATGGTAAAGTTGATCAAAAGTTTGGTGTAAGAACTTGTATGTCGACGGATGAAAAATCATTATGTTGCATTACAATAGAGAAGGCACGTGACACATAAGGGGGTAGTGCTGCTATGGCAAAGGTTATGCTGCGAACAACTTTTCTATCAAGTTTTTTTAGTGAAGCTCTATAACCTATTAAATATAAATAATACTTTCATATATTCTATTATTTAATAAATAAACACCGACGTTTATGCTTGCACCCATATATACGCGTTGGAGTAAAACCTATCTATGACAAGAAATTAATTAAATATTTTTTTCACAATGGAATAGCTTTGTAAGACATGATGTAAGTCAACTTTACACAAAGAATAGTCCACCTAACATGCAAACAAAAGATTATCGACATAGTTGAAGGTAACACAAACTCATATAATGCATGTGAGAGTTTTTGGTCAGGTATTGGCTAAGATCTTTTGATGGTTAAGTTAAATCAATAAGATGCACAGACATATACATGATCGAGGTTTGCCGGGATTGGCTAGAGAGATTGTGAGTGGATTACTTATCTTACTTATGTATTCTTAGAGGGATATCTATAGGAGACATAGGTCGAGCCTAACTTTACCTGTCCCTGAGTGACTTGTATGGCAGATCTGAGTCTAAGCAAAGCAGATCAGACTATATCAAACCTAATGTTAATTGCATCTGTGTATCTATCGGTATAAGCTGAAAGGGTTTGCTTAGTTTTCGATTGACCCTTAGTTTGATTTGGCCCTTAGTGGTTTGATCGCTGAGTGTTGTTCTTTGAGAATGTGCCGTAAGGCTAGAGGCCTTGGATATATTATTGTTGGGGTCATAAATCCTGGACATTAATGCTAGATGTGCATTTTTTAGGAACCATCAAATGTTGTGCGATTGTATGGAATGTAATATGAGACATCACAAGTATTTTTGTAAATGCTGAACATTAAATATGGTATATGTTGTAATTTGATGAAGAGTCGAGGGACCTCACTCTATGTAACCTTTATTATATGACCAAAAAATTGACTATGGAAAACCACAAAATATTTTGTTCTAGGACCTATGCATAATTCTAGTTTCCATAAACTTTTGCTTAATGGTTATTTACTAGGCTTCGTGAGATAAAGAACTTAAGTACCACTCAATGGCACAATGATTATGGGTCAAATTCTGTTGTTATAACTCAGTTGACACATTAAATGTGAAATGTCTTGTGCCCGACTCCATTTGACTAGGGTAGCGGAAGATGAATGTTAGCCAATTAATTTGGCCAACACGCTTTGGATGAAACCGTGTACTTAGTACACGGTTTGGCCTTCCTATCCTTCATATCATTCTATAATAGTAGGCACTTGCCTGCTATTTGGAATATCCCTGAACAATAGTCTTCTGTGTTTCTCCTTATTTTCTTCGGTAGTATTTTATATACGAGGTCAGTTGTGATTGAAGATCTGATTGAGTCACGAATCAAATTTTCAAGTTGGAGATTGTAGGTAGACTGCTCTAACTGCTATTTGGAACATCCCTAAATAATATAGTCTTATGTGTTTCTCCTTATTTCCTTTATGTAGTATTTATGTACGGGGTAAGGTGTGATTAGGAAGTGTTGGCAGTGAAATGGCTATGTTGGATCGCCGGGTGAGTGAAAATTATGTAGTTGTACTAATTTTCTATGTAGTGGATTTTTCTCGGGTTCTCGTGGGTTTTCACCGGTTTTGGAGTTTTCATGTTAAATCCTTGTGTTGTTACTATCGTCAATTATTTATTCGTGTTGCTTGGTATTTACCTCATGGACAAATCCTAAAGGCGGTATTTGAGGCGATTCAAATACCCAATAGCGTCGTGGTTAGATTGCTCGACGGAGAGTATATTCATGGATGAGATTTTTCGTTGCTCCGAACTCTTTTTGGTTTTAGTAAAAAACATATATAGTTTGAAGAACTTATAAATCTTACCCACAGTGTAATGGGTGTTTTTGTTGGACAAGTATGTTATTATCCGACTGGACAGTTTGAAGAATGTGTTCATATTGTGATCCGGGTTAATGATGTTTCTTTAGTGGTCAAACTTGCTCAAATATGCATTTTGAGACTGGTTGATCCTCAAACTATTCTTAATTTCCGCCATCATGGCAGAACACGAGCTTCACAAATTTACGCTCCAAGTCTAAAATTTGTTATTTATATCAAATATATCTTTTCAAGGTAATAAGATGGTAGTTATAAATTAACAAACAAATGAATCAAATTAATCAAATGAACTTTAGTTTTCCAATATTGCAAGGTGCAAAAGGCTTGTCTTTTGCCTCTGGGTATACGCCCCAAATCACGAGTCTGATGAGTTTTTGAAACACTTGGACTAAATCACTGAAGTATATAGCCTTGTGTCACAATTTTGTCATTCTGTTTAAAAAGTCACAATTAGAAGCTCATTGCAAGACTGTAGCAAGATGTAGGCGCTCCCTATTGATCGGACTGGCTTTGTTGTTAGACTTTATTTGAATGGTCTTATGTATATTAAACCCAAAGAAAACTTTAGAATTCGGAATGGGAAACAATATGGAATTATTAACATAATAATAACTTATGCAAACAAAAACCTATACTGCATTAAAATTCTTAGAAGAGTTTCAGTGTAATGGAGAGTTGAGCCCCTCTTGAGAAGACAAAGAATAGGCAACTTGATGTCTCTTAGAAGGAAAAGGTGGTGTCTTCCTGAATGAAGGCCTCTGCTCCAGATGGTGAAGTGTCCTGTTCGCATAAAATGTTCGAAATTTTGGCATTGCCCTTTCCTTGAATTTGAGCGTGAAGAAGAATAGCAATCTGTACGCAAAGAGTATAGCCACAACCATTGCTAAGTCCCACCATTTTGAATGCTTTAAGGAAATTCCAAGGAACGTAGTGAGCACGTATTCTCCTGTCACTTTTTCTTCCACAAACTGTCCGGGCTTCACGGCCTCAAACTCAGTCCCGATCATGTCATTTTTGTATGCACCCTGTATATATATATGTATCTGTTAGTTCAGTCTATTGTACAAGTATTTGAAAGTAAAGATTGCTATGTTGGATTAACCGCTGCTAAATCCCACCATTTCGTATGCACGCTTTCTATATCTATCATTCCAATAGTGTTTATGCCTGCTATTTTGTCAGGATGTAGTAATCTGTATGACATACTTAATGAAGTTTGCTGATTTCATTTTTGACAACATGTTGGAAATTTCGTTTTAGTATCAATCAAGAATCAAGACATGTTATGAGGGATGAAACTCCACCTGTAAGCCCCACGCCATGTAATTGACATATGAAACTGGATATCTCCAAAATGGCTTCGGAAGCTCAGGAATGGAGCGGAAAAACCCGGCTGTAGCCATCATAATTCCCTAAATTGACAAAATGTGAATATAAATGCTACTTAGCTATGATCTTTGCATGCACGTTGAGGCTGCTTTAGGAATATATACTTCAGAATACTTACAATAAAACCAGAACCTATTATCACCCCCATCAAGAAATTGGGAACTACCGCAGCAACAACCATCATGCAGCTCTCAACCACTGCTATAGAGAATAAGAGGTCGAGGGTGGCATAAATGTAGTGATAGATGCCGGGGTGATACTTCACCATGAAATAAGTGATGGATGCCGAACTGAATGACATTGTAACCAAGAACGGAAACGAAGAGATGAAGTTGGAAAGAATAAACACTCCAACACCATAATGTCCGTTGACCCTTTCTTTGCTAAACATCTGTTTGTGACACAAAGTATATATATATGCATCAAAAACCTTAACATTATCATAAGAGTCTTGCACTAGAGTGATAAGCTGCTACCGGGGTTGCAGGATATCCATGCAATATGATAATGTGTGCGTGCGTGTGTGTGTAAGAATGTGTTATGACTCGAGTCTTTACTAATGATATGTTTACCTTCATTTCTTCAATGAATGATGGGAAGCCTCCAATGGTCATGAAAGTCATGAAACCCGATATAAATCCACCACATGCCCCTCTTGCAAAAATAGCGTGAGTATCTGATCCCACGTCGTAGAAGACAGAACCAACACAAACGGATACTGCAATGTATACTAGGATTCGTAACCAGTAGTATCCAAAATCTCTAGTCATGTTTTTGAAGGATCGCTTTGTCAATGTTGTAAATTGCTTCCACATTGTTGCCCCGTTCCCAATGGTTTTCTCAATAGCAAGTTCTTCCTGCAATATATTCTTTCATCACGTATATTGCAAATTATGTTTTTTCTGATGTATATCTTCAATCTAGAATCTAAAAGGCGAATAATCTCTTATTGCCTTTTCTCCATAAAAATACGGTATTATTTAGAAATTATCTAAGTTAGTTGAAAGAAACTTGGTATAAAACTTATCTTTTGTGTTTTAAGATCATATAATATACGCTGCGAAAAGGTCATATAAGATGCTCACAGTTTTTGACAAGTTACGAATTCTAGGTTTTACTCTGGCTGAGGTTTTGGAGTTCCGATACTTCTGAAGAAGCCTTAGTCTGATTTCTGCTGTTGCCAAATTCATCACTGGTTCAGAAACACCTTTTTGGTCCTACCAGCAGAACAAGAATCACGTTAGGCCGTTGATTTTGGAATCCTTTCACATATTTAATCAGGAGAGTCACAAATGCTTTAGTATACTTACTCTTATTCTCTGAGATCCCATCAAATTATTATGCACATCATCAAAGTCTGAATTGATACACCTAAGAAAATGATCAGATGGATTTCTTCTACTAGGGCAAGGAAATCCCGCATCAGCAAAGAACTGCAAACAACAACAAAAAGAGAAAACTGATAATATAACAATCATGCAGCAACATGATATACAATGTGCCTATTATATATTTTGATGTTCTGTACCTCTAATGCCATTTTAGCTTCCCCAAAGTATATTGTTTCACCGCAGGAAAGCAGCAAAAGATCATCAAAGAGCGTAAATACTTCACTGCTCGGCTGATGAATAGAAGAAATAATCGTTCTGCCACTGGCTGCAACATTCTTAAGGCCCTGAATCACGAAAAAAGCAGAGGCGCTATCCAGGCCGCTGGTAGGTTCGTCAAGGCACAGTAGACACGGTTTAGTTATCATCTCCAACGCGATACTTAACCGTTTCTTCTCGCCACCACTTATGCCCCTTAAGTGCCAGTTTCCTATCAGATGATCAGCACAGTCTTGAAGTCCCATTTCAGTTATTGTGCTTTCAACAACCTCGTTTATCTCGTGTTTTGTCGTGTTGCTTGGTAGTCTCAGCATGGCTGAGTATTTGATCGTCTCTCTGACCGTAAGGGTTCCAAGGAATGTGTCTTCTTGAGTTACATAAGCCTGATCATATTCACATCGAACAGAAGTGATATCAGAAAGAGGAAATCACCATGTTTGCTGGGGATAATTTTGAAACTATTAGACATATTAATCTGGTGCTAATAAGTAATAAATAAATCGATTTGTAATCCTGAAGTAAAAGGAGTAATACAATTGAATGAACATTGAGAGACTTTCTTGGATGTTAATTTACAGCATATTAATTGGAGATGGATGCTAGAATTTAGACGTTCCCTATCTAATTCATCTTTCTCGTTGTGTGTCTTTTTTTAGTTTTTTAATTTGCAGCCAACTACTCAACGAGATAACAGCCGATAAAACCAAAACATCTTCCGTCTCACTTTGTGTCTCACTCCCTTTTCCACTTAATCATTCATTATTCATGTATTGTGTAAGAATATGTGTTATAATCACAGGAGAGTCAAAAACACAGAACGCGACGAAAGAGTTATACATAATAGCCCCATTATCCTCCTAAACGAACAAATAACCATGTTCCATCAACACAGAGGTTAATATTATATGTGGATGTGTACATTGTTCTTGCATTTCAAAACTTGATTAGGTAGTAGTTCTTTCCCCATAATCTTTTTTCTTTTCACAAGCCGTCTAACTAACGTCCAGAGTCACACACGACTATCACTGGTATTATGTTCATATTGTAGTCAAGTTTTTAAGGTTTTTTCTTTCTCGTTGAGATTTTAGAGTTCTATGTTAGTCCGGTATTGGTGATGATGTAGTTCTCGTTTTTAATTATGATATATATATTTTTTTAATAATTAAGGTTGACTGTATGTACTAGTATAGCAACTACATGTTTGAAAAAAGACTTACAACAAGACCGTAATCAAGCCTTTTTTTCTTCCCATTGAGAAGAACATCGCCGGTCATGATGACATTTCCTGCAAGCCTGCCTGCAAATTGCATGCAACACATACACTTTAATTAATTGGTATCTAATTTTGTCGCGGGTATTAAATTTAATGCATGAATTAATAATGTTCCCACCAGCTACAGATTACAAACCCATACAGGAAGAGACAAAAACCCAAACATTATCATCCTGAAATTAGTAATATATATATACTATCTCTCTTAACTTTCAAATAAAATACCACTTTATATGGCCTTACACTTCACACAATCTTGTTTGTCAATCATGACTCGTATCTTTTGTACCAAATGATATAAATATTTTGGTCCAAATGTATTACGTGTTTTCTCATGTGTACTAATTAGTCGAGGAAGTAACAGTAGTACACCTATGATAAATTACCAGAAAGAAAAAACCATAGAACACTGAATCCACATTAGTGATTATGACTCGACGACACATGTTAAGGTTGCTGCATCCCATGTAGGAATATTACATTAATTGGCACCAACCACCGCATGTAATCCCATGTGGGACTGAACAAAAAAATTAAACTAGTACTATATAAATAACGAAAATATGGTAACGTTGCACTTTAGTTACTGTTGATCAGTGAAAACAGTGGGAATTCAATGCAAGTACAGAACTTGTTCGGGGAACCGAGCCAGTTTTCTTCCAACCTTTAAATTAATTTCTAGGTTAATTAGAAAATATGTCTTAAAGTCTAAAGTCAAAATATATTATTAATGCGCCGCGAATGTCATTATATACTTCCATTTTCTTTTTAGTATAGAAAATAACTTGTATTCATTTTTTAACATAGCGCGAAGCCTACAATTAACTTGTATTTTGATGAGTGAGAACAATTACATGTCTCAAAGTTTTGTTACAATATTGTCGTTTTCTAAGAATTTCTAGAATTGTAGAAGTGCTAGAAATGTGGAGCTGTCTAAAATGTTTCTTTAATTTCATGTTTGAAATTCTAGGGTGTCCATGATTATTCAAGAATTACAACAAATTAAACATTGAAATGTTTTTACATATTTAGGCAGTGCTACCTAGATATAGTTTGAAGTTTATACTTCGAGTTTTTTCTTTTAAAAAAACATTAGAATCGTTAAAATGGAAATTCTGGTTTTTCTTAAATTGGAGGAGAATTTCAAGAATTGATAATCAATCACGCGAGCTCTGCTAATTCGTGGTGTCCATTCCCCAACCAATAGATGTTTTCTTGCTCTTCTGTTGCATGCCTATTCGACGTAAATAACTGGCCGATTAAAAATAATCAAGTGTGCCAAAGTGAATCATTAAAGGGAAAAAAGTTCGTTTGGTCCCATAAGTTGGCACCTTCACGCATTTGGTCCCGTAAGTTGGCACCCCACGCAATTGGTCCCGTAAGTTGGCACCCCACGCAATTTTAGTCCCGTAAGTTGGCACCCCACGCAATTGGTCCCCTAAGTTGGCACCCCACGCAATTGTAGTCCCGTAAGTTGGCATCCCACGCAATTTTAGTCCCGTAAGTTGGCTCCACGCAATTGAGCTCAGGAGGAGGTGGGACTGAAATTGAGTATTTTTACCAACTTACGGGACTAAAATTGCGTGAGATGCCAAGTTACGGGACCAATTGCGTGGGGTGCCAACTTACGGGACTAAAATTACGTGGGGTGCCAACTTACGGGACCAATTGCGTGGGGTGCCAACTTACGGGACCAAATGCGTGAGGGTGCCAACTTATGGGATCAAACGAATTGTTTTCCCATCATTAAATGTCCTAGATTTTGAATTAAAATTTTAGAAAACTATATTTTCGATTTATAATTTAAAAATTCGAAATCACGTTTGTGCTTGTGCCTATGTGGTCGTCTTTCAAGACCCCGAAGTATAATTATGATAGATTGGACCACGAAAAAGCATCATCTTATCTTTCATATGGTCCAAAGTCCAAACTGCTTTCTTTTTTATCAGAAATTAACTAAGGTCGACCATTGCAAATGTACAGTGCCTAACCTCAATACCTCATCACCCTAAGAAAGATACAGAATAAGACCAGAAACAGAAAACATTTATTCAAAATTTCGAAAGTCACATCTGAACAGACGTAGATTAAGACACAAAGCTGGCAACGTGAGTCCTAAAGCTACATCAGAAAAAGCCATTGAGTAATTAAGAAAGATAAAAGGATTAATTCTAAGTCTTCAATGTGCAAATTGGATGGTTTATCATTTGTTTGTGACCGTTAGGTTAATAATACATATATAATATGTAGTGTGAGAATTGGTATATGAAGTATTACGCGAAAAGTTAGAAAATCAAGCAAGATAATCGTTATCTAAAGTAAGTTAAATACAGTTAATAATATATATATATATATATAAATCTCAGAGGACACATGTTTTCCAGTTGAAATATTGAAAATATAACTTAACTATGTTCTCAGTTACTTATCTTTATAATATAACTCAGTAAAAATAAACGTACAGTTTGAAGATTTTATTGGAATTATCTTTAGAAAAATTGTGATAATTAACAGCTTTATAAAAAACGAAGAGCGTATGAACGAACACTCCATAAAACTACATAAAGTGAGTAAAAGACATCCTGGTTGAAGGCTATAATGTCCTTTTTAAAATATCCTTGACTATATCCCACATTACAAATGTGTATCTGAGATAAAATAAATATAAATCACCAACAATATTTTACGTGACCCGTTTAATCAAGTGTGTTAATTGTTTTCAATTATTTTTTTATAATAAAAATCCAGAATTCAAACTACCGCGATTACAGCTAATTAAAAACACTACTTTTATTAAATATACAACGATATCACAAAATTTTCCTCTTCTATAGATTTCAATATATTGAAATACTTGTTATCTGACATAGCCGAATATAACCATCAAAAAAAAAAAGTCATAGCCGAATATAACAGTTAAATTAAAATATTCTCATCTGTCACACTCACACTCATGTAGCAATAGGATTAGTACTGAACCGAAGATGAAGAAACACATATAGTCCAAGATCTCTCCTAAATTAGGGTTATATTTACAAGCTGATGACTCAAAACACTTGAGATTTTAGTCTCAAGTACTTTTAGATATTAGTTATCGTACATCAGCTGATTCGTTATAGTGAATTTTATTTTATTTATAAACGTTTATCTGCCGATTCCCAAGAAAAAAAAAGTATAAATTTATATACAACTTTGTGAATCCAAAAGTTTGACACTAATGTCCAAAGGACAATTGCAACCGGTTCAAGTTACAACTTCACAGCTCCAAAAACTTTATCAGAACAAACACATGAGGATAATTTTAATTTGGTGAATGATTATATTATTATTATCTAAAGATAAGGGTAAGGCAAAATGACCATGCAAACTAATAAACCCCAAGAGAGAGAGAGAGAGAACCTGTGAGAGAATCAAGAAAAGTGGATTTTCCGGATCCAGAAGGACCCATAACGGCCATGAGCCGACCGGGAAGAGCATAACCCGTTAACCCGTTAAGCAACCTTCTCGTCGGACCCTCTCCGAAATTAGGCAGCACCGCCGTGAGCTCCTCCCACCCCAAACACGCCCCAACGCCGCCGCCCATTTCAATATCTCCGCCGCCACGTGTAGCTCGCTCTATCTCCATAATAGACCTAAAAATATATTCTCTCCCAACAATGTAACTCACAGGCAAAAACTCGTACCAATTTGTAATGAAGCACCAAATACCCTTCCTATTTATAGCTGAACATAGTGTACATGACAAAGAGGAATATATTTAATTTTATAACTGTCGAGAAATGGAGACAGATAATAATTTACTAAGTAGTATTGTTAAGAGAGAAAAAAGTTTATTTAATTAATATGGTGGAGCTATGAATGGCGTTGCAGAGAGGGGGTTGAGAGAAAGCGGAAATTTTTGTTGCTAGATAATAAGATCATGAGTTAGATAGTTAGACTATATATACTATATGATGGAGTAAATTGCTTCCCCCATAATTTTAGGTAGGAGATGGCATTTATAATTAGGCCCATGCATGTACCACTGAGTATGTATAATTGGTGGTGCTAGCTTTGTCTTAATACACTTTTATTATTTTCCTACTATTATACTTTGCCGAACCCGCTAAAATGATTTAATTGGTTAAATAGGAGAAATTTTCTCATTGGTCTTAATTCGATCTCTATAATGGGCGACTTGAGTTTATTCATTTAAAGTCAGTCTCTCTCACACATGGTTAATATAATATAGTGTGGTTTGTCTAGTTAATGACTCGATTCTACTCCTTCTAAGTCTGTCTTTGTGCACTCGATGAACAGTTGCAAGTTCTCGCTAAAGAGAGAACAAAAAACCACGTCTATCACGTTATCCGGTAGATTTGAAGTCTCATATTATGAAGGATTTTTGACATACAAGTTACATTTAAACACACAATAAATAAGCAAAGACACTTTTTTTTTTATCGGCATACATTTTAAGCAATTGCACATCTGTTTATTTTAATATGTTTATTAATCAAAGTACCTTTTCTATCACTTAAGTTTTTGTAACTTTACATAAAAAGTAGTAGTTTTTTAAATGTTGTTACTTGTTAGTTTGAAATTAACTATAAAAGAAGATATATTAAATTTTGTACATTAACTCAAATTTCATATATATATATATATATATATATGGTGTAATTTTATCATTTAAAGGATAACGCTTAAAAGATGTACACAGTTTTTTAACAAAAAATTTTAAAAAGTCTTTTCTCGTACAAAAAGTCACTCCCCTTTCAAAACTCGCTCCACTTTCAAATTTTGGTGAGTAAAACAGCAATACTATATATACGTCATCCTACAGAACAACTGCTACCAAAAGTAATATGTATACTTATTTGGACGAAATATTAAAAATGTCTCTAACTTTACAAAAAAAATCAAAATGCCCGCTTCTTTCAGGCATTGCAAAAATGTCCTGTATATTTTAAAAAAAAAATTCAAAAATGTCCGATGGCCTTATTCGGGCTAAATCTGCCTACGTGGTGGTACAGTGGTTGCCACGTTAATTAACTGCCCGCCAAGTCATATTTTCAGTTTAAAAATATTTTTAAACAAATCCTTCTAATTTTAAATATTGTATTTGCACCCCATAGTAAATTAAACTTTGCACCCCAAAATATATATATATATATAAATAATAATAATAAACATATTTATAACTATTTATAAAAATAATAAACATATTTATATATAAATAATAAACACATTTGTGTATAAATAATAAAAATCAACATATATATAAATAATAATAATATAATTTTAACAATATATAAAAAAACAAAAAAATTAAAAAGTAATACCCCCCCCCTCCCCCGCCGTCGCCGCCGCCACCGCTGACCCCAAACAGCGTCGCTCACCACCACCACCACCCAAAATTCCCCAAATCAAAATCCTAATTTTTTGTGGTGGTGGTGGCGTCGATTTGAGCGGCGACTTGCAATGATTTGCGGTGTGGGGAGAGCACGAACCCTATTCTCAAAATGATACCCCGTAAATGTATCAATAATTATGCAATATCAAATTTCCTGAGCTACTTGATCGCATAATGATGCCTAAAACTGAGTCCTGATTTTCATTCTGTAGGCATAAGGCTTCAGTGTGTCAAATTCTCTCTAAAATGGGCTTCAGTCAGAGGCTCATGAAAATCAAGGCACAGAAGTTCAAAATCTACATTTAAGCCTTGAACATAAATAGTTTATAGAATTACTGCTATGTGGGAAAGACCTCTTGGTGGTGGTGTTCGGTGTTAGTGGGGAAGAAGATGGTGGTGGTGGCAGACAGAGACGGCGGCGGCGGGGGCGGGGGTGGTTGGATGATGAAGATGATGAGTAATTTTATTTTTATTTTCTATTTTTTTTTGTTTTTTAATATATATAATTATATTTATATTTATATATGTGTGTGTGTTTATTATTATGTTTTATATATATATATTTATTTATTATTATTATTTATATTTATTTATTATTTTTACAAAATAGTTACATATATGTTTATATATATATATATGACCCTTTTTTAATTATATTTATATATATGTTTATTATTCTTATTATTATTTATATATATGTTTATTATTATTATTTATATATATATACTTATTATTTTTACAACATAGTTATATATATATATGTTTATTAGTTATATATATATTTTTTGGGGTGCAAAGTGTAATTTATTTTGGGGTGCAAATACAATATTTAAACTTTGAAGGATTTGTTTGAAAAATATTTTTAAACTAAAAATATGACGTGGCGAGGCAGTTTATTGACGTGGCAGTCACTGTACCGCCATGTAGGCAGATTTAGCCCGAATAAGGCCATCAGACATTTTTTAAAGTTTCTTTAAAACATACATTGCATTTTTGCAAGGCCCGAAAAAAACCGAACATTTTAACTTTATTTGCAAAGTTAGCGGGCATTTTTAATATTCCGTCCTACTTATTTTTCGCATAAACTGATTTACCAATATCGCATAACACGGAGTTATTAGTCAGATCATCTATTATTTAAGATGAAGTTAAGTGATATATGTGTCAATTCCGATCCGTTCATTACTTAATAATATTGCCTAACTTGTAAGATATATATACGGATAAGTATTCGGTGTCATAAAACAAAAAAGAAGGAAACACTAAATTAAATTTGTCATATTGTATGAGAAATATATATATATATATATATATATATATATATGTTTTAAACTTTAAAAAATTGAGTTTCTATATAAGAGATGTCAATTCAACAGAAATCATCAGACCCTCCGCTTAGCGTTTTCATTATCCAAAATTACAATGAAAAATCGGAATGCTTATGTATATATGTACATATATAAATTTATTTTTGGAGACAATATAATACACAATAACTGCAACTAGAACTTCAGAAAAATATATTTTTTGGTGCGACGAATGTTCTGCAAGACAAAAACCCAAGATATTTCTTTAGCGGTATGGGAGAGTTATAAATATTATTGTGTACACATCAATGTACGTATATATGCATGTATGTATGTATGTCCCACAAAGGCAAGGCCATTCTTAGAAAAGACCGCACTTCCTTTCAGATTTTCCATACCAGCATTCATTATTTTTGTTTCCGACTAGATTAGGGGGGCAGTTGGGTTAGGAACATACGATACTATGATGGCATTTACTGTCGGAAAAAGTATATTAATAGAAAGTAGGGGTGAACATTCAAATTGGCCCGACGACGCATGTTGGTATATAACAGGAGACTCGGTTATTAGGACTATCTCGTCGACTTATGATTTATTATTTACATAATATAAATTAATTACAGTAATACAAATATGGCTTGGTTTCTTATGAGCTTCAACTAGCATATCAAAAAATATTTTTTGCCGGAAACTTTAAAGCTTGTTTCTAAGATCGATTAGTCAGAAATAACAAATGATCTTAATTTGCACATTATGTCCCAAATTTAATTTGTACTTTTACCTAAATCTCGTAAGTTGTAACTAGTATATATCTTGGTTTTGTTATGAAAGCTATTTTATTAAGTATTATACAAATATATACACACAAACACACACACACACACACACACACACATATATATATATATATATATATATATATATCTTGGTTTTGTTATGAGAGCTTCAAATAACATATAAATAGATATATATCTTTTGTGATCTGAAACTTTGAAGTTTCTTTTTGTTTCCAATCGATTAAACGAAAACACGAAATATATATGCCTTGCACATTGGACGAAAATCATATAATTTATATTAATGTACATTTAACTTAGTATGTCTCATACTCCTTTTTAATAAAATTCTTTTTCGCCGATAAGAAAAAAAACTTAGATGGTGTGTTTTTGAGTTATATATATATATATATATATATATATATATATATATTGCATATTTTACAATTATGTCACACAAATGTGATTCATCCGATGGACTGCAACACTGCAACTCAAATGGTGATGCGTCCGGTGGACCACATGTAGTCCGTTCGAGCTGATTATGCATTATATTTTCTGCCATAGTTCCTTAATTAGTTTACAGGATCTGCGATCGTATAGCTCTGCCCAATGATATAACTAACAAGTGTACTTTCTTTCCCTCCTACCTACAAAAGTAAATTACCACAATAATAAGATACTTGTTATTTTCTCAACTAAATGTTTCATTTCTTTATTTTTATTTTGATATTTGAATGAAATTAAGGTGAACCCACCAGTAATTATTCAGTTTTGAATATTCATTTAGCCATTTCACAGTTTTCAATTATTTGGGGGCAATTATTGGCCACCCGGTTGGCCTGAGCCACAAGGTTTTGGTAAATATAACTATTTAAAATGTGTTTCGGAACATTCTAGAATTTGCTCTTTTGATAATTACCAAACAAATCCTTCTAAACCTATGTGTTTTCAGCTTCAGAAGGGCGTAGCCGCATATGAAGAAACTTTTTTTTTTGGGATAAATAAGCGGCATATATTAAACCATCAAAGCTACTAAAGGATAGCCACCGTCACAAAATGATGCCACGGGCACTTTACCAAAAGGCACAGGTCCAGACCATTTAACCCCTCGTGCCCAAGCCGCTAAGTTATGCGCGGATGGATTGTTTAGCCTATTAACAAAAAGAAATTTTCAATTCGGCCAAAGAGCCCAAAATCGTCTGATCTCAAGAACATAATGATTTGAACTCCAGAAAATATCCAAATCTGGATCATTGACGTAACGAATAATGTCGAGGCAATTGGATTCGAATACTACGTTATCTTTTTAAAATTGTTGGCAGTGAAATTCGCCTCAAAAAGAGCTTGGGCTTGAGTCATGTTAGCATCAATGATGTGGAAAGTATTTGCTGCTGCAAATATCAATGAACCTTCATGGTTACGCCAATTTAAACCTGAAGACAAAAGCTGCTCAGTAAAGGATGCATCAACATTGATTTTTGTCCAAAACTTTTGTGGTTTTCTCCATTTCAACTGGATTTGCTTCACCGAAAGTTTATCAATCTGTCCAACAAAATGGAGGTTTGCTTCTTGATTAACTTGCTGAATGGATAAAGCTAGGGGTTGTACGAATCCTTCATGAATCCATTTGTTCCTTAGGACCCAGATTTTATCCATAATGACTGCTGCAAAAATAATGGATTCCGTACAGTCTTGCTCCAGAATAATACCTGGAAATCTGCATTCAAGAACAAAAGAATTTCAATCAGAAATAGAAAAAAATTGAACATAATATAATTTAAAACACCATTTCGAACTAAACCAAAGAATTTAAAAAATGGAGCATTTTAAAAAACAGATGTTCAAGCGTTTCATTCTCCATATGACAGAGCGGACATGACAAATCATTAATCTTCAAGATCAAATTAAGCTTAGTCCTCGTTGCGAGGGCGTTATTCAGACATTTTCACCACAAAAGCTTATGTCGCGGGTGGATTTTAGCTTTCCACAGTTTATCCCAATTGAAAGAAGGAGTGGAAGGAATTCGGTTCTTGATAGCAACATGGTAAGGATTAAGAGCAGTGAGTATCCCCGACTTGAAGGGACACCAAACCAATCTTTTAGAATCCGAGGGGGCAGCAATAGGAATTTTAAGAATTTCATTCGCAACACTCAGAGGGAAAAAGTGTTAGTGACGAAGGAATTATAGGACTTGTCATCCTCGTTGATGAGGTCCTTAACCTTCGGAAAAAGATGAGTCACGTTAACATCAGAAATTAATTGAGTGGGAATTCAAGATTCAATCCCTGGGATCCATGGCTCTTGTCAAGTATTAACCTTAGAATTGCCATGGATAGCAAAATGTGCACCTTTACAAATCAGATCTCGACATTTGAAAATTTTGCGAGCTATCCAGGAAGTATTAGAGTATTAGACTGAGCAGGGTCATCGTTAGAAAGTTTTTGTTCTTGACATATGTATTCGTGAAAATATTAACCCACATCGAGGGGCAATTAGCGGCCACACTTTACGAAAGTTTAGCTACAAGAGCCAAATTGTGGTCTTTCATCTTACGAAATCCTAATCCACCCAATTTTTGTGGTAAACACAATGATTCCCAACACTTAAGAGGCAGAATATTCTTCCTTTTGTTTTCCCCACACCAAAATCTCATCATAATACTATCGATCGTTGAAGAAATCAAAACAGGAAGAATGATGTTTGCCATAAGATAATTGGGGAGAGCTTGAGCCACCGAAGAAATAAGGGTACCCCTTCCAGTTTGAGATTGTTAACGTTATTTATTTTCGGAGAATTTTTAGGAGTAGGTTAGAACGCCTTGCCAAAGTTTGACGAAATATGTGTCGATTTTTCTCTAATTCTCCGGAAAAAAAAAGTATATCCTTTTCTCCCCCTTTTGTTCTTCTTTTATAGGGGTCAATCTGTTTACAAGTGGGATCCTCTCTTTCTTTTTTTTTTAACTTTATTTGTATTGGGATAACCGCCTCTGAAAATGTTGGCATAGCTTTTGAGTGCCTGAACTATCGGTCTTCGGTGAACAAGTGTCTCTGAAGTAGCTGACGTAGCTCCCGAATACCAGCGTTTATCGGGCTTTGATGGACAAGTGTCGATGAGTCAACTTTAGGTGGAGTTCTTATCCATTTTAGGGAGATAAGAATTATTTGTATATCATTCCGAGGCCTATTTGAAATAAGGATATGGCGCACATCACTCCGAGACCTGTCTATCGGGGGATTTTGTTCCAAGATGTCCTCGCTCGGGATCTGCTCCAAGACCTCACTATTGAAGGATTTTTCCAAGATGTCCTCGCGCGGGATCTGCTCTGAGACCTCACTATTGAAGGATTTTTCCAAGATGCCCAAGGAAGGTCCGAGCGACAGGGTAAGTGCAAGAGTATCGTATCCCTAGGGGGTATGCGGGAAGCTATTTAAAGTTTCCGATACCTCACGCGGGATTTGTACTCTGTGAAATACTTGTCTTGGGATAGGGTGCACCTCTTACATTGGCATCGTGGGGAACATCAATGTCCGCCGATGTCGATGTGATCTTTCTGTGATACCCCTGATATTTTGGGGGTGTCGTAAAAAGGTAAAAAATGATTAATGTTAACAGAGATAAAGTGTTGCTTTTCCACCCTCCAAACCGATTTGGGGCTTAAGGCTTCTTTACGTCATCGGGGTTTGCAAAAAGGAAGACCAAGGTGGAGGATTTTGTGGGAGCATTCGTGAATGAGAAATAAATCAAGAATCTGATGTTTCACATGAGGTTTTGTGTTTGAGTTGGAGTGCACAAAAGATTTATTTCTATTTATAATTTGACTTCCCCAAAGTTCAACAGTATCAAGACATTGCATAAAATCCAAAGCATCGTCTTCGTTAGCCCTACAAAAAAGTAAGAGATCTTCAGCATACAAATATAGGAAATAGGGGGCTCTCTTTCGAGATTTTAATTTCGACGATTTTCTAATTTCTTACTTCCTTAAAGATAAGACGAGAAAGAATTCTCGCATAGATGATAAAGAGATAGGGTGACAAAGGATCGCATTGCCTAATACCACGAGACAATTTAAAACGACCAAAAGACATTCCATTAATAAATATAGAAAATTGTGAGGAGCAATATAATCAATCGCCGGAGTCGACGAACTCAAACATGCCGTATGGTGCATGGTTGAGGGAGCCATCATATCAGAGAAGAAATCACTATCGACAATGCTTCTCGGACTGGGGAAATAGAAATGACGAATTTGCACCAACATGGCCTAGAAATATGGATCAGCATTGGCGTAAAGCGACGCTATCAGATCATAAAATAGGGAGAAACGATGATAGGGAACAACACTGGAGGGCCACGGGAAGGGAGTTGGTTCCAATCCTACCTGTTCATACCGGTCCAAGCTAACAACTCCAGAATTTAGTTGGTAAGAAGCCTGAGACTGTGTTTATGAACGAGAGTGATTCAGAACGCACAGTCTCTTCAGAGTCGGGGAATCGTATAGACAAATCTGAGAGACACAGACATATGATCATGAGAAGGGGGAGAAAAACTGAGGAGATGGACAGTTCGAACTTTGCTGGTTTGGGAACAAAGCGCGCGGAGGCAGAACAAACTAAGGAAATAGGTCGAATATTGAATTTTTTTTTGGTGGAGTCGAACGTGGTAGGACAGAGCACGAGGCTGTTAACGAGTATACAGATTTGGCGGATGTTGCGAAGCAACCCCGCTTAGATTAATGAGTATCCTCTGCTGGAACTGTCAGGGCTTGGGGAACCCTTGGACAGTTCGAGAACTGAGACTGATGGTCTCGAATCTTCACCCCCTCCGATTTTTCTATCTAAGACTAAGTGTAGTGTGACAAAAATAGAGGTACTGAAACAACAAGTGGGTTTTAACGATGTTTGTGTGGAAGCTAGGGGAAAATCTGGAGGCCTAACGATTCACGTGCTGTAATCACAACCCTTATCCTGCTATAGTGTAGGAACGTTTGGATCGTGCATGCCCGGACACGAACTGGTAGAATATGTTCCAATATTCTATAGTCACGCACCATACGATGAAACATTTAGACCACTCAGCGATTTTGATTGTACTGCGCGTGACAGTGGGTCATATGATTCGCCCACCCGGTCGTTTCCATTTTGAGGCGGCCTAGGCCAGAAAGTTCGAGTGCGAGGGGTTGATTCAACAACTCTGGATAGAAAGGGGCGACGATATGGTTGAGGATAAGCTGAATAATTGTCGGTTAGGACTGCCGCATTGGGACAAGTTGGGGGGAATTGAGATGAAACGGGACAGTAAGGTGCTTAATGATATAATATTGGAGCATCGAAAATGGGTCATTACTTTGGACAAGAAGGAGGAAGAAAAATAGTTGAAAAAAGAATTGGACAAGTTGTATGTGGTTGAAGAGATTTATTGGAAACAGAGAGCGAAGGTTCAGTGGTTAATGGAAAGGGATCAGAATCCATCATATTTTCACAATCGAGCGAGTGAAAGGCAAAACAAGAATTATGCGCTTAGATCGACGTCAAGAGAAGTCGATACAATTGTCGCGAACTACTTCACCTTTATTTTTGGCTCCATTAATCTGATGAATGAGGCTATCGAAGAGGTATTAAGGGACGTAGAGGCTCTTGTTAGACCGACAGCGAACGAAAGCCTTTTGCAACAATTTATGGCGGACGAGGTATGCAAAGCTTTGAAAGATATGTATCCGTATAAATCTATTGGCCGGATGACTTTTCTATTTTTTTTCTATAAAACATTTTGGTCTATTCTTGGGGACAATATTATTACGTTTGTTCTTGTTTTTTTAAATGATCGTATCCTCGACCATGTGGTTAACTTTACTCATATAGTGCTTATTCCAAAATGTCCTAACCCCGATGTGATGACGCGGTTTTACCTTATTAGTCTTAGTAACTTGAGCTTTAAAACTGCCTTGAAAGTTGTGGCGAACAGACTTAAGCCGTGTAATTTCTCCTACTCAATCCGCTTTTGTTTCTGGGAGACTTATCACAGATAATATTTTGGTCGCCTTTACTTAACCACTTCCTGAAGAATAAGAGGACATGAAATCGTTTTAATATGACACTGAAGTTGGACATGAGTAAAGCATATGATTAGGTCTAGTGGTCCTTCTTGGAAAAGGTAATGCTTAGGCTTGGTTTTGATTCTAGTTTTGTGTCATTAATTATGCTTGGAGTGCGTACTGTTTCTTATTCGATGCTTATTTATAGTAGAGTCGGCTATTGTTTACCCCGAGAGGGGCCTTAGGTAGGGGGATCCTTTATCCTCTACCTTTTCTTATTTGTTTCTGAGGCATTTTCAGCGATTATCTCAAAGCGGAAGCGCGGAGAGGAATCTTTTATGGCGGTTCTTTTTTAAGGTGGATGGTGTAATGCCTATCGAAATCACAAAAGACAAAGTCGAAGTCACGACATGGGTGCTCTGATGAATAGAAGCAGCAGGTTCGCCTGGTCTATTCGACCACTGCAAAAGCCCCTTAGGGCCCCGGGACGAGAGTGGAGGGCTACTTGTGACACTTTCATATAAACTTCTCTCTTCATTTGTGAATTTGCAAGACATAGCTATTACTAGAGCGGCCCCTCGTATTTCACATCTTTTATTCGCAGACAATACATTATTATTTTGTGAGGCGACTCGAGAGGCGGCAGGTGGAGTGCGTGCGCTACTAGGGCGCTTTGAAGCAGCGTCGGGGCAGCAAATAAACCTCCAAAAGTCGGATGTGGTTTTTAGTAAAAACACGAGTGAAGAGTGGGCGAATGAGTTAGGCGCGCTTCTCGGGGTTGAAGTGAGCGAGGCATGAAAAATACTTGGGTCTACCTTTTGAGGTTGGCAAGTCAAAGAGAGAGCTTTATGACTTTATTCGGGAATGAGTTTGGAAACGTGTGCAAGGGTATAAGGGTAAGACGTTGTTAGGCGCGGGGTAGGAAGTCTTGGTTAAAGTAGTAATGCAGTCGGTCCTCACATTTGTTATGAGTTGTTTTCTTTTTCCGAATATATTGATTGGCGAGATTAGCTCCATTATTAATAACTATTGGTGGGGAAGGGGTACAATGAACAAAATTCATTGGGTTGCTTGGGAGAAGTTGTGCAAGAAGAAGGAAGACAGAGGACTTGGATTTTGGAACCTCAAAGCGTTGAATTTGGCGTTGCTTGCGAAACAAGAATGCCGCATCTTCCATTATACAAAGAGCTTGGTTAGTCAGATTTTTAAGGCTAAGTATTTTTCGAGTACGTCTTTTTTTGAGAGGGAGCAATCCGTCTTTCTCGTGGAGATGTAGTTGGGAGACAATTGTGGTGATTAAACGAGGTGTTCGATGGCGAGTTGGGAATGGTACGCCAATCTTGATTTGGGATGATTCGTGGCTGCCCCGACCGGTCACGTTCCGTCCTATTACTACGCGCGGTCTGCATGCAGGAGTGAATAGAGTGGGCGACCTCATTAACGTGGGGATGGGGTGGTGGGATGTGGAGTTAGTTCGAAATACACCGCGGGAGGTGGATGCTAAGAATGTATTGGCTATTCCGTTGGGTAGTTTGGAGTATGAGGATCGCCAAATTTGGTATTATGAAAAACATGGGCAGTTCACGGTTCGGAGCGCATACCATATGATAGTGACACAGGGATTGGGAGTTGGGAGGTCGTTAGCTCGAGTGATCAGCAATGTTGGAAAAAGATTTGGAGGTTGGGGTGTGCGAACATGATCAAATTAATTTGGTGGCGAAGTTGCTTGTATACCATTCTCCCAACTCGCACCAACCTTGCGCGGCGAAAAAATGGAGATAACACATTGTGCACGTCATGTAATGAGAGGGACGAGACCCCACAACATTTATTCTTTGATTGTAATGTGGCGCGACAAGCATGGGCATTGGCAAATTTTTTTATGAAATCTACACGTAATTATAACGAGGGATTGCTTGAATGGTTTCATAGAATTTGGCGCGAAGAGGGGAAGGAGCGGGCTGGTATCGCAATTATACTTTGTTGGGCCATATGGCATAAAAGGAACCTTATTCTTGTGGGTGAGGAACATCACAATGCAGGGGAGAACGCGAATTTTACCTTGCATTATGCGGCAACGTGGATGGAATTGGGACATGATTTGCATGGGGTTGCGCGGGCTGTAGGAACGAACTGGGAAGCGCCGCGTGAGGGATGGTTAAAGATCAACTTTGATGGCGCTCATTTTGAGGAGGATAGGGCGGTTGGAATAGGAGTTGTTTTCCGAGATCATGATGGTCACACTTTAGCAAGGGTTCAAAAGAGGCTTACGGCTACACTGGCTCCTTCGGGTATTGAGCCTTTGGTGGCGTTATGGGCTATCAAACTGTCGGTAGGAATGGATTGGAAGAGAGTGGTGTTTGAGGGTGATTGCCTTAATATTATCCATGACATTCTTTTCCGGACTCAGGAGGATGCAAGCTATGCTAATATTGTTGCGGATTTCCTTCGTCTGTTTGAGCCACGAAGTGATTTTTTCATTAGGTTGATTGGGCGAGATGCTAACACGATGGCTCATAACTTAGCCCGCACGACATTGGGAGATTTACATGATCCGAATACTTAAATTTTTACGGAACATTGAGGTGTTAGTTTAGTTTTATTTTTTCGTTTGAGTAGATTTATTACGTTTCTTGTGAGAGCGTTCTTTGGTTGTATTGACATTCGGTGGCGCTGTTGCGCTTTGAAATAAATTTGCTAATTTCAAAAAAACAATGATAGAAAAACTCACTTATTTGTTGTTTATAAAGTGATTACAGCAATAATGAAAGATAAGTTCAACATTTCAAAATGTTGCGACCAGCATCTTAGATTTTTCAGATAATACCATGAAAAGTCAAATAATATCGATTTAGTTCTGCTGAGGTGGGCATTAATGTCAATTTACAGAAAATTGTGAAATTACTAAAATTAGACCACATCGAAAGCTTGCTGCCTCAGCTCATTAGTGAAAGAAAATGGTCTTTATAATAATAATAATAAAAAAAGAGAAAACCTCAGCAAAAGAAAGACTATAGACATCTTTTTGATTTCCAAAATATCACTAAGCTGTTCTGGTGCAAGCCAAGTACCAAAATCATTTATTTTCCCACACTCATGATATTGCAATTCGTACGTAACTTGACTTCTGTGCACATTTTGGTAAAAAAACATTGCTTCATAGTTTCGACTGCCGACCTTCAGTCGCTTATTTGATTATTGCCATGTGGAAAAATTAAAGGATATCTTTTTTATACCAAGATTACCAAAAAGAGTAGAATGATAAATACCAAAGTAATTAATCACATTAATGACACCCCTGTGGACCGGTAAATATCAATTACGGTGGCATCCGATGAAGTTCGCAACAGCGATATTACTAAAAACAAATTCACCATTTTTAACAGAATTTAACCTTTTCTATCTTGTTTATTATTATGAAATATTGAAATCAAGATTGTCAATTTCCTACAATATATAATAGCGATTCATATATTTTCTAAAGATAAAGATTAATGTTTTCTCTTCTGAAAAGAATTAAAATTGGATAACTAAAATCATATCCCCCCCACCCATTTTCCATTTGGACCAAATTAGGCGACTGTGAAGTACATTGTACTTGGGGATTTGTCATAAATAATTTCCTAAGTTTCCTGGAAAATTAATATAGCACAGTTGTTCATTCAAATTTAATTTCCCGGCCCACTTCTCGATTTTCTGTTCTTGGCCATATCATAGTAATGGAGTTTATGTGGACAGGTTTCCTTTGCAGTTTAGTTGAAGACTTGTAAACGTTTTGAAAACAAATTAATACTAAAGCATGGGTATGCATGGTGCAGTCAGTGTAAGTTTTGTGACATGCATCTTCGGACTAAATTAGGCCTTTGAAAAAGAAATGACAGGGCCACATACATGATAATATCCAACTTTATTGACTTAACCTACACGTTGCTAACTCAGATTGGTGTACATTTTCTTATTGTAGCAGAAAAGGGGGGCTAGTAAGTGTGACCATATATGTGACGACGCGTGGAGAAAAGTCGAGATAATATAAGTTGTAACAGAAGTTTCATTGAGTACGATGTTACGTTCCGTATTTATATTTATTAGTTTATCCAATTGGGATCTCTATTAATGTAATGTTTGCAAACTATTAAAAAAATTATAATCAATTTTTATGTGAACAAATAATTTTGGGGTGTTTGTAAATTTTAACTTTCGGTTACAATTTTTTTTTTAGCTGGAAACCCTCATAATCTTAAAGCTGGTGTGGGGGTGCTTTTAGATTAACTTGAAACTGTGAACTTCTATTTTTTTACTAGAGTTTGCAAACACCACCTAAATGATCAAAATCAGTAATTTAACTTATTATTTACTTAATTATAATCAACTTGTAACTTTTCTATTTTAGCATTTCTCGTTGGCCGTTATAACAGACTATATATATTAGGCAAAATATGACCATTGGTTATTTTGCCATTGAGTTTAAATAAGAGTTCAATCCGATTTGGTAATTTACTTTTCGCATTATAATTCTGTAACAAGCATCTCTAGAATAACAATCGTTCGATTCCAAAGTTTGACTCAATAAAATCTTTACTCTTTTTCAATTCGAGTTGTTGTCGATTAATGATGAATGTGATGAACACATTGTACGGTTTGGTAATTGTTGAAATTGAGTCGAATTGATAAATTCACATGGTATCGTCGATCCGGTTTTCGATCTTGCTTCTGCACGCTACTTTTGATTTCTGGCTGATAGATTTTGATTCGAATATGATCGAATTTGTCTTTCCCCTAATTTTACCCCTAATTTGGTTAATCTATTGATTTTCTCACAATGACAACACCTACTACTACATCTACGGTTGCTTCCTCTACCAGCACTACTAAGAACCCTAGTGAAGATTCATCGAGTGTGTATTTCTTGGGGACTCATGATTTCATAGGTTCTTCCATTGTCAGTGAGCTAAAATGTCTCCAATTACATGTCTTGGTGTAAGAGCATAATCATAGCTCTTAGTATTAAAAACAAGATCGGTTTTAATGATTGTTCCCTACCCAAACCCCTCACTACTAATCCTACACTTGTGACTTGTTGATCAAGAGCCAACACTCTTGTATTGTCCTGGCTGTATAACTCTATTGACAAGAGTATCAGGAAGAATTTTATGTCTTTTGACAGTCCTTTGGATTTGTGGCTTGATATCAAGACTAGTTATGAGAAGAGGTCTGATGGCTCAAGAGTGTACCATTTCCAAAAGTCTTTGTCAACAATCACTCAAGGGAGTGTTTCTGTCAATGAATACTATAATACATTCATAGGTTTGTGGAAAGAGTTCTTAACTAATAGGCCAATTGTATCCTGTTCTTGTGGGCTTTACATCTGTAATGTGAAAAACACATGATCGATTTGCAGCAGTATGACTATGTGTTAAAATTTTTGGTTGGTTTGAATGACTCATTTGCTGTTGTCAGGAGTCAGATACTACTTATGAACTCTCTGTCCAGTCTATCCAAGGTTTATTCTATTCTACTTAAATAGGAGAATTAGAGGGCTCTGTACTCTTCAGTAGTCAATCACATGCATGGACTCCTTGGCCATGTTCAGTAGGCAGAGACAATACAATGAACAAGAACACAATGCATCTCCATCTGCTCTTTCTACTAGAAACACATCTAGAAACTATAAGCCCCTCTTTATAAACAAGAAAAGAAGAAGCTGAGATGCGCTTTGTGCAAGTTCACTGTTTACGCTGTTGACCGATGCTATCAGCTCATTGGCTACCCCCCTTGCTGGGAAGGCCCCACAGGCACGAGACAAAAGTACTTCTGCAAATGTTGCAGCCTCTTTTGAGAACTCTAATCCCGAGATCTCTGTTACTGTTCCACCTCCAGAAAGGTCTTCATCTGATGGAAACCAAGAACTCTTTGCTCAATTTCAAGAATTTAAGCAAGCTCCGGAGCAGAACTAGAAGGCTATGACAAAATCTGCTCCTCTTCACTATGCACTATGCACCTACTCCTGTTACTTGTATTTCCAGCTCTCTATATATTTATTGCTTATAATGCTGCTGCTAAGTCCTTAGAACCTTCTATTCGTTAGATTGTAGATACTGGGGCTACTGATCATGTTGTATCTCACTTAGGATGGTACATTAATAAACCAAGCAACATCAGTACTACCATTCACTTACCTAATAAGAGCATGATAATAGCTACACATACTAGCACTATTGAATTATTTCCAAATGTCATTCTATATAATATTCTATATGTACCAGAGTTTAACTACAACTTGCTCTCGGTGTCTAAACTCACAACCACATCTTCTATATCTTTAGTTTTCTTGGATTCTTCTTTCCTTTTGTAGGATAGAACTAGCAAGAGAATGATTGGTTCTGCTAAAGTTCAAGATAGTCTTTACATATTGCCTATGAATAAAATAAGTTTTATTGTTTGTAATTCTGCTGTTATAGATTCTGATATATGGCATTCAAGATTAGCCCACCCCCTAGGGCTATACTTTCTGCATTTCCTTCTATCAATGTACATGACAAAACAATAAGAACTTTCATTGTGATGTTTGTCATTTTGCCAAACAAAAACATTTATCATTTCCTAATAATACTTTTCTTACTGATGCTGTGTTTGATCTAATTCACTGTGACATTTGTGGTCCTTTCTCTACCCTTTCTATAGAAGGTTACATATATTTTCTAACTATTGTTGGTGATCACACGAGGTGTACTTGGATATATCTTATGAAACAAAAGTCATAGGTTAAGATACACCTCCAAAATTTTTATAAGCTTATGTTTACTCAATTTGTTGTTTCTATTAAAGTCCTTAGGTTTGACAATGGAGAAAAATTCATCATGAAGGACTTCTACAACAACTTAGGAATCCAACATCAAACTAGTTGTGTTAAAACTCTCCAGTTGAATGATTAGTTGAGAGGAAACATCAACACTTACTCCAAGTGGCAAAGGCTCTCAGATTTCAATTTAGCCTATCAATTATTTACTAGAGCTTTTGTGTTTCTACTGCAACCTTCCTAATAAACAGGTTACCTTCAAAGGTCCTAAACTACAAATCTCCTTATGAGATGGTGTTTAAGAAACTCCCAAACTACTCCTTACTTAAAGATTTTGGATGCTTAGCTTATGCATCCACCTTAATTTCTAACATGAACAAATTTGATGCTGGAGCAACTAAAAGCGTTTTTGTAGGTTACCCTCAAGGGACAAAAGGATACCTACCGCTAGACCTGAGTAATAATCATGTGTTAATTTCCAGAAAATGTCATATTTCATGAGAGAATCAACCAGCATAATGAACCTCCTATATCTCTGCGTACTGATCCCTTTAGTTTAGTAACCACTATAGTTTTGTAAGTTATGCCACCTAAGAATCAACCAGTACCCTCTGATCATGGTGATGGGTGTAATTTAGGATTGGCCCAATATAACGTTATTGGGCCGGCCCATAACCGCATCGAATAGAGATAATTCGATGCGCGCATCGAATTAGCAGTATAATCCTTCCTTATTGGGCCAGCCCAATAGCGCATCAAATACACATGATTCGATGCGCGTATCGAACACGGATGATTCGATGCGCCTTTCTATATTGGAGTGTGGGCTCCACGGGACGGGTTCTATAAATAGCCCGTCCCCTTGTGTTCAAAAGGAGGTTTTTTGAGATCTGAACCAGCTCTGCACAGTCAGCATCGAACTTGCTCCATTCGACACAAATCATATCGAATCAACTACATTTCGATACGAACATAATACCATACCTCCATTCGATACGTTTGTACGCATCGAATTCGATATCTACAGCACACATCGAATTCGATACCTTCCAGATTGATTTCTCACAGATATCTATTCAGCATCGAATAGGTCCGCATTCGACACGTCAGCATCGAATACCTGCCATTCGATACGTGTTATTGACATTGTAATTTAGTTATTCTATCTAGAAAGCTTGTATTAAGTGTTCCGGACCAAGTTAGTCCGTTAATAATATTGGATAACATTGTTTGATCTCATTTTGTATTATTTATTGTGTTCTATTACCGTGACAAAATAAGACCAAAACATTGGCTCGGTCTGTGGGAACACAAATTATATTAGCTTGATAGGTAGTATGACTAGAATGACCAGATCCCAGAGTAAAGCTCTAGAAGGAAATACGGGAGAAGATCGACCGGATACACCTGAACGGAACATGCCGGATATTGTTGGACCGTCTACAGTACCCCCAACAATACCAACTCCGGTCAGGAAAGAGAATCAAGGACCTCAAGCTGAGGAGGTACCCTATAACGAAGCCGATGTAACTGGTGCTTCAACGACGAGTGCCGCAATCCCAGATAAATTGAAAAATGAATTAATGGCAATGATAAAAGCCGTAGTGACTGAAACAGTCACTCCAGCGCCTCCCGCTATGATACAATCTCCTGTTGAATATTCTGAGAACTTGAGAGAACAAGGTTCAGCTATCCGAAAGCAGAAGGGAAAAGAAAAGGAAAAGTCTCAGCAAGACGACCGAAGAAGTAGACATACTTCGGAGGGAACAAGGAGCAAAGGGAAATCCATTCATGAAGAGCGGGGAAAGAAGCTAGTATCTGATGAGATACAATCAAAAAGGCATCATGAGAAGAGACAAAAGGAAAAAGAGGCAGAATGTGTTGTTGAGCGAGCAAGAAGAGAAGACAGAAGACGTTCAGAGAGCCGTGATTCCAGAAAGGAACGGGATGATGAAGAGAATCGAAGAGAGGAATCGCGAAGAAGAAAACATAGAGAGGACAGAAGACAGTCAAGAGGTTATGATTTGCATGGCAAGCATAACACAATGAGAAGAAATGTTGCAACATTGGAAAAGGGGAAAGCAACAGCTGAGACTCAAACAGCAAGGGAGGACAGTCTTGTAAGTCGCAGTCCTTTTTGCCGAAAGATAGAGTTGGAGATTCTGGGGCAAGGAGATAAAATCCCGGAACTGGAAACGTACAATGGGAAATCTGATCCTCGAGATCACCTGTTCAAATTGGATAGGAAATTGTCCCTTTACGGTCTCAAGGACAATATGCAAGCCAAGATATTTGCAACGACTTTGTCGGAGGTGGCTGTAGATTGGTTCAATCGAATTCCTCCTGGACAGATTAAAAGTTACGCCCAGTTGAGAAAAATGTTCGAGGATCAATTTTCTAGTCAATTTAGACTGGTTTTGGAGCACTCCCATTTATACACGATGAAACATGAAGTTAATGAAAGTCTAAAGGACTTCATGAAACGTTTCAATACATAGCTATTAAGGATTGATAGCCCGACGGGAGAGATGGTTGCAAGTATACCCTTTCGAGCAACTACCAACACCATGTTTGGTGGAGACTTACTGAAACTAAAACCCACCACCATTGAAGAAATCAACAAAATAGCCCAAGATGTGGTTCATTTCGAGAAAATGATGGAGACCAAAGTTCCTAACAGTGTGGCTGTGAGAGATAGAGAAAGAGGCAGAGAAGATCATAATCGCAATAACAGCAACAACAGGAACAAAAATTACAAAAGAGATAGTTCACCGAGAAGGTACACGCCGTTAAATGCCAACATCATGGCAGTCTTTGGGGCAGCAAAGAAGAAAGGATGGTTGAAGGATCCCAAGCCAATGAGGGAATCTAAAGCCACGATGTTTTCAAGTCAATTCTGCAAGTATCATAATCAAAAAGGACATGAAACAGAGGATTGTATAAACCTAAAAGATGAAATAGAACGGCTAATAAAGGATGGCAAACTCGTTGAGTTTGTTAGAAAGGTACAAGAACATGAGAACCATTTCAACCGGAAGAGAACTCCATCTCCAAGGAAGGATAAGCAGAGGATGATTGATGAACCGCAACTTTTCCAATATCCTCAAATCGAAGATGGGAACGCCAGGAAAGGGATGATAAATATGATATCAGGAGGTCATGTTGGTGCGGATTCCACCAATGGTCGAAAGAAGATCACAAGAATGGTTGAATCAGATAATTTCGTGGACATGGCCAGTATACTGAGAATCGAACAGATACCGCATGAAGAAATCACATTTTCTACAACAGATTTGAGGAAGCTGAGTCCACAAGCTTTACAGATGTCAAACTTGAATTGCCCTTTGGTGATTACAGTGGATATAGCGAACTACGGAGTCACTAAGATGTTGGTTGATCATGGGAGTTCAGGAAATGTGCTGTTTAATTCTACGCTAATCAAAATGGGCTTGAATGATCAGGCGTTAGAACCAGTAAGGACATCTCTTCATGGTTTTGGAGGTCCAGAAATAATACCACTTGGAATGCTCAAGCTACCAACTTCATTGGGAACAGCACCACAGAGGAAGACGCTTATGAAAGATTATGTGTGCGTTGATATGCATTTTGCATACAATGGTATCATAGGAAGACCTGCACTCAATAATTTCCGAGCGTTACCTTCAACTTATCATCAAATGGTGAAGTTTCCAACTTCTAGCGGTACAGGAGAGGTCATAGCAGATCATATCGAAGGATGGAAATGCTATGTAACTTCACTCAGGACTGGGCCACAACAGAAAGAAGTAGCGGCAAGGGTATTGCCTCCAAGGCACATGGAGCATATCGATTAAAGATTCTGCTTCAATTTACCAATGTTTTTTAGCATTTTGAATATTTTGAACAAGTTTTTATTCGTTCTCCCTGCTATAACACGCATGAGAGACAAGAATGTATGAACTTAAAACAGGTACCCCAAGCTATGAAGCTGGAGGACAGCACTGGAAGTCATGCAAATGAGCGATGATCAAAGCTCAGTTCTATCTACATAAGCTAATTTGAACTATTCAAAGAAGATTATGTCCGATTATTTGATTTGAGTGAGTTTTATCTACTTTGTATAATATAATCAGTGCAGGTTTGAGAAATCAGGAGAACGGAAACTCTTCCCCAAAGTGGCACAAGATACCGAAAATTCCTAAAGAAGTCAGGAGAACGGGAACTCTGCCCCAAAGTGGTACGAGATACCGAAAATCCCTAAAAGAAAACAGGAGAACGGAAACTCTGCCCCAAAGTGGCACGAGATACCGAAAATCCCTAAAAGAAACCAGGACAACGGAAACTCTGCCCCAAAGTGGCACGAGATACCGAAAATCCCAGAAGAAGTTATAGGAACGGAGACTCTGTCCCAAAGTGACACGAGATACCGAAAATCCTTAAAGAAATCAAGAAAATGGAAACTCTGCCCCAAAGTGGCACGAGATACCGGAAGAAGTCTAAGACGACATAAGAAATGAAACTCAGCCCAGAAGTGAGGTGAAATGCCAAAGGAGGCCCAGGGCGAGAAATAAGAAGAAGCTTAGTAAAAATGCTCCAAAGGTAATGAATAGACACTACATATGAAATGGTAAGGGTTACAAATTTATGTTTCAGAAAACATAAACAAATTCTCAAAAGATTAACAATGATAAAGCAAAAAGTTATAAGAAAATAAAAACATTATGTCCAAAGCGACGAATATAATATTCTTTTTAAATGGTATAAAATTTTCAAAGAACGATAAGAAATCATCGAGTTGTCAAAATAAAGTAAAGGACTGAGATAGGAAATTGAAAGAAAAGACAACGGTTATTATCCCAAAAATTAAGCAACGGATATTAAATTGTTTCAAACACATTAGAGCGACACAGCGCCACACACAAATTAAATTACGAATGAAAATTGTTTATAAACAGAGAAATAATAAACAGCCTTAGCAGCGATCAATCTTCTTCTTCATCCTCTGATGAGGGATATGGTTCAAGCATTTCTCGCGGTGGTGATAACCCTCCGAGAACGAGATCCTCCCTATCCAGCAGAGGGGCAAACTCATCAGGTTCTGTAGCTTCAGAAGTTTGACGAGGTGGACGTTTCTTCAAATCTGGCCCCAGGGACAGGTCTAACCATCCTGGATGAAATTTGCTACGAACATAGGTTGTAGCATAGAATTGATGCACCGTAAGAGCTTGAGCATTTCGAGCCACAAGATCATCTCGACGAGTGCGCAACTCTTGAAACGTATTGCCCTGGAGGAACCTTTCAGCAATTTCCAATGTTTGCTGAGGAGAAACCTTTTAAAGGGGGGAAAAAGAAATTAATGAGAGTAATCATAAGAGAATAGGTGCCAAATTATAAGAATAATATATCTTACATCTTTGAGGCCTCGAATGTAGCCATTGAAGTCAGCATTGTGAGCTTCCTCCTTGGCTGCAGCAACCTCCTTCTTCAGCGCAGTAATTTGCTGTTTGAGATCTTCTTTGAGTTTTTTAGCTTCCTCTTGAGCATCCTTGGCCATTTGCAAAGCCTTTTCCTTGGCGTCAAGGGCAGCTTGAAGTGCAGAATTATCAGCATTACTGGCAGTTTCCTTGAAATCCATTAAGGCTGAGGCCATGACATCCACGAAACCGCCCACCTGACAACAAACGAACGATTAGACCAAAGTTTACAAAGCAAATTCGCAGAAAATGTAAGTCAAATAAGGAAATCGTTACCGCTGACAGCAGATGCAGTGTATTTCGCTCCAGCCTTTTCCTCTCTTCGTCAGAAATTGGAAGAGGGATGGATAAACCATGCAATAATGCCTTTAAATGCTCGATGGCTTCGGCCTCTGAGAGTTGGTATCCTGCGGCTCGAGCTCGAGGACCCTGACTAGGTCCGGCCATGAAACTTGGCCCAGATACATCGACAGGAGGGTTAGAGGCACTTGGCCTATCAGTCTGGCCAATCGTAGGAGCAACCCCAGCGGTTTGTGACGGATTTTGTGGCATTCTTCGCCTCTTACGTTGGACAAGATTGCCGGCATCCTTGCCAGTTTCAGTCGCCCTGCCTTCCGACTCTTCGCCACGGCCTGGAATTCCCTCAGGATTATCCCCCAGTAATTCCTCGAAAGGATCAACTGGCGGAACACTAGCAGCAGCAGCAGCGGTAGCAGTTGAGGGTTCAGAAATCTTCTTCTTGCCCTTACTTTTTCTCTTCCGATGAGGAGGAATTCCAGACAAAGTGTCGGTCTGGGAGCTTGCCATATCCGCAGTTACAACCCGATTCATCCTTGCGTGTCGACTCATGAAGAACTTGTCTGCAAATAAAATAAATCGTTAGAACCACAACAAGCATAAATCAAAAAGCCTAATAAGGTCATGCTAATTTACCAAGGGTCATCCTTCCATTGTATTTAACTGGAGACAACCCAGCTAAATAGAGGACCCGGTTTTCAACTAGTTTTTTAACATCGAATTGATGTTCTCTAACTAGATTGGGGATAAAGTTGCAATCCCACAGGGTTATATCAACTCCGCTAGGAATCGTTACCCTTGTCCCGGTATACCATTCACGACGAAATTGATCGAATTCGCCGTCGTAACTTTCTTTGATAAAGAAGTATCTCCTTTTCCAATCTTTTCCATATCCGGTAGCCCAACCGTTTAAGAACTTCCGATTCGTTTGAGCTTTGATATGGTAAAATCCTTCTTCGCGCCTCGCAATCTCGAATAACGCGTAAAACTCATTGGGACTTTGAGGTTGGCGCAGAGCCTTCATAATTATGATAAAACCAATGATATTCCCGTATGAGTTTGGCGTGAGTTGAGCGGGAACGACACTTATTTTCCGAAGAATCCATCTTACCTCATAAGGGATCGGGAAGCGCAGACCATTTAGAAGTTGTCAAACAAACAGAGTCATATGTTTGGGAGGCGGGGTATGCATTCGATCATTTGGTCCCGAAAGAACAATTTTATATTTGTCAGGAATGTCAAATTTAACGCGAAGACCCTTACGATTATGTTGAAGGCGAGAGGTATATTGGTCGAAGGTCATTCCTGGGACCTCGACATGATCGTCAAATTCCCTATTAATATATTCTACGTCCTCTTCACCCTCGCTTGGAGCGCGGTTATCTTTATAAGATGACGTATACGACTCATCACTATCTTCTTCGGCCATTGCAGGCTCAGGGTTTGCCGCAGGGGCGCTAACCGCGGGTGGATCTACAGTCATTATATCTATTAAATTAAATAGATCAGCATCGTCTGTATTCGGCTCCGTAGGTGCAGCTGAAGGTTCCCCTTTATTAATCTCCGTATCTGTGCCCATGAGTGCAACCGGAGGGTCTTCTTTATTAATGGAAATAGAACTGGAACTAGAACCACTACTTGACTCACTTCCACGAATGGATCCACCGCTCACCATCTTTGATGATAACAAACTGAAATAAATTAAAAACGAGACTGACTAAGGACGCATACGTCACTCCACACTCTCGTATATCACTCATATATATACAGCATTGAATGTGTTAAAAACTAAATAACCCGGCACAATAAAAAACAAAAATTTTACCTTAAATATATTTTCGGTAAGAGAAATTCTTGCTTGGTTGCTTATATCCTACACGAAATAAACAGCAAATCAAAAACGCGCAACGGAACGCTCAAAACAAGGAGGAGCAAAAATCTTAACGCATCGAATTTTTACAATTCGATGCTGATCTTATCGAATTACTTGTCGTTCGATGCGAGTCGCATCGAATGACGCAAATTCGATGCGGCTTACCTGAAGAGCAGAGTCTGTTGGCAGAATAATGATCATGCCAATGCAGCGTTCCCTTTATATAGGGGACGGGAGGCCCATCAGGCCCAGCTAAGCTGCCCCATCGAATAACCGCATCGAATAGATATAATTCGATGCGTAATATTTCACGCATCGAATGGCTCACAATTCGATGCGTCAAAAATTATCTTCCTATTACAAGTACTATGAACCGATCCGATTTTACTATGAATAGGAATATCCCAAATCAGTACAAATATATTTTTAAAAGTTTGGAATACGATCTCTAAATTGATATCGTCTCCCAAACTGGGGGGACTATATGATGGGTGTAATTTAGGATTGGCCCAATATAACGTTATTGGGCCGGCCCATAACCGCATCGAATAGAGATAATTCGATGCGCGCATCGAATCAGCAGTATAATCCTTCCTTATTGGGCCAGCCCAATAGCGCATCGAATACACATGATTCGATGCGCGTATCGAACACGGATGATTCGATGCGCCTTTCTATATTGGAGTGTGGGCTCCACGGGACGGGTTCTATAAATAGCCCGTCCCCTTGTGTTAAAAAGGAGGTTTTTTGAGATCTGAACCAACTCTGCACAGTCAGCATCGAACTTGCTCCATTCGACACGAATCATATCGAACCAACTACAATTCGATACGAACATAATACCATACCTCCATTAGATACGTTGGTACGCATCGAATTCGATATCTACAGCACGCATCGAATTCGATACCTTTCAGATTGATTTCTCACAGATATCTATTCAGCAGCGAATATGTCCGCATTCGACACGTCAGCATCGAATACCTGCCATTCGATACGTGTTATTGACATTGTAATTTAGTTATTCTATCTAGAAAGTTTGTATTAAGTGTTCCGGACCAAGCTAGTCCGTTAATAATATTGGATAGCATTGTTTGATCTCATTTTGTATTATTTATTGTGTTCTATTACCGTGACGAAATAAGACCAAAACACATGGGTATGACATTGAGGAATCCTTAAATCTTCCTTAAACTCCTGAGATAGAACACTTCTATGAGAAAAGAAAAAATAAAAGATAAAAAGAAAAAAAGGAAGGTACTATCCATTACATTTTGTTTTGATAACTGTACTCTTCCTTACATTACACAACATTTCTTACAACATGTCACATCTCTACATTCGTTATCACAACATTATGCAGTAATTTCTCTATAATTCTCACTACTACCCCTACAACTACAATACACAAAGAAGACTTCTACTACTATATATTATATCCTCAAACTTAAACTCTTTAAGATCCACTTTATACTACAACATACTACCAACAACAACATCCAAAACTCCAATTTCCTTTTATCTCGATTAGAATTTTTCATCCAATAATTACCTTCCATAATACAAAAAACATATTTCCAATATGTCATGACTACAACCCCAAAAATTCAACAATACCTATTACACTGATCTTCTCATCAACAACGGTGGCATAAAAAAACACCATAAAGAACATATGAATTACGTAAACTTGATTTTCTAGCAAGGGATACGTAAGCAACTTGAAATTCGTCCAAATCAAGTCGTAAAACTCTAAAAATTCACCATTCTCCTTGTGTTGGGATCGAAGTTCCAAAAAAGGCGATTCATTTTCTCTAGAGCTTCAATTCACATCACATCTTCAATTAAACCTAACATTACCCCCTTCCTCCTCTGAAGTTTTTCCCCAGCGTAAATATTCAACATTCCATATTTTCAGCGCTAAAAGTCGGGAATATTTTATGAGTCCACGTCCAATATTCCCACATAGCCTCAAAATTCGGTAAGTGCACCCATGTCATGATCCATTGTGGCATAGCTCTGTTATTCTTTTCCGATGTGCCAAGACTTTGATAGGTTGCATGCATGGATCAAAATAGAAGAAGTTTTCTGTAATTCAAAATAGAAATGTGTCAAAAACATTTCGAAATGTTTCGGAAATGTTTCATCATATTTTCAATAACATTACTTAAAATTACAAAAGTAATAAGAATAAATTAAAAAGAACTAAAATAAACATTAAACAATTAATTAAAGAGTAAATATATATTAAACAGTAACTTTACAATGGATTGGGTCACATTCTTTATTTTATGAAGCATCAATTAAATATATCAACTTATTTTCTTGAGAATTAAATGCAGCAAGCCAGAATTAACAAAAATAATGTAAGTTAGGAAAGAATAAATTTCTTATAAGTAGTAGAAAGAAAGCAGCTAACCAAAAATATTCTAATCCATTGGGACTGTAACTTGGGTTGCAGAACTATCCATGGGTATCGAGAGGAAACATAGAAAGAACAGTAAAAAGGAAAATTTTGAAAATTTATTGCAATTTCGTTTCTGTTGAACATCAGAACAAAAATTATCGGTCGTTTTGTAACAAACGACTCAATATTTTAATCCATGGTTGCAGCACCATTGTCCTGTCCTCATCCATGACTGGAAAACTAGTCGTGATGGAATCGTAAGGGCCCACGCGTTTCTTAAGAATGGAGACATAGAACACGGGAATGAATGTGGGACTCCATTGGTAATTCTAAACGATATGCTACAACTCTGACTTTCTTTAGTATCTGTAAGGTCCTGCAATTTTAGGACTTACTTTCGAGGCTTTTTCGGATTATGAGTTCCTTGCATGGTTTCAGTTTGAGATACACCAAATCAATACCTCATATGCTCTCTCAGTTCGCCCTTGTTAACAATTTGTCTCATTCTATTCCTTGGGGAATTTTGACTTTGTAGTCCTTCATAGTAACCACGTTTCAAAATTAGTCATTTATAGTACCTCGGGCCGTTTTTGGTCCTCTAAAGTAGCCACCATTTCATTTTTGGTCCTCTATAGTGTCCTGTTTGGTCAATTTTGCTGTGAAAATACGAAATTACCCTTATTTTTTGGCGTTTGACTTGCACATGATTTCTAATTTCGATTTTTTCTTTAATTTTGGTACAAATCTTTGATTTATTATACTTACAACCCCACAATTTTATAATAACTATTTCTTTGATAGTTATGTAATAATCATGTTTAACATATTAAAAAGATAAGCATAAACATTTATTATTGTGTCATTCTTTTTAGTTATACAAAATTTGTTTTTTCTTTATATAATTTTATCTAAGTTTCTTAAAAACCCTATAATTAATATTAAACAAACAAATTTGAAATTATAAATATTAATATTTTTCTCAATTCAAAATCACATTTAAGCGTAATTCCTAAATAATTAAGCGTAATTCCTAAATGGGAAAAGTATTATTTATGCCCAGTAACTTTGCAAAAAATTACTTTATGCCCTTTTTTTCCCGAGCCGACTTTTTCTGCCCTCCTAGTTTTCATTTTTCTATCAAAAATGCCCAATTTCAGCCACATCAGCTAAATTGCCCAGTCAAGAAAGTGCCACGCCTAGTCAATAAGTTGTTATAGTCACGTCATATTTTTCAGCACTAAAAACGTTTTTTGGACTAATCCTTGTAATATTAAAAATTGTACTTGAACCCCATAATAAATTGCACTTTGTACCCCTAATATATATATATATATTAAACACACACACACACACACATATATATTCATTTTTTTATATCTTAAAAATATTTTAAAAATAATAAAGGTTTTAATAATTTTTAAAAATTGTAAAAAACAAATAAAAATAAAATACATTAATTAAAAAAAATATAAAAATGTCATCATATAGATAATAATAATAAACATATATAAAAATAATCATAAAAAGCTATATATATATATAGATCATAATAATAAACATATATATAACTATTTATAAATAATAAATATTTATAAATAATAAATATTATAACAATATATAAAAAATAGAAAAAAAATAAATTAAAATAAATACAATTAAAAAAAAGTGCTAATCTTCATCTCGTACACCCCCCCCCCCACCACCCCCCTCCCCCCCTGCCGTCACCACCACTGTTGCCCCGCCTCCACCACCATCAACCCAATCACTCACAACAGCCACCGCCCCGCCTCCGATTCGTCGTCATCATCACTGCTCCTCGATCCCGCGTCATCACCAGCCCCAATTTTTCGTTGCCCGGAGCTCAAAAATTCCGATTTCGCCGGAGCTCAGATCTCGCCGGATGGAGGAAAGGGGGATGATGTGTGTGATAGCCGGCGGGGGGGAGGCGTCGCGTGATGGAGGAAATGGGGGATGTGCGTGAGGGGGGGGGGGGGGGTTGGGGGGTGCTGTGCGTGAGGTGGGGGTGGGGGGGGGGGGGGTGGCGTGGGGAAGATGACCGTATTTTTTTTGGATTTCATTAATTGAAAAAATAAATCTTCATTTAATTATTTTTTATTTATTAAAGTATTTATATATTTTATAAATGTTACGAAAATATAAGTTCATTTAAAACATTTATTATTTATAAATAGTTTAATATATATATATATATGTTTATTATTATTATCTATATATATAGCTTTATTATTATTATTTATATATATGTTTATTATTATTTATATATATGTTTGTTATTATTATCTATATATATAGCTTTATTATTATTATTATTTATATATACCAAATAGTTATATATAACTTTTTATATATAAAATTTTTTAATATTTCTATATATATATATATATATATATATTTTGGGGGCAAAGTGCAATTTATTTTGGGGTGCGAGTGTAATTTTTATATTACAAGGATTAGTCTAAAAAATATTTTTTGGCTGAAAAATATGACGTGGCGTGACAACTTATTGACTAGGCGTAGCACTTTCTTGACTGGGCTGCCACATCAGCAATTTAGCTTATGTGGCTGAAATTGGGTATTTTTGATAGAAAACTGAAAACTAGCAGGGCAGAAAAAAGTCGACTCGGGAAAAAAAGGGCATAAAGTAATTTTTTACAAAGTTACTGGGCAGAAATAATAATTCGCCCTTCCTAAATAAATCATATTTATTTTTATTTTTAAAGGAAAAAAGGGAGTTGTTCGAACGATCATCAGCTTAACCTAGCATTTTGGAAGAAAAAATAACAACTTGAAAAATTACACTTTATTTAAAATTACAAGTATATAATAAAAAAATTTACTATGTGTTTAAATTGTGAAGTATATTTGCCATTCTTTTTTAGTTTTCAGGTTATATTAATGTTAATTTTTTACCTTCAAAATTAATAAAAATGTTCTAGGATACAACTGTTAATACAAATAATAAGTAATAAAACTATAAAATTTCACAGTTGAAGAAAATATATTGTTTTAATTATTTCAAGATTTTCCTTTTATTAAATTTTTGGTGGTAAAATTATTCTCATTATTATTATTAGTGTGTTGTTAATGTGCAAATTTTGTACAACTAAAAAAGAATTGAAAAAATAATGAATTTTTAAGGCTTATGTTTTAAGATATTAAATATTATTATTACAAAATTATGAAAAATAGCTATTATATTATGGGGGTGTAAATATAACAATTGAAAAGATTTAATTGTAAATTGATGGAGAAAATTTGAATTGGAGGTCATGTGCACATCACATGCTAAAATTAAGGGCAAAATAGTAATTTTACTGCAAAAAGACCAAAAACGAAACAAGGTACTATAAATGACCAATTTTGAAAGTTGGTTACTATAAATGACCAACTTTGCGAAATTCCCTATTCCTTGCATGCGCCGATTATTCTCTAACTTTTTGGTTAGCAACCTGTCTTTCCCTCAACATGTTTTCAACCCCAATTACTTGTAGCTTGATAAGATCTTATCCCTATCTTTGGAACTTTGTACCCGTAAACTGATATGAAATGGGTCATGTTAAGGGTTACGTGTAACTAGTATTATACCACCAATCAGGCAAAGTTATGTATTTTGCTCAGTGCTTAGGGTCGCCTCCTTTCATGCTTCTAAGGTAAGACTACGAGTATTGGTTTACTCTTTCCATTTTCCCAACCATTTTGTGGAGGTAAGTCGTGCTTAAAAGCTATTGAACTCCAAAATCATTAAGTAACTCCCTCCAAAAGGCGCTCGCAAAAAGTCTATCTAGATCAGTAGTATTCTTAGTAGGCAACCAATGAAGCTTGTATATAGTGTCCATAAAAACTTAAGCTAGGTCAGATGCACAATAAAGGCGAGTCGGATAAAATGTGCATATATAGATTTAGGAAGTTGAGTGATGAAAACTTTCATAAGGGGTTGCCAAGCTTGGTCCAGAATAACGAGGGGTTGTAGTAACACCAGAATCTCATATACCCATGTTTACAAAGTTGACACATTGAATATTGTCCCACCACTTTTTTCACATGCTTCCTTAGCCCATGCCATAAAAAATACAATATGCACTCTCTGAAAAGTAGCCATTATGCATGAGTGTTCCCCTATAAAACTCTCGTGTATCATATAATGATTGTTTCCCTTAATCTTCCATGCTCCTCCATAAAAGTCTTACCTTTGTATCTTAATAACTAATCATCGGGAAAAGACATTTGGGTTCCTTATTGTGGACTAGTTACGATTTTAGTCCTATAATGTAGTAGTGTCCATATTAGTTTCTTATTGTTGTTTTTTTGTACAATTTTGGTCCCATGGTTAGGTTTTTCCCCCATAAGTTATTTTATTAGCAAGAAACACCCCATGTGTTATTTATATATTCTCGTAAAAATTATATTTTCAACTAAAAAAGTAAAAAATTTGAAAACCCCTAAGTTACAATGTAATTTTTTCTTAATAAATTTATAATTATAAAAAAAAATATTTAAAAAAATAAAAAACCTAATTATAATAAAATAAGTTTACAATAGTTTTTTTAAAATAATATCTAAGTTTACATCGTGACTTAGGAGATTTTTAATTTTAGCTTTTTTTAGGTGAAATATAATATTAGGAGAATATATAACACATGTGGGCTTTTTACTAATTAGAAATAACACATGTTGGTGTTTTTTGCTAATCAAAATAACTTAGGAGCAAGAAACTCACAGTGGCCCAAAATTGTATAAAAAAGTACAAGAGAGTAAATATGGACAATGCCATATTATGTGACTAAAATCATAACTAGGCCACAATAAGGGACAAAAAGTGATTTTTCTCCCTAGTCATCCTCGGAGAAAAAAGACATCGTATAAGGCTGCGTCAAACATTGAGTCACCGTCTCTTGATCTATGGCATCACATGTGTAGCTATCATCTAACTCCTTAATTCATTCAAGTTGTAGTAGACTAACCATGGCACATTCAGAGTCTGAATTTCCCCTACCCAAAAGAGAATCAACCACCCCATTTCTTTTGTACTCAATTCGATAACTATAACCCAATAGCTTAGTCATGTTTTTCTTTTGTCACAACATAGATATCTTTTGTTCTACTACGTAATTGTGGCTCTGTTGGTTGGTTCTTGTCACAATCTTCATATAGCAAGTAGGGTCGCCATTTACCAATAACTAAGATTATAGCTAGGAATTCTTTTTTGTAAACCGACAATCCCATATTCTTTTTGACCTAATGCTTTACTGAAGTAGGTTATAGGATTCTTATCTTGGCCCGAAACCATAGTAACACGCATCAATTTCAATGACAAATTACATCTAAAAACTTGGTAATCATAAAGGCATATGTCAGAGCATTTTTAGTTTCTTAAAACTTGGGTAGCATCTTCTGTCCACTTTCTAGTGAGGTGAGTTAGTGGCTTGAAAATGAGGCCAAAATCCTTGATGAATTTATGATAATTTATGTTCAGCCCTAAGGACCCACATAGTGCTTTAACAGTCTTTGCTTGAGCCCAATCCTTTGAATTGCAGCTTACTAGGCCTGCTTTCACTTCACATTCACCAATAATACGACCTAGATATTCAACACTCTTCTTGCCGAAGGTACATTAATATGCTTTAGCAAATAAAGAAGCTCCTTCTAAATTTTCTAAACCATTATTAGATGTATTTCTCCCTCAAAGTGTTGTTGTAAACTAAGACGTTGTTAAACAATACAAGCACCATCCTTTTTTTAAACACGTGGTTCATCAGAACTTGAAAAAAGTAGTCAGGTCATTTTTGAGGCCAAACGGAATACCTTAGACTCGTAATGCCTCGAGACACTCACAAAAGTCATCTTTTCAATGTCCCCACTCCTCATTCACACTTATTGGTAGCCATCTCATAGGTGGATCTTAGAGAACACACTTTCCTGAGGTAGTCCATCAAGTAAGCGTTCAATCATATAGGCATATACACTTTTTATGTGTACTCCACTGAGATAGCATCCCGTACCTTGGTAAGTCACTGACATCCCACATTACATGAGCTTGCATCACAAAGTTTCATTTCCAAAAACTATCATACTATTGTAGACTTTTATCCCATAACGAACAACATTTGATCATCGAGGAACATAACATCACTTTGATGCTCTTGCTCGGAGTTCTAGGACGAACAATCAACAAACGAAGAAGAAAGTACTCATGTCACATGCACAAATCGAATGGAAGGCTGTATGGGATTTAAATACAGGCTAACACGAGTAAGAAACTGAAAAATTACCCTATAGAGTAAAACCATCAATGCACGCCAAGTCTAACGTTCTGTGGCTCTAATTCATAGTAAGGATATGTAGCTTCTAATACTTTCCCAGCATCGCCACATCATGTGTTCACAGTTTGACGTGCTATGTAAAACCTCTGAAACTTAGGGGTCGCCGAGAAGTACCATAATTTCTTCCACATAATATGTTTCTTCTTCCTACTGGACCCCGCATATTCCTTGTACCTTTCGTACAAACATATAAAATTCCATGTCGATGCCCAAGTTTCCAAGGAAGTCTTTTCATGTCGTACACATATTTTGGGATTTTTTTTGCTATCCTCAAGAAGCAACAAACGATACATTTTTCCTATTCTCTCGTCGCAAGTTGTCGAAAAAACATTGTGTTCAGACGATAATATTGTGTCCATCGTCAATTGACGTCTATGTTGCTCGTAACAGTTCAAAAAAAATTGTGCCTCTTTGTTTGGATATTCAGTAATAGTGTAAAAAAGGACATCTAGCTTTCCCCTCGTTTAATAGTCAGTTCTTGAAAATGCATATTCGAGGAATCTACCAACACTTTCTTCAAACCAATTATTCAAATAATTACGGGCACAAGCCCATCATACACCAACTTCGATCTTCTTCGTTATACATTTCATATCTAGTACAAGAAAAACAAACAAAGTCCATATAAACTAATATCTCAATTATCAATTAACAAACATAATTAAATTGACATTAGTCCAAATTTCAAGAAATTGACTAACAAATATGCAGAAAAAAGAATGCCTTTAGGTAGGCAATCGATTTCAATTGAAATTGATGTTTAAATTATTGATTTCCGATAATTTTAGAACAACTATTTTTTAGGTGTTCTGGGGATAAAAATAGTGTAATGTGTGCTAAAGAAAAATAAGGATATATTCCGCAGATCTAATCTTTTAGAGGGACCTTTTTTTTTTTGCATTTTCAGCCTTAAATCTAGATATTTTCCACCTTCCTAAGGCATTTGTAATTTATTAAAAAAATTAAAAGGTTGAAATTGAAAAAATTGCATCCTATTGGCTTTAGAGAGAAAAAATACGGTGAGAATTTTTGCATTCGATTGTCCACCGCATTATGGATGTGAAAACCTTGCATTCCACAATGTAATATCGAAAAAAAATAAAATATCTTGTACTGCAAGAAATTTGTATTCTATAAATTTCGATTAACTCATTTGGCAGCTATTTCAAAGTTATTTCATTTTCACGCAAACCTCTATAAATGCATTACACCAAATAACTATTTTAAATAATTTAGCCCCATAATACCTCGCATTCTCACATCCATCTTCAAATCTTCATCGCCAAACCTTCAAAACTTCTATTCTTTAAATCCTCAAATCTTCAAATTCCATTCCTTCGACCTTAAAATCATCAAATTGTTAATTTTTTCAGCCTTCAAACATTCAAGTCTTCAAACCGTCAAACCTTTAAATCCCAAATTTTCTTATTATAATCTTCAAATATTCATCTTCCAATCTTTAAATCTTCAACTCTAAACATTTAAATAGTTTTCTTCTCTTTTTCTATATTTTTCCGTATTAGTGTTATATTATAAATAGATATGTTCTATCATTGATTTGATTTGTAAATATCTTAGATAGGTTGTTTACCTTGATTAGATCTCTTGCCGTAACCTATATATTGCAAGTTATGTGTAATGAGAATTCATTCAGCAAATTACATTCATACATGGTATCACGAGTCTAAACCTTAGTCGTGATCCTCTCTCTCTCTATCTCTCTCTCTCTCTCTCTCTCTCTCTCTCTCTCTCTCTCTCTGCTCATTCAAAATTCCACCCCGCTCTAGCGTTTACCAAAGTTCGTAGTTTTATTCCCATCACCCTCGGGATAGAGAAAGACCAATACTTCTCTTAGGTGGAACTCTTCAAAATACATTGTCGCACATATCAAATCCTCGACCATATAATTCCTTCCCTTTTTTCTCAAATATCCCTCACCGCCAAAACTGTCGCCACTGATTCCTCTAATGCAACAGAAGCCTCCGCAACTGATAAAGTGACCGCTTCTACCGCAACGACTGTTGTTGTTCCTACTACGACAAAGTCTAACCTTCCTTATGGTCTCGACTTGATACTCGTACTTTAATGGATCTACGACACAATCTCTAACGATCTATTGCATACTAAACTTGAGACGAGCCCAACGGCTCAACAAGCTTGACAACGTATTCAGATTATCTTTCAATATAACAAGAATTTTAGGGTTGATTACTTAGAAAATAAATTCACTCAAGTCCAACTAGACAGTGTTCCAAACATCTCCGCCTACTGCCAAGAACTCAAGATGCTCGCGGATCACTCTAGAAATTTGGCACCTCAGCCTCTAATTAATACCGAGTTCTTCAATTTGATGGCAGGACTCAGTGAGAATGCTCGCGAATCAAATCTTGAATGTTAGCACCCTAGTCTCTAATCAATGCCTAGTTCTCCAATTGATTGCGAGACTCAAGGAGAATTACGATGGCATTGCCACCTTCAATCAATAGTGTGATCCCTTGCCTCATTTCTACTAGGTTCACTCGTGGCTTATTTTGGAGGAGACCCGCAAGCCGAAGCAAGCCTCCACCTCAGTTGATGCAAGCGCTACCACCCTCATCAGCACGGTCTCTCCATATGACACGTCGCAACACGACCACGGTGCTCTTTCATCCAACTGCAATCAGTCCCAGCAAAACCCCAAACGTCGTGGTGGTAATCGAGGTCGCGGACATGGCCACAGTCACCCGCAAGGGCACACTCCTTATGCTGCCCCGCATCTATAGAATTTGCCCTAGTCAGCCCACCCATGGTCGCAGTACCCGTCTTGTCCGCCACCGCCTTGGTCCTATCAGCCGTGCCCTTATCCGAACAGTGGATGGATGCGTCCTCCCGCCTCGAGGCAACCCGATATTCTTGGCAATCGTCCACAACATGCTTATGCCGCACTCGCCTTCCAACTATGCTCTACTGGCATTGATGCCGTTGTGCATACCTTGTTCTTACAACCCCTAGATCAATAGTGGTATTGGACACCGGAGCAACATCTCACATGATATTGGCATCCCGTACTCTTGTCTTATTCTTCTTCAAGCATGAATTATAATATTATGGTCGGCAGTGGTCTTGAGATTCCAATTAAAGGTCACGGTAATGCAATTCTTCCATTTTCCTCGCCTCTTTTATATTTAAATAATGTTCTCCAGGCGCCACATATTATTAAGAATCTGATCTCTGTACGCCATCTTGATACTGATAATCGTGTCTCTATTGAGTTTGACCCTTTTGGCTTTTCTGTGAAGGACCTCTAGATTGGGACACCGATCTTTAGACGTGATAACATCGACAACTTATATCCCATCACCCCAACCACCATTCCACTCAATTCCGCTCGCTCTGCCACCGCCACCTTTCCTGCTCTTTCTCACACGCTATGACATCATCGTTTGGGACATCCGGCCACCTCTATTTTATGATTTAAAAAAAAACAGTTTTAATTCGTTGTAGTAAAGTTTCTAGTTCATATATTTTTGAACCTTGTGTTTTGGGGAAGCATATTAAATTTCTTTTTTATTCGTCTTCAACATTTAGTTTACGTCCTTTTAACATTATTCATAGTGACTTGTGGACCTCGCCGGTCGTGAGCTCTACTGGTCATAAATATTATATCTTGTTCTTGGATAATTTTCCAACTTTTTATGGACTTTTTCGATTGTTGTAGATTTGATGTCTTCATTAATTTTCTACTTTTACCACCTTTGTTCGCACTCAATTTGCCTCAAATATTAAAAGCTTACAATGTGATATTGTCAGGGAATTTAACAATGACCAATTCAAAACATATTATCGCACCAATGGCATAACTCTCCAATTTTTGTGCCCATATACATCCTCTCAAAACGAAAAAGCCGAACGGAAAACACGGGCTATCAACAACATAGCTCGTACTCTTCTCTCTCACAAAAAAATGCCCCCCCTCCCCCACCTTATTTTTTGGCATCATGCACTCCAAATGGCCACTTACCTCATAAACATACTTTCCACCAAAACACCAAATAATTTATCTCCCTCTCAAATCTACAACCGCACCCCCTCATATACTCATCTTCAGATCTTTGGATGCTTGTGTTATCCCCTTCTTTCGGAGGCCACCAAAATAAATTCCACCCTCGATCCTCTCCTTGCATCTTTTTTGGATACCTCTCCAATCATAGGGGATACAAATGTTATGACATCGCAATGGCAAAATTATTATCTCCCGTCACGTTCACTTTGATGAAAATAAATTTCCATTTTCCACGATGTCTTCTCCTTCTCCCTCTACATACTCTTTCTTCCGCCTCACTCACCACAACCCGTAGTTCTACCTCTAGTCGCACTACAACTCAGAGAACTGCAGTAATCGTCACCACCTCCCGATCGGCACGGGGTCCCTCAAACTGCCCTGCCACATTCTCCATCTCCTATTTCAGGTCACTGCATACCGTCACCTCCTCCACCTCCTCCTTGCCCTCACTCACACTATTATCGCTCGTAACATACGTGGGATTCACACCCCTAAAACGCCAATTCAGTCTTTCAGCCACCACCGCTCCTTCTCCTCTCCCCAAAAATCCCAAACTTGCGTTATCTGATCCAAATTGGAGACGAGCCATGCTAGATGAGTATAATACTTTAATTAAGAATGAGACTTGTCCAACTAATGTGAATGTTGTTCGTTCTTGTGTATTTTTTGTCATTAAACTAACTCCGACGGTTCTTTTGAAACAGTAAAAGACTTGTCTTGTTTGTGATGGCAGGTCTCAACAGGTTAACATTGATTGTCTTGACACTTTTAGCCCGATGGTCAAGTTTGTTACTATTCGCACATTTCTTAATATTGCTCTATCCTGCTCTGGTCCATTCATTAGTTGGATGTCAAGAATGCTTTCTACACGGCAATCTCCATGAGATAATGTATATGCACCAACCATTGGGATTTTGGGATTCTCGCCACCCGGATCATGTTTGCCTATTGAGAAGTCACTTTATGGGTTGAAACGAGCGCCTCGTGCTTTGTATTAACGCTTTGCTTATTTTGCCTCTTCCAACAGATTCTCTCAAAGCAAATCCGATCATTCCATGTTTATCTATCATCGGGGTAATGATATTGCATATTTTCTTTTGTATGTGGACGATATCATCCTTATTGCATCTTGTATCTCTTTGCACCGCTCTATTATTTCTCAGTTTAGCATTGTATTTGATATGAAGGATTTTGGGTGACCTTCACCACTTTATAGTTGTTTCTCACACTTCATGTGGCCTGTTTCTTTCACAATGCAAGTATGCAGCTGAAATTATTGAGCATGCTGGCATGGCCTCGTGCAAATCGGCTGTGAAACCCGTTGACACCAAGCCTAAACTAGGTGCTACGGGTAGTCTTTTCCCGAGGCCTTGATGTATCTCACTTTCACTCGTGCAGATATATCCTATGTTGTGCAACAGATTTACCTTCACATGCATGACCCGCGCACGGATTACATGACTTCCCTCAAACGTATTATACGATACGTTCAAGGGACTTCTCACTTTGGTCTTCACCCCTCTCGTTCGCGCAATGATTCTATCGTGTAATACACATATGCGGATTGGACCGGATGCCCCGATACTCGTCATTCTATGCCCGACTATTGTATGTTTCTTGGAGATAATCTTATATCATGATCTTCCAAGCGCCAATCCACCTTGTTCCGTTCTAGTGCGGAAGCTGAAAACCAAGTCGTGACCTTAGTTTATTGTGATAATGTGAGTGCCATTTATTTCACGAACAATCCTGTGCAACATCAACGTATGAAGCATATAGAGATTGGTATTCACTTTCTACGTGAAAAGTAGCTCATGGCCAAATCTGTGTTCTTCATATCCCTTCTCGCTTCCAAGTTGCTGGTATTTTTACGAAGGGTTTACCGCGAGTTCTTTTTGATAAGTTTCATACCAGTCTTACCGTTCGTGAACCTCCCGATTCGGCTGAGGGGGTGTATTAGTGGTATATTAGCATTAGATATTTTATATCTTTGATTTGATTTGTAAATATCCTAGATAGGTAGTTTACCTTAATTAGATATCTTGTTGTAACCTATATATTACAAGTCATGAGTGATGAGAATTCATTAAGCAAATTACATTCTTACATTCACTACATTATTTCTTGTCTATTAATTATTTATGCTTGTTTATTAGTTTATTATTAGTTAATTACTTTTAAAAATAATTAAATAAAATTATATTTTATTATTTTTATTATATTAAAAAACAATAACACAATATATCACATAATATAACCAGATGCCTAACTACATAATCAACACAAGTTAATGATGTAAAATGTATATTATAATATATATACATATATGTATAAATTTTAAAAACATTAAACCATTTGGATATGAACGGGTTTTTTTCAAAAATGGTCCTTTATTGTGGCCTCATTACAAAAATAGTCCTTTATCGCGCCACTGTCTAGATTTAGTCCTTTATCGTGGTTTTTCCTCCAATTTTGGTCCTCCGGCCAAATTTTCCGGCGAATTTTGGGGATTTTGGCCAATTTGAGCGATTTTGACCCAAAATTAGGGGATTTTGACTAATTTGGGCGATTTTGACTAATTTGAGCAAAAAAATAAAAACAATATATATAAATTTATAATTCAAAATATATATTGTTTTTATAATTGAAATCCAAAAAAAAAATAAAAAAAATTGTAATTTAAAATATATAGTTTTTATGGTTGAAATCCAAAAAAAAAAAACAAAAAAAATATAATTTAAAATATATAGTTTTTATTATTGAAATCACAAAAAACATTTAAAAACATAAAAAATTTTGTAATTTAAAATATATAGTTTTTATAATTGAAATCCAAAGAAAAACGTAAAAAACAAAAACAAATTTGTAATTTAAAATATATAGTTTTTATTATTGAAATCCCAAAATAAAAAAAAAAAACACAAAAAAGTTGTGATTTAAAATATATAGTTCTTACAATAGAAATCCCAAAAAAACATTAAAAAAATTGTTTTTAAATATATTGTTCTTACAATTGAAATCCAAAAAAAAAAATAAAAAAAAATTGTTTTAAAATATATAGTTCTCGTGATTTAAAATATATTGCTTTTATTATTGAAATCCCAAAAACAAATAAACAAACACAAAAAAATTGTAATTTAAAATATATTGTTTTTATTATTGAAATCCCAAAAAAAATTAAAAACACGAAAAATTTGTAATTTGAAATAAATTACTTTTATTATTGAAATCCAAAAAAAATTAATTTTTGTTTTGGGATTTCAATAATAAAAACTATATATTTTAAATTACAAATTTGTTTTTATTTTTTTACATTTTTCATGGATTTCAATTATAAATACTATATATTTTAAATTACAATTTTTTTGTGTTTTTTTTTTATTTTTTCTGGGATTTCAATAATAAAAACAGTATATTTTCAAACATCAATTTGTTTTTAATTTTTAGGTTTTTTTTATTTCAATTATAAAAACTATATCTTTTAAATTACAATTTTTGTGTGTTTTTTTATTTTTCTGGGATTTCAATAATAAAAACAATATATTTTAAATTACAAATTTTTTGTGTTTGTTTATTTGCTTTTGGGATTTCAATAATAAAAGAAATATATTTTAAATCACGAGAACTATATATTTTAAAACAAATTTGTTTTTAAATTTTTTTTTTGGGATTTCAATTGTAAGAACAATATATTTAAAAACAATTTTTTTAATGTTTTTTGGGATTTCAATTGTAAGAACTATATATTTTAAATCACAACTTTGTTGTGTTTTTTTATTTTGTTTTGGGATTTTAATAATAAAAACTATATATTTTAAATTACAAATTTGTTTTTGTTTTTTATGTTTTTTTTTGGATTTCAATTATAAAAACTATATATTTTAAATTACAATTTTTTTTTGTGTTTTTTAAATTTTTTTTGTGATTTCAATAATAAAAACTATATATTTTAAATTATTTTTTTTTTTTTTTGGATTTTAACCATAAAAACTATATATTTTAAATTACAATTTTTTTATTTTTTTTTTGGATTTCAATTATAAAAACAATATATATTTTATATTATAAATTTATATATTGTTTTCTATTTTTTTGCTCAATTAGTCAAAATCGCCCAAATTAGTCAAAATCCCCAAATTTCTGGTCAAAATCGCCCAAATTGGTCAAAATCCCCAAAATTCGCCGGAAAATTTGGCCGGAGGACAAAAATTGGACGAAAAACCACGATAAAGGACTAAATCTAGACAGTGGCGCGATAAAGGACTATTTTTGTAATGAGGCCACAATAAAGGACCATTTTTGAAAAAAACCCGATATGAACATATAATCGCCATATGTTCTAAAACATTCTCAAAATATGTTATTTATATAAGGGAATATTACATGATATCATCTAAACTTTGACGGTATTCATCACTTGCCACTTTGGACAGAATGTCCGTCCCTTTTTTCGTATTTAGGAATTTGCGGTATCACTTACCACTTTGGACAGGGTGTCCGTCCTTTTTTTTTGTATTTCGAGATCTGCGATATCACTTGCCACTTTGGACAGAGTGTCCGTCTCTTTTTTTATATTTTGAGATTTGCGGAATCACTTGCCACTTTGGACAGTGTCCATCCCTTTTTTTGTATTTCGGGATTTGCGGTATCACTTGCCACTTTGGACAGAGTGTCCGTCCCCTTTTTTGTTGGAGCGAACCATCTTAGGTCCTGCATAAGATTGATATTATGTAATTTGAAAAGATAATAATAAGATTGATATATCAAAAGCGTTTCTCTTGGAAACGAATTCATATTAAGAGAATTGGGCGGAGCTTGATTTCATAGCCCGCTCTCCTATGTTCTCAAATGCAGCCCTCGGGGCTCAAGCCTTAAGTGTCCTTGTTTTAGGTTAGTACATGTTTGCCCCTCATGCTTGTCAGGGTAGATGGGACGAATAAAAGTTGTTCAAAATATTCGGGAAACTAAAAACTTGAAAAAATTAAATAAGAGTACTTCAATCAATGTGTTCTATTTCCATGGGATCCAACGCTTCCACTACTTTTACCTCCTTATGTGGCCGCGATCTAAGCGATGCCACATAGCACTTCTAGCCCTCAATGTGGTCTACAATTACTTCACCTGTTCCGGCGGAAGTGGAAAATTTCACCATTTGGTGGTAAGTTGATGGCAACGCTCGGAATGCTTTCAGTGCCGTCCTTCTTAGAATGCCATTGTATGAGAAATGCATGTCGACAACTGCATAGTTTGCCACCAGTGTTATCCTATGTGGTGTGGTTCCCAATGAGGTATCAAGCGTTATCATTCCGCGAGGCACTATTTCTGGGCCTCCGAATCTGTGAAGCAAAGTTCTCACTGTCTCCAATGTCTCGCCAGTCAGTCTCATTTTGGCCAAAGTGGAGCTAAATAGTACATTAACTGAGCTGTCGTGGTCCACCAAAATTTTGTGCCTACCGAAGTTGGCTATATCCACTGTTATCACCATTGGGGAATCCAGATTTGCCGTTTGAATGGCTTGGGCGCTTAACTTTTGTAGGTCTGCGGTTGGGAAAGTGATCTCGTCATGCAGCATTTCCTCAATTCTTATTATGTTGGCGAAGCTGACGAACTTGTCTGATTCAACGAGCCTTGAAATCTTCTTTCTACCTTTTGTAGAATCCCCACTTGGCCACCTCATATCATGTTTATCATTCCTCTTCTGGCGTTGCCATTTCCAATCTGTGGATATTCCAACACATGCAGATGGTCAATCATATTTTGCTTGTCCTTTCTGGGTGATGGTAATCTATCTCTGTCGCCATTGTCATCTTGCTCTTTCATATTTTTGACAAATTCCACAAGTTTACCATCATTTAACAGTCATTTAATCTCGCCCTTCATATCCTTGCAATCCTCAGTTTCGTATCCCTTTTGATTGTGGTATTTGCAGAAATGGGTCGAATACCTAGTTGCCATTGAGTCCTTCATCTGTCTGGGCTCTTTCAGCCAACCTTTCATTTTCGGCGTCCCAAACAATGTCATGATTTTTGCATTCAAGGGTGTGTATTGCTTTGGCGATGCGTCCCGGTACCTGTTGTTCCTGTTTCTGTTGTTGCTATTATTGTTGCGGTTCTGGTACTTCCATTTCCCTTCTCTTTTGAGGGTGCGATAACGACCAACTTAGTTGCTATCATCTCTTCACGATGGACCACCCCCTGTGCTATCTTATTTGTCTCTTCGATAGTGCTGGGGTTCCGCCTGAGTAGGTCATCGTTGAAGACTGTATTAGTACTTTCTCGGAAGAGTATACTTATCACCATCTCTCCACTTGGGTTGTCTATCCTTAGCAATTCTGCGTTGAAACACCTCATGAAATCCTTCAGACTTTTATTGGTTTCCTACTTCATTGAGTATAGATGGGAATGATCTAAAACCAATCTCGCCCTACTTGAGAATTGGTCCTTGAACACGTTCCTCAGCTGCTTGTAGGTCTTGATCGACCCCAGAGCGATCCGAGTGAACCAGTCCATTGCTACCCCGGCCAAGGTCATGGCGAATATTCTGGCTTGTACGTTCTCTTTGAAACCATACAAGCTCAGCTTGCTGTCCAAATGGAAAAGATGATCGCGGGGATCAGACTTTCTGTTGTAAATATTTAAATAGGGTATCTTATCCCCGTACCCCAAGGCCTCCGCCTCTATTTCCTCAGAAAACGGGCTACTCTGCGGAGCTCTTCCTACTCGATCCATTCCACATTCAACCACTGGTTTCTACTTTTCAAGCCTTTCGAGCTTTCTTAATACCTCATTGTGTTCCCTTTTTGAGTCGCGACTCTCCCCGCGTCTCCTCTCATCCTTATCCTCCCGTCTCTTAGGTTCGTCCTTTCGATTTTCCTCTATTTCTTTTCTTCTCGCCTCACTTGCATTTGATCTCAGTACCTCATCATCTTGTGGTCCTCGCATCTCTCGCCTCGCGGGCGTAGGTACCCCAATGTGCACTGTCGATGGTCCCACAATGTCTGGGACAGTTTGGCTAGCGGTTGCTGGCCCTCTACAACTCTACTCCGGGATCGGGTGGTAACTCTAGAAGTCTTACCTAGTAAACTAGGAAAATGTGGTGTTCCCACAAACGGCGCCAATATTTTGGTGTTATTTTGTTCGAGTAATAAAACACCGTAAAACGTTACAAATGGGTTATCAATTGCCAAAATAATGCCAATCAAATAGAAACCGAACTAGTTTGGTCCGGAACACCTATTACAAGTTGACTAGGCAAAATAAATAAAATTACAAAGTATAGATTGTGTATCGAACTGACGGAATCCGATCTAAGTTGTATCGAATCTTGTACGTTCGATACAAAGTAAGCTTGATGGTCCAATATCGAATTGGGGCCCTTCGATCTATGAGTGTATTGAATTTTGGTCCTTCGATGCAAAACTAAGTTGGGTTGCTGAGTATCGAATCGGTCTGTTTCGATCGAACGTTGAGTATCGAATGCGGGGACTTCGATCGAATGCAGGACTTTGATCGAACGCTGACAGTTCGATCTTGAGTGAGTTGATGATAGTTGGAATGCGTGCTGAGAACGTCAGTGGACGAGGTATTTATAACCCCCGTCCCGCGTGCCCCATTGGTGGTTGGGGAAAGTGTATCGAACTAGGATGATTCGATCGACTCGTTAGATCGAATTGATTCCGTTCGATGCTCATATTATATTGAGTTTCTCTTTTTCGATGTACTATTTCAGTGAGCCCCAATATTAGTATTGGCCATTCCTAAAATACCCCTATTACTTAGCAATATCCCCAATCCGAAAACATATTCCAGAAATTAATGCACACCGCATCCATACTCTTGACAAAACTTCTTTAATTTTACTGTACATTCAACTCTGGTATTGTAGTATAACAACACAATATCTTTTATTGCATACAAAATCAAACAAATTAGTACAATTTACACAGGAGTCTAAAACAATTTCCTCTAAGGTATTCCTTGCTCCTGTCTTTTAACACAATTTATTCCACGACATTAAATCACAACTTTTCGTAAATAATATAACACCACATAAACCAGCATTTCTTGAAACCATGTGAAATGCTGCTAAAATTTTCAAGACTCAACCAAGTTTCCAAACATTTAAGGGATTGGAGGGTTGAGACCTTCCTGCGAAGACAACGGACGGAGGTTATAGTGTCGTCTGGAAGTAGAGGACGGCTTTCTCTTAAAGGAAGGGCGCTGTTTGAACTGGTGCAATGCTCTTAGCATAGAGAGACTGAAAAAAAGGTGAGGCGTTCTCCTTCGCCTTGAGAATAGCAAAGAAGAGAAATCGGTAGCATACTATGAGAGAGAATAACGTGCATAAATGCCACCATTTCTAATGATCTAACGGTATTCCAAACAATTTTGAAATCACGTTTTCTCCCCTAATTTTTGGATCACCAGGTACTAGAGGATCAAATACGAGTCCAATCATATCGTTCTTGTATGATCCCTGCATCAAAAAGGCGGACCAAATATTTTATTTTTCTGTTTAAAGATTAATTTTCGGATATATAGATACGTATCTCTGGAAATGCCTGCAGTCCCCATGCGCCATAGCCAATGTACCATACTGGATAGCGCCAAAACAGCTTAGGAAGATCCGGAAGCAGACGAAAAAAACCCAGCAGTCATCATCATTATCCCCTGCAACAATTTGGGTCAGGATAAGGATGCAACATTAAAACGGAAAGAGGTGTATGAAATAAAGGCTTTAGGACAAGGTTACTTACAAGTACACCAGCCCCAGCTATGATCCCCATCAAGAAGTTAGGAACCGACGAAGCTACGATCATCATGACACTTTCTACCATCGCAATGCATCCAAAAATATTCAGACAGAAGAAGACGTAGTGAGAAAATTCAGACCGAAATTTCACCATGTAAAATGTTATTTTTCCAGTAATTACGGAGACCACAACCAAGAAAGGGAAGGAAGAGAAGAAATTTTGCTAATATGAACACTGATACTCCGTAATAGCCGTTGAGGCTTTCTGGATAAAAGACCTGTGTTTCAATAGAACAGAGAAAATTACATCACTTAATTCTCTTGATATATAGTCTTTCTCTACTCACAAATGGCAGGGCAACCCGGTGCACGAAAGCATCCCCGCAATGCGAGGGTCCGGAGAAGGGTCTACTCACAAATGAAATGTAGTAAAAAACATTACCTTAATTTCTTCAATGAAGGATGGGAAATCCCCAGTAGACATGAAAGTCATGAATCCTGTGACAAATCCACCGCAAGCTCCCTCGAGCCAAGATTGCAGTATAACTCGTACCAACATCGTAAAACAAAGTTCAAACGTATATAGCAACAATGGTGTAAATGACTATATGGGACCAGAAATATCCAACGTCTCTCGTCATGTTCAAGAACGGTCTCTTTGTCAGTGTTGAAAGCTGTTTCCACAAACTTGCTTGGCTTCCTTTAATTATTTCAACCTCAAGTCCTTCCTGCAACAAATCATCACTTTGTTGAAACACAGGGGACATGCAGAGAAGTAAAAGAACAGAAGATGAGGTTTCTATCCCTTAGAATCATGCAAAATTCTCGAATTTTTGATCGTACATTTTTGGCATAGTCGGAGTACTTATATTTTTCAACAAGAACAGATCTGATATCTGATGTTGCCAAATTTGTGAGCGGGTCAGATGTTTTCTGTGCTTCAAGCAACTAGTAAGAAGGTAAACAGACCCTAAATTAGTAGACCAGATAAGTTTCAAGTGCCCAACGCTTGAAAAGAGTGAGTAAACTAGCTATAGGATCATACACGAAGCCTTTGCGAACCCTTTAATGTAGCCGTTACAACGTCAAAATCTGAATTGATGCAATGATGGAAATGATCTGAAAGATTTCTCCTGCTCGGACAGGGAAATCCTGCTTCGGCAAAAAACTGAAATAGAAAAAGCAAGATTTTTAGTCAAGCAAATGGAAAATAAGAAATACTTCTCTTCAAAAACTGGCTTGGTACAAGATAATTCCACTTAGTATACCATTATTGCATTCTTTGCTTCTCGGTAATAAACAGCTTCACCCTCAGATCATAAAAAATGCAAGAACTTCACTACTAGGTTGATAAATGGAAGATATAACAGTTTTTCCATCGCGTGCGAGATTCTTAATAGATTGAAGCACGAAAAATTCCGATGCACTGTCAAGGCCAGTAGTCGGCTCATCAAGAAACAGTAGACGAGGTCGCGTGAGAATTTCAAGGGCAATGCTCGTCTTTTTCCTTTCTACACCACTTATGCCTCGCAGCTGCCAGTTCCATATTTGCCGATCCGCGCAATCTTGAAGCCCCATTTCCATGATAGTTGCTTCTGCAATGCCAGTTATTTCTTCCTTAGCCATGCTGGATGGTAGCCACAAATTTGCAGAATTAGCTATAGTTTCTCTCACAGTAAGTGTCCCCAGCAATACATCCTCTTGCGTTACATAAGCCTGTACGAGTCAAGACGACATGGCTGTATAAGATTAAAATGACATTTCCACCATGTTAAAAAGCACGAGTTTAGAAGAATATTATTGTTAGGCTTGCAAAATGGGCTAATCCACTTGGTCAGCTCTTAAATTCATACAGAGGCACTCTGGTTATTAAGTTGAAAGTTGTCTTTGGAAGTTAAAGAGCGTAATTTATTTTTCAACACGGGCTTATTTATCATTAGGCACTCTTTTCACCTTGAACGTAAGAAGTTAGGGATAAACACTTCTCCACCCCTTTATCCCAATACGGTCAAGTTACAAAATCTTTCCTGAATTTCAGAAATTACGGTTACACCCCAAAAGAAACTGGGATACCTTCACATGTCATGTATTTCAAACTTCATAGGCTGTACCTATAGTTCAACAAGCCTGTCTACTATATTATCAGAACTTTTGTTGATACGGAACTACTCAACTGATTAATACAGAGAAATCATAACTAGATCAAACTTAAGAAGTGTACAGTACACAATGCAGATTTCTACTTATTAATGTTATCATGAGCATCATACGCAGAGTTCCAGCTTTCTACATGAACAAAATGTTAATTCATATGCTCTCTGCTATTATGCTAAACCAACGTGTGTTTTGACAATACTCACGAGTCTTGATCATATTAAAAAAGTGTTCAAGAAACTGGGATAGTCGATGAAGGTACTTACAACACCACCATAGTCAAGCCTCTTTTTCTTCCCGTTGAGAAGAGTATTTCCCGTCATGACGATGTTTCTAGCTAATCTACCTGTGGCCAAACCAAAATTGCCAATGAAAAATGAGACAAGAACAAAAAACAACCATTTTCATTTTAACTAAAACAAAGATTCTACCATCCAATGATGCTACTGTTAGTTTAACTGGTATTTTTGACCTATATAAAACCAATAGTAGCAATCAACATTTCAACCGGACTAGTAAACACGAGCTTTTGACTACATTAGTTTATTGGACAGTGGTAAAGGTGTGTATCAAGTCAAACAATTAAACACTTCACTGAGTGAACGATCATCTGCATTAAAATTGGTTAAGACTTAAGAGACATGTGGGTCAACAACTTAATCAACATCCAAATTCCATCATGCTTATATGTGAGAAGTGGAGCATGGAACATACATATATAAAAGTACTTCCAGTGCCCATTATAAAGGCGAAAAAAACTGCTGTGGAGTCCCCATCCACATGTTGAATCATTCTCACACAAGGTAAAACAAAGTATCATTGTAAGAGATGCAGATTAACTCAGATTTCATACGTATATACTCATTGTTTGTGGAAGGTGGTAACGATACATCTATATATATATATATATATATATATATATATATATATTAAGCCGAACTATTTATTTAAACACTTGTCTGAGCGAATGATGATCTGCATTAACATTGGCTAAGTGAAGTCTGATTCAATGTGTCTCAATAGATATTCATATCCAAAAGCCAGTAAACTTAGCACAACTAACAAATTGCAACCAATATATATCATCACTTTGCATAGGTATCTCCAAGCAAATATCTGTAGCATTCATAAAACATAACTTTGTATGTATATGGACTAGTACATTACAATTCCAATTTCCAAGTTTCAGTTCTTTTTTCCAAAGTCTTGAGGATTCTCTTCCGCAACCCAGTCCCAGTAGCGTGCCATGGTAGCAGGGGGGCAACGCCTGAAATCCCAACTACAAACATTTAAATCTACAAGAGTTTGATTGTTGTTGTGAAACTGTTTGTAAGCTTGCAGGAATTCCGGTAGGAACTTTCCAGACGCCTCGTAAGCATGTTGAAGGCCACGAAAACCGTCCCAACAAGAAGCTACATGATTTTGATCCTCTTGCGATAGATGTGACAAATCAGACAAAAAAGGTGGTGCATTGAGGCAATATAACCATGCCCTCACCACTTTCTCATTCAGTACCAATTTCTTCTCATCAGATTTGTCGCCTTTAACCCCCATGATGATGATTGTGATGAACACGATGGTTGTCGATATTGAAATTTGCTTGCCCATAATTAACGTCAATGCTAATGATCCTGCATGCATGAATAAATTAGCAAGTTAGAAGAAGAAGAGAGTTAAGTAGAAGAAATTGAAGAACACAATAAAAACCCTAATAACCACCTACCTTTGAGGTTCTGATTCGATTGAATTGAAGGAAACCACGTAGCGACTCATTTTATAAGTAGCGTTTCATATTCAGCATCTTTATTATTTACACTTTTGCCCTAAACTAGTTATGTAATTTTAGCAGCTAGTGATATTACACACACATTCATCAGACATAGCTACAGAATTATTGTTTTGAATAAACGTCATGGTTGAAAAAATAATTAATTGAAGACTAATTTTTTTATGATCATATGAATTATTTTAAAAATAGTTTGGACAAATTAATATTTGTGCCATGTAAGTTTACTCTTTTGAAAACAATGCCCAACAAGTTCCGAGTTATTGGAAATGTCCCGTAACTATGCACTTTCCCTTTTTTTATGCCCCGTGTCTGCCACATGTGAAAAAATTGTTACGTGGCTGCCTAGTTGGATGGAAAGGCACGCACCCTGTTAAAAACGCAACGCCACATCCGCCCAAAAATATAAACATAAAAAATATTTAATTTAAAATATATTATTTTTTTATTATTAAAAAAAAACATCGTCCTCACCCCCCCCCCCCCCACCGCCGCCGGTCATCTTCATCACCACCCCCGCCGCATCTGCATCACCACCTCACCGTCGCATCTTCATCACCACCTCACCACCACCAAGCTCGCTCTCCTTTAATTTCGACATCGAATTGAATTTCAATTTTTAAATTTGAAGGCGACGGGGTGGAGTTGCAGGCGGCGGGGTGAGGGCGAGCGATGGTGATAAAGATGGCGGCGGAGTGGAGTTGCAGGCTGCGGCGGTGAGGGGAGTCGGGTCTGGTGAGGAAGATGGTTTTATTTTTTATTCTAGATATAAATATATTTAAATACATAAAGATTTTTTTATATATTTATATATATTATGGAATTAAATATAATATTGTTTTTAATACATACAGATATATTATTTTTTATATTTATATATATTCTGGATATAAATATGATATTGTTTTTAATACATACATATATATATATTCTTTATATATATTTATATATATTATGGATATAAATATATTTAATACATAAATATATTTTTTTATATATTTATATATATATATATTATGGAATTAAATATGATATTTTTTTTAATAGGTAAACACATTTTTTTAATATTTATATATATTTTGGATAAAAAAATTGTATTCAACAAGAAGACCTACATTGTATATACATGCCAATGTATGTATGTGTAGTGAAATGTGGGATACAAAAGACTTGCATCTCACCATTTCGTATCTTATTACAATATCGTGAAACGCAAAATTTTGCATTCCACGGTCTGATTTTCTTTGGAAGGAAAGTTATAGACTGCACCCCGCCATGCAGACTTTCAGTCTAAACGTCTTTAGAGAGTGGATCTTAATTTTTTTTTATTTCTCAATGGTGTTCGCTTATGCGACTAATCCAGTCGAGTATTGTCGGGTCCTTTTTGAGGGAGGGAGGCTCTCCCAGCGGTGTTTTTTACATCTACAAGGCTCAAACCCGAGACCTTGTGAATTTAAGTCCCTTAACACTTGAACCAACAACTGTTGGTGCGAATGTTATTGTTAAGGATGCGAATTTGCGTATTTTATTCTCTTCATGTTCTTGTTGTGTGCTTCGTGGAATGAGGACATGAGTACGCTACCATAAACATACATAGATACTCTTCTTATATAAAAACAAGCCATATAATCCAACTGAGATGCGTCTATATATTATTTTAAATATCTTATGCATTGTGATGCGGGGTAATTTCGTCTGCTGACTAGTCACTCCACGTCAGACTAGCTCGAGCTCCTGATTGGTCCAAGCTAGCTTTGAGTTCGGAAAACCTGCACTAAAAAACACGACACGTGAACTAAGCCAGGGCAGGCCCAGAGTAGGCGCTATGATGCCTGGTTAGTTGATGCTCGTTGATGGCGTCTACGTCAGCTAGAAGTCAATGATACGAATTGGGGAGGGTGTTGATTACAGACTGAACTTGGGGTTAAGCCAAGCTGCCTACGTATCCCATGTAGGGAATCAAGCCGAACGTAGTTCATTATTTCTCTATGGTGGCCGATCGTGGTCGAAGGTGAAGGTTGGACCTTCATCAATCTTGACAGGTCAAAATGTTATAAGTCAATCTCCGTAGATCAATTTCTGTAGGTCCACCTCCGTAGATCAACCTCTGTAGGTCCACCTCTGTAGATCAACCTTTGTAGGTCCACCGCTGTAGATCAACCTCTGTAGGTCCACCGCCGTAGATCAACCTCTGTAGGTCCACCGCTGTAGATCAACCTCTATAGGTCCACTGCTTTATATCAACCTCTGTAGGTCCACCGCTGTAGATCAACCTCTGTAGGTCCACCGCCGTAGATCAACCTCTGTAGGTCCACCGCCGTAGATCAACCTCTGTAGGTCCACCGCCGTAGATCAACCTCTGTAGGTCCACCGCCGTAGATCAACCTCTGTAGGTCCACCGCTGTAGCTCAACCTTTGTAGGTCCACCGCTGTAGATCAACCTCTGTAGGTCCACCGCTGTAGATCAACCTCTGTAGGTCCACCGCTGTAGATCAACCTATGTAGGTCCACCGCTGTAGATCAACCTCTGTAGGTCCACCGCTGTAGATCAACCTCTGTAGGTCCACCGCTGTAGATCAACCTCTGTAGGTCCACCGTTGTAGATCAACCTCTGTAGGTCCACCGCTGTAGATCAACCTCTATAGGTCCACCGCTGTATATCAACCTCTGTAGGTCCACCGCTGTAGATCAACCTCTGTAGGTCCACCGCCGTAGATCAACCTCTGTAGGTCCACCGCCGTAGATCAACCTCTGTAGGTCCACCACCGTAGATCAACCTCTGTAGGTCCACCGCCGTAGATCAACCTCTGTAGGTCCACCGCTGTAGCTCAACCTCTGTAGGTCCACCGCTGTAGATCAACCTCTGTAGGTCCACCGCCGTAGATCAACCTCTGTAGGTCCACCGCCGTAGATCAACCAGAGGAGTAACTATGAGAAGAGGAAAAATGTGTCTTGTAAATGAGGAGGAATCTGGTATTTATAGATGATCAACCTCCTTGATTGTAGTAGCAGGTATGGGCCATTGTTAATGGGCCAAGGCCTTATATGTCATATGACATATGTCATAAGCTGTATTCATATGCCATATGGTATATCGGGCTTGCATAATGGGCTTTTGGGCCCCTTTGTTGGGACGACTTATTTGGGCCGATCTGGCTCAGGAATGGGCCTTTTGGGCCGGTACATTTGTAGGACAATAGTGTTTTGATAGGCCCAATAAGGGAATCACACCAAATTATGGTACAACACATTGTTATAAACAAAAAACAGGCAAAATACGAAATAGACGAATGTATGAGAGAATTGATTTTTAAAAAAAAAAAATAGTGTTAACGAAGTATAATAGAACCAAATTGGTGATGGGCTGCACGACTTCATGCTATTGACTTGTGATTCTTCACTTCCTTAGGAGCACTTAGCAATATCCTCAATCCAAAAACGTGCCCAGTCGAAAACATATTCCTGAAATTAATGCACACCACATCCATACTCTTCAGACAACACTTCTTTAATTTAACTATCTATTGTACATTTAACTCACGTATTTAAGTCAAGTTTCCAGACCGGCGGTAGGGTTTGGAAACTTGACTTAAGCAACAAGATTTTATTCTTTCTTTGTCTTGTTGCCCAGGATCGGCTTGCAACAAATGAAGTGAGGAAAGCGCGCGGAATCCCACAGGTGACGTGTCCAGTTTGTAACACATCTAGCGAAAGCTCGTTTCATATGCTTCGGCATTGTACTATGGCTAGACAAATATGGAGTCAGGTGGTGGTGCCAAATAGCCTTGCGGTATTTGAGAGTGTTCCAGATGCACTATGGTTGAAGAGTGTTATGGTAAAACAAGCATATGACGAGCCAGATATCTCAAGAGGAGCAGTGGAAACTCGTGTTTGCAGTCGGGCTTTGGGTGATTGGAAGAATCGCAACAAAAAAGTCTTTAAGCACCGCATGGATAATATACACACTTGTGTGTTTAAAATCAAAATGTTGTGCCACGATTTGAAGTGGGGGAGGAGACAGAGGAGAAAGAGGAGACGCAAGAAAACAGCACAAGCATGGTCTAAACCTGAAGATGGATGGGTGATAATATGGATGGAGGCGTAGCGCAGGACAAGAACAACGGATACGGGGCTGGAGTGCTACGAGCAGCGAACCGAGGATGACTATGGCGTTTTAAGATGAATTTGACGATGCCTACTGTCGACGACGCCGAGTTGGAGGCAGTAAAAAGAGGCCTTACATTAGCTTGGGAACGAAGATATCCACGACCCTTCTTAGAGATGGATTCTTGTGGTGTATTATTGCCTCACCGCGGTTGAACCACATGCGAGACATAGTAGTGGCTTGGTGCAAGAATGCCGTAATCTTACAAGGTTGCCATGGGAAGTACGTATCAAATGGATACCGAGAGAAGCCAATAAAGTAGCGGACGAGCTTGGACGTTTCGATCTTGAAGATAGAAGTAGGAAATTCTTTTGGGAGTTTCCTCCTCCTCATGTCGCTAACTTGTACAATACAGACTTGGTCTAACGACCTTTTGTGATTTCTTTGTTTATCAAGAAAAAGAAAAAAAAAACTCTGGCATTGTAGTATAACAACACAATATCTTTTATTGCTTACAAATCAAACAAATTAATCAATTTACACAAGAGTCTAAAACAATTTCCTGTAAGGTATTCCTTGCTTCAGTCTTTTAACACAATTTATTGGACGACATTAAACCACAACTTTTCGTAAATAATATAACACCACATAAACCAGCATTTCTTGAAACCATGAGAAGTGCTGCTAAAATTTTCAAGACTCAAGAATTGGCATGATAGAGGTCAGTCGAAAACTAGCATTGGCAGAGGGCCACAAGAATCTAACCCCATTCTATGAAGAGATCGAGGTAGAGGTGCTAGACAAGGGTGATAAGATCCCAACCATCAAGGCATATGATGGAAAGAGCGATCCAAGGGATCATCTCCACAGTGTTGATAGTGTGCTGAACCTGCATAGGTTCTCGCACAGTATCAAGGCAAAAATCATGGCCACAACCCTAACTTGAGCGACTTTGGATTGGTTTAACAGGATTGAGACCAGATCTATTACCAGTTATGAGCAGATGAGGCAAAAAACTGGAAAATCAATTCTCTAGTCAGAAGAGGATGAGGACCAACATGCACCATCTGAACGCTATGTAGCAAAAAGAGAAAGAGAGGTTGGAAGAGTTTATGAAGAGATTCAATGATGAATTGATGAAAGTGGAGGAATCGCAGGGCGACCAGATCGTGCTCATTTTGTTCAATGCTACAACGTATAAAAGGTTTGCAGGGGAGTTAATCAGGCTCAAGTCACCCACTATCGATCAAATTAATGATCTTGCTTATAATACCATCTACCGAGACAATATGATGGTGACTAAGCAGACTCCCCAGCAGGCCAATCGCAATAGTGACATAGAAGGTTGGAACAGAGACAGGAATGGCAGGAATAGGTCACCAAGAAGATACACTCCCCTGAATCAGGATATTCTAACCGTATTCGCAGTAGCTCAGAGGAAGAGGTAGTTAAATCAACCAAGAAAATTGAGAGAGACTGAAGGCACCAGACGATCAAGGAAGTACTGTGAGTACCATCGTGAGAAAGGACACGAAACTAAGGACTGCATAGATGTTTGTGAGTTGGTCGAAAATGTCGAACACTGGAACTTGAAAGTCGCGAACTAAAGCCGCTTTCCTTAAAGCGTAATTCGCCCCCACCTCGTGTGTGCCAATAGGGTAACAGCGAATCGCTTCCCAGGATACAATTTAAGCCCAGAAAATAAAATGGTAGACTGCGTGTTGGACTAACGAAATCTACCAACAGAAAAAGAAACAAGAGTGCAGAAAAATACAGACTTAATTTCTGCAGCAATTAAAACTGTATATTATTTGAGAGATACGTTTTTTTGTGATGTGTCTTTGGTTCTGATAATCCTGCGTATTTAAAGAAAGAGAAAAGTTGCAAGGAAAAGTTATACCTTTTCCTAAGTATTCTTTCACAGAAGGACACAACTTTCCTGTTAATTCTTTCACAGAAAAGACACAACTTTCCTGCCAAAAATATGTGACTGTTGATATTTAAAATCTGAGTTTTAAATTTCCCTCCATATTTTTCCCAGATTAATCTGAGCCGTAGGATTTAAATCTTAAGTAAGATTAAATCCACACCATCCAATTTAATCTATATTAATTTAATATTCAGATTAAATCACAACCGTTCATCTTATTTAATTAAATAAATAAAATATACGGCCTAGATCGATGAGCGATGCAAGCGTGCAAAGTGCTAAGTGCTTTTTAAGTGCGCCAAACAAAAGCTCCACTTAAGCGCCACGCGCGCGCGCGCGCGCGCGGGCGCGGGTTCGGGTACGGGCTCGGCTCGGCGCGCGTGTGTGCATGAGCACCACCTATGTCTTGCACTTTTTTATTACCCAAGTAATATAGTGCAAACATATATAAACCCACAAATAAGTTTTTACTTTTTCTATGTGGGACACTTAAGCCACTTTATTAAAATTGGCCTATAAGAGCTAAAGCTCTTAAAGCCCATAAAAGTTCTTATAGGTATCATGAGTTAGAGCCCAACATATTTAACCAATGTGGGACAGACTCAAAAAAGACTTTTATTGTACTTTGCATTCACATCATATCAATACATAACCAATGTGGGATACCTCTCACAAGATTTATTATTTGGAAACTAAATCTAACAATCTCCACCATTTTCGAATGATAAATCTTAGTTTGCACCTCAAGAAGTTCTATGAATAAATAAAGGTGTCTTTCGACTTGAACCTTCACTTAGTGGATACCTATCAAAGTTAATCAGAAAAGCATAGTAGACTAGTCTTTGAACTATCAATTCTATATCGACCAACCGGATAAGTACCACACACAGTTCCTCTACTTGTTCTTTATTCTAACAAGCCGACACGTTAACGGCCCTGTGTCTATATCCTGGTATCATGAGTAGTTTTTAGAGTTAAGCCCTGAACTCTAATGAAGCGGCCTCACTTCTACTACTCACTTAGGTAGACTTGTCAAGGATGTCCCTGTAATTATGACATCCCAACATTTATTGTTACAAGTCTATTAAGAGTATTAAACTCAACCTCTACCTTTGACATTACAGGTACCAAGCACTATACTTAGATGGAACCAATTAATAATTGAATTATTAATTTAAAATACTAAGTGCTTGACAATCACAAAAATGAAGTACTTTACTCATTGAACCCAAGTTTGATATTTCAAGTGTTGAGTTGAGTTTCCCTCATGTGTGATCGCTATGTATGGGCTTTCAGTCCCATCGTTCTAGAAGTCTTATGCACCATATCTCTGGCAAGACCTTTAGTTAGAGGATCAGCCAAGTTACTTGCTGACCTCACATAGTTAATTGTGATAACACCGTCACTGATTAACTGTCTCACATAGTTATGCCTCAAACCAATATGTCTAGATTTTCCGTTATAGACATGACTATAAGCTCTAGACAAAGTCGACTGACTGTCACAGTGTATTAACACGGGAGGCATTGGTTTAGGCCATATTGGTATTTCCAATAACAAGTTTCTCAACCATTCTGCTTCTTTGCTTGCAGAGTTTAATGCTATAAACTCAGATGCCATGGTTGAATCAGCCAAGCATGTTTGTTTCTTGGAACCCCATGATATTGCGGCTCCACCAAGAGTGAATATCCAACCACTAGTTGATGCGTGGTCATCACTCTCAGTAATCCAACTAGCATCGGTATAACCTTCCAAAACATTTGGATAGCCATTATAGCATAAGCCATAATCAATGGTCTTCTTAAGATACTTGAAGACTCTAAATATTGCTTTCCAATGTTCTCTACTAGGATTACTTGTATACCGACTCAGTTTACCAACTGCAAACGCAATATCAGGCCTAGTACAAGTCATGCAATACATTAAGCTTCCTATTGCACTAGCATACTGGTTTTGGGAAAATGCTCTCCCATCATTTGGCATTAATTTAGTACTATGGTCGAACGGAGTACTAACAGGTGTACAATCAAAATGATTAAATTTTCTCAATACTTTTTCAACGTAATGAGACTGTGATAACATGATACCTTCATTACTTCTAATTATTTTAATCCCTAAAATAACATCAGCTTGACTTAGATCTTTCATATCAAATGTTTCACATAGAAATTTCTTGGTTTTATTGATTTGATCTAGATCAGAACCAAAGATAAGCATGTCGTCAACATATAAACAAATAATAACACCTTTATTATTTTTAAATTTACTATAAACACACTTATCAGATTCATGGATTTTGAATCCGTTTGACAACACAGCCTGGTCAAACCTTTGATGCCATTGTTTTGGTGCTTGTTTAAGTCTGTACAAAGACTTAACAAGTTTACACACTTTATGCTCTTGTCCTTTCACAACAAAACCTTCAGGTTGTTGCATATAAATTTCTTCTTTTAATTCACCATTCAAGAATGCAGTTTTGACATCCATTTAGTGAATTTCGAATTTATATATGGAGGCCAAGGATATTAAAATCCTAATTGTAGCAATTCTAGCCACTGGAGCATAAGTGTCGAAATAATCAAGTCATTCTTTTTGAGTGAAGCCTTTTGCAACTAATCTTGCTTTAAACTTCTCAACGGCTCCATCAACTTTCATTTTCTTTTTGAAAATCCACTTACATCCAACGGTTTTAAAACCAGGAGGTAAGTCCACCAATTTCCAGGTGTCATTTCCCATGATGGAATCCATTTCATCTTGTATAGCCTCTTTCCAAAAACTAGCATCTTGAGACTTCATAGCCTCTGCATGGGTTTTTGGATCAGATTCAGTATGTAAAGATAACAGCACTTGATTTGTTTCTTTTTCTCGTGTACCTTCAACAAGATACATGTGAAAATCAGGCCCAAAGTCTTTTTGTACTCTAGGTCTTTTACTTCTCCTAGGTTCTTCATCCTCTATTTCAGAATTCCTTATATTTATAGATTCATTATTATTATTTTCTGGAATTCTAGGAATAGAAGAAAACCTGGTTTCATCAAATATGGCATCTCTTGATTCAATTATTGTATTTACTTCAATCGAGTAATTTTTCTCAATAACCATAAATCTGTAAGCTTTACTGTTTAGTGCATAACCAAGAAAAATACATTCTACACCATTTTCTCCCAACTTCTTTCTTTTAGGATCAGGAACTCTAACTATAGCTCTACAACCCTAAACTCGCAAATACTTCAAGTTTGGTTTTCTTTTCTTCCATAATTCATATGGAGTTGTAGAATTTTTCTTAGTAGGCACTCTATTCAAAACATGACACGCTGTTAAAAGTGCCTCACCCCAAAATCCTTTGCTAAGTCCAGATTTGGACAACATAGCATTAATCATTTCAGTTAATGTCCTATTTTTTCTTTCAGCAATTCCGTTTTGTTGTGGAGTATAGGGTGCAGTAACTTCATGAACAATACCAACATTTTCAAAAAACGTAGGATCATAATATTCACCACCTCTATCAGTTCTTAAACGTTTTATGGTGGTTTCACATGTATTTTCAACTTCAGCCTTAAATATTTTAAATTTATCTAATGCTTCATGCTTGTGATTCAAAAGATAAACATAACAAAATCGAGAGTAATCATCAATAAATGTCACATAATAACTTTTCCCACCTCTAGTAGGAGTGCTATGAAAATCACATAAATCACTATGTATTAAGTTTAATATTTCTGATGTTCTCTCGACTTTAGGAAAAGGCATTCTGGTTATTTTTGTAAGCATGCATGTATTACATTTATTCACATTCTTATCAATACTGGGAATTAAATTCAGATTAGACATATGATGTAATTTTCTAAAATTAACATGCCCAAGTCTATCATGCCATAAAGAACAAGAGTCGAGCATATAAGCAGAATAAGATACTTTATTAATAGCGTTCTCAGTTACATTGAGTTTGAACATTCCCTCACATAGGTATCCTTTGCCTACAAAGGATCCTCCCTTAGTCAGAATAAATTTATCCGACTCAAATACAAGTTTGAAGCCAAATTTATTAAGAAGGCTTCCAGATACAAGATTTTTCTTAATTTCTGGAACATGGTAAACATCAGTGAGTTCCAGTTCATGTCCCGAAGTAAACTCCATCAGCATTTTCCCCTTTCCTTTGACAGCAACACTTGCGCCATTTCCCATGTAGACAGAGCAATCATTTTCCGGTGTATACTCCACAAACATGGACATGTCTTTACAGACGTGCCTTGTTGCTCCAGAGTCGATCCACCATGACCGGTCATTCCCAACAAGGTTGATCTCAGCAAACATTTCAGAAATCATTGCCACAAACTTCTGCTTGTTTGTATTGTTTTCTGTTTTCTGTTTCTTAGCCTTGTCACGACAATCTTTCTTTTGATGGCCCTCTTTTCCACATTGCCAGCAAGCAGTATTGTTACTTGCTTTTCTCTTTTTGGGATTCTGATTTGAGTTCTTCTTACCATTTCCTTTGCCCGAATTATTGTTCTGCTTGCTACTACTTCCTCCCTCATGCACCATGACCTTGGAACCATCTCCACCATCTCGGTTTCTGTCTTCTTCTTCGATTTTAAGATGGCTCTCAAGATATGCAAGAGAAATATCCTCTTTCGTGTGCTTAAGTTCCTTTCGAAAGTTTTTTCATGAAGGAGGAAGTTTGTCTATAACAGCAGATACAATTATAGTTTCATCCATATGCAAAGCATGCTGTTTAAACTGATTAACTATCTGTTTTAACTCGTAAAACTGCTCAAGTACCTTTCTGCCATCCACCATGAAATAACAAAAAAACTTACTGGTGATGAATTTCTTACTCGCAGCGTCCTCCACCAGATTTGTTTTCTCCAGATTGTCCCAGACTTCTTTTGCCGTTGATTTTTCATGGTACATGTCGAACAGCGTGTCGGATAGCGAGTTGCAAATGTGTCCCTTGCAACAGTAGTCATCTTGTTCCCACTTCAGCCTACTTCTAGTTTCAGCAACGGTCTCATCGTCCTTCGCTTCTGGTTTCGGAGTTATCAGCACGTACACCACCCCGAGTTGCGCCAAAAGGAAGTGCAACTTTTTCTGCCAGCGCCTGAAGTTGTCTCCATCGAACTTCTCCAACTTCACAATGTTGGTAGCGAACTCCTTCAACGATCCTCCTCCAGACATTTTCGAAAAATGCATAATTACGCTTTAAGTTTGTTTGTGAGTTGGTCGAAAATGTCGAACACTGGAACTTGAAAGTCGCGAACTAAAGACGCTTTCCTTAAATCGTAATTCGCCCCCACCTCGTGTGTGCCAATAGGGTAACAGCGAATCGCTTCCCATGATACAATTTAAGCCCAGAAAATAAAATGGTAGACTGCGTATTGGACTAACGAAATCTACCGACAGAAAAAGAAACAAGAGTGCAGAAAAATACAGACTTAATTTCTGCAGCAATTAAAACTGTATATTATTTGAGAGATACGTTTTTTTGTGATGTGTCTTTGGTTCTGATAATCCTGCGTATTTAAAGAAAGAGAAAAGCTGCAAGGAAAAGTTATACCTTTTCCTAAGTATTCTTTCACAGAAGGACACAACTTTCCTGTTAATTCTTTCACAGAAAAGACACAACTTTCCTGCCAAAAATATGTGACTGTTGATATTTAAAATCTGAGTTTTAAATTTCCCTCTATATTTTTCCCGGATTCATCTGAGCCGTAGGATTTAAATCTTAAGTAAGATTAAATCCACACCATCCAATTTAATCTATATTAATTTAATATTCAGATTAAATCACAGCCGTTCATCTTATTTAATTAATTAAATAAAATATACGGCCTAGATCGATGAGCGATGCAAGCGTGCAAAGTGCTAAGTGCTTTTTAAGTGCGCCAAACAAAAGTGCCACTTAAGCGCCACAAGCGCCACAAGCGCGCGCGCGCGGGCGCGGGCCCGGGCACGGGCTCGGCTCGGCGCGCGTGTGTGCATGAGCACCACCTATGTCTTGCACTTTTTTATTACCCAAGTAATATAGTGCAAATATATATAAACCCACAAATAAGTTTTTACTTTTTCTATGTGGGACACTTAAGCCACTTTATTAAAATTGGCCTATAAGAGCTAAAGCTCTTAAAGCCCATAAAAGTTCTTATAGGTATCATGAGTTAGAGCCCAACATACTTAACCAATGTGGGACAGACTCAAAAAAGACTTTTATTGTACTTTGCATTCACATCATATCCATACATAACCAATGTGGGATACCTCTCACAAGATTTATTATTTGGAAACTAAATCTAACAATAGATCTCACGGATGCAATTGAGCACCTCATTCGGGAGGGCCAACTGATCGAGTATGTGCGGAACAATAGATATTCTGATGATCAGGAGGATCGGTCCTGCTCCTCTAGAAGGGACAAGATGAAGGCCATAGAGGGCCCCGGTGGGCTTGGAAACGCGCCTTCTAGAGGAGTGATCAACATGATTAGTGGAGGATCAACAAGAGCAGACTCCACCAACGAGAGGAAAAAGATCACAAGAGGACTCGAGGAGGACCGCTATATTGGGTTCACGTCGCTGATAGATGAGCTGCCAGAGGAGAACATTACTTTCTCAAACAGGGACCTGATGGATCTATCTCCCGAGGCCGTACAGGCAGGTAAACTTGATTTCCCGTTAGTTGTTAAACTTGATATTGCCAATTATGGTGTTCTCAAGGTGTGATAGACAACGGAAGCTCCATGAACATCATATTTGCACATGCCTTGGAGAAAATGGCGTTGGGCCACCATGTGGTGGAACAGATCCGCACCCCTTTGATTGGCTTCGGGGGTGCCGAGGTGATACCATCGGTCAATGGCCTAATACCCCTCATGATGTCCTATAACTTTCATATGCAGACATGTTTCTCAAATAGTGTGATTTATAGGGTCGACATGCATAAACCATAGACTGCTGTCCAAAAATCCAAAAGCAGATTTTATGTTTACAACAATTATGTAGCATGGTAAGCCTTCATATTTTCCTTCCCATTTAGGTACACATGTTCTTACTTATGTTAAGGATCGGTTGCCACAAAAATATTTGGAAAAAAAGTTCATTTGGATACCCGATCAAAGGTAAACTCGAAACTACGACGATTTTCATCTTATTTTACATACTTTAAGTTCTTAGTTTATGATTGAAAATAATCATCATGATTCCATGATTGATCACTCACACATTACTCTTATAAGACATAAAAATCATTAGAATCACTTTAATATGATTTGTATTCACGAATTGATATTTTTGCGATTTTTCTATATCTTATAAATAGTATATTTATCATGTTTTACATAAGTTCTATAAGATTATCATGGCTACTTTTGTAGTCTAATACTCTAATATGATTATGTATCATAACTTAAACATTCCGTGAGCATTTATCTTGATTAAGATTACTATTAATATTTTTTATAAGTTATAAATACAATGTTATGTAATTTAAGATAATCTTGAAACAAAATAATTTTAACTAAGTTATACAATTTAAGACATTATTTCATAGTATATTTGTTTGATGCCATGATTCCTGAAAACATTGGATGGACTAGAGACTTAAAGAACGATTTTTCATAAATCTAGTTAAATAATATATTTTTGATGTTATATTATGCATCAAATTGGATAGTTTATCATATTATACTTAATACTATTGTATACTTACTATTTGAAATGATTTTCTAACATTAGAAATATTATAACACAATTACCAATAAAAATATATGTTTGCTTAAGATAAATCTTGAGATATGGATTACGTATACAGAGTATATTTGATATTTAACTTAACAACATCAAAGATAAGTGTATTTACTTAAATTAATATTAACTATTTTGTTTTTAACAAGAACTTCCTCAAATTTCATCAACGCGAATGTTGAATAGTACCTATGTTTATTGTGGTGAGTTATGATTATTCAGTTAATTGATATCATCTTAATGTTATTTAAGGTTTGACAAATTAATCAACGACGAGCACAATTTCCCGCACAAATAAAGGTGAGGTTTGATTTCTAATTTTGTTCTAGCCCAGTTTGGCATCCGGCCTGAGGAACTTGGACAGAAGGATATTACCCCGTTACCAAATTACGAACAATCTTTTATTCACCGTATTCCTATTTTTTGCATCTCATCTCGTCTCATAACATGATTTCCTTTCTCATCCTTAAATCATACTCAACCATTAATTATCTATCACATATTAATTCATAATCATGGTAATTCGTCAATTATCTCATATGTTGGCTTTTGGACTGTGCAAGAGCAACGAACTATGTTCGGAACATGTAGCTCTAGGAGCAAAAAATATTATCCGGTTAACTAGCTTGTTTATTTATCACCCATTGGGACGCATTTGGGAAGTTGGGCCCAGGGATTGAGTCGATTTGATGCCGGACATTAAGGACTGTCGGTTTAAGTAATTTTGCTTGATACTCATTTATCTAGGCGCATCTTACAGTCAGGAGTTGGCTGTAACCCGCGTGCTGGATCGACATGTACTCGAGCATGTCTTATGTTTTGTTTGCAAGGTCGCTCCTCGTCGGGAGGTATAAGGTAGTGTTTGAAAGTATAATGTTGGATTGGTTTAGTGTTAAGGCACATGTTCATAAACTATTCCCAGAATATTTCGGTACCATTGTTACATTAAATTATCTTGTTAAATTATTTCTATGTGTGAGATCAATCCTAGAAATATATCAATTGAATCACTGTTAATTCTTGCATTGCCACTTGTTTTCTATGAATCTCACTAAGTCATCAAAGACTTATTCCTCTTTTTTCCTGTATGTCCATTCTTCAGGTTAAGACCGACGTGGCACCATGGACCATGTGAATATTCTTGCCAATCTTGCCTTTTGGAATGTCCGTATAAATGAAAATATTTATCAACAGAGAGTAATTATCAAAGTTATCAACATATTTGTATTTTCAAGACTTCTGCTATGTATATTAAAGTTGTTTTTTTTTTATCATTATGTGTATGGTTGATATTAGACAGTGACACCCCTTCCTACGTGATATGTTTTTGTCTGAGCTGGGTAAAGTGTCTGGCCAGCACCGAACCAACTCGGATCGAAATGCAACTCATGGGGCGCGGCCGTCACAGTATGGTATCAGAGCCATATACTAAATATTTTGATATACGCTAAGCTTTCAAAAATCTTTTCCAAACTATTAGTGAAGATAAAAAAAAGATTTTATTGCACTAAACACTAATCATCATAATTTTACATAAAAGTATTTACAATCGGAGTGTCGTATTTAAATCTAACTTATGTTTCTTGCTACTACTACTATTACCACTAGTACTGCTACTGATTTTTGTCATCTACCAATTAATTTGGGACAGTATGGGATCTACATTCGGTACATATGCTTTAAGATTGTCGATCAATTCGTTGGCAATATGTGCAGAAATTAGAATTTCACGACTTCATAAACTTCTGCTCCACACAATGATCTAGAAACGACAACAACTTGTCATAAAAACCATTAATATTATACAACCCTATAGGTTTTCGATGCATGTTTAACTGAGCCCAAGAGGCTATGCACGCGATCTCTTCCAGTGTTCCTAACCCACCAAGTAATGCTATAAAAGCATTAGAGTTATACAACATAGTCGCTATTCTTTCATGCATGCTAGGTACAATTAGCTCTTCACCTATGATTGGACCACCGAGATTCATGTCCGCTAAGGCTTTTGGTATGATTCCTAAAACTTTACCACCTATAGAAAATGCGCTTTTTGCTACACACTCCATTAGCCCTAAAATTTCGCCCCGTATACTAGCTTTATGTTTCTTTCTGCCAATATGTTTCCCAAGCTGCTTGCTACCTCTAGAAACTTATGATCTTTTCTGAAACTAGATCCGCAGAAGAAGCAAATAGTGTGTATCTCGCAAGTTGAAGATTTTTTCCATCTGAAATTATTTTTCTTCCCTGTATATTGTGGTATATGTCTCTATGTTATTCTCATCATCATAAATGCGGTATTTATAAGAAAAAATAGTAAGCGTATGAAGAAAGCATTGAAAGAAAAATTAATTAATATAATATTTTCAAATAAAAATAACAAATAACTGAATAGCGTATTGTGCAATCTATCTTTTGTAACTTGCAATGTGTCTTCTTAATCAACCTTCACCTCACGCTAGTATCTTAAAGAATTATATTAGTATGACTTTAGTTCTTCGCCTGAAAGTTTTGTAAAATATATGAAATAGTCTTGTTAATAAAAACTCTTCAGTTACATAAATTTTCTGCATGAGTGATTTTTGGATATTTAAAAAAAAAAAACGTGAAGATTTTCCATCACAATAAAACTTTCAACACTATTTCATGTTTTCATCATTTATGTACTCAAGTAAATATATCATATCTTAAAAATTCTTTTCTCCAAATAAGCTCCAATACCTTATTTCAAAATATAAAATGATTTTTGAGAGTGTCGATGAAGTTTCAGTGTCTTACTTCAATAGCTTCTTATATAACACATATTTTATAGTTCAATTTTGACCAATCTAGGTAACCTCATTCACCCCATTTTACTTCATCATATTTTTCTTCTATCAAAAATAAAATATATAAAATCCTTAAGTTTTCTTTTATTAAAGAACAAATGTTTACATAAATTCTTTTAATATAGACACTTCAGAGAAAACTTGAATTTGGTTTACCACCTTATTTTTCTCTTCAGTTTTTCCTTGGTGAGATTGGGAATTATTCATTAATTAGTAAACTCAAAACTTCAACGACTTCTAATTATATTACAAAGTAAATTTCCTCATGTTCTCAGTAGTAGCTTTGAATTTTCTTAACAACAATCATTCAAAATGAGCGACATCTACCAAAAAGAAATATATTTTATTCTAGTGTTTTAAAAGTACTAACTGAAATAATTTCTTGACTACTTTCAAACATGTTCTCGTCTTATAATTTCAAAACGTAAATTCATCTTTCTTACACAAATAAAAGATATACCCGTCCAGTCTTAATTATTTCAAATCATCTTATTTCAAATTATTAAAAACTTATTTTGAATTAAAAAAAATATATCTTTCTCTCGCAATATAAACAACTACATTAGCTATATGTTTTTATATACAAATTAGTTTTTATAACAAAATACACACTCATATTCATCTCCTTTCTCCCTACCAAAAATAGATTAATTTCATGGAGTTACATATTTCTTGTGGTAAACTTTTTATAAATCTTTATTTCACTTTTTTCTAACCTAGGAAAAACACTACCACATGATTTGCTATTATATTTTTAAGGTCCGCAGCATCTTTTCCACTTTTTCCTTTTGAAACGACTTTACAATTGTGTGAGTTAAATTAAAGTATTGCATGTTGAATAATACCACATCTTTTGAATTGGTATTTTTCTCTCCCTTATAACATTAAAACCATCAAAGCTTGATTTTCAAATTCTTAATATATATATATATATATATATACACATTTTCTTTTTAGCAAGTGAAATCAAAACAAATCTATTTTTCAAAGACAAGCATAACAAAAAAAGTTTTCTTGAATAAATTATTTTGAGGTTATAAACATTGGTATTCTCATTTTGGTCAACCAACTTCCTTGTAGTGATATTATGTATTTGAGGTTTAAAGCCTAACTCAAATTAGGGATATCTTTATTGATAAACTATTGATTCGTCCAAAGATGTAAGAATTTCATGAAACAATGGTCAAAGGAATAAATAGATTTTCGAGATGAAGTTAGTTTTAGGTTTGAAAATATTGAAGAATTTATGGATAAACCTGGATAAATATGTAACGCTGAATTTGAAATATAAATTATTGAACCATAATACTTTGTTTTCGAAATAATCCAAGTAAGAATCTGGGGACCAGTTTCCTTTAAGGAGGGGAGATTGTAACGCACTTGAAATTTGGGGAAAAAATACAAATTTATAGTTTAGTCCCCAAACTATTGAAAATATCATTTTGACCCCAAACATTTGAGAAAATTTACATTTTAGTCCTTCAATGAAAATTAGCCATTTCTTTCTTCATATATGCTTCAAATATATTTTAAAAAATATATCTTACATTTACATATTGATCTTGGAGGTTTTTACATAGAAAAACTTACATAAGTCAATATGCGTAAAAATATATATATTTATTCATATTTGATTTTATTATAAACAACAAAAATAATATCACGTCTTTTTGAATGGTTTTGAAATCAGCCACATCACTCTTGTGACAATTGGAATCAGATTTTGGTGATTAGTTGTAAAAAATTTAAAGTTGGACATTAACCTAATTTGTTTTAACATGTATAGAAAATAAATATGTATATATATTAATATATATGTATTTTGTTTGAATTAGACATATTATATTTTAAGTTATGGAAGATAAATTAGCCACGTCTACCTATTATCAGATTGGAATCTTCATTAGGTGATCAAAGATAAAGAAATTAAAGTGGGGCCTTAATTAAAAGTATTTTAACATGATTTTTTGACTATAAATAGTAGGCTTTCTTCCAACAATTTTTACATCCAAAATCGTTTCGAATTTTCCTTCTTTCTTCCTATCATTATCTTCAATTTTGAGTCTACTTTAAGGAAAAACTCATCCCAATTTCCTATTTTATCTTTTTCTACCCGAAAAGACCACAAAATGTTTATTGCGCAAAAATTTCCATTCGGCCCTACAACTTAGAAAAATCATAACTAATTGTAAAAAAAATCCTTTTTGATCAAGGTAAACGGCCTAATACCCCTCATGATTTTCTATAACTTTTATATGAGACATATTTCTCAAATAATGTGATTTAGAGGGTCAAAATTCATAAACCGTAGATTGTCGTCCAAAAATCCGAAAGCAGGTTTTGTGTTTACAACAATTATTTAGCATATAAAACCTTCATATTTCCCTTCTCATTTGGGTACACATGTTCCTAGTTATGTCAGGGATCGGTTGCCAGAAAAATATTTGGAAACAAAGTTCATTTGAATATCCGATCAAAGGTAAACTCGAAACTACGACGATTTTCATAATCTATTCTCAGAATATTCTGGTAACATTGGATTGGTTTGCTATTAACGCACATGTTCATAAACTATTCTCAGAATATTCTGGTATCATTGTTACATCAAATTATCTTGTTAAATTGTTTATGTCGGTAAGATCACTTCTAGAAATATATTAATTGAATCACTGTTAATTCTTGCATTGCCACTTGTTTTGTATGAATCTCACTAAGTTGTCAAAGACTTATTTCCTCGTTTTTCCTGTCTGTCCATTCCTCAGGATAAGACCGACGTGGCATCATGGATTATGTGAATATTTTTGCCAATCTTGCCTTTTGAATGTCCGTATAATTTAAAAAGTTTATTAACAGAGCGTAATTATCAAAGTTATCAACATATTTATATTTTCAAGACTTTCGATGTGTATATTAAAGTTATTTTTTTATCATTATGTGTATGGTTGATCCTGGACAGTGATACCCCTTCTTATGAGATATGTTTTAGTCTGAGGTGGGTAAAGTGTTTGGCCAGCCCCGAACCAACTCAGATCGAGATGCGACTAATGGGGTACGACCGCCACACATACCCTCAAAAAGGAGTGGATGAGATGTGCAAACATGCACACCTTTATTCAAAAATATTTTATCATCATCTCTCTTGCAGATATTCATGTATCACCTATATATTACAGGTACAAACAGATCCTTGCCCATAACAAGGAATGATACTCTCCGCTCAGTGGAACAAAATACAAAAAGTGGATTTCATCTACCCATTATCTCTGACATGAAATGATTATTTTATCTGGTTCAACAAAAAAATGAGATCAGCGCATTCTGCAAGGTCCAGGGAGAGTCCACTACCTAGAAAGAATAAAGATCTACAATTGCCCTGGGATAACTTCCCTATTCACCGAGGTAGGGAGGAGACAACACGGAATACCAAAACAAAAATTGCAATGGGATAACTCCCCTATCCACCGAGGAAGGTAGGAGACAACCCGGCATACGAAAAGAAAAAATGCCATGGGATAACTCCATATCCACCGAGGTAGGGAGGACAAAACCTCGCATACGAAAAGAAAACATACCCTGGGATAACTCCCATATCCACCAAGATATGGAGGAGATAACCCTACATATATACATGAATAATACAAAGGCCAGGGGATAACTCCCTTATCCACCGAGATAGGGAGGAGAAACCCGGCATACGGAACGAAAATAAAATGCCAGGAGCGAACCCGACACGCAAAGGGCTCTTCTCAACTACAGACAGTCAATATGGGACATTAGTGAAAATTAGTAACACAATTAAGTCTTGAGAAAAAAATAGTTCCATTTCAAAAACAAGCTTAAAAGCTACAGATGCCAAAAGGGCACTATACACAATGCTCTAAGATTAAAAGCAAAAGTACAATACACAATAGACCCTTAGCGGGGGTATTTGGAAGGACCCTTGGTATGTATCAGCACGAGACTCTTCTGGTTTAGGATTTCCTCATAGACATCTTCTACAAGATCGTTATCAACTTCAACATCGGAGTCCTCCTGCGGTTTCCCATCGGGGCCCAATAAGGGATCCAAAGGGCTCGGGTCGAAGTCATCCTTGAAACCATCTAGAAGATGAATATGACCGATGATCGAGTCTTTAGCTTCCTCCCTCTTCTGTACCCCACGTTCGGCGCAGATTTCCTTAAAAGTCTCATTCAAAAGGAAGGCTTTAGCATTGCTAACCCTTTGCTCTCTAGTGAGCATCTTGCATCTATTAGCCCTCTCAACAACGGCCAACTTTTCTCGCACCTGAACGAGTTCCGCCTCTGCATTATCCCGTCGCTCCCTCTCTATAGAGAGAGATAGGTTTTCTTGATCGAGAGCAGCCTCCCATTCCCAATTCTGATTAAAGAGCACGTCCACATTCTCTTCAGTGGCACTAAGGACGCTCATGGCCTCATCCCGCTTGGCTGCCAATTTAGCAGTCGCGACAGGGTCATAATCAGCCAGGTTCTCAAGCAGGGCAATAGCTTCGAAGATAGACTCTACCTACGCGACATTATTCTTACTCGTCTCTTCAAAAAACCGGTGAGAAATTTCCCAACCTAGAAAAAAAATCTCAATACTTTAAGAAAACCAAAAAGGTACCTTCAATAAGTACATCCATATAATTATACGAAAATGGAGGATAGCACACTTACAGATTGGAACAAAGCTCCTTGACCGACGGCAGAATTTCCGCCCTCGCCCTGTTTCTTCTTGTGGGGTGTCGCATTAGCTCCAGAAGACCTCGGAGCTTGGCTCCTGCTAGAACCCGCACTAGCCCCTCCTTGTGTGGGCAAGCTGCCACCCGGAACCGTGTCTTCTGTGGCCTCTCCACCCTGCGACGACCCACTCAATTGTTGCTTAAGGCGATGACCTTCTACCCCATGTTTCTTATGAAGGGCCAGAAGCATTGTATCACCCCTCACCGCTGTCCTAGGGACAGTGTTGCATTGCGCAATTACATCCAATCTCTGATGCATCACAAGAGTAGCTACATACACACAAGAGAAATTCATCGAAACAGAACATGAAATGAAACTGCCTCAATAACGATAAGAAAGAATCTTACCAAGGTCAAAAGGGCCTCGATAGGGCATCAAAGAAAGACGGCTTACACCAACCACGTCCTCAACACAGAGCATGGTGAGGTCATACGGATGGGTCAACAACTTAAGTAGAAATTGGGCTGTCCATTGGGGACCGCCAAGACCAGCGGGCCTTGTATACCTCTCTAGCGTAGACCATTGTTGCGAGAGATCATTGAACCCCCCAAATGTCTTCTCCTCTATGGAGAAGTATTCGTTCTTATTCCCAAATCCATAGCTAGATTGGCCACCAAACAGGAATTTGCGTCCATGTTGCAAACGCACAAAGAAGAAACCTTTGTCACCGCCCTTCTTATTGGTGATGATCGTGAAGAGATTCCAAAACTCATTCACCCCGTGAGGGACACCAAGGGCCTTCATGACGCAGATGAAGCCCAAAATACACCAGAGAGAATTGGGCGACAGCTACCCAAGGCAAACTCCAATACTTGCCAAAATGGCGGTTACGGCATCATCAATGGGGAATCACAGGCAGTTGGAAAAGTGCTTTGCATGCACGGTGATACAACCCTTCGGCGGCATGTGCATTCTCTCATTCTGTTCATGAAACCTAATCTTATATCCAGCATCGATATGATATGTTGTGGAATAAAAACCATGGTGATGAGGGACATGGGACACCATGTCCTCATAACTGACTGCCGTTTTGAACTTCTTCATTTTGGGGGATATGGGCAAACCCCATTCATCATATTCCACATTTTGAGTCCTTGGAGGCTCGTTAGCATCTTCATCAACGCCATCACCGACGTAATCCCCTACTAACTCATCTGTAGCAAAAACATCGGTATCAGTGAAGGCAATTCCAGAGCCTCCAGCTTCCGCATTTTGAGAATCTAGACAGGTGAAGTGAAAATCATTATCGCTCGCCATGAGAGTGATGAATACAGAGAAGAGCAAAAAAAAAAAAAGCTCTCCAAAGTCTAAATGACAAAACTCAAAATTAACAACCTGAAAAATCAGAGAAACGAGAGAAAAACATTAATATTAAACAACTATGTCGAAAAACATATTGTAGATACATTGAGTATATATCGAACACTATATCGAAATCATATCAAAAATTTAATCGAAATTTATGTCAAAAATCTCCGACACACCTCAGCGCAGGAAACAACAAATTTTGCTAGAAGACAAAAATGATCCTCTCATTCCTCACAGCCCGCTATTTATAGATATCGGGTATCAGGCATGCATTTATGGCAGCCTTATATCGAACTTCAAATTCAACATTTATGTCGAGGGAAATTCGACATAAAATTAAGATGATTAAAAAACAGGAATTCAAATGAGAATCTCTCAATATCCTCAAATTGCATTGGAGGGGTCCACCAGCATTTTTCAAAACACAATGAAATTCTCGTATCAGATTTTCGTCATTTGAACTGGCGAGACGAGAGGTACTGGTAATCCAGAAACTTAGATTTAATTTGCAAATTATTATTCTCATATAATAATTCCCAATTTGGAGGACTACATGATATTGGTATTTCTCGTATTGGGCCTGCCATGGGCCAGGCCTATATTTTGACTATATCGGGGATCATCCCCAACGTACATATCGAATATTACCTTCGATATAGTACAGTTCACGTGTTTATCATGTGAGTGGTCCCCGTTTTCTGATGCCTATAAATACCCGCTTCCCGGTAATCAAGTTAAGCTTTAATTATCCACAATTAATGAACATCTATATCGAGTCTCAACCGATATAGTATTCGACATAGTACCCGATATATCTCCAATATATATCACCGACGTCACCCTCGACGTGAGCTGAAGATCACTTTCGACATAGAAGGCCCGATGTCATCCCCGACATAACCTTCGACGTCATCTCCGATATACTTTCGACATTCTCCCTTGCATCTAATGTTAGTTCGAGGTGTTCTGGACCAAGCCTACTCGAGACCAGCATAGTTAGAGTAGATCTAGTTTAGCGATAGACTCGTTGTATCCTACTTGTAACCGACCGTATTCTATATATACGAGATATTTTCAAACTAGGCCGGTAGATTAAAAATAAGACAAAAAAAAAGTATGATTTTCTGTGATATCTCATATGTGCTGATTTTTTGGCTGAAAAGATTAGGTGTCAAGATAAATAATTATCTCAATTTTATTTGGTTTGTGTCTCCAAAGTTGAATTAACCCTTTTCTTTAAAGTGGAATATATTATTTAAATTTTTTCAACTCAATGACATTTTTATAAATAGTGTTTTGTTACTTTTAAATTGTACCACATGTGATCCTCATTATCATGTTTAACTTACAATATTTGTTTGTTAAACTATGCGTAACATCATCATCATATATGTTTAAATTATTTTATGACCCATCTTCTTCTTTCTATGTTCACTATTTATTTATCAAATATAAACTAAATAAAAATATGGCAAAAAAACTAAGTTATGACTAGAAGCATGTAGTATGCAATTTTTAGAGTGGGAGTGGTAAGGTCGAGTTGAAGAAAAAAGAGAAGTTAGAATCTTTTATCTTTTTCTATTTAAGTCTACAAATCAATAAGAAAAATTATTTTTTAAGAATTGTTAAAAAAAACACTTTCGTAAAGTCTTGGCCTTATAATTTTGATCGTGTGTAAAGAAGATATAAGTAAGAGAGACTAAGTTTATTGGTGTATACATCAAAATAAGGATTAATACATATATATATATATATATATGTATATATACATGTGATTAATACTAAAAACTTGAAAATAAACTATCAAAATAATTTATTTTTTTAAATTTGATTAATAAACAATAGAGTGATTGTCCACGGTGACGGGGGCATTTATGAAGGCCCAAAAATGTAAATGGGTTGGCCCACAAGAGAAAGGCCCAGAAGCTGGAGGATAGAACAGAAGGCATTCGACCCTTACAAGGACGATCCAATGGATATGATTCAATCGTCACTCGTCAACTACCACTAGGGCCCGTTGGACGGGGTCTATAAATTCCCTCCCCTCGGACATAAAACGGACGCATTCATTACTATCAAGCAACTACTCAACATCGAACTTGGCGATTCGATCCACCACAATTCGATTGATTCAATTCGATCGACTCGGATTTGACCGTTCACTATTCAACTTGATCGAGAGCACCCGATTCGACATTCATCTTATTCGAGTCCTTACCATTCGTCTGTCAACCGATTCGATGCTTATTAACCTCGAATAGGTGAAATTCGATCCATCAGCCAGTTTAGTTATATTTCCACTTATATTGCCTAGTCAGCTTGTATCAGGTGTACCAGACCAAGCAAGTCCGGTTTCTATATTTAATTAGCATTATTTTGGCATAATTCACGCCTATTGTAATAGTTCTAAGGTGTATTGTAACCCGGCAAAATAAAACCAAAATATTGGCGACGTCTGTGGGAACACCATTTATCCTAGTGTATTAGGCATGGCAACTAGAAGGACTAGATTGCAAAGCAGAGCAGCTGAGAGTAGTAACCTTGACTTGGAACGAGCTATCGCAGCTGAGACTATCCCAGAAATAGGAGGACCGTCAGCGCTACCCGCTGGGATACCTACGTTAGCAAGGCGGTATCAACCCGGTCCAGTGGTAGAAGATCGTCCTGCACCGGACGTGGGTGCAAAAGGGGGAAAGAGCTAATACACCTTCTCTACCCAGTGCCTTTATAGATGAAATATTGGCAAGGATCCGATCTGTAGTGGCTAAGGCATTACCCGCACCCCCATTGCAAATTGCCCCACCCGATGTTCGTAGGAAAGGCGTACGGGAGCAGCGTTATATGGCCAAGGGCCCGGTCAGCGAATATAGAGATAAAACTGAGGTGGACGACTGTAGGGTGAGATCAAACTCAGTCAAGGTGCAGTCGAAAAGGCACCACAACGCGAGGGGACGTGAAGAAAACCGACACAATGAAGTGAGAAAGCGCGAGAAAAATAGGGAGAACAATGTAAGGAGACGCTATGAGAGTCGAGGCAATGACTTTAGAAGGGAGCAAGTTGAAGTACGAGTAAGTTCAATAGGCTCGAGAAAGAAAGAGCGGAGGTTGAGAGCAGGTTGGAACGGTTGGGAAGAGCTCGCAAGAGCACCCCATTCGGTGAAGTGATAGAGGCAAGGATTTTAGGCCAAGGTGAAAAGATACTAGTGCTCAAATCATATGATGGGAAGGAAGATCCGCGTGAGGATCTTTTCCAATTGGAGACCACAGTTAACTTGTACGGATTCAAGAAAAACGTGTAGACCCGAAGTTTTACCACGACTTTTACACCAGTGGCACTAGATTGGCACCAGAATCACTCCCGGATCTATCCACAGTTACGAGGAGCTAAGGAAGATGTTCAAAAATCAGTTCTCAAGCCAATCTCGGACAGTGTTGGACCATTCCCATCTTTATTCTATCAATCAAGGAGAGAGAGAGAGAGAGAGAGAGAGAGAGAGAGAGAGAGAGGCCTTGAAGAATTTCATGAGTCGTTTCAACGTGGAATTGCTGAAGATAGACAGTCCCAAGGGAGAGATGGTCGCGAACATCATATTTTCTGCGCTCCGTAATGCAGCATTCATCGAGGATCTTCTTAGGTTGCAGCCGAAAATAATCGAAGAAATCAACAAGCTCACGCAGCAAGTGGTGCACTGTGAGACGATGATGGCAAACCAAGCTATCGTTCTGGTCCCGAGGATCAAAGAGAGAGGAAGAGAGGAACAAAGTCACAACAGGAACATGAACAATAGGTACAAGATTTCGTCGCCAAGGCAATACACACCCTTAAACAATAATATCATGACAGTGTATAAGACAAAAAAAAAGGAAAGGCTGGCTGAAAGAGCCAAGGTAAATGGGAAATTCCAAGGCAACTGGATTGTCAACCCAATACTGCAAATACCACAAGCAGAATGTGCATGAGACCGAGGACTGCAAAGACCTCAAAGACCTCAAGGATGAGATTGAGCGACTGATAAATGATGGAAAGCTCGTGGAGTTTGTTAGGAATGTGAAAGATCAGGAGGATAAGACGAACATGGACAGGTCCCGCTCTCCCAGGAACGACAAACAGAAGATGGACGACATGCCGCAAGTGATGGACTATCCCCAGCTAATGGATACCAACATCAGGAAAGGAATCATACACATAATTTCAGGAGGTCCAGTCGGTGCGGATTCCACAAAAGGCCGAAAGAAGATCAGAAGAGATATCGATGCGGACCACTTTGTCTATTTTGTGGATCTATTGAGAATAGAAGATATGGCACTCGAGGAAATCACCTTCTCAAGAGCATATATGCGAAAGCTGACCATCAAGCTATCCAAGATGGAAGACTAAACTGCCCATTGGTGATAACGGTTGATATAGCCAACTATGGCGTGATGAAAGTGTTGGTGGACAACGGCAGTTCAGTAAACGTGTTGATGGTGTCAACATGGGAAAAGATAGGCTTGGGAGACGAAAGAATGGAGGCAGTCAGAACATCGCTGCATGGTTTTGGGGGAAATGAAGTATTGCCCCGTGGCATGGTCTCTCTCCCAACTTTGCTAGAAACCATACCTCAAAGAAAGACATTGCTCATAAATTATGTGGTGGTAGACTTACCCTTTCCGTACAACACGATTCTGGGAAGACCAGCGCTCAATGCTTTCCGAGCTTTGCCTTCGACCTATCATCAAATGATGAGATTTTCGACCCCTACATGAATGGGCGAAGTCATAGCAGATCACAAGCAAGGGTGGTTATGTTATGTGGCATCACTCAGGTTGCCGCCGCGACAGAAGTAGGAGGCGTTGCACGCACTGGGCCCCATGGAGATGGAGCAGGTTGATTGAGTCGCTCTAATCTCAATTTTGCAAGTCTTTTGTTTTATGCACATTTTGAACAATTTTTATTCATCCCCTCTACCGTCGTGAGTATGAGGGCCTGACATGTATTAACCTAAAACAGGACCACCGAAGGCTTGAGTCCCGAGGACCCCCTCGGGAAACATAGGCAACTTGATTTTATGCTAAGCTCTGACCTACTTTATATTAAACTCTATCTCCACTGGGGATACTTTTGACTAATTGATTGTAACACTGTTCTAACAAATGTAGCAAAAGCGGAACCCCGTGTTGCAAAGTTATATATGTGACACTAATCTTATGCAGGACCTGGAGGGGACCCACAGGACCAAAAAAAGGAACGGACGCTTCGCCTAAAATGGCAAGTGATAACCAAAACTCCCACAAGATGAAGAGGGGTGAACACTCTGTATAAAACGACAAGTGCTAACCAAAAATCCCATGGGACAAAGAAAAGGGACAGACACTTTGCCTTAAAAACGGCAAGTGCTAACCAAAACTCCCGCAAAAATGAATAAAATGGATGGACACTCTGCCTAAAATGGCAAGTGCTAACCAAAAATCCCGCGATAATGAAGAATATGTATGGACACTTTACCTAAAATGGCAAGTGCTAACCAAAAATCTCGCAAGAATGAAGAATAAGGATGGACACTTCGCCTAAAAAGGCAAGTGCTAACCAAAAACCGTGCTAAAGTAAAGAAGAAAGGGCCAGACAAACTGCTACAAGCGGCAAGCACACACCAAAAGATCTCGCAAAAAAAAAACGCGTAGCCAAGAAAAGGGCAAAAAAAAATCCTCTAAAACAATGAAGGGGACATTCAGATAAATCGAGAACAGATGCCAAATCAGCTCAACAATACAATGCGGCAAAAATTGCCAAAGTACCAAATATACTGAACATGTATAAGAAAATAGCATTTGAAAGAAATAGGCAAGCAAGAAACGCGTTAAGATAAGCGATTCTCATGAACCTAAAAATAAAGTAGTTAATGTTCGAAAAAGAGAACAAAGCAAATTAAATTGGTCAAAGCAACAGGGCGACGCAGCTCCAAAACACATAAAACGAATTGTTCATAAAAACAGAAGTTTTAAACCAAGGCCCTTAGGCCTCAGCATCATTTTCATCCTCTGAAGAAGGATAGTTGGCATGCATGAGGGGAGGAGGAGACGTTCCCCGACAAATCAGGGTCTCGGTGAATTTGTTGCACGGTGAGCACTTGAGCTTTATTCGCATCACGAACCCCTCGCCAGACATTGGTCTATTGAAAAGTGTTTCTCCTTAGGAAATCCTCCGCAATTTCAACTCGTTGTCGCGTGGTAGGAACCTATTCAAATAACAAACGATTCAATAAAGAGGAAAAGCAAGACCATGTTTAGAAAAGAAAAAGAAACAAGGAAAATACGTGGCTTAAGCCGCGGGCATATCCAACTTCCCCAGCCTACGCTGCTTTCTCTTTTTCAGTGGCGAGCTCCTTTTCGAGCTATGCGACTCGCAATTCCAGCACAGTCTTACTAGTCTGCAGGTTGTTGACTTATGCCTCGAGCCGCTCAACAGTCTCATGCGCAAGGTTCATGGCGTCCCTATCCCCACTCGCCCGGAGGGCACAATCTCTAGCGTGTTGCAAGGATTTTTCCTTTTTAGGCACGACAACCTTCATCGCATCTAGATCGCTGCCTGGGAACTCCACATGCAGGCGTTCAAGCCCGCTCGTCCTCTCCTCTTGGGCTTGCTTCAAGCCTTCAATCATGGCATCCACGACCCCAACAGTCTGAAAATGAACCAACAGAAAGCTTAAGCGATTTGAGCATAAATCTAAACAACGAAATCAAATTGAAATGTCGCATTACCGAGCCAATTAAATGAAGCGCGAGCCGATGCACCTTCTTTCTTTCCTCGTCGACGTTGGGAAAGCCGTAGCGAGGTTAGGAAAGATCACCTTCAATGAATAAATTACTTCCTCCTCGGAATGTTCAAATTTCGCGACGCGAGCACAGGGGCCTTAGCTAGTTTCAGCCCTAGTATTCACCCCAACAAAAGATACTGAGCCCCCGGCAGGTATGGGACCAGTTCAGCGCGGCGCAGGGGGTATAACTCCTCCAATCTGAGAATGGGTTTGGGGAACCCTCCTCCTCTTTGCAGGTGCAGCTACCTCTGCTCTATCTGGTGCCTCAACTTCATCGACAATCGGTCCCTCAAAACCCTCCGCTTGACTGAAGTCATATAGAGGAGGGGAGTCTTCACAACCTCTCCCAAGCATATCCTCGAAAGGATCACGCGGGGCTCTGAAACGGGCAAATGTCGCGGCTTCGCTAGTAGTTTTCTTTCTCTTAGCTTTCCTCTTCATGGGAGGGGGAACAGGGATAGGGATCGTCGTGCGAGATGCCTCAGCTTCCTAGCAAGGACTTGATTCATGAGGGCATGACGATTCATGATGAATTCCTCTGGAAAAAAAGGAACACCCAACATTACTAATATATCAAAGTTAAACAAAAAGCAGAAGCATTGGCAGTTAACCAAATGTATTCCCAAAGTATATCTCCCTATATAATGAACCAGAACCGGAACTGATCTCCCACTCCGTGTGGAACTGCAATTTTCGGGACATCCACCCAATCCCGTTGATACACAGAAAAATCTCCCCTCAAAAACTTTCCCATAACATTTCTGAAGTTGTGGATCGGGTCGATATGTTGTTGTTGTTAACTTAACACTTGAGTTTTAACATCGCCCAAGGCAAAATTATTATCTTTCGTCACGTCCTCTTTGATGAAAATAAATTCCCATTTGCCACAATGTCTTCTCCTTATCCCTCTGCATACTCATTTCTTGATTGTGACATTCACCCTCTCATTCTTCCGCCTCACTCATCACAGCCCGCGGTCCAACCTCCAGTCGCACCATAACCCACGACACTCCAGCACTCATCACCACCTCTCGATTAGCATGTGGTCCCTCAAACCGCCCTGCCCCTTTCTCCATCTTCTATTTCGGGTCACCACATCACCTCCTTTTTGCCCCCACTCACGCTATTATCACTCGTAGCATACGTGAGGTTCACACGTTAAAATATGAATTCAATCTTTCGGCCACGACCGCTCCTCCACCTCTCCCCAAAACTCCCAAACTTGCGTTATCTGATCCAAATTGGAGATCAGTCATGCTAGATGAATAAAATGCTTTGATTAAGAATGAGAATTGTCCGAGTTATCCGTTCCTTGTGGATTATTCGTCATAAAACTAACTCTGACGATTCTTTTAAGCGGTATAAGGCTAGTCTTGTTGGTGATGGTAGGTCTCAGCAGGTTAGCATCGATTGTTTTGACACTCTTAGCCCGGTGGTCAAGCTAGCTAATATTCGCACATTTTTTAATATTGCTCTATCCCGTTCTTAGTCCATTCATCAGTTGGATGTCAAGAATGCTTTCTACACAGTAATCTCCATGAGATAATGTATATGCACCAACTATTGGGATTTCAGGATTCTCGCCACCCGGATCATGTTTGCCTATTGAGAAGTCACTTTATGGGTTGAAACAAGCGTCGCGTGCTTGGTATCAACGCTTTGCTGATTTTGCCTCTTCCAATGGATTCTCTCACAACAAATCGGGTATTGATATTGCGTATTTTCTTTTGTATGTGGACGATATCATCCTTACTGCATCTTTTATCTCTTTGCACCGCATTATTATTTCTCAGTTTAACACTGAATTTGCTATGAAGGATTTGGGTGACCTTCACTACTTTATAACTGTTTCTCACACTTCATGTGGCTTATTTCTTTCACAAAGTAAGTATGCGGCTGAAATTATTGAGCGTGCTGGCACGGCCTTGTGCAAATCAGTCGCGACACCCGTCGACACCAAGCCTAAACTAGGTGCTACGGGTAGTCTTTTTCCCGAGGCCCTGATGTATCTCACTTTCACTCCTGCGGATATATCCTATGTTGTGCAACATATTTACCTTCACATGCATAACCCGCACACGGATTATATGGTTTCCCTCAAATGTATTGTACGATATGTTCAAGGGACTTCTCACCTTGTTCTTCACCCCTCCCGTTCATGCACTGATTCTCTCGTATATACACAGATGCAGATTGGGTCGGATGCCCGGATACATGTCATTCCATGTTCGCCCATTGTATGTTTCTTGGAGATAATCTTATATCATGGTCATCCAAGCCAACCCACCTTGTTCCGTCTAGTGCGAAAGCCGATTATCGAGTCGTGGCTAACGTTGCTTAGAATCCTGTTGGATCTATAATCTTCTCTTGGAACTCCGTGTTCATATATCTAAGGCCATCATAGTTTATTGTGATAATGTGAGTGCCATTTATCTTAGGAACAATCATGTGCAACATCAATGTGAGGTAGCTCGTGGTCAAGTCCGTGTTCTTCATATCCCTTCTCGCTTCAAAGTTGCTGATATTTTTACAAAGGGTTTATCACGAGTTCTTATTCATGAGTTTCGCACCAGTCTCACTGTTCGTGAACCTCCCGTTTCGGCTGCGGGAATGTATTAGTGTTATATTAGAATTAGATGAGTTGTATCTTTGATTTGATATCCAAGATAGGTAGTTTACCTGAATTAGATCCCTTGTTGTAACCTGTATATTGCAAGTCAAGAGTAATGAGAATTCATTAGCAAATTACATTCTTACCTTCACTGAATTATTTTTTGTTTATTACTAATTTAGGTTTGTTACTTAATTTATTATTAGTTACTTACTTTTACAAATAATTAATTAACATTATATTATATTATTTTTATAATATTAAAAAATAATAACATAAAATATAGCACATAATATAACCAGATGCCTAACTACAAAATCAACACAAGTTAATTATGTAAACTATAAATTATAATATATACATATATTGTATATATTTTAAAAATATTAAACCATTTGGCTGTGAAAATATCATCGCCACATGTTCTAAAACATTCTCAAAATATGTTATTTATACAAAGGAAATTAATGGATAGCATCCAAACTTTGACGATATTTGCACTTACCTAACCAAATTTTAAATTTTTGCGCCCTACGGTATGGACTTTCATTCGATGACACTTTACCATCTAAATTTTCAAAACGACCTAGCCCTGATGTCACTTTTCAACATTGTGACTTAAACGTGACGTCACTTCAGATAGCCGAGTGGCAAAAAATTGAAAGTTTGGATAGTAAAGTGCAACAACTTGTACGTCACACATCATTTTGACCGGGATAAGTCGTTTTGAAAGTTTAGATAGCAAACACTACAAGATTTCAGCGGTTTTCCCGACCGGAAACTCCCGACCGGATTTCGGTCGGGAGCATTCCCGACCGATATTCGGCCAGGACAACTTTTCCCGACCAATATTCAGTCGGGAAATTTTTAACAACCATTCCCGACCGCAATGCGGTTGGGAATACTCTGGGCGGGAAATTTCCCGCCCAGAGTGTCGCCCTTATCTCGGCCCAGCTGGGCCGCGCAGCTGGGCCGAGACTTCCCGACCATATTTCGGTTGGGAATAGGGTTATTCCCGACCGAAATACGGTCGGGAAAGAGGGAAGTATTTCTCCCCTACTTTTCCTGACCGCCGAGTAGCTTTTCGCGACCGGAATTCCGTCAGCACTTCAAATTCGGTAAATTTTTTCGCTTTCTCTTGTTTTTATGTTATATTTAATGTTTTAATATTTATTTTTTATGTTTAATAGTTAGATATTGTAGAAATTGTTAGGATTTAATTAGGAAATGCCTTTAGGAATTGTTAGGTTTTGGAAAAATATTAGATTTTTATGCCTTTAGGAGTCGTTAGGATTTAGGAAATGTTATAGTTTTAATTAGGAAATGCCTTTAGGAATTGTTAGGCTTTGGGAAATGTTAGACTTTTATGCCTTTAGGAATTGTTAATTTTAGGAAATGTTATAGTTTTATGATTTATAGTATTTATTTATGCCTTTAGGGAATGTTATAGTTTTGTGATTTTAGTAATTATTTATACCTTTAGGAATTGTTAGGCTTTAGGAAATGTTATAGTTTAGTAATTACTTATGACTTTAGGAAAACTATATATATTTTTATATGTGTTAATTTATTTATTTGGACGTTAATTATGGAGTTATTTATGTTATATTTAATGTTTTAATATTAATTATTAATGTTATATTTAATGTTTTAATATTAATTGTTAGATATTGTAGAAATTGTTAGGATTTAATTTGTAAATTCCTTTAGGAATTGTTAGGCTTTGGGAAATATTTATACCTTTAGGAAAAAAACTATATAACTTAGTATTGATTAAACTTAGGTCATCTCTACAATTAGAAAAATTCTAACTTAGATGCTTTTACTTAGTTCGTAGCACTTCTCTTCGACGACATGTCGTCCCGTGATAGTGATCGTGGCCAGCCCTCGAAGAGAGGGCGTAGTGGTCCATCGAGCACTCCATCGAGTACTCCACCTACTGGTCCACCGAGGATAGGTCCTCGTCTACGGATCATTCATTATGGCGGTGCACCACCTACTCATGTCGATGCACCTGATACCGATCTTGGCGAGTCCCCTACTTCTTCACATCCACATAGGCGTATCGGATCGGGCGGCGGTACTCCACCAGATCTAGTAGTACCATTTCGACTAGATGATGATCACGTAGCATCGACGCCATCGTCATCATCTAGGCCATCGTCATCATCTAGGCCATCGTCATCATCGAGGCCACCGTCATCATCGAGGCCTACGACACCTAGGCCACGCTCTACAGAGTCTACACCGGCGGGTCCTAGTACTTCTTCCCCTGCAGACGATGCCGGTGCACGACCATCTTCAGTGACGCAGCAGAGACCGGGCCGAGGCATATCGAGAGGGCCGCAGATTCCGGCTGACTGTAGAGCCCGTTCTAGGGTCGAGCTGGATGAGCACGGCGTATTTATTGATGGGAGGAAGATAGCGTCGGCGATTACCTCGATCATTAGGGAGTTTATGAAGACGTGTGTTCCTTCATACACCGAGGTCGAGCCAAGTGTCTAGGGACTGATGTGGGCTAAGTTTAAGGTGAGATTTAGAAAGTTTACTAAATATATATATATATATATATAGTACAATTTTTATTTAACGAAACCATAATTAAAAACCTTATTTAATTGTAGAGCATATACTACATTGATCCGGCTGACATGATTCGTGCACATTCTGCATACGACGCGAAGGCTAAGCACTGTTACAAGGATATCATGTACAATGTGAAGAAGAACTATTACGACAGGATCGATGATCCAATGTGGGCGTAGCGTCCGAAGGACAGTTGGATGAGCGATAAGTTAGAGAGGATGTTCGTGACGCATTGAGAGTCGGTTGACCAAGCGAAGAAATCCGCGGCAGGCCAGAAGAACAGGCGAGCGGGAGAGGCACCAGACCCTGATCGTCCTACACGAGCTACACATGCTAGTGGGTCCCGGAGCTACACGGAGATTCGACGTAGGATGGTATGTCTTATTAAATTGAGTTTGTATACGAATAATATTATTGTCTTAAATTTAAATAGCTAAAATAACAAATGTATATCAATATACAGGCTGCTTCTAGACCTCCAGGGGCCCCTCCACCTCGGCACGATGAGGCATATCGTTATCAGCACACACATGTGCCCAGTGGTTTACTAGAGGGAGCTCCACGTCGTCGCGTTTGAGTTCACCCCAAGTATAGGGGTATCTACGTAAGTATTTAACTTGTATAGCATTTTTTGATTACTGTATTAATATATGTCTTCCTTAATTACGTACTAACAATTATGATAAAATGAACAGGAGGAGTACATGCGCCTTATGACCAAGAGGTACGAGGCGGATCGTTCTACGTGGCCACCACTAGATCAGGAGCTGTGGAGTCTTGCTATAGGAGGATTGAAGAAGGGGAAGGCTACGGGTCTCCCTACGGATGCACGTCACGATCGGTTTGGTTTCTCGACGAAGAAGAACCCAGACACGACACATGATTATGCGAGGGCGTTGGAGAGGGAGAACCATCATCTTAGGATTGTTACTGATGCGAGGGTTGAAGAGCTTGTTACTCAGGTAGAGTACTTGACCCAGCACATCACCCAGACTACAGGTACTCCTCCTGCTCGACCCATGCCTTAAGGGGGATTCATGAGTGATGCTCGTCGAGCCGGCCAGCGTTCCTATGCCCCCCCTCCTGATCCTTTTGCGCATGGTGATCCGGGCTGCATAATGTATGATGATGAGTACGAGGATGACCCCGATGAGGACCCCAAGGATGACACTCTCGGTGGTGATGCATCCGATCTTGCCGGTGATGGTGATGATGGTGCTAGACCCTCCACAACTCCTGATACATTTGGATTTCATGACGAGAACTATGAGTAGTAGTAGTTTTATTTGTTTTAGGGTTATTTTAGTATTGAAAACTGTCTTAGTTGTTTGTATTTATGTAATTCGTTTGATGCTTGGACCAATTATGTAATGTTAAACTAGTTTCGTATTTATTCTGTAATTATGCGGAGTAGTTGTGTATTATTTGTTCGTTTGATGCGGAGTAGTAGTATTATTTGTTCGTTTTATCTAAGCATTGAAAACTGTGTTAGTTGTTTGTTTATTGGTAATCATGCCTATAATATGAAATTAAACAACGTGAATCAAATTTTTTTATAAAATAAAATTCGATCTACTAAACCATAATCGATGCTAGTCATACATACTATCCTCAGAATCTGAGTCACTCATTATCTCTTCCTCTTCCTCTTCCTCATTGCCCTCGTCGTCCTCGTAGCCCTCCTCTTCCTCATTGCCCTCGTCGTCCTCATAGCCCTCCTCTTCCTCGTTGCCCTCCGTTGTTGCCTCCTCGTCAACCACATCAATTCCCTCGTTGGCCAATTGGATATTCATATTGAATGAGGAAAGGTCCACGCATAAGTTAAACCCTTCAGATGCATTCTCTTGAAGCACTTGGTTCGGCATCCCCACGTCGACATCTTTTGATCCTGCAACTGATGACATATCGATTATGTGTCTGGCAGGAATAGTGGATACGTCCAACCATCCTCTTTGTCCCGGTCGCTCTGTCGTCTTCTTTGTATAGGGCACATAGTACGCCTGTTTTGCTTGGTTAGCGAATACAAACGGCTCATTGATGCTGAGGGTACGCCTCGGGTTGATGTCAACCAACTTGTACGTTGAATGCTCCTACGTATCTGCGTTTATATCATACCAAACACATTTGAACAAGACTATGTATAGGGGCTGGATTCTGCCCCAATATTCCACATGTATAATGTCTTTCAACGTTCCATAGAAGTTGGTAGCATCGGATCCTCCCATGTCTCCCTTCACATAAACACCGCTACAATCACTCTTTTCGGGCCCAAAATCATATCGGTGTGAAATCTGAACCCATTCACAATGTATCTCTCGTAGGTTGCCACTGAATAAGCCGGACCTGTGATTAGAGGATCTATTCGTATGTCAGTCTCGTATTTCCCACTTGAATATGTCTGCTTGAACCATGCTACGTACTCTTGGTTCCTCTTGGATTGTATCTCCATTGGACTTAGTCCACTGCACTCCTCTTCTACAAACAGTCTGCATAGGAAAATCATCATAAGCTAGTTGTCTTTAAAGCGCTTAATCATTTCGTTATTACAAATAATTAACGACCACTTACTCCACCCATTCGTCAAGCTCTTGACAGTTTAGAAGCGTGTAAAGCTCCATTTGCTCCATCTCATCGGAAGTCAAGTATCGCCTTTTGTTTAGTGGCCCTATTGGCGCCCCTTTCTTTTGAAATATTGTAAGCTCATCATCCCACTCCGTGCTATCTAGTGTCTCGTTCCTGTTGAGTTTTTTATATTTAGTCTGAAAAGAAACATCCAAATATTGAGAACACATATTGGACAGCTCAGCAAGTAGGTATTGATTGGCTATGGATCCCTCCACCCTCGCCTTGTTCTTTACTGAACCCTTCATGTCGAACATCCGCCTAGTTCATAGAAATGAAAGATTAGGCAAAGAATCGATATTTGTAAAAGATAATTATTATTAAAAATATAAAACTGTACCTCTCGAATGGATACATCTATCAATAATGAACTGGACCACCAACTCTAGCCTCGTACGGAAGGTGTATGGCTAAATGTTCCATAGAGTCGAAAAATGAAGGAGGAAATATCATTTCCATCTTGCACATGGTAACAATAAAAGATTCCTCCAATCGCTCCATATCTTCGGCCGACACCTCTGAGGCGCAAATCGCCTTAAAAAAAGCTAATCTCTACTAAGGTCCCCCAAATCTAGAGTTCCAAGAATTCGCAAAATGCAATCGGGATCAATCTCTGTATGAAGACGTGACAATCATGACTCTTCATTCCATACAATTTTCCTTGTTGTTTTTGCACACATCGTCCCAAGTCCGAGGCATATCCATCAGGAAACTTCAGTTCGGTCAGCCAATCAAGCACCATGTTCTTTTGAACCCTCGTAAGACAATATTTTGCCTTTGGCTTTATGTACTCACTACCTTTGCCACTGGGTTTCAAGAACAATTCTTTACGATTGGTCAACAGCTTAAGATCGTGCCTCGACTTAATGTTGTCCTTCGACTTAGCATCGTCCAACACCGTGTTGATGATGTTCTCAAAAAATTTCTTCTCATAATGCATCACATCTAGATTGTGGCAAATCAAGTTCGTAGACCAATAAGGTAGTTCCCAAAAGATGCTTCGACTACACCAGTTATGAGTTGTGTTAAATCCCCGGAAGCTTTGTGGAGTTTACCCCAAATCTAACCGATCGTAGCCTATCCACAATTACCCTCATTTGCGCTCTTGTCTTCCTTGGAATGGGCGCTTCAAGTACCTCCCTACCCTTGTAGAAATCCTTCTTGTTGTACCTCCATTTATGACCCTCTGGTAGAAACCGACGATGACAATCAAACCACGAGGCTTTTCCACCATGCTTAAGTGTAAAAGAATCTATCTCACCCATGCAATAAGGACATGCCAGCTTACTGTGCGTTCTCCACTGGGACAACATTCCATAAGCAGGAAAATCGCTAATAGTCCACATTAGGGTCGCTCGCATTTGGAAGTTTTCCTTTCGTGAGCTGTCATATGTCCACAAACCATTACTCCACAAATCATTCAACTCATCAATCAACGGTCTCAGCAAAAGATCCAAGTTCTTTCCAGAACTCTTTGGACCGGGTATAATAAGGCTCAGAAAAATGAACTTCGGTTGCATGCATAAATCCGGCGGAAGGTTATAAGGGGTAACAAACACGGGCCAACAAGAGTAGTTCTTCCCAGATGGCCCAAACGGTGTGAACCCATCAGTACATAGGCCGAGTCGGACATTTCTAGGCTCTGCTGCGAAGTCCGGATACGTACGATTAAAAGCTCTCCATGCCTCGCCTGCAGCTGGGTGAATCATTCTATCAGTTGACTCTCGACACTTCAAATGCCAAGTCATATGTCTCGAAGTGCCTACAGTATAAAACAACCTCTGTAATCGAGGGCCTAGGGGGAAGTACCACAATTTCTTCCTTGCGACCCTGGACTTTTTACCGGCCTCGTACCTATCGGTCTTGCATATCGGACACGATGTGAGATCCTTGTTGGCATTGTCGCCGTAGTACAAGAAGCAAAAATTCTTACATACGTCGATCTTTTCGTACCCTAAACCCAAACATGCGAGCATCTTATTCATGCCTGGAACCATATTCGGTAGCATTTCCTCAATCTCTGGGTGCACAATATTTTTAGACAATCTTAAGTACTTTTCGCAAGCGACATTAACTACTTTGTGCATCGTCTTGGTAGTTAAGAACTCGACAAACCACTGGAGCACAGTCTTTGATTTCTTACTGTTCATTTTTATGTCTCCCATCTGCATCAATTTGTAGAACTCATTTGCCTCGGGACTTGGATCTTCGTTGGCACCTCTCCCTCAACAAATCGACCCCCATATGCATCCACAACCAATTCTCTAAACGAAGTATCGGCATGAACCGAACTATCAACGTGAATACTAGCGGACGGTGATTCAGGTACATATGATGTAGACGCCTCGCTCGCCTTCTCTCCATGCAACACCCATATCCAATATTGATACACAAACCCCCACTTATGAAGATGATCCCGTACTACATTTCGATCAAAAAACTTTAAATTGATGCATCTCTGGCATGGGTACCTAATACGATTTCTTAGATCTACGTAATCTCTCTGTTGTGATGCATATTGTATGAAATCACGAACCCCAACCACGTAATGTTGATTCAAATAACCAGTGTTACTATCTATCCTATCGTACAACCAACATCTATCGGGACGATAATCCATTTCTAATCTAAGAAAATTAAAAAGAAATTGTTACAATTAATTTCGCCAATCAATATATTTATCATTTATATAAAAATATTAAAACACGAGTACATAGAAGCCAAGACAATTAATACTTACTTGTTGTAGCGTAGAAAATACTTAGATCAAGTATTCTTTGCAAACACACGCCCCTCGTTGCATTTACCGCAATATCTAAAACAAAGAAACATTAAAAAAAAGTTAATAAAAACGATCTTAATTGAGAAAAACTAACAAAAATAGTTATAACAAGAGGAAATCGTAGATACCTTAGCAAGTGACGAATGTTGGAATGATTTCTCAAGTGGAATATGGAGGGGTATTTATAGGGGACTGATAGTTATTCCGACCAAAAATCGGTCGGGAATAACAACGGTAACAGTTATTCCTGACCGGCATTTGGTTGGGAATAACAACGGTAACAGTTATTCCCGACCAAAATTCGGTCGAGATTACTCCCGGCCGTTGTTATTCCCGACCGAAATTCGGTCGAGAATAACAATTACCGTTGTTATTCCCGACCGCAATGCGGTCGGGAATATTAGGGTTTGGGGTTTGGGGTTTAGGATTTAGGGTTTAGGGGTATTGGCGACCGATTTTCGGTAGGAATAATATTCATATTCTTAATTTCACAATTTCGCTCTCGATTTTAGATAAATCGTTGATTTAATGATCAAGTGAATCAATATTAGTTATATATTACCAAAAATCTAAAAAAAAAATTACATTTAGTTGCACGTTGATGAATAGTTTGAAGCGTCGATTCATATTGTCACTTATAAATGGATTAGTATATGTAGTTGCTAATAATGTAACTATTTACGATTATGTTAAACATATGTTAATATATATATCACAATTAGCCTCTCTATACTAACGTTCGTAACAAACATTAATCGCCAATTGTGAATACTCCTCTATACTGCGTATGATTATTATATGTAAAACTTCAAACTAACTTAACTTATACTCCGGTAAACTATACTAATTTAATAATTAAAAGTATATTAAACTAACTAACTAATAGTGCAATCCATGAATTTAGTGAGATTCTATAGTTATACTTAACAAACACATCAAGATTTTCCAAAAGATCGAAAAAAAGTAAAATTTACTGTTTTTCCCGACCGATTTGCGGTCGGGAAAAAAATTCAAGGTCATTCCCAACCGATTTTCGATCGGCATTGACACTTATTGCCGACCGAAAATCGGTCAGAAATAAGATTTAAACTTACTCCCGACCACATCTTGGTCGGGAATAATGTTTAAACGTTTTCCGATCGAATTGCGGTCAGCATTGCCCGCGTTTCTAGGCAGCATAGTATTGCCGACCGAAATTCGGTCGGCAATTTTTGAAAATTTGGCGGTTTTTGAAAATTTTTGAAAATTTTCAACATTCCCGACCGAAAATCGGTCGGGAATAATCGAAAAAGTTGGCGGGACTCGGTGGGAAATTCAAATTTGACGAAAATTCAATTTTTTTTTACTTTTTCTATAAATACACTTCATTATTCTCCTCATTTTTTCATCTCCAAACACTTTTTTCATCTCCAAACACTTTTTCAAACACTTTTTCCATATTCAAACACTTTTTTCTTTCAACTTCAAAACTAAAATTTTCACTTCTTTATTCAACTTTTCAATAATCAAAAACTTATTAATTTTTTGTGTTTTAGACTGAGCAATGAATCAAAAATTTAATTGCTCATCTAAAACACAAAAAAACTAAATAATATTTTTAAAATATTTCAAAATTGTAAAAAAATAATATTCCGGTAATTATTACCGGAATATTACCGGAATATTATTTTTTTTGTTCTGATGAATTTTATTCCCTACCGAAAATCGGTCGGGAATAATATGAATATTATCCCCGACCGGTACGCGGTCGGAAATTACATGAATTTTATTCCCGACCGATTTCCGGTAGGGAATAATATGAATAATTTTCCCGACCGGAAAGCGGTCGGGAAAAGTCCTGACCGGTTCATGGTCGAGATTTCTCGTAAATAGTGCCGACCGGATTTCGGTCGGGAATACGGAAAAGTATTACCGACCGATTTTTGGTCGGGACATAAATTACGAAACTTCCGACCGGGAATCGGTCGGGATTTTTGAAAAACTTCCCGACCGAATTTCGATCGGGATATGTTTTTCCGACCGTTGAGCGGTCGGAACTTTTCCCGACCGATATTTGGTCGGGGTTGGCGGTCGGGAAATTCACGACCGAATTTCGGTCGGGAAAAGTCATTGCCGACCGAATGGCGGTCTGGAAACTATTCCCGACCGAAGCAATGCCGGCCGGAACTTTCCGACCGAAAATCGGTCGGGAAAGGGTTATTCCCGACCGCCAATGGGTCATTTCCGACCGGCTTTGCGGTCGGGAATAACCCGATTTTTTTGTAGTGAAAGTATCACCGAATGAAAGTTCAAATTGTCGGATGCAAAAATTTAACGTTTGGTTAGGTAAGTGCGAAAATGGCCAAAGTTTGAATGCTACTTTGTAATTGTCCCTTTATACAAAAACAATTTGTACTCAACAAGAAGACCTACATTGTAAAACCCCAACTTTTTTAAGTAATTCTTTTTAGAGGAATAACTTTTTTTTATCTTTTTAAAAGCTCCTTAAGTGTTGCAAGTAGTTATTATGTTCTCTTTTGTTTTTGAATTTGCATAACCTGTGTAACCTTTGTTAAATATATGTTCTTTAACCGTAAAATAATTGTACATGCTTTTTTTCACGTAAATAATCCTCACCTTTTAGAGGCCATATTATCTTTTGTGCTAAAAACTTATTCACATAAAGTATCTTTATTAATTCAACAATTAAACATTAATTGCCGAAGGAATTTCGTTTGCGTTATATTTTGGAGTACTTATACTTGTACTAGGACTCTTTAATTATATATATATATATATATATATAGAAGGTCAAGGGTTACATCTTTTGCTCTCTCCTAATCTATTCATATTCCAATAATTTTCTTGCGCCGCTTTTCCTTTTTCTCAACGTCTCCCGTGGCACTATTCGCTGCTTGTGCCTCTCTTTTTTTCATGTAAGTACTACTTTATAGTTATTATTTAATATTCATCATGTGAGCAATTAATTGGAGGCGTCTGATGGTGTTTGTATGAATTAGTTTCATATTTAGTTCTTAGGCAATTAGATCTGATCCCTTTTACCCCAAAACTTTTTATTATAATATTTTATTACATCGTTCATCGTAGGATTATAGCGCTCTATTGTATATGTTGGTGGAGACATTAGCTGGAATTAATGTGATGGAGCAGATGAAATAAGTTATAGGAAACTGAGATCCTATTATGGTTATAATTTTAGCTTAAGATCAATTAATTAATCATGTTATATATATATATATATATATAGATCTAAATACTTATAAACTATCATGCATGTTTCCATTAAGTAAACAAAATTATAATATTTGTTTCAAGAACTTTAGCCCTGCACATGTTTTAGGTGATTTAACATATATTTAGATGCAAATCTTGTTCAATTGATTTAATCATGAACCTTAAAAGAAGAAAGCAATGCAGAAAGCAAATGCATCCATGAAAAAGATATTACTAGCACTGCGCCATTTGGACTTGGATTCAGAACACTTATAAATACTACAAAAAAGAATAGAATTGTTTGCCGCATGATCATAGTTAGTAATTACTACCTGTATAATTACGTAATTGGATTCTTAGTACATAAGTATATAAGCAGTTTTAAATTGGAAATGATATCATATCGGTAGTATAACAATAGCATTTAATTTGACTTCCATACACAGATGGGTTTGCAAAGTAGAATATAACTATCATTTTGGCCAGCGGCGTAGTTGGATAAGCTTTCTCGCACTTAATATCCTTGTTGGTAACTCAGGTGCGTGTTCCAAAACTATTATTTTCACTGAAAGGGAGTATGTGCATAACGTGGTTACTAATAGTAAATATATACGTATACATATAGGCATTGCTGTTTAACGTGATTGTTGATACATCATTAAAGTTTATCTGTAAATGATTGATTGCTACATAGCATGTTAATTGATTGGAATTGGTAACGTTATTGATTACTAGCACTAATGAATATGGTTCATGTGAAACAATTGTTTATTGCTTTAAACGTTTATTGTATTGACTGTTTACTAACTGACTGAATTATTTGAAACAACCGAACGACTGACTGATTGTTTTGAAACAACCGAACAACTGACTGATTATTTTGAACGACCGAACGATTGACTGATTGGAATGTTTTGAACGATTGAATGGATCCACGGCTTGGTAAGCATGTTGTACCGCTGGGCAGCGGCGGGCTCGCCAGATGGTCTTCGTGCCCCATGGCCTCTCTCCCTTAGACCTATGGGAGTTTCGTAGTGTCTAAGTGGGGTAAACGACGAGCATGCATGTGTGGTATGTGGAACGATTTCGAGGTAGCTCCTTGAATGGGGGTAATAAGGACTGACCGAACGGAGTTATAAGGACGGGTATTGTTTACTTAAGGTTGAAACTCTGTTCATTCTCGATTGATTGTCTGATTGCCCAACTGTGTGATTGCCTGAATGATTAATTGACCAATGTGCCTAATTGCTGTTTTTCAATTATTTTCAAAATAATAGTGCACGCCGTTTACTCTGCACACAAACGCACAAACACCACTGAGATTTTTATCTCACGCATGCATGTTTTCCCCTTCCTTTTCAGCTTTAGGTCAACCAGGACGAGATTTGAAGAACATGGAGAGTGGGTTCCATCGGGTAGTTAGTTAATATTTGTATTAAGTACTTCATTCTTCTGTATTGTAACACTTGAATTGTTTAGTTTTTGGGACAATTAGTATTTTTGACTTGTTATGATATTGTACTGTTTAGCCCCGAAATTCCGGGGCGTTACAGTTGGTATCAGAGCTTGGGTAATTAGTGCCCAGGCTACGCCATGATAGGATCTTCGAACTTAGAATGCCTTCGTATAAATTAAGATTTACCTTTAGAATTAAGAACTAGGTTTCTCTTTGCTCAAGTTGTTACGCATTACTGTCGGGGTGGCCAACTGATAGTAATTCGATACATACTAAAGTATTGAGTAGATGGTTGGGGATGAGTGAGCTTGTCATTCACGTGTGATATGTCAAAGTGTTGTCTTATAGCTACTTAGGATGTCATCATACTTATGCATCATCTATTTGCTTCAATTTTTATGCATCTTATATTTCTTAAAAGCATGAACTTTTTGTTAATGTTTGATCTCCCTTACTTTTTTCCTAATAAGTTTCGCTCACTTTAGACTTCATCTTGTCGCTTGTGTGCTCTTTATTCCGTAATTGAAAATGATATTGTTTGAATTGTGATTATAAGGAAAATGATCGAACTTGAATCTCATCTCTTTAAAATTTTGGTGCACCTTGCCCATCATTAAAATGTTATAATGTCGTGCTTCCGCTACTTCTATTAAAATTGCCTATACTACACTTTTGCTTTGTTTCGCCCTAGATGTTGAACGACTTTGAAATCTATCTTCCGCCTCATTACACGTTTGTTTATGTGATAACGCTTGTCTTAGTAATCTTCATTGATGTTGATGAAAGTCCTATTTGATTAGAACTCTGATCTTTCAACTAGTTGCTTGAGATAGCTTTTACGATTTTTTTTTTAAACAACCTGCTCGCAAACTAGTTCTGACTTTTGAATAACTTGAAAGATAAGATGAAAATATAGGAAGTCATATAGTTTAATTATTTTGTATTTGTCATAAAACAAACTTAACTTTCCATCTTGCTTGACTTATTATTTGTCTATGTGTGCTTTTATATCTAATTTAATTTTTCCTGTTTGTTCTCCTTATGCTTTGTTCGACAAATTTATGTTATGAAGTACCCACAAACACATGAAAGCACGTTAACAATGTAAAAGATATAATATGAAATTGAGCACTTGACTTGTATGATAACATAAATTGAATTTAGGGACCAAATTCCTTTAAGGTGGTTGGATTGTAAAACCCCAATTTTTTTAAGTAATTCTTTTTAGAGGAATAGCTTTTTTTTATCTTTTTAAAAGCTCCTTAAGTGTTGCAAGTAGTTATTATGTTCTCTTTTGTTTTTGAATTTGCATAACTTGTGTAACATTTGTTAAATATATGTCCTTTAACCGTAAAATAATTGTACATGCTTTTTTTCACGTAAATAATCCTCACCTTTTAGAGGCCATATTATCTTTTGTGCTAAAAACTTATTCACATAAAGTATCTTTATTAATTCAACAATTAAACATTAATTGCCGAAGGAATTTCGTTTGCGTTATATTTTGGAGTACTTATACTTGTACTAGGACTCTTTAATTATATATATATATATATATATATATATATATATATATATACTAGCAACGATGCGCACGCGGGGATCGCGTGCAAATATTTTTTAGTGCAAAGAGTATAGTTTCAACGCGCGCTTTTTTTGTGACGATAATTTATTTAATTACTTAAAGTATGAAAAGATGAAATTATATCCCATAGAAATGACTATAAATTATTTAATTACTTAAATATTGACCGGAGTTGGACTTATCAATATAACAATGACATCATATACACTACAAGAATGTAGCCATTTGGCTTGCTCGAAATCCGTAGTCAAAGGCCAAATTCGCTAGCTGATTCTGAAATTGGCTAGCGAAAATTCGATTGCCACGTTTTGAAGCAGTTGGTGTCGAGGCTAACATTCAGCGAGCGATATTTTAGCTACAAAGTTAGCTGGCGAATTAGCGAGCGAAATTTTGGATGAAAGATCTTTGTCCTACGTGGATGTTTGCAAGCGAACCCCCGCACGAAACATATCTTACGTGGAACTTAGCTAGCGAATTTTTGTATGCAATTTTATCCTATCTGTTGTGCTTACGCAAAATCAGCTAGTGAAAACTAGGTAGCAAAACCTTCCTACGTGGCACTTGCTAGGGAATCAGCTAGCGAAAATGCGCTAGCTGATATTGTTCCAGATTGTATAATATTGAAACTTCATATGAATATTAACGCGGTAAATGAAAATTTTGAATAACATCAGCTAGCGAAATTTCGCTAGCTGATATTGTTCCAGATTACATTATAATTGTATAAACCATATATATTAATAAATAATACTTATATTATATATTAAATATATTCCTAATTACATTATAATTGTATAAACCATATATATTAGCAAAAGTAACAATTATACATTTTAACATAACAAAAGTATTATTGGCAAACAATTAACAATAACTATAAAGTATATATAGCAAAAGATGAACTAAAGTAAAAACAAATGTAGAAAGATGAGATGAACCAAAGTTTAAAAAATAAAATATAGCATAAGATGAATCAAAGTGAAAAAAATATAAACTGCAATAAAAGATACATCAAAGTTTAAACAAATAAAGGGTGAGAAAAGATGAACAAAAACTTAAAAAATAAAGAAAAAGTGAAGGAGGAGATAGATGAAGAATTTAGATGTGATAAAAAATGAAATGGTAGGAGTGTAGTATTTATAGGGGAGAATGACGAAATTTCTTACTACTGACAAATTTAGCTAGCGATTTTCCGCTTGCCATGTCACGCGGATCGCTGACATGGTCAAGAAAGAAACACAACATGAGATTAGGTGCAGATCGATGACGTGGATTCTGCTAGCGAATTTTTGATTGCAAATATATCCAGTCAGCTATCAACTAGCGAATTCTTTCTTGTAAACATGTCCAGTCAGCAAATAGCTAGCAAATTCTCTTTTGCAAGATGTTTGTTCTCTTTATAAATGGGGGGAAAATATATGTTCGTAAATAAATAAATTGGGGGGGGGGGGGGGGTAAATATAATATGCTAAAGTATGAAATTACATCCAAATTTAATGATTTTTTACGAGAATCTTTTTTATGGCAAGAATGCATGCTCTGCAAAATTTCATCGAAAATGGTGGGAGTGTGGACCGTAATAAAACGATTGGAGAGAAAAATATAAATATTAAAAAGTATTAAAACATATCCAAATTTAATGATTTTTTACCATAATCTTTTTCATGATTAATATGCAAGTTTTCTAAATTTATTATAAAGAGAGTTACGAAAGAATTTAAACAAACGATTGGCAAGAAGTAAGCTTAAAAACACTTACACCTTTAACCCCTAAACCATAAATGTTAAACCCTATAACTATTCTCTAGTGTAACTCAAATGTTGATCTCTTCAAATAAATAATTAAAATTACCTTCAAAACACCTCCAAATTTAATGTTTTTTTACCAGAATCTTTTTTATGATACGAATGTGTGCTCTGTAAAAGTTCATTGAAAACAGAGCAACGAAAGACGGTAAACGAACCATTGAGGAGAAAAATACAAATATACAAAATTCTAGAAACACCTCTGAAACACCTTCAAATTTAATAAATTTTTACCAGGACCTTTTTTATGTTAAATATGTGTGTTTTGTAAAATTTTATCAAAAACGGGGAAACGAAAGACGGTAAATAAATATTTAGGGGCAAAAATATAATATACTAAAGTATGAAACTACCTCCAAATTTAATGATTTGGAGGTGTTGCAGAGGTGCAGATCGATGACGTGGATTCTGCTAGCGAATGTTTGATTGCAAATATATCTAGTCAGCTATCAGCTAGCGAATTCTTGCTTGTAAACTTGTCCAGTCAGCAAATAGCTAGCAAATTCTCTTTTGCAAGATGTTTGTTCCCTATATAAATGGGGGGAACAATATATGTTCGTAAATAAATAAATGGCGGGGAGGGAGGGTAAATATGATATGCTAAAATATGAAATTACATCCAAATTTAATTATTTTTTATGAGAATCTTTTTTATGGCAAGAATGCGTGCTCTGCAAAATTTCATCGAAAATGGTGGGAGTGTGGACCGTAGTAAAACGATTGGAGAGAAAAATATAAATATTAAAAAGTATTAAAACATATCCAAATTTAATGATTTTTTACCAGAATCTTTTTCATGATTAATATGCAAGTTTTCTAAATTTTCATTATAAAGAGAGTTACGAAAAAATTCAAACAAACGATTGGCACAATTACACCTTTAACCCCTAAACCATAAATGTTAAACCCTATAATTATTCTCTAGTGTAACTCAAATGTTGATCTCTTCAAATAAATAATTAAAAATACCTTCAAAACACCTCCAAATTTAATGATTTTTTACCAGAATCTTTTTTATGATACGAATGTGTGCTCTGTAAAAGTTCATTGAAAACAAAGCAACGGAAGGCGGTAAACGAACCATTGGGGAGAAAAATACAAATATACAAAATTCTAGAAACACCTCTAAAACACCTCCAAATTTAATAAATTTTTACTATGACCTTTTTTATGTTAAATATGTGTGTTTTGCAAAATTTTATCGAAAACAGGGAAACGAAAGACGGTAAATAAATATTTGGGGGCAAAAATATAATATACTAAAGTATGAAAACACCTCTAAATTTAATGATTTGGAGGTGTTTCAGAGGTGCAGATCGATGACGTGGATTCTGCTAGCGAATTTTTGATTGCAAATATATTCAGTCAGCTTTCAGCTAGCGAATTTTTGCTTGTAAACCTGTCCAGTCAGCAAATAGCTAGCAAATTCTCTTTTGCAAGATGTTTGTTCCCTTTATAAATGGGGGAAAAATATATGTTCGTAAATAAATAAATGTGGGGGGGGGGGGGGTAAATATAATATGCTAAAGTATGAAATTACATCCAAATTTAATGATTTTTTACGAGAATCTTTTTTATGGCAAGAATGCGTGCTCTGTAAAATTCCATCGAAAATCATGGGAGTGTGGACCGTAATAAAACGATTGGAGAGAAAAATATAAATATTAAAAAGTATTAAAATATATCCAAATTTAATGATTTTTTACCAGAATCTTTTTCATGATTAATATGCAAGTTTTCTAACTTTTCATTATAAAGAGAGTTACGAAAGAATTTAAACAAACGATTGGCAAGAAGTAAGCTCAAAAACACTTACACCTTTAACCCCTAAACCATAAATGTTAAACCCTATAACTATTCTCTAGTGTAACTCAAATGTTGATATCTTCAAATAAATAAAGAAAAATACCTTCAAAACATCTCCAAATTTAATGATTTTTTACCAGAATCTTTTTTATGATACAAATGTGTGCTCTGTAAAAGTTCATTGAAAACAGAGCAATGGAAGGCGGTAAACGAACCATTGGGGAGAAAAATACAAATATACAAAATTCTAGAAACACCTCTAAAACACCTCCAAATTTAATAAATTTTTACCAGAACTTTGTTTATGTTAAATATGTGTGTTTTGTAAAATTTTATCGAAAACAGGGAAACGAAAGACGGTAAATAAATATTTGGGGGCAAAAATATAATATACTAAAGTATGAAAACACCTCTAAATCTAATTATTTTTTACCAAAATCATTTTTATGATAAGAATGTGTTCTCTGTAAAATTTCATCGAAAACGGAGCAATGGCGGACCGAAATAAAACGATTGAGGGTTAAAATATGAATATTAAAAATGAAAACACATCCAAATTTAATGATTTTTTACCAGGATCTTTTTCATGGTTAATATGCAAGTTTTTTAAATTTTCGTAAGAAACGGAGTTACAAAATACTTTAAACAAACATTTGGGAGAAAAATACAAATATATAAAAGTTAAAAAAACACCTCTAAAATATCTCCAGGTACTGAAGAGCCGTCAGCTTAGCTAGCGAATGTTCTCTTAGGTGTCGCTGACGTGGACAAGTTTGCTTCCAAAATTTCGCTTGCTCAGTTATTACGTGGACTTAGCTAGCGATTATCTAATCGCTACCGTTGTCACATTTAATTAATTAATTTAAATGAAAATTTTAATTAATCAACTATAATTATACCATTTCTAGTAAGATATTTTAATTAGAAAACTTCTTCTTACCATTTTAAGTATGGAATTTGATTAGTCGATTTTAATTAGACACTTTAATTAGCCAACTTCAATAAAGCAATTTTACTCCCTTAAATTTTTGGGGTCATTTTCACTTGTCTTTTATAATTAGAAAATCATAATGAAACAATTTTAGTTAAGGATTACATTATTGGTTTTAATTATTCTTTTTTAAGGACTAAATAATTTTAATTAATGATTATGTTTCCAAGTAGGTAATTTTAATTAGAATTTTCTTATAAGACAATTTAATTAAACAATTTTGAATAAGGAGTATATTTTTAATTTAACCCAAAAGATGATGTGGCTAGTTATTCCTATTTTGCGAGCGAATATATTCCAACAAATGTATTGTTGAGTCGTTTTTCGCTAGCAAACTTTCTCGCTGAATATTAGCAAGGGAATTCCACTTTAGCTAGCGATTATGCCATTACAAACCTTTAGAAGCCTTGTTTCAGAAATTTCGCTAGCTAAATTTCTCAGCTATTTTGTAATATAATTAAACATCAAAAGGCTATTTTGTAATAAAACTCTACTCTAAAAAGAAAACGAAAATAAAATACTTGGAGTGGTGGCCGCTTAAGAAAGAATGATCATTTTATTAGTTCGAAAATTGATCAATTATAACGCGTTGTAATACATACCATATGGTACTTGTTAAAAATCTTAATTACAACGCGTGACGTAATTTATGTCTTATAACTTTGTGTAGACTTAAGATTATAAAGAATGAAAGAACGAATAAATGTTAAATTAGTAAACTCAAAACAATTAGGTACGTGTAAATTTTTAATGACTAATGCTCTATAAAGTAAGACTTTGCAGTTGCACCTCCGATCCGAAGCAAACCGTATGTGATTTTCCTTCTAATTAACTTTATTGCTGAAAAAGGTACCAAACGAATAAAAAGAAATTCAACAAATTCAAGATTTAATTTTTATTTTTTACAACATGCCGTCTTCGTCATAACAAAATGAACAAATCAACCAAAATCTCATGAGTATATATATGATCAGTTGTACTTGAAAGGAAGCCCGATCTGCAAAATTAGAGAAGTAAAGAGTTAAAAAATCCATTAAAATGCTTTTATATTAGTAATTGTTTTTATTTTAATTTGAAGAAACACTAACCTGGAAAAAGGAATATAATTAAACATCAAACCATCTCCTTGTCCGTATACATTCCTTTTCAAACATATAATCCCCCTTACTCATTCAGAAAAAAGGACAATTAGTAAAAAAAAAAAAAAGAACATCAGTATTCAACCAAAAAGTTAATCGAAGCAGTAACTAATTAAAGACATTAAAAATGCAACGCAAGCAGATATATAATAAATTTTCACCTTTCGTACTTACGGTTACGGCAAGAAAAAACAACTATTTAAAACCAAGAAAAACAACTTCGATTATTAATAATAAATAAAGGTCAAAATGTATCTAGCTTCCATCTTCAATATGTTTAATAATTTTATAATTAAGGTCAAAATGTTTGATTACGCTTAGTTTTAGGATTTCTTCCTCATCGCGAAACCATCAAACACGATTCTATATTATCTATACAAACATTAAGCAATGTATAAAATCCAAACTTAGTAAGTTTTTTTTATCAGCCCAAACTTATTAGTAAGTAACTTTACATCTCTCATATTACAAAATAAAAAAATTAAAATTAAAATTAAAGCAAGCCATTTTATTCATGACAAATATTTCATATCTTAAGGATTTCGTCCTCATCATGAAATCATCAAGAGCGATTATATCCTTTATAAAGATTTTTTTTTTAATTTCTTATCGCAAAGTAAGTTTTGTAAAAGACGGTAGGTAATGTTTTGATTTCAAACTCTGTAAGTATCATACTACAGAAAGAAATAACTGAACTTAAAAGCAAAAGATATCACCTGAACCGTGGAAAAAATATCTCCGAATATGTGATGCCATCATAAAAGAATCCTGCAATACTGAAACAAACCCCAAAGTCAGATATTGTGCTTAACTTCTACAAATTAGAAATACTCAGAAATATATTACAAATGAAAAAAGAAAAATAATCGTGTTAGCCATTAAGAACTAATAGATTCTGTAATGAGTTTTGGATATTTATATTGATGATAAAAGAAACCCGTCTTGCACAAACAAACGTGGGGGCATATGGGTAGTTTATGGTAGTCATCTTAATCTTAATTTGAAATATAATTTGAAACAAACGGCTAAATGAGATCGTGCAATTCATCCGAGGATTTTTAGGAAAAAATTTATCCGAAAATTTTGACTTTTTTTTTTTTGAAAAAATTGTGAGTGGGGAATTTTGGTCTCCTGGTCTAACAACTACCAAGGACCGCTTTTCTTATATATTATTAATAGATAATAGATAATAGATTAATAAATTAATAGAAGATTATATTTTTTTTAATCTCTTTCTTATTTGTTTTTAGATAGACGTCAAATCAAAAATTATTCCTAAAATCATGGGCCTTCAAATTTAAATTGATACACTGAAAACGTGGAAGTTTAAAAAAAAATATCCGATAAAATTGATTTTGAAACAACCGTGTATTTCCTTTTTTTTCATTTATTTTAGTAAATAAGTGGTAGGGGTAAATTTGGAAAACATTTTATTGGACTCCCAACTACCCCAGGTGATTGCTTTGCTTATATTATTAATAGATATATATATATATATATATATATATATATATATAAAAGGTCAAGGGTTACATCTTTTGCTCTCTCCTAATCTATTCATATTCCAATAATTTTCTTGCGCCGCTTTTCCTTTTTCTCAACGTCTCCCGTGGCACTATTCGCTGCTTGTGCCTCTCTTTTTTTCATGTAAGTACTACTTTATAGTTATTATTTAATATTCATCATGTGAGCAATTAATTGGAGGCGTCTGATGGTGTTTGTATGAATTAGTTTCATATTTAGTTCTTAGGCAATTAGATCTGATCCCTTTTACCCCAAAACTTTTTATTATAATATTTTATTACATCGTTCATCGTAGGATTATAGCGCTCTATTGTATATGTTGGTGGAGACATTAGCTGGAATTAATGTGATGGAGCAGATGAAATAAGTTATAGGAAACTGAGATCCTATTATGGTTATAATTTTAGCTTAAGATCAATTAATTAATCATGTTATATATATATATATATATATATAGATCTAAATACTTATAAACTATCATGCATGTTTCCATTAAGTAAACAAAATTATAATATTTGTTTCAAGAACTTTAGCCCTGCACATGTTTTAGGTGATTTAACATATATTTAGATGCAAATCTTGTTCAATTGATTTAATCATGAACCTTAAAAGAAGAAAGCAATGCAGAAAGCAAATGCATCCATGAAAAAGATATTACTAGCACTGCGCCATTTGGACTTGGATTCAGAACACTTATAAATACTACAAAAAAGAATAGAATTGTTTGCCGCATGATCATAGTTAGTAATTACTACCTGTATAATTACGTAATTGGATTCTTAGTACATAAGTATATAAGCAGTTTTAAATTGGAAATGATATCATATCGGTAGTATAACAATAGCATTTAATTTGACTTCCATACACAGATGGGTTTGCAAAGTAGAATATAACTATCATTTTGGCCAGCGGCGTAGTTGGATAAGCTTTCTCGTACTTAATATCCTTGTTGGTAACTCATGTGCGTGTTCCAAAACTATTATTTTCACTGAAAGGGAGTATGTGCATAACGTGGTTACTAATAGTAAATATATACGTATACATATAGGCATTGCTGTTTAACGTGATTGTTGATACATCATTAAAGTTTATCTGTAAATGATTGATTGCTACATAGCATGTTAATTGATTGGAATTGGTAACGTTATTGATTACTAGCACTAACGAATATGGTTCATGTGAAACAATTGTTTATTGCTTTAAACGTTTATTGTATTGACTATTTACTAACTGACTGAATTATTTGAAACAACCGAACGACTGACTGATTGTTTTGAAACAACCGAACAACTGACTGATTATTTTGAACGACCGAACGATTGACTGATTGGAATGTTTTGAACGATTGAATGGATCCACGGCTTGGTAAGCATGTTGTACCGCTGGGCAGCGGCGGGCTCGCCAGATGGTCTTCGTGCCCCATGGCCTCTCTCCCTTAGACCTATGGGAGTTTCGTAGTGTCTAAGTGGGGTAAACGACGAGCATGCATGTGTGGTATGTGGAACGATTTCGAGGTAGCTCCTTGAATGGGGGTAATAAAGACTGACCGAACGGAGTTATAAGGACGGGTATTGTTTACTTAAGGTTGAAACTCTGTTCATTCTCGATTGATTGTCTGATTGCCCAACTGTGTGATTGCCTGAATGATTAATTGACCAATGTGCCTAATTGCTGTTTTTCAATTATTTTCAAAATAATAGTGCACGCCGTTTACTCTGCACACAAACGCACAAACACCACTGAGATTTTTATCTCACGCATGCATGTTTTCCCCTTCCTTTCAGCTTTAGGTCAACCAGGACGAGATTTGAAGAACATGGAGAGTGGGTTCCATCGGGTAGTTAGTTAATATTTGTATTAAGTACTTCATTCTTCTGTATTGTAACACTTGAATTGTTTAGTTTTTGGGACAATTAGTATTTTTGACTTGTTATGATATTGTACTGTTTAGCCCCGAAATTCCGGGGCGTTACAGTTGGTATCAGAGCTTGGGTAATTAGTGCCCAGGCTACGCCATGATAGGATCTTCGAACTTAGAATGCCTTCGTATAAATTAAGATTTACCTTTAGAATTAAGAACTAGGTTTCTCTTTGCTCAAGTTGTTACGCATTACTGTCGGGGTGGCCAACTGATAGTAATTCGATACATACTAAAGTATTGAGTAGATGGTTGGGGATGAGTGAGCTTGTCATTCACGTGTGATATGTCAAAGTGTTGTCTTATAGCTACTTAGGATGTCATCATACTTATGCATCATCTATTTGCTTCAATTTTTATGCATCTTATATTTCTTAAAAGCATGAACTTTTTGTTAATGTTTGATCTCCCTTACTTTTTTCCTAATAAGTTTCGCTCACTTTAGACTTCATCTTGTCGCTTGTGTGCTCTTTATTCCGTAATTGAAAATGATATTGTTTGAATTGTGATTATAAGGAAAATGATCGAACTTGAATCTCATCTCTTTAAAAATTTTGGTGCACCTTGCCCATCATTAAAATGTTATAATGTCGTGCTTCCGCTACTTCTATTAAAATTGCCTATACTACACTTTTGCTTTGTTTCGCCCTAGATGTTGAACGACTTTGAAATCTATCTTCCGCCTCATTACACGTTTGTTTATGTGATAACGCTTGTCTTAGTAATCTTCATTGATGTTGATGAAAGTCCTATTTGATTAGAACTCTGATCTTTCAACTAGTTGCTTGAGATAGCTTTTACGATTTTTTTTTTAAACAACCTGCTCGCAAACTAGTTCTGACTTTTGAATAACTGAAAGATAAGATGAAAATATAGGAAGTCATATAGTTTAATTATTTTGTATTTGTCATAAAACAAACTTAACTTTCCATCTTGCTTGACTTATTATTTGTCTATGTGTGCTTTTATATCTAATTTAATTTTTCCTGTTTGTTCTCCTTATGCTTTGTTCGACAAATTTATGTTATGAAGTACCCACAAACACATGAAAGCACGTTAACAATGTAAAAGATATAATATGAATTGAGCACTTGACTTGTATGATAACATAAATTGAATTTAGGGACCAAATTCCTTTAAGGTGGTTGGATTGTAAAACCCCAATTTTTTTAAGTAATTCTTTTTAGAGGAATAGCTTTTTTTTATCTTTTTAAAAGCTCCTTAAGTGTTGCAAGTAGTTATTATGTTCTCTTTTGTTTTTGAATTTGCATAACTTGTGTAACATTTGTTAAATATATGTCCCTTTAACCGTAAAATAATTGTACATGCTTTTTTTCACGTAAATAATCCTCACCTTTTAGAGGCCATATTATCTTTTGTGCTAAAAACTTATTCACATAAAGTATCTTTATTAATTCAACAATTAAACATTAATTGCCGAAGGAATTTCGTTTGCGTTATATTTTGGAGTACTTATACTTGTACTAGGACTCTTTAATTATATATATATATATATATATATATATACTAGCAACGATGCGCACGCGGGGATCGCGTGCAAATATTTTTTAGTGCAAAGAGTATAGTTTCAACGCGCGCTTTTTTTGTGACGATAATTTATTTAATTACTTAAAGTATGAAAAGATGAAATTATATCCCATAGAAATGACTATAAATTATTTAATTACTTAAATATTGACCGGAGTTGGACTTATCAATATAACAATGACATCATATACACTACAAGAATGTAGCCATTTGGCTTGCTCGAAATCCGTAGTCAAAGGCCAAATTCGCTAGCTGATTCTGAAATTGGCTAGCGAAAATTCGATTGCCACGTTTTGAAGCAGTTGGTGTCGAGGCTAACATTCAGCGAGCGATATTTTAGCTACAAAGTTAGCTGGCGAATTAGCGAGCGAAATTTTGGATGAAAGATCTTTGTCCTACGTGGATGTTTGCAAGCGAACCCCCGCACGAAACATATCTTACGTGGAACTTAGCTAGCGAATTTTTGTATGCAATTTTATCCTATCTGTTGTGCTTACGCAAAATCAGCTAGTGAAAACTAGGTAGCAAAACCTTCCTACGTGGCACTTGCTAGGGAATCAGCTAGCGAAAATGCGCTAGCTGATATTGTTCCAGATTGTATAAAATTGAAACTTCATATGAATATTAACGCGGTAAATGAAAATTTTGAATAACATCAGCTAGCGAAATTTCGCTAGCTGATATTGTTCCAGATTAATAAAAAAAAAATGCCGCCCAATTATATTCCTAATTACATTATAATTGTATAAACCATATATATTAATAAATAATACTTATATTATATATTAAATATATTCCTAATTACATTATAATTGTATAAACCATATATATTAGCAAAAGTAACAATTATACATTTTAACATAACAAAAGTATTATTGGCAAACAATTAACAATAACTATAAAGTATATATAGCAAAAGATGAACTAAAGTAAAAACAAATGTAGAAAGATGAGATGAACCAAAGTTTAAAAAATAAAATATAGCATAAGATGAATCAAAGTGAAAAAAATATAAACTGCAATAAAAGATACATCAAAGTTTAAACAAATAAAGGGTGAGAAAAGATGAACAAAAACTTAAAAAATAAAGAAAAAGTGAAGGAGGAGATAGATGAAGAATTTAGATGTGATAAAAAATGAAATGGTAGGAGTGTAGTATTTATAGGGGAGAATGACGAAATTTCGTACTACTGACAAATTTAGCTAGCGATTTTCCGCTTGCCATGTCACGCGGATCGCTGACATGGTCAAGAAAGAAACACAACATGAGATTAGGTGCGGATCGATGACGTGGATTCTGCTAGCGAATTTTTGATTGCAAATATATCCAGTCAGCTATCAACTAGCGAATTCTTTCTTGTAAACATGTCCAGTCAGCAAATAGCTAGCAAATTCTCTTTTGCAAGATGTTTGTTCTCTTTATAAATGGGGGGAAAATATATGTTCGTAAATAAATAAATTGGGGGGGGGGGGGGTAAATATAATATGCTAAAGTATGAAATTACATCCAAATTTAATGATTTTTTACGAGAATCTTTTTTATGGCAAGAATGCATGCTCTGCAAAATTTCATCGAAAATGGTGGGAGTGTGGACCGTAATAAAACGATTGGAGAGAAAAATATAAATATTAAAAAGTATTAAAACATATCCAAATTTAATGATTTTTTACCATAATCTTTTTCATGATTAATATGCAAGTTTTCTAAATTTATTATAAAGAGAGTTACGAAAGAATTTAAACAAACGATTGGCAAGAAGTAAGCTTAAAAACACTTACACCTTTAACCCCTAAACCATAAATGTTAAACCCTATAACTATTCTCTAGTGTAACTCAAATGTTGATCTCTTCAAATAAATAATTAAAATTACCTTCAAAACACCTCCAAATTTAATGTTTTTTTACCAGAATCTTTTTTATGATACGAATGTGTGCTCTGTAAAAGTTCATTGAAAACAGAGCAACGAAAGACGGTAAACGAACCATTGAGGAGAAAAATACAAATATACAAAATTCTAGAAACACCTCTGAAACACCTCCAAATTTAATAAATTTTTACCAGGACCTTTTTTATGTTAAATATGTGTGTTTTGTAAAATTTTATCAAAAACGGGGAAACGAAAGACGGTAAATAAATATTTAGGGGCAAAAATATAATATACTAAAGTATGAAACTACCTCCAAATTTAATGATTTGGAGGTGTTGCAGAGGTGCAGATCGATGACGTGGATTCTGCTAGCGAATGTTTGATTGCAAATATATCTAGTCAGCTATCAGCTAGCGAATTCTTGCTTGTAAACTTGTCCAGTCAGCAAATAGCTAGCAAATTCTCTTTTGCAAGATGTTTGTTCCCTATATAAATGGGGGGAACAATATATGTTCGTAAATAAATAAATGGCGGGGAGGGAGGGTAAATATGATATGCTAAAATATGAAATTACATCCAAATTTAATTATTTTTTATGAGAATCTTTTTTATGGCAAGAATGCGTGCTCTGCAAAATTTCATCGAAAATGGTGGGAGTGTGGACCGTAGTAAAACGATTGGAGAGAAAAATATAAATATTAAAAAGTATTAAAACATATCCAAATTTAATGATTTTTTACCAGAATCTTTTTCATGATTAATATGCAAGTTTTCTAAATTTTCATTATAAAGAGAGTTACGAAAAAATTCAAACAAACGATTGGCACAATTACACCTTTAACCCCTAAACCATAAATGTTAAACCCTATAATTATTCTCTAGTGTAACTCAAATGTTGATCTCTTCAAATAAATAATTAAAAATACCTTCAAAACACCTCCAAATTTAATGATTTTTTACCAGAATCTTTTTTATGATACGAATGTGTGCTCTGTAAAAGTTCATTGAAAACAAAGCAACGGAAGGCGGTAAACGAACCATTGGGGAGAAAAATACAAATATACAAAATTCTAGAAACACCTCTAAAACACCTCCAAATTTAATAAATTTTTACTATGACCTTTTTTATGTTAAATATGTGTGTTTTGCAAAATTTTATCGAAAACAGGGAAACGAAAGACGGTAAATAAATATTTGGGGGCAAAAATATAATATACTAAAGTATGAAAACACCTCTAAATTTAATGATTTGGAGGTGTTTCAGAGGTGCAGATCGATGACGTGGATTCTGCTAGCGAATTTTTGATTGCAAATATATTCAGTCAGCTTTCAGCTAGCGAATTTTTGCTTGTAAACCTGTCCAGTCAGCAAATAGCTAGCAAATTCTCTTTTGCAAGATGTTTGTTCCCTTTATAAATGGGGGAAAAATATATGTTCGTAAATAAATAAATGTGGGGGGGGGGGGGGTAAATATAATATGCTAAAGTATGAAATTACATCCAAATTTAATGATTTTTTACGGGAATCTTTTTTATGGCAAGAATGCGTGCTCTGTAAAATTCCATCGAAAATCATGGGAGTGTGGACCGTAATAAAACGATTGGAGAGAAAAATATAAATATTAAAAAGTATTAAAATATATCCAAATTTAATGATTTTTTACCAGAATCTTTTTCATGATTAATATGCAAGTTTTCTAACTTTTCATTATAAAGAGAGTTACGAAAGAATTTAAACAAACGATTGGCAAGAAGTAAGCTCAAAAACACTTACACCTTTAACCCCTAAACCATAAATGTTAAACCCTATAACTATTCTCTAGTGTAACTCAAATGTTGATATCTTCAAATAAATAAAGAAAAATACCTTCAAAACATCTCCAAATTTAATGATTTTTTACCAGAATCTTTTTTATGATACAAATGTGTGCTCTGTAAAAGTTCATTGAAAACAGAGCAATGGAAGGCGGTAAACGAACCATTGGGGAGAAAAATACAAATATACAAAATTCTAGAAACACCTCTAAAACACCTCCAAATTTAATAAATTTTTACCAGAACTTTGTTTATGTTAAATATGTGTGTTTTGTAAAATTTTATCGAAAACAGGGAAACGAAAGACGGTAAATAAATATTTGGGGGCAAAAATATAATATACTAAAGTATGAAAACACCTCTAAATCTAATTATTTTTTACCAAAATCATTTTTATGATAAGAATGTGTTCTCTGTAAAATTTCATCGAAAACGGAGCAATGGCGGACCGAAATAAAACGATTGAGGGTTAAAATATGAATATTAAAAATGAAAACACATCCAAATTTAATGATTTTTTACCAGGATCTTTTTCATGGTTAATATGCAAGTTTTTTAAATTTTCGTAAGAAACGGAGTTACAAAATACTTTAAACAAACATTTGGGAGAAAAATACAAATATATAAAAGTTAAAAAAACACCTCTAAAATATCTCCAGGTACTGAAGAGCCGTCAGCTTAGCTAGCGAATGTTCTCTTAGGTGTCGCTGACGTGGACAAGTTTGCTTCCAAAATTTCGCTTGCTCAGTTATTACGTGGACTTAGCTAGCGATTATCTAATCGCTACCGTTGTCACATTTAATTAATTAATTTAAATGAAAATTTTAATTAATCAACTATAATTATACCATTTCTAGTAAGATATTTTAATTAGAAAACTTCTTCTTACCATTTTAAGTATGGAATTTGATTAGTCGATTTTAATTAGACACTTTAATTAGCCAACTTCAATAAAGCAATTTTACTCCCTTAAATTTTTGGGGTCATTTTCACTTGTCTTTTATAATTAGAAAATCATAATGAAACAATTTTAGTTAAGGATTACATTATTGGTTTTAATTATTCTTTTTTAAGGACTAAATAATTTTAATTAATGATTATGTTTCCAAGTAGGTAATTTTAATTAGAATTTTCTTATAAGACAATTTAATTAAACAATTTTGAATAAGGAGTATATTTTTAATTTAACCCAAAAGATGATGTGGCTAGTTATTCCTATTTTGCGAGCGAATATATTCCAACAAATGTATTGTTGAGTCGTTTTTCGCTAGCAAACTTTCTCGCTGAATATTAGCAAGGGAATTCCACTTTAGCTAGCGATTATGCCATTACAAACCTTTAGAAGCCTTGTTTCAGAAATTTCGCTAGCTAAATTTCTCAGCTATTTTGTAATATAATTAAACATCAAAAGGCTATTTTGTAATAAAACTCTACTCTAAAAAGAAAACGAAAATAAAATACTTGGAGTGGTGGCCGCTTAAGAAAGAATGATCATTTTATTAGTTCGAAAATTGATCAATTATAACGCGTTGTAATACATACCATATGGTACTTGTTAAAAATCTTAATTACAACGCGTGACGTAATTTATGTCTTATAACTTTGTGTAGACTTAAGATTATAAAGAATGAAAGAACGAATAAATGTTAAATTAGTAAACTCAAAACAATTAGGTACGTGTAAATTTTTAATGACTAATGCTCTATAAAGTAAGACTTTGCAGTTGCACCTCCGATCCGAAGCAAACCGTATGTGATTTTCCTTCTAATTAACTTTATTGCTGAAAAAGGTACCAAACGAATAAAAAGAAATTCAACAAATTCAAGATTTAATTTTTATTTTTTACAACATGCCGTCTTCGTCATAACAAAATGAACAAATCAACCAAAATCTCATGAGTATATATATGATCAGTTGTACTTGAAAGGAAGCCCGATCTGCAAAATTAGAGAAGTAAAGAGTTAAAAAATCCATTAAAATGCTTTTATATTAGTAATTGTTTTTATTTTAATTTGAAGAAACACTAACCTGGAAAAAGGAATATAATTAAACATCAAACCATCTCCTTGTCCGTATACATTCCTTTTCAAACATATAATCCCCCTTACTCATTCAGAAAAAAGGACAATTAGTAAAAAAAAAAAAAAAGAACATCAGTATTCAACCAAAAAGTTAATCGAAGCAGTAACTAATTAAAGACATTAAAAATGCAACGCAAGCAGATATATAATAAATTTTCACCTTTCGTACTTACGGTTACGGCAAGAAAAAACAACTATTTAAAACCAAGAAAAACAACTTCGATTATTAATAATAAATAAAGGTCAAAATGTATCTAGCTTCCATCTTCAATATGTTTAATAATTTTATAATTAAGGTCAAAATGTTTGATTACGCTTAGTTTTAGGATTTCTTCCTCATCGCGAAACCATCAAACACGATTCTATATTATCTATACAAACATTAAGCAATGTATAAAATCCAAACTTAGTAAGTTTTTTTTATCAGCCCAAACTTATTAGTAAGTAACTTTACATCTCTCATATTACAAAATAAAAAAATTAAAATTAAAATTAAAGCAAGCCATTTTATTCATGACAAATATTTCATATCTTAAGGATTTCGTCCTCATCATGAAATCATCAAGAGCGATTATATCCTTTATAAAGATTTTTTTTTTTAATTTCTTATCGCAAAGTAAGTTTTGTAAAAGACGGTAGGTAATGTTTTGATTTCAAACTCTGTAAGTATCATACTACAGAAAGAAATAACTGAACTTAAAAGCAAAAGATATCACCTGAACCGTGGAAAAAATATCTCCGAATATGTGATGCCATCATAAAAGAATCCTGCAATACTGAAACAAACCCCAAAGTCAGATATTGTGCTTAACTTCTACAAATTAGAAATACTCAGAAATATATTACAAATGAAAAAAGAAAAATAATCGTGTTAGCCATTAAGAACTAATAGATTCTGTAATGAGTTTTGGATATTTATATTGATGATAAAAGAAACCCGTCTTGCACAAACAAACGTGGGGGCATATGGGTAGTTTATGGTAGTCATCTTAATCTTAATTTGAAATATAATTTGAAACAAACGGCTAAATGAGATCGTGCAATTCATCCGAGGATTTTTAGGAAAAAATTTATCCGAAAATTTTGACTTTTTTTTTTTTGAAAAAATTGTGAGTGGGGAATTTTGGTCTCCTGGTCTAACAACTACCAAGGACCGCTTTTCTTATATATTATTAATAGATAATAGATAATAGATTAATAAATTAATAGAAGATTATATTTTTTTTAATCTCTTTCTTATTTGTTTTTAGATAGACGTCAAATCAAAAATTATTCCTAAAATCATGGGCCTTCAAATTTAAATTGATACACTGAAAACGTGGAAGTTTAAAAAAAAATATCCGATAAAATTGATTTTGAAACAACCGTGTATTTCCTTTTTTTTCATTTATTTTAGTAAATAAGTGGTAGGGGTAAATTTGGAAAACATTTTATTGGACTCCCAACTACCCCAGGTGATTGCTTTGCTTATATTATTAATAGATATATATATATATATATATATATATATATATATATATATATAAAAGGTCAAGGGTTACATCTTTTGCTCTCTCCTAATCTATTCATATTCCAATAATTTTCTTGCGCCGCTTTTCCTTTTTCTCAACGTCTCCCGTGGCACTATTCGCTGCTTGTGCCTCTCTTTTTTTCATGTAAGTACTACTTTATAGTTATTATTTAATATTCATCATGTGAGCAATTAATTGGAGGCGTCTGATGGTGTTTGTATGAATTAGTTTCATATTTAGTTCTTAGGCAATTAGATCTGATCCCTTTTACCCCAAAACTTTTTATTATAATATTTTATTACATCGTTCATCGTAGGATTATAGCGCTCTATTGTATATGTTGGTGGAGACATTAGCTGGAATTAATGTGATGGAGCAGATGAAATAAGTTATAGGAAACTGAGATCCTATTATGGTTATAATTTTAGCTTAAGATCAATTAATTAATCATGTTATATATATATATATATATAGATCTAAATACTTATAAACTATCATGCATGTTTCCATTAAGTAAACAAAATTATAATATTTGTTTCAAGAACTTTAGCCCTGCACATGTTTTAGGTGATTTAACATATATTTAGATGCAAATCTTGTTCAATTGATTTAATCATGAACCTTAAAAGAAGAAAGCAATGCAGAAAGCAAATGCATCCATGAAAAAGATATTACTAGCACTGCGCCATTTGGACTTGGATTCAGAACACTTATAAATACTACAAAAAAGAATAGAATTGTTTGCCGCATGATCATAGTTAGTAATTACTACCTGTATAATTACGTAATTGGATTCTTAGTACATAAGTATATAAGCAGTTTTAAATTGGAAATGATATCATATCGGTAGTATAACAATAGCATTTAATTTGACTTCCATACACAGATGGGTTTGCAAAGTAGAATATAACTATCATTTTGGCCAGCGGCGTAGTTGGATAAGCTTTCTCGTACTTAATATCCTTGTTGGTAACTCAGGTGCGTGTTCCAAAACTATTATTTTCACTGAAAGGGAGTATGTGCATAACGTGGTTACTAATAGTAAATATATACGTATACATATAGGCATTGCTGTTTAACGTGATTGTTGATACATCATTAAAGTTTATCTGTAAATGATTGATTGCTACATAGCATGTTAATTGATTGGAATTGGTAACGTTATTGATTACTAGCACTAATGAATATGGTTCATGTGAAACAATTGTTTATTGCTTTAAACGTTTATTGTATTGACTGTTTACTAACTGACTGAATTATTTGAAACAACCGAACGACTAACTGATTGTTTTGAAACAACCGAACAACTGACTGATTATTTTGAACGACCGAACGATTGACTGATTGGAATGTTTTGAACGATTGAATGGATCCACGGCTTGGTAAGCATGTTGTACCGCTGGGCAGCGGCGGGCTCGCCAGATGGTCTTCGTGCCCCATGGCCTCTCTCCCTTAGACCTATGGGAGTTTCGTAGTGTCTAAGTGGGGTAAACGACGAGCATGCATGTGTGGTATGTGGAACGATTTCGAGGTAGCTCCTTGAATGGGGGTAATAAGGACTGACCGAACGGAGTTATAAGGACGGGTATTGTTTACTTAAGGTTGAAACTCTGTTCATTCTCGATTGATTGTCTGATTGCCCAACTGTGTGATTGCCTGAATGATTAATTGACCAATGTGCCTAATTGCTGTTTTTCAATTATTTTCAAAATAATAGTGCACGCCGTTTACTCTGCACACAAACGCACGAACACCACTGAGATTTTTATCTCACGCATGCATGTTTTCCCCTTCCTTTCAGCTTTAGGTCAACCAGGACGAGACTTGAAGAACGTGGAGAGTGGGTTCCATCGGGTAGTTAGTTAATATTTGTATTAAGTACTTCATTCTTCTATATTGTAACACTTGAATTGTTTAGTTTTTGGGACAATTAGTATTTTTGACTTGTTATGATATTGTACTGTTTAGCCCCGAAATTCCGGGGCGTTACATACATAGTATAAACATGTCAGTATATGTATGTGTAGTGAAATGTGGAATACAAAAGACTTGCATCTCACCATTTTGTATCTTACAATATCGTGAAACGCAAAATTTTGCATTCTACGGTCTGATTTTCTTTAGAAAACAAAGTTTTAGACTGCACACCGCCATGCAGATTTTCTGTCTAAACTCTAAACGTCTTTAGAGAGCGAATCTTATTGTTAAGGATGCGAATTTGCGTATTTTATTCTTATTGTGTGCTTCGTGGAAACAGGACACGAGTACGCTACCATAAACATACATATACTCTTCTTATATAAAAACAAGCCATATAATCCAACTGAGATGCGACTATATAAAATTTTAAATATCTTATGCATTGTTATAAACAAAAAACAGGCGAAATACGAAATAGACGTATGTATGAGAGAATTGATTTTTTTTTTTTTAAATAGTGTTAACGAAGTACAATAGAACCAAATTGGTGATGGGTTGTTCATGCTATTGACTTGTGATTCTTCACTTCCTTAGGAGCACTTAGCAATATCCCCAATCAAAAAACGTGCCCAGTCAAAAACATATTCCTGAAATTAATGCACACCATATCCATACTCTTCAGACAAAACTTCTTTAATTTAACTATCAAGATTGGAAACTTTTGTTCTTTCTTTCTTGGAAACGTGCCCAGTCAAAAAGCACACCATATTCCCGACCGGCGGTAGGGTTTGGAAACTTGACTTAAGCTACAAGATTTTATTCTTTCTTTGTCTCGTTGCCCAGGGTCGGCTTGCAACAAATGAAGTGAGGAAAGCGCGTGGAATCCCACAGAGGTGACCAGGGGCGGAGCCAGGATTCGAAACAAGGGGGGCGAGATTGCACTATATATTTTTTTCCCACCTTAGTTAAAAACTATATAATTATAATATCAAGTTCAAGAAAAACTGCATAATAGATCACTGAACAAGTTAATGAAACAATCAAATTTTCAAAGTTAATATCTAGAATATCATGGCATAAATAAAAGGGATAAAAGCATCAAACCCCCTGAACTATAGCTAATTTTATTGTATTTGACACTTTAAATATCATTTTTATAGTGTTTTAATTTTAACGATAGCTAATTTGAGTATATATTAAACAAAATTTAATATAACTTTGGAATTTACTTTTACAATGTATAATAATAGTATCGGTTAATTTTATCATGAACCAAGAATGCAATCTCAATAAATTGTACGCTATATTAACCACGAAAAAATGAAGTCGAGTGGTGCGCATGAATCCTTTGCCTCCATTTATTTCGGCAGAGAAGTAAATATTCACTTACCTCTATGAGCTTCATGCCGCCATCCATTTCTTCTTCGTCTCCTACGAGCTATAGTGGTACGCCTTAAGTCGAGATATTTAACGCATTTTACCGAAGCATCTATGGGTCTGCGGTCAACAATGTGGCCCCATAAATGCATAACGTAAAACATTTGAAGGAAAACTGAAAGAATTAGAAATTAAAAGTAATGTTTCAAATTTTACAATGGACCACCACATTCTTAAGTGTTAATCAATTTTATATTAAGCAAAACCCAACTGTTTAATACGCACGGGCACACAAGTTATTTATTACTTTTTAAAAAAAATATGGCTAAAATTTTGGGGCAAAACTAAAAGAATTTTAAAATAAAAGGACCGTACAACAATATACATTGAGGCCCATAATTAAGTAACATAAAATTTTGGTGCAAATTTGATAGAATTCAAAAACTAAAAGCACCACCCTATAGTTTATAGCGGGTGCGCAATGTAAAACTTTTGATACAAGATCATAAGAATTAAAAACTAAAAAGATTGTTCTACAATTTACCACAGACCCCCACGCTATTAAATCTGAATTAATTTTATATTATACGGGTCCCAATCAATTAATACCCGCGGACGCACAAGTTATTTATTATCGCAAAATAAAGCATAATGTAGTAATTAATTGAACTTAGAATGGCAAAATTGGAACAACGAAGCATGGACGATAAAAAAATTCCATTATTACTATATAGTATAAGATAAGATATGATATGCGGGTCTCAATCACTGAATACGCATAGGCCCACAACTTATTTATTATTGCAAAACAAACATTTAGTAATTAGTCGAACTTTAGAACAACGAAAGATGGACGACCAAATTTGTTTCCATTCTTATTATATAGTAGATAGATAGATAATCGCGGGTGCATTTTATTTTATTCGAAGATTTAATTGTTATTTTTAAAAGTGTTAGTCTAATTTGAATGATAACCAATTTGAGTATCGATTTTATAATGTATAAGTATGGTACCGATTAATTTTACCATGAACCAAGCTTGCAACCCCAATAAATCGCGGTAGGCTATATTAATCATGAAAGTATCACGTCGAGTCATGTCCATGAATCCCCTGCCTCCATTCGTTTCAGTCGAGAAGTAAATCATCACTTTGGTCTGTGAGCTTCATGTCGTACCGTACAACCTTCATCATGTCTACTTTGATCTCGCAGGAACTCTAGCCGTAACTCAGTATGCCCTAAATCGAGATCTTCAATGTGTCTTATCAAGGCATATATGTGTCGGTGTTTAACAAGCGGGCCCCATAAGTGCGTAACGTAAAACTTACGAGGTAAAACTGAAAGAATTAAATATTAAAAGGACTATCCCAAAATTTACAACGGACACCCTAATTAGTTTCATATTAAGCGGATCCTAATTGTCTAATACACGCGGACACATAAGTTATTTACTGTTGCAAAACCATAAAGACTATAGTTGCTAAACTTTTAAGGCAAAACTGAAAGAATTTAAAAATAAGAGGATCGTTTAACAATTTACAGTAGGCCTATAAATAAATAACAAAAACCTTTGGGACAAAATTGAAAGAATTTAAAAATAAGAGGACTGTTTAACAATTAACAGTAGGGCCCATAAGTAAATAACATAAAACTTTTGGGGTAAATTTGAAAGAAATAAAATTTAAAAGGACCATTCGACAATTCACAGCTGGCCCGTAAGTGCGAAACATGAAACTTTAGAGGCCAGATTAAAAGAACTAAAAAATAAAAGGACCATTTTGCAATTTATGGAGGACCACAACGCTATTAGTTGGTAAGAAATTTATATTTTGCGGGTCCCAATCGATTAATATGCGGACCTCAAAGTACTTATTACTGTAAAACAAAACATAATATAGTAATTAGTTGAACCGCAAAACCAAAAAGACTATAGTTGCTAAACTTTTAAGGCAAAACTGAAAGAATTTAAAAAAAAAAAAAAAAAAGAGGATCGTTTAACAATTTACAGTAGGCCCATAAATAAATAACAAAAACCTTTGGGACAAAATTAAAAGAATTCAAAAATAAGAGGACTGTTTAACAATTAACAGTAGGGCCCATAAATAAATAACATAAAACTTTTGGGGTAAATTTGAAAGAAATAAAATTTAAAAGGACCATTCGACAATTCACAGCTGGCCCGTAAGTGCGAAACGTGAAACTTTAGAGGCCAGATTAAAAGAACTAAAAAATAAAAGGACCATTTTGCAATTTACGGAGGACCACAACGCTATTAGTTGGTAAGAAATTTATATTTTGCGGGTCCCAATCGATTAATATGCGGGGCCTCAAAATACTTATTACTGTAAAACAAAACATAATATAGTAATTAGTTGAACATATAGGGACAAAACTGGAAAGCAAAAGTGGACAGGGAATCTTTTTTTCAATTCTTATATTATAGTTTAGTAGATAGATTATAAACTTAGTGAAATCTTACATATATTACCTGTATATTTTAAAGATAAATCTTTCTCCTAAAAATTTCTATATTTTGAATATTTTGGTAGATTTAGGAAGATCACAAAAAAATAAAAAATAAAATGAGTTCACTTATTTATTGTAAGAGGGCATAATAGGACAAGATAGAAATTTGCTCTATTTTTAAGAATTTTGTTGTGTCTTATATCATTTGCCTTTACATTATCGTCATCTTGTGTTTAGATTCAATAAGGATACAAGTTTTCGTTCGAGCTTTTTGATAAATCTTAGAAATGTTTGAAAGAAGAGCAAAAATAATTGAAGTAGTATTTTATTTTGTTCGCCAAAGTATTGAACCATCTTCTGCTATTTTTTGACGAGAATCACTAGCTTTAATTTCAATATAATATACAGGGAAAACATCAAACTCCCAACATTTCGGGCTATTTGCAGTCAATCTCCTTAACTTTATTCTAGACCGATCAACTCTCGCCCCTCCTAATCGTATGGTGAAGTAAGCAACTTACACCAAGTCAAAATTTTGTACTTTTGACCAAGGGTATTTTCGTCCAAAACTTGGCACACCTTTTGATATTTAAATGTGTCCGTTAACCTATTGAGTTATGTGCAGATTGCCCCTCAGCTAATGTTATAAAAAGGGAGAATTACTTTTTTTGCCCTTTGATTTGGACTAAGTTTGCCTTTTGCCCGTTAACTTTTTCAGTTTCAATTTTGCCCTCTAAGTTCAAAAAAAGTTGCAAAAAAATGCCCATTGGGCTATTTATGAGGCCCGGTTACTGTTTAGGTAACGTGGCAGCTGACTAAGACGCCACTGTACTGCCACGTGGCATCACATAATTTTTTTATTTTCTGACTTAATGGTGAAATATCCAAAATACCCCCGCACCCAAAAAAAAAAAGATCTCCATTTATTCCACAGACAGAAGCAATAACGGTCAAATTTTGCATCTCATCGTCTTCGTCATTTTCCACCACCACCACCGGCGAACCGCCAGTCCACCACCGGTCTGAAAAAATCTATAACAATCAAATTTAAACCAGCCGTCACTGCCATCACCTCCGACGAACCACCACCGCCATTCACCACATCACAACATGAACGAAAGAACATTAACGGGACAATAAAACTCCAATTCGATTAAACTCTACAAGTGAAAATTGAAGCAATTACACTAACATAGAGACTGAAACCCAAAAAAATAAAACGTTCTCTGCATATATACACAGACATATACATACAATATACCAAAAAAAAATGTTCTCTACATATATACACACAATATAACAATATAACAAACAAAAAAGCTCCAATTTTTGCTTCGATTGACAGAAGAGAAATCCTCATGTCTACAATTCGTATACAATAACGCGTAAAAATGCGATCTTTGTAACTAATTTCAAAAACCCAGTTGAAATGGGATTATTCAACGGATTCAACACATTCCTCGATTGCACGCCGGTTCATCGATCTCCTCACCACGCCGCTCACCGAAGTTGTTGTTGTTGTCCAATACAACGTCGTTGAGCTCGTCGATGCGGTCGTCGTTGGAGCTCGATTTAGTGACCGGATCCAAGTCCAGATCGTCGAGGAGAGGGTCGTAGTACTCGTGAGAGAGGGTGAGGGTATTGTGGAGCGTAGTTGAAGAAGGAGAAGCGAATGTGTAAAAGTCCGACGGAGAGGAGGAGGAGCGCCGCCGCGATGAGGTGGTTGTGTAAAATTCTGACGTGGATTTACGTGTGCGTATTTGTGTGTGTATTTTGTATTTGTATTTACGTGTGCATAAATCAAGCTCATTGTTTTTTTTTTGGGTGTGGGGGTATTTTGGACATTTCACCGTTAAGTCAGAAAATAAAAAACTTTATGCGGCGCCACGTGGCAGTACAGTGGCGTCCTAGTCAGCTGCCACGTCACCTAAACAGTAACCGGCCCTCAGAAATAGCCCAACGGACATTTTTTGCAACTCTTTTTGAACTTAGAGGGCAAAATTGAAACCGAAAAAGTTAACGGGCAAAAGGCAAACTTAGCCCAAATTATAGGGCAAAAAAAGTAATTTCCCCTTATAAAAATTTCAACTTTTTTTGTAAATCTTTAGACAAAATAAAGGATTTATTAAATTTTTACCCACCATTTTAGTTTTTTTTTAAGAGTTAATACCAAGGAATTTAGACTTCTTTTTTGACATGTTTTAAACTTTAAGCATTTATTTTGGAATAAAATTATTTTGGAGAACTGTTTTACAGTTAACTATTCTAAAGAAAAAAAATTGTCAAATAATTTTAAAAAAAATCTAAAGATTTAAAAAAAAAAATTGTCGAAATAGAAGCCTAAATCCATAGGTCTTAAAAAATAATAACTAAAATGGTGGGTAAAAATTTAATAAATCCTTAATTTTGTCAAAAGATTTAAACAAAAATGTTGAAATATTTAGAACATTATGTGGGGTGCAATTTGCACCAAACTCATTAGGTTAGGGGGCACATTTAACATATCAAAATGTGAGTCAGAAATTAGACAAAAAATACCCTTGAAAAAAGTGCAAAATTTTGACTTGGCGTAAGTTGCTTATTTCGCCATACGATGGGGAGTTGACCGCTCTGTAATAAAGTTAAGAGGGTTGACTCCAAATGGCCCCAAACATTAAGGGTTTAATGCTTTTTCCCCCAATATACATATGTGTGTGTATATATATATATATACATATATATATATACAAGATCTAGTGGTCATTTGCGACTGCTTCGGAAGTCGCAAATGACACTCTGATGGTCGTGGAACACGTTTTCCGCAGCCACCAAGCGGTTGGGAGCCTCGCAACTGTAAACTCGTGACTTCCTGGCGATTGCAGATTGCAACCACCGCACAGTTTAAAAAGACCCAGAGGTCATTTGCAACCGCTTGGCGGTCGCTAATCACCTTAGGATCTTTCGGAACCGCTAAGCGGTGGCAAATATAGTCTCGACCGCTAGGCTATTGCGAGGTAGGCCGCAACCGCCGGGCAGTTGCGAATGTTATTCGTGACCGCCCAGTGGTCGCGAATAATATTCATATTATTCACAAGAGCCGGGCGATCGCGAATAACCTTCATCAGATTTAAAAAAAAATTTTGATAATTTACTAGAAATATAATATATTTTTTTTGATAGAAATTAAATAGAAACGTAAAAGAATGCAAGTATGACAAAAATAGCTTAAACAAAAAGTAAGAGATGGAAAATGAAATTAAAGGAAACGAAAAGAAAAAAATGAGAAGAGAAAGTGTTGTGTGGTGTATTAATTTTTTGGATTTGGAAAAAGAAAAAAGAAGAGAAAGTGTTTGGTTCTATTTTTTGGAGTTGTGGAAGTGTTGTTGATTTGGAAAAAGAAAAGAAGAGAAAGTGTTGGATTTTTTTATTTTTTTTTAGTTGTGAAAGTGTTGTAGATTTGGAAAAATAAAAACGAGAAAGAGTTGATTTTTTTTTAGAGTATAATTTTAGTTTATTGAAAATTAAAGGGATGAATGATGGGTATATATAGAATTTTAGGAGAAAATTTTGAATTTTTGAAAAAATCAAATTTTCCGCTGGATCCCGCCAATTTCTGGTCGCGAAGTAGGGACGCCACCGCCCAGTGGTTGTGGGCGGTCGCGACACTCGCTTCGCAACGTCCTTAGTCACGAAAGAGGGTCGTTTGTGACCGCTGAGCGGTTGCGAATAATATTCGTCGCTTTAATTTATGCACTTCAAATTTTAAGGCACGTTGTTTGTTAAATTGATAAAGAAGTTAAAATGAGGTAAATTATAAGGTTTTATTGCACAATCGCATATAAAAATTAAAACAACTAGGTATATATGATGATTAATTGTAGAACATAAAATCGGTTCATCGTCTATAACTCGGCCAATCACATTTAATTTACTATTTTGATAAGTTAATTACTAATAGAGTAATTATTTATTACTTCAATTCACATGTAATAATGAGATTTGTTCCATAAAATCACAAATTTAAACATGAATATTATTCGCAACCGGCCGGCGGTTGCTGATAACCAGCTTTTGCGACCGCTGGGCGGTTGCGAATAGCTTTTGCTATTGCTGGGCTGTTGCGAATAGCTTTTGCGATCGCTTGGCGGTTGCAAAGTATTGTCGCGATCGTCCCGCGGTTGCGAAAGAGGGTTAATAGCAACCAAAGAAAGTGAAAGGTGCCTTCTTCATAACCGTTGTGTCCACGCCTCCTCTCATGTTGATATGTGTCCTCCTCAAAACCTCCATATGCTCTTCTGACACCCAATGCTTAATCGTCGTCCCCTTCAACGCATCGTTAATCCAGGTCTTCGGATAACCAGTATACTTTGGATCATCCTTCATCTCCGTGTATTGTTTATTTGTGTTGTGAATCAAATACTTATAACAGTTCTTCGCCTTCTTTTCCTATGCTCTATGTACATCGTATTTATCTAACTCTCGAACCCCATATATAGTCTACAAAATAATAAAGTTTTTAAGATTATTCATATTATGTCTTTTGATTTATTAATACACTAAATTAAATAATATATTATATTTATGTAATAATTCCTCATTGTAAATTTGACCCACATATCATGTCGCACCGTCTCGGGCATTGCCAAGTAGGAAGGCCAAAATGTCCGCATAAATTGTCTAATCAAAGCCGTGATCGTCGTCGCAACCTCACCACTAAGAGGAACGTAAACAGGCCCCGACCCGATAACCTAATCATCTGCCTCTCAGACTAGTCACTAGGTGCCACCGCACCTCTAGAGGGGCCCCTACCTGAGCGTTGTTGCGTGCCTGTGAATACTCCCAGTACTGGAGTCTCGGTCGGCCTCCCGCTCAGGCCAACTCTAGTGGAACCTGTAGACGGTGGTCTATGTGCTCTAGTGGACTATGTTGATGATGGTGCTCTAGCCCTAGATCGAGACGATGTACATGCCGCATGGCGTGGCTCTGCTGCAGCGGACAGATTAGCGTCATCGTAAGAAACGCGGTACTGTAATGTAGGAGTCAATGATGTAGATCTCTCTCGCGACCTACGAACCCGGGCCTGGACAACTAGCTCGGCTGGAACACTAGGGCAAGAAGCGCCGACTGACTCGAGAGCGTCGGGCGCAAATCACCGCGACTCACATGGAGGATACGTACCACGGTTCTAAGAGTGCCTCGAGCACCACCACTAGGGAGTCACTGTTAGTAGAACGTGACCGCCCACTGCCAGTCAAACGTGGCAGATCATCTGACATGACGGATAAATACTACGAAACTAAGGAAAAATATCTAAGTTAGATGATTGAGAGAGATTCCCTAAATTCAATCGTTACTAAGTTATAAAGATTCCATAAAATTCAATCATTACTAAGTTATAATGATTCCCTAAAGGCATTATTTCTAAGTTATAGAATTCCCTAAAGGCATCTTTTTTCTAATTTTAAGAGATTCCCTAAGATCAATTGTTTTAAGTTATGTAAACATTAAACATAAAATATATAGGAACTAAACTAACAATTCTAAACAAAATAAACTAAAAATTTAACATTTAAAATAACACATGCCAACTTAAACTAACAACTTAACATTTAAAATAACACATTTCAACTTTAAACTAATAATTTAACATTAAATAAGCAAAACTAATAATAATACATTAAATAAACTAAACTAACAATCTAACTTGCGTTTAAACTAACAATTTCACATTAAATAAGCTAAACTAACTATTTAACATATAAAATATTATTAAAACATTAAATATAAGATATAAATCGAGAAAATGTGAAAAAAATTACAAATATCTAAAGTCGCGACTGTCAGGCAGTCACGAGGGAGCGGAGCGGTCGCACAGGTGAGGGGGGGGGGGAGGGGGGAGGGTGTGATCTATGAGAATGATGTGAATGAAATGAGAGGAGAGGGGGGTATTTATAGAAAATACCCCCCTCATCCGCGGCGCCCCAAATTGGGGCAACACGCGGTTAGCGATCGCGGATACCTCTCTTAGGCGGGAATTTTCCTGCCAGAGGTATACCCGCGTTCGCCATGCAGTTGCGAGGGGGCGGTGGCGGATGCCCTCTCGTACTTGTAGTGATGTATGTATACATACTTTATAGTAATTATTACGAGTTTGTTCCCAATCTCTTTTCCTTTTGATTGTATTGACGATTCTATCATTTTTATGGATGAAAATATTGTTTTAGACATGTGTTTAAAATTGAAAATAGCATTAAATTAGCATTTTTTTTTTATCTTTGAAGATAAATTTCATGAAGTACTTTCAAAGTATTACGAAACTGATCATTATACTCGTGGGCATAAATATATATATGTATATATATACACACACATTTTTTTTTCTTGAAATAATAACATAAGAATTACGTTAACTAACTCTTATTCGAAGATAATTGCTAATAAGTATAGGTAGTAAGACAATATATAGTGGTTTTTGGAATTAGATGTCTTTAAGTACTTTCAAGATATAATACTAAAAAAGAGGAACTACATTGACGCTTTAATGCTAAAACATACTGTGGCTAGTAAAATACACTGCAATCCGTCTCCACGAAAGAAAGCATATTATTGACAAGGTCATAAACAAAGTAAAAGTGCTGCATCATATGGTTTCCTAGTAGACTACCCTCAAGCCTTATAGTACTATCAGACGGTAGGATCCATAGGCAGAAAGTTTTATCGGTCACTTGTCGGAAGATGTTTTCCCGGCCAAGGTTCATAGTTGCATTACCCTCAAATTTAAATGAGACATTTGGATAGGCGTCTGTCAGGGACTCAATGTTTCCATCGTAGCATAGTAAATTATAGCCTAACGCCCAATGGCTATGATTTTGGACGAGAGTAAATTGTAATGACTGACTGATTTCGTTTTCCAACATTTGCACCACTTGTGGTGGAAGGAAGGTGTAAGTGGAGCCTGTGTCCAGGATCATTCCACCTGTTTTACTATTATTGTTCCTAACGAAAATCTGTGAGTCGATTTCCAATAATGTATTATCAAACTGAATGCCTTGCAGAGTTATAAAATATTTGCCATCAATAATCATTGGTGTTTCGATAGCTCCCATAAGGTACTCAACGTCTTCGTCAACAAGTAGTACATTATAGCCATAAGACCTATCACCGATGCTCCCAAAGCAATGAGAAAATACTGAAAACGACCTTTGCTTTACCAGTGAACCGGGACTCGCACTAAACCCCAACACTCCATTGACAAACATACTTGAACTTCTCGCACAACCAAATAAAATGTCGTGGAAAACTTCATCATTGTCCCCGAACCGAAAATCTTCTATTGCAATGTTTCCCGCAGTATTGGCACCAATATATCGTATTTCAAAATGGCATATCTTATTGACATCACAACTGCTCGAAACAGCACCCAATGCACCGCAATTTCGAGAGTCGTTGCAGTTTACTACCTTATAGGTAGATGAGCCTGCGGGATGATATAAAGGTAAAGGTATATTAACTGAACCAGATGGTTCACAGTTAACCCAAAGCAGGGAGCTCCCGGTGTCAAAGCACACGAACTGTGGTGTGACTTCCGATCCAACTTTTAATTCAGCGAAAAAACCACGTCGTATACGGTTGATCTCAAGTGAAGACTGGGTTTTTATGGGATGAATAGATGAGTTCTCTTGTGATGAGGAAGTGGAACCCATCAAAATATCATTTTCCAAATAATTCTCCTTTGTTGGTTTTACTCTGTAAGGAGAATAATAAATGGAATCGTAATGAATGAGTCTCATTTTGGTGAGACGAGGTTTAGGACTTTCAGTGTGGAGTAAGAAGAGGCCAAGGAGGATGAAAAAGAAAAGAGCGCTTTGTATAGACTGCATATTGAATTGTGTACGTAAAGAATGCAAAGAGTTATTAGCTTCTAGTGGGTTTTTTAAAGAGAAGATATAATATATGTGAACGTGAATATATTTTCTAGCTTTTTATATAGAGAAAATCTTCTGTCAGCATCTAAGTCACCTAATCCTCTATGTTTAGAAAGTTGCAGGCGCATCGGCCTCACACTAGCGACTTCAGTGCCCGTGCTTCGCACTAAGACGCTTTACAAATTCTTAATTCTCGCACTAAGATTTCTTAGTTCTTATGTATAAATCTAATGAATAATCATAGAAAATTGGTAAAATACAAACAAAAGAATGACATTGAAGAAGAGTTGGAGCAAGTGTAGAACAAAACTAAGTCAAAAATTAAATAATTACAAAAAATTGGAAGTGATTTAAGGCTGATACCTTTGTCTTCCCATCATAATAATTTAGAAAATATTATATAAAATGAATAACCATTAGAAGTTATGTACTTTTCTTTTAGGGATAATTACATTAAACCCCCCATCGTATGGTCCATTTCTGAGTCAACCCCCTTAACTTTGTTTTGACTCAGTCAACCCCCCATCGTTTGCCAAAATCATCACTTTCCCCTAGTCAACTTTTTGCACTTTTTTCAGGGGTATTTTCGTCAAATGTTAAATTTTTTAATATTTGTTTTAAAAAAATGTAAAATTTATTAATTGACAAATATTAATTTTCGCCAAAAAAAAAATCGACCAATTTTTTTTTTCGACAACATTTTTTTTTTCGGCAAATAATTTTTTTTTCGAAAAATGAATTATGTCCAAAAATAATTTGTTGAAAAAAAACATTTGTCGAAAAAATAAATTTGGCGAAAACAAATATTTGTCGCTTAATAAATTTTTGACATTTCTTTTTTAAAAATATTAAGATTTTTGACATTTGATGAAAATACCCCTGAAGAAAGATGCAAAAAGTTGACTTGGGGCAAAGTGATGATTTTGGCATACGATGGGGGTTGACTGAGTCAAAACAAAGTTAAGGGGGTTGACTCAGAAATGGACCATACGATGGGGGGTTTAATGTAATTATCCCTTTCTTTTATTATAATCCATTTCTTTGTGTGAGAATTTTATACATAATTCTATTTTATGTGTTTATAATATACTAGTTTAGGTAATAACTGTTTGTTTTTATATGTAAGTTATTTTTTTTAGAAGCGCATTATAGTGGCGCACTAAGACTGTAATTTTTAAAATTGCCGCACTCGCGCACCGGCACTCGCACTCGCACTCGCACCCGTATCTGCCTCAGGTGACTTAGGTCAGCATCTCGTGTGGCCCCAAGAAGGATTTATGTTTTCAGTTTTCTCCTCAAAAGAATTAAAATTGGATAACCAAAACTCCCTCCCCCAAAAGGGACCCTGAATTGGAGTTGAGGGTCTGGACCCGGACCCTGACAATTGGGTCCGGGTCTGGGTCCAGACCCTGTACTAATTTAACCTCAGAGTCCGGGCCTGGACCCGGGCCCGGACCCTTTTCTGAACCGGGTCAAAGGGTAAAATAAAACGAGAATTTTTTTTTTCATTTTATATTTGTTCACTCCCTGTCTCTCTTCGTTGAAAAGTGAAAACTAAGAAGTTTATTTTGTCATTTTGTCTAAATCCTGATCGCACAAATTTTATTGTGATAATAGAACTAAACTAAACTAAACTAATTTAAAACACCAATAAAATGAACAAAAAATTATCATTCCCAAAGGTAAATCTTTGACCCGTATCCAGACCCTGTAAATTTTGTTTCAGGGTTTGGGTCTTTATCCTACCCTTGACAGGTCTCACCCCTCCTCCATTTGGACCAAATTAAGCTATTGTGTGGTACATTGTACTTAGGTATTTGTCATAAATAATTTCCTAATTTGCCTCGAAAATTAATAGCACAGTTGTTCGTTCAAATTTCTTCTCAATTTTCTGTTCTTGGCCATATGCCATATCATAGTAATGGAGTTTATATGGTACGGTTTCGTTTGCAGTGTAGTTAATGACTTGTAAACAATTTGAACAAAATTTACTAGAAAGGCATGGTTATGCATGGTGTAGTCCGTGTAAGTTCTGTGACATACACTCGGCCATTAAAAAAGGCATGACATGTCCACATACATGATAATATCAAACTTTATTGACTTGACGTACACGTTGCTAATTACTCAGATTGGTGGTATATTTAATATTTTCTTATTATAGCAGAAAGGTTGAGTTAGAAAAAAAAATCCTCACCAGAATATTACGTTCACTTACGTTCACTTTCGTGTTTGCAAGTAGAAATCCATCGATCTCTCTTTAAGATATAAATATTCTAGTACTGTTTTTTAAAGAGAAGATATATGTGAACGTGAATATATTTTCTAGCTTTTTATATAGAGAAAATCTTTTGTCAGCATCTTCTGTCACTACAAGAATGTTGATATATAGCTTGGTCAAAATCAGTAGCAAAACTCAAAATTCACTAGCTGATTACAAAATCAGCTACCAAAAATTAAGTTGCCACGTTTCCCAGCAATAGGTGTCGAAGCTAATAATCAGCGAGCGATTAAGTTGCTACAATCCATGTAAGCCAATTAGCTAGCGAAGTTTGCGTAGCAGACCTCCTGACACGTCGGCTAGCGAAACTTTAGAATAGCTACGGGAAAATTGCTAGCTAATGTACACGTGTAAACTGAATTATTTCTCAGAAGGTATGCCACGCGGAAGTTTGCGAGCGAAATTACGCTTGCTAGTTATCCTACGTGTAAATTTGCTAGCGAATTTTCGCTGGAGATATTTAGTCAACGTATTGTTGTAAATTGATATCCGTATAGTATTTATACAAATCCAGCTAGCAAAATTTTGCTTGCTAACTATGTAGACATACCAAATTTTTGAAAAATTATACAAACATAACGCGGCAAAATAAAAAAAAAATCCACGTATCAGCTAGCGAAGTTTCGCTAGCTGATTTTCCAGAATAATTTTAAAAAAAATAATTGCCGCAAATAATGCGCCAATTTATTAATTAAGAGGTAACAAAAAGTTTATTAATTAATCATACGTATATTACATATAAACTATATATATACTATATTAGAAAATTAACAATATCCACAATTAGAAAAGATTATATAGAAACTATATTCACTATTACATTATATAAACTATATTAGAAAGGTTACAATTATGCATTAAACATAAAATTAATTACAAATACAATTATAAAGCCTAGCAAAAAGAATAAGTTTGTATTATGTACAAACTTACAAAAACTATAAAGTATAGCAAAAGATGAATTAAAGGAGAATCAAAAGATAAAAAAATGAATCAATGGTTAAAAATGAAATTCTAGCAAAATATGAATCAAAATAGAAAAAAGTATTGTAGTAAAAGAAGAATCAAAGTTGTAATCAATAAAGTGTAATAAAAGATGAATCAAAGTGGTAAAAAAAATTGTAGCAAAAGAAGAATCAGTGTTTAAATAAACAAGTGTAAAAAAAGATGAATCAAAGTCCAAAAAATAAAGAAATACTAATATATTATTACACACCAAAAATTATATAACAAAATGAAAGTGTTTAATGAGAATGTGGAGTAAGAATTTAGATGGGTAGAATGAAACGTTGGGTGTTTTTGATGAATAAGGTGGGAATGAATGCTTATATAGGAGCAGACCGAAACCAGCTACGAAATTAGCTAGCGATTTTTCGCTTCCCATGTCACGTGGATGGCTGACTTGTCAAAGAAGAAGCACAAATGTGGTGCGGATTGGTGACGTGGTCATTTGCTAGCGCATAAGGCTCACAAAGTAGTCCAGTCAGAATTTAGCTAGCAAAATTTCTGAAGCAACATCCAGCAAGCGCGTTTGCTAGCAAATTTTCGGTTGATAAACATTTTTTCTATGCAATTATTCTTTTCTTCCTCGTTTGATATTTGAGATCTACATTTTTCTTACTCTTTTCACAAAGGAACCTCCCTCATTTGCGCAATTCATCCAAAAAATCATACATTGGCATTGTTCTTCCCCAACAATCTCGATTAGAAGAGGTATGTTTTGCGTACATTTTATTTTTTCTTGCATTGTTTTGTTAATTTGTGAGTTGATAGGTTAATTGACGTACTTTATAGTAAAATTCGGTGGTGTTTTTTGTTATATTAGTAGATTAAAAATGTACAACAACGCAAATCGGAGTTGGATGTATGATAGAATTAGTGATGTCAGACTTGGACTTTGCACCGATGGTTACTGTCCGTGGGGAAATTCTTCTAACAGTTATTCGTGTTGGCCAGTTTTCGTTACCCCCTATAATTTTCCGCCAGGTATGTGCATGAGGCAAGAGTATATATTTCTAAGTTTATTGATTTCGGGTCCATCGAGTCCTGGAAAGAACATCGACGTGTTGTTACGACCGCTAATTGATGAACTAAAGACATTGTGGGAGCTGGGAGTACCTACATATGACAGTTATCGCAAAGATACTTTTCTTATGCGTGCTCATGTGATGTGGACCATTAGTGATTTTTTAGCTTATGGTATGCTTTCGCAGTGGAGTACCCATGGTAAGTTTGCTTGTCCATATTGCATGGAGAACACAAAGTCCTTTTGGCTACCAAATGGAAAGAAACACTCTTGGTTCGATTGTCATCGTCGATTTCTCCCCCTGATCATGAATGAAGATGGAATACTACAGATTTTACCAAAGACCATATTGAAACCGACTTTAAAGTGCACCCGACTTTAAAGTTAATTGACATTGATCCCACTAAGCGTCTCGCGACCAATGAATCAGAGCCATTTATTCTTGCGAGTCAAGCTCAACAAGCATGTTATTTTCCCTATGCATGCCAACGACTCCGAGCTAGAAGGGGATGGTGGTCTATTTGCACGACACAAGCGAGACATATTATAGACACAACGTCTTTAAATATTGACCCAGTTGAGATTGTTGAAGACGTTGAGATCTTCCAAGATAACACCCCTCCAAATATCAGAGTTTTCATCGATATGAGCTCATTTAATGTTCATAACTTGGCTGACAATGAAGTCTTAACGGTCGAAAATGACACAACTTTTGACGAAGAGCCAGAATTTCCTGAAGAGGATCATCACGTTACATCTTCCGAAAGTGAACCAGATGCCGAAGCACAGGAACAAGACAGTGATCCTGACTACGAATAATTTCTAGAATTATATTATAATTTGAAGAAGCAAAACAATGATTTCTCCACGTTTTTATTCGAATTATGTAATATTTATAATTATGCAAGATTTTTAGTTATGCATTTATATGAATTATGTAATATTTGTTCTCTAATTATGAAACATTTCTAGTTATTTATAATTTCTAGAACTTTAATAATTAACTTGTATAATTAAAATTGGTAAATTTAGGTTTTCTAATAAAATAATTAACGGGTTTTTATTAAATTTATTATGTTATTTGACTAAATTAAAATAAAATTTGCCTAATTCCACGTTGCTGCAGATTAGTCCGTCGCTATTTCCACGTCATCCAAATTTGCTAGCGATATTTCGCTAGCACAAATTCTACGTGGATTTCCACTGCCACCGCTAAAAGCCTAAAACAAAGCGGTTTTTTTTTTTGAAACGGCCAGGCGGCAATTGCATTAAGCAAAGAAACAAAACCAACGTTCATTACATCACTTGGAAGAACAAAGACAAAAACACAGACTGGTGACAAGCCAAGACACCACTCAAACAAAATCTAAAGAAAAATCCAAATTAGAAAACACATTCCGAGCAATCATGTGTGCGTCAACGTTCGCCTCTCGAAACACCCACCGGAAAATAAAATCTCTTTTGTTTGCGCAAAGCTCTCGAACATCTCTAACAATATTGAAATATTCCGCGCCTCCGTCCGTATTGTGAGATAGATCATTAATCACTCCCATACAATCCCCTTCAAAAATCACATCATTCCATTGCATATTCAGCGCCAAAAAAACCGCAAGGCGAGCCGCCAAGATTTCGACGATGTTCGCATCCAACAGTGTTGAAACTCGACGTCGCGCCCATGCAATCATTTTCCCGGAGCTATCTCTCGCCAACACCCCTAAGCCACTCGCATTTGAGTCCAGAAAACAGGCACCATCGAAATTTATTTTAATTGTTCCATCCCCCGGTCTTTGCCAAGAAAGAACTGATCGCGCTCGCTCCATCTCCATTACTGGTGCATGTGCAGCTATCCACGCTCTACCAAAGTTTCTTGCAAACTCCACAATCGCTGCTGGACTTGATACCTCTTCCCCGGCGACAATTCGATTTCGATTTCCCCACAAAGACCAACAAAGGACCGCAACTTGAAAGAGTTCCAGCTCTGAGTTTCTTCCCGTCGCGCGCTGCAGCCATGTGAGAATATCCTCACCATCCCGGATTCTCTCGTTCATTGGAAAATTCGCAAGAGCCCACACCTGTCGTGCCACATCACACGTAAAAAGGCAATGATATATATCTTCCTTACCACCGTTGCACACGGGACATAGATCATCTGCTATCACCCTCCTTCTCACTAAATTCCTCCTCGTCGGCAAGCTATCCAAGCACGCTCTCCATAAGAATATATTTATCTTTCGCGGACATTTCAGATTCCATATAATTTTCCATGGCCTAGACCCGAAGTGGTTGGACGTTGCTCGAGTCTCTCGTCGATGCAATCTGTTCTCCAATATAAGATGGTATGCACTTCTAACAGTAAACATCCCACTCTTCTCGTAGTGCCATACGATCCTATCCTCATTATTTGCCCTTCCCAACGGTATCGAAAGAATGAGTTTCGTACCCTCCTCCCAAAATAATTCCCTTACTAAATTAACGTTCCCTCCTCCCAAAAGACGGATTATTTCCCACCTTCGCATCAAAAAGAGAGCAGCTATGGAAGTATTTAGCCTTGTAAATTTGTCCCACCAAGCTATCCGGATTCTTGAAGATACGCCAAGCTTGTTTAGCTAGTAAAGCCAAATTAAACGCCTTCAAGCTGCGAAATCCCATACCGCCCTCCTTCTTTCCCATGCAGAGTTTATCCCACGCGACCCAATGTATCTTATTAGATGTTCCATTTCCCCACCAGAAGTTACAGATTAGCGATTCAAGTTCAGCTATTAATGTATCGGGAAGCCGAAAGCAACTCATAGCAAAGGAAGGAATAGCTTGAAAAATGGACTTTATGAGAATTTCCTTACCCGCGCTAGATAGATTCTGTCCCTTTAGTCCTTGCGCTCTCTTCCAAACCCGTTCCCTAATGTAGTCAAAGAGCTCTTTCTTCGACTTTCCCACCACCGACGGAAGGCCAAGATATTTCTCATGCTTATTTGCTACCTTCACCCCAAGAATATCTGTGACCTCGCGTATCGCATCATCCCCCATATTACGGCTGAAGACAACTACGGATTTGTCCACGTTAATTTTCTGCCCTGGCCCCTTCTCATATTTTTGAAGGATAGAAATAATCTCTCGGGCTGAATTTGGATTCGCGTCACAGCAAAGAAGAGTGTCATCAGCAAACAGAAGGTGTGAAACTGCAGGTGCATGACGACAAATAGAGATTCCTTTGATCGAACCGCTAGTCTCAGCCTCCCTAATAAGTGCTGAAAACACCTCACAAACAATTAGAAACAAATAAGGGGATAAAGGATCCCCCTGACGAAGTCCTCTCTGAGGATAAAACACAGGTGTATCAAAGCCTTTTAATCAAACAAAGCCAAAAACCAGTTAATTATTTTGTCTGCCACCAAAATCTTTTGTCTGCCACGGCTAAAACCTAAAGCAAGCCTTTTAATCAAAATATCAAATTCACTCATTCTTCCCCAATGTAATTGTCTACAGGTCACGGCTTCCCACTAGATCGCCAAATTTCATAACCCAAATTTCAGAAATCAGATTAGTTCCCGCACTTCCTCCCCAAAATTTTCGAAATTTGCTAGCTCGCCCTCCCTTTAATTAGCTCAGTTTACATTTTCCCTTTTTATCCCCAAAAAATACACCAACTTAGTTCCGAAGCTCGAACCGTGCAATTCTGCTCGAATCGCTACTATTCAGTGGATTACTACAAGGGTATGTTTTGTATTTCCCTAATTGTGTCAATTTACATGTTTTTTTCGAATTAGGGTTTATGTAAGTTGCATGTTAGGACGATTTCACACTCATTAGCATACAATTCTGTTTTTCGAATTAGGGTTTGTGTAAGTTGCATGTAAGTTGACCTATTTTCTTAGTTGTTTAAACTTGCATGACCTATTTCCCTAATTTTGGTGTAATTTTGCCCTAATTTGCAAGATGTTTGTTGCTTTGAGAACCCCTTCTATTAATTCCCTTCTAATACATATTATTTCTTTGTTTGGTCTTAGTTGAAGTACTTGGAGTTGTGCGTCGAAGATCTCGGGCCTGGCCCGGAAAAATGGGAACCGATCAATATGAGGCAGTGGCTACTAGCTTCGGGAGGAGGGAAGAAGGGATTTGTTCCCGGCTTCTCTACATGTGGGGATCCCGAGCTTGTGGGATTTAAACAAATCAGAAAGTATATCCCAAGTTCATTAAATTGGGGGGATCAAAGGAGGCCGTTCAAAAAGTCGCAGCATATATTGTTCAGCTCCAGTTGCAGAATGCCGCACAGCAGGCGCAAATCGCTGCACAGAACAAGCATATTAAAGACATTGAGGAGCGATAGAAAGCTGATATGAGGGCGATCTATACGAAGTTGGATTTGCCGCTGCCTGAGCATTATCGGGAGGCAGAGGATGCTGGTGGTTCAGGAGGTCTACATGGTTCAGGGACTGGTGGTTCAGACTTCAAAGGGGGCAGTGGTGGTTCAGGGGACAGAGGGTGCAGTGGTGGTTCAGGGGGCATTGGTGGGTCACAAGATGGTTCACATGCATATGATACCAACTGGTTTGCGGACTGAAAATACCGCGCACCTTCAGTGAGCTAGCTGAACTTCCTTTACATATGTTATGCTCCTTTTTTTGGTATACGTACTGCAAATATGTAGTCTTTAGCTAGGCGTTGTTCTAGTTGAACTGAATATTAAGGCTATGCTCATTTTTTTGTCTAACATATTGCAATTATGTACTCTATAACTAGGTGGTGATCTAGTTGGTTTGAATATTTAGTATGGGTGTTAGTTAGTGTGGTGAGATGGTCAACGACATTTGTGTTGTTGAAATTGTGTTATTTTGGATGTTTGTTGTTATATTGTTGTGGATTTTGTTGTTAATTTTGTGGAATCTATTTCCAATTGGTTTGGTGCGTAATGCGGTTGAATGTTGATTGTCGATTGTCATGGCTCATTCTAGATGAATTACTAGCATGTTTTTTCACCTTTTTTGGTTAAGCAGTTCTGTTTTTTTTTTTAAGTAGCAGCATGCAGTTCTGTGTTCTTTTTAACAGAACAGATAGCAGCAGTTTAATGCTTTCTGTTACTGTTATTCATATGAACATTGAAAAAAAATATATAACAAATTAGCTAGCGAAAAAACGCTAGCTAAAATGCTGAGGTGGAGTTAGCTACTGAAATCAACACACGTGGAGTTAAACTTTTCCTTTTTGTTTTCTATTATTCTAATGGAATTTATATATTTATTTAATGTCAATTTTTATGGTAATTTTAATTACTCAAAATATAATTACTCCATTTCTAATTAAAGTTTTATATATGGCTAATTTAATTACAGTAATTATCATACAAAATTTTATTACTCAATTTTAAATAGCAGAAATTAATAATGCCATTTTAAGTTCTTGATTTAATTGGCCCATTTTTATTTGTCTTTTTTAATTAGAAAATCTTATTTAGAGAATTGTAGTTGGGTAGTATGTATTTTTATTTTTTACCTCTTTTCTTTGTTCTTTTCTTTAAATAACAATGTAAGGCCAGCTAGCAATTATTTGGAAGCAAATGTGTGCTGATGTGGCATATTTGTCTTAGCTAGCGAATTTTTCATTGCAAAACACTTTCCAACAAGCTTTTCGCTTACAAATGTTCAAGCTGGATTTTTGCTACGGATTCCTTGCCTTGTAAGCGATTTTTCCTTTACAACTCATGTCTTTGGATTTTTCGCTTGCTAAATGACCAAGCTAAATACTATCATTCTTGTAGTGTGTGGGCCCAAGAAGGATTAATGTTTTCTCTTCTCAAAAGAATTAAAATTGGATAACCAAAACTCCCTCCCCCCAAAGGGACCTGAATCGGAGTTGAGGGTCTGGACCCGGACCCTGACAATTGGGTCCGGGTCTGGGTCCAGACCCTGTACAAATTTAACCTCCGGGTCTGGGTCTGGACCCGGACCCTTTTCTAAACCGGGCCTAAGGGTAAAATAAAACGAGGATTTTTTTTTCATTTTAGATTCTTAAACCGATTTAACCGCGTCCCTGTCTCTCTTCGTTGAAAACTAAGAAGTGTATTTTGTCATTTTGTCTAAATCTTGGTCGCACAAATTTTATTGTGATAATAGAACTAAACTAATTCAAAACACCAATAAAATGAACAAAAAATTATTATTCCCAAAGGTAAATCTTTGACCCGTATCCAAACCCTGTAAATTTTGTTTCAGGGTTTGGGTCTTTACCCTACCCTTGACAGGCCCCACCCCTCCTCCATTTGGACCAAATTAAGCTATTGTGTGGTACATTGTACTTGAGTATTTGTCATAAATAATTTCCTAATTTGCCTCGAAAATTAATAGCACATTTGTCCGTTCAAATTTCTTCTCAATTTTCTGTTCTTGGCCATAGGCCATATCATAGTAATGGAGTTTATATGGTAAGGTTTAGTTTGCAGTTTAGTTAATGGCTTATAAACAATTTGAACAAAAATTACTACCAAAGCATGGTTATGCATGGTGTAGTCCGTGTAAGTTCTGTGACATGCATTAGGCCTTTGGAAAAGACATGACATGTCCACATACACGATAATATCCCACTTTATTGACTTGACGTACACGTTGCTAATTACTCAGATTGGTACATATTCTTGTTCTGTGTTCACCACCTCCCAAAGCTTTGGATCGAACAGTGCTTGGAATTTGGGCTTTCCAATAGACCTTGTAGACAAGGCTTTCTTAAGGGGAATATAATGTTATGGGTCTAAATCCTAGATAATTATTTAGTTTATTTAAAGTATGAATATATAAAATTAAATTAGTATTATTTATTTTTTAGTTGGTTATTAAGTTAGTGAAGTAGTGGTGTTAGTGGTCGTGCAATGTATTATTTGCTATTCATATGTAAGGTTCTTTAAACACTATCTTCAACAAGAAACAAAACAATATTTTAGCTAGTTTTCTCCCTTCTCTATTTTGTTTTTTTAAAGAGCTCGTCCTTGCAAGAAATAGAACAAGTTTGGGAATTTTTTGATCAGATCAGTTACGAACAATGATATGTAGTTTGTCAAGATTTTGAGGTGAAATCAGGTTGTTAACAGGTTTGAAATTATAACCTTATTAACTGAATTATTTAGGGGTTGGAACGCCCTGCCCGTGGCTCAATAAGCGAATGATATTATGAAGAGATAAAATAACAAGAATATTCCTTCCTTTATTCACTGAACTTCACTCCCAAGTTTCATGTGTATGACTGTGTGTAATAATATGAGCCTCCTTTCAATTGTGAGATCACCTCCCTTTATATAGAGTTTTTTAGGGACATGTGTCGTTATGCATGTGTGTTAGGGGTACAAGTGTCGCCATGAGCGTAAAGAGATAAGATAAGGTATATCTTTAATCTACTAGACGCTAACTAGGATGATCTTAGCTTCTTCCGAGGGCTCTTCGTTCCTCCGATAGGTATTATTCGTGGTTTCTGTCTTTCGAGGGGTCGTAGCTTTAGCAGTGACTTGATGGGCAAGTTTAGGAAGTTCTTCTAGTGATATTGCCGCTCCGATAGGGGTTTATTCTTGCGTAGTTATTTCTGGATATGTTCTCCGAGGAGTGTTTTTGCTTGGATCTGGACTCTGAGGGCTCCTTTGTCCTCGTGGAGCAGTGCTTCTTTGTCTAGGTCCTCGTAGTATGTTTTCTGATGTCTTTTGTATCTGATTATGGCTCCTGTCATCGGATCCGGCCTTTGGGAGTGGTGTTCCAAAGGCATTTTAGGTTGAGGAGTGTTCAGCAAGGAAGTATTCTCGTATGGTCTGGACTCAAAAGTCTGTTGTGGTCCTGCTTGGCGCATTGATGGTTATCAGATTCGAGCGGGTCCATCGGAGTTTACTCTTTTTCCGATGTTGCGTTGATATCTTATCTTTAATTCATCTTGACTTTCTAAGGGACGCTTAGGTGCCTCCTCGGGTGTTCCTTCATACCGCTTCGGGTCAGTGACCGAGGGGTGTGGTAACATCCGATGGACTTCCTCATCGGGAGTGGGTATGTCTCATCGGAAGTACTCGTGACAATAGTAGTGTCCATATATTAATTCCTATATTTAGGACTAATATTCTCTTTAATCTCGTATTTTATTTTCCACGGTTAACACTAGCCCCCCCCCTCCCCCCAAATTTCGATCGCCATCGTAGAGGCGAGGGAAATTGTATTTCGTGGCCTCTATGAGGCAAGGAGCTTTTTCTTATTTTTTCCTTCGTCATTTCCATTTTTTGATAATTTTCACGAGGGGAGGGGAATTTCTCTTGTTCTTTCCATGACTTCTGGGGGGTATTATGTATATATAAATATATGTTAAAATGTCGTAAGGAAATTACTTTTTTACCCCTGGGGAGCAACGGTCTGATTTCGTAACAGCTCTTTCTGGCCGTTGGATGCATTAAATGATCATTACTCATACGTTCGTTGATCTCCATTAACGGCTAGCGCGTGAAGGTACACGTCGCTCCCTGAGTGGGTGACGTGGGGCGTTGAAAATGGGGCACGTCTTAATGACTGTTGCCTATAAATACTCCCGTCCGTACTCTTCTTCTTCACTTTCTCTTCTTCAAATTCTCAAGCTTCCTAAATTCTCTCTAACAAGCTAAAATCCTTCTACTTTTTTCTCGCGATTCTTCTTCCTCAGATTTTCACGAATCCTCTCCTCTTTAAAGAAATACTTCACTTCTTCTCTTTTACTCAAATGGCTTTCTCCGCTAACAATGACCCAATCGTTGCTACCTCTGCCACCGGGGCTGCTGGTACTCCCACCGTTGATATTCCGGTGAGCGTTGGGGGTGCTCCGACTGGTGTGGCTACCTGTAAGCGGAAGGGCGATACCTCTGCCGCGGCCGAGGGGAGTCGTGCTGCCTCTGCTAAGAAAGCTAGGGTTTCTAGGCCCAAAAAAGCTCTCGCTCGTGATTTTGCTAAAATTGAGAAGATTCGGTCAATTGCCACTCATGAGCAGGTGTCTGAGTTGTTTACGTCCACGAGGTCTTTTTTGAAGAATATGACTTTTCAAATCCCAACAGAGGATCAGAGGGCGTGCCACCCACCCGAGGGCATGCTCACTGTTTACTTTGCTCAGGTGAGGTACGGGTGGCGCTCGTTCATGCCACCCTTCTTTTGCGAGGTGTTCAAGGCGTGCAACATCAGTCCGAGTCAGATGGTTTCGAACGGATTCGCTACCCTCTGCATCTACGTCTGTTGGTGCCAGGTTAACGGGTTGGAATGTGGGGTTGACCATTTTTTCTCTATATTTGCTGTGGTGAGCTCACTCGGGGGGTTCTCATTTTACCACGTTCGTCATCACGATAATGCCAAAAACTCCACGTAGAGGATACTGGATGGGACGATCAGCTCCCATAATGTATGGAAGAACAAATACTTCTTCGTACAGCCCGCTGAAGGCACGTGGGACATGCCTTTCGACTGGAGAGAAGGGGCGGCTCTGGTGCATATCATGGATCAATATATGGTCCTATTTCCGATGATTTCACAGCAACTGCTGATGGAGTCGAACGATTTCTTGATGTTGTTCGAGACGTCCGGGCTTCACCATGCGGTGTTTACCGATGACGCGGTCCAAAAGCCGCTATCCATATCCTCCGAGGCCTTAGTCGTTTTCAGTAAGTATCTTATTTCCGCTCTCATGTTCCGTATATATGTATATTTGGTGTAAGAGTAGATTATAACTGTACTTGCTGGCTTTTGCGTGGTGTAGAAGAGGTCTTGGAGAACTACTACTTGCAATCGGGCCCTTCGGAGGCCACTCCGAGCATGCGGAGGAGGTCTGTTGTGGCTCCCGCTTCTTCTGTCCACTCGTTAAGTGGCCATTCCGACCCTTCGGAGGAGGGCGACCATTATGAGGAGGAGGTTGATGCCCCCGAGGGCGCGGACATGGGCTCGGAGATGGAGGGAGCCCGCGAGGACCATGTACGTTTGTATATTGACGATACGGGGGTAATCCAGAATGTTGTCCCGCTACGTCAGGTGGATCCTTACTCCGCCTTGGTCTTGGTGCCGGCCCTCGGGTCCAACGCGGGAAGTTCCCCGAGGGCTTCAGAAGAAGGGTTCTCTCCGAAGGCTGGTGGGGAAGATTTGGCCCAGAAGATTCTCGAGGTGGTGATCTTATCCTCCAAGGATCCTTCTCCGGCTTCTCCTCACGGAGGCGATGTTTCTTCGCAAAGGACTTCGACAGCACTCGAGCCCTCGGACGAGGTAATTTTCGAGCACACCTCTATTGGTAAGTTGTGCTTGCTCTTCTTTCCCTTAAACTCCATCAATTTTGCTTATGTTTTCGTACTTAGGCAGTGGTGTTTATTTTCTGAGCAGGAATAATAAATAAAGGGAAGGCCCCGATGACGGCGGAGGAGGAGTTGAGGGATGTCCCATATGTTGTCGGAGACGCCTCTTTATCAGGTATTTGGTTGTTCTTCCTTCTTACTCGCGTCATTGTTCACTGTCTAGTAAACTCTGTACTTTTTCTAACTGGCGCAACTTTGGCAGATGAGGCTTTATGGGCTCAGTTCCTTCCAGCTCACACGGAGGTGGGGCAGGGTGGCTCCGAGGGCATTGTTAAGGTGCCTGAGGTTCAGTCCAGGGGGCAGTCGTCGCCAGACAGCACGTTCTCGCTCTTTTATTCGCTCGTCGGGGGAGCAGGTACTTCCGCAGTGGTGGGGGGCCGACAAGCCGCTTCTACGGAGGCCGATAGAGTTACTCCGGCTAGAGTTACTTCGCCTTGGGGGGTGACGCTGTCTTCGAGGGGGACTACTTTCTAGCCGCCCTTGCCTCCTACCCGTTTGGAGGATCTCCTTCCGGTGGGAGAGGTGGAGGCTGCTTTCCAGAAGGTCCTTCGCTTCTTAGCTTCCTCCAATGCCTCAGCTTCCGTTGCTTCCATTTCATGCAGACATGTCTCAATTGGATGGCTATCATGGTAAACTTATTGCCCCATTTTCTTATGCTCATTCTTTTCTGCTCGTAGCCTGGCTTAAGGTCTCATTTTTCTGCTCATTTTCGTATCGTAGGTTGGGAAAGTGCAGGAGGCTACTTCCGCCCTCGAAGAGGGCTATAAGAAGGATGATGTATGTTCTCTTCAAGCGTTGGTGGCCGCGTTGGATGGTTACAGGAGGCAGGATTTGGAGAAAATCGGGGAGCTTAGTACTTCGGTTGCTCAATACGATCTTCATCACGGGGTGGATCTGACGGAGATAGCCACCAGTGACAAGTTGATCGAGTGCTTGAAGTACGAGTTGGAGAAGCTGACCGACTCGGATAGAGAGGCTAAGGCCAGAATTGCGGCGCTTGAGAAGGAGGCAGGTACTTCCAAGCGGAATTTTGAGGCGAAGATTTCTGCTCTTGCCAAGGAGAGGCGGGCTTCCGAGAGCACTCTGGAGGCGAGGATCAAAGTGCTCGAAGAGGAGAATGCAGAAGCTCAGCGGATGAAGGGGCTTGTCCGAGAGCAACTGACGTTTTCTCACGGTCGTGAGGAAGTCTTCAAGGAGAAGCTGGCCATGGCGGTTTCGGCCGAGGAGTTGAACACTAAGTTGGGCTCGGCGATCCAACTTACCGAGAGGGAAGTTGCGGCGAGGTACTCGGACACCTTCGCACGACAGCGCCAGGAGCTCTCTATTGGCCATATGCTCTAGGGCTACATGGAATATGTGAAGCTGGCGCATTCGGTGGTGCGGCCGGATGTTCAAAATTAGTAGGCTAAGGAAGACATCCGCTGTTCAAGTGCGGGGTCTGTATGAGAGGTATAACAACTCGTCCTCTCCTCGTGCTTCGCCTTTGCCATCTCCGATGGGATCTACGAGTGGCCAGAGTCCTAGGCCGAGTGGCTCCGGAGGAGTTCTATCCCCAGTTGCCCAGCAGCGCCCGAGTGCTCCCTTGTCCAAAGGAACTTCCGCTACTCCGCCTCTGCCCCCTCTGAGTGCAGGGGTTTAGCATATAATTTTTCTTTTTTAGGCTTTAATGTATTTCAAGTTTCGAACACCTTCAGTCCTTAGGTTTTTAATTTCTGCTTTTATAAGCTTTCCGAGGGCTTCTTGGGTCACAAATGAACCAACAGTTGTTCTATTTTCTCAATTTTGTCTTTTTCTCTCTTGAACGACAATGAATGTTTATCAACTATAATTACCTCACATCTTCATTATTACTTTTAGGATAAGTTAGTAAAAAAGACTTGCTGGCTAAGTAAGATTGAAGTAGGAGGTGTCTTAGTGCATGGCATTTTATTTTCTTGAGTAAGAAAGCCATTGGACAGGTAGCCTTAGCAATTAATTCACCTGGACAGCTCAAACTTTTATCCCTTTTCATGGGAGCATATATAGTTGCTTAGTGAACATAATTATACTTACTTCAAAGCTTTCACTTTTCACACTCGCAATATTCGACTTGTTTTTGGCCCTATTTTGCTCGTTGCTTCTGAGAAATTGATTGAAGAAAAGTAAGTTACTTACCTTAGCAAGATGATGCCTCCATATTATAAGCAAGGTGGTTCGGTTTCCTCACGTAGTTCCGCTTGGAATTCCGCTCGGGACCCCTCAATGTTGCTGGGAGTGCGGCGCGCTTCTTCAGAAAGCTCCGATCAGGGCTCACGAGACCGGTTTGTTGAAAATAGGGTGGGTGTTGGGAGTAGTACTCCGACGAGGGAAGCATCCAGACCTTCGCACGTAAATTCTCATCGGATGAATCATATTCGCGAAGTGTTTATGAGCCAAGAGTCCTATTCTCTGATTGATGAGTCCTCGGTGTTTGATGTGCTTCAACTGGAGCCATCAAGATTATTGGGACGAGGGCGCGTTGGTTCCGCCGTTGGTAGTGAACATGGTGAGTCTGTTATGACTCTCTTGGCTGAATATAACCTAGATTTTGACAAGTATGATATTGTAATACCACATCCCGAGCAGAGGGCTTACGATCCCCCTTCAGGTTATCTTACCGTTTACCAAGAGCAGATGCGGTGCGGTATGCGGTTGTTCTTCCACCCCTTTCTTAGAACTCTTTTTCAATACTGGCAAATATGCCCGAGTCAGTTGACACCCAATTCCTACTGTTATTTGGTGGGGGTATATTTTGTGATGTGAACTTTTGAATTTGTCAATGTCTCCTCATCGGGTGGGGGCAATATTCACCTTACGCCCCTGCTCAGGTGGTCCTCCCTTCTTTAGCTTAGCCCATCGGGACAAGAGTAAGGCTTTCGTTCATGTGTCCAATACTGCTCTGGTAGAGGGGATTGGAGACGAGAGTTTTTCTTTGTCCGTCCGAGGGGTTTTTCGGCTAGATTGTGGGGGGTACCACTCCGATGGGGTTTGGGTTATATTACTCCCAACGATGCGACTTTGAGGAGGGAGTGGGAGGCACTTTTCGGTACCAGCCTATTCTCGGGGACATATGATATAAACAGTTTGTTGGAGTTCCCCGAGACTCTCATCATGGCTGGTTTGTAGGAGGGGGCGAAGATTTTTAATATCCCGCATCAGCCTCTTTTCAACAACTTCTTTTTTCGTAAGTTTTTCTCTTCGTCTTTTGTTCGTATGTGTTTTTGAAGCCTTCGGACTTATTGTATCTTTTGTTTCTTGATAGGTACGGAGATAGAGTCGTTTGCCATTAGGCCTTTCGATAGGGCTTTCTTAGAAGAGGTTGTGAATGGCGGGTATGCGTTGTCGGAGGGTGGAAGTTCCGACCACTTGATTTTTGAGGTGTTAACAAGCCCTTCGGAGGTGAGGGATTTGGTGGTTTTGTCTGTGACAGCTCCCCCAGTCGATTCTCTAGTTCCTGTGGTGGATGATCCGATAGCCGTACTTGCTCGGATGGATCTTCTGATGCCGCCATTGACGCCGTATTCTCCTCCTCGGGGGTATATGAGCATCGTGTATGTAGTTGAGGAAGGTTCCCTTTCTCCGAATGCAGGGGGTTCTCCGTCGCCCGGAGGAAGTCTTGACCGGGTTCCGGCTCCGCCACTTGAAGGAAATCCTCCCCTCGAAGAGTCTCAGCCCCTCGGAGGTGGCGTTCTCTCACCCTCGGTTGTTTCTTCCGTCAGTTTCTGCCACAATTACTTGAGCGGTCTACTGAACTCCACGGATTGTGAACTAATGAAGACTTTTCCTTTGTCTAGTCTTCAAGATTTGACCTGCAAAGACCTGTGCGAGGTACAGCAATAATATATGCTTTTTAATACTGACCTTTATGCATTCCTCGTGGTGATACGCTTTCTTTTGCAGATCTACATGGTGTTGAATGCCATCGGATACAGGGGAGAATCCTCCTCGAACACTGAACTAGTGTACCATCGTCGTGACGAGCTGGAACAGGGTTTACGGGAGGAGATTGATCATTTGAAGGAGGATCGTGAGACGGCTCAGGTGGTCCACGATGGGATCTTGCAGGCCGATCGAGATAAGTCGTGGGACTTAGAGCGCCGTTTAATGTTAGAGAGAGCCCGTGTGTTGGGTTTGGACGAAAGATTGGGGGAGCTGAGGGACCAGATCCGTTCCTTCCATGAACAGCTGCTACGCGTTGCGAGGGAGCAAGATACGGTTAACCATAAGGTGTTGGAGATGACCCGTAGTCAAGCTGTTTTGGACATTGCTGGCCCGTCACTTCTTCGGGATTCCTTGCATCAAGAGATGCGTGACTTAGTCCGCATCGGGTATCGGTTGTGCCGGGATGCCGTGCAAGCTTTGCCAGAGTTTCCTTCGGATCTGGCTGTTCCTGAACTGAGCATTCGCCAAGTATTTTCAGAGGTTTCTCGGACGGAGGACCCGGTCGTATCACTAGACAACCCCCTCAGTTTGTCCGCGGAGCAACGTCGTCGTATAATCAGAGAAGGAAAGCGTCTGATGGGGGGCGCTTAGTTTGTATAAGGTTTTTTTGTTGGTATAAGGGCCTTTGTATAGGATATGGTCCGATATACCTATAGTGTGTGGGGCTTCGTTGTTTGTATTAAATGGTCCCTCGGGTTAGGTTGCCAAGATGACTTACATATAGAGTCATCATTTTGTCGGGAAACCCTATCTCCCTTTGTATTGTAATGGAACCATCTATATATAAACAACTTTCATTTATTTATGTACAAGTTGTTGCATTACATTATGCATAATACTTTGTAAGATTAAAGGAATTCCAGGTGCTGCTGAGGATTGCGCCTTCGGAGTTGGCGAGGAGATAGATTGCGGGTCTGACGATTCCTGCTATCTTGTAGGGTTCTTCCCATCGTAGTTCAAGCTTGCCTATGTTCTTGGAAGCTCCGACTCGTTTTAACACTAAATCTCCAACTTGGAAAGTTCTAGGTCTTACCTTAGCGTTGTAGTATCTGACATCCGGGCCTTATACTCTTCGATCTGGACCGCTGCTCGCATTCTTTTTTCTTCTAGGAGGTCGAGGGCGAGGGCCAAGTTGGAGTTGTTGGAAACTTTCTCGTACTCTTTGACCCGCCAACTTTCAATTGAGACTTAGGAGGGTACAATCGCTTCGCAACCATAGGATAGGCTAAAAGGGGTTTCGCCCGTGGCGGTGCTCTGCGTGGTCCGATAGGCCCATAATATGCCTGGTATCTCTTCAACCCACTTGGCTTTGTGCCAGTCAAGTCGGGCCTTCATATTCTTCAGGAGGGTTCGGTTGGTTCTTTCAACTTGTCCGTTTGATTGGGGATATCCCACCGAGGCGAAACGGTGCTTAATTTCTCAGTGGTCACACCACTTTTCTAATTCTTGGTTAGTAAATTATAGGCCACTATTACTTACCAGGTTCCGAGGGACGCCAAAGCGGCACATGATGTTCCTCTATAGGAAGTTAACAATCGCACCCGTGGTGATCTGGGCCAGAGGCTCCGCCTCCACCCACTTGGTGAAGTAGTCAACTGCTACGAGCAGGAACTTCTTTTGACCGGCATCGGGGATGAGTGGGCCCACTATGTCTATCCCCCATTTGGCGAATGGGCAAGAGGTCAGATGGGGCACCCACGGGGCAGCGGGCTGATGAATCCGGGGGGCATAAGCTTGGCACGGTTTGCACCTTTCGGCATGGCTTTTGCAATCTTTAGCCATCGTGGGCCAATAGTACCTTGGCGAATCAGGCGTCCGCATACCCCCTCGTGAGTTTCCTTTAGAGCTAGTTGGGCTTCTTCTTCATTCAGGCATCGGGCGTGGGGGCAAGAATATGTCCTTCGGAATAGCACTCCATCTCTGAGGAAGTATCTAATGGTTTTCTTGGACATTATCCGTTGTACGACCTTGTCCGTAGAGTATCCCTCGGGGTCCTGCAAGTAAGCTTTGATTGGACTCATCCAACTGGATGTGGGATCCATAGTGGCGTTTACTTCTATGCCATCGATCTTCTCGGACTCATTAACATGCAGTAGGGTGATCCTTCGAGTACGAACTACGGCTATTTGAGTGGCCATTTTAGATAAGGCGTCCGCTTCTTAGTTCTCTTTTCGGGGAATTTGGACTATCGTGCATCCATCAAACCATCCTCGCCTTTGATGAACCACTCAGAGGTAGCTTTTCATCCCTTCTTCTTTGGCCTAGTAAGAGTCGTTGACTTGTTGCATGATCAACTGCGAATCGCTATGAACGAGCACTCTTCTCATCCCACCTTCTTGTGCGAGTCTCATCCCAATGAGGAGGGACTCGTACTCCGCTTCGTTGTTGGATAGGGGATAATCGATTTGGACCGCGAAGTGAAGTATTTCATCCTCCACTTCATTGTTTGTCAAGACTATTCCCGCCCTTCCGTGTGTGCTTACCGAGGAGCCATCTACATAGATGTGCCATAAATGAGCCTTCTCTTCAGCTCCGATGCCCGTCAGCTCTGTCACAAAGTCAGCTAGGACTTGCGCTTTGATGGAAGGCCTCGGGGCGTAGGAGATATCATACTCCGTTAGCTCTACGGACCATTTTATTAGCCTCCCGGAGGTCTCGGGTTTGTTGAGAATTTCCCGTAATGGGTGCTTGGTCAAGACAGTGATCGAATGGGCGAGGAAATATGGGCGCAATTTTCAGGTGGTCGTATTCAAAGTTAAGACATGTTTTTCAGTTAGGGTGTACCTGGTTTAAGCCCCGATGAGGGTTTTACTGACATAGTACACGGGGTGATGTTCCTTGTCTTGTTCTTTGACTAACACCGCGCTCACAGCCTCCTCTCCGACCGACAAGTATACGAGAAGTTCCTCTTGGGGAGCCGGTTTCACCAATAGGGGCGGTTTCACTATGTAGTCCTTCAATTGTTGGAGGGCCTCCTGGCACTGGGGAGTCCATTGGAATTCTTTGATGTTTCGGAGCACTTTGAAGAATGGGAGTCCCTTCACCGCTAACTTGGATACGAATCGGCTTAGGGAGGCCATCCGACCGGTAACCTTTTGCACATCTTTTACTGTCTTCGGAGTAGGTAGTCCTATGATGGCTTCGGCCTTCTCGGGGTTAACTTCTATCCCCCTTTTGTAACCATGTATCCTAGGAACTTTCCTCATCGGATGCCGAAGGAGCATTTCATGGGGTTGACTTTCATTTCGAAGTGATCCATGATGGCTAAAGCCTTTCTCAGGTCCTCGGGATGATCTTTAGCGGAGTGGCTTTTGACGACCGTGTCGTCCACATAAACTTCTACGGTTTTTCCGATGAGCCCTGTGAACATTAGGCTTACTAGTCGTTGATAGGTGGCTCCAGCGTTCTTGAGTCCGAAGGGCATCACTAGGTAGCAGAAGGTGCCCGCATCAGTGATGAAGCTAGTCTTATCTTGGTCAATCACGGCCATCGGGATTTGGTTGTATCCTTGGTCTCCGTCGAGGGTGGACAAGAGAGCGCAACCAGCCGTTGAATCCACGAATTGATCTACGCTCGGCAAGGGGTAACAATCTTTCGGACATGCCTCGTTGAGGTTGGTAAAGTCTACACACATTCGCCACCTCCCTACATGCTTTGGAACTAGGACATCATTAGCCAACCACTCGGGATAAATAACTTCTCGAATTTGCTTCAAGTTAAGGAGTCGTTGGATCTCCGACCGGATGATCTTGTTCCGTTCCGGTCCCATCTCCCTCTTCTTCTGCTGGACCGGTTTGGCCCTGGGTTTCACATTAAGGAAGTGCTGACATACCTTATTGTTGATCCGCCCCGGCGGTCTGCCCTCCCACGCGAAGAGATGGTGAAACTCTTTCAAGATGGAGACCAGTTGGGCTTCTACCTCGGGCTCCATGTTTGTGCCCAATTTGACCACTTTCCGGGCTTCCATCCACGAGTTCCACCATTTTGAGCTCATCTACGGGTTGGACTCGTACTTCTTTGGTTTTATGCTTCTTATTGTTACTGAGGGAAGGTTCGTCTTCCTCGGAAGGGAGAGCGTTCATACGGCATTCCCTAGCTTTTGCTTGGTTTCCTCGGACTTCTCTGATACCTGAAAAAGTTAGGAACTTTACCTTGAGATGGAGGATGGAAGGAATGGCTTCAAAGGCACGGATGGAAGGTCGTCCGCATATAGCGTTGTATGTCCTCGACGAGGCCTCTACTACCCAGAACTCGATGGGTTTCGTTCTTTGGAGAGCTCCCTCTCCCCATGACATCGGAATGATTATAGTTCTGAGGGTGTTGGAAGCTTCTCCTGAGAAGCCTACGAGGGGCACTTAAGCCATTTCTAGTTGCTCTTTCCTCAATCCCATGGCGAGGTAGGTGGGAAGGAACAAGACGTCCACGGAGCTGCCTGTATCGATGAGGATCCTCTGGATTTCGAATCTGTGGATGATGGCTTCAATTACCAAGGGGTCCTCGTGGGGGGTATATCACTCATTTCAAGTCCTCAGGTCCAAAGGTGATGGTAGGTAGCTTCGGTCCCCGTATGGAACACACAGGCAAACCTTGCATTGCTCGTCTGGCTTCCTTCAAGTATTTCTTCTTCTTACCTTGAGGTGTTATTGAAAGGTCTCCTCCCTCTATCATATTTATCGTCCGCCCCGAGGGGGCGTTATTTTCATATGTCCCGGGGGGAGGAGGTGGGTTCCGTTGTCCCATGGTTTTTTCTCGTAATTGCCTTCGGTACCCTGTAGTTCTTTCTCGAGAACTTCGCCGGCGCTGTGCGGTCTTTTCTCGCGATCGCCGGCTATGGGTATTCTCTTCTTCTTCTGGTTCCCCTTGTGGTCTCTTCCATACATTCTACTTAGGCTCTTCGGGATTGTTCACCTTTAGATAATTTTTTAAGTATCCTGCCTCTAAGAGGCGAAGGATTTCCTTTTGTAGAGTAGTGCATTCCTCGGTAGTATGCCCATACGTTTTATGGAATTTACAGTACTTACCCGTGCTTTTATCCCTATCAGGGAACTTGGCTCGCCTGGGCCAGCGTAACTCTCCATTGCCCCTCATCACATTAAGTATTTCCATGGTGGCCACGGTCATTGGAGGCAGGGGCACTGGCCGAAGGAATTTCTTGACCGTGATGTCGTCGTCTTTGCGTTGGGCAGATTTCCTTTCTTTGCCCTTTTCCTTGGCCTTTGCATCCCGCTCGGTACGCTCTTGGTGTTCATTATCATCGTTCTTCATGTGTCTCTTCGTGCTTTCAGCTTTTTCCATCAAGATATAGGTTTCTGCCTGTTGCATGAGTTCATTCATATCCGTAATATGGTTTCCCATAAGGTACCTGAAGAATTCGCCGGCTCGGAGTCCTTTAGTGAGTATGTCAGCTAGGATGGTGGTGCTAACATTCGGGACATCCAACGCTTCGTCAGTGAAGCGCTTTATGTAACCTCGCAGGAGTTTGTTCTTTTGTTGCTTGACAGTGAAGAGGTGGGTGGCCGATTTAGGGTATCGGCGGTTACAAGCAAACTGCCTCACAAATAGGTGGGCCAGTCGATCAAAACTATCGATGGAGCCGGGTGGGAGATGGGTAAACCATGATTGCCCCTGGCCTCCAAGGGTTACCGGGAATACGCGGCAAAGGACATGGTCCGGGGCAGAATTAAGGTCAATTCCGACCAGATATTGGTGTATATGATCATGCGGATCTTTTCCATATGCTTCCTCAGTATATAAGGGAACATTCACGGGCCACATCCCAGTGGGGACGGAGGCTAGGGCGATCTTTGGGATAAAGGGGGAGGTCTTGAAGGTAGGATCCTCCTTGGGACCCATAGTTTTCTTGAGGTCTCCCATTTCCTTTTGGAGGCCATCAAGTATTCCCCATAGGGTTTTATCTTCACCCGAGGAAGGGAGCGGCGTAGGGCGGTCTAAGGGAAAGGGCCCTCCCCTCTGATGGCCAGCCCTCGGCGTTCCTTGGTAATCATAATGCATCCGGGAATCCTGTAGAGATACACGGCGCTAGGAGTCGGAGGTAGGACTCCACCTTGTCCGAGGCCAGACCTCTCCCGCATGGTGGCCTCTTTGGTGGGGAAATTCAGAGGATGCCTCCCGAGGGCTCCTGCCTCCCCGCGAGGTTCTCCGAGTCCCAGATTCCATAAATCTCTCAAAGACAGAACGGTGGACGATGATGAAGTCCCTTCCCCCGGATGGGCGGTGTGACGGAGTTTCTTCTGACGCTTCTGAGTGATTTTGACGACTTTCACTTTGGAATAAATTCTCCATAATAGGCATTGCTTTGTTTGAACGCTCTTGAGGACAGATTCTATGGCGTTCCCACATATGACGCCATTTTGTTAACAGGTTTGGAATTATAACCTTATTAACTGAATTATTTAGGGGTTGGAACGCCCTGCCCGTGGCTCAATAAGCGAATGATATTATGAAGAGATAAAATAACGAGAATATTCCTTCATTTATTCACTGAACTTCACTCCCAAGTTTCATGTGTATGATTGTGCGTAATAATCTGAGCCTCCTTTCAATTGTGAGATCACCTCCCTTTATATAGAGTTTTTTAGGGACAGGTGTCGTTATGCATGTGAGTTAAGGGTACAAGTGTCGCCATGAGCGTAAAGAGATAAGATAAAGTATATCTTTAATCTACTAGACGCTGACTAGGATGATCTTAGCTTCTTCCGAGGGCTCTTCTTTCCTCCGACAGGCATTATTCGTGGTTTCTGTCTTCCGAGGGGTCGTAGCTTTAGCAGTGACTTGATGGGCAAGTTTAGGATGTTCTTCTGGTGATATTGTCGCTCCGGTAGGGGTTTATTCTTGCGTAGTTGTTTCTGGATATGTTCTCCGAGGAGTTTTTTTCCTTGGATCTGGACTCCGAGGGCTCATTTGTCCTCGTGGAGCAGTGCTTCTTTGTCTAGGTCCTCGTAGTATGTTTTCTGATGTCTTTTATATCTGATTATGGCTCCTGTCTTAGGATCCGGCCTTCGGGAGTGGTGTTCCGAAAGCATTTTAGGTTGAGGAGTGTTCAGCAATGAAGTATTCTCGTAGGGTCTGGGACTTGGAAGTCCGTTGTGGTTCTGCTTGGCGCATTGATGGATATCGGATTCGCGCGGGTCCATCGGGATTTACTCTTTTTCCGATGCCGCGTTGATATCTTATCTTTAATTCATCTTGACTTTCCAAGGGACGCTTAGGTGCCTCCTCGGGTGTTCCTTCATATCGCTTCGGGTCAGTGACCGAGGGGTGTGGTAACAGCCGATGGGCTTCCTCATCGGGAGTGGGTACGTCTCATCGGAAGTACTCGTGACAATAGTATTGTCCATATATTAATTCCTATATTTAGGACTAATATTCTCTTTAATCTCGTATTTTATTTTTCACGGTTAAGACAGGCAATATACCAATTTGCATGCAATTTCGGTGCGAGTGGAGTTTGGCTGTAATTGTGAACGACAAAAGTGCGAAAGTTGGAGTATTAAGAAAAATAAAAATTCTACTCAAATGACAACTAAGTATCAAATTAATATCAATAGAAAATCATTTTGTTGCAAATTTATAATATTTAGTTAGAGATTATTCTTTCAAATAACTTAAACTTTTAGATGTGGTGGAAAATTAAATTCAATATGGTATCAGATCTAAGGCCAAAATATTCTTGGGTTCGAATCCCACGGCCACCCGACTATAAAAAAAATATCACGTAGAAAGTATTTATATTATCTTGTAGAAAGTTGTGAATTTATATAAATAATCTAAAGTTATATGGTAATGCAAGAAAATATTTCAAGGAAACTAGGGGAGTGCATAGGGTAAAATCAAATTAAAAGTTGAGACTACATAAATCTTCCATGTAGTTAGTGCCTTATTGAATTAAAATATTAACATGAAATTTGTTAATAATTATCGGACCTCGAATTCCGAGTTCCAGTCCAAACTTGCTTACCTTCCAGGATCCAAAACTTGACAATTTTGTCTATCGTTTTTTTTTTAAATTAAAACCGCATATTATGAACTCTTTTTTTGAATTATTTTCTATAGTATTATTTAGTTTCATAGGCATATAAATATAACTAATTAAAAGTACTTGGTTATATAAGAGTAATAAAGTGACGCATAAAAATTAAAAGAGGGATTCCATACACTACAAGAAAAAAGGGTCATTCGCGACCGCCCGGGCGGTCGCGAATGACCCATTTCCGGTCGCGGATGGTCATCCGCGACCGCCTAGCGGTCGCGGATGACCGGTCGCGGATGCCCTCGGTCGTGGAGGTCATCCGCGACCGCTCGGCGGTCACGGAAGTCATCCGCGACCGCCGAGCGGTCACGGTAGTCATCCGCGACCGCCGAGCGGTCACGGATGACCCCGGGGACATCCGCGACCGCCCAGCGGTCACGGAAGTCATCCGTGACCGCTCGGCGGTCGCGGATGACCCCGTGGTCATCCGCGACGGCTCGGCGGTCGCGGGCAACACCGCGACCGCCTGGCGGTCACGGATGACCCCGAGGTCATCCGTGACGGCTCAGCGGTCACGGATGACCCCGGGGTCATCCGCGACGGCTCGGCGGTCGCGGCAACCACCGCGACCGCCTGGCGGTCACGGATGACCCCGGGGTCATCCGCGACGGCTCGGCGGTCGCGCCAACCACCGCGACCGCCTGGCGGTCACGGATGACCCCAGGGTCATCCGCGACGGCTCGGCGGTCACGGATGACCCCGGGGTCATCCGCGACCGCTCGGCGGTCGCGCCAACCACCGCGACCGCCTGGCGGTCACGGATGGCCCCAGGGTCATCCGCGACGGCTCGGCGGTCACGGATGACCCCGGGGTCATCCGCGACGGCTCGGCGGTCACGGATAATATTTAAACCATCCGTGACCGCCGGGCGGTCACGAATAATATTCAAGTCATCCGTGACCGCCCGGCGGTCACGGATGACATTATACGAAATAAAAAAAATATTCCGGTAAAATACCGGAATAAATATTTGTTTCTTACGAATATAATGTATGGTTGGACGGTTTTTTATATAAACATCATTTAAGAGAATGATTTGTGTTATAAGTAAGGAAAAGAAGAAAATAAAAGAGTTGGTGTTTTGTTTTTTGGAGATATAAGAAAAGAGGAGAAGAAAAATTGTTGGTGTTTATGTTTTGGATTGGGAAATGAGAAAGGGAGGAGAAAGTGTTGGGTTTTAGAGAAGATAATGTGAGTGTAATGAAAAATTAATGGGTGGAATGGTGGGTATATATAGAATTTTGGTGAAAATTTTGAATTTTCAAAAAATTTGAATTTCCCCCTAATTCCAAGGTCTTTCGCGACCGCCGGGCGGTCACGGAAGACCTCGGAATTGGGGGGAAATTCAAATTTTGGTGAAAATTCAAAATTTTCACGATGAATGTTATTCGTGACCGCCGGGCGGTCACGAATGACCCTCTTTCGCGACCGCCCAGCGGTCACGAAAGACCCTTATTCGAAAATCAAATTTTCGTTTATGAATATTATTCGTGACCGCTGGGCGGTCACGAATGAGTGTCTTTCGTGACCGCCCAGCGGTCACGAACTTGGGAGGAAATTCAAATTTTTTGAAAATTCAAAATTTTCGCGATGAATGTTATTCGTGACCGCCGGGCGGTCACGAATGACCCTCTTTCGCGACCGCCCAGCGGTCACGAAAGACCCTTATTCGAAAATCAAATTTTCGTTTATGAATATTATTCGTGACCGCTGGGCGGTCACGAATGAGTGTCTTTCGTGACCGCCCAGCGGTCACGAACTTGGTGGGAAATTCAAAATTTTTGAAAATTCAAAATTTTCGCGATGAATGTTATTCGTGACCGCCGGGCGGTCACGAATGACCCCCATTCGCGACCGCCCAGCGGTCACGAAAGACCCTTATTCGAAAATCAAATTTTTATTTATGAATATTATTCGTGACCGCTGGGCGGTCACGAATGAGGGTCTTTCGTGACCGCCCAGCGGTCACGAATGAGTCTCATTCGAAAGTTTTGATTTTCGTTTGTTTAATTAAGTTGCGATGTTTGTTAAATTGATAAAATACTTACTACTAAGTTAATAAAAAGAGAGTTTATCACAAAATTACACATTACATCTAAAACAACTTAGTGTATATGATGATTAGTTGTAGAACATAAAATAGGTTATTCGTTCATAACTCGCCTAAGCACATCTAACTCGCTATTTTAATAAGTTAATTACTAATGTTGTACTAATTTATTACTTCAATTCACATGTAGTAATGAGACTTATTGTTAAAAATCATAAACACATCAAGATGAATCCATAAAATTAAATTTTCTTTTATGAATGTTATTCGTGACCGCTGGGCGGTCACGAATGAGGGTCTTTCGTGACCGCCGGGCGGTCACGAACCCTACTTCGTGACCGCCCAGCGGTCACGAACATACTTCGTGACCGCTGGGCGGTCACGAAAGACCCTCATTCGTGACCGCCCAGCGGTCACGAATGAGTCTCATTCGAAAGTTTTGATTTTCGTTTGTTTAATTAAGTTGCGATGTTTGTTAAATTGATAAAATACTTACTACTAAGTTAATTAAAAGAGAGTTTATCACAAAATTACACATTACATCTAAAACAACTTAGTGTATATGATGATTAGTTGTAGACCATAAAATAGGTTATTCGTTCATAACTCGCCTAAGCACATCTAACTCGCTATTTTAATATGTTAATTACTAATGTTGTACTAATTTATTACTTCAATTCACATGTAGTAATGAGACATATTGTTAAAAATCATAAACACATCAAGATGAATCCATAAAATTAAATTTTCTTTTATGAATGTTATTCGTGACCGCTGGGCGGTCACGAATGAGGGTCTTTCGTGACCGTCCGGCGGTCACGAACCCTACTTCGTGACCGCCCAGCGGTCACGAACATACTTCGTGACCGCTGGGCGGTCACGAAAGACCCTCATTCGTGACCGCCCAGCGGTCACGAATGAGTCTCATTCGAAAGTTTTGATTTTCGTTTGTTTAATTAAGTTGCGATGTTTGTTAAATTGATAAAATACTTACTACTAAGTTAATTAAAAGAGAGTTTATCACAAAATTACACATTACATCTAAAACAACTTAGTGTATATGATGATTAGTTGTAGACCATAAAATAGGTTATTCGTTCATAACTCGCCTAAGCACATCTAACTCGCTATTTTAATATGTTAATTACTAATGTTGTACTAATTTATTACTTCAATTCACATGTAGTAATGAGACATATTGTTAAAAATCATAAACACATCAAGATGAATCCATAAAATTAAATTTTCTTTTATGAATGTTATTCGTGACCGCTGGGCGGTCACGAATGAGGGTCTTTCGTGACCGTCCGGCGGTCACGAACCCTACTTCGTGACCGCCCAGCGGTCACGAACATACTTCGTGACCGCTGGGCGGTCACGAAAGACCCTTATTTGTGACCGCCCAGCGGTCACGAATAAGTTTCATTCAAAAGTTTTGATTTTCGTTTGTTTAATTAAGGTGCGATGTTTGTTAAATTGATAAAATACTTACTACTAAGTAAATTAAAAGAGAGTTTATCACAAAATTACACATTACATCTAAAACAACTAAGTGTATATGATGATTAGTTGTAGAACATAAAATAGGTTATTCGTTCATAACTCGCCTAATCACATCTAATTCGCTATTTTAATATGTTAATTACTAATGTTGTACTAATTTATTACTTCAATTTACATGTAGTAATGAGACTTATTGTTAAAAATCATAAACACATCAAGATGAATCCATAAAATCAAATTTTTTTTTATGAATATTATTCGTGACCGCTGGGCGGTCACGAATGAGGGTCTTTCGTGACCGCCCAGCGGTCACGAAAGCCAAAGGCTAGTTGGCATTCGCGACCGCTGGGCGGTCACGAATGCCAACGGCTAGTTGGCATTCGCGACCGCCCGGCGGTCACAAACTGCCAGATTTTCATTTATAAATATCATTTCCCTTACTTTTCTAATTCACAACAATCTTCACCATTTCTCTTAAGGTATTCTCGTTTTTTTTCATTTAGATGGTCAACTATATTTTTAAATACTAAATATTGGTATGATATGTTAACTTGTTTATTCATTTCTTGATAGATATTGACGTAAACACATCGAGGGTACTCGTAGAGGACACAAGATTCTTGAAGATCGTTTTTTTACGCTTCAAGAAGTAAGTTGATCAATTTATCACTCTTCAACCTTATCGTGCATGATAATTGTTACATTTTAAATTGTTAATTATTAATTGTTTGTAGTATTAATTGTAATTAATTATTTCCTTTAAAATTTACATCTTAGATAAATAATGGACTATCAAGTAGATAGGAATTGGATGTACGATAGATTCGAGAGCAGTGGTTATTTGCGAGATAGTTTTGTGGTTGGGGTTCGCACATTCATAGAATTTGCTTCGCGACAAGATGGCTATTTAGATCTAGGGGGGCGTATTAGGTGCCCGTGCAAAAAATGTAACAATTCAAAGTTTTTCGATCGATACCAAGTCCGTGATCATCTTCATAAGTCGGGATTTACGCCTGGATATTTTGAGTGGGTTTTGCATGGAGAGCAGTTTACCACCACTTCTATGACGTTTATCGACGAACCTCTCGAACCATCACACGCCAATATTCCTGACAGCCCTATTCGTGCTGACGATTCGTTTAGACAGATGGTCGTGGATGCATATGGAGGCCGATTTGATGAGGACGCTGTGCGTAACGAGGATCCGAATCCCGATGCAAGAGATTTTTACGACTTGATGCGTCTAGGTCAGGTGAAGATGCACCCTAAGAAGAGCAAAACCGTCCTGCAGTGGATTGGAGAGTGGGTGAATTACAAAACTATTCACAAGGCGAGTAACATCGTTTCTGACCATTTTTTAAAGATGTCCAAAGATGGGTTCGACCCTGAGATTGAGAAGTTGTTACCTAAAGACACGAAAGGGATGCATAAGATGGAGCGAACCTTGGGGTTAGGGTACGAGAAGATCGATGTTTGCACAAATCAGTGTTTTCTGTTTTACGGGTTTGCGGCGAGCAATGACTTCCTAAAATGCCCGATATGCGGGGTTGATAACTTGTATGTATCACGTATTTCTAACTTATTTTGTGTGTAACTCACAGGTTGTTTATTGAGGAGGAGTGTAATGGACTTACTCCCATGGAGGTACAAAAGAAGAGAAACTGCGAGTACGTGGCATGGTTCAAGCAGACCTACTCGAGTGGCAAGTACATGACAGACGATCGTGTTAAGCCGTTGCTCGCAGGTCCTCTCAACTCAGTGTTGTACTATGAAGGGTACATTGTGAATGGGTTCCGATTTCACACAGATATGCGTTTGGGCCCTAAGAAGAGTGATTGTAGTGGGGTTTATGTGGAGGGGGACATGGGAGGATCCCACGCCACCAACTTCTATGGGACATTGAACGAAATCATAGAGGTGGAATATTGGGGGCATAGAAGACCGCTATACATTGTATTCTTCAAGTGTAGGTGGTATGATATTAGAGCTCGAGGGACTCGTTATCACGAGACGTACAAACTCGTTGATATTAACCCTCGATGGTCTCTCACAACCAACGAGCCTTTTATTTTTGCCAATCAGGCCCTTCAGTCGTACTACGCCCCGTATCCACAACTTACGAATGGTCGACCAGGTCAAAATGGATGGATGGATGTATCTACTATACCGGCTAGGCACGTGATCGACATGTCGTCACTAAGTGATTCCAGCGACACAGAAACAGAAATAGGGATGCCAGCGGAAGTGTTCCAAGAGAACGCATCTGTAGGAATTAATATGTTCGTAGACTTTAGCGCATTTGATATGGATATACAATTGGGGTGGGCAAATGAGTTTGAGATCGTCGAAGATGTACAAGATAGAGGAGAAAAAGAAGCTGAAGAGGAAGACGAAGAAAGTGAAAACGTGGAGCTAACTAGTGATACTGAATAGTTCAAGTGTTTTGTAATAATTTAAAACATTACTTTGTGACGCACTTTAATTGTAACGATTTGGTAGTGTTGTAAAAGACATTACAATAATGAAAAATTAACAGTCAAAGAAAACCCCCGACATTACAATAATGATAAATATTTAAGAGAGAGAGAGGAGAGGACTTACAAAGATAAGGATTGAGACAGGAGAAGGAGGTAAGGAATGAGAGAGAGGAGGGGGGTTTATATAGAAAACCCCATCCCATCCGCGACCGCCGGGCGGTCGCGGATGCCACTCGTCCGCGACCGCTGGGCGGTCGCGGACGCCAGTAGGCGGGAATTTTCCCGCCTAGTGGCGTCCGCGACCGCCCAGCGGTCGCGGAAGAGTGGCATCCGCGACCGCCCGGCGGTCGCGGACGCCAGGGCGGGCAAAATCCCGCCACTGGTGTCCGCGACCGCCCAGCGGTCGCGGACTAGTGACGTCCGCGACCGCCCGGCGGTCGCGGACGCCAGTGGTGGGCAAAATCCCGCCCACTGGCATCCGCGACCGCCGGGCGGTCGCGGACGAGTGGCATCCGCGACCGCCCGGCGGTCGCGGACGCCACTAGGCGGGCCATAGGCGGGAAGTTTCCCGCCTATGGATTCCCGTGACCGCTGGGCGGTCACGAGAATTATGTCCGTGACCGCTCAGCGGTCACGGGGCTATCCGTGACCGCTGGGCGGTCACGGACATATTTACCGCGACCGCTCGGCGGTCACGGTGGCATCCGCGACCGCCGGGCGGTCACGGATGCTCGCGACCGCCCGGCGGTCACGGGCCGGCGGTCACGAATGACCCCGGATTCTTGTAGTGATAATTGGTTCAAATGTGATGAGTGAGTCAAAATTTTGACAAGAAGGATGTTGTAGGTATCATTTTGATCGAGATTCTCAAGAATTTGGTTAATTCGATTCCACACGGACAATCGGACCTTTAGGAACTAAAATTGAGTTAAAGAGTTAATTTGCGGGGCTAAATTTACGCGCCTCCAACTTCTTTTCCACCTTTGACTCTTATACTTCAACGGCACATTTGGTTGCCCCATGAGCTGAAAACTCATATAATTAGTGTCAAGATTATACTAAATAAAACAATTAATCTTACATTTGGTTGCCAAAAAAAATCCCACCTTGTAGCCTTTAATTTTACTAAAACTTATGTTTGGTTGCATATATACATCCACATAATTTTGTGAATTATCAAAACTACCCTTAAGATGTTTCGTAATTCGTGATTCTACTTTATGTCACTCAATTGTGATGTAAGCACCTTTTTAGGGGTAGGAAAATGTAAATTTTTTTGAAAAAGTGGGGGCAAAATGGTATTTAACATGAGTGGGTGAAGTTGGTGGTTGTGACATTAAATTAACATAGGGGAGGAGGGTGAGATTAGTTATCTTGAATAATGCTTCAAAAATGCAATTTATGTTGGGCCCCTTCTACCTTTTATTTGTCAACCAACTGTGGTATAAACCCACACTATTTAATTAATATGGATTGTTAATGGCAACCAAATGTGCCGCAATAGAAGCTTTTTCTCCTATTGTCAAATAATTATTTGATACAAAGCAAGACTGCCTCAAAATTTACAAGAGAGTAAGACATCTCTATATCATAAGTTCATAACTGAGGGGGTGCATTGAGGGAAATTGCACCCAGCCCCTCGCTAGTTACACTTAGTACTCATAAGAGAGAATTGCAAAATGTGCCCAGAAGCTAGTCGTTTTTACCACTTTTGCCCTGCAAAATTTTGGGCCGTGTCCAGTGCCCTGTACGTATTTAAATTTTCATCATTTTATGTCCAATCGGGCGTCGGCCCGGCCTTTTTCCTATGCGAACACTACTTAGACTAAATTTCATGCCATGTCAACAAGTAAAAAAAAAAATATTATGTGGAAACCAAATCCTAAGAAGAAACAAATAAGTAATAAAAAAATATCTCAAAAAAACTATAACAATAAAAAATAGATTTTTTATTCTAATTTTCATCATACTTATATTTATCTTATTTTAAATATTGAACATTAACAATCAAAAATTAGAAATTTAATAATATTAAATTGAAAAATTATAAAAAGAAAAGGAAAAAAATAACATCATCTTCTTCCCCCGCCTCATCCCCCACCACCATTCCACCACCAAAAGACCCACCTCTCCACCGAGAGGCCCATTCCACCTCCTCCATCACCACCATTCTGCCCTACTCCAACAATTAGATTTTTCTTCTCTTTCTTTAAACTCGTTCCAATCTATTGCACTTCGTTGCCACTCCAATACCGTCGTCGAAAAGTATACCTACAACCACTCCAAAGGCCTCGAACCGCAAGAGTATATCCAGATCTAAAAATCTTGGATCATCGGGTATTTGTGTGGAAAATGTGACGGGGGTGGAATGGTGGTGACGATGGTTCTGAATTATGACGGTGGTGATGATGTCATGGTGGGGAAGGAGGCAAGGGAAAGAGGTATTTGGTAGAGAAGGTAGGTCTCTTGGTGTTGGTGGTAGTGGCGGAGGAAGTTTGTAATTTTAATTCGTGTTCGCCCCCCTCCCCACCCCCCCCCTTCCAAACTTCCATTTAATCAAACGAAATTCAGTTATGAACTCTGGGTGAATATGAATCGCATGGACACAAGTTATGCCTTGAAATGAAAGACTAGTCTGAATCCGCTTTGTCCACTAACAAAGGAAGGTATAAGTAACATAACTATGAATCTCATGGAGAGTTCAATCATGGCTCACGATGAATGCTACCGGCATGCTTAATAGTTAATACGTGCACTTTAGAAAGGCATATCACTTCAAATTGCTTATTACTTATTTGATAATATGGCGCACTAATGCTTCAAAACCTTAAAGCCCACAAGCCAGAACTCAATCTCAATTATAAAGGTATAAACAGAGAAAGCTTCGCCCAAAATATTTTTAGTATTTGATTGCCTAGAACCATAGATTAAAGTTTCGATTTCATAGTAGGTTTTGATAAAATAAAAATTTAAAACGTTTCGTAATATTTCAAGAATTTTTCAGCATGTTTTGAAAAATTCGTAAAAATTGTGATTATACTTCACATGAAAATTACGTGTATTTTTTGTTTCGATAGAGTCAAAAACGAAAATATATCGATACTTTTCGAGAAAATGTACGAAAATTTTGATCCATGCCTAGAACTCACATTTTGGAAAAGGTAAATAAATACAACCACATGCACCAAGACATACATTGTAAAACCCCGATTTATTTGGCTATTTGATTAAATATATTTTGCTACAGACATGTGTACTTTTGAAAGAAATAATTGTTATTCTAAATTTTAGTTAACTCTAAAAGATCTGTAGGCTTATCATATCCCTTTTCTTTTTTTAACAAATTGGAGAAACTATTCTAAATTTTAACAATAAATTCTAATATATCTTATTCTAATGTCAAAAATTGACTCAAAATAGGCTATTGGCTTTTTCTCTTAAGCTTATTACGGTTTTGAATTTTAGGCCCATCTTTCTTTACTAAATTAATATCATTAATAAATCCTAATTATAGTTAATACGAGATAGGGTTTCTCTAAATATATCATAACATGTAGAATTAAGTTTCTTTTAAAACTTAAACGTAAACCATAGAGTGTCTTTTTGCCATAATTTTAAAAATTGAAGTTTATTTAAATAAAGATAAAAAGATCTTCAACAATATCTCGCAACTCGAAACCAAATTCTTGACAATTTTCGCCACAATTTATCTATTTAGGTTTTCTTTAGTTTTATTAGTTATAATTATTACCAATAGCACTTGTATTTTCAAAGTTATATTGCACGGACACGACACGATATGGATATACAAATACCTTGTTTTTTTTTTTTTAAAAAAAGCCTACAACAGAGATGTGTCTGTACAAATTTAAAATGTACCATACCTTGTGAAAAAAAAAATACGTGAATGTTATAAATAAAAAGAGCGAAGAGAAAATGTTCATGGCAGCAAAATGGTAACCAAATGGGTCGGTGGGTGGGCTGCAAGACTTCATATTCTGACAGAGTGACAGCAACCTATCAATGATATTGATTTATGAATCTTCACTTGCTTTTTGTGATGGAATCTTCACTTGCTTATGAGTACAGATTGTTGCCGGTAAATTTTGCTAGTACAACAAAATTAGAACACGAGCATCTAGCAGTATCAGTATGCCCAATACGAAAACATATTCCAGAACATAATGCACACCACATGCATACTCTTCAGACAAGTTACTATTTTAGTTTGTACATTCAACTCTGGTATTCTAGTATAACAACACAATATCTTTTATTGATTACAAAATCAAACAAATTAATAGAATCTACACAAGTCTAAACAATTTTCTGTAAGGTATTCCTTGCTCCCGTCTTTAGCACAATTTATTCCACGACATTAAACCACATCTTTTTGTAAATAATATAACATCACATAAACCAGCATTTCCCATGAGAAGTGCTGCTAAAATTTTCAAGACTCAACGAAGTTTTCATACATTTAAGGGATTGGAGAGTTGAGACCTTCCTGTGAAGACAATGGACGGAGGTTATAGTGCCGTCTGGAAGTAGAGGACGGCTTCCTCCTAAAGGAAGGGCGCTGTTTGAACCGGTGCAACGCTCTCTTAGCATAGAGAGACTGAAAAAACGGTGAGGTGCTCTCCTTTGCCTTGAGAATAGCAAAGAAAAGAAGTCGGTAGCATACTATGAGACAGAATAATGCGCATAAATCCCACCATTTCGAATGATCCAACGGTATTCCAAACATATGTTCAATCACGTACTCGCCCGTAATTTTTGGGTCACCAGGTACTAGAGGATCAAATACGAGTCCAATCATATCGTTCTTGTATGATCCCTGCATCAAATAGACGAGACCAAATATTTCATTTTTCTGTTTTAAGATTTATTGCCGGGTATAAAGATAAGTATCTGTGGAAATACCTGCAGTCCCCATGCACCATAGCCAACATACGATACAGGATAGCGCCAAAACAGCTTAGGAAGATCCGGAAGCAGCCGGAAAAAGCCAGCAGTCATCATCATTATCCCCTGCAACAATTTGGGTCATGATACGGATGTAACATTAAAACGGAAAGAGGTGTAAGGCTTAAAGCTTTAGTACAAGGTTACTTACAAGTACACCAGCCCCGGCTATGATCCCCATCAAGAAGTTAGGAACCAATGAAGCTACGATCATCATGACACTTTCTACCATCGCAATGCATCCAAAAATATTCATACAGAAGAAGACGCAGTGAGAAAATTCAGGCCGAAATTTCACCATGTAGAATGTTATTGTTCCAGTAATTACGGAGACCGCAACCAAGAACGGGAAGGAAGATAAGAAGTTTGATAATATGAACACTGATACTCCGTAATAGCCATTGAGCCTTTCTCGATAGAAGACCTGTGTTTCGATAGAACAGAGAAGATTACTTTACTTAATTCTCTTGATATAGTTTCTGTTTACTCAGAAACAAAATGTAGCAAAAAGAAATTACCTTCATTTCTTCGATGAAGGATGGAAAGCCCCCAATAGACATGAAAGTCATGAAACCTGTGACAAATCCACCGCAAGCTCCCCGAGCCAAGATTGCAGTATAACTTGTACCAACATCGTAAAACAGAGTTCCAACACATAGAGCAACAATGGTGTAAATGACTATACGGGACCAGTAATACCCAACGTCTCTTGTCATGTTCACGGTCGATCTCTTTGTCAGTGTTACAAGCTGTTTCCACCAACTTGCTTGGCTTCCTTTAATTGTTTCAATCTCAAGTCCTTCCTGCAACATATCATCAGCTCTCTGAAATACATTACATGCAGAGGAAGTAAAATAATACATGATCAGGTTCTTGTTACTTACCATCGCGCAGACTTCTCGAATTCTTGATCGTGCGTTTTTTGCATAGTCGGAGTACTTGTATTTTTCAACAAGCACTGATCTGATATCTGATGTCGCCAAATTCGCCAGCGGGTCAGATGTTTTCTGTGCTTCAAGCAACTAGTACAACATAAAACAAACATCAAATTAGTAGACCAAAGAAGTTTCAAATGGCCAATATGTAAAAATGACAATAAATCAGGTCGGCAAACTGGCTATAGGATCATACACGCAGCCTTTGCGAACCCTTTAATGTAGCTGTTACAATATCAAAATCTGAATTGATGCAGCGAAGGAAATGATCTGAAGGATTTCTCCTGCTTGGACAGGGAAATCCTGCTTCGGCAAAAAACTGAAATCAAAAGAATGATACTTTATTTGAGAATAAAGTTAAAAAAAATATATGAATCCACAAAGCAAAAACAGAAATACATAAAATCACCCATGTAACATGTACTTAGTAATGAGATGTTAATATACCTTTATTGCATTCTTTGCTTCTCCATAATAAACAGCTTCACCGCTAGATAGTAAATATAGATCATCGAACAATGCAAAAACTTCACTACTAGGTTGATGAATGGAAGATATAACAGTTCTTCCATCGCGAGCAAGATTCTTAATAGCTTGGATCACGAAAAAAGCCGATGCACTGTCAAGGCCACTAGTCGGCTCATCAAGAAACAGTAAACGAGGCCGCGTGAGAATTTCAAGGGCAATGCTCGTTCTTTTCCTTTCTCCACCACTTATGCCTCGCATCTGCCAATTCCCTATTTGCCGATCGGAACAATCTTGAAGTCCCATTTCCATGATAGTTGCTTCTGCAATGCCAGTTATTTCTTCCTTAGCCATGCTGGATGGTAGCCTCAAATTTGCAGAGTAAGCTATAGTTTCTCTCACAGTAAGTGTCCCCAGCAATACATCTTCTTGCGTGACATAAGCCTGTACGAGTCAAGACACGATGGTTTTATGAGATAAAAAGGACATCTACACCAATTTGTATTTTACTTTCTCACATGAAAACGCACAACTTTAGAAGAAAAATATTGTGAGGCTTGCAAATGGGCTAACAACTAACTTGGTCAGCTCTTAAATTTATACAGAGGCACTCTGGTTATTAAGTTGAAAGTCGCCTTTGGAAGTTAACGAGCGTAATCATTTTGCCCCTATATTTACTGATAGTCTAGTAACAAAATCTTTCTTGAATTTCAGAAATTAAGGATGCACCCCTAATATTTCAATACACCAAGAGGTTGTTATAATGCATGCACCTAGATCTGTAATGTATTTCAATCTTCATAGGCTGTATCTATAGTTATCCCAGCTTCAACAAGCCTATCTACTATATCTTTACAACTTTAAACGGTTGGTACGGAAATACTCAAATAATTCATAGAAAGAAATTATAACAAGATCAAACTTGTACATACTGCAGTTCTCTACTTTTTAGTGTTACCAGCATTATCACACGCAGAGTTCCAGGTTTCTAGATAGGAAAACAAAATGTCAGTTAAATTGCAAAACACTTTGTTAATTCGTAGGATCTCTGCTATAGTGCTAACCCGCGTGTGCCATTACGATACTCTTGAGTCTTGATCAAATTAAAAAGGTGCTGAAGAAACTGGGATAGTCGATGAAGGTACTTACAACACCACCATAGTCCAGCCTCTTCTTCTTCCCGTTGAGAAGAATACTTCCCGTCATGACAATGTTTCTAGCTAATCTACCTGTGGCCAAAACAAAATTGTCAATGAAGAACGAGACAAGAACAAAAAAAAAAAAAAAACCATTTTCATTCTGCCTAAAACGAGGATTTTACCATCCAATGATTCTACCGTTAGTTTAACAGGTAATTTTTTTCCTACAAATCCGATCGTAGCAATCAACACTTGCATGTTTTTACTCGTAATGAGCTACCCTTTTCATATGCAAACAGTACAAGAAACATGAACAATACCAGCGTTTTTTTTGTGGTGCTTTCTATGAGTGCCTCCAAATCTTTGTCAAATGCGTTTTTGGAAAAGCGGCATTGTATTATTTACTTACAATAGCGAGTTTTTTTGTAGGGTATTCAGCGGCGCCTTTTGGAAAGCACCAATGTTTTTGTCTATACAGTGGCGTTTCTAAAGAAAGTGCCATTAACTAGTTTTTTTTATTTTTACGATTAAATGAATAAAAGTCGGGCAAATACGATTTTGCAAACAAAAGTCATTCTGCCACGTACTCACTGAATTAGCAACTCTCAAAATCTACTGAATTCTGCCACGCACAATATATTACACAATTAACAACTCTCAAAATCATTCTGCCGTTACCCTCACCCCAAAATCTGAAGAAGAAAAAAAATTCGCACAAAGCAGTTGCAAAGACATAAATCGCCACAAATTTCAACTCAATATTACAAAAATTGGAGACTTATACAAGTTTATGACTCAATTTCTGCTCAATTCACAAACAGACAGAGATTAGTGACGAGAGAGATCAGAGATGTGTGACAGAGCTTAACCTGAAAATCGAGCTTAACCTAAAAATCGAGTTGAACCTGAATTTATGGCGAGTTGAACCCGAACTTGGATGCATGCAAGAGAAGTGGCGGGACTTAGGGGTACCTTAGCTCCGATGAGAAGTGGCGGTATTTAGGAGTGAGAACCGAAGCTCCAATAACGGTGGTGAGAACCAAAGCTCCGAGAAGCGGTGAAATTTAGGGTTTTCTTTTTCTTCTTCGGATTTTGGGGTGAGAGTAACGACAGAATGATTTTGAGAGCTCTTAATTGTGTAATATACTGTGCGTGGCCGAATTCAGTAGATTTTGAGAGTTGTTAATTCAGTGAGTACGTGGCAGATTGACTTTTGTTTGCAAAATCGTATTTGGCCGACTTTTATTTATTTAATCGTAAAAAATATATATAATAATAATAATAATAATAATAAATTAACAAAGTTAATTGCGCTTTCTTCAGAAACGCCACTGAATAGACAAAAATATTGGCACTTTCCAAAATGCGCCGCTGAATACCCTACAACTTGGCATTTTTTTAAAAACGCCATAAGTAATTAATACAATGGAGCTTTTCCAAAAACGCCTTTGACAAAAAAGATTTGGTGGCGCTCATAAAAAACTATCAAAAAAAACACTGGTATTGTTCATGTTTCTTGTAGTGTATGTTTATTCTCTTGAGTTTGACATGAGTCGTGACCAGTATATTTATTTTATTTTATGTCATATATATTTTTTATAACAAGCTTAGAGCGGAGTCCACTCTAACACAAAACACAAGGGGAAATGCTGATATATTTATTAAAAGAAAAATTGCAGTTTTTGCTCATTATCTATGCATATTTTACGGGCGGCCCTTTATAAATCTGGGTTCTTCAGATGAACGATAGCTATGGAAAAATCGACAAAATAAATCCCCATTTGGATCGAAGTGGCAACTCACAGGAATGTTAGTGGCGTGTAGGAATTTGTGTAACATGGGTGCCATATGGCTGTACCTCACAGGATCATTGGTTATAGGGCATATTTTACATATTTATCTTAAAATATCTTAGAGGGAGAGAGAGAGGGAGAAAGAAATATATGTCGTTATGTAGTACATATAATTATATAGATATATATATATCATTACAAATCATATGTAGCGGATATTATAACTCGTCAAGATGTCATCATATCTGTGAAAACTAAACTAAAAACGAAAAAATGCAAGCAACAACGTAATTAGTAATAATCGCGAAGGACAACATGACAATTGACAAATGTTACGTTAAAGAGGAAAGAACGAGAAATAAAAAATGCATGTGTATCTGTTCCCGATGGAAACCTTTTATTCATGAATTGAAAAGTCAACGGCATACCATCTATTCTTCATTTAATATTCACCTACTTATCATCACATATAACAGGTTGGCAAAACCAAATAATTGCTGACCTTTTGTTATTATCTGGTCCAATTTTTGGTTAAAGTAGTTTTACTTTCACCAGGTAGCTAAAATCGTTTTTTTTTTCTTTTTTCTTTTTGAGGGTTTTATTACTTAATATACAGTCTAACTGTGCACCAAGCCACTTTCTCTTCCAAAAGAAAGATCTAGCAAAACCTAGTTTCATGGAATGAAGAAATTAAGATAATGAAAAAATTAGAGAAACATCGTCGAGAGAAAAAATATATATATAAAGATAATAAAGTTCTACCCATTCAACGCAAACAATATTAATCCTCTGATCTCCCGGTTCTTCATTTGTTGAGATTATAACAGGTCTATTCGATCTTGAGCTTAATCTATAGAGCATGAATGGTTTGCGTGTGACACATGAAACTAACCCTTTGACTCCAATAGCTCATGATTATTTAAGTCATTGAGGAACAATAGAACGAACTGTCGATGTTTGTATACGAGATATTTATCCTAGACACTATGGACACATTGTACAAGTCAATAATGTTATTGGACTTATTGGATCCTTCACCGTTCATGCATGAAAGGTTCAATCTCGATGGTCCAATTTCAGAGAGATCAACAATCTTGCGACTTCTTTAATTTACTTTACCTCCGAGTAAAGATAAATACTATATGTTAAATTCTTTCAGAAGTGAAATATGTAACATTTAAATAAAGCATATTCATGTACCTGCTAAGGAATCAAGAAGAGTAGATTTTCCGGATCCAGAAGGACCCATAATAGCCATAATCCGACCCGGTTGAGCATATCCGTTGAGCCCATGTAACAACTTCTTAGTGGGACCTTGCCCAAAATTAGGCAGCACCACCGTCAAGTCCTCCCAAACCAAGTGCGCCTGCCACCTCCTCCCGGTCGACTCTATATCACCAACACCACCTCCGCCGGACCCACTAGCACCACCACCACCACCCGCCGCATCCTCTATTTCCATCGATACAACCCAATAATGTAATGGACTCTCACTAATAAGCTAATTAATGATACATGTATATTATTGTGACATATAAGTCGAAGTAGTGGGGAGTTATATGAGAGTTAAAGTCGAAGTAGGGGGGATAGCTAGCTAGTGTATTATATGAATCTCAAGTTAGTTAGATTAATTTTTAGATCATGAGGGCGGTATGGCTTAGCTTGCCTTATGTGCGAAGGAAAAAGGATAAGCGGACTTAAGTTGTACGAATTTAATGCATAGGGCCCCAACACCTAAATCGGTTTGCAGTTGCATTAATATTTATGACGAAAAGATATATACAGCTCAAAATATTTATTGAATATTATGGTTTTCACACTTTCTACTTGCCTACAAACTAAAACCACCCATAGCTCAACCTAATAATTAACTATTAAATATGCTTTGCCTATAGATATTCGCCCGGAAACTTATGACAATATCTCCTTGTGTATTAAATGGAATAGAGTTAGTTAGGATGTCTTAATTTATATAGAAATTAGAACCAAGATTATTTGCGTACAAAAAACCAAATAATGTGTAATTTTGCTTATTCATAAAACAAAATTTAAATTGGTTTTATCTTTTTTGGAGTGTGAAAATATATCTTCTACAATAAGAACCAAAGCCGGGAATTTCGTCTTGAGCTTGCTCCTTTTGTATGGTATTTGTTGCTTTGTGCAATCCAACTGGACCATAAATGTGACTGTTTCTAGCTGGAAAGGTATGGAACAGTAATACAGTATACATAGCCTTAACTGATCCTTTATATAATTAACAAACTAGCTAATTCTCTTCACGTTGTTAACTAGCTAATTAAGCTAAAACTCGTAAAATGCACGATATATAACTTACTCGATTAGAATAGACGTCTTTTATATGCAACATTATTGATGCTATCGATACAATAGTTCTATATGTTAGGTATTTGACCCGACAAATACGCACCCCCCAAGATTTGCCCATCGTGTATATACGAAGCAAACACGAATAAAATATGACGATCGTAACAACACAATTGTTAACGGGTTGGATATTATTCCCTATTTAACGAGTTATTATTTTTGGGTTGGAACGTCAATCCTGACCCGAAGGGATCGATGGTTCTTATGGATTTGGAGCTGGACCCGGATATTTTCCGAGGTGCCTATATCCCCCGATTGGGAATCAAACCACTCGTAGTTCTTGTTTTTTGCGTTGATTATTTTGGAGTATGTCGATTTTATTGATTGTGTTGATTTTATCTGTTGAAAGAGTAGACCTTTGTGAAGCCTTTAAGAAGAAAAGAGTTCTCTCCTCTGAAGCCTTTTTTAATTTTATAGAGAACACGAGTTCCCTTGGGAGCGCCTCCCTTTTCTCCCCTCCCGGGAGTGCGCCCTCTTTTTTCCCCCTTCTCGGAGTGTCCTTTCTGATTCCCCACTTCTACCTTTTATAGACGTTCTTTAGGGACAAGTGTCACTGTGCATGTGCTCACAGGTGTCATTATGCATGTGCGAAGAGATAGGTTCTATTTGTTTGGTATATTCGCTGACGGGGTGCTGACTAGGATGAATTATCCTCTCCGATAACTTCAATGTGCTCTGATGAATTGGCTCCTTGGTTTTCTTCTCTCCGATGGGCGGTACCTATCGGAAGCGCTGGATAGGTGAGTGGGAATGCTTTTTCGATGTTGTTTGTGGTTCCGATAGTTGGTCCATTGCTAGGTTGCCTTCTTCTGAAGTGTACTCCGATTGGTGTTCCTGCCTTGGTCGTCAGTTGGGCATGTTTTCCGAGGGGCCGGATTTGATTTCCGAGAGCTTTGTTTTGTCTCCGAGGGCTTATCTTGGCCTTCGTGAAGTAGTGTTTGGTGATACAGGCTCTCGGGATGAGCTCTCCGATAGGGGGTGATCTCGTATCCCGAGGGACTCGGGGTCCTCACTGTACGATACGGGTATTTTGCGATTGCGAGTACAGATCACATAATAATATATCCGGCAATTTAGTAATTGAATTATAGTATCTTTTAAGCACGTGGATTTTTACCCTGTTAACAAACCTTCCCCCCCCCCCCCCCAGTTTCTAGGGCAGTTGACTGCACTAGAAACTCAAAAGGTCGAAAGTCACGATGGTCCCGGCATCGTAGCCTTCAGTCATTGGGGTCGTCGAAAGCATTGGTTTTGGGCTTTTTAGAGTATCGTACGTAGTATCAGAACATCTTAGTGTCCTTATAAGCATCGTATGGGATGCCTGACCCTCTTTAAAGTACCGCAGAGTTATCAGGAATGTTCCACAAGGCATCGTATATCCTTGAGAGGAATTCGAATCGCATCCAGGATTCGAAAAACCTCGGGATGGTATCGTAGAACTTTTCTGGGGTGTCGTAGACATTTGTCATTGACGTTTATGTCTGTTTAACACGTCTCCCAAGTTCTTGGCCTTACTCTTAAAGGGATTAGTGGAGTATCGTGGCTAATTTCTCTGAGGGGAGATGTTTCCGATGTCTTCGAAATGTGCCCTCGTAGGGTGAATGTCGGGGCATTAATTATAATTAGTGCCATTGCATTTAATTAACTGCGGTTTAAATGCAGTTAATGGTGATTTAATGCCACGTTAAGACGTGGTGCGCGTGCTGAAGTATTCGAACCGTTACGTTTTCCACAACCGAGGAGACGTGGTGGTTTATAACCCACTAGGCACGATTTCCAATCGTGGGGTGTAATGGGGTTAGTGGGTAGTGAATGCATTTATTGGGCCTAGGGTTTATAAACACTTCTCTTCTAATCTCTACTCTCACTTGCAATCTTAAGCAAAAAAATCTCTCGCAATCTTAACCTTTCTCTCTGCGAAAAAAGCTTTCTAATCTTACCAAGATTTCTTTAATGGCGTCTCAATCTACAACCAACTTGGTGTCTGCCGCTTCTGGCACTGGCGGGGCGACGGGGGTTGTTTCCCTGTTCTCTCGAAAGAGAAGCGCGGGGACGGTGACGGGGGCCGGTGGTAGTGGCGGTGCTAGGAAAACGAAAAAATCAAAGAAACATACTAACAAGGGTGGCGTTCCTCGAGCTACCCGGAAAGTTGAAGTGACGGTTAGCACGGCGGAGGAGGACGAAATTCGAAAATTATTCATCGAGTACGGTGCTTCTGGCCGAAACGTGGAGGTGACGGTTCCGTTAGCCGATCAACGGGGTAACTCTCCTCCACCGAATCACCTAACGGTGTACTATTCCCAGGTAAAGGTGGGACTACGTTCCTTTTTCCCGCCTTTCTACTGCGAGATTTTTAACTATTGTAATGTGTGCCCGAGTCTACTCACCCCAAATTCTGTCACGGCCCTAGCTCTATTCGTTTTCTAGTGTCTGGTGAGGGGAATCGAGTGCACGAGGGATAGATTCTTTGCAATTTTCGAGTTGAAACTATCCCCGGGGGGCACCTTTCTACTGTTTTAGTCATCGGGACAAAGATGACCGCATCTCCGAGGGCAACGTCAGCTCTCACAGCACGTGGAAGAACAAGTTCTTCTACATCAACCCACCGAGGGGAAATGGGACATGCCACTTACCTGGAGGGTGCCCAAGTTTTCAGAGAGGGCGATGGACGATACACTAGTGTTTTCACCGATGTTTTCTGCGAAGCCGTTGGTGGAGTCAAAGGATTTCGCTCGTCTCTATCGGACCGCGGTCTTGCGACATATCGCCCCGATAGACAAAATCAAGACTCCACTATCCATCCCCGAGAAATACTTCAACACTTTCGGTAAGTTACTACACTTATATGTCTAGTTTTATAGGTATCTCCTGGTTTATCTAACCTTTTATCGTGTCTGCAGTGGACTTCTTACGACCGTACATGGTGGAAGGAGCTAGTGGCTCGGGTGGTAACGAAGAGATGGAGGTTCAGGAAGGGAAGTTGGCAGGGGGAGAGAGCGAAGTCTACGGGGCCGCGGAAGGGGATACCGAGCCAGCGAAGACTCGTTTACCAACTTCGACAGCCATATCCCGATCATCCAGTGGTACGTCTGATACCCCGGAAGAAACGGAGTTAGGCGTAACTTTCGCGGGCGCGGTCCCCGTGGGGCTTTCTCATTAGGAGAAGGGGACGAGGTGGTAGGGATAGGTGGGTTGCCCTTACCCCCCCAGGTGTTGTCAACCCATCTTCTCCCTCAAAGGCATCGGGGGATTCACTGGAGATGCTGCTGGCAACCCCTCCCAAGGGTACCTATCTCTTCTAGTTCAAGGAATATCGAGGACACCAACATATTTATCTATATGAAACTCTGTTTTTGACAGACAAAGGACCCGTACTCTCTGCCGAAAACGAGGGAGTTTCTCAAGAGGATGCTCCAGATTTGGGTAAGCTTCTCAAGATTAATCCTTTCCTCCTTTAGTTTTTCTTCAAGGAGTAGTTTGCTTACTTGGGAAGTTTTTGACTCGCAGGGGGCAACACTTTATTCAATCTGGAAGGAGGATCCTTTCCTTCGGATCCCTCCCTTCCCTCAACTTCTGACGATCCGATAGCCTTATTGGAGGAGCTGATGGCTGCAGTTCCTTCTTTCACGGGTCATCCTGTTCCGAGTTCGATCGCTGCCATTCAATCGGACAGTCCCATGGTTACTCAAGTACCCATATCGGGGGGAGTACCTATAGGAGGACCTTCGTCCTCGAGTGTTCCAGCCTCGGGACAAGAGCCTAACTCAGAAGAGGCTAAGGTGGCCCTCGATACAGTCACCCGATACCTAACGGCTGCCAACTCTCTGCCATTGGGGGGTGGCAATTTGTCCAAACTTGCACGAATTGGATGGGTATGCTGGTAAGATCCAACTTCTACTTATCTAATTCCTTCAAGACCCACTGTTGGGATCTTTATCCATCTATTTTTCTTTCTAGGCGCCTAAAATGCTTCCTCTTCTATTACTCGAGGTTGAGAAGTTGCAAAAGCTGGCGGTCGAAGCTGAAGAAATGTCTCGGAAGATGGAGGAAGAGAATAAAGATCTCCGAGAGAAGATGGGGAAATACCACGAGGCGTGGGCTAAAATCACGCAGCAGAATCAAGAGCTGAGGGAGGAAAACAAACGGCTCCAATCTTACGCATCGGAGATGGAAGCCTCGGGAATGGTTTTGAAAGAAAAGGTTACTTCCCTCGAGGAATGGAAGATTGTCTGGGAGGCAAGACAGAAGGAATTGGAGCGCAGCTTGTACCAAGCGCTTGGTCAGTTGGACGCTCTTAATGAGGAACCGTCTAAAGCTCCGGTTTCGGGGAACACCACCTCCGAGGAGATGCAACAGAGGATGGTTGCCGCAGTGAAGCAAGCCCAAGAGGAGGCCACTACCCGAGTCAAGGAACTGTATGTCCGCAAAAATCAAGGGTACCTGGTCGGACACGTAATGTAGGGGTTCCTCCAATGCTTCGGGAAAGTGCGCAAGAAGATATCTCCCAGCGTAGATTCGCGTCTGATAAACATAGCGGAGATGGAGAAACCTACATTGGAGCAAACTTATGATCTTTTTATCAAGAGCAGTTCTCAGCTTCCTCCTTCCTTGGCTGCTCCGAGTCGGGTTCCCTTATCTGCCGTGGTCCCCCTCCTACCTCTCGTGCCTCTCCTAATACGGGGGCCTATGTTGGTCCTTCCGGTGCTCCCCCTCCTACAAGCGTCCTGATACTCGCTCCTGCAACTGGGCCAACCCCCACCTCTACGAGTTCTCTACTCTCCCCCCCCCCCCCCCCCCCCCCCCGTCCTAGAGGCTCTTTATCGTTAAGCACAATTGTACTTTATCTTTTTATTGGAATGAAATTTATTTTTCCGTGTTAATATTCATCGCAACTTTTCAGCACGTTATGAATACTTGGGTCCTTTCCTTTAACTGTAGAACTTAAGATTGAGTTTAAAGAGATGAGATAGTATCTCATCCTTATTGGCCAAACAAATTACTTAGCATAACGTGCCCGTTCGCAGTGCAAACTTTGGAGATACATTTTCTCTAAATAGAGGTATCCCCCGACACGTAATCGTAGTTATAACATAGCTTGGACAGCTCAAACTTAATTTTGTCATCCGAGGAAAGATTCCTAAGTATATATAGGTGCTTGGAGTTTTAGTGAATATTCTCACGTACTTTTTAAAGAATCATTCCATTAGGATTATCCATATCCTGATTACTTTACTTATACAGACTTCTTTCCAAAAAGCCTTCGAGAAGGGGGCACGAATAAAGATTCTCCAGGTAAGCGCCCCCGGAAAACCTCTACGAGGCCACCGGACCATTTCTTCTCTTTCCTTTACAAGTCTTCTGTAGACTTCGCAAGCATGCTTATATAGCAATTAGAAAATCCTAGGATTTTTAAGGAGATACCCAAAATTGGAATCGAATCACGCGAGTTTAGAGAAAACTTACCTTTGGAGCGTATCGCCCCGTGGCAGGAGCACTTGCTCTTCGTTGTGATCTTGTCGGCGATTTCTTCGGGCTTGCTCAAGGATTCGATGACGTTCCCACAGACGCATCCACTTTGTTAACGGGTTGGATATTATTCCCTATTTAACGAGTTATTATTTTTGGGTTGGAACGCCAATCCTGACCCGAAGGGATCGATGGTTCTTATGGATTTGGGGCTGGACCCGGATATTTTCCGAGGTGCCTACGTATCCCCCGATTGGGAATCAAACCACTCGTAGTTCTTGTTTTTGGCGTTGATTATTTTGGAGTATGTCAATTTTATTGATTGTGTTGATTTTATCTGTTGAAAGAGTAGACCTTTGTGAAGCCTTCAGTAAGAAAAGAGTTCTCTCCTCTGAAGCCTTTTTCAATTTTATAGAGAACACGAGTTCCCTTGGGAGCGCCTCCCTTTTCTCCCCTCCCTGGAGTGAGCCCTCCTTTTTCCCCCTTCTTGGAGTGTCCTTTCTAATTCCCCACTTCTACCTTTTATAGAAGTTCTTTAGGGACAAGTGTCACTGTGCATGTGCTCACAGGTGTCATTATGCATGTGCGAAGAGATAGGTTCTATCTGTTTGGTATATCCACTGACGGAGCGCTGACTAGGATGAATTATCCTCTCTGATAGCTTCAATGTGCTCTGATGAATAGGCTCCTTGGTTTTCTTCTCTCCGATGGGCGGTACCTATCGGAAGCGTTGGATAGGTGAGTGGGAATGCTTGTCCGATGCTGTTTGTGGTTCCGATAGTTGGTCCATTGCTAGGTTGCCTTCTTCTGAAGTGTACTCCGATAGGTGTTCCTGCCTTGGTCGTCAGTTGGGCATGTTTTCCGAGGGGCCGGATTTGATTTCCGAGAGCTTTGTTTTGTCTCCGAGGGCTTATCTTGGCCTTCGTGAAGTAGTGTTTGGTGATACAGACTCTCGGGATGAGCTCTCCGATAGGGGGTGATCTCATATCCCGGGAGACTCGGGGTCCTCACTGTACGATACAGGTATTTTGCGATTGCGAGTACAAATCACATAATAATATATCCGGCAATTTAGTAATCGAATTATAGTATCTTTTAAGCACGTGGATTTTTACCCTGTTAACAACAATGATTTTACGCGGAAACTCCAAAACCGGAGAAAAACCACAGGGCCCGAACAAAAATACACTATGTGGAAAATTATTACAACTACTCAATTTCTCGCTCAACCCAGCGATCCCCACATAGCCTTTTTACCCGTAACACACCCCGAATACACCTCACACTAATATAGAAATATTACAAGAGGAAAGAGAAAATATTACACTGCAAAGTATTGCTATGAATTGGATGCCTTTCATTCACAATAACATTGCCTATTTATAGACAAGTTATTCATAAAAACTGTGAATAATTTCTATCAAATAATCATTGGCCAAAACACCATGTCTTTGGTCTTTTTTATTATTTAAGTGGGCTCACCTTCATATGCAAGTGATGTGGACGATTTCCCCACATGTGCCCACAGCCAACACTATATACAAATGTTAAAAACTAATTAAAACATTTAGCTATGCTTGCACAATATGGTAAAAATATATCAATGCTATGAAATATTAATATATTATTTGATCTAAACATAAGTATAGTTTCACCCGAATTAAGTTTGATTTGATTGTTGTAGGGTGTTATTGTGCCCAACATGCAAAATCTTCATTTATTGTAAGCCCAACAACCGGATTCGTGATCAGAGTACGAATATACATGAAATGTGAATAAAAGTTGAATCGCCAATCAAACTACTTTTTACTTTTCAATCACGATATAATATCATTAAGGTTTGCTTGACAAGTTGACAAGTGAACCCCAGAGTATCTTCACTCACGTTAGTCGTTTTCATCGGCTTACTGTTTTTTTTTTCTTTTAACGATGGTAGGCATCATTTAGTACAATAAAACTAACTTTTTAGTACACGGAATTTGAGGACGAGAAACACGCGATACCATAGAATTTAAAAAATAAAAAATAAAAATTGCATCAACGTTTGACATGTGTTCCAAACACTATACGTGTGTCAAAAGTTGATCTAGTGATAGATCTTAGTTTGCAACTAAGAGCACCTATTTTGCAAGTTTGTCAACAAGTTAAGGAACCTCATTAATTTCTCGATAACAAAAGATAACAAAACTTGGCGCTGACGCGAGTGAAGTGAGTGATGTTAGTCTAAGTCTGTGGAAGCAGTCCCATAAGATGTGCATGGGCCGCGTGTGTCCTCGTGATGCGAACAAGCATAAAAATAGAGTTTGTAGCAATGACAAGGTGAAATCTGTATACACCGTGCATGTCGTAGGCCGTCTCTGAGCGTCCAAGATTTTTCATGATTGTTAGTGAAATACCCCACCGCTGCAGAGGAAATCGCCATGTGAGCCTCGAATTATACCTCATATACATGCATGTCTGGGATAACCATAGGTCAATTTGTCTACATTTAACGGAGCATAAATGATGGGTGGTGGGTTCTATTTAAGGTAAAGAATGTGTTTGGATTGTGGTGGTTCTCGAGTAGTAGGAAGAATTTGAAAAGTGGAATTTTGGATTTGGTGGGAGTAAATGGCATGGAGAGAATGGAAAGTGACAGGACGGTTTTCAAAAGCCAGGTTGTGTCTAACCTTCCAAATATCCCAAGCAAGCATAGCACGATGTTGCCTAATAAAAGTTGGCATATGTTCAAGAGACTCTAGGTGTTTCTGGCATAAGGGCAACTGGATTTGGGTGAAAAGACCGAACTTGGTTGGAGTTTTGTCATAACAAAAGAGCCACATGAACGATTTTACTTATGGGTTGACAGGTAGTATGTGGATGGTTTTCCAAGGTAGGTGGGGCTAATCAGAGGTGGTGGTTGATGATTGGAACATGGTATAGGCACTTCAGGTCAAAAAAATGTCATTTGAACACCAGGCGTAGGAGAAATGGTCATGGCGGGTGATGTGGGATAATGGAGTACCCTGGATAGCGCCAATGATATGAGAGAGGGGAGTGGGGTCTACCTGGTTGAGGTTCCAGAAATGAGTTATCGGGTTAAGGACTTCGTAAATGTTTGTGCAATAAGGATAGACGGGATGCTCAGAATGAAATCAAATATGATGAAGTTGCCCAACCATTTCGATAACAAAAGTTCAGCATACTGACGTAGCTTACATGCCATCAGATGGATTGGGGTAGGTAGGGAAGGATAGTTTGGATTGATTTCCAGCCCTAATTATGCTAGGGAAGGATACTTAAGATTGATTTCTAGCCCTAGTTGTGCTAAGAACAAAGGTGAGCTAGCAGAACGTGAGAGTTCATGTAATACTTAGCTTGAAGGACTTGAGTCCGGAGGAAACTATGGTGCGCAACCAAATGCCAACCTAGTTTCAGAATGTATGCGTTGTTCAAATCAAGAAGATGGCGTATGCCCAGCCTTCTAAATGCTTTGGTAGGCAAACTGTATCCCAGTTGACCTTAGATTTTACTTTTATGGTGGATTTGCATTCTGGAAGTATTTATTTGCAAAAACTTTTAATTTGCACAAGTCGATCTGGGGAGACAAAAGACTGACATAGCATGAGTTGATATGGCAAAAAGGGAAGATTTTGCAAGTACAACCCGACCTGACATGGATAGCATCCTATTGAGCCACGTATTGACAATCAAACTCACTACCCTACATCAAATTAGTTAGTTGCTCCATGTGAACCAATTTTTTTTTATATATATACATGAACTATGTGATTCACATGAACATAGATGAACCCAAAATATGCCCTCCGATATTTAATTCGGTGATCTATTCAATAGTGAAAAGTCGTATAGAGGTCAAAAGACATATGTCAAATAACTTGAAGGTCAAAGTGTAGCAGTAGGTCGACTTTTTGAACTTTGAATTAGAAGCCCCCAGATTCTGACTTGAGGATTAAATCGAAAGGGTTTAAATGAGGTTGTGGTCGAATCCGTTCTTTGCTGGTGCTTGAAATTGACTAAAGATGAAATTCAATCTCATGATCTAATTCAACTCAATAAAATATTAAAAATAGTATACACGTTATTTAAGGTTTACGGGTTTATAAAGGCGATTAATAATGTAATCTAAAACTTGATTTCTTGTATTGGTTGTTGATTATCAAATATGTAAATCAGGACATCCAAACTGCTTTCTTTGGATCTTGAAATGCCTTCATATCGACGAAGATCAAAATACCTTAGTGGTCAAATTTGACCTCCAAACTTTTGGATCTTCGTTCTTGAATCTGCTAAAAGCCCTACCCTAACGTTCCCAGTTTTTTTTGTTTCTGCCATGTGTCCCAATCAATGATTGGTACATCTTTATTCCCATAGTTTATAATGATGTCCACCTTACTATCTTTGATGTCGACCTTACGAACTTCATTGGAACTCCATGCCATCTTCTATATTTGTATTATTTTATAGTTAGTAGATCAAAATATTGGATCTATAGTAAGGGTTGAAATTACTTTTAACCTATATTGCCTCCCTTACCAGAGATCCAAATGCACTTCGATTTTTGGTTTCACTTGTCCAAAGGATATTCACGCCTTTATGGGTCTAGCACTTTTTTCTGTAAATACTCTTGGAGCCCTCATTTGTCGCTTTTAGTGTTTTATGAAAGAGTGTAATGAGTGTTTAAATTATGCACTTTTGGACCTCATTATATGGGGTTAAATGAAAAATTACTTTAGTAATTAGCATACTTCAATGCACTTTTGTGTATTTCATGTTTTTAGACACATTTGGTGAAAACAGAATGTTTTCGTTAAGAAACAAGCTAAAAGGGAATGAATCCACACAAGGATATAAAAGAGGACAAAAACAAGCGTCCAATAGATGAAATGACAAGTGATTTGCTCAAGGAATGAAGGAGGAAGAGCCAAAGCACCAAAAGCTATACAATGAGGGGAAGTCGAATGAAGCCATTGACTCAAATACATGGTGACAAAATTACAGGAAGCATCAGATGTCGTGCTACATACCATTAGAAAGCCACAGAAGCCAGCGTTCTAACATAATAAAAAGATCTCGATTATTCCATTTGGAGAAGACGTTATAGTCAAAATCGTGAGGCCGCGCAGAGCAACAGAGACCCGCGCGACATGAGACGCGCAACATGTGCAACTTTCTGCACGACGCCTGCATTTAGTAGAGACGTGCGCGGCTAGCGCAGCTTCCTCCACGAGGAGCAACTACCCAATGTAGTGCAACTTTTATCGGCCCAGAAATGCCAAAAACCCTAATTTCGATCTTGCTACTATTTTACCTATAAAGTAACACTAGGACTACGGATTTCCACTAATCTAACCTCATTTCGCATGCCCACAACATATTGTGAGATCATTGAGAAGAGTATTCAAGTCACGGTTCATCCGGGAGAAGTAAAGCAACGGAGATTGAAGACTAAGTTTATCTTATCTTTACTCTTTTATTATGATGTTCTCTTTCGTTTGTTTTTTTAAAAGTTCTATCGTTATGTGGTGATCTTCTCCGTATTTGAAGAAGGGAGTAATGACTATTTATGCACGATGAACCTTTAGTTATGAATTCATGTTGCGTTTTATGTGTTTCGATGTGATTCATCTTATATTCTACATGTTTGATTTATACACCTGATGAGCGCTAATGTGCCACGTGGCTAAGCTACATGTTTGATTTATGTGCTAGAAGTAGGCTAACACAACTCGTGCACAAGCTAGATCACATGCATTCATGTCTTTGACTTATTCAATATATTTAACACTAGAGAATGTTGAATTGGTACCAAACTTTACTTCTTTTAGATTGATCGCCCTAGTCGCAGATCTTTAAGGGAATGCGAGGGAATTGTAGTTGTTACTAGCGTCGCATCTAAAATCTCTATGACTCTATTGAACATATATGAACTTAGCATGATGAAACTAACTAGGGATAATTAGTGGTTTGTTTATTAATCATATAATAAATAATTATGAAATCAATCTTCAAATACGTTTCATCAATCTGATTAAATCATTGTTATTTATTTGTTTTATTAGTTATAATCAAGACCTTCATATCGAAATCATCTTATTATTTGTTTTAACGTTGTCCATTAAGCGAACACTATAGTTACACACTCTTTGTGAGATCGATACTTGGTTAGTAACTATACTTACCATTTTATATTACTTGACCGTGCATTCATAAAAACTACTTGCCCACACACTGCGCCGTTGTCGGGGAGTGATGGTGAATTATAGTATTTTAATAGTAGACATTAAACTTAACTATTTCCCATTTTCTTTTTATTGATCGAGTGCATTGATAGAGGTGACAGAAATTGGATCGTTTGCCCAACAACTGCATAAAAGAGAGATCATTCAATGAAAATAGAGATGCTTGAAGGAGGGTCTGCCAATGATGGTTCCTTAATGGAATACATATCTACTTCAGGGAAAGGATTTTCAACAATCGAAAGAGACAATACATACCGCGGCACATATGAACAATGTTTGAGAGAAACCGAATGGTATCAAAAAATCGTGGAAAAGTGGAAAACTATTCTCAATCCAGCTGACTACGAGCTCATGGTAAGAATGGGACGTGTCCTCTCATTTCACCTGATTTTAAATAAGACAAAAAAGATATCCCGACCATTGTTAAAACCGAGGTGATCAAAGAAGTGTCAATGGAAGAATATAAATCATTAAAGGATGACCATTGAACCACTTCCAGTCAACACCGTGGAGATCCAAGAGACACAACCACATGCCATCCCTATGAAATGAGAGATTGAGCTTGATCCAATGCCGACAATTCATACACGAGAAGGGGTCGTGGAAATACATGTGAGTGGTCCAACACTCAAGGAGAATGGTGAGAAGACTGAGTTCAACTTAGAACTCGGTCTTGACCATGCAAAAGACCAATCCACTCCTTCCAATTGAGACATGATTGCATTGAAGGAGAAGCCAGTGAGGAAAAACATGATCATGGATCCAAATACCGAATGGCTCCTTAATTATGCTCCTACAATTGAAGAGTCCACAATGGAAATTCATATGAAGGACATCTACACTACCCAAGGTGTTAAAGTTGAAACTTTGACATATGAAGAACTGGGAGTTGGAGAGACTGAGCCACTTCATCGGAAGTCAAGGAGAAATAAAGCACTATATGCAGTTTCCACATTGTTGATATCTAAAAGGTTACTTCATGAACTTGTGAGACACCTCATAGAAAGGTTAAAAGAAGGAGAGTTCGTATGCAATCAATGATGGAAGAAGACATGAGGTCAGAGAACAAAGTTATGCAAAAGAGTCTCAATTGGAAGAAGGCGAGAAAATTGCCTAAAGCTGATACATTAACATCTTTTGAAGATTAGAGTCTATCTAAATTCTCGAAACCCCATGAATCCATTAGTAGCGTCGAGCTAACATACGTAAAAATGTGTTTGGCAACCCATGTAGTAAGTTTTGATTTTTGAATATTTCCATTTAGTTTATTTCTTTGTTATTTAATATTTTTGTTTTGAGTTATATATAGCAATCTTGTGAAATATGTTTGAGCTTAAAATTGAGATAGGAGAGGAAGTATGAAGAATATGAAGGAAGATGACAAAGTAGAGTGACGGAAAAAAAACCAACAAACGAGACAACATGTAGCAGTACAGGAGCAGTGCATGTAGCACAGATTTGTGTGCACTGCGTAGACCATCCAAGACATCGCGCGGGTCGTGCAACTATTTCTGCCATCGCATAGACACGCACGACATGGTGCGCGACCTGCATGTCGCGCGTCCCCCATTTATTAGAAATCACATTTCTCGTTGCGTATGGAAGGAGGAGACCTGCAGAATTAGAATATCTGCGGAATTCGGTTGAGCAATCTCTATCTCTTACCTTTCCTACAATACTTGCACTTCTCTTATGATTAAATTATATCGATACATAAATTATTCCTAGTGTGATTAAAATTAATATGGAAGAGTTGTGCAACTTATGAAAATTTGCATATTTATTTTTAAAACTCCTATATATATATTTCTTGAACCATAATCACATATATGATTCTCACTTCTCTTAGAATTCATAAGACTTTTTATTTTCTTCATACCTTGTCAATTTATCTATTTTTCTTGAGATTTTTTTTATTTTCTTTTCTATTCTTTGTAGAAGAACATGGCATATATACGTTACTACACCACTGATCCAGCCTTGGGAACATCGAGGAAAGCATGCAGACTATCACTAGCAATGACAAAAACTATAACAATGCAGAGCTACTGAACAAATTGAAAGAGATCAAGGAGCAACTCACAAATACCAACAACCATCATTGGATGAAATTAAGGCACATTGAAAGAACATAACAAATGAAGAAAGTATCGACACCTACAGTCTGACGATCTTCCTTTGAGCATGATGCTCGATCAGGGAAGTTCTTTCATATGTGCTTTATGTTATATGTTTTAACGATGAGGGCATCGTGTGATTCAAGTTTGAAGCATAAAAGCTGAATAAGTAGGGATCAATGGTGTTATATGCATAATACGGTACGAATTTGAGATGCAAATATTATACGTTTGTGAGTTGAGTACATCTTTAGTAATATTGTCAAAAGTATGTCTTATTTCATATACACCCATCAATCTGTTGCAAGTGTAGAAGATGTGAGAAAAATGTTGTTAGTTCATGAAAAAGTAGTGAATAACATATGATTTTTGAATCTTGAGTAATTTGCTTGATTACTATTGAAAATGATTGTAGACTTCACATGTGTTGAAGAAATGAAATAAGCCATATTCTCTATTACGTTTTAGCCCTTCAATAAAATAAATCCTCAGAACCCCGCTGAAGCCTTTTCTTGTGAAGCCTTTTTATGAAGCCCCATTTACCTACCCTGAGCCGATGAATTATATCCTACCACTTTTCTAGAGATGGATGTAGTAAATCTTAAGGATGTGAAAAATGAAAAATAAACGCTGAAAATCAAAAGGAGGATGAACATAATAGAGAGCACAAATAGCACCACAAAAAACTCTAAGTTTAGGGGTGCATTGATGGGCGTGTAGGATGTAATAAAACAGAATATAAGGCAACACGAGAATGTTACACCTAAATCCCACTTTGTCGCAAGTGCACGAATCAAGTAATAATAAAATAGTAAGTATAGTTATGAACCAAGTATCGTACCCCAATGGAGTGATGGATGGATGTATGAATCACTTAAATGCAAAATGCTAACAATTATCATTATTTTTTCTCTTGTGCTTGCAAGATGAATGCTTATGAATGATTATGAATGTTTTCTAAACTAAAGATGCTTAAACTAGAATGCAATGAAAATTAATCTAAGAACGTAGAAATAGTCATTAACTATCTTTTTGGGGTTTTGATTTTGAATGCAAGAAAACAATTAAAGCCATTAAACTAATTAAACTAATGAAAATAAGTAAGCGATTAAACTAAGAATATTTGGAAGAAATATTGGTTGACTAACTTAACTAAACTTAACTAGAAAATAGAATTTAATGATCAATTGATTGATTGTGGTTGTAAACAATCATTGGAAATATTGTTACGAGGGCAGGCTTCACAATGACTTAACCATAGTAGTTCATAGACAAACTACCTATATCTACTTACAGTACTTGACAGTTATTTGATGTTTGCATGTCTAATGGATCCATGACATATGGCAAGAGCTATCCCAGCCATACACCTATGAGTCTCTAATAACCTAGTGTGTTAACGGATCAACCCAATCGTCAGTTTCTTTGGAAGAGATATCAAATCTGCAATCCAATTAACTTATCTGAATCGTGTTAACAAAATGTACTTAGTCAAGATTGATCTAGTGTGATCTAAAGGTTGCGCATCAGTTGCTTTCGCAAATCCAAAGTCACAAATCGCATATATATAACTATCATTAGCATTTTACACTTTGGGCAGCCCCGCACGGGTGCTTTTGTGTTATCCAAGTGAGAGTAAGGTCAGTCACATAGCATAAGTAACTTTTCAATCTAAACATTCAAGATCATCAAGCACACATCAAGTAAAGTAAATAAACATATTCATAAATCACAGTTACTCTCTTACTCTACATAACGAGTAGGTTAGCTCATCATAGTCATGAATTTAACAATCAATAAAGAAGTAAATATCATAGACAAAGTAAATGGATAAAGAAAAGCTTATCGGATCCGGTGGAACTTTTTTGCTTGACCCTCTTCTTACTACATTTTTCTATCTTCTTCTTCACAAACTATTTTTTCTCAAACAATGACTCAACTAAACTAGAACAAGACTTTGATGGTGTTTTCTCTCTGGTGACAAACTCTCAGGATTTCTCTGTTGGAAAGTGGTTTAAAGTGATTGTGAATGGATGTGAACGTGTTTCCCTACTACTGAACATGGCCTCCTATTTATAGTTTTTCTCTACTCTGGGCTGCGTTTTAGGGTTTCTGACTTTTGGCGCAAATTCCTTCTGATCGCGTGCCATCGGCGTGAAGCAATGTTGATAGCATGATGTTCTAATTCTCTTCATGCGGTCTCCTGGTGTCTTCCTCTTAAATCAGGCTATGTTCGGTATTTTTCTTTTTTGTAGTGTCGTAGCGCTCCCGTAGGGCCTGGACATCCCGAAGTAGTGTCTTGACTAATTGTCGCCCAATACATCTACTTATGGCCTTATTTAGTCATATTTTGTATTGACTCCCCAAATACCTAAGATAACATAAAACAATACTAAAACAAGTAAATACACCATCATAAGTATTCAAAAGCATAAGTAAACAAATACTTAAATCACGCTAATTAGACGTTTATCATCCATCTCAAAAATTAATAAAGTATAGGATGGATTGAACTTGGGCAGATGAAACGCAAGGAAAAGGGAAAATAGCCTAAAATGTAAGAACCAACAAAAATAACAAATGGGTTGAGAAAAAAGAACCATCGAGTTGATTTACTATGTACATCTCTAGAACTCATAAATATTTTTTCCCACTATAGACCATACCCTAGCCTAACATTACAACAAAGTCATAAAAGATCATCAACATAAGAAGTTTGCATGAGTTGATGGTAACATGAAAAGTAGAGAATAAAAGTGGCGTCGTTACTTCTGAAGCTCTAGGATTATGTGAATTTGCAATATGCCGCTTACTCTTATGCATGAGCAACAGTGGCACACACTATTTGAGCAAATGACGTTTTTCATGACGATGACTTTATAAAACTTGTATACTCCCACTCATCTTATGTTTTGACCATAGGGTGCATTCTGAGAATATATCCATATGAATAAACGTGAACGTGTTGATGATTTGAGTTCTAATTTAGATTGAGTCAGTTCTTAGTTTTGCGTTACTCGAGGTCGAGCAACAATTTAAGTTTGAGGGTATTTGATGAGTGTCTAAAATATGCACTTTTATACCTCATTATATGGGGTTAAATGAAGAATTACTTTAGTAATTAGCATACTTCAGTTGGCTTTTGTGTATTCCATGTTCTTAGCACGTTTGGTGAAAACATAGTGTTTTGGTGAAAAAACGAGCTAAAAGGGAATGAATTCACACAAGGCTATAAAGGAGGATAGAAGCAGCAATCCAATGGATGAAACCACAAGTGATTCAGGCAAAGAACGAAAGAGGAAGAGCCAAAGCACCAAAAGTTATACAATGAGCAGAAGATGAATGAAGCCATTGATTCAAATACATGGTGACAAAGTTACATGAAGCATCAAAGACCGTGCTACACACCATTACAAATCCTCAGAAGTCAGAATTCCAACTTAACAAACATATCTCAATTATAACATTCAGAGAAGACTCTATAGACAAAATCGTGAAGCCACGCAAAGCAAAAGAGACCCGCGCGACTCATGAGGCACCTGTGTAACTTCATACACGATGTCTGGATTTAGCAGAGACCTACGCAGTCAGTGAAACTTCTTCTGCCATAGGTGACCACCCCCGTGACACATCTTGTAGTGCAACTTTTAATGGCCTAGAAACGCCAGAAACCCTGATTTCGGTCCTGCTACTACTTTACCTATAAATAACACTTGTGTAACGCCCCGACTTTTTAAATGAAATAACATAATTCGACTAAATGATTCATAAAAGGTTTAATAACTCCAAAGGCCTAAATGCGGCAAAATACCATAGCAAGATCCAATGACATAAAAGTGATATCTAAAAACGGGAAAAGGAAACTAGTTCTCAACATCAAAGTCTTGAAATAAGGAAAGGTATCTCTAACAAGGAAAGTAAATACTGCAGCTAAGCTCTATGCTTCCTCGGTCTTCTCTCTCCACAGATCCCAAGATTTGCCTACATCACACTAGAAGGAAGGGCAGGCAAGTGAGATAAAAATCTCAGTGGTATTACGAGTGTGTGCAAGGTGTACAAGAGGATAAGACAGTTAAATGCAACATGTTAGGCAGTTAAGCATATACTCACGTTTAGTCATATTAGGGGGCGTTTACCGTTTACTAAGTCGTTGACTCATTCCCACATTATAACACCCACGTTCGTTACCTTGTCACTCCGTTCAAAGAGCGACCTTGAAAATGTTCACGCGTGCCTAGGTACATGCTCGTTGATCCCCTCAAGCAACGAACTCCCGATGCTTATGAGGGAAAGGGGCAAGGCGTCACGAGATCCCACCGACAGCCCGCCGCTGCCCGGTAGTAACCCGTGCTGACCAAGCCGTGGATCCAATCAATATCAAAAACGTTCGATACTCAAAAATCATGACAGACACCCAAGTAGCAAGTTGCACGAATACAATAACAGACGATCATGATAAACGAGTGAACACATTTACTATGTAAGTATAAACACGTGCAATGCGATTATAAAACATTTAGCACATACCTTCCAGCTTTTTAAAAATAATTTTAGTACGTATATATATATATATATATATATATATATATATATATATATATATATATACACGCACCTGATGAACTGCAAAGAGCGACAACTGCTTACTCGCGCCTACTCGGAGCTGCCTAAAAGTTATAAATGTAACGTCAAGAAACATTCAAGTTCCAATCTAAATCTTATCAAACTATTGCTACAACTATAAATCTTAATCTACTTATGTATTTATCTAAATACCCAGAACCCCATATAAAGTGATAGTCATTTTAATAATCTTGCATGAATTAATCAAATAGTTTACTAATTATATACATTCTTTTTTAAATTTCAGATTCTAAGTTATCGTACCTACTGAAATTTCATATTTGAATTGTTGTAACCCAATAAGAAGACTTCAAAGCACATTAATTTACATAATCAGGAAGTATAATATATATATATATATGTGTGTGTGTGTGTATATTTATATATATAAATAAAAAGACACGACATGCACTGTAACATAATATGACTAGATTGGGGTGAAGTCTATAGTGGCGGGAGGACCAGTGGGTCTCCCTTATTAGGATCATGACAAGTGTCTTATTATTATTGGCATGAGGATGTAAATTAAAAGTCTAGCCTTAAGTTTATGAAACTTTCATTTTGGACCCCATAACTTAAATAGAGATAGTCCATTACGATCATATCGGGCCCAGCATGCTTCCGTATTGAAGACGTAAAACATAACATGTAAAAGGTACCTCGTTTGACTGTACTACCGTTGGGTATTCCACCAGGTTTTACGAAGTTTCCTCGTCCTCAACCACTCGATCGCAACCGATAGTTCTGCAATGGCTCCTTCAACGATAATCAGCACAGCCCTGGTTCGTTTCCTACTCCGGGCGTAAGAGGTATACTTGAGCACGAAAGGTTTAGAAGAACATCAAACATCAACACGCTTAAGCGAAAGCCTTGATTTTATTTATATATGTGGAAACTTATTTATTACAGAACACTCATAACCCATTTAGAGAGGAGTTACTTGTTTAGCTACTCATAGTAGCTATGTCTCTCTCGTACATACACCCACACTATTACAATCGAACTGGAAATTTAAACACTCGGAATTTAAACACTCAAAATTAAAACTCTCAAACTTATTACAATCTTATTTTGTTTATGTAAGAAAGCAGTGGAGAATGCTTGATTTCCTCTGTTTCCTTTAGCTCGTTTATATAGATGAAGTCTCTGGATTTCAAATGTGGACTTCACTACATTTTGGAAGTGGAATCGTCATGGCTTGCGTGTTCCACTCATTCTCGGGGTCCGCCATTATTCTTCTGATAAGGTGGTCTTTTAATTCTATGGTTACTTTTGTAACCACCTGGTCTTGTGGTCCATCCATTATAAGTCTGATAGTGGAGGTTTTGTCTTGGTTGTTCACATGTCTCGATCGTCCACATGGGTGGACCTTGTTGTTCACATGGCTCTTTTTCCTTTGTCGCCAAAAGTCGTCTTTTTGCCTGCCCGCGGCATCTTTTCCTTTTGCGAGGGTCCCTCTTTGTTATTTTCCCATTTGTTTCGTTTCATTGGGAATCCTTTTCCGAAGAGGGGTTCCTTTTGCTCTGGACATTTGGAGCATATCCGTTCCTTCCATCGGCCGGTGTGAATCATATTGCAAAGCTTCCGGCTCGTCTCTGCTATTGATGGCATCTCATTGTTCCACAATATTTGCCGTTTCTTTTCGAGCGCGGTTTCTGCAAATCATGTGGTATTGCTGGTCATGCTGTTGAGCATGAATGATCCGTTCTCAGAATTATGGAAAATTTTGAACGAATATTTCACTTTGTCCATCTCAGTGGGACAGACCCACAATCCCCATGCTCTCCTAGTTGAAATTTCATCTTTAGTGATGGGGGAAACCAGACATAGTCCCTCTGGTGGTGGCTTGATGAACTCCATTGCTTTCATGTTTGGTCTTTGTATTTTAATGAAGTGAAAGCTCTGATGGAATCCTTTTCCTGCGATCTCTGGAGCTGCTGAAATAAATTTTAGCTCCAAAGTGTCTCCTCTCTCTAGTGTAGGATTCATTTTCCATGTCTCGTACACCTTCTCGTAGATCCACCCTGGTAATTTTAAAATTTCCAGAAAACTTGGTGACATAGTGAATATTGAGGCCAGGCAGCCAAAGTCAAACCACTCTCGTATACTATCAGGTTTTGATCCTGGTAGTGCCCAGATTCTCGGATATTTTCCGGACCAGTCGGCCACGGATTTTCCGGGGATTAATCCCATTCTTGTGTGAAGTCTTTCCCATGTCCTTTGATATTCCATCAAATGTACTCTTGGCTCGTTTTTAATCTTCGATGATCCCGCATGGGGTCTAAGACTAATCTTGTCTTCTTTCTTGGAAGAAGTATCCTGGGATTCAGTCGGGGTTTTCCCTCTTGAATCAGCTTGTTCTTCTGACTCTCCATGTGTTTCCACCCTTGAATCAACTTGTTTATCAGTGTTTTCCTCGAAAGGATCACTGATTGGTCCGGTTTTACTTGGATCATCATCCACGTATGTATTTGCTTGTATTTCCACTTCTAGTTTTGATGTGGAAGCCTTACGAAACAGGGGTTCCGCAATGCTATCCCACAAACATGTACTACACAATAAAGTTGCCTTCATTGTGTTTTGAACCTTTGTGAGGTCCCTTTCTTGCACATGACCGGAAGCCTTAGCATTAATGGCTAGACCGTCGATCACCATGCGGAGCTCATCCAGGTTATCCCTGTGATGCCTCCATCTTGTGAGAATGGTGTCGGCTTCATGTGCCTCCATCCCTCGTCAGAAAATCTGCAAGAACGTTTTCATGAGATTTTATAACAAGAACATCAAAATCGTAATATTGACATTCGGCTTGCCATCTTAATAATCTGGCCTTCTCGGGTTTGCTTTCTATTTTATTTTTTAAGAAAGCCTTGACACTTGTATTATCAATTTTCAAAGTGAATTTTTTAGAAAGTAAAAATAGAAGACATTTTTTAAAAGCCTTTTTGACTGCGAAAAAATCCTTCTCATTGATATGCCATCTCGTGGCCTCGTCTTTGGAAAATAGTCCGCTGCAGTATCTACAAGGGACTTCTCCTTTTGGTTCAACTTTAGTTAGAACCGCTGCCCACCAATGATCACTTGCATCCTTATGGCAAGTTTTGGTAGGTTCTGGCAAACGAATTTGAGCTGCTGAACCTCTTTCTTGTGTTCTTCTGTCCATCTGAATTCTGCGTCTTTTTTGAGTAACGGACTGAAGATTTTTCTGTAACTTGCCAGATTATTAATGAACATACCAGCAAAATTAACTAACCCTAAAAAACTTTGGAGCTGTTTGAGTGTTTTGAGATCGTCGGGGAAATCGCGTACCTTTTCCACCAAATGGTTTTGGAGGATGATACCTGATTCGTCGATCTCGATTCCAAGGAATTCGATCTTCTTTGTAAGAATTACCGCCTTCTTTTCTGATAGCACTAATCCTTCCTTGTGGCAAACATCTGAGAAGATCTCCAAATGTTTGATATGTTCTTTGACGTTTTTTGAGGCGATGAGAATATCATCGACATAAACGAACATGAATTTGAAATAATCTTTAAAAAGATTATCCATTTTCCTCTGGTATATCTGGGGTGCATTCGCAAGACCCATTGGCAAAAGGTTCCAGATATAATGTCCATGTGGTGTGGAGAAAGTTGTAAACTTCTTGCTTTCATCTTCCATCTTGATTTGATAGAACCCTGATTTGCAGTCGAACTTAGAGAAGACTCTTGCGTTCTGGACACAGTTGATCAGGTGCTCTCAGTTTGGGATATAATATCCATTGAATTCCAAGATCTTGTTGATCCCTTGGTAGTTGATCACCAGCCTTGGTTTTCCTCTTTTGATCTCTCAATGGTTTCTGACTAAGAATCCAGGACTGTTGTATGGAGATACGCCTGGTGAGATAAGCTTAAGGTCCAGATGTTCCTTAAGAATCATTTGCATATCCTTTCGATCCTCTTGGTTCATTAGGATCGGCATGTATCTAACCAACTCGTTTTCCTTTCCCTTTTGAACTCTTAAAGTTGCCTTGAGTTCATTCTTGTTCCACCACGCCAGAGGGTCTTCTCTGTAGTTTCTTTGAATCTTAACTTTGACATCCTCTATCGAGATTTGTTCTTCGTTTGTGATGTCAATGTGAAGACTTGGTTCTAAGCTGGCCTTCAGGATCTCAATAGTCTCATCTTTGATCCTCTTGGTCTTCTGGCCGCCCAAGCTTTCAATCCTAAGCTGTAGGATTGCATTACCGTATTTCCTCTGGTCTTTCATTTTTGGGTGTAGAAGTCTCCCTTCATCACCACGCTTGCTGCGAAATTGAATCGGCATTTTGCGATAAAACGCCTGCGTCAATCTTTGAACTAAGATCTTATGGTCACAAATGGTTGTGAGAATAAGACATCTTGTTTCATTATCCTGCGTAAAACGTTTGAACGTTTGCAGGAAATTATTGCCGAGTAAGATATCGGCTCCAGTATCATGGAAATAAATTGGTGGTGTCCTGACTTTGTACCACGGGGTACCACCAGCACCTCCAATTAAGATTTATGCCTGCTTTATTCCTCGCTTGAAGATGATGATCTTCTTTGAGAAATCCCTTCCTGCAATAGCCGGTAAATCTTCTCCGATTTCACCGGGGAAGACTCCTGGTTTTGCTATGCCAATCCCTGCTCCTGAGTCGATATACGCTGCAAAGTATTCGGCTCGATATTTCTCGTATAACATCCCCACCGAGATGTAGATTGAGAATGGACTGGTGGTCATCGTAACCTGTATCTCTTCCCTTCCACCGTGAACTCCATTCCTTCTGGTATCCTTTCCCAGGGTTTGTGATCCTCGAGAAAATCGGTTCCAAGAACAAGTTGTTCTGGGTTCTTTCCTGCTCGTCCGTTGATAACGAAATCAATTGCGCCTAGTTTCAGGTTTCCTTGATATCTTCCAACGATTGGCTGCTTGTGATAATACAGTGCATCACACGGGAATGTATTATCTTTCTGGGTAGTGTCGAAGATAACCTCGACTTCACCCCATCCTCCTGGACATTGAAGTTCTCCTTTAGTCGTGAACTTTTTTGGCTCGATCATCATTTCGATAATTGGTTTCTTTCCCCATGTAAGACTTTGCATCCTATTTTCTCGGAAAGAAACAGCTCTTGGCTCGAACCTCTGGCTTGTGTCCTTGCCAAACACTGGTTGATCTCTGATGATCATATCCATTTCATGAATATGAGGCAGATTGGAAATCTCTGGCATAACTGCGTGGGCAACCTTCTCAAAGATTTCTAGTATCTCGACAAACTCATTTCTTTGGAAAAGTTCTGAATGATGAGTATTGGAGAGTGCGTAGGAGATAATGTATGTAATGGAGTAAGGCTTGTTTCCTTCCTTCATTAGCTCCTTGTTTTTGAAGTCCTGATGTAGGGTTAGGACTCTGTTGAGATCTTTATCGACTAGGTTGTAGGCAATCTTTGGGTAAATGAATGTTGCCACCTTTCCCGCGAAAAGATTTCCTAAAATCCCTCCGAGATAAGCATCTCGCAGGTTCTGGATTCTCCGATCAAAGATGGCGATGTCAATTGGGGAATTGACTCCTTCTTTGAATGTTGCTTTAATCAGAATTCTTATGGCTCCGATATGGATCCATAACATCTTTTGAGCAACTTATGGCTTGAGTCTCCTTAGTTCCTCTTTAATTTCATTTATGGGAACCAGCTGCATTTCCATCACATTGCTGGTCAACTCCATTGGGATCGCAATTTCTCCCGCTGTGACCTTGTAGATTATGTGATGCTTTCTTGGCCTGAAGCTTAGCTGGGCTAAGGTTCTCTCCATTTTTCCGATGGTGAATCCATCGTAGACTCGCAATTTTGGATCTTCTCGCATAATTCTCATCAAGGCTTTGTGAGAAATGCTGGTTTGTGAGAAAAACCCTGTCATGTCCTCTTGAACTTCCTGGTGGAAGATCTCCTCGTCTTCAGTCTGATTCTGATTCCGATTCTGAAGACTCATCTGGTCCTTCGTCTTCTTCATAAATACTTTCGTCTGAAGGGATATCTTCAAACTGGTATACTTAGACGAGGTCCTCAAAGTAGACAGCTTCTTCGAACTTCGGCGTGGCCTCGAACTGTCTGACTCCCCTTTTCTAATTCTCTGGGCAGTCTGTTGAGATGTGTCCTTTGGCACCACACGTCCAACAGTTGCTGAAATTGTGGATCGGGTTGATACGTTGTTGTTGTTAACTTAACACTGGAGAGTTAACAGCAGATTTGCAACGTTGTTAACTCAGCGATGTTACTTTAACAACAGACCAGAAGAATAGTGCAGCAGAATAAACAAACACCAAGTTTAAGAAGTGAATATAGAATTATATTAACTTCCGAGCCTTAGGCAAAATAACCCGTGAAGGTTTTAACAAATGTCATTCTCTCAATTCTCAAGCTCCTCACTCTTAAATTGATTGAACTAAGCAAAGCACACAAGAATTGCTTCGTCTATCTCTAACAGCTCCTCACTCTTAGATCTATCCTAACAATTCACAAACTTTGCTAAAGCAAGACAACACTTAACAACGGTAAATTAATCTCTCGGATTTATTGGCTCTTGTCTCGTGTTTGTCTTGATGTACTTCACACCTATATATAGGTTCTTGATCTTCGACTTCAAGGTGTGTTGTACACGGTTGGTAATTCTCCTTGTTTCCTTCTTTAATTCTTCTTCTTTGTTCTCGCAGTCCTTCTTGAATAATAGTTCCTTCGTTAGTGATCTAACTAGGGAAAGACTCCTTCTTCAAATCAGGACTTGAACTTGGAAAGCATTCCTAGTTCCACTCGAACTCTTCTTTCCTTGTAGAGTGGTTTGCGTAATTAAGGAAACTTTCCTTCTTGGAAACTTGAGCGTCCAACCTATGACAAGTTTGTTTCCTGAATAATAATCAACGACAATTATAACTGTGGAACTCAGTTAGTTAAGTGAATAAGGCAAAACAATAATGAAGAAATTAATTAAGATTGTAAATCGGATTCTGCTCCAGTAATGTTATTCTAACATTGATTTCTCAATGTTAAACTAACATTGACAGAATACCTGCACTTCAATGTTAAACTAACATCGACCGAATACCTGCACTTTCAATCTCCCCCTTTTTGCCTTAATCACAAAACCTAAGAACATGTTCTAACCAGATCAAATTATTCAAACAAACTTAACTATCAGATCACAATGGAAAAATAAGTACGCTCCCCCAGAAACTCAGAAGGGACCATTTCAATGTTAATCTAACATTGATACATTCAATGTTATCATAACATCTGTCTGTCTTTGTCAATGTTAGGTTAACATCGAACCCAGACAGATGTTCTAACATTGAGCATCTCAATGTTATTTTAACATCAGAGGACAGTTAACACCTGCAAAACAGAGTTAGTACTTTGTATCCAAAGTTCAATGATCATAAGCAGAAGCAGTAAGCACCAAGATATAAATGTACTTAATTACAGACCATACTAAGTAGCAAGGAACACACTCCTTGATGAAACCGAAAAATAAACAAATAAAAATAATTGTTCATGCTGACAGAAACATAACAGAACTCAGAAATTATTGAAATTTGATCATTCTCCCCCTTTTTGTGAGGAAGGCAGATCCCTCAAATGCTTCCTGAGGCTGTCTATCTCTTGCAACCTTACTTGCTTGTCTGCAATTTCTCTCTGGGTATCCGTGAACTCTCTGTCCAGCCATACCAAGGTCTCCTCCACAAAGGCATCAGCAATGACAGAACAGCTGTCCCCACTAGCCACAGGAACTGAAGAAGCAGCAAACTTGTGAGTCTTCTTCTTCTTCTTCTTCCTGCTTGGACCAGCTCCATCCTTGGGATTCCATGGCAGATCCTGAATCATGATCTGAGTGAAGTAGCTCCTGGTGATGATCATCTTGGCCTTGTTCTTGATCCAGCCTTCTGTCTTCTTTGTCTTGAAGCCTTGCTTCACCAGAATGCTGGATATCAGAGAGGGATATGGAATGATTCCCTTTGCCTTGGTTGTGACTTCCCTCATATGCCTCAGAACCTTCTCCCCTATATTCACACTCAGCCCATTCTTCAGTTTGTACACCAACCTTGCAGATTCTTTTGTCATCACAGTGGTGTTGGAAGAGGGCAGCCAGTTGTAGGTGGAGAGTTTGTAAAGGACAGCACTTAAGGAGGTCAGCTTTGTAGTAGGAAAACTGTCATTCCATTTCCTTGTCAGTCCACCAGTGAGGTCAGTGATCACCTCATCCATGCTAGGATCCTCAGTCTCCTCAGGGTCAGGGAGTCCCCAAGCCTCATTGATCACAGAGGGGCTGATGTCATAGACATTCATCCTGACCCAAGCTTTGCCAAACTTGGGAGAGTCCTGGTGGGACACCCATTGAGAGAGGTTCATGTAGAACTCTCTGATTACATCAGGGACATATGATGACTGATTCATCACAGAGCCCAACACCCCTTTAGCTTCCAGCAGCTCAAACAACCTATTTTCTTTGAACATTTCCTCATCAATGTTCCTCTCAGTGTGAATCACCCTGGCTTGATAAGCCTCCCACGGCTCTTCTGCCTCAGCAGACACATAGAAGCCAGAATAAGGCTTCTTGGGATACTCCTCCTCAAGCAGATCAAAGTATTCATCTGATGTTGGAGTAACATCAGCAGGGTCATCACCTACCTGTAGGCCTTTATCCTCAACTTCCTCCTCTTCTTCATCCTTTTCCGCCTCTTTTTCTTCTTCTAACTCAGACTCAGAAGCTTCAACCACCACCTGCTTTCCCTTTCTTTTCTTAGCAGCAGTAGCTAATTCAGTGAGAGTCATGCTCTCTTCTTCTTCTCTCTCAACCTCTTCAGGTTGACTGTCATCCTCACCAGCATCTTGGTTACCTTTAGTAGTAACCTCCTCAGCCACAATCTCCTCAACCTGATCATCTTCCTCAGGAAGAGTCTCCATCTCATCAGCAGTATCCTGCTCATCCTCATCAGCCTTAGAAGGCTCAACCACTTCCTCAGCAACCACAGATTCATCCCCAGCATTGCCCTCAGGGACATCATGTACCACCTCAGACTCACCCACAACAACACTCGGGGCCTCTTTCTCCCCCTCAATACCAACAACAGTAGTATCAGGTATATCCAGAGTAGGGTTAGCCATCATTACCTCGTTTTCAGGGTTGGTGGGAGTGGAGGTTTGCTCAGACGTTTTTGGTGTTGAATCAACATCACCCTTAGCCGCTTTCTTGCCCTTGCGCCATTGATAAGTGGATTTCCTCTTTGGTGCGGCGGCGGTAATGGCTTCAGCAGTTGCGCTTCTGGTCCTGCGGCGTCTAGGTTGCTCCATCTGTTCTACAGCTGCTGCAAGAGTGTCAATGGAAGACTTGCGTGCCATTGTTAGTGATTTAGAGAAGAAAAATCGAAACTTGATTTTGCAGAGAGAGTTCTTTTTTTTGCAAAAATTTTGAGCGCGTACACAGTAGAAGAAGATTAGGGCAAATTATACAATAATCAGCTGAAGAGTAGAGATAGTGGTGTTGTAACATGTTACCAACATAATCGGACCACTGTCACACGATCACACCCATGTTCACCTTACCACGTGTCAGTGTTGGATTAACACGTAACCAGAGCGGTCTTCAAACCTGAAAACTTATAAGTTACACTGTTTCAATGTTGGACTAACATTGGTAAGTTAACATCAGGGAGGAAAGTTGTAGGTGCAGGGCTTCATCCAAGGCAACATCATGTGAGAGCGTGAGATATTCCTGTATACAGATCTGGAACCTCACCCAAGTACTTAGGTATCAAGACATAAATTCAGACCATCAGTATGAGTAAGTAACACATCAAACAGAAAAACACAGAGTGGATATACATATCCAGGGAAGAGATGTTCCCCTAGCATAGAAGATCACAAAACATAGTGTTTTACCTGCAGTGAGTCACCCACAAAGTATGCTTCAACACATGACTTCCTAGGATTACTACTCCCCCTAAGCCCAAACCGACACAAGGAAAAAAGAATACAGAACTAGAGAGCATGCAACAATGTTAGATTAACATTGGGAGATGGTAACCAAGTGCAAACAGCTTTACTGACTGGGATCAGGACACATCAATTTATCTTTATGAACTCTTTTGAACAAAAAAAACTAGTGAATGTAAAAGGATAGTTTCATCACTGAATGTGGGCAGCACAAGACCCCACACACCCCAGCATCTTAACCATCAGCAACAAATTAGGCAAGTATAAAGGAACTGAATGAAGACAATACATTTATCATATACTTCTCCACCCCAGTTCCTCATGCATACTTGTTTTCCAACATGTATACAAGCGAAATACCAAGTGAGCAATGCTACTGAATGCAAGCAGTCGAAACTTCAAACACCCCAGTAGTAGAGATCAATATCATGCATAACCTTGGTCATAGACAAAACACAAAAATAAGCACACTGAATGACAATGAAGCTTTCAACATCATGTACCCCAGCTTCTCTTCATGCTTTGTCTAACCTAACATGGATAAGTCACAACTGAATGACATCAGAGTAGTGAGCTCTGTGTACCCCAGCTTCTCCTGGATGTTAGGTTAACATTCACAGACTAACAGCAGAGTTTTACTTAACAAACCTCTTGATATGTACCTGTCCACCAGTCAACTCAGCTCTTCATACAGTTTAACCACACAACCCAACAGAATCTCCAACAAAGATGTAATATGCAAGAAGAAAGAATGCAGAAAGACACAAAAAGAATTACAGATACACCACAACCAATAACCAGTGCTAGACAGTGGTGTTATGTCAACACTGGTGTACTAACATACCTAAACGATGCACATGCCAAGAGAATTACTCAAACTGAAGAACCTATCAGAATCTAAGGGTTTAGTGAACATATCAGCAAGCTGATTGTTAGTTTCAATGTGTTCAATGTCAATGAGCTTATCTTCTACCATGTTTCTCAGAAAGTGATGTCTTATGTCAATATGTTTAGTTCTGGAGTGTTGCACAGGGTTCTTAGAAATGTTTATAGCACTAAGATTATCACAAAACATAAGTAAGGTATCACTGTCTAACCCATAATCCAGTAGCATGTGTTTAAGCCATACTAACTGAGTGACACAACTGCCTGCTGCTATGTATTCAGATTCAGCAGTGGAGAGTGACACACAGTTTTGCTTTCTACTGTACCATGAGACCAAGTTGTTCCCCAGATAAAAACATCCTCCACTTGTAGACTTACTGTCATCAGTGTCACCTGCCCAGTCTGAATCACTGAAACCTACAAGATTTGTGTTAGTGTCATAGGAATACCATATACCAAGGGCCAAGGAGCCAGAAATGTATCTAAGTATTCTCTTCACAGCAATCAGATGTGACTGCTTTGGACATGCCTGGTACCTAGCACAAACACAGACAGAGAACATTATGTCAGGCCTAGAAGCAGACAAGTAGAGTAAGCTCCCTGTCATTGAACGGTACAATGTTGGATCAACATTGGCACCATTAACATCCCTGGATATCTTCACAGATGAAGACATGGGAGTCTTGCAAGGCTTTGAATCTGCCAATTCAAACCTTTTCACCAAATTTCTTGCATACTTTTCCTGACTTAGGAAAATCCCATTACCTGTTTGTTTCACTTGAAGACCAAGAAAGAAAGTTAATTCTCCCATCATACTCATCTCAAACTGCCCTGTCATTGATTCAACATTTTTTTCTAGAATAGAATTGTTAGTTGAGTCAAACACAATATCATTTACATATATTTGAGCAACACAGACATGAGAATCTTTCTTCAAGACAAACAGTGTTCTATCTCCATCACCTCTAACAAAACCAAGACTTAAAAGGAATTTTGTAAGCCTTTCATACCATGCTCTAGGTGCTTGTTTAAGACCATACAGTGCCTTTTCAAGCTTGTACACATGGTTTGGATACTTAGGATCTGTAAACCCCTTTGGTTGTTCAACATATACTTCCTTATCAATCAGCCCATTCAGAAACGCACCCTTTACATCCATTTGGTATAGTTTTATCTTAAGACAACATGTTATGGCTAGAAGTAACCTAATAGATTCAATCCTAACAACTGGAGCAAATGTCTCATCAAAATCTACACCTTCAACCTGTGTGTACCCCTGAGCAACTAGTCTAGCTTTGTTTCTAACTATAACCCCTTCCTCATTACTCTTGTTCTTAAATATCCACTTCGTCCCTATTACATTAACATTAGGTGGTCTAGGTACAAGTATCCAGACATTGTTCTTAGTAAACTGTAATAGTTCATCTTGCATGGCATTAATCCAAAAGTTATCAAGAAGGGCTGCATTCACATTTTTAGGTTCTATGGTGGAGACAAAACAAGAGGCATTATCAACAGTACAAGTGAAGTTCATACAGGCACACAGTTTTACCATATCTCTATAGTCAAGTCTTTCTCTGTTGCGTGTCCTTACCCGTTCAGTGAGTTCACCTATTACCTGGGATGCTGGATGGTCTTTCTGAATCCTAGCCGGGGGGTCTCTTCTAGGTTCAGAGGCACCTTCATGTTCTGAGTCGGAATCCTCTGATGTTATTCTAACATCTGATCTCGCTGGTGTTAGTCTAACATCATTCCCTGACTCTTGTTCAGTGTTTCCAGCTTCCAGTTCCAATGTTGGTGTACCATTGTCAGGAGTAACATTCTCGGTTTCCATTGTTGGTTCAACATTGAAAACTAAGATGTCACCAGTACCTGTATCAAGAGTGAAATCATCAAACACAACATTCATTGATTCCTGAATTGTCTTCAATCTAAGATTGTAGACTCTAAAGGAAGTACTATTGGCTGAGTATCCTACAAAGATGCATTTTTCACTTTTAGAATCAAATTTACTCAGATAATCCCTGTCATTCAGTAGATAACAATCACATCCAAATTCATGAAAATATGCAACATTTGGTTTTACACCCTTCAAGAGTTCATATGGAGTCATGTTAGTTCCAGGTCTAAGATACACCTTGTTACTAATGTGACAAGCAGTATTTAAGGCTTCAGCCCAGAGTCTTTTGGATAAGTCTTTGGCATTGAGCATAACTCTGGCCATCTCTTGAAGAGTCATGTTCTTTCTCTCAGCAATCCCATTCTGCTGAGGAGTCTTAGGAGCTGAAAATTCATGGAAAATACCTTTAGCATTGCAGTAGTTATCAAAACTAGCATTTTCAAATTCTTTACCATGATCAAACCTAATCTTAGTCACAGTGGAGCCATACAAGTTTTTAATACTAGCACAAAGAATTTTGAACTGATCAAAAGCTTCTGACTTTTCTTTAAGAAATTTTACCCAAGTGTATCTAGAGAAGTCATCTACAATCACAAAGGCATATTTCTTCCCACTGAGACTACTTACCTCAATTGGACCCATTAAGTCCATGTGCAGCAATTCAAAACACCTACTAGATCTAGGGTTAGCATTCTGTACCTGTAGGGGTGTATGAACTGCTCTGGTTTGCTTACCCTTGAGGCAATCACCACACACAAGCTTACCTGGACAAGACAGCTTTGGTAAGCCTCTTACAGCATCAACTTTCTGTAATTTCTCAAGGTTTCTGTAGTGAGCATGTCCAAGTTTCCTATGCCATATAGAAGCCTCATCTATCTTGGCATGGAAACATTCTGCTTCCTCCTGGGCTAGGTAGCAGTTGTCTTTGGATCTAGTACCTGTCATCACAAGAACATTGTCACTATCATAAACATCACAAGATATCTTATCAAATGTAACCAGTAAGTCATCATCACACATCTGACTGATACTGATTAGATTTGCCTTTAACCCATCTACCAACAACACATCCTTCAAGGGAGGGAATCCATCAACATTCAACGTCCCCTTGGCAATGATTTTTCCTTTGGTGCCTCCTCCATATGTCACTGTTCCAGCACTCAAAGGTACCATTTGCTTAAGATTCTCTTTGCTGCCTGTCATGTGTCTTGAACATCCACTATCGAAGTACCATTTACCTGAAAGGTTAGAGTACACAGCAGAGAAAACAACATTGCACACAACTTTAATCTTAGGGGTTTTAGCCTTTTCTATCCAAGTTCTACTTTTCTGTCATGCACCTAATGTTAGTCTAACATCAGAACCTGTTGTAGAATTAACATTGGATGCAGAGGTTGTTTTCTTACCACATTCTTTTATAAATTTCCTACAGAATGGTTTAATGTGACCTGGTTGAAAACAGTACTGGCAGATAAAGGTAGGTTTACTTTTTACAGTGTTAATGGTTCTTGTACTCTCATTATCAGATTCTTTAACAAAGCTTGTAGTTAGATAGGCAGAATTAACATTTGAAGTGGACGGTTTCTCAACAAATCCCAGACCACATGTACCTGAGTTACTCATGTTCAGTACCTCATCAAGTTTAGAAGTACCTCCATTCCATTTGGCTATGATCTGTGAATCCTTTTTGAGCTTCTCCTTTACCTCTTTCAGCTCAGCTTCAGCTTTGTCAAGATCCCTTTTCATAGAGTTTCAACATGTTCCTCAAACATTCAATGTCATGCTTCTGTGCTTTATTTTTCTTCATGAGTCTAGAATTCTCTCTCTCAAGTCTGAGAAAGGTTGTATTTAGGTCATCAAGAATTTCCTCCTGGGACATCTCATCTTCATTGAAGTACTCCTCTTCTAGATCAACTGAGCCATGAAAACAATCAAAGTTAGTATCATCACAATCAGAGAGTGTGTCATGGTTAACCTGTGTATCATTGCAGTTCCAGTCTCCAAAGAAGATCTCCTACTTTGTTGTTGGTTCTCTAATGTTAGAGTAACATTGAGATTCTTGGCAGTTTCTGGAGTCTTCTCCTGACCAGATGATCCGAGTGCAGAGCGCAACAGTGTTGATTTCCTCTGATTGTTCATCAGCACTTGTTCCAGATTCGAAGTCAGCTTCATTAAAGTCATCTACACATACCCAATGAGAATTCCCTCTTGTTCTGAGGGTGTTAGCACATTCATGTTTAAAGTGACCATACCCCTTACATTCATAACACTGGACATCTTTCAATTTCTCAGCATCTTGAGGAGTGCTCTTAGATGCCATGTATTTTACAAACTTTGGGGGCAATTTCTTATAACTAACAGCAGCATTACTGGGTTGTTTTTCTTTACTTTTATCTTTGTAACCCAATTTACTAAACTTCCTAGTGATGTTACCATAGTTAGAAGAGATCAACTCATATTCATCCTCATCACTCCCTGTAGAATCTGAGCTAGTACCTAGTAAGGCTAAAGCAAGTTGTTTACTGGACTTTCCTAGGAATTCTAGTTCAAATTCTTTTAGAGTGTTCATTAATGTTTGAAAGTCCATGTTGGCAAGATCTCTGAACTCATTCATAGCAATTCTTTTGACAGTAAACTTAGAAGATAATGTTCTAAAGGCTTTGTAGACCATGGTTTGATTAGGGATGATAAAACCTAAGTTTTGGCACTGATTAGCAATATCTAGAAGTTTCTCAAAATAACTATCAATGCTTTCATCCTCACCCATCTCTATCTTCTCAAAGTCCCTCAAAAGTTTTCTATATTTAGAGTCCCTCACAGCCACATCACCCTCACAATGTAATTCAAGAATTTCCCATGCAGCTTTAGCAGTAGAACAAGTTTGAATAAGTTTGAACATATGATTACCTACCCAGCTAAAGATAGCATTGAGGGCCTTTTCATTGAAGTTGTAGAGAGCAATTTCGCTGGCTGTCCATTGTCCCCTTGGCTTAGGTACCAGATCAGCATCTCCATCTCTTGGCAAGTAGGGAATGGTGTAGCCTTCTAGTACTGCGTCCCAAGCTCTTAGGTCGATGGATTTGATGTGGACTCTGAGCCTGATCTTCCAGTAGGCATAGTTGTTGGGACCCTCCAATACAGGCAACCTGCTGGTATTGGGGTTGGAATTGTCCATCTTGTCGTATCAACGCCAAACACCGGTGAAGTTGGTGCTTGGCTCTGATACCAATTGAAATTGTGGATCGGGTTGATACGTTGTTGTTTTTAACTTAACACTGGAGAGTTAACAGCAGATTTGCAACGTTGTTAACTCAGCGATGTTACTTTAACAACAGACCAGAAGAATAGTGCAGCGGAATAAACAAACACCAAGTTTAAGAAGTGAATATAGAATTATATGAACTTCCGAGCCTTAGGCAAAATAACCCGTGAAGGTTTTAACAAAGGTCGTTCTCTCAATTCTCAAGCTCCTCACTCTTAAATTGATTGAACTAAGCAAAGCACACAAGAATTGCTTCGTCTATCTCTAACAGCTCCTCACTCTTAGATCTATCCTAACAATTCACAAACTTTGCTAAAGCAAGACAACAATTAACAACGGTAAATTAATCTCTCGGATTTATTGGCTCTTGTCTCGTGTTTGTCTTGATGTACTTCACACCTATATACAGGTTCTTGATCTTCGACTTCAAGGTGTGTTGTACACGGTTGGTAATTCTCCTTGTTTCCTTCTTTAACTCTTCTTCTTTGTTCTCGCAATCCTTCTTGAATAATAGTTCCTTCATTAGTGATCTAACTAGGGAAAGACTCCTTCTTCAAATCAGAACTTGAACTTGGAAAGCATTCCTAGTTCCACTCGAACTCTTATTTTCTTGTAGAGTGGTTTGCGTAATTAAGGAAACTTTCCTTCTTGGAAACTTGAGCGTCCAACCTATGACAAGTTTGTTTCCTGAATAATAATCAACGACAATTATAACTGTGGAACTCAGTTAGTTAAGTGAATAAGGCAAAACAATAATGAAGAAATTAATTAAGATTGTAAATCGGATTCTGCTCCAGTAATGTTATTCTAACATTGATTTCTCAATGTTAAACTAACATTGACAGAATACCTGCACTTCAATGTTAAACTAACATCGACCGAATACCTGCACTTTCACTTGCAATCCTTGAAACTTTCATTAGCACGTGTATGGGCTCTCTTGAAAGTTCGCCTAGTTGGTGGTGTGCTGGTACTTCCTTGACTGGAAGACATTCTTCCGCGGCTGGGTCCTGGTCTTTGCCCTGATTTGTAACTTTTGGCTTTTTCTTTTGACCAGAATCTTCTTGGCCTCCACGAAGATCTCCTAGAGAACTTGCTTCTTCCCTCATAGGGGTGATCCCTATGTTTCTTCTTTCGATGTCTCTCTGGTGCTCCAATGACTGTTGGGATGTCATTATCGTCGCAGCAAAGACGGGCTGATTTATTTATTCGTTTCAGCCTCTTGAAATTCTTTTGAATTGCTGCCTTCTGGCACCATTCGCTCAACTTGACTTTGAGAAAAGGCATCCTTTGGGCCATTGTGTCAACTCCAATAGGTGTATATTCTCGCAGTAACATTTCCCGCCACAGGCTTGGTATTTTGGCGAAAAATAAGGGAATCACCGTGTCTTCGTTCATTCGGCTCTTCCATTTGTACTCGGTGAACAACTTAATGTATAGATCAACACTACATATGTCATGTAGTTCCAAGCTATACAGTGATTGTTCATATATCCTGACCTTCTCCTGGTCACCTCCTCCGGTTTGGGGATCAACAAAGTATCCTTCTCCGATGAAGTAGATCTTGAAAAGCCTCGCCATTCTGTCAACAATGTCTTTGAGAGAATCGCCGGATAGAACCCCACTTCTAATCTCTAGAGTACCATGTTCCCATCCGATCTTGATTGATCATTCGAGACTCATCTGTAACATCATGATGAATCCCTCTTTGTCAAGTTCAAGCGTTGCTGCTGCAATTCTCATTGTCGATGCCCATTCATCGATCAGGGCTTCGCGATTCTTGAAATCTAGAGTATCCAGATTGAGCATAAGCCCATACGGGTGTATTGGATCAAGTTGAGGTCTCATGTATGGTGTTCCATGAACATCTGGCCTTCTTGCCCTCGCTCTGGTTGGAATTCGGTTGTACATGGATCCTGCCACGAAGTCATGCTGGTGCGGCATGGGTTCCTCACGGATTGGCTCTTCTCGGATTGGTTCTGTATTCGGAATGGAAGATCCGACGCCTTCAGTAACCGTCGACTGTCCTTGGGGAGGATCCTGTCTTGGCACGATCGCACTTTCATATGTCTGGATATTTTCCAGGTTAAGTCTTGAAAGTGATTCTGCAAGATCAGTAAGATCTTGCCCGTTCTCGAAGTTGAAATCGTCAATCCTGAACCTGGACATGATCTCAATATGTGCTGGGTTCTCTGCATATCCGGGCTTCCAGCTTCTCGCTCGTGGTCATCTCTCTTTTGACCCCGACTGCTTTGCCGTTTTGATGTAATAAGGGCTCATTTCCGAAAGATGGTGGCAACCATCCCACTCGCCTTCTTTCGGATGACCTTGGCATGGATTCCAAGTTCTTGACTCTTTGCTGGATATCCTGTAAATTCCCCAAGATCTCCTTCTGTCTTCGAGACAGGGCTTCAAGCTTGTCTCCGATTTCCTATAGAAGCTCGGGCATATGGTATTGATGATTGCCATATGCTTGAACCGTTTTTTGGACTTCCCTGAGATCTTGGGATAGCTTGGTGCTATCGGTCTCGAGCTCGTTGAAGTTTGGCAATGCCAGATTGTTCATCTATTGTTTCTTTCGATGATCAATCTCCTATTCCTTCTGATCTCCGCCGTAAGACCCTTCATCGCCGTGTACTTGGCTCGGACGCTGTGGATGTTAATCGGTCTTTGTCTGGCTAGGTCCTCAAGATTTTGCATCAAAAGATCGAGCTCATGTTCAAGAGTGATACCAGGCATTATAAGCTTAGTATCGCACTTTGCTTGTTGGCCTTTTTAAGGCTAAGTTTTATCTGCTTGACTCTTTCAAGTCTAGCTTTATTCATGGTGCAAGTTTCTTGTTCAAGGTCACAACATAGAACCTCGTGGTGTTTAATGTAATTCTCGTGGAGTCCAAGACATTGATTTAAAGTATAAATAAAATACTTTATACTCGTAGTTTTTGGTCCTCTAAAAGAGAACTGAACTTGGGGAAACCAAATTTCATCCATTTCTGGATTATTCATGTTTGTAAAATACTCCTCTCATGAAGTAGTTAGGTGTTAAAAATAAATAAATTTCCACATAAAATAAATAACCATAGCCTCTGATACCATTTTCAGCACGCGGTCGTAAAATGAAAGAATTTTAAACTTTTGGGCTAGAATTGAAATCTTTAAAAATAAAGGATTGGCCAAGCAAATAAGGTGCAAGTGGTCCTTGTCACATGTCATCATCCAAACGAGGGGGTCTAGTGGTACTCCCCCTACCAAAGACTAAACTCTAGATTGGTTTCCTTTTATAAATTCTACATCAACTATGAAAGAAGGAATTATATGCACATTCAAATCAGAGGACAACTTCCATGCGCAGTAGTAGAACTCTTTAATTTAATATTACAATGCTTCTATTAACACATATATATTTTAATCAAGTCAATTCTGGTTCTACGCACAAGCTTTGGCAAGAAAACAACATACAACTTTCACAAACTTCTTTTCTAATTTTTATAATGCGGGGGCCGCCACCAATATGCTTAATTAGTAAATACTAAATAACCTTGATCAAGTCCCACTAACACAATCCTTTCAAAAAGAAAAGTCCCACTAACATAATCAATTCACTAATACATGTATGGCAACAACAAACTAATAAATATTAAAAGAGCATTACCTTGTAGAATTCTTGTGATCAAGGGAGAGAACTCGGAGCAGATAAAAATGTAGTGCGGATGAAAGGCACAAGAAAGTGGAAAGATTAAAAGACTTTAGGTTGCGCTAATTACTTTTCTTACAATTCTACAACCTTCGTTTCACCTAATAAAGTACTTTTAATAATACAATTACTAATAATTATGTTTGTTAAGCGTTACTGCATTCCCTACTCTAATGAGTAAAATTCAAAATTGTACACCAAGCTTATATGTCAATAGTCATATATTAAAATTATCCACTTATTAGTAAACTTAATTAATAATAATCTAATATTAATAAAATTAAATAATTATCTTTATGTAAGAAAAATTGGGGTGTTACAACTTGGGCTATAGATTTTCACTAATCTCACCTCATTCCACATGCCCACAACATATTGTGAGATCATTGAGAAAGTATTCAAGTCACTATCCAGCCGGAAGAAGCAGAGCAACGGAGATTGAAGATTGAGTTTATCTTATCTTTACTCTTTTATTATGATGTTCTCTTTCGTTTATTTTGTTGAACTTGTTATCGTTATATGGTAGTTTTCCCTGTATTTGGAGAAGGGGTTAATGACTATTTATGCACGATGAACCTTTAGTTATGAATACATGTTGAGTTTTATTTGTGTAGATGTGATTCGTTTTATATTCTACATGTTTGATTTATACACTTGACTAGCGTTAACGTGCCTCATGGCTAAGCTACATGTTTGATTATGTGCTAGAAGTAGACTAACAAAACTCGCACATAAGCTAGATCACACGAATCCATGTCTTTGATTTATTCAATATAGTTAACACTTGAGAAGGTTGAATTCATACCAAACTTTACGTCTCTTAGATTGATCGCCTTAGTCGCTGATCTTTAAGGGAAGGTGAGGGGATTGTTGTTGTCACTAGTGTCGCATCTAGAATTCATGTAACTCCATTGAACACATATGACTTAGCATGATGAAACTCACTATGGGAGAATTAGTGGTTTCTCTTTGAATAACGTAACAAATAGTTATGAAACCAATCTTCAAATACACTTCATCAATCTGATTAAATTATTGTTATTTACTTGTTTTATTAGTTATAATAAAAATCTTCTTATCGAAATCATCTTATTATTTATTTTATCATTGTCTATTAAACAAAAACTATAGTTACACACTCTCTATGGGATCAATACTTGGTTAGTAACTTTACTTACTATTTTATATTACTTGACTGTGCACTTGCGAACACGTAGGCTTAGTAATTTATTGCATTCATAAAAACGACTCGCTCGCCACGCATCAGAGTCAAATCTTTCATTAACGCTGAAATAGAGATCGAATAGCATATTAAAAGGTCAAACAAATTTTTTATTTTTGCCTCTAATTTTGAGCTTCAAATACATTTTACCGTTAATCTTCTCCAAGGGTTCAGATTTGATTTTTACCATGAAGATTGCATTCGACCATTAATGCTCATGATGGTCGAATTTGATTTGTTGCCCTTTCTTTGTAGAGATTCGACCTTCAACCTTTCATCTTGGGGATCAAACTGAACCTCCTCTCTATATTATGGGGGTCAAAGTCAATATTTTCTAGTTGTTACTCATATCTTTTGCGTAATTTGTTACATTATGAATTGATCCATTTATACATGACCTTGTTTTTTATCAAGTTTTCACGCTGGCGAGATCACATAAAACCAGCGTCACTCACGCAGTTCCACGGCGGGTTCTCAATGATTGTTAGATAACCATTTTCTCATCGCCAATATCCCATGTGGAGAATCATATCCTAGACAGTAGATCTAACATTTGGGTTTTAGTTGAATGCTCTAACCGTCATGATTTAGGTTTACGAGTCCATGTCGTGACACCCGAAATCTTCGTACACTTCATTATTGTCGCTTTCATTTTTCCTCTTTTCTTTCTCATTTTACGAGTCCCTATGTCTCTTATTGTGTTCACTTTTTAGTGTTAAATTCATCATTGAGTTAAGGTGATAATGATAGTGATAGTGATAGAGATAAGAGTTATATTTCGTTTTGAAACTAGCAGCTTCAAGCTTACGTTTAGCTTCACACCCTCCAACTCTAGGGCTGTGAAAGCATTATCCAAATTGATCAAGAGAGTCGGTGTTTACTTGTTTACTCTTCTCAATTTAAGTCAACTGCAAATGATAGCTTGTCTCGTTCATCATGGTCAAGAATGCCTTTGGTGAATTATTCACATCAGTAGATCTTTTTAGCTTATTTAACATTATCTAAAATGTCCAATAAGGAGACAAAGGTTCTTATTACCTTCAATCTAAGTGATACTAGTATTTTTTGGGTAGTTCTTGATGAGTGTCCAACAGATGTGAGTTTTAGTACTCTTTTTACTTGTTCTCTTGTTCTCTTGTTCAATGTTGCGGCATTCTTAGTGTTTATGCTTTTTAGTTTTGAACCGAGTCAGGAAGAAACGACTATTTTAGAGTGTAATATAGATGAAAGAACAAAGACTTCAGTTTACAAACTGTAAGAGGACGAACCGAGAGACTATATCAGAAATGTGACCAACCATATAACGCATGAGCAACACCTGGACTCACAAAGAGGGTCGGGAGCAGCGTTACTCGCACCTAGATTTCAGTAAAGTGCTCGATCCGCATGTGACCAGGCATAGCCAGGGTCTGGAAGGAAGCGATGAGACACAAAATGAAGCGCGACTTGCGCGATGGATTGCGAATTGACCAACAAAAATGTGTTTATTGGCTAATAAGTTAACCCTAGGGCAAAACTTTTGGGAATAAAAAGAACTACATAAGGAGAGGTAGCCATCAGTCAAAAGAAGTGTATGATGGGATTGAAAACGTGTTGAAAAGTGTTCTGCTAAAAAAATAGTCTCAGAGAAACACAAGTACATAAACACTCATCATTCGCCACCATATCTTTAGCCTAGAATCATAAAGTCTAAATATGTGAAGAGTAGGCAAACAAAATGAGATTTAAAGATTAAGAGCATCAAGATTTCTCAAAATCCAAGAGTTCTTCTAATGTTTTATATTGCAATTATTGTTCTTTAATTCAAATGTTGTTGAACTTGAGTTTTTGAGTAGGTAAATTAGTTTGTGATTGGAGTATGGAGTAGCTCCAATATAAGAATATGGCTATTTAGTTTATTTGAGTATTTGCTTGAATTTTGACGTGTTTAGATTTGATTCATTCTATATGATGCATGAATAGGATTAGCTCTTGATGGACTCATGACACCAATGCAGTTCTGCCAGAGTTGTAGATGTTAGACTGCCCATGTTTGAATTGATTTTTATGCATTGTGACTTGCTAACATGTATCATGTATAATACTGAGATCCGCGATTTTTTTGACAAGTACACACAAGTACTATTTGATGGTATGTTGAATTAAGGGCTTAAGTTCTCTTCTACAAGGATTAACAACCGGACTATTTGACCTAACGGTCTAGGTAATTATAGAGGTTAAGGATTTAGAGTGTGCAAACGCTGGCTTTAGATCATAGATCCATTGAACACGTAAACACTCGGTTATTCTTAATAATGTAAACAAGAATAGTTGATTTGTCTATGAAGTACTAAGTGAATATATAGTGAAACCGACCTCTGAACACATTCACCAACTATCTGCATCACAACCAACAATCAATATGCTTAAATTGTATTCTTTAGATTAGTTTGCATTTAAATTTCATCCGATCATTCTTTAGTATTCATGCCTTGCATTTTAGGTTGATTATATATATTAGACATACACTCTATGTTGATTCAATATTTGAGACGTAATTTATTTTCTATTTATTATTACTTGAATGTGCACTTGCGTACACATATACGTAGCATTATCATTACATTTATCAAATTTAAACTACACGCTCGTTGCGCATCAATTCTCATGTTGATTCTGGTAAATTCAAAAAGATATTTTGTTTATTAGGGAGATTAGAATTGAATTGAAAATGAAAAGCTTGAACCTTCTAAGGATTTGCCCATTACTTCCTGGTACAAGGGAATCCAGTGGCGCTTAATGTATTATGCATTGGATGTAATAACGCTTGTTGAGGAGAAAGTATTCACAGTGAGTCAGTGATTGCGCTTTTACCTGGCCTTTTAATGGGACATATAATCTCAATATGTACTAAGCATTCATTCTTTTAAATCCTAGTTTTATTGTATTCAATTAAAATCGTACTAACTTTTTGTTCACGCTGGTTGCAACTTCCATAGTGATAAGTCACCCAAATCCCTAAGTGATCATGCTTTAGGCCTTTGGCCAACAAGAGAGCGACCGACGCTCTTTCTGACGATGAGGTTGTTGCAATTAGAAAAAATCAAAGACAAAAGAGCACTAGGTCAAGTTCTAAAGGTGGTTTCAGCAGCATCCAAGGTAATTTCCACTCATTCAATACCACAACTCGGCATCTTATGGATTGATTAGTGCTCTTGTTTAGCATGTCCTTCTTGTCCTTATTAGCCATGTTGTCACCACGTTGTTAAGGCCTATAATAGTTGGGGCTTCATATCAATGTCAAGTTCCTCGACCTTCTACTAGCTCACCTATAGTGGCTCATGAGTTCAACAAGTTAGGTTGGCTCATTGACGAAAGAGGGTTTTCGGTAATACTCTTAATAAGTTGAATATTGCACACGAGGCAAGTGTTCCAAACATAAGGATCTGGTGGAAGGCTCTAAACCGTTTGTGGTCCTATATACTCGTGATTCTCTTTTTGTCCCAATTGAGTGATTTCTGATACACAAGGCTGATATGGTAGAGTTATGACAAGAGACTAGTTCATAAATTGATGGACGTATTTGTTATTTTATCTTGTAAGTATCTTTACTCATTCTTACGCAGCATATTTATTGTTATACTGTCATGATCTCTATTCTCACCTTTTTATATCTTTAGGTTAAAGGATATATGAATACTTTTGTCCATAATAATGATATAGTGGCGGAGGCCCATGTCCAACAACATGTTGTGCTTGAGAGGAACTACATTGTGTGTGTTCAAGCTTAAAATCCACTAAATGAGGTCCGTAAACAGGCTACAAAAAAGGGAAAAAAACAAGAAGTTGAAGTGGACAAGATAGAACTTGAAGAGCACAAAACATCAAGAGTCTGAATTCTCCAACCAAATATAGAGGAGAAATAGACAGTTGCCACTATGCAAGTAAAAAGCTAGTCCAACAATTAAATAATGCTCACGTTGATAAACTAAAGTTATAATGCAAGATTCCCGAGTAGATCAATTACCGTCGTGAATTGGCAGAGTAGCATGTTTTGTTTTGTTTTACCTCTTGTCGGTATTTATTGAACTTCAGTTCTTTCTTACATTAGCTTATTGACGAGATGAAGAAGAAAGTGATGTGTGATTTCTTTCGACGCCTACCTATAAGCTTATTAGCAATCTCAAAGGAGCCATGTCATGCAGACCACAAATTTCGTGTCTCTAAAATTTAAGGACAAGATAAATTAGTACAAGAAAACTTGATATAAATTTAAATAAATATAGAGTTACAATCTCTATTATTTCTCTAATTCTTTTCTAATCATGAAACTTGGTTGACTTAAAGATTGTCTTGAGATTTGATGAATAATTACTTCATTGTCTCATGATTTGATTCACATATTTATTTTAATTCCCTTAAAATATTAGGATTCAATAATATATATATGTATTTTTTATTTCTTGCAACATAAGACTTACCATCATTCAATTTAAGTAGAAGATTAATATGTCGACAAGATGTATTAGGCAAGCATAAGAATTTGGGGGCTTCTAGCTTGATATAAACCTTGCACATCACAAAATCTTCTATGGTACAAAAACAAATGAAGTTTGATGCAGATGCTCATGCCATTACTTGGAAGGCCTTGGCTCCACCCCCAATGCCTCTATCGTTGAGGCTTATGGTCTTTTTTTTTTCTTTTTATCTCATAGTAGAAAAAGGCATTAATAGATATTGTTGCAACAAATGTAGTTTGCGAGTTTGTGCGTTTGACTTTGCATGGGGGTCAAATAAACATAGTTGTGCTCCACGTGCCACTATCGCAAATGGAAATATCTTGACCTTGTCAACTTGCAATGCCATTTGTTGCACTCCCTCTTCATGATTGCGTGCATTTGACATTTCAGCGGCTCACTTTAACTCTGATCTAGTCGTAATAGTTTTGTTTGGGCTGATGTAGAGTGCTTTTGTCGGCTAACTTGGCGGTCTAACTAAACATGTCATGTGACGCAAATTTAATTCTCCACTTAAATTAACTTTGTCCTTTAACAAAACCAACGAGGCCAGCCCAACAAGGTCGTTGATGCGATGTGAATGATTTGTTAATAATGGAGGGTCAAAACCTAGAGGTCTAAAGACTCATCATCGATAGCTTGAATGTAGCAATGCAATACTAGGTCGTATTTTCAATGTTCGGTTTTAAGGCCCCTTGATTTCTACTTATGATTCAGCTTAATAAATCAAAATAATAAAAATGATGTTCCTATATATGTGTAGGTTGGGGGGTTTATATAGATAATTAGCCTCATAACGTGCACTTTAATTTTTAAGTAGTAGCCGATTATCTTATCCGCAAATTAAGAGATCAAAATGTTGGATACTGAAATGGCATGGCGACCAAAACTGCTTCATCTGGATCTTAAAATGCCTTCATCTCAACGAAGATCAAAATATCTTAGAGGTTAATTCCAGCCTTCCGAACCTTTTCGACTTTTACCGTAAATCTGCAGAAAACCCTTAATCTTACATGCGATTGCGTTTTTCTTGCTACCACGTGTCCCAAAATTATGATCATCGTTAAATTAGTTCATTTCATAAAAGGAGCAATGTTGTTTATAAAACTTAACTCCTCCAACAAAATAAAAATATTTGGAGATTGTGTTTCAAGATTAAGCAAAAGTATTTCTTGCAACTACTTTATTGCTGACGTGTTGCAACCGACAAACTAAATTAAGATATTTTTTAAAATAATAGAAAATTATCACCCCATCTTTTTATCTCCTATATTAATCTTCAAATGATGAAGAAAATAAATTAAAAAGCTCCTCACTATAACACATATTAAGTAACAACCATGATGTTTTGATTTATCACTATAGTAACACAAAAAATGCGATGAACTAAAGTCTGAGGATTTAAGTGTCACAATTATTTTTTTCCGTTGATTGCATTGGCTAAGAAAAAGGTGGTAGCTTGGTGGCTTATTTCAGCAATCACACGTGAGAAAAGAAAAAAATTCAACATGTCGTGAATTACTGAGGATTAACCTTATTTTGACTTTGTCATAACTTATAACAACATTAGGGAGCAATGTATTAGTGGAAGTGTATACACGATGATTTCGTTCTAGGTAAAAAAAAAAGCTTTAAAACGCTATAAATCAAGGGTGAATTCGTCTAACCGGAAATTTTATCACACAAACCAAATTATTTACTATCGAAGACACGACGGCTAACCAAATTATTTACTATCGAAGATAAGAAGGCTAATTCAGGCAATATACAACGAACAAAACCCGGTATAACACATAAGTATACAACTACATCTAGCCTTTCCATCAAAAAATAAAACTGCGTACATCTGCCCTTTTAGTATAATAATGATCAAATGCTTGACAATCGAGATAAAAATCATTTAATCGAAAAACAATCAAGATTATTCACTAACATAGAATTTTTCATATAAAATCTACATGTGTAACGATTTCTAATCTTACAAACCTAAAATTTTACACCACCTTAATTTTAACATAAAAAAGGAAAAATAACACACCAAGATCCGGCGTTTCGGTTTGTCTCGAAAAACATATATAGAATCTATACTATCAATTAAGAGAAGAGTCTCTACACTCACAAAGTGGTAGTTATGATACCAACTTTTGAGTTTCCTAAAATACCCTTTTTAAATTTAATTCCAAACTTAAAAAGGAAGAAAAACACAACACCGTGGAAACATTCAAATTTGAAGTTTGAATTATAGGATAACCACCAAATTCACACGATCTCTATCCAAAAAAACCTCCACAATTATTCCCCCATTTTTTGAATTATGGGATAACCACAAAATTTACGGTTTCTATAAATAAATAAAAAAAAACTTACACGGTTATTCCCCAATTTTTGAATTTTAAACCGCTGAACGTGGGATATATTTTTGTATATTAACTCTCATTATTTCACTTCTTAATCTATCGCGTGAAACGAAATCTTCAATTGTAACTTCGTTTCTTCTGCTCTTTATGAATCAAATGAAGGAAGAAAGCACGTAAGTGCATATTTTTCGAATTATGGGGTTTTTTTTTTGTGTGTGTTTAGTTCTCTTTTCATTCACATAACCTTTTTTGTTTCTTCAAAATTACCAGGAAATACCAGGTGGTCTAGCAGCAATGCAACAACTATCATGGATTCATGGTTCGTTTTTAATATTATTTATTATGCTAAACAAGATAATTTATACAATTGTCGAGTATTTAGCCTACATATTCTAATTGTATTCTTATCTTCTCAGGCTAAATTTAAAGATAAGATCTAATTAGTGAGTTCGTTCTTTTGTGATTTATAATAAATATCTTATGGTTATAATATTTATTTTGTTTCCATTTTTTTCGCAGGTGTTTCGAATACTTCTAGCTTGCTCTAATGCCCGAGAAGCGTGCTTCGATTGAATTAATTCATATCCTGAATGTAAATATGTGATTAATTTTATAGCAGGATTCTTATATTATATTGTTTTCTTTCCTGCTTGAAATGCTTATTAATCTCTCTCTATTTCTTTATTTTGTAAAGTTTCTGTTAGTTCTTTGGAATATTTTTGCTGAAATTTACATTAATTAGCAGATTTCCACGAGGATGCTCCCAGGGGTGGAGCCAGGATTTTTTCGGACCCCGGGCTGCTATTAACTTATATATATATATATATATATATATATATATATATATATATATATATATATATATATATATATATATATATATATATTTATTGTGTAAAATGAATGAAAAATATCTTATATTAAGTACAATACGATAAAAAATACACGTAAATAAATATGTGAAGAGTAAAATTGATTAACAACGCTTGTACACGAGCTCTTAGGATTATACATGGTTCTCCTTTAATCAGTATATCCGTTTATCTATACTAGAACAAAAGAATACTTTAATGGACATATATTAAAATTTTAATAGTCTTACTTTAAAGCCCCAACAAATAATAAATTTTGTTTGAATGCACAAGACTATATACTTAAAAAAAAATTAAATATGAAATTTTTAGTATACTCTTTGTATATAATAATATAACTTAGTACACTTTTACTAAAAATTTCAATATTCGGTATCGGTTTGAGCCTAAGAAGAGTGATTTTTTTTAAGTGTAAAGAGATTTAAAACTATACTTTTTTCTTATATTTATTAATTTTGTTAGTTTTGTTAAAGGAAAACTTTTTAAAAGAAAAAATAATTAGTGATATATTAAGATTTTGATTCTAATAGTCATTTAACATAAACAACTAATGAATTAAGATTTCATTTTGGTGACATTTATTTAAGGAAAATATAGCAAAAATGAACTGCTGTTGCTGGGAATTGAACACACGACATGCAGGCTGCAAGAGCAAAGCAGTACCACTGCAGCAAACCGTCTTTATTGTAATATAGCTATACCTAGTGAATATTTATCAAAATTTTGTACCGGGCTTCAGCCCACCTGAAGCCACACTGTGGCGCCGCCCCTGGATGCTCCACGACTCGGTGGATGGGAAAAGAAAATAACTAAATAAGAGTCTGCTTTTTAAGCAAAGTAATTTTTACGCAATTTTACTTTCTTAGTTACTTTTATTATTTTTAACTTTTAACTCTCACTCTACAAAATTTCCTAAGGTGTAAAATTTGTCTGAGCAGGTACATTAGTTTCATACGCCATGCCGTCAAATATCTGGACTATATATGTATAATTAATTCAAGATTCATGTATATTTTATATAAAGTTGATTTCCTTTTTTTTAACTGTCGAGAGAGTAATAGAACCACACATATTAGTTAACTATAAAAAACAAATTGATGATGAGCAAACATTCATCAACTGTTAAATAATATATTTATGTATACCCTTACTTTTACTCCTTAAATATTCTGTCATTTTTGTATTAATTAATATATATTATTAGGCATACTTATTAACTATCTTATAAATCATAAAATGTTTAGATTTACCACTGGGTTCTAACTGATTTTTATTTTAAAAAAAAGTCAAAGTTGCTAGTAAATAGAAAAGGAACAAAAAGAGAGAGTCATAAAGATCGCATTTCCCGTGAATGCAGTCACGTAATCCGCATGCCATTGCCACCCCTTACACCGTCAAACCCAAGTACGAGGACCCAAAACACATTTCTCCAAACCCCAAGGACCAAAGAGCAAAAAAAACAACCACTACTACATGCGGTTGACACGAAGACTCCACGTCCCCTATAAATAATAAAACTCCCCAACATTTCAATTTTATTACATTACACAGTGTAATAAATAAACAACAAAAATGGGTGACACGTACTGTCCGGAGTGCAAGAGGGCGACGGAGGTGGTGCTGGACCACTCGGCGGGAGACACGGTGTGTTCGGAGTGCGGGCTCGTGCTTGAGGCCCACACCATCGACGAGACCTCCGAGTGGCGTACTTTTGCCAACGAGGCGGGCGACAGCGATCCGGTTCGGGTCGGGGGACCCACTAACCCCTTGTTGGCTGATGCGGGTCTCTCGACGGTTATCGCGAAGCCGAATGGTTCGACGGGAGACTATTTGACGTCGAGTTTGGGTAGGTGGCAGAATCGAGGCTCCAATCCGGAGAGGTCACTCGTGCAGGCGTTTAAGGCCATTTCTGTTATGGCTGATAGGTTTGTTAAAAATAATTTATTTTTTTATTATTTTGGTGTGATTTGTGATGTGGGATTTTGTTGTTTTTCAGGTTGGGTCTTGTTGCGACTATAAAGGTATCATCTTTAATTTATTTATTTTTTCTTGCATGTGTGTGTTTTTTTTTTTTTTTTGTGATGGTTTCTGGAGATTTGATTTGATTGAAATGTGTTGCGATTTTGTTACTGTGTATGTTGAATTTGAGGGATTTTTGTTTGCATGCAGTAGTGGTAGTGACTAGTAAGAGGTCTGATTATAAGAGTGATAAGTGACAAAATTTGACAAAAAAAGGGGAATTAGATGAAGCTGAATATTGTGTATATATGTGCTACCACTTGAATCCTAGTGGTTTGTTACATAAGGTTTCTTTGGGTTCATATCGCAGTGCCGTAAAAACACTAGAAAATTTTGGGAGTTTTGTTTATTAGAATATTTGGAACAGTGATGTGTTCAATTGGTCACTCTGTTCTTGTGCAGGTTTTCAGATTTGGTTTATGGGGTAAGTGCATGTTCATTAATTTCGTTTGGACCAGAGTGTAGCTTGGGACTTTAGGCCATTTATAAGTTATGCCGTTTTAAACTTCGATATTGTTCTTTGAATGTGGGAAATGCTGATATTTGTGTCTAATGCAACACTGGTCTGAAAGATATGCTGTTTTCTAGATGAGTTTTCATTACCCCCACTACATGTTTTAGCTGGCAATTAGGTGTGGAGTTTCTTATGTAACACTACTTTGATCATGCGTGGGAATATCTAAGTGCGTTTCGTTGATACCACACTTCTTGTTTCATGTTCTTAGTTGCTGGAGATTTCGATCCATTTACTTGTTTGGAGTAGTAGCTGTTTTCTTCAATTACATAGTAATCATGTTTAATTGTTTCTAAGGACCGAGCAAATGAGATATACAAAAAGGTAGAAGATCAAAAACCTCTCCGAGGGAGAAATCAAGATGCCATCCTGGCTGCTTGCCTTTATATAGCTTGTCGACAAGAGGCCAAGCCGCGCACAGTTAAAGGCACGATTTATGTCGAGGAACTACTTTTTGTTATTTCTACTTCTCTGTTCCAACTTTTTACCTTATTCTGATTTACTACATTTATTTTACATATGTGACGTCCAAACAGAAATCTGTGCCGTTGCAAATGGGGCTACAAAGAAGGAGATTGGTCGAGCAAAAGAGTTCATTGTGAAACAGCTGGAGGTAGAAATGGGACAGTCGATGGATATGGGAACGATTCAAGCAGGGAATTTCTTGGTGAGTTCCTGTCATATACCTTGCATCCAGAAACATAATACGTTTTCCCAATTTTGAGTGCTTGAAAGTGAAGTGAATTGGCTGTAATGCAGCGACGTTTCTGTTCGAATCTTGGTATGACTAATCAATCAGTCAAAGCTGCTCAAGAAGCCGTCCAAAAGGCAGAGGATCTGGACATAAGGTATTTTCCGCTTTGTCTTCCTCGTTCTGGTTATCACTGTCAATAATTTTCTCATCTTCACTCCCTGTGTTGTCAAATTGCAACTGTGGATTATTTCTTGGTGTCTTCTATCCGAACTACAAGCTGTGCTGAATTGTGCTCTCGTAGTGCTTATGTATCCATTGCTTAGAAGATATCTCATGCTGAGGGTTTTATTATGAATTGTGACATGACAAAAGGCGGATTCTATTATTTTTGTGGGGTGGCATCTCTTTCGGTTGCTTCCATCTTTAAGCTTATTTGGCCTTAAACATACTCAGCGACTAAATGCATTTCCATTATGGATACTGACACTGTGGCCTTTCGGTTTGTGGTCAGTGATGATCTAATAGCCGTTCTAAGCTTGTTTTTGCTTGTTGCATTTTGGTTCTTGTCAAGGAATTTATGTGTATCCTCTCTCTGTTGATATACAGGAGAAGCCCAATATCTTTAGCTGCTGCAATAATATACATAATAACACAACTTTCAGATGACAAGAAACTCCTCAAAGGTGAGAGTGTCCACTCTCATGTATCATTTTCCATTCATTCTTATGTGGTGAATGATGTTGACATTCGGCAATAACCAGATATTTCACTTGCCACTGGAGTGGCTGAAGGCACAATCCGCAACTCGTACAAGGATCTCTATCCATTCGCCTCGAGAATTACGCCTAGCTGGTATGCAAAGGAAGAAGACCTCAAACAACTTTGTAGCCCGTGAATCTTTAAGTCCGTGGTGCAAAACTTCTGGTGGTTGTATATTTCAGCTATACAGTGAGGGCTGGTGCCGAGCCTCGGCTTCTTGAGTGGCTCTTTGGTCATTTACTGAACTACAAACTGGCCTCTAACGTAGTTCTTAGTTCTTTCTAGATCTGTTTCCTTAACAACATTTGCATCAAGATTATAATTTCTGTATTTGTTTCAGCAGTTAATCTGTCTGCAGCTTCCTATGTTGCATTCTAGTAGATATATGTAATTAGCGACGCAGGCATTCGCTCAAGACACAGAAAGGCAGTAACATGTTTTTTGGTTTATGTATTGTATAGTTAAGATCAACTCAAAGAATTCCATTTGAGATTCATCATTGTCTCATTTCAGCACACAAACTAGCATGGCAGTTTTAATCTTATTGTCTCTCACTTAATTTAGCCCTCTAAAATGCTAAGGACATCTCCTGCCTATTTTTAAACCGGTAAAAAGCACGATTTGTTAAGCATTTTGGGTCAAAACGAAAGTTGTGGCGTCATAGTATAACCTCCATTTTCCTCTGTTTTATATTATTCTTTTTCCAGACTTTGATTAGATAAATAAGTTCTGGACAAGAAAACATTTTCTCCTTTTTCTTCAATTTTATTGTAATAAACGTTTATGATTTTGTAAGAAAGTTGTTTTGATTTGGGGGTGCAAAGAACAATTCCACCCCAAAATAGGGAAATTTCGAAAAATTAAGGAACAAGAATCTTTACTACTTTGGATGTGTAAGATAAAAATTTTAATCATATTAAATAATGTTTGTTACACATTAATCTCTTTATACAATAAATAATCTTTTCGATAAATTTTTAAGTACCAAACAGCAGAAAAAAAAAATATCCCAAGTTCTCTCTGTCGGCTCAGTGAAATATAAGAGATTGTTGACCACAAAGAAAATCATGCCGAAAAGGATATATAAAACAACTTTTTGTTAGAGACAGTAATCTTGTGATTGTAAAATTTAAATGTTTCAAGAATTTGGTATGCAAGTGTCATTTATTATATTTAGGAAGAAGAGTCGATAAAAGATGTGGTCCGGCTAAAGTTTTCGCCAGATGACTAAAATCGAAAATATCTACAAGAAGTCAAGAACTAAAATTTGATCATTGCACTTTATAAGACGAAAATTGAATTGAAGACACAATGGGAATCAAAATGAAATTTTACTGCTGCTAAGGTCGAATAACTTCTTTCGCTAATCAAATTTTAGCGCAGCAAATTCTAGATTCTGAAACCACAAGCCTAATTGTATGTCAAACTGGTACAACAAATATACTGCAATTATCTTAACATATGATACTGAAAACTAAAACCCATAATCTAGTATACATTCAATTAACTAAATCTAAGTAAAGATAAACAACTCAGTGGCTTAGACTTCTGCACTTAGTGTCTGACTGTGAATTGCAAACAGGCACGGGTACCTGACCATACCAGACTGCATTAAAGCTAAAATTAACTGCTTCCACTTGCTTACTGGTCATATGCAGTTCCCCCCAGTGAAATGGATTTACACTAACTGCAGCATGAAGTAGCAGATAAGTTAAGGATGATGCAGCAATGGCACGTCGCTTGCCACTTGCAAGAAGGAACCATATGATCAGCAACTAGCATGTTACATCCGATAACATGTTACAAGTTCATCAAAACATCATCATGTGGCAGCATGAACATTCCATGTAGTACTTCTGTTCTGTGGGTGCAACAGAAAGACTTGGTCATACACATATGATGTATAATTAATTTGACAAGAGGAAAATAAAACTAAACACAAAGGACATTCTGATTAAAGGGCACATGTTTACTCTTGAATGAGATCTTACATTTGGTTTTCAACTTCCTTGAGTATTTTTAGCCGCCTTCTTGTTTCTTTTGTGTTTAGGCTTCACAGCATCCTTTAACGTCTTTACTTTGGTGGTCTCCTCTTGTCCGCCCATATCTTTTGATGAAACGGGCGTATCAATGACATTGTTAAAAGTTTGACCTACTGCAGTAACCTGCGGTTCATCAGGAGGCAGAGGGTCCGCCTTTTTGTTGGGTGTCACTGCAACTGCACAACTTAAAACTATTTACTAGAATAAAACTTTGCCTCAGTACGATATAATGCTAGCATAAAACAAAGGGGCAAACTGGATGAAAATTCTTGATTTAAGACACTATGAAACTTTTATGATCGAGGCGGCGGTTTACTGTCAGTTACACTCAAGAGTATCTGAAAATGAGCTCTTTGCAGAGCAAATACAATTTTTTTTTTTTATATTCACTAGAAGAGACAGGAAAACAGTAGAAAAATACCTTGCTCGGGAAAACTGAAATGATGAAATACTTGCACATAAAGAGATTTTGAACGAAATGAATGTTATCTAAGTGAACATAACAGAATTATGTTGTGGTACTTTCAAGCAACAGAATAAAAGGCTGTGGTGGGAGTCAATACAAGGGAAATGGACCACGGAGTAAGAAGTATCTTTTGGGTAGAGCAGCAGGGTGGCCACCACACCTTTTGCTTTCTTATTTGGTTCAGATTGCTATTTGATATCTATAATCCAACGAATAAATGGGTTAGTTATGCGATCTAATAGCTTTTGGATAGATTTTTAAACAGAAGTTTCGACATTATATATTAATTACATGTTGGTTGCTTATATTTTTCTTCCGAGTCTGATTAAGAGCAAAAGGGCCATCCCATGATACAATTAGCTTGACTTTACAGCAACTAAAGACAGGGATGCTATTCTAATTATCAAAACCCTGAAAGCCAGTATATAATCCCCAACCTTCGAGGCTGCGGCTGCGTAGTAATTATTCTAAGCTACAATAGTTATATGTGTGTGTGTGTGATATGATCAGAACAAACAGTTTTTAACATTAAAGTACCTTGTGAAGCAAGAGATGCTTTCAGTTCATCAATATCTACCCCCTCAGAAATTGGATCCCTGCCAAACACATAATTCAATAGTGAATTAGGTTTAAAAAATGAAATCATCCACGTTCCTTGCATGATAGTTTGATACATTATTCACTCGTTTTCCGTATCAGATGGGAGTAGATTCTAGAAGCAATCAGGCACTTGTTATAGCAAGAAGAGTTGGACAAAAATGCTAAAAAGGACACATGAATAGTTTGATGTTCACCCAACCATGTAAACTACCCAAAGGTAAAAAAAGAACTGTTTCTAGAGACAATGTGTTAAAAACTCCCTTCAGCCCTCAGAAGCACATCGTTTAGAATATAAGCTTTGACATGCTGAGACCTCCAATGATGCCAACTCCAATAACATTGTCCAAGTATTGAGTTGGAAAAATGTAACTCATGTAGTGAACTAATAGCAGAAACAATATTGTGTATTTTCTGATATGGTTCCACTATCTAGGAAAGAAGTACTTTTTCAGATAATGATCTGAAAATATCTAGAAAAAGCAACAGTGGATTCCAAACAACTGCACAGGGAAGAAACATTCATGTCCAATTGACAATTGTTCTGTTCGTAGATATATACACAATGCAATGTATAAGTTATTTTGTACATGCCTACATGGTGATTTGCAGCTCAAACAAAGTCAATGAAGTGTAAGTTTGATGAACTAGTGCACGGATTCAAAACAGTTGAGTTGAATAAGACCTACCACCTGGATGGACCTCCAATGAAGTTCACAGCCTTGGTAGGCCTCCTGTCTTTCTTGGATGAGTTTGTCTCAATTTCCATGTCAGTGCTCTGACTGACACCTACATTCTCATTTCTTGACCTATTGACTTCATTTAACCTATTATTGACTTCCTTAACATCTATAGCAATATCAGGGTGTCGTTTGATCTTTCTTAGAGCTCTTTCCGTGTCATACATTTCAACCTGCAGAGAATTGAAAACAAAGGTAAAACGACAGAAAGGAACAAGAGAACATTATAAACATACAGAAAGAGGATATATTACTCAAACCAGGAGATATTTTTCTGAATGAATTAGCAGTTGAGAGAAAGAAGGATAACAAACAATATACAAGCATAACATGCAAAAAAAGAAAAACAATATGACACAAACAATACAGAGAAGACAAAAATAAACCATAGCTACGGGAAGTTTAATATGGGATCATGATCGTAGGAGGTCTGATAAAAAAACCTAGCATGGGGTCTGTTGGTGACCAGTAAGGTTTACCAACAAACATAGTCAAAGAGCAGAGCAGAGTAAATATTCATTTTAGCAGTGGGTAATTATGCCTAGAACAGAGTATAAATTCAAATTTGTCTACGGTAATGCAGAATATTCTAACATAGCCATACTTGTGCTTAAAGCTCACGATATCACACACAATCAAGAATTCATGACATATCTATAGTATGGTACAGGGAAATGTAAAATACATTTCATGATTCCTAAACATACAACAGCAGAGCGCATTTTAACTCGAGTGTAATTATCACGTGAATATGTGTGTATTAAGCATTTGTAGGACACCCTTACAAATAAAAGAAAAAGATGCAGCAGTCAAGGAAAATATCCCATAAATATGTTGTTGTGTCCCATGATATTAAGAAACAACTCTGAAAAGAAAAGATCATTCAGCTGGGGAGAAAAGAATACAACAGAGGACTTAAGCAGGTCTAAGGAGTTCAGCAAAATTTGTGCAGAAATGCTTGCTCTTCAATATGTATTGATGCAAAATTACTCACAGCTTTCTTTATTTTGGTTGTTATATCAGCAGCCTTCATAGATGCAATACGCATGCATTGCATGATAACACTCTGTATTACGCCCTCTCCTCCTGCTTTTTGAATTGCACAAATGTCCCCATTGGTATTCAAGGTAGCAGTCAGTCTTCCTCGCATGACAGCTTCTTCAAAGTGTGATGGGTCAATCACCTAACAGCATATAATACAGAAGAAACTTGTCAAAAGAAAATTGCCAGAGTAGGAAACAACGAGTGAAAAGAAAATGAGATATATGAACCCCAATGACTGATGTACTTACCACTGTACTCTCATCACCAATGAATCCAAAGGTTATTGCAATAGGTAGGTGGTGTACAATCAATGGAAGTGGTTCCCTCACCTGCCAAAGAGCAAACGAGATACAATTGAGGCGAAAAGCCTAGGCTCCTGGGCAAGTAAACACTCGTTCGTAACCCTACCACGATAAATTAATACCAAACAGAGCCCTTCAAAATCAAACATGGCACCTATATGTACCAGCACAACATTCAAGACTAAGCAGAGAAGCATACAGTACATGAAGAAGAAACAATCTAAGTAGCGAGAAAACATTTTTATCGATCATGGTCATGTGAATAGTGACCTGATAAAGCAAAAAAGCTATCAACAACATTTATTTTGGTACAAGAAGGGCCTACTTCCAGAACAAAACCACAAAGAAAATTTTCTAAGTTAAATAGGAAATAAACCAACAATTCAACCCTGAAAGAAGAAGTACTCAAAAATAATACAACTGACAACAATTGTATCTACAGCACAAGATCTATTAGACATAGTAAACCACAATGCGCTTCCTTGCAAACACCAAGGGAGGCCAATTCTAGCGCTAAATATCTACCACAGAAGTACATAAAACACGCATAAGGATGAACACATTTGCAAGAAGGAGAAGAACTGACTTCTGGCGGATGTATTATGACTTCTTGATCACCTTCTCCTCCTAATGTGCACTCTGGTCTCCGAAATGTCAAAAGAGCAGCTAAAGCGGCAATATTGGCAGCATCAACAAGATTTCTATGTCAACAGAGAAAAAAACTAAAATAAGCTTGTGTTATTATGCCAAATGAAGAACCATTCAGTTGGCACAGGATCATGGATGGCGAAAAACTCACCCCCCATTGTCTAGAATATGAAGATCAATACGAACAGACCACACCCATTTCCCAGCAACAACACAAAGTGATTCTGTGTCCACAGCTCTGCTTTCCCTGCATCAAAATTCAAGATGATATAAGCAAAAGCTTTGGCTAATGCGATGTTCCATTAAAGTACAGAAGCAATAGGAAAGATAAGGAGCACCTCAATCCACGATCAATTATGCGTCCCAGCTCGACGGCATTTTCCCCGGGACGTCCGACCTCAAAAGAAGGATCAGCCATAGGGGAGAACTCAGTATAGATTGCAAGAGTTCCTTCATTAGGGCGGTCACGATAAGGTTGCACCAGTTGGGATGTGACGTATCCCATCACTCGCGTCTGACCCAACTGCACCTCCGATGAACCGTCATCCCTGAGAACCCGCACACAAAAAAAAATAAAAAATCCAAGTTAATATTACACAAATCTTTTAGTTGTTGTATACTCAGATTTTTCCTTCCAAATGCATGCAAAATGAAAGAGTAGAAAATCTAATCTTACCTACCAAACTGGATAGTTATATTGCGGTAATCAAAAGGCCCACGCCCATCGGTTCTAAGGTCGGAAAGAATAGCGCTTTCGATGAATTTCTTCTCATTCACTGTCATCCGCCATGTATTCGCCAATCTCTGCTCCATATCTCAACACGAATGAATTCCTGATTTAATTGTTACATAAATTAGGGTTTAGGGTTTATGGGTGATTTGATTTTATTAGGGTTTTAGTATATATCATAATATATGACCGCATTTTCCCGGGTTTGCTAAATCGGATATGGGCTTCAAACATTTTTCAATCATACGGGCCTCGGTATAAGACTAAGCGCTATTTCATTGTTAGCTGCTCGTACTATATATATTTTGGTTTCAACCCTACCTTATAACAAAACACAAAAGTACATATATTATTATAAATAAACTATAAAATCATAGTCAGTGATGTCCGAAACTTTTGGTGTGCTCCTTGCAGTGGAGTATCCAGGAATCGAATATGGGGGGGGCTAAAAAAAAATTTTGGAGAACAATAGGAAAGAAATTAGAGGGAAAAAAAATCGAAATACTAAGTAGAGAAAAAAATATTGTTTTGAACCGATTTTTTTGGAGGTTTTAGGGAAGATGAATGCGTACAAGAAATGTTTTGTATCAACTTTTAGTTTTTAACCAAAAAATTCACTAATAAATATTTACGATAACAACAACGATAACCAAACAAACATTTTTTTTATCAAATATATATTTATCAAGGTAAATATTATAGACTATGTTATAAATTTTTAGACACATTTGAATGAGATAAAAGCAAAGGAAAATCTGATACACTTTGTATATATGTTTTTACATATTTTGAAGCTAATGTTCTTTTCACAAATATGATAAAAGGTATTCATATATTTATTTTAAACAACATTGATTCTTTGCATATTGAAGAAATATGTTAAGATATGCTTAAATTCAACACATACGAATTAATTAAGTGTAGAATAAAATTGTTTGCTATTTTTTAACATCACAAGAATTTTTTTGCAAATTAAAATAACAAATGAGTTTATTTTCTAACTAAATATAACAAAAGGGGAGTTTTTGCAATTTACTATTTGACTACACATATATATATATATACTTGGATTTTTTTTTCAAAAAAAATGGGGGGGGGGCTACAGCCCCCCCCCCCCCCCCCAGCCCCTACATAGATACGCCCATGGCTCCTTGATGCACAACTCCTCCCTCACATAGAGGTGGATTCCACACACATGGGGCCCGCATAGGACCCACCTCTTTGTGAGTGGAAAGAGTAGTGCATCAAGAAGCATATTAGATAATGTCACTTATTTGATCAAATGAGCTAAATATCATTCGAGTTTAGCTCAACAATCGTTATGTGTTTCAATCACCATTAAGCACCTCGTACTTGTGGTCGAGGTTAATTTGACATTTCAACTTCATAATATTTTGAGACGATTGCTGAAATTTCACTTTTACATATCTTACACCCTATGATTCGGAGGTTATACTGTAAACTGCTAATCATACTTGGCAAAAAATTAAGTATTTGGATATTTACTTTGTTTGTCCTTTATATTTGCCTACACAAATACTTGTATCATCTTGGCGGTCTTGGGTGTTCTTTTTTGTAACTATGAGGAGGAGAATGTCTGACATCAATTCTTCGAATGTTTGGTGCAGTATGTTTCCATCTACACAAAACGCTTCCAGTGGTGGGTTTTATCATAAACGTCCTTAACCCCCCAAACAAAAGAGTGAAAGACAAACAAATTTAGAACTCAGGAATGCTATTGCGTTCAAAAATGAGAAATTAATCTTATCAAGTACGTTCTTGGAGATGGATTAAAAGCACACCTGATTTTTGTTTTTCGTTCTTAGATTGGAACTCCAATTGAATTATTTGAATACAATGCCAAAGTGGTACTCTTCTTAGTGAGAACAACTTATTACATTTCTTTGCAATATTTCTTTTTTTTTAAAGCCGATTAACATAATATTTACTAAGGAAACAACATAGTGCGCCATAACACGTTGATGGTATAAGTTACTCTGCTTAAACCATGTTGTACTGAAAATTGAACCGCTCTTGTATAGATTGCAATGAGCAAGTTTGCAGTTCTCCCAGTACAAACCGAAAGTACAGTAGAAGAGAAACATTGCAATCCTCTTATAATCTTCATACAAAGACAGAACGATCATAGACTTGCTCAATGAGTTCACCTAGAATTCTATGACACTATAATACATGGTAGCAATAAATAATTGAAAAGCACCCAAAATAAGTTTCCAACTTATCACTACAAAGGGAGGGGAATGCGGGTTACTCATGAAAATCAAAATGCCATAAGAAAACAACAATCGGATATATTGTTAACAATTAGAGTCAATACACAACATCAGTCTCTTCACCCAAAGTCAAAGCCACAGAAAGTCACACACGTTCTTCAGAAAATTAGAATCTCCTCCTGGGACTTCTCGAACGATGACCACGAGGTGATCTGAAAAATGGGCAGATTGTTACACATAATATGAAAATGGCTCCTCAGACTCTGTTATTGTTAGTCCTTGGAATTCCCAATCAAAGATTATTATACAGAATACAGTATTCCTAAATTGCAAGTTCCACCTGGGTGAGAACCAGAATTACAGTTTAACAAGGTAACAAAAGAAAAATAAATAGTGAGCCTTCCATTTGTCCAGCTTCACGAGTTGGTAGAGCATATTCATCATTTTAAAACAATTGCAGCGTGATTCTCATTCTTATGAGAAATAACAAATTGGATGATACACGACAATAAATCAAAAATCTTTATAAAATATAATAAATTTCAGAATAAACAGCACTCCGTCTATGCAACTGGAAAATAACAGGACCAGTTTCCCCAAATATTGATCCGTTCAGCCTGTGCGATCAAGGGAGAGGCAACTGCACAAATGCAGATACAAGTTCTCTTCCAAGGGATCTATGTTGATGCCTTGCACTAGATCTCTACAAAGTATTGCCCTCCATTATCCAATGCCTCCTTTTGATTGTCTTATAAATTATTAGAAACGCCAGCCTGGGATCTTTCAACATTCTTATTAACAAGATTTCCAGTTTCCCTTTATAGTTTTAACAAAATAATTTGGCGAAAAACATAGACCTCACTAAGTACATTATTTCCAATTGCACAGCTATACTGGCCCTCATCTTCTCTGTTAATAGACGTGTTAGGGTTATGTGTGCAACGTAATTAAGAGCTTTGACCATCAATCCAGCAATATTACCACAGCATAAACAAACACACGGCAATTGAATACATACCTCCTCCTGATATTCCTCCTCCTGAACGGGCCTTTGCTGAATGCCCAATCAACATTTATGGTCTGGGTAAGCAGCTCAGTTCCATCCATTTCACTTATAGCTTTTTGTGCCTCTTCAAACTTCTCAAATTCAATCAAAGCATAGCCCTGGAAAAGAGGAAACGAATTAAGCCAGTAGCTGAAAGCTTGTGCAAGCAAGCCGTGGGGGAGTAATAAAACAATACTGGACCACTCATCGAAACAAAAATGACAAGCTTATAAAAATTATTAGATTCAGCTGGCAATTCAAAGGTATACAGAAATACATGTCTTAGTGAGAAAAGAGACAAATGACAGACGCAAGCAACTCGGACACTTCGCAACTGTTGTTCCATCCATGCAGGTGAGAGCCCTTCACCTTAAGTTGATTTAAGGGACGAGGTCACAATAGGACAAATCATTATAAACATAAAGAGAAACTAACAGATAGTTTATGTATATGCAGTACAGCACTGTTGTATTAAACCTTGTAAGCTGTACAGATGCTGCTCTGCCAAAATTGATGAAAGATAGCAAGGACAAAATCTACCCACCCCAACATTCCCAACAATGCTTCTGGGGCACAATAACTTTGCCAAATCGATTCCCCAAATCAATTGGATTCAGCATTAAACTTAAATGCCAATGCCAATACATGACACATTTGACAAAATAAAACTAAAAACAGATCTAAAAGTAGATGCGTGTATTCTGGTCAAATGGTGCAGAATCAAGAGAGACAGAAGATTACTTTTTGCAGATTAAAATCACAATTGTTATTTCAAGATAACTTTCACCAAAACACGAGAAGTTGAATAACCAGAGAGACGCAGTACTAAGAAATGGCTTAGATATCTTTATTTTCATGACTACATGGAAGGGTTATTGTTATCTAAATAACAGCTACACTTCTGTCTAAAAAAATAACAGCTATGCTTTTCTTACATGAAGCACAACTGAAGCAACTCTATTTGAGATAAAAGATCAACCAACTGAATAATCCGGTGAAGTAACAAACAACTTCTTCTTATTCAAAAGATGCTGGGATTATGAAATGGAGCACAAAGCACTATGGAAAGCCTCAACTCCAGTTACTCTTTACTTCCACACTTGGTTTCTGTAACACTTAATTTTTCAACCCAATAAATAAGTATAACATTAAAACCACAAGATGAGCATTGACTTGTAATCTAATTAGCGCCAGTCGGGGGCCAGTTTAACGCTTAGGTAAACAAATCTGAAAACCAATTTTATATACCTTGACAAATCCTGTACGACGGTCAAGATTCAGGTGCAGATTCCTTATGTCTCCAAATTCACCAAATGCATTTTGCAGGTCGTCCTCTTGAGCCTCCTCATGAAGTCCAGTAGCAAGAACAATCCATCCTTCAATGGCTGCACAAGATAATTTTTTTTTAAAAAAAAAAATCACCCAATCCTCAGCAAACGAAAAACTCGAAATTGAAATAAAAGAGAATTTAGGGTTTTAAAATAAAATTGGGATACTCACATCGTTCGGGTCCAGGTCCTCCTTCGGTATCGAGAGAATCAAATCGGCCGGACATGCGGGCACTGCGTTCAGCTTCGGCAGCTTCCTCGTCGCGGAATCCGCGGCCTTTAGTCCTCTTTGGAGCTGAGCCGCTGCCGGTGATGGCGGACTTGAGGCGAGGGACGGCGGCACGGTTAGGAGAGCCGTCACCGACATCCTCGTCCATTAGATCGTCATCCTCTGGCTCGAAATCAACGGCCTCTGCTTCCACGTTCGCCATTCACACACACTTTCTGCGATTTGCTGCTTTTGGAGCGAGCCCTTTTAGGTCATGTGAGGGTTTGTAGAGATTTGTAGTGTCGTGGTACTCGCGCACTTTATTTTCGGGGTAATTAATTATATATATATATATATATATATTATATGAGAATGAGATAATTGTATCATGTTTTTATAATAATTAAAATAATGAAATAGCAATTATAAATAACCTTTATGCATTTATATGGTCATATCTTTCTTTTTAACTTAGCTCTATTTTTTTATTTTCATTTATCATGTATAAAATAGTTGGGGAGAACACTCCGAATAATTATGAATAAAAAGTTATAACAATTATTTAATATCCTCTCCTTCTCATTTGGTTTGAATCTCTCTTTCTTTATCACCTTTCTTCTCTCTTTGTTATCAATATCATCTGAAAATACCAAAAATACACACGATGTCGTTTGATCGACGACATTTGGCGTCATTTATAACAATGGCATCAAAGTTGCCCTGACGCAATAATCTGATTGAATCGACCAAAATCGGCAGTGGAACGAGGCAGAGTCAGTCTGAACCCTTGACTCCTATTTTCCCAACGTTGTCACTAAAAGTCGACGAGTTAGCGCGATCTTGTGAAAGGTATGAAGAAGCTATTAAAAGGTATGGCGAGACGATCAAGTCATGCGTTACAAAATCATTGAGAAATGTTGGGAGTGGAGGGAATGACGCACTCAACGTGTACAACATGTTCGATGAAACGCCGTTGAACATCGTAGTCCGTGATGTTAGAGATGAACTCGACGAAGTTTCATTTGGCATCTCTGAACTGTTTGACGAAATGCCTCAAACGAAAAACTGATTTGATGGTAATGTTTCTAACCTTCTAACTAAAGAATGGGAAGATGAATCATGTTGCATCCCTCCGTTATTAGAAGAAATGCCTCAGAGTGAAATTGCAAAATAATTTAAGGTTTATGAAATATACCAATCATTCGATGAAATGTCACTAGACGGAACAAAGAATTGTAGGAAGGTTCTAAGTGAAGAAAAATCTTTAAGTTGATATCATTTAGAACTTTGTGGGAGCACCATGTGGTTGAGCTTCAAGGATCATTTCTTTTGAATATATGAGGTTTGATGAAGTTTTTTGTCAAAACCTTGAAGAGAAAGGCATGAAAGTTGTTGCCTATAGTTGCGGGGTGTTACCACTACCTAATAATCATCATGATCTAACTCTGGTTGATTATAGGATGCCAGGGAGTGTCCTATCATATAAGGTTTTTATACTGAGATAACGATTAGCTGTTGTAAGGAGCAGTCTACAAGTTTTTGGGTTTCAGGTTTCAACAATTAGATCTCACGAGGGGCGGTGTACAAGTTTGTGGTTTTAGACAACAAGTGGTGGGCACCTTAAGATACACCTTGTTCAACTTTATTACCTCAGTTCCCAAGTTAGTGAGGAATGTACATTCTCGTAAGACTGAGCACATACCTACCAAGAAAATAGATGGTCCAGGGCTCAAAAAGGAATTGGCAGGTATTTTATTTGTTTGGCATTTGAGAAAGTCATCTGAAGAAGAAAACATGGACTTGATATATAACTTTATGGCTTTTATGGTAATATTGGTTTTTAGAGTCATGAATCGGCACTTAAGTTGCTTGAAGGAAATTATGAAAAATATGTAGGAGAGAAAAGAGAATAATGCGACATCCATGAGCTTATGTTGATAAAAAAGTGAAATTACCCAAGTTAAGATTAATTGGAATTTCGAGCATGATGTTGTAGAACTTTCGTTAATGTTTCATGACCTTGAACCTTTAGTGGAGCATTTCCATTATACCAATTATTACTTGGCAAGTCCATACTTCGCAGAGTTACCGGGATATCTCTTAGAACCAAATCGTAACTTGCTAATGGACATTACATTCACAATCCTTGTGAAAGTTGAATACTGTCATGAAGAACTGCAGCTTGTCGCATTGTGGGGGAAATGAGCAGCAATCTAAGCAACAAATCCATTTTATGCTTGTAGTCAATAGCTTACCTTTTAAGTTTGATGAGAAGATAGGAGTAGACGGTGATGATGTCCTAGAAAGAACAAATAAAATTATGTTGACAGATCTGAATGGCAACTTGATAGCATGTGCACAAAATTGAGGGTGGTTGCTAACAATTATTTAGCCTTCACACAAGTTGGACTCAAGTATGTTAGAATGGTTGCACTGTTTGTAATATTCTAAGTTATAGCAGTGAATATGTTAGCCTTTCTTTGGTATGAGGGCTACTCGAGTTCATTCTATCAAAGGAGAACCTTCTTGACTTTTGTTGGATATAATCTGGCAAGAATTTTTTTTTTTGTTCCCCTAATAAAATGATAATCTGGTTGTATGAATTGTTTGACAAGAAAACGTTGACTGGAGGGAACTATCTTTATGCTCTTAACTCCCATATTTTTGACATGTTTTTTTTAAACTAAATTTGGATGATGCGGTTGTGCTTATTAAGTGGATCACTAAGGAAATGGGAGGATTTTCAGAGTATGAAGGAGTACAACATTAACAATGGAGTTTGTGTTCGTGCGAAAGTCAAATTAAATATTTTTCAAGTGGGCGATGGATCACTCCATCAGAGTCGAGCAGAAATGAGACTAACTAGACCTTGGCATACTAAGATCATCATCGATTTTATTGTGACAATGTGGAATCTAGGCTATTGGGATGATGTGATTTGTGGATATATTAATACAATTGAAGAATTGAAAACTCTGAAACAACTTATCATGCAAGTAAATCAAGGTTGGAGACTTGGGATGACGTGGCACTACTACAAGGAGTTGGACTACCTACGGAAAGATTTGTTGATTAGAGGCTTGAGGTCAAACTTATTTGAAGCACGGAGTAATATTATGAATCTGAGAGTTCAAATAGCAATTATAAAGAACGCTTACGCATTTATAAGGTCATATCCGTCTTTTTAACTTAGCACTATTTTCCTATTTGCATTTACCTTGTATAAATAGTTTGGGAGAACACTCGAAGGATTATGAATGAGAGGTTATAACAATTATATATCTTCTTCTCTAAGAAATATTATCTCCTTCTCATTTGAGCTGGATCGCTCTCATTAGCTCTCTTTGTTATCTATATTATCTGAAAATACCAAAATAGCAAAACGATGTCGTTTGATCGGCGTCCTCCGACACCGTTTATAACACGTGGCACGAGCAAGTTTAGTCTTAAACATCAATGTGATTAATTGGAAGTTTAAAACACTATCTAAAGAATACTGCTAGCTAATTATAATCTTTGCTTGAGTGTTCATTTATATGTTTACAAACTTATTTTGGAATGTCATAAAGATTTTTCTTTCGAGTACACAATGTTTGTGTAAATTTTCACATATGGCCAGTATGCCTTATATAACTATATTTTTAGTAAAAAAAATGTGGCAAATCACGTTAAGCAATCTTCCGAAGTCGTGGAATGTATATAGCTCAACTGGTAGAGTTGACGACTGAAAATATTTGTGCATGGCAATCCACATTAGTGTAATGAAAGTGAAACCCTAAAACAATAACAGAACACCCAACATTTTGAAATATCTCGACCCTTTTAGAACACGTCTAAATTAGTAAATAATCTAAATTATAGTGAAAGATAACTTGATCGGTCTAACTAGAAGCCAACATAAGTAATATGATAAACTGATTTAACTAACTTGGTATGCTTTATGTAGTGGAATACTTTTACCTTTTCTTAATAAGATCATAAGCACCAAAATAATTTCCTACAAATTTCTCACGTTCTTCCTCTTGTATACATTTAAAAAAATAAAGAAAAAATAGGGGCTCTTTCCCCCGCCTCCGGGTCTTCCAAACATCTTTGAAGTTTTATTTCTTCATTTTGTTACTTAAGATACATTGTATAGTCTTAAAATGAATCCAACTTTTATAATTGCCAACTAGCTTATCGAAAGCCACGACGAAAAGATTCATCTATCTAGGTGGTTTTCTTTGAAGTGTTAACTCTTTCAAGGTTTTCAAAATATGATTTTTTCGACGATTTTTATGTAACTTCTAAAATAATGAGACATTTGAAGAAAAAAACCAGTTTCTAAAATATACGAGGCTTTTGAGGAATTTTAGACTTTCCAAAGGTCTTTGGGAATATTAGCAATTATTGAAGGATTCCCTGCAATTTATCTATTCTAAATGTAACTAATATATTTCTAAGAGACCAACAAAATAAATTTGTGTCCATACTGATGGGGGTATTTTAGGAAAGGCTTAATATAAATAGTGGGCCAGTCCACAAAGAGGGGCCAATAAAATTGTATATCAAACAAGAGAAATTTGATATTAAATGAGTATCGAATGCGCATGATTCGATCTAAGAGATAGATCAAATCAGCCCGATTCGATACTCATTTCCCAACTGCCACTGGGACTCGCGGGACGGGGTCTATAAATACCCCGTCCTCTGACATTCTCAGCACGCATTGAAGACCAGCTCTCACTTACTCAATATCGAAGTGCCTGAATTCGATACAATGTAGTTCGATATATCATTCGATCAAAGCACCTTGATTCGATATACATCATTCGATCGAAGCATTTGAATTCGATACACAACAATTTCAATTGTCCCTATATCGAAGCATCCTGATTCGACATACTATATACCATGTATCTAAGCAACCTGATTCGACATTCAGTAGATCGAACCTCAGCAATTCGACCTACATTAAAGATATTGTAATTTTATTTGTATTGCCTAGTGAGCTTGTATTAGGTATTCTGGACCAAGCTAGTCCGATTTATATTTGGTTAGCATTATTTTGCCATCTATTGGGCCTTTTGTAACAGTTTCATGTGTATTGTAACCCAGACGAAATAAGACCAAAATATTGGCGCCGTCTATGGGAACACCACATTTTTCAGTTAATTAGGAATGACATATAGATTGACAAGATAACGAAGTAGAGCAATTGAAAGTAACAATGCTGAAGGGAACAAGCAACGACGAATCAGACTATCCCAGCAACTGAAAGACCGTCAACCTTACCCGCCACGGTGCCCACCCCCACGAGACGCGACTTGCCTAGACCATTAGGAGAAAACCGGCCTACGCCGAATGCAGACGCATCAGGGGCAACAGCTACGCCAGCTTCACTACCAAGCGCTCTCAAAGATGAGATCATGGTAATGGTCCGGTCAGCAGTCGCTACGGCACTGCCTGCACCATCAATGCAAACACCCCCGCCATTAGTTTGCGGTGAGGGCGTGCGAGAGCAGTGATTTGTGGCCAAGGGCCCAGATGTGAGAAACAAAGATGAATCCCAGGCGGACGACTGCATGGGAAGACCTAACTCGGTTGAGGTGCAGTCGAAGAGGCACCACGACACAAAGAGAATAGAGGAAAGCCCATAGATTAAAATTTCGGTTTTGTGTTATGTTTCGGTGTATCAAATATTAGAAATGTTTCGAGAAATTTCGGAAACGTTTCCAAATGTTTCGTGAAAGTTTCGTAAATTGTACTAAAAGAATAATTATGAACTAAATATATTAAAATATTCAAAGAACATGTATTTCTTTATATGTTAAAAGTAAGTAATTATCATGATTTTTATATATAACACATACCAAGACATTTGATAGAACTCAATATATTTATAAAAATGTATTGATCTTGTTAATATATAAATTGATATATTATTCTTGTGTATTACATTAAGAAACCAATATGTATAAATGTAAAAGAAAGGACTATACCAAACAAAACTAAATGGTTGTGATTAACGCACAGTAAGTAATATTTAAAAAATATTGGTTACTTTTTCCAATCATCACACATATAAAACAAGTTGATGTTCTCCACATTATACGATATAATTATGAAAACATTTTAAATTGTATATAATACTTATTGCAAAAAAAATGATAAGCTACATATGAAAGAAACTTAAACAACTTCCATGTTAGAATTATTTTTTCTTTGATCACTTCCATGTTAAATATAATTATTAAATACGCACTATGATCATTAATTAGTCACAACTCATGACAAAGGCCACCGATCATATTTATAATACTGAAACAAAACAAAAAAATTGCATGAAATCAGATTATGCTGAAGTTTCGAATTTACAGCTTCGAACCGTTTCGGCAATTAGAAAAGCCGCAACATTTCGGCCGTTTCGTAAGAAACGACTCGAAATTTTAAACCATGGGAAAGCCAACACGACGACCTTAGAAGACAGGATGAGAACAATATGAGAAGATGGGGGGAGAGTCGCGGCAATGACTCTAGAGGGGAACAAGCCTAAGTAACGAGGAAATTAGAATGGCTCGAGAGAGAAAGAGCAGTCGTAGAAAGTAGAATGGAGCACTTGGGAAGTACTCTCCGACATACCCCTTTCTGTGAAGAAATAGAGGTGGAAATTATGGGAAATGGGGAGAAAATACCTGAGCTAAAACCTTACGATGGAAAAACGGACCCCCATGATCATCTATTCCGACTGGACACAACATTAACTCTGTATGGGTTCAAGGAAAACGTGCAGGCCAGAATATTTGCCACTACCTCGGTCGGGGTAGCACTGGATTGGTTTAACCGAATTGCTCTGAGATCGATTAAAACTTACAAGCAACTGAGAAAGATGTTCGGAGATCAATTCTCATGTTAGTCAAGACTGGTACTGGACCACTCCCATCTATACTCCATCACTCAAAACCCAAAAGAAACCTTGAAAGACTTCATGAACAGCTTCAATGCAGAACTGCTGAGAATAGACTGCCCTAAAGGAGAGATGATCATTAGCATAATCTTCTGTGCAACCAACAACGTGGCCTTCAGCGAGGATCTCCTCAGGTTGCAGCCCAAGACTATTGAAGAGATAAACAAAATAGCGCAGCAAGTGGTGCATCGCGAGGAAATGATTGCCACCAAGACAGTTGTTGTTGCACCCCGAAAAGAAAAAAAAAGAGGGAGAGAGGAGCAGAACTGCAATAGGAACAGGAATAACAGGTACAGGGATACATTGCCAAGACGATATACGCCCCTATATGCTAGTATCATGACAGTGTTTGGAACGGCAAAGAGGAAATGATGGCTGAAAAAGCCAAAACAGATGAGAGACTCCAAGGCAACGAGGTTGTCGACCCTTTACTGTAAATACCACAAAAGAATGGCCATGAGACCGAGGATTACAAAGATCTAAAAGACAAGATCGAGCAATTGATCAAGGATGGCAAACTCGTGGAGTATGTCAGAAGTTTAGAGCAGGAGGACCACGCAGATAGTATAGATCTCGTTCTTCCAGAAAGGACAAGTAGAAGAAGATCGATAGGCCGCAGATGCTGGATTATCCCCAAATTGTAGACAACAACATCAGGAAAGGAATCATACATATGATTTCAGAAGGACCAGTTGGCGCGGATTCCACGAAGGGCCGGAAGAAAATCACGAGGGATATCGAATCAGACCAGTTTGTCGATTTTGCTGATCTATTGAGAATTGAGGAAATGCCGCAGGAGAAAGTTACCTTCTCGAGAGTAGATATGCGCAAACTGAGCGCTCAAGCCATTCAAACAGGAAAGTTGAACTCTCCGTTAGTGATAACGATAGACATAGCCAATTTCGGCGTGATGAAAGTGTTGGTGGAGGTCGTCATGGGAGAAAATGGGGTTGGGAGACCAGAAATTAGAGTCGTTCAGAACCTCGCTTCATGGTTTCGGGGGCCCAGAGATAGTGCCGCGCGGTATGGTTTCACTCGCAACTTCATTGGGGACCGCGCCTCGAAAAAGAACACTACTGGTAGATGGTAAAGTTCCCAACCCCTGCAAGAACGGGTGAAGTCATAGCGGATCACATAGACAGTTGGCAATGTTATATGCGTATGGGAAATCCAACAAAAATGATTAGGACAACATAACAGACGTCCGATGTGGTGGAAAGGAATGAAACACGTACGATACTCTACGATGCAGTATGACATATAAATTAAAAAGTAAATTGCAAAAATATCATTTGAAAGAAAAGTCAAGCAAAAATGCAAGTAAGTAAGCGGATAAACTATCACAAAATTAAACAAGAAACGTACGAAAAGGAGTTCAAACAATCAAATTGTTCAAAACTAAACGGGCAACGCAGCGCCAAACCAAATAAAAGCATTGTTCATAAAAGCAGAAAACTAAGACCGAGGCCTTTAGGCTTCAACGTCATCTTCATCCTCTAATGAGGGATAAGTGGAAGACATTGGAGGAGGCGGAGACGTTCCCCAATCGACGAGGCTCTCGCTTTCAAGTAGACTCGCAAATTCATCCACAACAGCAGGCTGATCTTCCTCGACTACCAAAATAGTTTCTCTGTTAGGACTCAATGACAGGTCCAACCACTGCGGGTTAAACCCGCCACGAAGGTAGCGAGTGTTGTGGATCTGCTGAACAGTAAGCACTTGGGCTCTTTTCGCATTTCGAGCTCCACGTCGAACACTAATTTCTTGAAAGGTGTACTCCAGAGAAACTCCTCGGCTATTTCCACCCTTTGTTGAGCAATGGGAACCTAGTCAAGCAAATGAACAAGATTAACAAGCAAGAATAGAAATATATATATATATATATATATTAAAAATCAAGTAAAAAGCCAATTAATTGGCTAAAACCTCGGGCATATTCAATCTCTCCAGCATTTGCGATCTTCTCCTTCTTGGCAGCGAGCTCCTTCTCAAGCTCTGCGACTCGCTTTTCCAACGCAATCTTACTGCTCCACATGTTGGTTACCTGCAACTCGAGCCGATCAATGGCCTCTTGTGTGAGATTCACCACATCCCTGTCTTTGCTGGCCTGGGCAGCATAATCCCTCACTTGCTGCATTGCCTTATCTTTCTCTTCCACCGCGGCTCTCAATGCATCAGGATCGCTATCCCAGAATTCGACCCTCAAGCGCTCAAACCCGTTCACTCTATCCTCGTGAGCCTGCCTCAACCCCTCAACCATTGCATCGACAACCCCTCCGATCTGGAAAAGAAATAGCAAAAATTTAAGTAACAAAGAATAAATCAAAGATTGCATCAAACTAAATGATCACATTACCGAGCTAATCATGTGGAGTGCATTCTGCTTCACCATTTTCCTCTCATCGGCGGATGCCGCGTACGACACTGCGAGATTCGGGAGGAGGATCTTTAGAGCATTGATTGCCTCCTCCTTAGAATGCTGATAATTCTCAACCTTGGCTCGCTTCAGCCCTTCGCCTTGCCAATGGGACCGGGACCGCCTGAAGGTAGCGGACCAAATGTACGAGTGACCGGGGGGTGGTGGGATAACACCCCCTGTTTGAGAGCGGTTCTAGGGTGATTTCCTTCTTTTTGTTGGCGCGACAATCTCATCATGTTCGGCGTTCTCGCTCTCAGCGGCACCTTCAAAACCTCCCGCCTGGCTAAACTCAACTAGGGAAGGCGAAGTTTCGCGTCCTCCGCCCATAAGATCCTCAAAGGGATCAAGCGGTGCATTAGCCCGAGCATATGCATAAGCTTCGCCCGTGATTTTCTTGCCCTTCTCTTTTCTCTTTCTTGCCAGTGGCACGGGAATATGAGCAGTTGTTTGGGAACCCTCGCCTTCTGCGGCCAACACTCGACTTATGCGGGCGTGATGGTTCATTATGAATTCTCTTGAGAAAAATAATATAGACATTATTAACATAACAAAATTGAAAGAAATACAACAACATCAATTAAGGACACAGAATGTATAGCAAGCAAGAATCTCCCGTTATACCGAACTGGAGACAACCCAGCTATTGACAACACACAATTTTCTACAAGTTTTCTAAGATTAAATTGGTGGTTACAAACCAAATTCGCCCTAAAATTACAATCCCACATAGGAAGACATACACCCCGAGGAATCGCAACTTTCGGAACGTCTACCCAATCCCAACGATACATAGAGAATTCATCCGCATAACTCTCCTCAATATAGAACTATCGTCTCTTCCAATCTTTCCCGTAACCAGAGAATTCACCTCTCATAAATTTGTGATGCCTCAGTGCTTTAATTTGATAAAAGCCTACCTCCCTTTTACACACCTCGAACAGTGCCCAAAATTCATTGGGCCCACATAACTGGCCTAAGCCTTTCATAACGGTGATAAAACCAACTATATGCCCAAACAAGTTCGGAGTCAGCTGGCTCGACACAAGTCTGATGGACATTAAAATTAGGTTGACTTCGACAGACACGGGAAATCGTAACCATTAACCAATTGCCCCACAAACACGGTGGGGTGACCAGGGGGAGCAGTATGCATACACTAATAAGCAGTGTAAGCCATTCCTGGGACCTTTACATAGTCATCAAACTCCCTATTGATGACCTCATTTTCCTCCCCTACTTTACTGTCAGCATGATTATCCTCTACAAAAAGAGAGGGCGAGTCATCTCCCCCAACCTGCGATGCCGGCTGATCATCAAACTCATTAAGATGATCACCCCCGACCGAATCAACAGAATCTATGTCAGCAACCACATGATCGTCTCCTCGGGCTAAATTCGAACCCGCGGAACCGCCTCCAGGACCCATTACTGAGTTGACAGAACCGGAGCTTGAGCCACTATTAGACTCACTCCCTGACGAAGATTCTGAGCTCACCATCTCGATTGACACAAACTGAAATAAAATGAAAAAAGACAAAAAAAAGAGCTGACTACGCATATACGTCACTCTCGATACTTACGACAACTACGCGATATGTTAAAAGCAAGATAAGATAATACAAGTAAAGAGGCGCAAAGATAAGCAAATATAATACTACATTAATTAAAGCTGCAAAGACACCAAATTGATTGCGAAGAACACTGTCCAAAAAGAGAAAAAGAAAGAAACGTTAGAATCAAAAAATGAAGTTTTCAAAGAAAATTGTGAAATTGTTTCTAAGGAATTATATCGAATGAGGTAGCGTTCGATACACACTGCATTGAATCGGGTACATTCAATGCTGGCTATATCGAACCATGCTCGTTCGATATTACTCACATCAGAGCCGAAATTCTGCGAAGGGAGAATGAGGTCTTTCGCCCCCTTCCACTATATATAGAGCGAGAAAAAGCCCATTAGGCCCATAAAAAATAATATTGAATCGGGCCATTCGACATAGATCGCAACATCGAACGATGTCGATTCTATCGACGTCAAAAAAGATAGAGATTGAATCCTCTGTCAATCTAGGACCTAAAATCGAATCAGACCCGTTCGATATATGATAATAACCTAAAAAAAGTATATTTATATATATATATATATATATATATAGTGCATAAAAAAGAAATAACTGCAAAACCGAAAGCACAACATTCGATATGGTTTAAAAGCCGAACTCAGTAAGATCGAAAGCAAATATTTAGGACCCACGTTCTCCGAATTCTGGATTTCAATCGGCGGCATAATTTTCAACATTATCAAGATTAATAGACATGCGGCAGCGTAGTCAAAGCAGAGTTTTAAAGTCTGGCACCCACTCTCTGGTAGAGACCGCCTTCCAAACTGGGGGACTATATGATGGGGGTATTTTAGGAAAGGCCCAATATTTATGGCCAACCCACAAAGAGGGGCCCATAAAATTGTATATCGAACAGGAAAAAATCGATATTAAATGAGTATCGAATGCGAAATGATTCAGCCTAAGAGATAGATCGAATGAGCCTGATTCGATACTCATTTCCCAACTTCTACTAGGGCCCACAGGACGGGACCTATAAATACCATGTCCTCTGGCATTCTCAGCATGCATTCAAGACCAGCTCTCACTTACTCAACATTGAAGCGCCTGAATTCGATACACTGTAGTTCGATATATCATTCGATCGAAGCACCTAGATTCGATATACATCATTCGATCGAAGCATTTGAATTCGATACACAACAATTTCAACCGTCCCTATATCGAAGCATCCTGATTCGACATATGCCAATTCGATCTATATACCATGTATCGAAGCAACCTGATTCGACATTCAGTAGATCAAACCTCAGCAATTCGACCTACATTAAAGATATTGTAATTTTATTTGTATTGCCTAGGCAACCTGTATTAGATGTTCTGGACCAAGTTAGTCTGGTTTATATTTGGTTAGTATTTTGGCATCTATTGGGTCATTTAGTTTCAGGTGTATTGTAACCCGGACAGAATAAGACCAAAATACATACTTTTTCTTTTCTCGACTCCATATTGTTTCATTGCCTTTTACGGGACCTCGATAATGTCACACATACCCATAAGTATTTTATGACTATTTTTAGAGGAGATGTAAGGGGGATTTCTTAGTCAAATAAAACAATGCAACATGATAAAATTTCTAAAGCAAAATGGAGAGAATGAAAGATGAACAAAAAAGATCATTTATCACCTAAACTTTCTTGAGGACTTTTTAGAAGCTCATGTATTTTTTTTTGGGTTCGTCAATAGTCTCTTTAATATATAGGATATTCGTACAATTTTAAAAATTTTATATGGGTCTTTGTGAATTATATGAAATTTTGTGGGTTTTAGTGCGTGGGTCCTAAAATAAAATAAAAAACTTTCAAAGGACAAAATGGTTACAATGGCCCATGAACAAATAGTATAAACCGCCTCGATAGGTTTTGTAGAGCTTTAAAATGGGGGGGGGGGAGGGGTCAATGGATTTATAAAGTTGCACGTTATTGTGTAGTTTCTAAAATATGTAGGGTCTTTGTGTACTTTTTAAATTTCGTTGGAGAGTAAACTAGATTAACAACTATAGCTTTTGTAGGCACGTTGATCATGGGGCCACACCGGGGTCCCATTCGGTGTGGTGCAAGTTCATTAAACCTATGGTGCACCCCTTTCTCTTTCACACCTCTAATGTTTGTGGGCATGCACACCCATGCCTTCTCCATCGTCTACAAATACCCCATCACTTCTTCATTTGAGGGGTTGGACACTTGAGAGGTAGCTCACTTGGAAGGTTTGATGCTCTGACTTCTCTCTAGAATTCTAGTGAGAGATAGCACGTCAAGCATTCCACGTCTTATGGATTCCACATCAAGAGTTCCATGTCTTACATAATTCACGTTAAGAATTCCACATCTTACGAAATTCACGTCAAGAATTCCACATCTTCGGAATCCACATCTTACAGAATTCACGACCACAATTCCACGTCTTACAGAATCCACGTCAAGAAATCCACGTCTTACGGAATCCACATAAAGAATTCCATGTCTAACGGAGTCCAAGTCAGGAATTCCACGTCTTACGTAATCCACGTCAAGAATTCCACGTCTTACAAAATCCATGTAAAGAATCCCACGTCTTACGGAATCCACATCAAAAATTCCGCGTCTTGCTGAATTCACGTCAAGCATTTCACGTCTTACAGAAAGCACATTAATTAATAGCAGGTCTTAAAGAAAGCACGTTAATTATTTCCACGTTAATCGTTTCCACGTCAACACTTTTGGCATATTTACAAATCCACGTCAACCAAAACACTCAGAGAATTCTCTCATCTACTTGTCCATAGACATCCAAATGTCAAAAATTGGACTTCAGTATGAGAAAGATTTGACCCACGATTTGACCACTTTGTGGTCCAAATCGCCCGAGGTCTCGATCCCAAGCCTTCGAGACTCGATGAATTACAACACCGTCTGACTGACCAAATGATCTCCGATAGAGACTAACACCTAACAATGGTCAATACTTCGGCCAACCGGGCCTCGACAGCGCGATGTACATCCCAAGAGATTGTCCAGTTTGAGCCTAAAAGCCAAATTCAACGCAGGCAGCTACAAAGTTAGCGTGACATCTCCAAAGGCCTATAAGGGTCGTTCGATAAGTCCAAAGGGTCTACATAGGCTCAAACGCTACACGGAAGGCATAATTTTAGAGACAAACTTTTGTGGGCTCCTTGGATAATACGTCCGACTTGACTCTCTCTCAACACCCCGTATCCTCCACTTAGTTTACTTATATATTTAAATGTTATTGCTTAACCGTGTTCCTTGAAGTGCATGTTTCCATCGAACCAAAAGTTCTTTTCGTATCCTATAATGTGTGAGAGAGTTTAGTGAGTCAGTAATCTCGAGACTAGTGAAAACACCCCTCGCCAACTGTGGTGCATATTGGGAATTGCAAAAATCATTTAGGAGGGGGCTTGCACAGAATATACTTCATCAAGGATATTACTCGCCCACATTGTTTGAAGATGCTACGACCTACTCACGGAATTGTGACAGTTGTCAGTGCCATGCAAGGCCCATTCACCGCCTTAACAATCCCATGCACACACTGGATATATCATGTCCTTTCGACCAATAATGTATCGATATGGTCGGTCTTTTTGCCAATTGCCAAAGGGCATATGAATTTTTTACTGGTGGTAGTAGTATACTTCACCAAGTGGGTTGAGGCAGACGCTTTCGCTAACATCACTAAAAATAATATGATTGAATTTATATATAAGAGCATTATTTGTCGATTCGGGATACCACCTCCGACAATGGCAAGCCATTCCAGGGCAAGGAAATAGTAGAGTGGTGCAAGGAACTCAAGATATCACAATATTTTACCTTAGTCGCCCACCCATAAGCCAATGGTCAGGTCGAAACCACAAACAAGACATTAAAAGATTACATTGAGATGTGACTTAATGCCGGGGGAGAAGTTGGATCGACAAACTACAAGGTATTTTCTGGGCCTACAAAACTACCCCACCTACCTCCATAGGCGAGGCCCTGTATACGTTGGTGTATGGTTATGAGGCCGTGGTCCCTAAAGAAATTGGCATGCCAACACAAAGAATTGAAGATTACAACCGAGAACATTTTTTGCACCTATGCCAAATGGATACAGACATGATAGGATCCATCAGAGACCAAACCTATCAAAGAACCGTAGCATTCAAAAAAAGTGCTTTCAAGTTGGAAAATGGTTCTCAAAAGTGTAGCATGTTGACAAGCTCCAACCGAATTAGAAGGGGTTCTACCACGTTGTGCACGCCAACTCCAAGTGTTATTATTATATGTAGAAAATGAACGGGCGACAACTCAAGCGCATGGAATGTGCAAGGCTTGGATCCCACTTTGGAGATACGTAGGCAACTAGATCCATGGCCTGGAGGGTATTTATGTTATATATGTCGGATGTATATATGTATATATATTCGCATAGATATTTGTATATATATCTATATATGTTACCTATAGCAGGGTTTAACACACACACACATATATATATATATATATATATATATATATATATTTGAATTTTGTTTTGTATAATAGAACTTTTGAGCCTAACTTTCATTAATTTCTTGAGTCTTTATTTCGCTTATTTTATTTTCATGCTTAATGTTACAATACTTTTTTAGTAATAATCTTTAACATTACTTATTTTTCCTTTTAAATTTAGGATGTTTTCATGATGAATTATGCTTGTTGTAAAGATAGCACTACACGGATGAAAAAAACAAGAAGAAAAAACTCAAACATTATCTCTCCTCCCTTAACTCAAATTCCCATCTCCGCCCTTGTTCATGGCGCATACCCAATCTCTCTTAATTTATTTACTATGAAAACATTATAACCCCGCCATTAGCAGTTAAATCTTTTTATCTCAAGTGACAAGATCACGTTAGGCATCATCCGTGATCCTGACCCAATGAAGCATGACAAAACACCCTCTCTTCAGACGGGCCTTACAAATGCACAAGAAAAATAACCAAGGGGAGTCATCCTCTAGCGGCACCATAAAAGTCACCTGAAGCAACATCATGGCTCACATGGCATAACAAACAACACAGAAAGTAATATCGTGCCTTGCAAGGCAAAACAAAACTACCTAAGCGGTATCCTGTCTCTCAAGGCAAAGAAAAGCTACCCAAGTGGTATCCCGCCTCTCATGGCATAACAATGTTCATTTAGAGCGGTACCATGTCTAACCAGAAGAGAGGCTGACTACCGAGTGGGCATCACACCCCACGCTACACAACAACAACACTCATGCCATAACAAATCAATATGCGCAACAATGCGAAGCACAATCCAGAATTCATAACACAAAAATAATTCATTAAACACACACACTATGTGAAATAATGCTTCTTTCAAATGTAGCATCGATAACGATCCTACCCTAACAAAGAGTGAGAAAATCCTCATCTTGCCAATCCCCATACAAATCTGCATGAGGAGGCAAATTTGGCCGAAGGATGATCCCAAAATGTGTTGCGATCGCCGCACTTCCAGTATGAACCTGATTATAGTTCATGATCATGTGAGTCATGTGGGAAATCGCACTATATCAAGTGCATGATCAACAACATAGCCTACCCATCTTTCCACTACATCTCTTACTCCACAGGAAATGTCCAAGACACTCAGTTGGTCTACAACTTTACACTTGGATCTATAGTCACGCTAGCCGCAATTAAAGGCATCACAACATATCCAAGACAGTCATATGAATTCATGTTGAGTTTTATGTGTTTAGATGTGATTCGTTTTATATTCCACATGTTTGATTTATAGGTAGATCATTTATTATGCCATACTCTTATGGCCTATTACATCGAATATATATATTCAACGTATTCCCTACTCGACATATCCCGATGTTCGACATATTCCTTACTCGTCATATCCCGAGGTTCGACATATTCCATGCTCGACATATTCTGAGGTTCGACATATTCCAAAGTTCACAGTATTCGCAAATTCGACATATTTTTAGGTTCGACGTATCTCCAGATTAAACATATTCATAAGTTAAGTAGCTTATCTCGTTATCCACTGTTTTGAGGTATGTCGGACAAAACTAATCAAACAGACCATTGAAGAGCTTGGATTAACATAGTTAGCGTAGTGAGTTTTCTATATATTGCTAACGTGTAACGAAGACGAAATTGTACCAAGTTATGACCCTACTCGATTAATGTATATTTGTTTTTTGTTAGATAAAAATATGTTTGATGGTGTTCTTTCTCCTTTAAGATCACATAAATTAATTCGTTTGACTTCATGACTTCAATCATTATAATGTGGGCCAAGAACTTGGGCCCACGTCAAATATTTGGGTTATTTTAGTATATGCTTCCGCAGAGTCCAACCCACTCACTTTTACAATTAATAATCATTAACATTTTTCTTTTTGTGATTCATACAACTATTTATAGCTCATATTTTCTTCCATTTTCTTGTTAGCTGTTACATATTCCGAAAAAGATCACTAGTTTTTTTTCCTAGTAAAAGTAAAAGTGTGCGATCATCCCATTCACAAATCGACCGTATCATAAAACAACCTACTTGAAACATAATACGGAAGATATATAATTTTCTTTATTCAAGAAAATTGGTTGTCGTTTTTATCTATGGTTTCTTGGGGAATGACTTATATTATATTATTGCAAGGATAATTTTGGTCCATGAATGATTTCTGCTAGTACCATTCAGTCCTGTAATTGTCCCACTGTTTTACCGATTAAATATTCAAGTCTCACGGGAGAAACAGAATCACGAAATTAATTAACACTGTCGATCCTAATCTGCAATAAGTCTAGCTGATACAGTGTTGACATGGACATTAAAATTAAGCACTGTTCCGCACTTAATTTTATTGATAATAAGATAGTGACCTGATGACCTCTAAAATGGTTTTTGCAGGATATTATTGCTTTTGTCTTTATGTGAAATGCGTATATGTGCCCTTTTGGGGTGGGGTTGATGGATACCGGATAGAGATAATAATATTCAATCATATTTTGGTATATTACAATTTACTTATTTTTTGGATTCGAAATTACAATTTACATAGTTAAAATTAAATACTTATACCTATTTACTTTAGGTAATCCGTATCCAAAAAGTAATTACTACAATGTGTATCCACTTCCAAAATTTTGAGAGATACGACACAGCCAACAGAGAACTATTTTTTAACATCAAACATTTATATAAAAATTATGGTCGGGGATAATTAATGATAATGAAATAAAAGAGACCTATTTCTCGTGGTACGAAACTCAACCTTTTGTGATCTCAAAATTTAACAGGGATCGAAAACAAAACAAACTCATGTCGGCAGCGAACCCTTCCCCACTGCTTTCGGACCTCCAGCCGGCGTCGACGGAGTTTGTCCCACCAGACGACTTTGTCTTCACAGCGAGAACGCAAAAAAGACTGAGAGCAGGGCCTGGATTATCAGACACGGACGTGAACATGCATGATATGGGAGGGGACAAACGAAACCCTAACCTCAATTGGAAAACACCATCATATGCGGCTATAACCAAACCGAAGGGAAAAACACACGAAGTTAGATTTGACGAACTGCGCTTTGCCGAGATCAAACAACATCTAATTTTCCAGGAGACTAATGATCCGATTCCGATCCCTACGGTCACCTTCACGGAAGAACTTGAGGAACGTATTAATGCTGAATGGAAGGACAATCTCATAATCCGTATTCTGGGAAGGCCATGGTATTATGAGGCGCTAAAAACTAAACTCGATATCATGTGGGCGCTTCATAACGACTTCGAGCTAATGGACCTAGGGTACGACTGTTATTGTCTCAAAGGCGTTCCCGAACCAAAACGTGAGATGATCTTGACGGAGGGGCCGTGGAACTTGGCGGGTAGCTTCATATCAATCCGTAAATGGGTTCCGAATTTTGACGCAACCACGGATAAAATCGATAGCGCCATTACATGGGTCCGAATTATGAACCTCCCGATGGAACTTCTATCCGAGGGCATAGTGCATGGACTAGCTAGCATGATAGGCGACCCTATTAAAATAGATGGGAACACGATGAATGTGACACGAGGAAGATTTGCAAGGGTGTGCGCACAAGTGAGCACAAACAAACCACTGAAGATGACCGTTGGCGTGCGAGATAAGTTCTACCAAGTCGTTTATGAGAATTTTCCGTCGCTCTGCTTTAAATGTGGGAAGGCTAGACATCTCGAAACCCGCTGCGAAATTCGTACCACGACATCGCTGACCGAGGAAGATAGGGAGGATGTCGCAACATCTCTAGTTCCGAAAGAGGAAACGGCTCGGTCTAAGTGGCTTGTTGAGAAAACACAAAAAGGGGAATTCGGGGACTGGATGAAAGTGTCGAGAGGACCTAGGGGCAGCCTACTGGCGAAAGGGAGAGTCGAAAATATGGCTGGGAGAAATATAGAAAACCCGATAATACTCAAACGGGGTACACCATATCCGATCGGGGGAAAGAATGATGTTGGCGAGGGGGGAAATCAGTCCCCGTCGGCACAACATAAATTTGTTCAAGAGGTTGAAAAGAACCTTAGTTTGTCCTCATTGCTACAGGAGTCCAGGGGGAAAACAGGTGATATGGCAACTACCTCCAAGAGCGCAAGTAGGACAAGGAAACCTGCAAAGGAAGGCAATAAGAAACAAGCTAGGATTCCTAATAAATTTGGTACCTTATCAAGGTTGGAAGACCGTGAACTTGCGGTCATAATTGCTGAAAATCAACAAGAGAGCAAGGGAAAATCCGACGAACAATTGTGGGAAAATAATGGACGACGCACTATGGGGCAATCTTTTGCTGGGACACATGGAACTGCTGGAGATAAAGACGCGATTTCAGGAATTTCGAGGACCTCCAAGGATAGTACGAACAACCATAGAGGAGAGGGTGATAGAGGTGTTGAAGATCCCAAATCTTTTTTGGGAGATAGAGACTTCGGTTTATCGCACCCAGAGAGTGGGCGATACAGCGGCTTGGTGGCAAATAACACAACCGAGTCAATGGGAACATCACAGACAACTATCGCTAGCGGTAGAGACGGGGAATCAGATGCTTGCGACATGGAGGGGGTTCGAGATTGAGAACCCTGTCGCGTTACATCACACTCAACTCGTTAATATGAAAATTATTTCTTGGAATTGCCAAGGGGCAAGACACGTTGATTTTCGACGAAACTTTAGGGAATTGGTACGCGTGCATCGGCCTACTGTGGTGTTTATTTGTGAGACAAGGGTCAGCGAGGAGAGAGCATATGAAATAGCTCCACCCTTAGGCTACTCGAATTATATCTTAGCGCCGACTTCGGGTATGGTTGGGGGCGTGTAGATGTTGTAGAACGAGGCCGATACTAATGTGGAAATCCTCGCGATTGAAGATCAAGCTATTCACGCAATTATTAATCCGAACCTCAGGGAAAGGTGGAGACTGTCGGGGATTTATGCCCAACCGCGACGCGAGGCAAAAGTGAGAATTTTCGAAAGCATGGAGAATATAGCGAGGGGCTCAGATCTTTCGTGGCTCGCGATGGGAGATTTTAACGAGGTCGCATACAATCATGAGAAGTCGGGTGGTAATACGAGGTATTTGAGTCGGTTGGAATTTTTTCGTGGGTTTATTGAGCGATGCGGTTTCGAGGACACGGGGTTGAGCGGACCGCCGTTTACATGGTCGAACAAAAGGGAAGACGGGGCGATTATACATGCTAGACTCGACATGGGACTTGCAAACAAGGAGTGGAAGGATCTCTTCCCAAAGCATGAATTAGTACACCTCCCAAAGGTTCATTCCGATCACCACCCAATTCTCATGGATGCGATCGGTCCTAGTATGGGGGTTAACAGGCGCCCGTTCCGCTTTGAAGCCGCTTGGTTCCAACATGAGGATTGCATTCCCCTTATCAAAAAAATTTGGGAGTCTCAACGAACCTATTAACAGCCATCGAGGAAGTGCCACGAGTACTCGAGCCTTGGAATAAAAATACTTTCGGAAACATCTATAAGAAAAAGAAAATTCTCATGGCACGGATCAATGGGATTCAACGGGCACTTGCTAGACGTGCAAATGCGAACCTATCATCTCCTGAGCGTGAGCTAATTGAGGAATACAACGGGGTTCTAAGACAAGAAGAAATTACGTGGTTCCAAAAATCAAGAATTCAGTGGATTAGGGACAGGGATCGTAACACTAAATTCTTTCATCGCTCTACTATTGAACGATGAAAGCGGAACAAAATTAACTCACTCCGAGTCGACGGAATATGGGCGGACGAGGATTCCATTTTGATCCCACACGTACAGCAGTACTACACTGAATTATTCTCCGGAAACTCGATTAATAACGAATCTCGCACATCCCCGATTCGTCTAGCGACGTCACGGTTCCAAGAAAAGCTGAAACCAGAAATCCGTAGCCTGCTTTCTAACCGCATGGATCCTAAAGAAATAAGGGACGCAATTTTCTCGATGAATGCGTTTAAGGCGCCTGGACCCGACGGACTTCACGCGGAATTTTACCAACGAAGTTGGAGTGTGGTTCAGCAGTCCGTGAGCAACTTTGCTGAACAGGTATTCCGCGAGAAAAAATTTGACCCGAAAACCTGCGAGGCCTTTTTATGTTTGATTCCGAAGGTCCAAAACCCCGAGAATATCACTCAATTCAGGCCGATTTCATTGTGCAACGTCCTCTACAAGTTTATCACGAAGAGTCTCACGTCGCGACTGAGGGGGGTCATGCCCGAGATCATCTCCCCAACCCAATCGAGCTTCATCAAGGGCCGTAGCACGCATGACAATATCTTTTTGCTACAAGAAGTTCTCCACTCAATGCGTAGTAAGAAAAAAAATAAAGTGGGGTGTATGGTTATGAAGCTCGACTTGGAAAAAGCATATGATAAAATCAATTGGGACTTCCTCGAGGAAACTCTCCACGCTTTTGACTTTCCAGACGATATCATTGAGTTAATTATGTTCTGTGTGCGGAACGCAGCGACGAAAATTTTATGGAACGGCACACCGCTTGAGCCGTTTCAGCATGGGGGTGGGCTTCGGCAGGGGGATCCGCTATCCCCATATTTATTTGTCCTTTGCATCGAGAGATTGACGTATATGATTCAGGAAGCGGTTGAGGATGGCTCATGGCAGCCCCTTGTTCCGTGCCATGGAGGCCCGCGCCTTTCTCATCTTTTTTTTCGCGGACGACCTCGTGTTGATGGGAAAAGCGACGAAGAGCACAGCAAAAAAAATTAAGGACGTCTTGGACAAGTTCTATATGGCCTCGGGTTTGAAATTGAGTCATCAAAATCCAAAGTCTTTTTTTCGAAGAGTGGAGGGGCTGGATTTAAGAGGTGCTTGAGTGATATCCTTGGTTTCGGTCAAACGAGTAATTTAGGGAGATACCTCGGGGTGGCGCTCACGCATGGCCGGATTACACGGGCTGATTTTGCAAATATACTTGATCGTATCATGAAGAGGTTCACGGGTTGGAAGAGCAAACTTCTCACGTTGGCGGGGCGTGCTACACTTATCCAATCGGTGTCATCCGCTCTCCCGGTTTACTCTATGCAGGCCGCCTGGATCCCCGAGAATGTTTGCGACCAAATTGATCGCCTTAATAGATCGTTCCTTTGGTCCTCAGATGTAACCAAGAGAAAGCTCCACCTCGTAGGGTGGAATCGGGTCACAAGAAGCAAAGCCGAAGGAGGGTTGGGCATACGGATTGCTCGAACGTGTAATGAAGCCTTGCTTTCCAAATTTGTGTGGCGAATATTGCGAGGGGAAAAGACTGTGTTGAGTGAGCTAGATTCGGCAAAATATTTAAAAAAGGGGCACGCCACTGATTATAAGTGCAAGCCGACTGATAGCGCGACGTGGAGGGGCTTGATGCGGTGTCTTAACCTTATGTTGCCTTTCCTGCGTTGGAAGATTGGTAATGGAAGGACTGTGCGATTTTGGCATGACAATTGGATCGGGGGTAAGAGATTGAGCGAGGAGAATTGCGCTATTGTTCCGGGAGAAGAAAAACTGACCTTGCGCGAAGTGGTTGATGACGAGGGGAATTGGTTGTTGGATGATATTGCATCATCAATTCTGGATGAACTGAAGAAGGAGATTAGGGAGTTTCGGGTAAGCTTCAGCGACACGGAGGATATTATTATGTGGAGCGAGAATTCTAACGGAGAATTTTCTTGTCAATCCGCGTACAAAACGTATACTTCGCACTACTCGGACAATTCCCAGCACTGTGGTGATACGGCGTGGATCTGGAGTATGGATTTAAGTAACAAAATTCTCCACTTTATTTGGCTTGCGGTGCAGAATCGCCTTGCAACGAATGAGATGAGGAAGAAGACATGGATCCCGACGGATGAACGCTGCCCGATTTGCACAGCACATACGGAATCCACGCCGCATATGCTGTGTCATTGCAACTTTGCGCGTGAAACTTGGAAGAAGATTGTGGCGCCAAAGTGTTGGGCGTATTTCGATAACATTCCGGATGAGAAGTGGCTTCGGGAAGGGCTGCTGAACAAAGACCTGGCGAGTCATTTTTCTAAGAAAGAAGACTGGCAACTTACGTTCGCGGCGGGACTGTGGGTTCTATGGAAAAACAGGAATAAGAAGGTCTTCAAGCAGCGGATGGACATCGCTAACACATGTGCGTTCCTTACAAAAATGTTGAGCTTTGATTTAAGAACCGGTCGAAGGAAAGGGGCGCTAAAGGGGATGGGAAACGGAAGGAACGTGAAGTGGCAGAAACCCGACGAGGGATGGGTGAAATTAAACACGGATGGAGGGGTGCTTACAGATGAAAACCGAGGGTATGGAGCTGGGGTGTTACGCACGACTGATGGAGCTTGGGTTTGGGGCTTTAAATTCAATTTGATGACCCCCACGGTTGACGAGGCGGAGTTGGAAGCGATAAAGAAAGGTTTAACGTTGGCATGGGAGAGGAGATATCAACGAATTATTGTCGAGACGGACTCTCTTGTTGCTCATAAGGAACTCACGGCCGGCACGGAGGGAGGGGGCCCTTGCGCAAGCCTTGTGAAAGAATGTCGCGACCTCATGAGATTGCCATGGGATATTCAAATCAAGTGGATACCGAGAAGCGCTAACAAATTGGCGGACATGCTTGGGAAAGTTAATTTAGATGATAGAATAGTAGAGTACTTTTGGGAGTCTCCACCTCCTCTTGCTTTTAGTTTGTATCAAGCGGACATGGCCTAACAGCCTTTTCTAATCTCTTGTTCACCAAAAAAAAAAAAAATTATGGTCGGGGTAATGTACATACGGGTACAAGGTCGGGGTTAGGAGGATAACCCCGTATATATACATTGCAAGTGAGATATGGCAGAATTCGCCAGATCGAGTCCAAGTCGCACAAAACGGTGGCTGCAATGGACAGTCTAGGGGGCTCGGTCGGATCCCATATGCGTCGGCATGTCCACGAACATGTTCGCCTCTCTTTATGTACACGAGATGAATAGGGTGGAAATCCGTCCTCTTAGGGCACATATGGTATGGCCTAATAGGCTCTTACTAAGGATTTTTATGCGGACTGCACAGTAGAAAGCACATGTTTGATTGCCATGACTTATTTCAGGGTCACTGAGATATAAACCTGTCGATCTGCTCTTAAATTGTTAATATAATCCGGCACCCACTCCTGGATTCATAATCTGCCTTGTATAGTACCGTGTACTATGGTGGAAATTTCTCTTTTGCCCACGAAATTTATACCCTCTCAATTTTCAGTCCATTCTTTCACAGAGTCGACGAAGTAGAGCAAGGATGAATTCAGCATCTCATCTCCAACTTTATGTTCTCAAATATTGGTTCAAGAATTGCTTAGAATTTTAGAGGTAACAAACTCGCAAGTAAGAGAAAGAAAAAAAAAAGGCATATAGTTGCCATTTTTTTCGAGTAGTGGCTTTGATTTGTTGGGCTTTTTTTTTTTGGAGCTGATAAGATTCTCAACTAAATATAGGTGATTGGTAAGGAAAGTTGGTGGCTGAAGACGTTATATATTTGTGGAGTCGTGGGAAGATGCAGATAAAGCTTTATTTCATTTTATTTTCATTTTTTGTTTTAGTTTTACTTATTTCTAATAAAGTACAAAAGGAAATTCTAAATCAAAACTCACACGTTTGTTTGAAAACAATATCTTATTGCTAAATCTTTAGCTATTATCTTATCGATGATTTTAGTTTCTCTGTTGTTCAATACTTCAATTAGATACAATAATAAACAGGTGGAATAATATAACTTATTAATGACAAATTAATACGACTTATTTTTTTAAAAGACTCAATAGTGTTTATAATTTTAATGACTCTAAATCAATAATTACAAATAGCACCATAATGGAAGAAAATTGTAATTATAAGTTTGACATTATAAGTTATAACATAACTTAGAACTCATCTGAAATAAGTTTTTAAAAAGTAAAAGAAGAAGCAAACAAAGAGTTTAATGAAAGGGCCAAATTATCATATTCCTAAACTTTATAAATCAATCTTAATCAACATTTTACCCAACCAAACACAACAATGATAGCATATTATGTCATAATCTACCCCAATATCACCATCCCATATTAAATCTCCCTAAATCTCATCTAGTAAACCATACGGGCCATTAGACTCCATATATCATGAAGCAGGGCAGCCATCTCTGCCGAGGCCGTGAGGCCAAGCATCCTGGTGAGTTTGCTAAACACCACTCATGAGTCAGTTTCAAAGATAAGTGCAGTAATCGAAAGGTGTAAAGCAAACAACACTCCCTGCGGATAGCCCAAAGTTCAGCTACGTTGTTGGTGCTACATCCGTTGCTTCTGAAAAAGCACCAACTATCATACCTGCAAAATCACATAAAATGCCACTGATACATGTGGAGCCAGGTTTGCCCATGGACAAACCATCGGTATTGAGTTTGATTACCCCCGTGGAGGGGGGGGGGGGGTCCCATCGAATATGGTTCTTATAGATTTTGGGAGGTATCATGGGCTGGGAGGATGAGGGTTCCAATATCGTCCGAGAGATGAGGAAGATGATGAAAAAGGTCAAAAATGAGCTCATTACGCGCACGCCACATAGCTCAACACCCAATGAGGGTGGTTGCCGGTTGAGGAATGCGCCGAATATGAGAGATGATGCTCTCTTCTAGCGGGGGGAGGGGGGTGGTAAAAGGGGAAATGCCAGGCGAACATCTAAAAAGAGAGGGAAGACCACAAACAAGTGGGTCGTTATTTCAATAGATGAGTGGCAGATGGGGCAAAAACTTGAGATTGGGACATACTAACGGTAGAGGAAGTCGCTGGTGGCTAAAGCCTCATGTCCCCACAAGCAATCGAAAAATTCAATACGAGGGAGAACACAGGACTGCAACAAAGTAGACCACGATAGACTGGGTTGTTGTGACCCGGAGGTCGATCGGGCTAGCCAGGTAAGCAGATATTTTCGTGAGTCGTCTCTCAGATCCTACAACCAACAAGTGTTGTCTGGGATTTCCTCCTCAGGGAGTGGAGTTCCCCTGATGCGATCCATGATATCACGCCGAAGGAGAGGGCCAACAATTGAAAGGTCCCATGAGCCTAGCAGCTAGATGACATCCTGAATAGTGAAAGTGAGGAGGTGCAGATGAATAGAAGAGAGGTACTCAGCTATTGTGAAATAGTCCAACCAACAAGAGTGCCAGAAATTGATGAATGCCCTGTTGCCCACCGCCCTCCTCATCGAAGAGAGGAGACTTGTCAAGAGGCAAGCGACTAGCATCCACGTATGAATGGGTTTGGAGGGGATCAAGGATGTGAGTGGACTCTGGTGCGAGTAGTACTTGTCTTGAAAAACCTTGGTCCATGGGGAGTCAAGATTCTACAGGAGACGCCAACCAAGTTTAAGCATAAATGCCTCGTGTAGTTGCTTGAGGTGACAAAAACCGAGGCTGCCCATGTGTGTGGGGGAGCAAATTGTGTGCCAAGGGACTAACCCTTTTCATCGTCCCTGCCCTCAGCATTCTAAAGAAATTATTTGGATAGTTTTGTGAAGGTTGTGAGTACAGAGCTCGGGAGACGGAGCATGCTCATGACGTAGCTCGACATAATTTAAAGTGTAGATTGAATAAGAGTACGATAACAGACACTTGACATGTAGCGAATGTACCAGGCCCTGATGCGATGAGTGAAGCTGTCAATGATAGGTTCGAAGAAGCATGGGCAAAAATGACCCTACCAGATTGGAATGCCAAGGTACTTGTCAGGGGTTGACATGGTTTCCATGCCGAAGAGGTAGAGGATGGAACGGCGGATATTAGGGGAGAACAAGACTCGTGACTTTTTGTAACTCACCCTTAGCCCTGCCATGGCATGAAATGAGTGCAAAAATTGCATCTAGAGTTGGAGGGTACTTGGGTGGTCTTTGTAGAATATGAAACAGTCATATGCAAAGCTAAGGATCAGAATGAGCGGACCGTGTCTACTGACACCTGTATGGAATTACCATATTTGATTGCTCTAACAAAAGTGTTAACGGGTTGGATATTATTCCCTATTTAACGAGTATATTTTTGGGTTGGAACGCCGATCCCGACCCGAGGGGATTGTTGGTTTTTATTGATTTGGGGCTGGACTCGGATATTTTTCGAGGTGCCTACGTAACCCCCGATTGGGAATCAAGCCACACGTAGTTCTTGTTCTCGGCGTTGATTATTTGTAGTATGTCGATTTTATTGATTGTGTTGATTTTGCATCTGTTGAAAGAGTTGTCTTTTGTGAAGCCTTCAGAAAGAAAGGAGTTCGCCCCCCCTTCTGAAGCCTTTTTTCTTTTAGTTTTATAGAGAACACGAGTTCCCTTGGGAGCCCCCCCTCCTCCTCTCTGATCTCTCATCTCTACCTTTTATAGAAGTCTTTTAGGGACAAGTGCCATTGTGCATGTGTTCACAGGTGTCATTATGCATGTGTGAAGAGATAAGTTTTATCTGTTTGGTATATCTGTTGACGGGGTACTGACCAGGATGAATTATCCTCTCCGATAGCTTCAATGTGCTCTGATGAACTGGCTTCTTGGTTTCATTCGCTCCGATGGGCAGTACCTATCGGAAACGCTGGATAAGTGGGAGGGAATGCTCGTCCGATGCTGTTGTAGTTCCGATAGTGGTCCATTGTTAGGTTTTCTTCTTCTGATGTGCACTCCGATAGGTGTTTCTATCTTGGTCTTGGGTTCCGTAAATTGGGCATGTTTCCGAGGGGTCTGATTTGATTTCCGAGGGCTTTGCTTTGTCTCCGAGGGCTTTTCTTGGCCTTCGTGAAGTAGTGTTTTAGTATCCAAGCCCTCGTAGAATGTCTTCCAACGTTCCTTGTGCTTAGACAAGGCTTTCTTGTTCAGACAGGACAATGTTCTTGCATTCAGGTCTTTATGACGTGCACTCCGAGGGGTTCTAGGTTTTGATATTGCATTTTTATCGCGCTTTGGCCCTCGGGATGAGTTCTCCGATAGGTTTTAGACATCGGAGGGTGTAGGGGGTGTAGGGGGTGTTCTCGTATTTTGGGGGACTCGGGGTCTTCGCCGTGTGATACGGGTATTTTGTGGTTACGAGTATAAATCATATAATAATATCTCCGGAAATTTTAGTAATCGAATTATGGTATGTTTTAAGCACGTGGATTTTTACCCTGTTAACAAACCCCCACAGTTTTTAGTGCAGTTGACTGCACTAGAAATTTAAAATGTTGAAAGTCACGATGGTCCTGGTATCGTAGCCTTCAGTCATCGGGGTCGTCGAAAGCACTGGTTTCGAGCTTTTAGAGTATTATACGTAGTATCAGGACATCTCAGTGTCCTTACAAGCATCGTAGGGGTTACCTTGACCCTTTTAAAGCATCGTAGACTTATCAGGGAACTTGTAAATTTTGGTCAGGTTTTATACCGTGAATGTCTCATAAGGCATCGTAGATCCTCGAGAGGAATTCGAGCCGCATCCAGGACTTGGAAAACCTTGGGAGGGTATTGTAGAACTCTTCTGGGGTATCGTAGACATTCGTCATTGATGTTTATGTCTGTTTAACACATGTCTCCCAAGTTCTTGGCCTTGCTTTTGAAGAGACGAGGGGATTATTGTGATTGCCTTTTCCGAGGCGAGAGGTTTCCGAGGCCTTTGAAATGCGCCCTCGTGGGATTGAAATCGGGGAATTAATTATAATTAATGTCGTGGCATTTAATTAACTGCGATTAAATGCAATTAATGGTAGTTTAGTGCCACGTTCAGGAGTAGTGCATGTGCCGAGGTATTCGGACCGTTACCCCATCCCTTACCGAAGAGGCGTGATGGTTTATAACCCACTAGGCACGATTTCCAATCGTAGGGTGTAAAGAGGTTTAGTGGGTAATTAATGTCTTTATTGGGCTTAGGGTTTATAAATACTTCTCTTTCCAATTCTATTCTCACTTGCAATTTTTAGGTGAAAAAATTTTCTCCCGCTTAACTTCTCTCTGTGCAAAAAAAGCTTTCTAATCTTCTTAAGATCTCTCTAATGGCGTCTCTACCCACAACCAATTTGGTGTCTGCCACTTCTGGCACTGGTGGGGCGACGGGGGCTGTTTTTTCGTCTTCTCGAAAGAGAAGCGCGGCGGCGGTGATGGGGGCCGGTGGTAGCGGTAGTGCAAGGAAGGCGAAAAAGTCGAAGAAATATGCTGACAAGGGTGGTGCTCCTCGAGCTACCCAGAGGGTTGAAGCGACAGTTAGCACTGCTTTAGAGGAGGAGATTCGAAAGTTGTTCACCGAATATGGTGCTTCAGGCCGGAACATGGAGGTGACGGTTCCGTCAGCAGATCAAAGGGGTAATTCTCCTTCGTCGAAGCACTTAACAGTGTACTATTCCCAGGTAAAGGCGGGATTGCGTTCCTTTTTCCCGCCTTTTCACTTCGAAAATTTTAAGTATTGCAATGTATGCCCTAGTCAACTCACCCCCAATTCTTTCACGACCCTAGCTTTATTTGTCTTCTGGTGTTTGGTGAAGGGAATTGAATGTACGAGGGATAGTTTTTTTGCAATTTTTGAGTTGAAGGTGTCTCCGGGGAGGGGCTCCTTTCTACTGTTTTAGTCATCGGGACAAAGATGGCCGTATCTCCGAGGGCAATGTCAGTTCTCACAGCACATGGAAGAATAAAGTTTTCTACATCTGTCCCACCGAGGGGAAATGGGACATGCCACTTACTTGGAGGGAGCCCAGATTCCCAGAGAGGGTGTTGGACGATACATTTGTGTTCTCACCTGTGTTTTCTGCGAAACCTTTGGTGGAGTCGAGGGATTTCGCTCGTCTCTATCGGACCGCGGGCTTGCAACATATTATCCCGATAGACAGAATCAAGACCCCTCTGGCTATCCCCGCGAAATACTTCAACGCTTTTGGTAAATTATTATACTTATACTTCTTATTTTATAGGTATTTCTTCTGGTTTATCTAACTTTTAGCTGTTTTTGCAGTGGACGTTTTACGACCGTATATGGTGGAAGGTGCTAGCAGTTCGGGTGGTAATGAGGAGTTGGGAATTCAGGAAGGGAAGTTGACGGTAGGAGAAGACGAAGTCCCCGGGGCTACGGAGGGTGATACCGAGCAAGCATGGACTCGTTTAACGACTTCGACAACCATATCCCGATCATCTAGTAGAACGTCCGATACCCCGGAAGAAACGGAGTTGGACGTGACTTCCGCGGATGCGGTCCTCGTAGGGGCTTTCTCACTAGGAGAAGGGGACGAGGATGTAGGGATAGGGGGGATGCCCTTGCCCCCTTAGGTGCTGTCAACATATCTTCGCCCTCGGAGGCATCGGGGGATTCGTTGGAGATACTACTGGCAACCCCTCCCAAAGGTACGTATCTCTTCTTAGTTTTAAGTGATATTGAGATACTTACATATTTACTTATATGAAACTCTGTTTTTGATAGACAAATGAGAGGCCCTCCCTGCTGAGAACGAAGGAGTATCTCAAGAGGAGGCTTCAGATTTGGGTAAGCTTCTCAAGATTAAACATTTCCCTTTTTAGTTTCCCCTTAGGGAATAGCTTACTTACTCGGGAATTTTTAATTCGCAGGGGGTAATAATTTATTTAATTTTGAAGGAGGATCCTTTCCCTCGGATCCTTACGTTCCTTCAACTTCCGATGATCCGATGCTCTTATTGGATGAGCTGATGGCTGCAGCTCCTTTTACGGATCATCCTGCTCCGAATCCGTTTGCCGCTATTCAATCGGACAATCCCGTGGTTACTCAAGTACCCATATCGGGGGGAGTACCTTTAGGGGGACCTTCGTCTTCGAGTATTCCAGCCTCGGGACGAGAGCCTAGCGCGGAAGAGGCTAAGGTGGCCCTCAATACAGTCACCCGATACCTATCGGCTGCCAACTCTCTGCCATCGGAGGGGTGGCAATTTGTCCAGGCTTGCATAAATTGTGTGGCTATGCTGGTAAGATCTAATTTCTACTTATCTAATTCCTTTAGGACCCATTGTTGGGATCTTTATTCTTCTATTTTGCTTTCTAGGCTCCTAAAATGCTTCCTCTTCTATTAATCGAGGTTGAGAAGTTGCAAAAGTTGGCGAAGGCAGCGGAAGAAAGGTCTTGGAAGATAGAAGAAGAGAACAAGGATCTCCGAGAGAAGATGGGGAAATATGAAGAAGCGTGGGCTAAGATCACGCAGCAGAACCAAGAGTTAAGGGGGGAAAACAAGCGGCTCCAGTCTTACGTATCGGAGATGGAGGCCTCGGGGTTGGTATTAAAAGAAAAGGTTACCTTCCTTGAGGAGGAGAAGATTGCATGGGAGGTAAAGCAGAAGGAGTTGGAGCGTAGTTTGTATCAAGCACTTGGCCAGGTGGATGCTCTTACTGAAGAGTTGTCAAAAGCTCCGGTTTCAGGGGGCACCACCTCCGAGGAGATGCAACAGAGGATGGCTGCTGCTGTGAAGCAAGCCCAGGAGGATGCCATTACCCACGTCAATGAGCTATATGTCCGTAAAAATCATGGATACTTGATCGGACATGTAATGTGGGGGTTCCTTCAATGCTTCGGGCAAGTGCGTAGGAAGATAGCTCCCAATGTAGATCCGCGTCTGATAAATATAGCGGAGATACAGAAGCCCACACTGGAACAAGCCTATAATATTTTTGTGAAGAGTAGTTCTTAGCTTCCTCCTTCCTCTTCTGCCCCGACTCGGGTTCCCTTAACTGCCATGGTCCCCCTACCTACAACTCATGCTCCTCCCTGTATGGGGGCCCATGCTGGTCCTTCTGGTGCTCCCCCTTCTACAAGTGCTCCGACTCTCGCCCCCACAACTGGGCCAACCCCCACTTTCACGAGTGCTCTACCCCCCATCTTAGAGGCTTTATATTATTTTTTAAGCACAATTGTACTTTGTTTTTTATTGGAATGAAACTTATCTTTTCCGTGTTAATAGTCGTCATAACTTTTCAGCACGTTATGAATACTTGGATCCTTTCCTTTAATTGTAGAACTTAAGATTGAGTTTAAAAAAATGAAGTTCATTCTTACTGGCCAAACAAATTACTTAGCATAACGTGCCTGTTTGCAGTGCAAACTTTGGAGATACATTTTCTCTAAATAGAGGTATCCCCCGACACGTAATCGTAGTTATAACATAGCTTGGGCAGCTCAAACTTAATTCGGTCATCCGAGGAAAGATTCCTAAGTATATATAGGTGCTTGGAGTTTAGTGAATATTCTCACGTACTTTTAAAGAATCATTCCGGTAGGATTATTCACATTCTGGTTACGAATAAAGGTTCTCCGGGTAAGCGCCCGCGGAGAACCTCTCCGAGGCCACTAGACCACCTCTTTCCTTCCTTTACAAGTCTTTTACAGACTTCACATATATACTTATATAGCAATCAGAAAATCTTATGATTTTCAAGGAGATATCCAAGATTGGAATCGAATCATGCGAGTATGGAGAAATAAAAACTTATCTTCGGAGCGTATCACCCCGTGGCAGTAGCACATGCTTTCCGTTTTGGTTTTGGCGGCGATCTCCTCGGGCTTGCTCAAGGATTCAACGACGGTTCCCATAGACGGTGCCACTTTGTTAATGGGTTGGATATTATTCTCTATTTAATGATTATATTTTTGGGTTGGAATGCCGATCCCGACCCGAGGGGATTGTTGGTTTTTATTGATTTGGGGCTGGACTCGGATATTTTTCGAGGTGCCTACGTATCCCCCGATTGGGAATCAAGCCACTCGTAGTTCTTGTTCTTGGCGTTGATTATTTGGAGTATGTCGATTTTATTGATTGTGTTGATTTTGTATCTGTTGAAAGAGTTGTCCTTTGTGAAGCCTTCAGAAAGAAAGGAGTTCGCCCCCCTTCTGAAGCCTTTTTTCTTTTAGTTTTATAGAGAACATGAGTTCCCTTGGGAGCCCCCCCTCCTCCTCTCTGATCTCTCATCTCTACCTTTTATAGAAGTATTTTAAGGACAAGTGCCATTGTGCATGTGTTCACATGTGTCATTATGCATGTGTGAAGAGATAGGTTTTATCTGTTTGGTATATCTGCTGACGGGGAACTGACCAGGATGAATTATCCTCTTCGATAGCTTCAATGTGCTCTGATGAACTGCCTTCTTGGTTTCCTTCTCTCCGATGGGCGGTACCTATCGGAAACGCTGGATAAGTGGGAGGGAATGCTCGTCCGATGCTGTTGTAGTTCCGATAGTGGTCCATTGTTAGGTTGTCTTCTTCTGATGTGCACTCCGATAGGTGTTTCTATCTTGGTCTTGGGTTCCGTAAATTGGGCATGTTTCCGAGGGGTCTGATTTGATTTCCGAGGGCTTTGCTTTGTCTCCGAGGGCTTTGCTTGGCCTTCGTGAAGTAGTGTTTTAGTATCCAAGCCCTCGTAGAATGTCTTCCAACGTTCCTTGTGCTTAGACAAGGCTTTCTTGTTCAGACAAGGCAATGTTCTTGCATTCAGGTCTTTATGACGTGCGCTCCGAGGGGTTCTAGGTTTTGATAGTGCATTTTTATCGCGCTTTGGCCCTCGGGATGAGTTCTCCGATAGGTTTTAGACATCGGAGGGTGTAGGGGGTGTAGGGGGTGTTCTCGTATTTTGGGGGACTCGGGGTCTTCACCGTGTGATACGGGTATTTTGTGGTTACAAGTATAAATCATATAATAATATCTCAGGAAATTTTAGTAATCGAATTATGGTATGTTTTAAGCACGTGGATTTTTACTCTGTTAACAAAAAGCATTGATGAGGATTTGAATGCAGAGAATAAATATATACGAGGAGAGAAGGTCCCCTTGGAGGACTCCCTTATTGGGGTGCCACCCAGCGGCGTGGAGCAACATTGAATTCCACAGACTGAACACATCCCATGAGCCAACTTTTAAGAGTGGGAGGGAATTATAATTTTTGGAGTGTGAATTCAATGAAGGCCCAGTCGACATGATCGTAGGCCTTGGCCAGATCAATTTTGATTGCCAAGAGGCCCTTTCGTCCGCTGTGGTGATAAAGACATTTTGATAAGGGGAAATGAGGGCATTTATAGTTGGTTTGAGACGGGCGACCAACAACTTGGAGATGACTTGGTAACTGATATTGCTAAAGCTAATTGGCAGAAATGATGAGAGATGTGAGGATATTCCTCAGGGGCGAAGCCAGGAATTTTACATAGGGGGGGCGAAAACGTGTAGCGATTTTTATAGCATGTATGATATATAATGTGTGTGTGTGTGTGTATATATATATATATATACTATCTCTATCTATTTCATGATAAGCAAAAAAAAAAAAAAACAGCAACCAACCGCATGCTTCTAGGAAGGGTTTTTTGTGAATATATTATTAGATCAATAACAAACTTCAAATACTTATTTATTAATATTACTCATGCAATATGTAAGAAATTATTTTTTGATTTAGTTAAAACATCTTGTTCACTGATTTGTTTAACTCCGTTCTTGTTTTAATATTTTTGAATGTTTTATAATTATAAAAGTATTCCTACTTATAAGATTTATAAACCAATTGAAGTCTTTACTATGAAGAAAATAGTTCATATAATTATCACTTGTATGATGGACCTGCAAAATATGTGTACTGTACCAAAACAATTGACAGAAGTATGAAGGTAGGTAGGTATATGAAAGTGGGCCCTATCAACAAGTCTTATAATATAACCTAATAGAAGATGTGAGGTGGTGAGTGGGCCAAGGTAAGGGGTGCAAAATCTCCGATATAAGTCTTTTTTAAGTAAAATAAAGTTTACAATTTTGCAATTTAAATAATTTATTAGGAGGCTGGGGGGTGCAGAGGCACCCACATGCACCCCCCGTGCCTTCGCCCCTGATATTCCTGTTTAGGGATGAAGACAATAGTAGTTTGGTTAATGTAGGGCAGCATTTACGTGACGAAAAAGAAGTCGTTAACGAGGATCACGATGTGAGGCGCGAGATGGCTCTAGTATCGGTGGTAGAAGTGACCGTTGAGTCAATCAGGACCAAGGGCCTTGGTGGGCCCAATAATGAAGGTTGCCTCACAAATCTCGGCCTCATCCATGGGCTGGAGTAGTGGAGAGTGAAGGTCTGGGTTGAGGGGGAAAATGGGGCATTGTGCACTGATTTGGAGAAGGGGGGAGAATGGGGCCAGAGGACTGAAAGAAGCGACAAAACTCGCCAAGGATGTCTCCCGTACTGGGGGCCCAAGTCCCATCTCCACTGCGAATGCCCTGAATCGTCTTATTCCGGTGTTAAGCAAATGCATGGTAGAATAACGTTCGTACCAATAGTGACCATCTGCAATCCATCATTCGCGAGACCGTTGGGCCCATCCGTATTCTTTATGGGCAAGACAACAGGCGATACCAATAGATAACTATTAACTCTCTGCACATTTGTAATATCCGATCAACTCTCTTTTTTGCTCAAAATTATTCTAAAGATAGCCTTTTTTTTCTTCGTGAAATGTGATACATATTAGTTCTGTTAAGGGATTCATAGATACGTAACTCTAAGACAAGCCATTTAAAGTCTTTCACCAGTCTAAGTTTGAGAATAATGCTCGAACTTATGCTGCACAGATACTACAAAAATAGTTACTTATCCCCGTCTGATACCATACGGGCACGAATACGGTCAAGATACGTGTCAAATACGCCACATAGTGTATCCTATTTAAAACTAAATAGAATACTTATCGGACACAATTTTCAGGTGTGTCCGACACATGTTCTTGACAAATTATACATTTTTATAGCTTTTAAAATTTTAAGGGGTCAAAAGTGATTATTTTGTACTACAAACGTTAAAATACAATTTCTTCAATAAGCTATTGAGATATTAATCATGTTTATTACATTATGAAAATTAGTAATATTCATGTTGAGCATGTTGATCAATTAATTTTTAAGTTTATGTGGAATGGCAGATCTTTGTATGTGTATATGCTTATATATTTTAGATTTACAAGTGAGTTAATATTTATTATTTGACATATTTACTTAAATTATACATATAAATATATAATTTTTTAATATTAAATATTCGGCGTATCCTCGACGTATCTTAATTTGTGATTTTGAAAAATCCGTATCCGTGTCGGTGCAACATAGGTTCGTAAACATCTTCTATTTCTTTCCATGAGGCCTATAGTGAGTGAGAGCCAGAGTTTGTAAATATCAAATCTTTGATGATTTCATCATCTATGATTGAGTTAAATTCAAACAATGTACGCGTTCTAAGTCGAAACTGACATGGCGCAACACAATTGACTAAATTGGTAGGGGTGCAATAGTAGCAAAATCAATAGAGTTGATGAACGATTTAAATACAATGATCAAATTGTTGAATTGACGTTCAAATACAATCGAGATGAGGAGCCTAAATAGTGAAAAGTGTGATATGTACAATGTTGATGTATTTATAAGTGATTAATTTCGTGATTCTTTCCCTAATAATACAGATGTACTCGTAACTCCATCAATGTGGATGCAAACTTGAAAAGGTCGTTCCAACTCGAGTTCGCAGTAGTAAGGTCTAAAGGTCAATTCATCAACTTGCGGGCATAATGGTATGCGCGAGTCAATTAACAATTTTCTTTCTTTCTTCGCAGTGTATTTAAATCTAGCCGCACATAATATTGTGCAATGTTTTAAGAACCGAGCCAGACTGGACCGGTTCGACCAGGAATTGGTGGCCTTGTCGGTTCGGTTCTGCCTCATTTTTGGGTTGCTAAGCTCTAGCGAGCCAACCGGCAAATTCGTCGGTCGGACCGGTTCGGCTAGCGAACCGATCTGACATTTTTTTTTCTGCTGTTGTTCAATTGCGAACCAGCGCCTTTTTTTTTGCCAATTACAAACATGCCTAAAAAATTGAAAAACAAAAGAAAGAAAAAATGCAAAACTTTGAAAGGCCATAACTTCGCATAGAAGCATCCGTTTTGGACGATATATATATATATATATATATATATATATATATATATATATATTATTTTGGGTTTCTTGAGAAGATCCATTCGTTGTAAATTGCCTAGGGAGAAGCAAAATGAGCGTGCATCCTATAATTTCATGCTTAGTAATTGGTTCGATGCGAAGTTCATTTTCTAGATTTTAGTGTCACATATTGTCGTTATTGTATTGAATTTTGTGATACGATTGACCAATTTATAAAACCCCAAAGCAATTTTTTAGCTTTTATTAAATATATGGTTTGTTGGATTAGTTATTATATTGCTGTATGACTTAATGGTTTCCACTACTTTCCAAGAACTTATTTTGTTGGAGGTCACGTATTCTAGTCCTAGTATTGTGGTAACTGGAAACCATATTTTTATTTTTCTTATACTATAACAAAATATTAGTGACTTAGAATATTTCTCACGGTGTTATGAAAATTGAGTATTTTGTTATGTCATTAAATTTTGAATTATATATTTTGTTGATCGTTGACTAAATCAGTTCAACTAGTGGTTCGACCGTTCCGACATTCTGAACCACTAACCAGTAGTCTCATCGGTTCTGGTCCGGGTCTAAAAACACTGATATTATGACATACAAATAGCTGTTAAGTTTGTTATGTAAAATGAGAATAAAGTGGAATCAAAGTTAAAATAGTCTTAAATCGACTCGTCTTCCTTTGTAAAGGCATCATCAAATGTTAACTAGGTTTTATCATTTCGAATGATTTATTTGAATGTTCATGATTGTAGAAGAGTAAATTGGAGAAAAATTTCATAATGAAATCGTGTACAAAAGGATCAAAGTTATCTAGTATATACAATTGAGCCGAGTGTAATCGTTGATTATCTTGCTAACTAAGTGAAAGAAATAATAAAAATCTAACTTATGATGCAGTACTATTCGACCCCACATGGAGGGTAAGTTCGATAGTTGATTTTGTTCGAAACGTTGATCCCGAGCCTGAGAAGAGCAAGCGATGACTTTTATTGATATTAACGAGAGGGGGTAGATTACAAGAGGTGGAACTCAGTAGGGGAGTGGAGAGCGATTGCGAGTAGCTTCGAGATTACAAGTATGGCTATTCTTTCAGCAGCTAAGTGTTAAATGCCGTACTAAAAGCTACATGTGAAATTGAGTGAAGATGATAAGATTAAAGCTGAAAAAAGGAGTTAGTGGGAGTGAGTGAAAATATTGTCTTCAACTTAGTTATGTCATTGTGGGAGTGCTAAAAAGCCTCTATTTATAGGACTTTCATGGGGGTCTTCGGCCAATGACTGTAAGTCTTCTACTGAAAGTAATGGCCTCGATCAGGTCGCCCAATTAGGAAATTCTTCTTCTACCCCAATCAGTGTTTCTAACGGAGGCAGCCTATGGTGAGGCTTCTTCTGCTTCAATGTGAGTCGTCGGCTATGAGATCCAATCGGGTGAGCTTTTTTATCTCCAATAGGTGTTGTACGTACTCTAGACTGATGGATGTTGTCACCCTCGGACCCAATAGTTTGGTCTTCTCCTGATTTATGGCAAGTGGTTGGGAGTTAGGGAATAATTTTGTACTGAGTTCATCTCTGTAATCCCTCGTTGCTTTTCTCGGCCTTTGCAGTAGTCGACACCGCTGCTTCTCTCGTTCCTGCCAAGAGGTGAGAGTAGAATGTTAGTGAAATGTTTTCTTAGTGTTGGTTTACTCGTAATAAGTATTCTATCAGAAGTTTGTCTGAGTGGATAAAATGACATAATTGAGCCTGATGGGGGTTACGGCCTGGGAAGACTCGTAGGATGTCACGATTGGACGACTTCGTGGGATTAAAGTGTGTTTGTTTTGGTGCGACTCAGAGGTCAAGTGCATTGGGTGAGTACCGCTAGGGTGGTGTGTACGACTCTAGGGGTCGTGATCCCGCGGAGGGAAAGGGGCAACGAGGGACATATGCAGTGAGCCGACAAGTCTCGATTTGTTAAATCTCAGTGGCGTACTTGGATATGTCTCCCATATGGGTGGATTCATAGAGCGTTACCTTTAGAAGAAATTTGAAGACGTCACTTGTTAGGAGAGGGTCGTGGGGAGCTTTAGGGGCATGACCCGATACCTTTCTTCTAGTGTGATCGCCGGTTTAGGTTTCGAGTGCATTATCCGCTATCTTGGGATATCTATCATTTCTCCCGCACCGTCCTCTCGTGGGAGAGTTAATAGTATTTTATGATATGCATTATCCCTAACTAATGAAGTTAATGCAAAAACAATAGTTGGCGGGTCTTTACATTTGTGAGATATTATAGAATGACCCAAAAATACTTTTAAGTATCTCAATTTTCCTCCTCAAGTTGGAGGCAGATGAGAATCACCATGACTCAACTTGGGAAGCCAATCATGAAATGACGAGCAGGCAAGGGGATTTGTGAAGGAGTCAGCAAGTTGCTTGAACACTGGATAATGTTGGGGAAGAAGAAACAATTTCTTGAAACAATCACGCACCACGTGACAATCGATGTCCAAATATTTTGTTGGCTCGTGAAAAATATGATACTTGTGAACTAATGCTTTAATGTCGCAATAAAGCGAAATAGGGCACGAGATAGTGATATGTTGGTTCTATAGGATATAACAAAACCATCGGAGTTCACATGCAATAGTCACCATACTACGATACTCAGCTTTCCCAATGGGATGCAATGACCTATTGTTTTGTTTTCTAGCTAATTAGATTATCAACGAGGAAGATGTAAAAGCCCGTGAGAGAACTTCATGAATCAAGGCACGATGCCGAGTCGACGTTGCTATAATCTTATAGAGTGAGTTGGGACTTGGCCTAATAGAACAAACTGAGAGAAGGGCATTCCTTTAGATATAGAGGCACTGGTATAGTAGCCTTCTAATGCAAACGACAAGCAATTTTCATAATCTGACTAAATTGGTTATCAGCCATATGCCGGGCTTGGTCATGTTCAGATACAATATGAGGCGACTTAGATAGAGATATTGATCGGGTGATCAAGGGGTGGACCATTAGAGGTGAACTTAAACCTTTTTGGCATGGTATAAAGTGGGACTTTGCACCTGAAGGTCCAACATCAGAAATGATGTCTACAATGTATATTCGTTGATTGATGAACATCCCATTATAGTTGCATAGGATTTCAAGGCCAAGAAAGTACTTGGCTCTCCCAAGTCCTTAATTGTGAGCTGGTTGGTAGGAAATACTTGGCAACATTAGTGAGGGCGTGTGATTAGAACATCATCGACATACGCTAAAAATGCCAAAAAAGTCATAACATATCCATTAGTGAAAAGACATTGATGGGACTCATATTGAGTAAACCTAGATTGGATACGTTTGTTTGTGAATTCAACATTCCATTGGCGTGAATCATGGTTCAATCTATACAATGATGTTGCACAAGGGATGTTCGATTTGATAACACAACAACCATGAATGGAGTGATTCATAACATGCACAAAAAGCGATTAAACAATGACATATCACATGACATAATTTGTTTACCCAATTAATTATTAGACTACCTCTTGGGGAGATCCAAGCCAGGACCCCCACTATGCTGATGATGAGTGATTACAAATTAGTTACAACATATGTCTCTCACAGATCTAGAACAATCTCTCACAATATCTCTAATATATCCTTAGTGTTTCCTCTCTTATTTTAATCTTGCCCCCGCTATCTTTTTTTGGATGTCGCAAGGCTAGGTCTTGGCTCACATTATCACAACTCCTTGCATTTGAAGAAGTGCCATAAATATCATATTAACTAAATGGAACTAGGGCAACAAAGACAATATTGGGCTGAAATTGGGCCGTCGTTCGGCTCTGAAATGTGCGTTGACAACGCGCATATCGAGCAAGCTGCACTGTTCTCTATCCCACCAGCGTGGACAATGCTTATTTTTGTTATTTGAACGCCGTCTGCACTTGTTCAGGTCTCCGTCTCCACTGTTCAGCTCTTTGTGTCCATAGTTCAGGCACCGCAAACTTAACAATCTACCACTTAGAGGCCTAACCCACTAAGTTGAACCCTCTATCGCACTCTTAAACGCCAAATGGTCATCCTCGTAGCAATCCATCAAACTTTGGCAACGCCTATCCTCAAACTTCTTCAAAATTCAAGGCCCATTGAATCCACACACAACTTCAACTCCACTAAGTAAACAATCACATGCACCGAATCAGCAAACCACCTCAGGCTTGAATCCTCGCTCATGTGATAATGTACACATCACCACATATTTGCATCACTTTCACCACCACGAATGATGCCATCTTGGTGGACTTTTACATCGCCAAGATCGATGCCATCTTGGATAACATTGGTCAAGTACAAACCATGCCTCTTGTGGTTATCTCCCAAACACACGAGCCTAAGGATAAATGATAACCTTTATCATTCAACCGCTCAAATAAAAATAAGGGTTCTCTTCAAATCTGGAATATGCCTCACTCCACGCAGCAACCAGATAGATCCATTCCTCATTTGAATCCTTACATCTCGTTTTCAATGCTTTAGAATCCAAAATCAATGACTCCAATAGACTGCATACACTCAAGTTTAATGCATCACCAATATCCTCTGAAAGTACGTTCACATATCTCACATCTTTAACTTTCTTCTCCGATGTTGTACAATGCTTCATGTAATGACCAAAGTTCCACAATTCCAACACTGTATGGAATTTCCTGCCATTTATTTTGATCTGCCTTTATCTCTCGTACAACAGAACTAAGGCTCTTACCTCATCATAAAAATCAACAATCCCCGAACTCAATTAAGACGTTATCACGTTGAACTCATTCAAATGATCAGAAACTATCTAATTTTCCGGTATCCTCAGATAGAACAAGCGCCGCATTAAATGAACGTTGTTCGTTGCAGATGGCTTCTCGAACATTTCACCCAACACCTTCAACACCCCTCGTTGTTGTATCTTTTGCGTTTTGAGACGCCATGTTCAGCGACAGAGACAAAAGAACGACGCTCATCTCTTTCTTATCTACCATAACCCAATCTTCATCTTTCATGTCCGTCGGTTTATCCATCAGAGTTCTCCACACTTCATTACCGTACATGGAATCCTCAATCTGCAATCTCCATAATCCAAAATTTGAGCCATCAAACTTCTCGATCAACAATTTACCTCCGTTCATTAGATCTGCTCCACTCAACTTGAAAGATCTGATACCACTTGTTACACATCAGGTGTTCTATTTGATAACAACAACGACCACAAACTGAGTAATCCACAACATGCAAGAAAGGCGATAAAACAATGAAAGAACACACAACACAATTTGTTTACATAGTTAATCAACATACTACCTCTGAGGGTGATCCAAGCCAGGATCTCCACTATGATGATGAGTGATTACAAATAAGATACAACACACGTCTCTCACAGGTCTAGAACAATGTCTCTCAGATCTCACAAGTGTTTTCTCTCTTATTTTAATCTCTCACTCACTCTCTTTTTTGGAGGCTGCAAGGCCATGCCTTGGCTCACATCATCACAACTCATCGCATGTGAAGAAGTGCCTTAACGTCATATAAATAGCGCCTGAAACAAAACTAGGGCAACAAAGATGATGTTGGCTGAAATTGGGTCGTCGTGCAGATCGAGCAGCACCACCCACGCTGCTCTCTATCCCACCAGCATGGTCAATGCTTCATTCTATTGTCTGAACCCCATCTTTTGATATCCGTCTCCAATGCTCAGCTCTTCGTCCCTTTTGTTCAGGCTCTATAAACCTAACAAACATAGAGGTCATACAAACAAAACATGCAAATGCTAGGGGCCATCCTACAAAGTATACCAACGTCAGGGGGCATCCATTCAAACTATTCAAACGTTAGGGGGCATCCTTATAAAACAATTAAGCATTAGGGGGGACCTTTACTTTAGGGGTTAATGCCCAAAGGTTTTTTCTATTCAGTTTTAACATAAAGTTGGCCGTGAATTACAGCCAAAATGATTAATTTAATTCAATGGAACTTTCCTTCTCAGTTTTGATAAAAAATGGACGAAGTCAAATGAAAAAAAAATTCAATTATGCGTCTTAACTTAATGAAATGAGCATGTATCGAGGGGGGGGGGGGGGGGGGGGGGGGAGGTGGCATGTTGCAAAATTATAAATGTTATGAGGCAAAGTTAGAAAAATTCTATATATTATGGGGCGTAACAGGATTCACCTTTAGTTTAGTTAGTTAGACTGTTAGTTAGTTTGCGAGCTAAGTCGGGGTTACGCTAGCTCAATTGTATATATTAGATAGCTCCAGTCGTTTTGTACTCAATTGATTCATTATGAAAACTTTTCCTAAATTAAAAAAAGAACAAATGGTATCATTCGCGAAAGATTTCTCTAATCACTTAATTGTTCTTCGCATTGAATTTTTACTTTGTTTCTTCGTTACTACCTGTAATCACGCTTATTTTTCTATCAACTTGTGTTGATATCTCCGACCACATGCTTGCACAATCGTCTGGGTCCCTTAAGTAACAAATGACAATCCAATAAATAAGTGAGGTTACTCGATATATAATATTAATTAATCCATCATATTTAAATCCCTTTTAGCAATTTTTTGTGTTTTGACATGAATAAATTAAAAGGCCCACTTTTGAAAATCAATGATAAAATAAGTAAGAAGTGCTCTGTTTTACAGCGCTGTAAGTGTGGCGTTGCAGAGCAGAGCGTGGAGAACAAAGTGGTCAAGTTATTTGGAAATAGTGAACTTTTAATTCCACTGTCGTGTGCAATTGAAGACATTCTTGGGAACGTTGAAAAGCATTTTCTCTTTTCCATCAAAGTCAAATGAAAAAGAAAGACATTGGGCCTGTTTGGATGTGCTTTGGCCCGTCCGTTTCACAGTTTCCTTTTTTCAAAATGATTCGGATTGCATTTGGACAACCAAACCGTTTTGGCCTGCTGTTTTCAAAAAGTCATTATCCAATTATTTGCAATTTGGTAGGACATCTGACACCAATTCAGATGGATTCCAAGATCACAGAACGCCCCCGCCGATGTTCTTGTGAAGGCCCCAATCGAACTAGATAGTGGAACGAGTTTCATACTTAATCTCCCCCCCTAGCGTTGATTTTATTTTACGAAACGATGTAGCGTAACGCTTCTGATTTTCTATTGTTCACCAAAAAAAAAAAGTTGGTGGGACATCCCATTCTGTTACAATTTATTTTTTCCCGTATCTTATTCAAATTACATAGCCGTGTAACTGTAGAACATATAAACTAGTGATTAATCTGTTCCTTATTAGACATCCCTTATCTATAGGAAATATTTTCTAAATTCCATAATTATATAATAAATTATTTAAAAAAATTAGAAACAAATAGGGGCATTATATTATAGTAGGAAAGAGATGTTAATCTTACCGCGTAAGATTTTTAATTAAAGCCGGTGAAGATTTTAGTTAATCAACTTAAAAGTGTATGTATGTGTGTGCATATATAGATATATTATAAATATATAATAGTAACAGGTTCTACATATTGATTAAGAGATGATAAGATGAAAGGAAAATAAATATTTTGTCGATTAAACATAATCTTAATTTAGTTAATTAATAATTTACAGCTAATCACATTATGTGATATTGATAGGGTTTTTTTTTTTGTTCAAAACGTAACATTAAGAATATGCCATTGGCAATCTCAACGGGCGAGAGCACAAGTCTCCCCCTAGCATCTAATTTCACATTAGTAACGGGCAAAACACTTGTAGCTTGTAAGGACTCTCTTTCCTTGAATGTAATCAGATACGCATCTTTCCTATCCAAAAAAATTGGCCATATACTTTATGTAGCTTTTTATGTTTAATTTAGGTGAGTGGTGAACTTTTTACAAAGAATAATAAATTATAGTTTTAGATCAAAACAATTACATAGACAATGAATCATGATTTTTAAGCACACTTTTTTTTAAAGATGCTAGCTGTTCACGGATTCTCTTGTTTATACAAGTAATTACTACGCTCATACGCTAGTAAGGTGAAACCAAGCACCGTGTATATTGAGGAGGGGAAGAATGCAGACATACATCGGAAAATTAGGGTTTCGAAACCAGTTGTGGATAATCCTTTCAATTGCATTGAGCTTGATGAATATATTGATGATATGATGTGCTCTCAATGGAAGGACACGATTCTCAAAATAAATCTTGGACGCCCATCTCATTATCAAGCCCTAGTGAGCAAGTTCAATATTATGTGAAACTCACCGATGAATTTGAATTGGTTGATTTGGGTTTCGGTAAATATTGCTTAAAGGGAGCAACGCCAATGCAATGAGAAATCATCATAACGCAAGGCCCTTGACGATTATCGGGCAGCTTTCTCTCAATTAGAAAGTGAACATCAAGCTTCCAGACGGATAATAACTTGATTGGCTGCACGAGTACTTGGGTTCGTGTTGTACACCTCCCTTTGGAATTGTTTAAAGAAGTGGTAATTGAATCTATTGCTAGCTGCATTGGGGAGCCAATCATGATTGATGGCAATACCTTTTTGCCTACTAGGGGAAAATATGCACGTTTCTTTGTGCAAATATCGTTGAACAAACCGGTTAAACAAGGTTACATGTCAAGGGTAGAGTCTACTAATTAATGTGCGAGAATTTACCTAACTTTTGCCAAAGTGCGGACGGGTCGATCATAACACGAACCTTTGTGACATGATAAAGGAAAATAGGAAAGACAAGGAGATTTTGAGTGAGATGGAAGTTAGGGAAAGCTCGAGAGGATAAGACTCTAATCTGAGCAACTGACTTGTTGAGAAGGCGAAAAAAAGAGGAATTTGGTGCATGAGTTATTGTCCCATAACGAAGAGGAAGTAGAAACTCGGGAGGAAGCAATTCTGCCTCAACAAGCTACAACATGAGTGATCTTGGTAAGAAATCTAACTTAGTAGTTATATAACCCATAGACTCTCAAGACCATAGTGTACCACAAGCACAAGAGTTCCATCATGGCAAGGAAACTAATAATAGTAAGGAATCTTCAGGAAATCGAATCCTACCCTCATCATTTTCTATTATGAAGAATATAAATACTAAAGGAAAAAAAGAAAGCTGTCACACTAAGGGCCCCAAAATAGTATGGGCCGATTCAAACCAATTCTACAAGCTCTCGGAGTTGGATGAAAGTGATATCAACATTATTTTTATTAGCGATAGCTATCTACAACAAAATAGGGCAATTTCAAGGAAAACAATTCCATGTATTAGAGCCGATTTTTGATGCAATTGGCCACATGCATCGAGAAATTTCAATGCCTATTTTTCGCAGCATTAGGCCTTGTTGCACACAAATTGCATCACAACATTTCGTTGCATTTGCCTTATGCAACCCAATATTGCGTTGCATTTGGTGAATTGCATCGAAAATCGACTCTAAGTTTGATAATTCCTGGTCCAAGTAGCCCATGTAAGAACCTGGATGTTTTCCTTCGTCCTTTGATTGATGAGCTTGTCTCTCTGTGGCAAGTTGGTGTCCAGTTGTACGATAGCTTTAGACGCTAGAATCTTCAAATGCGAGCTTGCTTCTATGGACTATTAGTGATTTCCCAGCATATGGGATGTTGTCTTGATGGAGTACACACGGAAAGTTGTCATGTCCTTACTATATGGAGTTCATGAAATCATTCCAACTTTCTTATGGTAGGAAAACCAGCTTCTTCGACTGCCACCGCAGATTCCTTCCGATGGATCACGAGCTGAGGAACAATGCTACTGGTTTTTACAAGGCCCGGAAGGAGGTCGACCCACCTATGTATAGGAGGACAGGGGCAAAAATAAAACTTCACGTTGATAACCTCCCTAATGTAGGTTTTAAAGTAAGAAAAGGGACCATTCAAGGGGCTGGAACGAGGCACAACTGGTGGCGGAAGAGTACATTTTGGGAGCTCCTCTATTGGTTAACGAACTTGATATGTCATAACTTAGACGTGATGCACTCCAAGAAGAACTTCTCCGACAACATGAAGAATACCGTCATGGATGACCCAGATAAGACCAAAGACAACATAAACGCGAGAGCAGATTTGAAAGAGTACACAAACTAAAGTGAGTTGTTGGGATTGGGTGGATGGAACCACAAACCTCATGCAATATATTGTCTAATACAGGATCAGAAGAAAGAAATGTGTGAATGGTTGGGTAGTTTGAAATTTCCCGACGGTTGTGCTTTTGAAATTGGTCGTTGTGAGAAGATGCATAGTTTAAGATTGACCGGCATGAAAAGTCTGAATGTCATGTTTTTATGCAAAGATTAAATCCAATAGCTTTCAGAGACTTATTAAAGGTTTTTTTTTACGGTGCGCTAGTGGAGATTAGCAATTTCTTTAGGGTATTGTGCGCCACTGACATTCGTAGAACTGATATTGGAAGTCTTGAAACTGCGATCGGGCAAACAATGTGTAAACTAAAGTTTATATTTCCACCATCTTTCTTCGGCTCTATGGAGCATGTAGTGATTCGTCTTCCGTGGGAGGCGAAAATGGAAGGACATGTGCAATATCGTTGGATGTATCCTTTTGAGAGATAACTTGAGCTTAAACTGTATTATTTAAAAGAAGATCTTGTATGATACCTATCTAACCAATTTTCTTCTTTATATTTGCAAACGCATGTGTTGATTTGAAGGGTAGTGTGGGGAACAAGGAGAGGATTGAGGGATCAACCGCTGAGGTGTACCTGACGTCCAAAATGACCAACTTTTGTGATCATCATTGAAAGTGCAGGGCTTTCTGGAATCAATGTTAGACGATGCAATGTTAGACGATGTTGGGTTAACATTGTGGATAACATTGAAAGCCGAGAGTCTGTGCGAAAACTGTTATTTAATTGCCAAATTTAAGTTTTGCCTTTATTCACATATTAATCAAGTTCCACGGTTTTAGTTGTTTATGTTTATGTCAAGGAAGGTATCTTTAGCATAAGGAAGAGCTATGGAAGATTCCTTACTTGAAGATTCCATAATTCAAGCTAAGTTGAATTAGTCAACACAACACGATTTCAAAATAAGAAAACAAGCGAGCTGTTCTCTGCGACGCGATTCTTTCTAGGATCGATGTGTTACCTTGTTAAATCGGTAACAATGGAAACACATTCTCAGGAAAGATTTGAAGTTCACAAAGAAGACAAATTTCAACAAGGAAACAACAAGGGTTACCAAAACTGTGAACAACACATCTTGGCGTGCAAGTTTCAAGAAATCTATAAAAGATGTGAAGTTCATCAAGATGAAGACAAGACAATCATGCTAAACAATCCAAGAGATTAATCATTCTTTGTATTGTCTTCGTCTTGTTTTGCGAAGTTTTTGTATCAACTGCTTAAGTCTAATTCATAGAAGTTAAGTAGTTCTTACTTGTCTGCTTCGTTGAGTCCGATCAACAAAGAGCGTGAGTGAATTGTTGTGAGGAACGTTTTTGATAAAACCTTTATGGTTATTTGGCCTAAGGCTCAGAAGTTTTTAATAATATTGAAAACTTCTTAAAATTATATCTTCTTGTGTTCTTACTTCCGCTGCACATTATTATTATCAAGAAGATCAAAATAGAGTTAAGGCAATTCCAGCTTAACTCTCAACAGTGTTGTGTCAATCCACGGTCCAATATTCGCAATTGGTATCAGAGCCAAACACCGACTACACTGGTGGTTTGGAGGTGATACAACACCATGGACAGTGTCAATCCTAACACCAACAAGATTCCAGTTTTGGATGGCTCCAATTATGCATATTGGAAGACCAGGATGAGGTCTCACATCAAAGCTATTGATATTCGACCTTGGCAATCCGTGATCAATGGATACTCTCTTCCAACATTACCAAGAGATGGTGAAGGTGATCTAGTTCCAAAACCAGAAGCAGACTGGACAGCAGCAGAGGTAAATCTCTATAACTCTAATGAAAAAGCTCTTAATGATATCTTTAGTTGGGTTAATCATCACATGTTCAAGTTAATCCAGAATTGTACAAAAGCCAAACATGCTTGGGATGTACTTGAACTACATTGTGAAGGAGATTCTACTGTAAAAGATTCTAAATATAGACAACTGCTTTTGCAATTTGAAAAACTTGAGATGGGTGAAGATGAAAGTGTTGACAGTTATTTTGAGAAAATTCTCGATATTGCTAACCAATGTGAAAACCTAGGTTTTGCTATGACTAATCAAGAAATGGTTTATAAAGCTATGAGAACATTTTCATCTAAATTTGCTCTCAAGAAAATTGCAATGAGTGAATCTAGAAACCTTGCTAATATACAGTTTCAAGTCTTGATGAATACTTTTAGAGAATTTGAGATGGAGCTTGCCTCACAACCTAGCAAACATAGGGCTGTTGCTTTAAGAGGTTCAAATCTTGACAATGAAAGTGATGATGAGTGTGAACTAATTTCTTCAAACTATGGGAAAATTACTAAGAAATTCAATAAACTGAACTTTAAAGGAAAAGGTAAAGAAAAGAATCTTAGTAATAATTCTGCAGGTTATAAGAAATTACCTCCTAAGTTTGTGAAGTACATGGCATCAAAACCTACTCCTTTAGAAGCTGATAAGTTAAAAGATGTTCAATGTTATGAATGTAAAGGATATGGTCATATGGCTAATGAATGTGCTAACACTCTTAGAAAAAGAGGAAATTCTCATTGGGTTTGTGTAGATGATTTCAATGAAGATGGCTTTAGTTCTGGAGAAGCTGAAGAACAATCAGAAGAGGTTCAAACTGCTGCGCTACTCACTCAGATTGACTGGACACCAGAAGACTCCCTGAACTGCTTCGGATCTCAATGTTACCCCAACATTCAGGATCCAACATCAGAACAGGAGACCTTCTTTGCAGATTGGGATGAATATGATTCTGATTCTGAACCTTATCTTGCGTCCTACTTTGATGAATCTAACTTTGATTGTTTTCATGGCACAGTGGATCTAGATGAAGAATACTTCTTTGAAGGTGAAATGTCCCATGAGGAAATCATTGAAGACCTGAAGTCTATTTACCACAAATTGCTTCTTGAGAATCACAAACTCATCAAGACCAACAAAAGCTTAAAGGAAGAGATTAGATGCATGAAGGAGATGCTGAAACTGTATGAAAGAGACCTTGACAAAACTGAGACTGAACTGAAGAAGGTTAAGGTAAAACTTGATAAAGCTGAACAAACCATTGCCAAATGGAAATCATCTTCTTCTAAACTTGAAGAAATGGTGAGTATGGGAAATCAAGGTAAAAATGGTTTGGGCTATGATGAAAGACCTTCCTCTGAAGATGTTAATTCTGCCTATTTGAAAGCTGGTTTTATCAAGGAAAGCAATAACTTGAGTTGTGAAATCCCTTCCAACACTATGAAAAAGCCTACTTTTATCTGTCTATATTGTTTTCAACCTGGTCACATTAAGCCTTATTGTAAAAAATATAAAATTGTGATTGAGAAAAAAACAGTAATTAACAGCTGTGCCAATGTTAGGAGAACCTCTGATCTGAATGTTATCCCAACATTAGGTAACAAAGATGAAGGACATAAAAGTAGAACTTGGACTGAAAGGATAAAAACTCCTAAGGTTAAAATTGTTTGCAATGTTGTCTTTTCTGTAGTTTACTCTAACCTTGCAGGTAAGTGGTATTTTGACAGTGGATGTTCAAGGCACATGACTGGAAACATTGACAACCTAAAAGATGTATTCCCTTTGACTGTTGGAACAATTACCTATGGAGGAGGCACTAAAGGGAAAATCATTGGAAAATGAGTATTGGATGTTGAAGGATTTCCACCACTCAAGGATGTGTTGTTGGTTGAAGGATTGAAAGCAAATTTAATTAGCATAAGTCAACTTTGTGATGATAACTTGCTAGTTACTTTTGATAAAAGTTCATGTGATGTGTTTAATAGTGACAATGTCCGTGTCATGACAGGTACAAGATCAAAAGATAACTGCTATCTTGCTCAAGATGAAGCTGAATGCTACCATGCCAAGGTAGATGAATCTGTCATGTGGCACAAGAAGTTAGGACATGTGCACTACAGAAATCTGGAGAAACTACAGAAGTTAGAGGCTGTAAGAGGACTGCCAAAGTTGACAAGCCCAGGTAAAATTGTTTGTGAAGACTGCCTGAAAGGTAAACAAACAAAAGCTGTTCATCCACCACTTCAGGTACAAAGTACTAACCCTAGAACTGATAAGTGCTTTGATTTGCTACATATGGATCTCATGGGTCTTATTGAGGTTAGTAGCCTGAATGGTAAGAAATATGCTTTTGTTATTGTTGATGATTTTTCAAGATTTACATGGATTAAGTTTTTGAAAGAAAAACCAGAGGCATTCAACACATTCAAGATTTTGCATGCTAGTATTAAAAATCTGTATGACACTTCTGTAGGAAGAATTAGGTCTGATCATGGAAAAGAGTTTGAAAATGTAAGCTTTGCTAATTTTTGTGAAACTAAAGGCATTTTCCATGAGATGGCTAGAGTTATGCTGAATTCTAGAAACCTATCTAAGAAACTCTGGGCTGAAGCTTTGAATACTGCATGTCATATTAGTAATAGAGTTTATCTTAGACGTGGTACTACTATGACACCTTATGAAATCTTGAAGGGTTCAAAACCAACAGTTGCACACTTTCATGAATTTGGTATTAACTGCTATTTGCTAAAAGACAGAGACTATTTGAGCAAATTTGATCCCAAAAGTGAAAAGTGTATATTTGTTGGATATTCTCCTAATAGTGCTGCTTTCAGGGTCTACAATCCAAGATTGCATACTGTTCAAGAATCAGTGAATGTCATTTTTGATGATTCAACTGTTTCTACAGGTACTGAAGAAGTCACTGGTTCAAATGTTACTCCAACATTGGACTCAACATTGAACACAGACGCTGGAGATGCTGAACTGGAAACTGGAACAAATGTTGACTTAACACCAGAAACCCCCAATGTTAGGCCAACATCGGTGCTGTCAGATTCTGAAGATGAAGTGGTTCCTGTATCCAGAAGAGATCCCCCTCTTAGAATACAAAGAGATCATCCAGCCTCTCAAGTAATTGGACAAATTACTGAAAGAGTTAGAACACGCAACAAAGAAAGGGTAAATTACAAGGATATGGCTAAGTTATGTGTTTGCATGTCTTCTTCATGTACTATTGATAATGCATCTTGTTTTGTTTCCTCCATTGAACCTAAGAATGTAACTGAAGCCCTTAAAGATAGTTACTGGATTAATGGCATGCAAGAGGAACTCTTATAATTCACCAAAACAAAGTTTGGAATCTAGTACCTAGGCCATCACATGTGAATGTAATAGGTACAAAATGGATTTTTAAAAATAAAACTGATGAGAATGGTGTAATTATGAGGAACAAAGCTAGGTTGGTTGCACAAGGTTATACTCAGGTAGAAGGTATAGATTTTGATGAGACTTTTGCTCCAGTAGCTAGGATAGAATCGATTAGATTACTCCTTGTTATTGCTTGCTGTCTTAGGATTAAACTATACCAAATGGATGTTAAAGGTGCCTTTCTGAATGGTTTAATTGACAAAGAGGTTTATGTAGAACAACCTAAAGGCTTTGCTGATCCTAAACATCCTGACCATGTGTACAAACTTGAAAAGGCTTTGTATGGCTTAAAACAGGCTTCTAGAGCTTGGTATGAGAGGCTAACTGATTTTCTGTTAGGCCTAGGTTTCAATAGGGGAGATGGAGATAGAACATTGTTTGTCCTTAGAAAAAGCTCTGATATATGCATTGCTCAAATTTATGTGGATGATATTGCATTTGGCTCTACTAACAAGTCTACTTTAGACAAGTTTGTTGAGTCTATGACAGGAACATTTGAGATGAGCATGATTGGTGAGCTCAACTACTTTCTGGGACTACAAGTTAAGCAGCTGGAGAATGGTATCTTCCTGAACCAGGAGAAGTATGCAAGGAATCTGGTGAAGAGATTTGAGCTACAAGAGTCCAAGACTTGCAAAACTCCTATGTCCTCTTCAGTGAAGATAACAAAAGATGACACTGGCAGCAATGTTGATCCAACATTGTACAGATCCATAATTAACATTTTTCTATATCTCTCTGCCTCTAGACCTGATATCATGTTTTCAGTATGTGTTTGTGCTAGGTACCAAGCTGAGCCAAGGCAATCTCACTTGATTGCTGTGAAGAGGATTCTTAGATATATCTCTGGAACTTCACCTTTAGGCATTTGGTATTCTTATGACACTAACACTAACTTGGTTGGTTTTAGTGACTCTGACTGGGCAGGTGATGTGGATGACAGGAAATCCACAAGTGGGGGCTGTTTTTATTTGGGGAATACTTTGATCTCCTGGTATAGCAAGAAGCAGAGCTGTTTTTCATTATCAACTGCCGAATCAGAATATGTAGCAGCTGGCAGCTGTGTTACCCAACTTGTGTGGCTTAAACACATGCTTTCAGATTATGGGCTAGATAGTGATACACTTCTCATGTTCTGTGACAATCTAAGTGCCATAAGTATCTCTAGGAATCCTGTCCAACATTCTAGAACTAAGCATATAGACATAAGACACCATTTCCTAAGAGATATGGTAGAGGACAAAGTGATCAACATTGAACATATTGAGACAACAAATCAGCTTGCTGACATGTTTACAAAACCTTTAGATAGTGAGAGATTCTTCAGTTTGAGGAAATCTCTTGGCATGTGCAATATGTGAAAATGTTGAGGGAACCAGTGTTGTCATAACACCACTGACTAGCACTGGTATATTGGTTGTGGTGTAGTAGGTACTCTGTTGTTTTTCTGTTGATTTTATTTCCTTGTGAGTCTCATTTCATCTGTGTTTTGTCATATGTGGCTTGTGTGGTTGAACTCTTTGATTAATAACTCTTGCTAGTTATCAGTTTCACATCTTTGTGTTGAAAAAGTAATAAAACTCTTCTGTCTGTCTGAGGTTGTGATTGCCTAACATATGAAGAAGCTGGGGTACATAAAGTTCACTACTTTGATGTTTATTCAGTTGTGTCTTATTCATATGGAAGGTGTACAGGACATGTGGAGAAGCTGGGGTGCATGATGTTGACAGCTTCAGTGTTACTCAGTTGTGCTTATTTACATGTTCCTGTTTGTTTGGCCAAGGAACACATGAGGGTGATCTTTTCTACTAGGGTGTTTGGGGTTTAGATTTCTTACATTTAGTAGCACTGATCACTTGGTGATTCTCTTGAATGCAGGTTGGTAAACAAGTATGCATGAGGAATTGGGGTGTTGGGGTGCATGATAAATGAATTGCCAACATTCAAGGCCTTTGTACTTACCTAACTTGCTGTTGTTAATGTTGTTACTGGGGTGTGTGGAGTTCATGCTGCCCTCATTCAGTAGTGACATTAGCTTTGTGTTTAGCAACCTTCAGCTTTTCGTTCAGTTGAGTTATGAAAATGATAAAGATTATTAAGAGATGTGTGCTGTGCTGGTTTGAGGAGTTTTTCATGAAGTGTTTACCATCTGCCTATTTGACATTACATTGTTGCATTCATGTAGAACTGCATTGTTTCTTTCTTGTTGTTGAGTTGTGTCGGTCTAGGCTTAGGGGGAGTATAATTTATAAATTCATGTGTTGTGGCATACAACTTGGGTGACATACTGCAGGTGACACACTTTTCTGTGACTTTCTATGCTGTGGAAGTGAATTTTTCCTTGAATTCATAACTGCTTATCTCTGTGTGTTTCTTGTTAGCTATGTTCCTTACTCATGATTTTGATCTGAACAATATGTCTGAGGTACTCACTTGCTATATTGGTTAAGTTCCAGATGTATTTCTGGATGTATCTCAAGCTCTCACATGAATTTGCCTTGGTGAAGCCTGTACCTCCACCTTCGGTTTTGAATATTATTGAATGTTATCCCAACATTGTGCATAGTCGCAGGTCAACATTGAAAACATGAACTTATAAGCTTTCAGTTTTTTGAAAACCGCTCTGGTTAACTGTTAATTAAACATCAAAGCATGTGCGCGGGAAAACATAGTGGGAAAGTTTTACTTGGTTCAAATTTGGTAACTGCCCATTAACATTCATTCTCTTTCCTTATTCTCGGTTATTTCAAAAATCAAAACCCTATTTTCCTTAATTGTGCTTGCAATTTTCATATTTGTGCTTACTTTGCAAAATTACTCTCGCAACTCTCAAATTCTCTCAAAACTTCTCTACTAACAATGGCAAGCAAGTCTCCCATGCAAACTCTTGCAGATGTTGCCCTGGGAAGTGAACCCACTGTCGCACGCACACATTCACACACTAGGGGTGCTGCTGCGAAGTCGAATGATGCTCCTGTTGCTGCAAAAAGGAAGGCGATCCCCTATGTGCGACGTGGAAAGAAGTCCAAACAGGGAGAATCGACCTCCGCTGTTTAGCCAACTGCTGAATCCACCGCTCCCATCACCAATGAGCCTGAAATTGAGGTAAACACTGCTGAACCCAACCCTGAAATTAATGTTGACTTAACTGTTGAGGGGGAGGGTAGTGATTCGGTTGAGAAAACTGTAGAAAAATCCATGGACAAGTCTGTGGACAAATTGGTGAGGAAGTGGATTAGGGCTGAGAAGAAAAAGAACAAGGGGTCTGGGAAGAAGTTGAAAACTATGTCTGAGACTGCTAAGGCAAGGACTGAGGCCAGAAAAAGACAGGTGGAGAGGTTAGCCAAGAAAAAGGCTGAGAAGAAAGCTGAGGAAAAAGAGAAGGCTGCTGCTGCTGCTGAGAGAAAGAGGAAAGGAAAGCAAGTAATGGAAGAGGAAACTGAGGTGGTTGATGTTGAGGATGAGGAAGAAGAGGAGAAGGAAGAGGAGATTTAGGAAGAGCATGATGGTGCTGCTGATGTTGCTGCTGATGTTGAGGCAACATCAGGGACATATGAGTATACATATGGGCTGTATGTGATCTTCCCTGAGATTGAGGAGGACTGCTATTCTCCTTTCTATCTTTCACAAGAATTGGAGAAGAAGTGGGATTCTTTCAAGATGAGGGAGATTCACACTGAAAGAGCTATAGAGATTGCCAGTTTCAAAGAGAACAAGGTGATGGACTTGCTTGAGGCAAGAGGGTTGCAACAATCAGTGATGGAGTTGCATAACTATGCTCCTGAGATTGTCATGGAGTTCTACCTTAATCTCTCCAAATGGATCAGGGACTACAGATCTCCAAAATTTGGAAAGGCTTGGGTGAGGGGGAGAGTCTTCAACATTGACCCCTACACCATCAACAAGATCTGTGGATTTCCTACTACTGATGAATCTGAGGACCCCTACTATGATGATGTGATGGAAGACTTGACTGGAAGGTTGGTCAAAACCTGGAAAGATGCTCTGCCAACCACAAAACTCACCTCCCTGAGTGCTGTCTTGCACAAGATAGCTTGCTTCAACTGGCTCCCAAGCAAAAATGTTACTGTTTTGACTAAGGAATCAGCACTCTTAGTCTACAAAATCAAGAATGGGCTAGCTGTGAACATGGGGGAGAGGATTGTGAAGTCTATGTCTGAAGTTGCTGGAAGGAAGAATGGCATGCTGCCTTTTCCCTCACTGATCTGCAAAATCCTTAGCAAGCAAGGATTGAAGACAAATGTGACTGTGGGCTGGAGGAAGAATGATTCTGAACTGACAATTCTCCCAAGCTACTTGTCTGGATCAAGAGTGAGAGACCTTCCATGGAACCCAAAAGGAGTGGTGAGACCAAGGGCTGAAAAGAAGAAGGCTCAGGAGTTTGCTGAGACTTCAGTGCCAATGTCTAAAGAAGAAGACTGCATGATCATAACCTCTACTTTTGTGGATCATATGCTGAACTGGTATAGGGGGCAGATTGCTGATTGTCAGAGGGAGATTGAGGAAAGAAATGAACACCTCAAAGAGCTGGAGGACATGGTGAAAAATTTGGAGAAACTCATTTCTTCACAAAAAGGGGGAGAGTAGTTCCAATTTTAAATTTTAGTCTTCTAGTTTATGTTTTGTTTCTTAAGAACTGCTAATATCTTTGAACTGCTGGTACATTTATCTCTAATCGGTTTTATTTGATCAAGGGACTTGTCCTTGATATTTAGCTATGGCCTGTAACTCTAAGTACTACTGGTGAACTGCTTTAACTGCTATTACTTATGAAAGTGCATTTTGAACTGCTTGTCTAGTTAACCTTCTGTGCAGGAAACTCACTGGTTTCAATGTTGGGGTCTGAACATATGTACATATGTGGATGTAGTGATGACCTTAATGCTTGTCTTTGTTAATTTAATTTTGAATATGTTAGCTTGTATTGAGGGGGAGCAGTTTAGTAGTTTAATGTATTTCTTGTTGATTATAACTTTCTGGATATAAGACTTGATTGGAACAGGTGTTGGTTTTGTGAAGAAAGGCAAAAATGGGGAGATTGAAAGTGCAGGGCTTTCTGGAATCAATGTTAGACGATGCAATGTTAGACGATGTTGGGTTAACATTGTGGATAACATTGAAAGCCGAGAGTCTGTGCGAAAACTGTTATTTAGTTGCCAAATTTAAGTTTTGCCTTTATTCACATATTAATCAAGTTCCACGGTTTTAGTTGTTTATGTTTATGTCCAGGAAGGTATCTTTAGCATAAGGAAGAGCTATGGAAGATTTCTTACTTGAAGATTCCATAATTCAAGCTAAGTTGAATTAGTCAACACAACACGGTTTCAAAATAAGGAAACAAGCGAGTTGTTCTCTGCGACGCGATTCTTTCCAGGATTCTGCGAATTGAAGAAGATGTGTTACCTTGTTAAATCGGTAACAATGGAAACACATTCTCACGAAAGATTTGAAGTTCACAAAGAAGACAAATTTCAACAAGGAAACAACAAGAGTTACCAAAACTGTGAACAACACATCTTGGCGTGCAAGTTTCAAGAAATCTATAAAAGATGTGAAGTTCATCAAGATGAAGACAAGATAATCGTGCTAAACAATCCAAGAAATTAATCATTCTTTGTATTGTCTTCGTCTTGTTTTGTGAAGTTTTTGTATCAACTGCTTAAGTCTAGTTCATAGAAGTTTAGTAGTTCTTACTTGTCTGCTTCGTTGAGTCCGATCAACAAAGAGCGTGAGTGAATTGTTGTGAGGAACGTTTTTGATAAAACCTTTATGGTTATTTGGCCTAAGGCTCGGAAGTTTTTAATAATATTGAAAACTTCTTAAAATTATATCTTCTTGTGTTCTTACTTCCGCTGCACATTATTATTATCAAGAAGATCAAAATAGAGTTAAGGCAATTCCAACTTAACTCTCAAAAGTGTTCTGTCAATCCACGGTCCAATATTCTCAATCATTTTAAACATAATTTTGAAACACGACGGATCCGCTTGAATCGAAATGAGACAAAGATTGATCCGGATACCTCTCATCAACTATCGGTATTTCGGAAGATTGGCGAGCCAGTAGGACAGACAGGCAAAAAAATACGCCTAAGCTCCTTCTAGCTGAAGGCCGCATAATTGCATATCCTCTTGAATTTCCCAGAGGTCGATTGTTGGATACCGTTAGTTCTCGTTATGTTAGGAATTGTATACTTGGTAGGTGTAATTGCACATATAACTAACTTTCATCTAAATTCAATTGTACCAGTGTTTTTGACGAGGAGATGTGCGTTGTGCTAGACGGTGATGCGATCAATCAAAGAAACAATAAGCTATTTGTACAATGGTTCAAGGATATGGTATTTAAAAAACGCTGCGATTGTGATCCGCGACTACTTAACCTGGCTCTTGGGGCTAGAGAATCAGGTTATCTCTTGGAAAACGGATACGTAATCAACACTTTGCTTTCACATTGAGCGTTATAGCACATGGGTGGAAGACGACAAACAATGGAGTATGCGTCAAGTGGTGCATTGGTGAGCAAGAAGACACTTACTTCTACTGTACTTTGATCGAGGTTGTTGAGCTGGTATACACAAATATTTTATCAATTGTCATGTTCAAGTGCGTATGGTATGATACTAGCTCTCGTGGTTTGCGAGTAGATATTGCGTACCATTTGATTGAGCTCGATCCATCTCGTCGTCTCCCATCTAGTGAAACCGAACCATTTATTCTAGCTAACCAAGCACATGTCTACTACACTTCATATTCTTGTCAAAACAACAACAGAGAAGGGGATGGTGGGTTGTGGTTCATACACCCACAAGACACGTCGTCGACATGAGTTTCATGAGTACAACAAATGAGGTTGTTGGCGCCCTAAAAACTGTATACTAGGAAGTAAATGTTCCAGTGACATGATTGTTTGTTGACTTGAATTCGTTTAACTTGCCTCAGTTAGCTGTGGAGGGTCAATATATCCAGTGAGAATCGAAGAGGAACCTATTGTAGTGAGTAGTGACGAAGATGATGGAGATGATGAGGGTGAAGAAGAAGACGAGGACGAGGACGAGAAAGTAGAGGTTGAGGAGGATGATAGTAGCGATCCCGAGTATAGGTAGTTCTTTCATGTACTTTTCGAGTCTTAAGAGTTGTTTATTTCACGTACTTGAACTTCTAATGTTTGTTTTCAGTGTTTAATGTGATTCAAGTTGTTTCATGTATTTCTCATCATTAGTGATTCAATCATAGTTTCAACAGATAATGAAATAAATAACATATTATATGCATTATATATAAGTAGCACGAAATAAACATGGTACCAAGATTTCAAATTTTAACATAATCCGAATAAAACATAAAGTAACCAAGTCTTAGTCCAAATATTACAAATTACACCACAAACAACATAAAAGTTAATATATAGTCCGAATTAACATATAGTTCGAATAAACATCGAATCCATTAGAACAACTAAATCCCCCCCGGGTCATAGGGTGGTGGTATCTCATCACTATAAGACTTGTACATACGAAGTAAATCAACATCACTCAGACCTAAACTATCGTCGTCTTGCTGAGGCAACGACTCTAGATCATGCGTAGCTATGCCGTGCAAACCTCCCACATGTCTGCTCGACCTATCCATCCTCGATGCTGCATCAGTGCATGCTGATACGTCGTATGATCTTGTGGCTGCTGGTAAGTATGCGGCTGCTCGTATCCTAGCTGCTAATAAGTACGATGGTGATCATATATTGGCTGATGGTGAGTATGCAGTTGCCCGTATCCTGGCTGCTGGTAAGTATGGGGCTGCTCATATACTAGCTGACGAATATGTGATTTGTCCACCCTGTACCCATCCATCGGATGCTGCATACTGGCCTGAGGGGGGTGCCGACAAATGCTATGTAGACTGAGTAGTCAATCCTGATCTGAACGGTTGGCTATATCGAATACTCCTCTGAAGAGGATTGCTGCGCACGTCGTTTGGGGCTACTTCACATCGTCCGCCGAGGTGGCGGCTGTGAACATGGTGGAGGAGAACTATGATACGAAATGGGTGGTGAGTGATACACTGGTGAAGTCTCAAGTATAAGCGGCCCATTTAGTTCCTCTGGGATCACCAGCCTCGGTGTTTGAGGGAAATTAGGGGGCTCCTCCCCCTGTCGTTCCGTATTACTCCTCAAAAAATCAAGAACCGGCTTATTATGCTCCCACTGTCGCAACTCACTCTCATACGACCTCCTCAAGGCCTCATGACTCCTCCTATAGGCATGATGCACTGCCTCCCTCACAAAATCTATGTTGGCCTAGTGCACAACCTCCCTACGAGCTGCCAACTCAGCCTTCTGTGCAATCTCTGTAGATGTAGTGCCATTACTCGAGCCACCCCACCAAAACTTGTGGGTCTCTACCCCTAAAACATGACCATTTTAAGTAGAAGGAAGCATTTTTACCTGCCCTTTTTTTAGGGGCTGACATTCCAGCCATGCCTCGAAGTCCCATGGAGGCTAAAGGTTCCGATCCGGCCCACATTTTGTCCGGAGCATCCTCATGAACTTAAGCTGCAAAAATATTTAAGCAAAGTTCATTAAATATATAGAGGTAACTTTAATTTTCTACTTGTAACTAAAATTCAACGTGCAAAAAAATTTAAGCAATTAAATAAATAGAGGTAACTTCAATTTTCTACTTTTAACTTGAAATTTTTAACTTGTAATAAATTGAAGTTCATTAAATAAATAGGCAAATCATATAAATAAACTACTTTCCCATGCAGCCTTAACTTCAGGATTTACCCACTCTTCCTCTCCCTTGTCGTTCTTTTTAGTTCGGCCTAGCTTGTATATCAAAGCCATAGGTAAGTCTTTTATCGTAATGCCCTCCTCTCTCGCATGTTTCACATGAATATTTAAAAAATAAATACGACATACTAAAAATAAATTTAAATAATAAATTTGAACAAATAATTAAACCAACTAAATAAAAAATTACTTCCTCCTCGGCGAAAGTCTGCCTCGAACGCCCCCCACTGTACTAATTCTTCTCTTTTCCCCAATCCTTATTTATCTTGGCTTTCTTGTACCTATTATTGTGTTCTGGTGCATTCCACTAATCTACGAGTTCCTTCTGGAATCCATATTTGGTGCTTGTACCGCAAATCGGAATTCTTAGCTATGACTTCGAATATTCTCTTCAAATGGTTCAAGCCTTCGCTAAAACACTTGTTGCCGTTCTGATTCTATAAATCCTTTAATCCGCAACTCACCGTCCCTATCCCACTGATATTAATCACGTACATTTAAAATAAATGAAATGATTAAAATAAATAATAGATAACAAATCTTCGTAATTAAATATGTTTAATATTTAATACTCTTCATAAATAAATAATAGATAGCAAGCCCTTACACAACTTCTTCAGAGTAGCTGAAATTGTTGCACTAATCTCCTCTTGGTTCTTCAACACTCCGGTATGTGGACAAAATCTAATCCATTGTCTATCTTTGGTGTTCTTTGGTGTTCTCCGGATTAGGTGCCCCTACCCTGACCCTGATGCCTCTCCTCGTCGCCAACTACAGTGGGCACTAAGGGTCCTGCCTCGTCTGCACCCAGAGACGATGTCAGCCAAACAAAAGTAATAGACTGTGCGGACAAAACTCCGTGCATATCTGAGTCTAGAGCATGCATCGAGCCATGAGGCGACTCAGCTATTGCAGTGCTTGACAGTGGCATCGGCTCTATCCCCTCGTCACCAAGAAATCCATATGGGTCGAAAGTCGTCCTAGTAACTGGCATGTCGTCAACCACGTCGTCACACTGAAGCACTCCGGGGGGGGGGGGGGGGGGGACTCTTGGCTGCTCACTCTTAGTCGGTGCCTTTCCATTCAATTTCCCCCTACCTCTACCCCTAGACGGTCCATCGTCTCTATCTTCAATCTAAATTAACCAAAAAAAAATCAATCAAATCGTCCATAAACTTTACTAAACTATATTTCAACATAACAAAAAATTTAGCCTTCACGATTGAATCCTAATAAGAAATGAAATTAATTCGAATTTCTACCCTATAGGTTTCTAATAATCATACTCCTATGAAAAAGTTCTTATAAATTACATCTCAACCCCACAAAAGTCTAAACTTGACATTTGAGTCCTACATTTGTTTCAACTACACTTATTGCCCCAAAACTTCTTCTAAACTATAAATTAACCCCTAAAGTTCAATATTAAGAACCAAATGGTGTTTGCTCAACATCTAGTAACAACACTGCTGAACTAAATAACATATAGAAAAACACTAAACTTTGGGCTCCTAAGACTAAGATCATATGCAATGTTGTTTTCTCTGCAGTTCATGCTAACCTAACTGATAATTGGTATTTTGATAGTGGTTGTTCTAGACACATGACAGGGACTAAAACCAATCTGAAGAATTTTGGGCCTTGACTACTAGAAAAATCACTTATGGTAGAGGAAACAAATGGAAGACTCTGCCAAATGAGTTTTGATTTTTGAGGGGTTCCCACATCTAAAGAATGTTCGGTTGGTTGAAAGACTGTGTGCTACTCTTATAATCATTAATCAACTTTGTGATGATTATTTGCTTGTCAGATTTAAAAAGATTTATATGATGTCTTTGATAATGCATATGTTTGTATTATGACAAGAAAATATCCAAGGATAACTGCTACCTGATGAATGAAGAAGCTCAACGTTATCATGCTACAATAGATGAGTTAGTTGTCCAGTATTGGAGACTTGGAGACAAGCATCACAAAAACTTGAAGAAACTGCTGAAAGTTGATGCAGTGAGAGGTATACCAAAGTTTTCTAGTCCAGATAAGCTTGTTTGTGGCGACTGTCTAAAGAGTAAGCAAACCATAGCCTCTCACACTTCTACCAAGGTTGTGGGACAAAACTCAGGGACTAATAGGTGCATTAAATTGATACAAATGTATCTTATGGGTCTAATTGAGGTAAATAGTCTTATTGGAAAAAGGTATGCTTATGTTATAGTTGATGATTTTTCCAAATACACTTGGGTCAAATTATTAAAAGAAAAACCAGATGTTCTTAACAACTTTCAGGTTCTTGTTGCTAGCATAAAATCTTTGATGTCTCTGTTATTAGGATCAAGTCTGACCATGGGAGAAAATTTGAAAACAAAAACTTTGATGAATTATGTGAATCAAATGGTGAGAAATGTGTCTGTTATATTCTAAATGATAGAGAATACTTGAGAAAATTTGAACCATAAGAGTGAGAAATGTATGTTTGGCTACTTCTTGAATAATACATCTTATAGAGTTTATAATCCAAGATTAAACATTGTTCAAGAATCTGTGAATGTTACTTTTTATGAGATATCAAGTGATGCAAGATGAATTGTTCAAGAATCTGTGTTGTTTTTGATGAGATGTCTAGTGATGCAGGTGTGAAAGAAGGAAATTCCTCTACACTTATGGATGTAGATGTTGAGCCAACATAGACAGTTGACAATGTTGACTCAACACCGACTAAGGATACTGAACCTGTCGAGGATACAGATATTGTGCAACATTTACAGATCAACATGTTGACTCCACAGTTGTTCAGTCTGACACACAGACTAACGAGTTCTATGGACTAGCTGTCAGAAGGAGATTGGACAAGGTGCTAAAACTTGAAACTGTGAGAGGGATTCCAAATCTCAAGAGTTCCGGTAAGATGGTTTGTGATGATTGCTTGAAAGATAAGCACCAGACCAAAGCTTCTCATAATTCAATCCAAGTGGATGAACATGTTACAAGTACATCTAATTGCTTTCTACAATCTCATATGGATCTCTTAGTTCTTATTGAAATAAGTAGTGCTAGAGGTACACAATATAATTGTGTGATTATGAACGATTTTTTCTGTATATACCTTGATAAAATCTTTTAAAGAAAAATCAGAAACACTCTATACCTTCAAAACATTGCATGCTAGTGTTAATTACTTACATGGTGTTTCTGTTGGTAAAAGTTGGTCATATATTGGTAGAGAGATTGAAATAAAGTCATTATCTCACTTATGTGAGTTTAATGAAAATCTTTATAAATTCTCTACAACCATGACTCCTTTTAAGATGTTGAAATGAAGAAGCCTAATCTTGCTAATTATCATGAATTTGGATTTGTTTGCTGTGCTTTGAATGACATAGATTATTTAAGCAAATTTGATCCAAAAAGTGATATGTGTACCATTGTTGGCTATTCATTGAACAATATTGCATATAGAGTATTTTATCCTAGATTGAGTATTGTTCAAGAATATGTAATAGTGGTGTTTGATGATCTATCGAGTGTTGCAGGTGATCATGAGGTTGTTGTGCCCACCCTACAGGAATTCGATGTTGGTCTAACACTGAATTTAGACAGTGTCAACCCAATACCACCTACAGAACATGAACCTGATCTTAAACCTGAACCAGAAGCTGATGTTCTGCAAACACCGACCATTGTTGGTGTTGACACAACACTTCAGCAGTCAGACTTAAACGAAAAGGTTCAAGGTCTAGATGTTTGGAGGGATTCACCTGCTAGGATTCATATGTATCATCCAACATCTCATGTCATTGATCAGATCACAGAAGGCATTAAGACACACAACAAAGAAAGGTAAAATATAGAGATATATTAATGTTGAGTGTTTGCAGGTCTGCTACATGTTCTGATGGTTGCATAGCTCAGTTATATGTTGATAGCATTGTCTTAGGTTCTACTAACATGTCTTCTTTAGATAAGTTTCTTGAGGCTATGAAAGGTACATTATAGTTGAGCATGATTGGAAAGCTGAATATCTTTCTTGGTCTGCAAGTGAATCAAGGGGAGGATGGGATGTTCCTAAGCTAAGTGAAATGTGGAAGAAACTTGGTGAGCAGATTGGAGGAGTCAAAGCCAAGAAAGACTACAATGTCTTCTACCTTGACGATTGGAAAATATGGCACATGACATCTTGTAGCTACCTGCCCATCTAGTATGTACTCAATTCGTGTATATGTCAGGTAACATGCTAATCCTAAAGCTTCTCATTTAATTGTTGTAAAGCAAATTCTTAAATATATACCTTATACTACAAACTTGTGCATATGGTATACACAGATATAACTACAAACCTTATAGGTTTTCGTGACTCTAAATGGGCTGGAGATTTAGATATTAGAAAATCCACAAGTGAAGGTAGTTATTATTCAGGAAATAATCATGTTTCTTGGTATCGCAAGAAACATAATTATGTGTCACTTCTAACTGTTGAATCCAAATATGTAGCAGTTGGCAGCTTTGTTACCCATCTTGTATGGCTTAAACACTTGTTGCATAATTATGGGCTAGAGAGTGACACTTTTAACATCGTTTAATAGGAAATATTCTGGATGCTTGGAGTCGAGGCCGGTGCAGCTAAGCTTGCGGTTGAAACCACTCTTCATCTCAAGTGTAAGGAAATTACTTTCATAGGGGATTCTCTCAAGATGATCCACGACAAAAGAATGGTGACGATGAACATGTATTTTTCGAGATATACGCCACCTTGTGGGCGATAACAAGTACTTCGTATTTTAGTGGGTTTGTCGAAAGGCAAACCATGAAGCTCACCAACTCGCAAGGACTACGACGACTAATTATGATTGAGTTAAATCTTCTTTGTCGAACATAGAAACGAAGCACTATCGCCTTCTTATTTCTGCTATCTTTTAGAAGTCCATTTGGTTTCTTGTTTTATTGAACTCGTTTGAGCATTATCACGGATGTATGATAATGTTGAACTCACTGGCATTTTTCAGTATTGGATGCCAACGCTGCGTATTACGATAACATCATATTTAATATAAGAGTTGAATACATGAGAAATTTTCAAAATCAACCCATTGAGTTGGCTCTACTTCATTTTCACCCGCTGTATTGGCGAAGTCTGATTTAAGTCAACTATGTTGGAACCGACGTCAATATTCACTAATATTTTACTTGCTTCGCCAAAATTGTCCACACATAGAGCACGTGTCGCTACACGCCCCATATTTTCACACCCATTGTATATGTGGACAGTTCTAGCAAGACTTATCAAAATAGGTGAACATTTACATTAATGTTAACATTGAGGACTTAAATCAAACTTTGCCAACATAGTTAATAAAAAAATGAAATGAAACCAATTTAGGAGGTTAACGTTAAAAATTATTCCACTTGAATACATTATTATGGCGGGTGAAATGGACAATGATGTTACGAAAAAGAGGTAATCAATAGGGCTTGACAGGGATATTACAACTTTCATAATAATTAAATTTGATTTTAATAGTTTTCTAATTTTGGAGAGTATTGTCACGCTAAAAGAAGAGCGGAATTCAGTGCTTAGTTTGTCACATACTCACATACACATTTAATGCGAGTTAGAATGTCTCTGATCACTATATTTGGTTATGGTATGGGGTGCAGTAAAAACTTAGCTTAAACATAAAATCATTTACGAATTAAACTACTTTTTAACTTATTTGTCAACTTTCGTATGCCTAATTCTTTTTTACACTATTCGATTTATTATACATATTTGGATAGTAATCAGAGGCAGATGTCGGTAACATATAGGGAGTTTCTCGTTTCAAAAAAAAGGTTCAATGCACTTTCATACCGGCCCACAAAGGTGTTTGATACCGGAGATAGCGACGGCGACCTTTAAGCTATTCTGAATTTTTAAAGTGAAATCAACGGAAACAGAAAACTAAGTGGGGAAGACAAAGAGAATAAAGAAGAGCAATTTATATTTGACTTTGACTCATTGAATCGGTGTGGAGTTTCACTTTTACTTAGGGTTTTTTTTCAAAGACGGTTATTTATCGTGGCCTTATTATGAAAATAATATTTTATCGCAGTTTCGTTCACATTTAGTCCTTAGTTTTTTATTCATTTCTTGTTCTCCGACCCTTTTTTATTTCTTTCTACCACTCAAACTATGTTAGTTAGCAAATAAACCGGACCCACATGTGTTATTTATAATTAGTAAAAAGCACCCATGTGTTATAAATTCACCTAGAATTATATATTCATTAAAAAAAAGCTAAAAAAATATATAATAAACTTCAATGCATATATACTAAATATCATATTAAAAAAAATTATTTATTAACTAATTAAATAATTTTCCATCAATATTAAAATTTAAGCCCAATTGTTTTTTGTTATACATTTATCATTTTAAGACATATTTATAATTTATTTGAAAATTTTAACAAACATAAAAGGGAGATTAATATAATATATTTTTCTCAATTCAAGAATATTATTAACTTTTTACTATATATTTAAGTTTATTTTTTCTAATTCTATCTTGAGATATGTATAAGCCTAGACTAATTGAGTGATGTGGAATAAATATTTATTTTTAAATATAAATAACTTTTAAATATAATCTTAAATAACAAAAAAATATAATTAAAAAAAAAAAGATAATTATAATATTTTTTGCTATTTTTGACTTTGGTTTTATTGTCCTATTTTTTTTTTCTTCATAACTTTGTTTTGGTATTTTTGACTTTTCTGTTGTTTGTGTCTTTCTTATAAAATTTTATTGTTTTTGGTATTTTTGACTTTATTACGTACGTTGTTTGTGTTTTTTTTTGTTTTGATTAATTCTTGTTATTTAATATTACAATTAAAAGCTATTTATATTTAAGAAATAAATATTTGTTCCACGTCACTTCATTAGTCTAAGTTGTTAAATATCTCAAGATAGAATTATTAAATAAGAAAACAAAACTTAAATATATAATAAAAAATTAATAATATTTTTGAATTGAAAATATATTATAGTTTGTTAAAAGTTCAAATAAAATTGTAAATATGTCCAAAAATTATAAATATACAACCAAACTTTTTTGGACTTATATTTTAGAATTGAAGGAAAATTATAGAATTAGTTAATAAAGAAATATTCTTTTGAATAAAATATTTAGTATTTATGCATTTAAGTTAGTTTTATAGTTTTGTTTTATTTTTTTTAGTGAATGTATAAATCAAGGTGAACTTTATTCCTAGTATGATTGAAGTTTGCTTATTTTACGTGAAATGTGAGTTTTTAAATGAAAAATAAGTTGAAACAAAGTTGCAGGTTAAAACTAAAAAAGTAACTTAATACTTCGATAATCTAATAATGTTTTAATATCCTAGCTCTAAAGCATGTTTTTTTGTATAGACTAGCAAATGGAGCACGCGGTTCCCGCGGGCATAATTGTTTTTTCAATGTCATTCTATGTGGGTTAAAGAAGAAAATTTATCTAGATAACATATGCCATAAATTTAGAGTATAACAATGGAAGAAAAATATATTATAGGGAAAGTGAATCATTAATTACAATGGAAGAAAAATATATTATAGGGAAAGTAAATCATTAATTACAATGAATAGTGTAATTAATTAGTCTAACTTAATTTATAAGGTTATTTTGGGGATTTAATAGTATACTTTTACAATATAACTAAAACTCAAAGGTTAAAGTTGGAAATCAAAAGATTGGTGTCACAATGAGTTTCTTTATATAATAGTATATAGATGTCTGATTGTACTTGGATCACAGAAAACTCCTAGGAGAATACACAATATTTGTATTCTCATCTATATAAGTTTTGTATATATTTTTACATAATTTAACTTTTTTTTTTTCACAAATTGTAGCGAGAGTTATGCATGCAACTTTAGAATTATTTTAATTATAACACTACAAGAAAACTTCACAATTGGAACCATTAATTAGGTTCCAATTGCCCTTTTTTTGGTTCCCGTAGACCAAATGGGAACCAGGCATGGGCACTAGAGGCTTCGTTTTACCCCCCTAGCGATTGCCTTGGAAACAAAATAAATGGTTCCCCTTGCTAATAGAAACGAACGCCATTGGTTTCCGTTTGGTTCCCATTGCTTTAGGACTGGGACCCCCAATTCTGACATGAGAAACACATTATTCTGCCAACGGAAACTAACTTGTCCAAATTACGGGAACGAAAACTTCGTTCCTATTGCCTAATTCAAAATTTAAAAAAAAAATGGCGGAAATTTTGAATTTTGTTAAAAAAAATAAGGGAGGAAATTTGAATTGTTTTCAGAACAGTACAATTTTAGAATTTTTCATATTGGCGCCATTTTGATTTTGAGAATTTTCAGAAATTTCATTTTTGATTATTGTTGTTGTTGTATAATCTGAAATTATCATTTTCATGGTAATATGCTTAATTTTGTTTTATGTTATAACATTGTTGTATAATATTTAAATTATTTTATTTTTTGAATATCACTTATATTGTAATAGGTAAAATGTGTAATATTATAAATTAAACAATACCACTATACAACACAAATTTGTTGTTAAGAAAATTTAGGATACAACTATACAACACAAATTTTAATAAAAAATAACAAAATAAATAGATTTAAGCAACATAAATAAAATTAATTCTTCTTCTTCTTCTTCGGATTTCTTCTTCTTGTTGTTCTTAACGAATAACAAAGAAGCTCAAAAAAAAAACTTATTTTGTTTCTTCTTCTTCTTCTTCTAGAAGAAGCAAAAAACAATTGCAGAGCTTCTCTGCTGCGCGCGGCTGCTGTCAATGGATGGGTTGGTATATATAGAAAAGTATCCGCAATGGAAACGAAATTTCGGTTCCCATTGCTTGCTAAAATAGTTCATGTTACGGACCAGCTATTTTTGTACGACTTCCTCAATTATTGGTGCCAATGGGAACTAAATATCTAGTTCCCATTAATTGGTTTCCATTAGAACCCATACACCGTTGCAACTGGACCGAAGTCCTTTGCTCAAATATTGCAATCATCAACGGAGGCTACTACTATCAAGAAAACCCGTAGCGTGAATAAATCACTTGTTGATGGGACGAACGGGAGACGCGAGATGGTACAACCAAAGTCTTTTACAATGGTTGATGGACAACCAACACTCATTTTCAACGAGGACGAATGCAAAAAACTGGACGCTCGTTTGGATAAAGCCCTAATCTGTAAGTTCCCCTCCCTTATCCCGAATTTCACTTATGTCAAGAATGCTTTCGAACGTCTTAAACTCTTAGGGGGGTACACTTTTGGTCCACTCGGTCCAAAACATCTTCTCGTTAACTTGGATCTCGAGGAGGACTACTCAAGATTGTGGCATAATGGCACGTTAAAATTCATGGGTATTGCTAACGGCACAATCTTTAAATGGACGCCGGAGTTCGAAATCGACAAGGAACCGCCGATCGTGCCAATATGGGTTGCTTTACCCATGCTACCACTAACATTCTGCCAACGGGAATGCTTCATGGAGATTGGGAAAATTTTTGGCAAACCATTGCGGATCGATGACGGAGCGGCGTTACTGTCCAGACCGTCTCTCCCTCGTATCCTTGTCGAGGTCAACCTACTTGAGCCAAAGTTGGAACACATCCAACTCGCTGCTACTCGCAAAGGGCGAATGACCAAGATTAGGCAGCCAGTGGTGTATGAAGATTGGCCGGAATATTGCCCGAAATGTTGTGCTTTTGGACACGGGGCTGATACATGTGTCGTTGAAAATCTTGGACCGGTCACGACAAGTCTCAACAAACTAACACAGATGCAACCGAATAAGGGACCTCAAGGCACCAACTCTTTCAGTGTTCTTAGTTCAGACCTTAAGGCACAAGATAAATCGACATCTACCAAAGAAAGGGATGATAAACTGCCCGTAACAGTAGCACAACATGCCGTTAAAGCTGCCTATACATCCCCGCCCAAGCAACAAAAATGTATTACACCGACGTCGGTCAAACCTGCCAACACAAAACAGGCCAAAGAACATAGTATAGAAGTAGTGGAACAAGAAGATTCAGTGACAGAGGAACAGAGCAGTGGTGAAAACGAAACCGATGAGGAGGAAACCGATGATGAGGAGGTTGAGGAGGAAACCGAAGAAGACGTAGCCGAAGAGAAAAAATCAGACGCAGAAATTAAGGCGGAGGAAATGATTCACTGCCTTAGGACCGAGGACTTGACGTTTGAGAGGCTTCATCAAATTGACAAAGCCCTTTCAAACTATGCCGAGCGGATGCCAAACCCGTGTTGGGAACCGGTTTTTGTGGAATTTACGAAGCAAGTTCAACTTGCTAAAACAAGAAGAAAAGAGGCAAAAACGGCAAGAATGAGGTTGCAAAAAGAACAAGAAGCCAATGATGAGTAACCCTTGGCCGTGGACTATTTCATAGGAAACGGAAATTCGCACTTTCTGTTTTTCCTTCACTTTTTGTACTCGTTTGTTCTTATACTTGTTGTTATGGACTGTATTCATAGTCCTTATTATCCACGAGTGATCAAGCTGCAGCTCATCACTTGTTCCCTGTTTTTGTACTTGCACTAGCTTTTATGGACTGCCTTAGTAGTCCTTGTAACCCACGAGTGATCAAGCCGGCGCGGCTCATCACTTGGATTTTGTTACCGCGCCCATTTTCCTTTTTCCATTAGAACCCATACTTATAAAAAACATTAATTACATTTTTGACCACAAATATATTTTATACGTGTTTCGTTTCTCCATTTGTCGATAAAATTTGAATTTACATGCCTCATTAGTGTTGGGAAAATTGTTGTTCAAGAAAAAACTGAATTTAAAGCTGTTTTGCATCTTTTGTATAATTGGGCTTTCTTCCCCATTTTTTTTTAAACATCTTCCGACATTCCGTTTTGTACGAAATTTGGAGGAACACTCACATTTTACATATCTTAGTGTATGGTTAAAAAAAAATTAAGGATTGAAGGTGTTTTACAACCTTTATGTATGAAAAGACTAGTTAGAACTATGTTGTCAATAGGTTTTAAGGATAGGGTTTAGGGTTTATAGGATTTAGGGTTTAGGGTTGAAGAGATGCATTGTATTTTATATTATAATGTTTGTTTATCGTATTTCATTACTTTGTTTTGGACGAGATTTGGAATGACACGCTTAATTAGTGTTTCCAATGGATTGGTAAAAGAAAAACTTAATTTAGATATTTTTTTTTAACTTTTTTATAATTACATAAACCCCCCGTTTATTTGTTTATCGTATTTCGTTACTTCGTTTTGGACGAGATTTGGATTGACACGCTTAATTAGTGTTTTCAAAGGATTGGTAAACGAAAAAACTTTGTTCGGATATTTTTTTAACTTTTCTATAATTACATATTCCTCCCGTTTATTTGTTAATTTATCGTATTTCGTTACTTCGTTTTGGACGAGATTTGGAAGGACACGCGTAATTAGTGTTTTCAAATGATCGGTAAAAGAAAAAACTGATATCGGATATTTCTTTAACTTTTCAATAATTACATATTCCTACCATTTATTTGTTTAACGAATTTCGTTACTCCGTTTTGGACGAGATTTGAAATAACATGCGTAATTAGTGTTTTCAAAGGATCGGTAAAAGACAAAATTGATTCAGATATTTCTTTAACTTTTCTATAATTACATATTCCTCCCGTTTATTTATTTAACATATTTCGTTACTCCGTTTTGAACAAAATCTGGAATAACACGCGTAATTAGTGTTTTAAAAGCATCAGTAAAAGAAAAAACTTAATTCATATATTTTTTAACTTTTCTATAATTACATATTCCTCCCATTTATTTGTTTAACGTATTTCGTTACTCCTTTTTGGACGAGATTTGGAATGACACGCGTAATTAGTGTTTCCAAAGGATCGGTAAAAGCAAAAATTTAATTCAGATATTTCTTTAACTTTTCTATAATTACATATTCCTCCCGTTTTTTTGTTTAACGTATTTCGTTACTCCGTTTTGGACGAGATTTGGAATGACACGCGTAATTAGTGTTTCCAAAGGATCGGTTAAAGAAAAAACTTAATTCGGATATTTTTTTAACTTCTTTGTTTAACGTATTTCGTTACTCTGTTTTGGACGAGATTAGGAATGACACGCGTAATTAGTGTTTCCAAATGATCGCTAAAAGAAAAAACTTAATTCAGATATTTCTTTAACTTTTCTATAATTACATATTCCTCCCGTTTCTTTGTTTAACGTATTTCGTTACTCCGTTTTGGACGAGATTTGGAATGACAAGCGTAATTAGTGTTTCCAAATGATTTGTAAAAGAAAAAACTTAATTCGGATATTTCTTTAATTTTTCTATAATTACATATTCCTCCCATTTATTTGTTTAACGTATTTCTTTATTCCGTTTTGGACGAGATTTGGAATGACATGCGTAATTAGTGTCTCCTAATGATCGGTAAAAGAAAAAACTTAATTCGGATATTTCCTTACCTTTTCTATAATTACATATTCCTCCCGTTTTTTTGTTTAACGTATTTCGTTACTCCGTTTTGGACGAGATTTGAAATGACACGCGTAATTAGTGTTTTCAAAGGATCGGTAAAAGAAAAAACTAATTTCGGATATTTCTTTAACTTTTCTATAATTACATATTCCTCCCATTTATTTATTTAACATATTTCGACTCCGTTTTGAACGAAATTTGGAATGACACGCGTAATTAGTGTTTCCAAAGGATCGGTAAAAGAAAAAACTTAACTTGGATATTTCTTTAACTTTTCTATAATTACATATTCCTCCCGTTTCTTTGTTTAACGTATTTCGTTACTCCGTTTTGGACGAGATTTGGAATGACATGCGTAATTAGTGTTTCTAAATGATTTGTAAAGGAAAAAACTTAATTCAGATATTTCTTTAATTTTTCTATAATTATATATTCCTCCCGTTTATTTGTTTAACGTATTTCGTTAAATCGTTTTGGACGAGATTTGCATAATGTTTGCATAAGAAGGCGGGTCTTCTCTCAGTAGCAATTTGAATACCTGGTTTCTTATACATTTGCATAATGTTTGTTGCTTATACATTTTTCAAACATTTCTTCATATGAAAGTTAGAGGACATCATGAGGAGTATTCGGCCATTAGCCTTGATCAATTTTTTTTTTCTACAATTAGTTATGATTTTTATAAGGTGCAGGGCCGAATGAATAATTTCTGCGCAATAGGGTATTTTCGGGTAGAAAATGATGAAATAAGAAATTGGGAGGAATTTTCCTTGAAAGTAGACCCACTAACTTAGAGATTAATAGGAAGAAAGAAGGAAAAACCGAAATTATTTTGGGTGTGAAAATTGTTGGAAGAAAACCTACTATTTATAAGCAAAAAATCATGTTAAAATACTTTTAATTAGGGTCCCACTTTGATTATTTTATAATAAATCACACAAAATCTGAATTTAATCATACTCTTAAGGATATCATGGCTTAACTCATCAAAAAGATGTCATGGCTTACTTCATCAATTGGTTAATTGCATATCAAGTCCCTAAATTATTTATAATTAAAAGTCAAATAAGTATGATTAAATTTCTTTGTTACATACATATTTACTTATGTAATTTTTCTAGGTAATTCAATCAACTTGGTTAATATTTGAAATTAAAATATATGTTTTAGGATTAGAGACCTCTAAATATAATAAAAGACTAACTTTTAAGTTAAGGGGCTCAAATGCAACTTTTTCTAAACAATTTGCTAGGGTTTTCAAAAATCTACCGGGATCAATGTCACTTGAGAAAGCATTGCAACAGATACCAGAGTATGCTAAATACTTGGGAGATACAAATCTAGTCAAGAGGAAGTTGGATGAGACCGGGATTCACAAAGTTTTTACACTTCAAGCAATTGAAGGACTGCCGACAAAGATACAAGATCCGAGGAGTTTTACTGTACCTTGCTCTATGAATTCTGTTTTACTTGAGCATTCTTTATGTGATTAAGGTGAAAGCATTAATCTCATGCCATATACTATCTAAGAACGTATGAAATTGCCTACTTTACGAGCAACAAATTTAACAAATTAAGTTGATGATAGGAGTATCAATTATCCTAAGGGAATAATTGAAGATGTTATGGTAAAGACTGGTAAATTTACATTTCCAACTAATTTTATGGTAATTGACATGAATGAAAAATATAAATTTCCATTGATTCTTGGGAGACCATTCTTAGCAATTGCTAATACCTTTATTGATGTAGGAGAAGAAATTGTTACTTTGAAAGTTAACAATGAGCATGTTAGTTTTAAAGTACAGAAAATGGTTTTCCTGAAAGAACCACCATTCTAGAAAATAGCAAGGGAAGAAAACATTAGGTTACGACTGTTCAAGAAATTATGGCACTAGGACTCTACTATAAACTGATAAAGGATGGCTAAAGAGTTAACCATAGCTTACAAGAGCTGACAAACACACTTACAAAAGTCTCCAAAAGCATTTTAGAGTTCAAGAGCAGAAATTCTACCGTACGAGGCACTACAATCATTGTTGAAAGAGAGAGGTGATCAAGATGAATCAACAATCAAAGTAGAGAAAAGCAACAAAATCCAAAAGGGGAATACACGTCGAAATCTCACATAGATCAAGAGTTTCATCTTTTCTTCTTCTTTCTTGCATAAATCTATGATGAATTAGTGTGATATTTACGTGACTATGAGAAGCTAATCCTCTCAATATCTGAGAGAGGATGCAGTTGATCACTTATGAATGCACATTGAACCTATGTTTTGTTTAAGTTTATTTATGAATTTATTTTGTTGGATATTATTTGTTGCATATGGTACTTGGTATGTTTATCACACACGTTTTTTAAATCACAGTAGTGATATTGAACAACCTTGTATTACGTTGAATTGTGCATATGAGAGTGTTAATGCAATACTAACATAGTAGATCTGGCAGATAAATCTCTAGACCTTTGGCATTAACGTGTATCGTGGAATTTAGATCGTAATTGATAACTCTAATTCACTTCTAAAATATTGTAGGGATCCTATGACATGGTGAGCTTCTGGCGAGGGGAAAGTGCTCAACGGTCTGACATTATTAGGGATTAGGGGTTTTTTTTAGTACATACGAAAGGTGGCTAATTTATCATGTCAACGCGTAAATAAAACAATCATCAATAGAAAGAACCTTGCATAGGGGTCATTGGTGTTTTGTCTATGAAATACACGCATCGGAGATTAATGAAACCTATCTATTAGATACATTTTACTTAATTTGTATTACAACCTTAGATATCAACCAATCAATCAATTAAATTCTAAGCTTTAATTACTTAATCTATTCTTCTGCAATCTTTAATTAATCAATAGTTAATCTTAATTCTGCATTCTAGTTTAAATCATTAAAGTAATAAGTAGTTAATTAATTTTCTATTTCCTTCTTACATAATCAAAGCAAAAATCCTTCAGTGTTTAACTATACAATTGCTAAAGTACAACTACGTACTCTAAAGGGATTCGGTACTTCGTCAATTATACTTACTTACCACTTTATTATTAATTGACTCGTATAATTGATATTTGTGTGCATTAATCCAATTGACAACACATAAGAGTAGTTTACGCACGCATAAACGTATTAACACATTCAAAAATTGGCTAGATTCTTTTGATGCAGAGGTAATCAAGAAATGAAGTGAAAATATAACCTAAAATAATGGTTAATCCAACCAATCTTGAATCTGAAACAGGTTTCCGGAAAATTTGGGGCTGGCCTATTTAGTAAAATAAAAACAAACAACTTTATACATAATTAAGTGGTAGATTATGAATTTGATAAATTAAAAGTCACTAATTTGATCGTTATACCATTTGAACGTATTCGTTTTACTTTTGAAAAACTCTTACTTTTACCCTCTACATGGAGGAATTACTTTTACCCTCTACATGGAGGAATGACTGGGAAAACATGGTTGCACTAATTACAGGAAAATACCTTATAATGGTGTAACAACAAATTACATGTCTCCAAAAAGTAACAATTTTTTTAAACAAACAAACTTTACATAAATTTATTTAAATTAAGTGTTACAACTTATGGTGACATGAGTATATAATCTTCAAAGTTTTATGTAGATTTGATTTTGATCTCTTCCACATAACTTTAATCAAGATGTTAATTCAAGGGCTTTGAGCTTGATCTTGAATCAACAATCAACTTGATTTAGGTCTTCACAATGAAGAAAATAACCATCGTCTTGAGTTCTTGAATTTTTTGAATCCCGGTCTTTAAAAATAAGTATTCAAGGGCATTGCAACTCAATCTCCAATCAAAATGGATTTCTTCTTCAATCTTCACGATGAACAATTTGAAATATGCTTTGAATACATTGATATGAATGACATGATTTGATTGAATATTTATTTTCATCTTAATAGACTGCATTGCATGATATCCTAGTTAGGTATTTTCCTTATATACTGCAAACTCTCTCGTATATATGTGAGAATTATTATAAATGAAGAAAATATTTATCTAACATGGTATCATGACCTAACCCAACCCCCAACCCCGACACCATCCTCCTCTTCATCTTTCCTCCACGGTCGCCCAATCCAAGTTCATCCCCGCCTTGGCAGTCACAAATTGAAAATCTTCATCCTCATCACGTTAGATATCGAGAGTAGCCAATACAATTCATGGTCCAAATTGTTCAAAATTCACGCACAAGCTTATGGTGTTCTTGTATCATACCCCCTACACTGCCAACTCCTCATATCGACATTGATGTCGCCATGTGGGATAGAATCGATGCTATCGTCCTACAATAGATCTACGACACAATCTTGAATTATCTTCTTCATATGATCATTACACCCCCACTCCACTGCCATGGATGCTTGGAATATTTTGGTGGATTGATTTCAGGACAAAAAGAACTCTCGTGGTGTACACCTCGAGATTCAATTATCCTCAACGACTGAAGATGAATTTTTGAATGTTGGTGCCTATTGTCAAAACCTGATGATGAAAGTGGATCAACTTGCGAATGTTGGCACCCACGCCTCAAATCAGAGTCTCATTCTTCAACTTGTTGCGGGTCTCAACGACACATACGATGGTGAGGCTACCCTCATCCAGGAAATTGATCCTCTCCCACTTTTTCCAAAGCCCGATCTACGCTCACTTTGGAAGAAGCGAGTCTCAACAACATCATGTCCACCTTACCTGACCTTTCGACCTTCACGTGGATCGCGAATCCTTGGCCTCCGTCCGACACATGCTTACCATGTAGATCTTGCTACTCTGCCTACTCCCTACGCACCAACTGATATTGCTTTCGTCATACATAGTTTTTCCCTGAATCCTCCGAATGATAATTGGTACATGGACATCGGTGCCGCCTCTCATATAACAGCTTCTAATGATACTCTCTCATCCTATTTTCATTAGTGCATCAAACATGACATTATTGACGGGAATAGCGAATCTATCCCAATTAGTGGTAATGATACTACACCTTTTTCTCCACCATTCCCCCCTATATTTCTGCATAACTCCATGCACCCCATGTTATTGAAAATTTAGTTTTTGTACATAAATTTACCATCGAGAATTCTGTATATGTGGAATTTGATCCTTTTGGTTTCCTTGTGATCTTCGAACGGTACACGACTTATGGGATGTAATAGCTCTGGTGACCTCTACTCTATCTCTCATCATACTGGCAGCCTCTTCTTCTTATACCGTCTCCCTTTCTACCACCGCCCATCCTCTCTGATATGCTCGTTTGGGTCACCCGGGTCCTACCGTTCCTGCCTCTCTCAACCATGATACTTTTATTTCTTGCACTCACTAAATACAAGATTTTTTTTGTGTGTCGTGTCCTCTCGGCAAACATGTAAAATTGCTCTTTTATGACTCACACTCTTTTACTGCTTTTTCGTTTTATATTATTCATAGTGACTTATGGACATTTCGTGTTTGAGTTCGTCGGGTCATCAGTATTATGTGTTTTCCTTGGATAATTACTATGGGTTTTTATGAAATTTTTCTATTGTGCATAAATCTCAAGTTTTTTCTATGATCTTAGCTTTAAGAGATTTTGTCAAAACTTAGATTGAGCACAATGCTTAACAATGCTTCCTTTAAACGATTTTGTCAACAAAATGCATGAAAAATCATTTTTCTTGCCCATATACTTCCCTTCAAAATGGCAAATTCGAAAGAAAAATATGCTCAATAAATAATATTATTGAACTCTTCTTGCTCACAGGTCCGTTCCCCCTCATTTTGACCTCACGCCCTGCAAATGACCATATATCTTCTTAACATTCTCCCTGATAAATGACTGGCTCACAAAACTCCACTCATACTTTATACAACAGACTTCCCTACTGTGATCATCCTTGAGTTTTTAGGTGTTTTACTATCCTCTCATCCCCTCCACACAATTCCATAAACTTCAACCTTGCTCTTCCCCATGTATATTTCTTGGTTTCCCCTCTCACCACCGAAGTCACAAGTGCTATGATCTCGTAAGCCATAAAATTATTTATTGCCGCAACGTCCTATTTAACGAAGGTAAATTTCCTTTTTCCACTTTGCACTACCCTACCCCTGTTTTTTTATAATTTTTCGGAGTTCGATATTTCTCCTCTCTTAACCGAACAGTTTTTCCAACCTCCTTCTTTGCCTATCACGCGCCTACTACACGCGCCACCCCCTCTGCCGACTAACTATCTGTCACTGTTGCTAGCCCCATCCTTGACCCCATCTCCTATTCAATCAACCTCTCCCCCTTTTGCCACAACTGATGAAAGCGACCAATATGAGATTTTTAAGCCCAATCGCCTAATTAATCTTCCTACTTCTAGCCTACCGTCCCCTCTTCCTCAAAATCACGTGGCCGCATTATATGATCCTAATTGGAAATTGGCCATGACTGATGAGTTTGACGCTCTTATTAATAATAAGACGTGAGAGTTAGTACACACCCCCTGGTGTGAATAAAATTCGTTCTACGTAAATTTTTCGTAAATAAGTTTAATTCGGATGGTTGTTTTGAGCGACACAAAGCTAATCTTGTTGGTGATGGCAGATCTGAACAGGTTGGCATAGATTTCTCTGAGACGTTCCATCATATGGGCAAACTCGCCACTATTATGACAATTTGAGTATTACCGTCTCCAAATCTTAACAAATTCACCAACTTGATGTCAAAAGTGCTTTTCTTCACAAAAAACTGCATGAGATTTTGTATATGCACAACCCTTGGGTTTCTGGGATCCTACTCACCTCATGTATGTCTCTTAACAAGCGCCTCGCCCTTGGTATCAAAGGTTCACTGATTTTGGCATGTACTATGGGTTTCTTTCGTAGTAAATCAGATCATTATCTACTTATTTATTTATTGTCGTGGCCTATATATTGCATATATTCTCTTGTATGTGAACAATATAATTTTGACCGTCTTGACGCCTTCTCTTTGTCGTTCCATCGTGGCGTCCCTCATATCCGAATTTGCTATGAATGATTTGGGACAACTAAGTTTTTTCTTGGGTATTGTTGTAACTCGAGAAAATGGTGGGTTATTTATCTCGCAACAAAAAATATGCAGCGAATATTATCGCTCAGGCAGGCATGTCATTGTGCAAATCTTTCTTCACACCTATCGACAAAAATTTAAAAATTGGTGTTGCACCCGACAACCCTCGCTGCCCAGATCTGACATTCTTTCGTAGCCTCACTGGTGCACTAAAATATTTGACATTTACTCGTCCAAATATTTTGTACGCCATTCAACAAATACGATTTCATATACATGACCCTCGGGACATTTATATAGCTTCCATGAACCGTGTCTTAGGCTACCTACAAGGCACCCTTGATCATGGTCTCGTTTTTCATCCACCTTAGTCTCGGCCCTTAGAGCTTTCTCCAATGTCGATTGGGGCAGATGTCCACACACTCGGCGTTCAAACTCTGGTTGTTATGTTTTTCTTGGGGACTATATAATCTCGTAGTTCGTGAACGTCAATCGACTCTTTCTCATTCCAGCGTTGAAGCCGAATATAGGGGTGTTACTAATGTCATCTCTGAATCTTGATGTTTTCACAACTTTTTATTTGAGATACATTGTCTAATTTCTGTTGCCACTCTTGTTTATTGTGACAATGTTAGTGATATTTACCACTCCAGAAACCCGGTTCATCATCAGCGCACAAAACACATTGAGATGGATATTCATTCTGTTTGTGAAAAAGTTGCTCGTGGTCAAGTTCGAGTTCTTCATATTCCTTCTCATTGTCAAATAGTCGACCTCTTCACTAAAAAACTTCTGCAAGTACTTTTTGATGATTTTTGAGACAGTCTCAACATTTGTCCTTCTCCCTTTCTGACTAGGGGGTGTAATAGACTGTATAAATTATTCTTGTAGAATATATTTTGTCTTACAGACTGCAAACTCTCTTGTATATATGTGAGAAATGGTGATAAATAGAGATGAAGGAAGTGTTTATGATTTTACATGTCTCTTGATTATTGAGGTTTCATGGAATTTTCTTTCTCTTTCTTGAAATTTGATGGAGGATTGTTTCCGTGTCTTGAAACTTGAAGTAGTAGAATTTCATTTTCTTAAGATTTGACGATTCTCATCCCTTGAATATTGAGATTAAATAATATACATTTTTATTTCTTGCATCTTAAACCTTGCCATCAGTTGATTTAACTTGACACAAAATTAAAGGGTCTCCAAAATTACAATGCTCCACAAGAGATGAGACTCGCGCCAGTCCCCAGAAGTTATTATTTACCAAGTCCAACTTCAGTTTCTTCAGACTTCTACTACTTCTTGGTAAACTAACTCTTTTATGTTTCTCGAACACACAATCTTCACATATCTCGTTTCAACTGTCTTCAAGTTACGTAGTTTATCCTTACAACCCATAATCTTCAACCCTTTCTAGCTCATGTGGCAAGTCAATAATACAACATATCAACGTCATCTTTTGGACCCGCAACTATAATGTTATCATTCTTTGTTATAGTCATGTAAAGTGGGTCTTTCTTCAAATCCCAAGCCAACACCATGGCTCATTTGGTTATTTTCCCCGCACCCAAACCAAAGGGTAGATGATGCCCATCATAATCTAACTGCCGAACACAGATAAGATTTCTCTCCAAGCCAGGAATAGGCCTCACCCCTCGCAACATCCACACACCTTTGCTAATGGATTCAATCCGAACATCTTCCTTCCCACGACCTTCAAGAGTCCATTGTCATCGAGATAAACCCTTCCGTAATTCGGAGTAATGTAGAGTAGAAAATATGTAAGTAAGTAAAATACTACGCCTATGCCCTCTTCTCAAGTGCACGGTCGAGTAATAATAAAGTGATAAGTATAGTTACGAACCAAGTATCGTATCCATGAGAGTGGTAGATTAATCCTAAAATCACTTAAATGTAAAAGAAATGATAATTGGCACGGTAGCTACCTTCTATGTTTGTGTGTTGTACGAATGCAGTGTGAATGCAGAAAACTATGAATGCTGGTTTTAAATGCAAAAAACAATTTGAATGCAATTGATAATATAACTAAATGAATGTATCGGGCGAAAAATGTGACTGCTTTGAAAACTAGATGAATGCAAGAAAGCATATTGTATGCATAGTGAATGTAAAGAAAATAACTCAACTAATCTAAATGCAAAACATAAAGTAAACATAAAATAATTTAAGATGATTGAGGGTAGAATAATTAAGATTGTATACAAATGATTAAAATATGTTTGGAGGTTGGGTTTCACTATTGATCTACACTCGTACCATTGTTACTGTGAGACGAAGGGCAAAATAAAAAATTTACATAGATTAAGATACAGCTAAAGATCAACCCTAGGGCAACACGAAATATATATAAAAGAAGAAGTTGATCTAGTATGAAGCAAGATACAACAACAAGGCTTGTATTGTGCCAATTTGTGAGAAAGTGAATTGAGAGAAAAGCGTGATAAAAGAGTTTGAGATCATCACCAAATTAACTCAATCTTCCATAAGTTTAGCCTTAAAGTCAAGATGAGTCAAGAGTTATGAAGAAGAAAGCAAAACAAGAAGATCTAAAAATTGAAAGCCTCAATGTTCCACCGGATCAAATCCAAAATTAAATGAGTTTTCTTGATCTTTTGTCTTTAATTATGTTGTTCTATTCTTTAACTGTTGTTGAACTTGAAATTAGGAGTAGCTAAACTACTTTGTGTTTGGAGTATGGATTAACTTTGATTTATGAATATGAGGCTTTAGTTTATTTGAGCATTGTTTGAGTATCCAACATGTCTAGAATGATTTGTTTTATAAGTTGCATGATAAATCTAGTGAATGCGGGTTTTAGAGAAGCCAAAGTAGTGGCGTTGATTATGCATGTTTGAATTGATTCTGCGACTATGGCCAACTAACATGAATTCATGCACAATACTAGATCAAAAAATACAAATCTTTGCTAAGTACATTTGTTAGCACGACTGTATGAGTAAAATAAATTGCAGACTAAATCTCTCGTTTAAAATGATTGGCAACCGGTCAACAGGGTTGTGTGCGCTAATGCACTAGGTTATTAGAGAACTAAGAGTTTATAGTACGGATAACTCTAGATGTAGGTCATGGATCCATTAGACACAAAAGAACTCAAATGACACTAAATAAGTTAAAAGAACATATGTGGTTTGTCTATAAGTTACTAAGTAAATCAGTAGTCTTCGGTGCATGTGTGTGTATGTGTTGAAGTTGTAGTGTGTGTGTGTGCGCGCGAGTGTTTAACTTACTGGATATCCCACGGGAAATCTTGGGACGAGACCAAATACCTTGTGCTATGAGACGGGCTATTGACGAGTATTTCCCAGATTTGATCAATTATTTTTATTTAATTACTTCGGAATTTTTTGAATCTTCTTTAGTATTTGTTTCATCATAGTTACACACTTTTTGTGGGATCGATACTTGGAGCGTGATATACTCTCCATTTTACTATTACTTGATTGTGCCCTTGGAAACACTTAGGCGTAGCTATTCATTGCATACATTTTGTAAACTACACGCTCGCCATGCATCACTGAGCTTACATGAACGAGGAGAAAAAACCATGAAGAGTGAATTGAGTCAACTGCTATCATCACACGAATCACATACCCAAATTGAAAGAACACGCAATTGTGCAACATATGAGCACGTTTCGCATGCCCATTCAAATAAACTGCGCGATACGGATATCACAAGGTGCAAGTAGCACGGCTCACTAGACGACCAGCGCGAGAGGCACACCTTCGTTCTACTTCACATGCCATTGTACTGCCAACATTAATTGACAAAAAGTGATGTTTCGGTACACCGAGAGCCACACCTGCACCCAAACTTATTTTTAGCAGAAACAAACTACAACACAAGAGATTAAATAACTTTTACCAATGGAATGAACTGACCCGTACGAGTGGTGAAATTGATTATCGATGCTTAGTCCAATTCCAAAAGAGGGAGAAAACAATTTTAGTTCATAAACGATGCAGACTGTCCCAAATTCATTTGAAATTGATAATCAGTCACTTAATTATGTCATTGAACCGGTGAACTTGATAATCAGTCACTCAGTTGTGTCATTGAACCAATATTGGTTCTTTTGTGGTGAGTGCACTTTCTCTCTTTCAACTAGAACCCTAAAAAGAATGGGAAAATTTCTAAACTAGTCCCCTAGTGTGACCTTATTTCAGTTGTGGTCCCATATTGATTTTTGTTTTCCATTCCCAGTCCCATAATGTTAAAATCATCTAATTTTGGTTCTCCGACACTTGAAACGTGCGAACTTGACAAGAATTAGAAAATAACTATGTTAGTATGTCATTTTTAAATCTCACAGGTGTGTCATGTAGCTTGAGATTAAAAATGTTATTTCTACAAAATATTCTTTTTGACATACGTGCAATGCGTCTCACACCCGCAAGATTTGAAATAACGTCCTGCAATTGGTCACGTGTAAAGTTTGCACGTTTTCTGTGTCGGATGACTAAAATTGGACATTTACAACATTATGGAACTCAAATTGGGAAAACAAAATCGATATGAGACCCAAATTGGAATGATGTCACATGAGGGGACTAGCTTCAAAAGATTCCCAAAATAACACAGAAAAAACCTGCACGCATCGGTTCAACCATCCAACAGACAAAGCAAATGGTAACTACAATTTTATCTCTTTTTCTTCTTCTTCTGAAATCCTAGTCGATTTTAGTTTCTTTGCGATTTCTTATTGCTTATGTATTGTTATATTGAAAACATCATTATGCATTTGAGCTTGCTAAGTTTTTAAATTCTATTTGTTGAAGTTATTTATTTAGAAGGGAGTTTGCAAATTACATTTTGTACTTTGGTTTTGTATGGAGTAAAATTTGTTTATATTTTTAAAATTATTTAAAAATAATTAGAAAGGTTTTAACACATCTTCTTAAATTGGGTTATATAAATACATACCACGTGAAAGTGAACATTTTAATCTTCACAAAATGAAGACATTTTGAAAATTGGAATTTACTAACCTAAGAACAGATAAAAATGATGTATTTTTAATTTAGGCACGATGAGTAGTCCAAATAAAACTTGCTTACTTGATTTTATATTTAACGAATAAATTGGTGATAAATATATTATATTGATTTTCGTTATAATTAATCGTACATGATTTAAAAGTTAGAAATATTGTATTCGATTTGGTTTATTTAGAAATACACCGTTTGCTAGTAATAGTTAATATTTTAGGTTTCTTTGTCCAATTTGGCTGATTTAAAAATCACCATTTGCTAGTAGGTCGACCAATAGACCAAACAATTAATAACTTTAGGTAGAAATACACTGTTTGCCAATAAGACAACCAATCGACCCAATAACTAACAACATTATAAGTTGTGTTTAATCTGGTTCTAAAACTACAATACACTAAAACATTTGTATTATATCCTTAGTGACTTTTCACTTCCATTTACTTTCACAACTAATTGATTTTAGTTGTAATTATCAATACATAGTTTTAAAAGTTAGAAATATTACGTTTAAAAAATATAGAGTTTGTAGTGTGATATGGAGATTTACTGAAATGTGGGCCGACACAACAAGGAGAGCGAGGCCCAACCCAATAAGTCAGTGGCCTGTTGCTGGATATCGAGGATTTATCCTATATCAAGGATTTATGCCCAATATCCAGCTGGATATTGAACATGGGCATTCGACATAGTACAACCGCTCTGGGATCCGCAACGTCGGTCCCACTTATCGAGGCCTATATATATCACCCCACTCCCCATAACTAGGCAAATTCATTAATTATATACTCCACCCACTCTCGGATATTAATCCGAGCTATTCAATATCCTCACATTTTATATTGGGGAACCCCATATAAAGACAGTTCGATATACTTCCCATATTCGATATCGCCATGTTCGATATACGCTATTTCGATATACATTATGTGTTCGAGGTCACAACATTCGATATAACCATCTTTCGACATATCGCCCGAATTCGACATAACAACACTCAATATCCCTTAGAATTCGACATCAAACATAGTTCAAAGTTTATGCTACGGCGCCTGGCCTATTCACATCACGTGTAGAGGTGTTTTGGACAAAGCTAATCTCACCAGTGTACAAGATTAGCATACTTTGTATAAGGTTTTGGGCTATTTCTGTATTCCTTGCATTTGTTTGTAACATACGGTTTTGTACCAAATTATTGGCGCTATCTGTGGGAAGGCCAACTCTCTTGATGAGGATAGTCACGGCATGTAGCAATGAATAGGTCCCAAGATAGCATGGGGTCGACTCATAAGAAAGTGAAAAAAATGACTAAAACGAGAACGTTAGAGCATCCAATGGCTACAGAATCAACCAAGAGGGAGAGGGCACTTCTGCCTTTTCAAACGAAACCCAAGATGGAACTTGTGGGGGAGTTCACTGTTAGTGTGGACCCGCATAAGCCTGAATAGGATGCTCCAAATTGGATCAACTATGCCCCAGGGCATCACAGAGATGCTGATAGGTTGCTTGAGGAGGAATACAGATATATTTGCTTGGTCGGACTCAGATTTGAAGGGAATAGAACCCAAGAAAATAGTGCATATGCTGAATGTTGATCCTATGGCCAAGTGGCAGAAGAAGAGATATTTTAGTCAAGAGAAGACAGAGGCAGCAGAGAAGGAGTTGATTAAAAAGTTGGAGGCACGCCACATCTATGAGATACGCTACTCTGAATGGCTCAGTAACATTGTCTTGGTCCTAAAAAGGAAGAGGCATGGAGAATGTGTGTAGACTATACTGACTTAAATAAGCATTGTCCCCATGACCCGTTCACCCTGCCAAGGATTGATTTGTTGGTGGATTCAACTTCGGGCTGTGCACTATTTAGTTTCATGGACTCCAAGAGTGGCTTCCATCAGATATTCATAGAGACAAATGATTAAGCTAAGACAACTTTTATTAAGGATAATGTAGTTTATTGCTACAGGGTAATGCCTTTTGACTTAAGGAATGCAGGGGCGACATTGCAGAGGTTAGTGGCCAAGATGTTCTATAACCAGATCGGCAAGTCTATGGAGGTTTACGTGGATGACATATTAGTGAAAAGTTTGAAGGCTGAGGATCACGTGAAACACTTGGAAGAGACTTTTGGAATTATGAGGAATTATTGTATGAAGCTTAACCCCAAAAAAATGTTTGGTATCCCGACATGGAAGTTTCTAGGTTACATAGTCCATGAGAGAGGCATAGAGGACCTACCATCCCTGCACTCAGTGAGAGATGTCCATGAGAGAGGCATAGAGGGCCTACCATCCCCGCATTCACTGAGAGATATACAATGTTTAGTTGGACGCATTATGGCCTTTGGACGGTTTATCGCTACCTTGGCCGAGAAGAGCTTACCCTTCTTTAAGGTAATGAAGAAGGCCACCAATTTTCAGTGGACTGAGGAGTGTGAAAAGGCATTTCAGCAACTCAAAAAGTATCTTATGTCCCCTCCGCTTCTAGCAAAACTGGAGCCTGGAGAGATGCTTTATCTATACTTGGCCGTTTTTCACAATGCTATCAGCACTGTCCTTGTAAGGATGCAGGTGGTAAGCACCTTCCGATACACTATGTTAGTCACGTACTTCAAGGAGCAGAGAGAAACTATTTACTGATTGAGCTCTTTGCTTTGGCAATAATTATAGCAACCAGGAAATCTAAGTCGTACGTCCAGTCCCACCCACTGACGGTAACTACAGACAACCGCTCAGACAGTCAAATGGGATGTTGAGCTAAGCGAGTTTGGGTTGGAGTTTCATCCTCGGACAACGATCAAGGCACAAGTATTGGTAGATTTTACTGCAGGGACCTTGGGTAATAATATCAAACATTCGGTTAACCTTGTTGATAACGTAGCGTTAGCCCTGATCTGAGCTGAATGCATTCATTTTGGCTTTTACACGTGGAACGCTCGTCCACAACAAGTGGTGGCGGTGCGGGAATACACTTAATCTCGCTTAATCGAAGCGAATTTTATTTCGCCATCAGCTTGAACTTCCCAATCACCAATAATGAGTCAGAATATGAGGCGATTCTTATCGGCGTGCACATGGCAAATACTTTGATCACTGATCACTTGGAGGTTTTTACAGATTCCCAGTTGGTAGCTAATCATTACTCGGGACTCTTCGAGGCCAATGAGGAAACGATAGTTTTGTATTTGGCCAAGCTAAAAGCGCTAGCAGCAAAATTTTAGGTGTTCAACCTGTCACAGATTCCAAGATCGAAGAACATGGAATTTGATGCACTTTCAAAATTCACCAGTTCTTCGGACAACTTTTTGGAGAAGAGGATAACTGTGTTGGTTACTAACAAACCAACAATAGGAGTCTCCAAATTCAGCAAAGATCGGATTGAAGTGGAATTAATGTTCCTAATACATTGGGGTTTAAGCGGGAAGGATGAGATTGTTGAATACCTACAAAACGGCTCATTGCCTGAAGATGCCAATGCTTGGCGATGTTTAAAATACAGAGTGTACATGTTCACAATCCATCAAGGAGAGTTATATAAGAGATCATTTCAGGGTGGAAGTAGAGGCCCTTGCTACAATTACTTTAAAACAAGACGATAAAGTTCATTTGGAAGAATATCATTTGCCGCTTTGGATTTCCAAGGGCACTAGTCTCCAAAAATGGTATGAAATTTTGAGGGAAGGAAATGGCGGCGTGGTGCAAGGAGTTAAAAATTGCACAACACTTTGCAGCGGTTGCACACCCGGAAGCTAATGGATAAGTAGAGTCTACAAACAAGACTTTAAATGAGTACTTGGAACGACGAATACATGCCACATGCAAAAGTTGGGCGGACAAACTCCAAGGTATCATATGGGTACACCGAACCACACCTCGCACTTCCACATGCGAGGCACCATACACATTAGTATACGGATTTGAGGCAGTTGTCCCGACAGAAATAGGGATGCCTACGAATCGCATAACATAGTATGGTCCCGGACAATCAGCACGGTTACGTCAAATGGATCTATGCATGATTGGTTCTACAAGGGATCACGCATATCAAAGAACAATTGCTTTCAAATATGCCATGGACAAAAGTTTTGATAAGCGTGTCCACTTGCGCAATTTCCAAGTTAGAGACCTCATACTAAAAAAGGTGAGAGCTAGTAAGCATGTAGGCAAGCTTCAACCAAATTGGGAGGGACCCTATTGGGTCACCCAAGCAAGCTCTCGAGGCTATAACTATTTGGAGGATTTGCGTAGAGATCCTCTACCTCGCCCTTGGGGATTACCATAACCTGTAATAAGAACTACGCAAAGCTTGATTCCCAATTTGGGATACATAGACAACTATTTTTTTGGCCCAACATCGATATATGATTAATTTTTATCTCCCCACCACAAGGCATAATTAAAAGGCGGGGAATAAAAAATAAAAAATGCCTCTACTCAGCGGATGATTATACCCTCGTGGTAAATATGTTGAAAAAAACAGCAGAAAGTAATACCTTCACGGCAAAATTCCTACACTCGGCGGATGGTTATACCCTCGTGGTAAATATGCTGATAAAACAACATAAAGTGATGCCTTCACGACAAAACGCCTACACTTGGCAATGACTATACCTTCGCGGTAATATGTTGACACACCATGCTTTGGCACATGTTATAACTACACGGAAAACACCCCAACACCAAAATCGGTAAGAACGTGAGTTTTCTAACAGTAAAACTCAAAAGGCACGATGACTCAGGTAACGTTGGGTGCATAATAAGAGAATACCTTAACAATAGTAGCAACATAACACCCACGGGTTGTTGAATTGAAAGAGCATATAATTCAAAGACACCAAACACACGACGCATCTTCAAATGCCGACCAATTCATAACAAAAATAGTGCTAAAAACATCTATGCGGTAACATAATACGCAGATTATGTGGGTCGACGTCATATATCGACGTAATCCCTATACTAATCATCGAAGATGTCATTGCGATAACCACCATATATCTCGTTCTTAATCTCTTCCGACGTCAACACCAAGGCCATCGTGGGACTAATACCACTTTCACTACCAAATAACCAAGGCGCGATGTTCATTCGATCGGCCAGTCGAGACATTACCACCATAGAGATCGGGCCGACACTCTTGCTACTCTCTAGACACCGAATGCAATCGGACTCGATGAGTTCCTATTTGCTGAAACCCCTACAGGAGGGTCAAGTATGTTTGCTCCGCCACTAGGCAATCGATCACTTCTAACCTAAGGACTCTAATTAGTGTCAAATGCTTCGTCCAACGCCGCTTGAGCTTCCACATCTCTTGAACTGTGATTATTGTCTCTTGCAGAAGACAAGCGTTGTTCCTCGTCCCTCTCGGGGGTGGGAGTAAACCCAACCATGTACAATCCCCTCTCTTGAGTAAGGGGAAAGAACGGATCATCTGGATCGAGCGGTATAAAAACATCATTAGCTGAAGCTGGAGGAATACGCATATCAGGCCGTAGTTTGGGGATCAACATGCTAGCTTTGAATCCCGCTCCTAAATATCCAAGTGACCAATCTGTCTTATAGCGAGATTCATCCCAAATTTGATATCCTTCTCCTTGTGGGCGTAGCCAATGTAGTTAAAGGTCGACGACCTCAAGAATGCCATGATTAGTTTTTGCTTATAACGATTGGACTCCAGATAGCCAATCCACCCGACCAAACTTGCATTGTGCGTCTCCAATCCCTCAAACGACAACTTGTAGGCATTCATTTATCTCTCCAACGTCTCATTACACCGATGCAACTTCTCAGATTCTTCCTTCACATTGAAAATTCTCTCTGGAGCGTTACGCACTTCATCATTGGCTTTTTGCTCTTCACTTTCAGCTTTTCGGCACCGAGCATGAGCCTTGTCGCGAGAGGTCTATGCCGAAGCAATTTGATGGTGCATTTGATCCACTCTCCCATCATGTTTAGTTTGGGTCTTTAACAATAGCAGATGGTCCTGACAAAGCGCGTGAAAGATTTTCCCGAGCTGTAAGAACAAATAGATCTACATGGTGAAAATACCATATGAATCAATAATTTAACACAAAGCAAAAAAAAGAAAAGAAAAAACACTCACCACGTAGTATAACATGACACGCATACGGAGGACTCAATGTCATGAATCAATGCAGCAAGATCCACATCTGGATATATTCGATCCATGCAAGCAATATCATCGGCTCCTCTTAGCACATGGCCTCTTATCCCCATAGACAATCTCTCTAAATTGGATTTGGTCAAAAAGTTATAATTAGGTCTGTTTGCCCAAATATGTGCGTCATCAGGGTGGCAAGTGCCGCGTTTACATTGAACCCCACTCGTTTCTGGCACATCAACAGATGCAGTGCAACATGGCGGTGCTTCTGCCCCAGTGGTTGTTCCAACACTTGGCCCCACATTACTCCGGATTGCGCTAACTCTTTTGTCCCCGTCACACAATGCGGCGGAGCCTACAGGTATAGAGTCTGGCGGTGGCTCGGTGATAGCTGGCCCTCTAGGGCCTCTACTTGAAAGAGTAGCCTCTTCAGAATTTGGAATGGTTCTACTAGACGTAGCCTCATCGTTTCCACCCCTAGCGCTATCAATGAGTCGCTCACGAACATGAAGATGCCAATTATTATGAGGAGCATCAGGGGGGTAGCGGTGGAAACGCTGGTATACGAGGTGGATTTGCCTTGAGTTGTGCCCGTGAGACAACTTTGATAAGTGCATTGTGTTGAACGTTAGCTTCAACGCTTATATCATTCTGCAATTGACTTCGAGTCTCAACAAAAATGCAACCTCCCTCGTCTGTCAGTCTAATAACCAGATATTGGGGTTCGAAATGTGACTCTTGCTCATAAGAGCAAAGTCGGAGTACTCTCACATGAGCGGAGATTCCTGGAACTACGATTGTGGCATTATCCAACGGATCCTCATTTTGAGGGACAACGGTGGTTCTCTTTCCCTCGGGACATTATCAGGAGGGGGTGTCGACTCACTTGCATTCCTAGTACGGTCCTCGACTACGTATGGCCATGGAGGAACGACCTCCTTGCGGTGCGAGGGATTCTTGGTACGCACCATTGCTAAACCTGCAAAATATATACTTACATTTAGCCCAACACAATAAATTGACACATATCGAAACATGGCATATCGAATTTCAATATTTCAAAATATATATCGAAAATAATATAAAGTATCAAACATGTATGTCGAAAGGGCTATATTCGACATACCTCTAAATTTGATATGTCTTTGGAATTCGATATCTCTCTCAAAAAAGACAAGAGTTCGGCCAATAAAATAATGGGGCACTAACAGCAGGGGATCATCTTATATAAAATGTCAGGGGTGGGCCTCGGTGGGCCCGCTGGTAATAAATGCCTGGCCATATCGAGTAACGGATGTCAAACAAAAAGATTCGATATCCAGTCCTTAGGATGTCGAACATATATTTTATCAAGACCCTTATATCGGGAATCTAGTCCTCGACGTCATATCGAATGAGATCAATTTGATATCTAGACATTTTCGACATCCGATTCCACATAATCGGGTTGTTTGTAGTTACCGAGAAAGTTTATGACTTCCCCTCAAACTGACGACTCCAAAAATTGGGGGAGTATCAATACATTATTTTTTGTCAAATCACCCTTCATCTCGTATCACTCAGAAACTTAGGGGAGTTAGAGGAACCATGCAACACGAAATTTAAAAAAGACAATAGCTCATGAAGACAAGGAAGTTTACGAAATGTCATTTGCAAACGACATCTCCCAAACTAGGGAACAACATGATGTGGGGATTTACTGAAATGTGGGCTGACCCAACAAGAAAAGCCAGGCACAACCCAATAAGCCAGCGTCCTGCTGCTGGATATTAGGGGTTTATTCGATATTGGGGATTTATACCCGATATCTAGGTGGATATCGAATATGGGCATTCTGTCATAGTACAACCGCTCCAGGATTCGCATAGTTGGTCCCACTTATCGAGACATGTATATATCACCTTGCTCTACATACCTAGCCAGATTCATTAATTAAACATATCACCCACTCCTGGATATCAAACTAGGCAATTCGATATCCTCACATTCGATATCGGGACACCCCATATAAAGGCAGTTCGACATACTTCCCATATTCGATACGCTATGCCTGCTATACCCCATTTGGATATACATTTTGTGTTCGAGGTCATGACATTCGATATAACGATATTTTGACATATCGCGCGAATTCAACATAACAACACTCGGTATCCCTTAGAGTTCGACATCAGACAGAGTTCAAAGTTTATGCTACGACGCCCAGGCCTATCCACGTAACTTGTAAAAGTGTTCCGAACAAAGCTAATCTCACCAGTGCAATAGATTAAAATAGTTTGTATAAGGTTTATGGTTATTTCTGTTATCCTTGCATTCGTTTGTAACATACGATCTTGTACCAAGTTATAGTGGATTAACCAAAAGTACTAATAAATAATAGTGTCACATATTTTGTACTCGAATTTGGCTGATTAAGAAATACAAAGTTTGTGAGGGGCATTGGTGAACCAATAAAATCAAAAACTAATAACATCACATATTTTGGGTTCCATCTAGTTGATTTAGTAATACGGTATTTGCCAGTAGGTTGACCAATAAAACCAATAGGTAATAACTTTCAATATGTTTTGTGTTCCATCTGGTTGATTTAAAAATACACCGTTTGCCAGTAGGTCGGCCAATAAAACCAATAATTAATAACGTTAGGTATATTTTGTGTTCCATCTGGTTGATTCAAAAAATACACCATTTACCAGTAGGTCGACCAACAAAACCAACAACTAATAACGTAGGTATATTTTGTGTTCCATCCGTTGATTTAGAAATACACCGTTTGCCAGTAGGTCGACCAATAAAACCACAAATTAATAACGTTAGGTATTTTTTTTTGTTCCATCTAGTGGATTTAAAATTGTTTACCAGAAGGTCGACCAATAAACTCAATAGTTAATAACATTTAGTACTTTGTATTCCATCAGGTTGATTTATAAATACACCGTTTGCTAGTAATAATTAATAATGTCAGCTCTTTTGTCCAATTTGGTTGATTTAGAAATCACCGTTTGCTAGTAGCTAGACCAATAAAACTAATTATTAATAACTTTAGGTGGAAATACACCATTTGCCAGTAGGCCAATCAATAAATTTAAAAATTAATAACTTTAGGTAGAAACACCAGTACCAATAAAACTAATAGTTATTAACTTTAGGTAAATATACACCGTTTGCCAACTAGTCGAACCAAAAATCAGTAACGTTACATATTTTGTGTTCGATATGGTTCTAAAAACTACATTATACTATAATATTTATGTTATTTCCTCAGAGACTTTCCATTTTCATTTACTTTCACAAGTAATTAATTTTAGTTATAACTAGCAATTTTGACACACGCGGGACAACGTGTAGATTATAGAAAAAACTATTGTAAATTGTTGCTAATATAAATACTTATACTTTAAAATAATTTATAAATACATACGGAAAATGAGTGAGTGAAATGTTAAATTAGCAACTTTGATTTTTTATTATTCGTATTATTTGGTAAGAACATGTACACTCATGTCAATTTTTGATATGTTTAAATTTGAAATGTTGAATGAAGAAGCATAGGAATTCGTTGGGGCGTTTTTGAGAAAATCAGAATATGTTTAAATTGTTTACTCATCCCTCAAAAGAATGGAAAATGATTGAGACCGTTGCATTCTTTACTTTTATTTTCTAACGACCAAGATAAGCTGCATGTTAATTAATTTCGAATTGCAAATAATACTTTAACTGCAATGTGTCCTTTTTTAAGTTTTTGAGTCGTAAAAAAGTACAAAGTATTATTTTTCATCACTTATTCGCCTAAAACTAAAATCTAGTAACAAATTAAATACCAAAAAAATGAAAAGTCATGCTAAATAATTAATAATTGAGTACAAATTTATCGGCGGAAAACTTGAACCCCGCATAAACGACAGTGTACGCGTTAAGCTCTGTGTGTGAAGAATTTTATTTTGAATCTACAACATATCTAGTTAGTTAAAAATCTTAATTCTTGGGTAGTCCATGCCCATTGACTAAGAGATTGTTAAATAGTAAATACTTACATTAAGTTTGAAGTAAACCAAGGAAAGTAACGGTACTAAGGTAAACATATGTAGTTTTAATTGCAGTAAATGAAAGTTAATTCAACGAGAAGTTTAATAAATTAAGAAAGTTGAAGAGAGAGTAAATTTAAACCCCAATAAAGATAGAGAACTCTCAACAAAATAATAGGATTCCTATACATGTGATACCGGTAAATATATATATGAAACATCTCCACAAAAAGCAATAACATAATATTTCTTCTTCCATGGTGCTAAAGGGGAAACTGGGAAAAAGTCACTAAAATAAAAAATAATAAGGTTGCTTGAGATTTAGTTGTTGGGTTTAAACACACTCTTTATTTCACACAAATTACAATTACAAACACTCAAATACTTATATTTTCACACACACAATAAGTATTACACACAATAAGTATTAGAATTATCTATTTTTTTCTTCTTTTCTTGTTTTCTCTCTCTCTCATTCTATTTTTCTCTCTTGCTATCGCAACATGTTATATAGGAGGAGGAGAAAAGGTTGAGATGTCTTAGTCTTGCCATCACCATCTTGTAGTTGGCTTTGTCGGATCATGAAACACGAGGGGAAGTGTCGGCAAAGTTGTGGCTGGACAAAGCTGACTTTTCAACAATCTTCCCCTCCAGCCTCAACCGTATTTCACTCTCTTATTATTCCCTTTTCAAAAGAGGAACACAATTTATCTCTCGCCAGGATCATCCTCGAACGACTTTATATGTAGGGGCGAACGCTCCCCTTGCTCAAAACTTCTCTTTCTCCGTAATTCCCTGAAGAAAGGCAAACAAACGTGAAATTATACCATATCTCCGTATACCCAATCTTTCTTCAAATAACCCTGAAGAAAGGAACATAACACTTATCTCTTTCTCCGAAAACCCATAGAGAAAGGAAATCATATCGTGGAGATATAACTATTCTCCGTACACCATCATCCTCTTTTCTCGAGGCAACAATAAAGAATGGAAATCACCATAGAGAATTTAATCTATGTACTCGTTCTTTCTCTTTCTCCAACATCACTATGGAGAAAGGTATTCCATCTCGTATGAACTATGCCACATCATCAAATATGGTGACCAACGCATCACCATTTTTCGACTTGTTATTTTCACTGCTTTGTGCTAGTTGTTCTCTCAAGAACTTATGACAGTTCCTTTTCATATTTCCCTCAATGCCACAATGATAGCATATCAGCGTGTCTTCATATTGATTAAAGTCGTCTGTGGCGTTGTTCGATCCTTGTGGTACACTTCCACTGTATTGGCCTCTTCCTCTGCCTCTGCCTCTACCTCGTCCTCGTCCTCTGCTTCGTTCGTTGTTCTCATAAACGAGGGCATATGACTCTTCAGTATGATTCTCCTTCCTTCGGGCATCCTCGTTCAGGAGAGCGTCCGTGACCATCTCCATGGATATTTTACCGCCAGGAGCTGAGTTACTCAGAGTGATGACGAGTATCTCCCAATTATCAGGTAGAGAACTGAGAAGCAATATGGCTTGTTCCTCGTCTTTCAGGACCCAATCAGTGGTAGCAAGATGGTTCTCGAGGTCCTGGAATTGACTCGTATACTCTGCTATAGACATACCACTTCGTAGCTTGTGGTTCACCAAACGCCTCATCAACAAAGTTTTGTTCCGAGATGTCTTTGATTGATACATATTCTTAAGCTTTTTCCAAAGATCATACGCCTTAGTCTCTTGCACAACACGGTGGAACACACTGTGGCCAATCCATTGATGAATCTAAGCCACCGTTTTCTTGTTCATTTTTGTCCATATTTCATCCATCTTCTTCTCCGGTTTCACACCCTTACTCTCAATTGGGTCGGCTAAATCCTTCAAATTCAGTAAATCTTACATTCGAGACTTCCACATGTTATAATTTGTTGGTGTTAACCGCACCATCGTGTCCGACGTTGATTTTTCCATGTTAAAATTCAACAAGCTTGCTTGTACCAAAATTTAGAGGTCGAATTTGGGGAAACGGAGCACACGGTCGAATTAAGGGATTAGAGTGAATTACAAAGGGGGGGGTCGTGTATGAGGGATAACTTTATCTGCTACAGAGAATGCTTTTTTCAGTATTTTTCTAAGTACAAAGATGCGTATAATGAATTTGACGAGAATGCACTTCTCCATTTGATGCTGAGTGAGGCGCTATTTATAGTGATGATCTAAAGATCTTCTGTCCAATGAGGTTTGGTCTCCCCTCATAATTTTGGGCGGTGACGATGACCAATGCCGTAGAGGGTCTTCTACGCCAACGAGGGTCGATCGGGGGGAGATGCCTAATAATGTGAGCTTGACTAGGGTCTTCTGCGCCAACGAGGGTCGATCGGGGGGAGATGCCTAATAATGTGAGCTTGACTGAAGTCTTCTGACCGGATAATGATTATCTCTTCTCCAATCGTCTGTAGGGGCTTTCTGAGCCAATGAAAGGAGCTGACTCTGCTGGGCAGGAGGGGGCCGGTAAGTTTTGCCGCCTACTGCCATAATGGTAGTCTTAAACCAATGAGGCATGGTATTTTGTCATAATGGTGGGTGGGTGGGTAGGAGTTGTCTTTAACGTGGGTGGTTGACACTTCCTTTGAGTCGGGTCGTGCCATTATCATGCTTGTTTACAATCCGAGCGCAATAAGATCCTTCGTGTTGCGTTTATCTCCGTGTGTTCTGAGAGGGGTCTTTGAGTCGTATTCCTTCTGAGTAGTCGTGTGGTCTTCCGTGTAGTGTCTGCTTCCGTGTTTATTATTCTAAGTTCGTGGATGAGAGATTTCTTCTTATGACCCTTCCTTGTACTCACTCGTTCCCTTATTGTTTTGTACTGCTTTTCTTACTCAAAAGATCTTTCGACTAAGTGTTGTCCGCTACCACCCTGGGGTACCTTATTACGGGTCTCGTAAGATCTGGATGGTGGAATTAGCTCGTTGGTGGGTCGTTTATTGACTCGTGGTGGGGGTGCTCTTGTGGCTTCTTTTGGGGTACCCCAGAATTCGAGTGACTATGGGCGGCTAGGTGCAGCGTACCCAGATTTTTTTATCTAGACTATATACCATCGGCGGGGTGTTAGTTAGTTTCGACCTAGGGGTATCGTTTTTCTCTACCCTTGGTCGTTTTTGAGGGGTATCCATTTTGCCTATTTTCGGGGGCGGGTAGGGTTATGCATCATCAAGAGTCCCCCAATTTCGAGTGTATTTTGTAGAAATCGATTGGAACTATAAATGAATGATGTATTGTCGTGCGCTTCATGGAGTTGTGGTCCTGCATGTGCCACGTGGCTCTCAGCTGGCCACGCGTCAAGTGCGTCGATCCAACTTTTCGCCCTATAAATTGAAGGAGCCTGGCCTTTTTTGTCCCCGTTCTACCCGAGTTTCTTTTTTTTCCCTCTCTTTCTTTCTTCTTCTCTCTTTAAAAAAACTCCAGAGTTTTCATAGCTTCTCAGAGCAGTTCCAGTGAGTGGTCTACTGGTACGGAAAGGCGCAGGGCAGCATTAGATGTGGAGATTACGGCGATGGCAACATCTCATGTGGCTGAAGGGACCTCGTGGCGACGTCGTTCTGCCTCAAGGATGGCGGGGACGTTATCCAAAAGGGCAAATAAATTGGAGACTGCGGCCGCACCACCTAGGGTTTTGAAGGAGGGGGTGAGAAGCACTGTTAGTCCTCGTAAGGAGGTCGAGGCCGAGTTCACCAAGTACGGGGCGGATGTCACGGGTCTAGAGATTGAGGTACCTCAGGAAAACTAGAGGGTGATTTCCCCTCGTGAGGGTTTTTCACGGTCTACTTCATTAAAATTAAAGCGGGGTTGAGATCTTTCATTCCGGTGTTCTATCATGAGGTTTTTAAGGCCTCCCTACTCTGTCTAAGTCAACTCCCTCCCAATGGGTGGTCAACTTTGGCAGCCTTCACCTTCATATGCACAGCCTACAGTTATCCTTGTACCGTTAGGTGATTATTGGGGCCTTTGATCTGACGAGCTCTTATGAGGATAAGGTCTTCTACACATTCTCCATGGAAAGTCGACCAAGAGGGTCGTCCATAAGCATCTGGGGTCCCACGTCAGCAGGAAGGACAAGTTCTTTTTCTTTTGCCACACAAACGAGAATGTCTTTCCTGCGGGGGGTTTCAAGGGCGTGGAATATGGACCCTCGAATTCCGGCTACGTATGACACTGCGGAGGTCATGGCCCATCTTTTAGAAGAAGGGTTTTTTCGCTAGGCTTCAGTTGGGATGAGATGTCGTGGATTGACGTCTTCAAGTCCCTTTACTCTGACTGTGGCCTGAACAATGTTACGGCCATGGTTCCTAACATTGGGGACAAACGTCCTCGTATAAGTAAGTTTCTTTGCTTCACAAGATTTCTTAAGTCATTCTTCTTCAGATTTTTGACTTTGTTTCTTGCATTTTCTTTTCTGTTTTGTTTGCAGAGGCGGTGATGGACAAGCTAAGGTGTGATGCTCCTCCTCCTCGTCCGGCTAAGAAGAAGTCTATAGCCAAGAAGCCTCAAAGGACTCGGGGATCTGCCACTTCTGCTGCATCGATGAATGAGGCCTCGGAAGGGGGAAGCGTTGTTTTAGATGCTCTAACCCATACGAGTCAATCGAGCAAAAAAGGTGTTGGTCCATCTGTGCCAAAGCCTCCTACAGACCAGCCCGAGGTGAGTTCCAACGATCCGCATATCGTGCTATTGGATTCCAATGAGGAGATGGCCTTGCCGACCCAGGCTAGGGGAAGTCCCATGGCTTCTCGTCTCTCAGCAGATTTTCTTGAGAGGTCGTAGGGTGAAGGGGACTGGTTCGAAGACATGTTCAAGACTCAGGGTGGAGTAGATATTGGAGGAACCGAGGAGGGTGGCCCTTCTATGCACTAACCTTCGATTGCGGGTGTGGAATTAGTGGCAGAGAGGTCGTCATCTTCAGTGCTCGAGCGTCGTAGGGATGAGTGATCATTGCCTTCGGTGCCTAAGCGTCGTGAGGCTGAGTCTTTTGGTCCCCCAACAGCCCTCGACTTGGTGGCCCCAGCCGAGAAAGCCACTACTTGGGGAACCATCATGCCTCTTCCATTGCATTTTCTTTTAAAGGGTGTTGTGAATCTAGGAGAGCAATCCATTGGCCTTTCCCGTGAAGTGTCTTCTTTGACATCCTCTCCGACCCTGTCTCTCTTAAGCCTCCCAGAGTATGGTTATTTGGTGCAGCTGTGCGCATCCTTGGTGAGCATATTTCTTTCTATACCTTACCCCAACTTATGGGTGGATTGCTAACACTTGTTTTCATGTTGCATGTGCACGCTTACGATGAGTCTGCCCGTAAGAGGGAGGCCCTAAAAAAGAGGCTTAAAGAGGTCAAAGAGGAGGGCCGTGCCATCTTTCTTCGCTGCTCTGAACCATCTGCCCAAGCTGAGGGTCGGTTGGCTCGTGTGAGAGAGCTAGAGGAGTTGGAGCATCTTTTAATGGAGCGTATGGCTAACGTGGAGAAGAAGAGGGAGTCTTTCCTAGGGAAAGAGGCTGAGTGGGCGCAAAAGCTGCAGGCTGTGGAGAGAGTGGTGACATCACTCCGTGATAAGCTGGCCTCGATTGTGGTAGAGCACGACGAGAAATTGGTAGCACAGAAGGCGATTGTGGAGAATGAGGCTCTGGAGCGGCTTGTCCCTTATTGTACTGTGTATCTCTTGTGGGGATTCAAGGCCTACAAGAAGATAGGCACACAACTAGGGTTGTTCAGCCAGGGGGTCGACCTTTGGAGGTTGGCCTCCTCCATGATAACCTGTCCCCGGAATCCTGACATAACATTGTTGTTGTTGCAAGAGGTTGCTCCAAGCATCTGGGATTACCCGACCCCCTCTTTTGTTCCTTGATCTTCCCTTCTCCCTTAACCGTAGGTAGCATAGGGATAGTTTTGTGTCCGCATGGCCTTATTTTGGGGTTGTACCGGGTAGTCCCCCTAAGTTTCTTATGTTTAATTGAATTTCTTGGCTACCAACTCGTGTTTATACGGTCAAAATTACGACCAAGTTTGTGATTTTGGAATATACTGTTTTAGCGATTCCATAGTCCATACTAAAAAAAATACTTATTTTCCACCTGGGTACCCATATTCACCCTGCATGGGAGGTTCCAATTCCCCCTCTTCCTTTTGGTGGGTATTTACGAGTGTAGTGTCTTTTAGAATTTTCTCTATTTTTCGCGTGGGTAGCCACGACCATCGTACTTAGAAGCTTTCTTGACCTTTTTAGTGGGTGCTCGTGGACATCATTTGTAGGAGTCTTTACGATGTCCTTGTGAGTATCCGTGAGCGTTATGACATGAGGGTACTTAACTTTGATTCCAATGCCTGAGGCTACCATACTTAGAAAATTTTTGATTTATTGCACAATCGCTCGTAGATACCGTCATAATGGGTGTTTTCCAACCCATTCATGAAGGGGTAGTCGTGGTTACGGGTTCCCCTGGTGGTCATTTTTTAAATAGTTCCGCCTGTCAGTCTATTCGACTTGCAACCTTGGGAAGGGGCATTCATTAAATGCAAATAGACGTGGGGAGTTGAAGCGCTGGTCTATCTCCCTTATGGTGACGTCTGACAATCTAAGGTAGTAATGATTCGGGGAACATGGCTGTTCTGAAGGGTCGTGAGTGGGCGAATGGAGGGTCCCACCATTTGAATCGTTGGTTGGAATTTGATTCGCCTCTGAATACGAATCGTCAAAGGGGCTTCCTCTTCCCTTCTTCCTCAAATCCTCTATTCTCATTTTCAGCAAATATTTCATTTCATAAAGCTTTGTTGTTTTCCAGCTATGGTTTCTCGCTCCACCTCCATTTATTCTAGTGAGGAGAACTCTCGTGATTTTCTCAACACTCCGCTTTCTCCTCTTCACAATAGTGATGCAGCATTAAGACGAAGTCACCGTCGAAGGGCCATTCGTTTGGTCCACCCGTTCTACTTTTGGGAGATATGTGGGGAGTTCCCGTTCCATGGGGCACGTGGCGGCGGTGCTTATGTCCCGCTGGTTACAGCAGCGTATTGTGTTGTTGCGGTATTTTCTCGTCGTGCTCCTTATCACCCTCCCACCGATGGTTCTGTTTTTACATATGAAAATATGGAACCAAATCGTATGGCGAACAAACTCAAGGTCGGGTCCACGACGTCACGTGACCATGGAGAAGGCTCGAACTCTGTTGGAGTTGTCAAATATTTTTCTAGAATATGCGTACGTGATCATTCCTTCCGGTCTGCAGAGGATGTATGATCCATCGGAGGGGTACATGACCGTATACTTGGAGCATGTTCATTGTGGGCACCGTTCTTTTTTTCATCCGATCGTAGGGGGCCTTTTTGCCTTTTGGCAAGTGTGTCCGAGTTAGCTGACTATTGCTTCCTACCGTCATCTGGTGGGGTTCATACTCTGTTGTCACCTGCTGAACATCCCCTACACTCTTTAAAACGTGGTTGGGGCATTTGTGCTGAGAACAACTGAACCCGACTTGCCTTTCTTTACGGTGTTCACTCACAATAATATGCGTATGTTCTTGGTGTCAACAACGAGGAATGATTCCTCTGGCAATGGGGATTGGCGCCGGAGGTATTTCTTTGTGGCCCCCGTTGGAGAGTCGGTCTCAGAATGAGAGGGTGTGCCAACTCAATGGGGCTTGGGTATGTTTGTCCTTCTAATGAGGTGCACAAGGAGGCTGCCACATTTCTAAATCGGAGGGACCTTAGCGGGGTGTACGATACCTCCCTGATGCTACGCAACCCAATGGACATGATGGTGGCGAGTCTGCAAGGTGGCCTGGACGATCGTCTGTCTACGGCCATGCTTCGTCCTCACGAAGGGTTCCATAAATACCCTTGTTCATAAAAAAAATCGAATAGGGCTTCGAAATTGTTCTCTGGATATGTATAGTATATTTTCTCTCTCTCTCTCTCTCTCTCTCTCTCTCTCTCTCTCTCTCTCTCTCTCTCTCTCTCTCTCTATCTATCTCTCTCTCTCTCTTTACCAAGTATCTGCTCTTATTTTCAGGTGGGGAGATGGCCAACCATGCTCGTGTCCCATTCTGAGGGAACTTCCTAGCGTTGACTGATATAGACTCAGACTACTTTGTCTCGAGATCCTGAGGCTCTTCAGCTGATTGGGACAACATAGCATAGAACGACGCCGTAAGCTTACAGAGTCCTACAAGGCCACAGCTAATGAATCTCTCGCCTCTTCCGAAGCTAAGTATTGCCTGCATGCTCTGGGTAGTCCGACGTCCACTGATGTGGACAAGATCTTAGGGTTTATGGCGAAGACTCATCCCGGAGGTGAGGCGACTATCACCTAAGGTTTTTGACAACCCATGTATCCCTTGATGGAGAAACACTTTGCTAATTATTTCATGCCTCTTTTTGGTACCACTCTTAACTTTGGTTCGCTGCCGACTTCCCCAAATTATTTGGCAGGTCGAATCCTCTTTTCTTCGAGTAAGTTCAGGGCCAAGGCGAGATTAGTGCTATTATGGGCTTCTTTGTATTCCTATACCCGCAGACTTTGTTTTACGACCTCTAATGGGACCACCGACTTTGTCCCATATACGAGGTTGTAGGGTGTTTCTCACGTAGTTGATCGTGGGGTTGTATGGTAGGCCCATAGGACTCTGGGGACTTCCTCGACCCACTTAGATTGATACTGGTCTAAGCGAGCCTTAATCTTTTTTAGTAAGGTTCGATTAGTCACCTCTACTTGTCCATTTCCCTGTGGGTATCCTACGCCCTTGAAGCGGTGCCTGATACCCCACTTATCACACTATTTTTCCACGAGGCTATTCCAAAATTGGAGTCCGTTCTCGCTTACTATCTGTTGGGGTACCCCGAAGCGGCTGAGGATGTTTCTCTAGAGAAATTTTATCACGACTTGGCTGGTGATCTTAGAGAGGGGCTCGGTCTCAACCCACTTCGTGATGTAGTCCACAACAACCAATAAGAATCTCTTCTGACCCTTATCGGAGACCATGGCTCCCATAATGTTGATTCCCCATCGGGTGAATGGACAAGGGAAAATGTCAAGTTCCCATGGGGGCGGCAAGCTGATGTACCATGGGGACATGTATATGGCATTTCTAGCACTCCCGAGCATACTCCTCGCAGTCGGATGCCATGGTTGGCCAGTAGTACACTTGTTTGATAATCTTGGTTGCCATGCTTCTTCCCCTGGAATGGTTGCCGCAACACCCTTCATGGATTTCCCTAATGATATGCTTAGCTTCTTCTTTGTTAACGCACCGAGAGATCAGATAGGACCATGACGTAGGAAGAGCACTCTGTTCTATATACAATATCGATCAGTCCGGTGGTACATGGTGCGTTGTTTGGCCTCGATCATGGGTGAATTTTCCTGGATTCTTTATGAAGTCCATAATTTCCATTCTCTAACTTTCCTCGACGGTTGCCACCATCTGGACCTTGCCATCCTTACTTTGCCTTTCTGATTTATGTACAGTGAAAAATGTGATCCTTTGAGTACCGATGAGTTAAGCCTGATTGGCTAGCCTAGACAATGCATCAGTGGCTTGATTCTCTAAGTGAGGGATCTGCTTGATGGAGAATTTTTGGAACGAGGTCGTTTCGGCGAGGATAGCCTACATACATTCCTTCATATTTTCTTCCCAGGCCTCGTAGGTCCCGTGAATATGGTGTACGACAAGTTGGGAATCATTGTGCACAAGTATTCTTCTTATCCCAGCCTCTTGAGCAAGCTGCATTCCAAAAAGGAGTGCCTTGTATTCTACTTTGTTGTTGGATACGAGGCGCTCCAGTCGAATGGCAAACTCAAAACTTGTGTTTGGCTCGTCTGGAGCTATTTTCCTAAGGATTATGCCCACCCCGCCGTGGGTGCTAGTAGAGGACCCATCTATGTGGAGATGCCATAGGGTCTCGGGATCTTCTTCTTTGAGTTCCTCATACATTTTGATGATGGAGTTGGCGAGCACTTTGGCTTTTACTGCCGACCAAGGGGTGTAGGTGATATCAAATTCCCCCAACTCTAGGGCCCACTTGATCATCCGTCCAGAGGTCTCAGGATTGTTGAGGATAGTGCGGAGAGGATGTTGTGTGAGCACAGTGATTGGATGGGCCAAGAAGTAAGCTCGGAGTTTCTAGGCCGACCTTTTCTATTCAGAAGTATCGAGTCTTAGCGTTTATGAGGGTTTTGATGACGTAGTAGATCGATAGGTGCTAGCTCCCTTCGAATCGAACCAGAAAAACACAGATTCCCGTCCCATATTGAGGTAGAGAAAGAGCATTTTCTGTAGGATGGATTTCACAAAAAGAGGCGGCTCGACTAGGTACTCCTTCAGCTCCCTGAATTCTTCCTCGCAGTGGTCGGTCCACTGGAAGATTTTCACATTTCTAAGGACCTTAAAGAAAGGCAAGTCCTTCTTCGAGGAGCGGGAGATAAACCTGCTCAAAGAGGCCATCCTTTTTGTGAGTTTCTGCACCTCTCGCACCATCCTTGGGGATTCCATGTTGAGAATGGCCTCAGCCTCTTTTCGATTGACCTTGATCCCCTTTTGGGTGTCCAGATATCCCAAAACCTTTCCACCACAGATGCCAAAAGATCACTTCTGATGGTTCAGTTTCATCCCGAATCGGTCCATAATTTTGAAGACTCGGGAGAGGTATCGGGCATGGTCTTCCTCCCTTTTGATTTTCACAATCATGTCGTCGACATATACTTCCATTGTAACCCCGATCAGGCCTTTAAACATGAGATTAACTAGCCTCTGATATGTAGCCCCGACGTTCTTGAGCCCGAAGGGCATAACCATGTAGCAAAAAGTGCTTATGTCTGTGATGAAGCTAGTCTTCTCCTGGTCCTTATTAGCCATTGGGATCTGATTATAACCTTGATCTCCATCCATAGTAGATAGAAGGGCACATCCGACGGTTGAGTCGACCAGTTGGTCGATGCTTGGAAGTGGGTAGCAGTTCTTAGGGTAGGCACTGTTGAGGTCGGTGAAGTCCATGCATATACGCCACCTGCCCTTTGTCTTTGGTACAAGAACCACGATGGTAAGCCACTTCGGGTAGCGCACCTCTCGAATCTGGTGGAGGTCGAGCAATCGTTGCACTTTGGCCCAGATTTTCTTTTTACTTTGCTGAACGAGTTTTGCCGTGGGGTACATGTTTAGCTTGTGCACGCATATTTCCTGGCTGATTCGCCCCGGGGGACCATTCTTCCAGGTGAAAGGTGTTGGTATTGCTTAAGTGTGGTCATGATTGCCTTTTCCACGTCATCTCTGATGTTGGTTCCGATCTTGACTGTTTTTCCCTCAGCTCCTTCCACAAGTTCTTCCACTGGCTAGACACGAACTTCCTCGGTTTGTGCCCTCTTGACTGAAGGCTCTTGGATTGGAGGCCAAAGATTGGGCGGTAAGGCATTCATACGACATTATCGAGCGTGGGTCTGATCTCCTTTGACTTCCTCTATCCCCTAAGGGGGTGGGAAATTTGATTTTTAGGTGAAGGGTAGAGGGGACCATCAAAGGCTCAAAGGGTCGATCACCTGCATATGGCGTTGTAGGTTAGAGAGGGGGCCTCTACCACCACAAACTTGGTTAGTTCGGTGCGGCGGGTCGCTCCTTTGCCCCAAGACATTGACAGAGTTATGACTCCAATTGTCTGGCATTATTCCCCGGAGAAACCCACGAGAGGGACTTCCATGGGCTCCATATGGTCTCGGGAAATGTCAAGGCCGAGATATGTGGGTGGCAAAAGAATGTTCATCGAGCTTACAATATCTACAAGGATTCTTTTGACTTTTATCCCGAGTATGGTAGCCGTGATTACCCGGGAATCCTCGTGAGGGAATACAATACCAAACAGGTCGTCGGACCCAAAGGAAATGATGGGTTGATCCACGAGTCGGGCCGCGAAGACCTCTAACTTGTTGTTAGCATTTCGAGCTTTTCTTATATAGTTTCTTTTTTCGTCCTTAGAAGATACATCCATTACTCCTCCTTCATCGTGTTAACGATGCGGTCGGTGGCAGCATTATCGTGATAGGTTCCTAGGGGAGGAGGTAACCGTGCCTCCGTCGGAGGCGGAGGCTCACTGTCCTCGAAGTCGGAGCAGGGTTTCTTATTTTCGGGTTCTTCCTCCCAACCTTGTTTTCTCATGAATGTCCCTCTATCTGGAATTACGTACTTCTACAGATAGCCCAAGCCTAATGACCGACTGATTTCGTATGGGAAGTGGTAACAATCGTTGGTAAGGTGTCTGTATGCTCGGTGTAGGTGCATAAGTTTTCTTAGTTTTTGTACCTCTAAGGGTCCTCTGGGGTTGAGGCCACCTGAAGACACGTTCCTCCCCCATGATGGCCATGACTTTCATGGGGGTTACTGTCATAGGAGGTCAGGGCGTTGGCTCCAAAATTTTCTCCATCTTTTCTTTCTTGTCCCCATATTTTGCGTCTCTCTTCTCTTTCTCCTTTTCCGCTTGGGGGGGGGGGGGGGGGGGCTTTAGCGACCTCAACTGTTTCTAGGGCTTTTTGGATTTCTTCCAATTCCATGAAAGATTCTGCTTTTTGCATTAAGTCCTCGAGGTCGTGACCAATTCCTTATGAGATAAGTGGCGAAGACTCGTGGCAGAAGTCTCCATATCAGAATGCCAGACAACATACGAGGATCGACATGCGAGACATCGATGACACTATGGGAGAATCATCTCATGTAATCCTTGTTGGGCTCATCGGGCCTTTGTCGGATACTGAATTGATGCCTGCATGTCTTGGTGAAGACCCAGTTACACGCGAACTGCCTACAAACAAATGGGTTAGCTGTTCAAAGTTGTGCACTGTTCCTGGCGAGAGTTTGGAGAACCAGGATTTCGCCTGACCAGTCAGGGTCGTCCAAAATATATTGCAGAGATTGTAGTCGGGTAGGGATACAAGATCCATGCATGGCACATATTGGTTAATGTAATCATGAGGATCCCGGTCGTTTCCTTCCCCGGCGTAGGTCTAGAGTCCCGGCGGATTCATCCCCGCAGGGATAGGGGCATTGGCTATACGGGGTGCAAAATGGTGATCCCATGTAGGCCATCTCTTCTCCAGGGTTGACATTGCGTCAGAGCTCGCACACCTCTCTCTACATTTCTTCCAACATGTGCCTTAGGGGACCCTCAAGGGTCGGTGAGCGTTGGCGCCAAGGTTCAACAAAGTAGCCTTCTTTCGCGACTTGGTGGTTCCAAGTTGCTTCCTGTTAACAGGTTTAGAATTATTCCCTATTTAACGGAAGATATTTATTTTGGGTTCGAACGCCCTGTCCGTGATTCAGAGGCAATGATGGATGGACATAATGAGATTAATTGCAAGAATATTCCCTTCCTTTATTCACTGAACATTTCCTCCTCTCTTACGTATTTGAATGTTAAATTGTAGTAAGTAAGCTAAGTGGCTTCAGCTTGTCTTTCTTCTACTGATCACCTCCCTTTATATAGACTTTGGTAGAGGCAGGTGTCATTGTGCATGCGTTTTGGTAAGGACATGTGCTGTTGTTACCTTGATACAGGTGTGAAAATTAGGATAATGTTTATCTCTTATCTACTAGGCGCTGACTGGATTAGCTTTTGCGTCTTCTGATATCTCCGAGGGCTTCTGATGTAGATTGTTTTGATAGGACTATTCTTCCGAGGGCTTTTCTTTCTCCTTCTTGATTCGGGTATTTTCTTCAACAATCAGGAGTGATCTCTAAGGGGGTCAATGTGATCCCCGAGGACTTGGTATAACTTCCGAGGACTGTGATTTTGTGTCCGAGGGCTGTATTTGCTTTACTGAAAGTGAGATTTCTTCACGAGAGTTCTCGGACTGTATTCACTGGATGTTCTTGTATTTATTTCTTGATTTTCTCCAAAATTGGGTCCTCGGATAAGTCCGAGTGTCGTCTTTTCCGAGGAGTGTTCAGCAAGGAAGTTTTCTTGTAAGTTCATAGGACTCGGGGTCCATCTTGGTCCCTCTTGGCGCATTTGGTGGATATCGGAGTCATACGGGTCCATCGGGGTTTGCTCTTTTTCCGATGCCGTGTTGATATCTGCTTTTCATTCACCGTTTGACTTTCCAAGGGACTCTTATGTTTCTCCTCGGGTGCTCTTATAAACCTTTTCGGGTCAGTGACCGAAAGGTAGGGCAATCCTCCGAGGGGTTTTCTTTATAGGTACATCTCATCGGAAGGACTTGTGACAATAGTATTGTCCATATATTGTTTTTCCGAGTAGGAGTAATCTCCTTTATTTTATTTTTAGGATTAACACTAGCCCCCCCAAATTTCGATTGTCCTCGTAGAGACAAGCGGAATTTTAAATCATCGTCCTCAGTGAGGTGAGGGGTTATTTTTTGCTTAGTGTCCCTATATTTATTTTTTTCCTTTTTTGATATTTATCCGAGAGGTAAATACGTATATTTAGAGTTTTGCAAGTGATTTTACCTGAATACCCTTAGGGTATTGTCATTAAGCAGGCGAAGATCTCGGGAGAGCAGGTTGCGGAGTGCCGTTTGACCAGCTTGGGGATCTGAAGTATCTTACCGTTGGCAACGGGCAGAATCTGGACGGCGTGGCGTGAGCAGGCAACGGTTACGTGGAGTCACGAATAAATGCCACGTCTTTATGGGCATCTGACCGTTGTAATTTTTGGTTATAAATAGGGTACTGTTGCCTTTTCTTCTCTTCACTCACTCAAGTGTAATTTGCGATAATTTCTCCCAGAGCTACAAATTTCTTCTTTTATTCTCTTGCAATTCTGAGTTCCAGTAGATTTTCCCACTAAAAAAAACTTTCCTCTTTTTATATCCATGGCTTCTTCTGCCAGTGTGAATCCTGTTGCTGCTGCTACTTCCTCGGAGATCACTGCTCCGATTAACACTTCTGTAAATGTAAGGAGCCTTCCGGTGGGAGTTGTTACTCGTAAACGCAAGGGAGAGCTCGCTGCTGCTGCCGAGGGCGGCGCTACCTCCTCAAAAAAGGCTAGGGTTCCTAAGTCAAAGGAACCGCCTCTTCGGACTTTTGCTAAGGTGGAAAAGACGCGGAATATTGCTACTCGTAAGCAGGTAGCGGATCTGTTTACCTCAACTGGAGTCCTTCAGAAAAACATGGTCTTCCGACTCCCAACGAAGGATGAGAGGGCATGCTATCCTCCTCCGGGTATGTTGACAGTATTTTTTGCTCAGGTGAAGTACGGGTGGCGCTCATTTATGTCCCCTTTCTTCTGTGAGCTTTTTAAGACTTGTAATATCAGCCCAAGTCAAATGGTGCCGAACGGATTTGCTGTTATTTGCATTTACGTGTTTTGGTGCCACGTGAATGGTCTAGAGTGTTCGGTGGATCACTTTCTTTCGATCTTTGACGTGGCGGTATCGCCCATGGGGTATCCTTTCTATAACGTTCGTCACCGGGACAACACGGGGGATTCCACGAAGAGGATCTTGGGCGCCGCTATTACCTCGCATAGCGTCTGGAAGAACAGATACTTCTTCGTGGGACCTGTTAATGGTGAGTGGGATGTGCCCTTTGATTGGCGAGAGGGTACTACTCCCGTACACGCTCTGGATCAGGAGGCGGTGTTATCTCCTATAATTTCTCAGCACAAACTGATGGAATCAGAGGACTTTTCAATGTTGTACGAGACTTCCGGTCTTCACTACGTAGTTGTTACCGATGACGCCGTGGAACATCCTTTGTCTTTGTCTCCCGAAGCGAGGAGTTTCTTTCGTAAGTTTCTTCATTCGTTCTTTTACTCTTTTTATTCTCTCTCCGAGTACAGTGGTAAATTGTGCTTATACACGTTATTGGTGGGATGATGCAGGGGATGTCATGGCAAACTACTATCTGCAGTCGAGTCCGAGGGAGCCTACTCCTAGTGGTGTTTCTGAGATACCAGAGGAGGGTGATCACGAGGAAGATGAGGTTAACGCTCCCGAGGGCGGGCATGCGGGTTCAGAGAAGGGCGGATTTCACGAGGACCATTCTCTTCTATGTATGGATACGACGGGGGTTATCAGGAGCGCTGTTCTCTTGCGCCAAGTGGCTCCTTCCTCTTCTTGGGCTTTAGTGCCAGTTTCCAAGTCTAGTACAGGAGATTTGCTCGTTTCCGGATCTGATATAGGGAGCTCTCCGAGGGCGTCTGAAGAAGGAATATTTCCGAGGACAGTTGAGGAAGGAGCTGTCCAGAAGGCTACGGAAGTGGTAAATGTATCTTCCGATGACCCTTCTCATGTTTCTACTAAGCGTATGTCTTCAGAAGGTCCTCGTGGTGAGTCTTAACAAGTTCTTCAAAATTTTTTTGTAGACTGTTATCTCGCACTAATACTTTCCCTTTTTTGATGCAGTTGCCGTAGATAAAGGTAAGGCTCCAATGGTAGAAGAGTCTTCATTATATGGTGAGTATCCGTTATTCGCTCTCTTTCCATAATTTTTTCTAGTTTCATTCTTTTTCTCACTGTCAGTTTGTATCTTCTGTAGAGGAGGAATTTCTGGCCCAATTCAACATTCCCGAGCAAGAAGGTTTACGAGGGGACTCCAAAGACACTCAAGGGGAGTTTGATCCTTCTTCCGAGGATCGGGATGTGAAGGAGGGGATTCTGAAGTCCCTGTTAGGAGAGACTAGCCCCTCCACAACAGTGGGTGGTTCACGGGCCATATTTACAAATTCAGAAGTGATGACTCCCGTAAAGGATGCGACTCCTCCGAGGGGGCATGTTCCGGTGACTTTGTCTCTGAGGGGTCATACATTCCAGGAGCCTATTCCTCCTAGTGGATCCGAGGGGCAATTTTCATCACGGTCAGTGGGGGAAGCTTATCAAGATATCCTCCGATTTTTCGCCTCCTCTAGTTCAACACCCGCCGAGGGGTACCAATTTTTGTACACCAGTCTTAACTGGTTGGGGCTCATGGTAAGCTTCTCTAAATTAATCTTCTGAAATTACACAATATACCTATGTTAAATTCTTTATTGTTGACTTTTCTGCAGATTGGAAAGACTCGGGAGGCGGTTACTGCCGTTGAAGAGCGTGGTCGGAAAGATATAGAGGATTTAGAAGTACTCCGGGCGCAATTGGCACCTCTCTTAGTCCGGGATAAAGAGAGTCAAACTAGGGAGGACCTTCTTCAAACCAAGATTTCCGACTACGAATTTGCTCTTAATGAATCAGAGAAGGCGAGGGCGAATTTGCAAGGTAATTTAAGTGCTGCCGAGTCCGCTTATACGAAGATGGAGAAGGAAAGGAAAGACTCCGAGGGGGTCTTTACTGCTCGTATTGCAGCTCTCGAGAAGGCGGTGGCAGACGGGAATGAGAGAGAAAGAGTTCTCCAGGAGACACTGGGCCAGGTTACTGATAGGGCAGAGTCAGCCGAGGGGAAGTTGGCAAATTTTCTTTCTCCCGATGACGTGCAGGCTAAGGTGGATGCAGCTGTTCAATTTGCCCAGCGAGAGATTTCACGGCAGCAATCAGGAGCATCCGAGGCACCTTCTCACGAGCTCTTGATGGGCCACCTTCTGTGGGGTTATTTGGAGTGTGCGAGGTTGGCAAAATCTTTGGTAAGGTCGGATGTTGACTTCTCCAAGTCTTTCGATCTTCGCAAGTTAAAGAAACCAACTCCCGACGACTGCCATTATTTTGTGGGGAGGTTTGGGGGCTTGCTATCCTCTCGGGATTCTCCGACACCATCTCCAATGCGCTCCGCCACGAGTCCGAGTCCGAGGGCTAGTGGTTCTGGGGGAGTATTTTCTCCAATTTCTCGTCTTGCCTCATTGGGTACTTCTGCCGAGGAAACAACTTCTTCCCTTCCTCCTTCCACGGGGGCTTAGTCTTGTTCTTTGTAATTTTTTACTTTTAGCTTTTAAATAAATATTCCTTGTACTCATTATCCCTTCCGAGGGCTCTTCGGTTTAAATCAATAAATATTTTGTGCAATCTTCCTATTCTACATTTTACCTCCACTGTTTAATTAAAATGGATAATGATGATTCTTATAAGGTTGCTGACTAAGTAAACTTCCTAAGTAGGAGGTGTTGCTTTGCCTGGTTAAATAGGGTACGTGTCATTCTTAACCAAAAAGTTTTTTCAACACGTGTCCCTTAGTTGACATAATAGAAGTTTAAACTTCTACTTTTAACTCTGACTTAAAGAGTATATATGCACGTAGGATTTTTACCAATTATGCACTTATCTCCTAATCCTTATTAGTCTTTGATTTTCTTTCAAGTTTACTCATAATTGCAAGTACGAAGATAGTGCTTACCAGATAAGATGTTGCCTCCTTATTATAGAAGAAGTGGTTCGACTTCATCTTGCGGTTCTTCTCGGGATACCGCTCGGGGTCCTTCTGGATCATCAAGAGTTCCTCCGAGGGACAATTCATCCGAAAATCAGGCGACACTTGGTGCTAGTTCCTCTCTTGGGGTAGCTCGTAGGCTTCCATCTACAAATTCACGTAGGATCAATCATATCAGAGAAATATTCATGGGTAGGGAGCCATACTCTTTGGCGGATGAGTCCTCGGAGTTTGATTTGATTCCTCTTAACCCGTCTCGATTAATAGGTAGAGGACGTGTAGGATCCACTACGAGTACAGAGTGTGAGAACTCGGTAAGATCTCTTTTCAGCGGTTATAACCTTGATTTCGAAGATTATGACATACTAGTGCCTTTCTCGGGCCATAGGGCTTACGCACCCCCCTCGGGTTACATGACCGTTTATACCGAACAAATGCGTTGTGGTTTACGGATCTTTTTCCATCCCTTTTTCCAAATACTCTTTCGGTATTGGCAGGTGTGTCCGAGTCAGTTAACACCAAGTTCCTATAGTCATTTGGTGGGATATGTCCTTCGTAGTGAGCTTTTAAACCTTCCGATGTCCCCTTATCGGGTGGGGACAATATTTACCCTTCAACCTTGCTCAGAGGGGACTCCCTTTTTTAGCTTGACCTATCGGGACAAGGAAGATATCTTCACTCGTGTATCCAGTTCCCACTCTAGTAGAGGGGATTGGAGGCGGAGATTTTTCTTTGTCCGTCCGAGAGGCCAGTCAGCCAGATCGTGGGGTGTACCCATCCGATGGGGTCTGGGGTATATCGCACCCAACACCGAAACACGAGGGCAAGTGAGGGAGATATTGCTTCACTCGGGACTTTTCTCTGGTTCTTATGACATGTCTGGGCTATTGGATTTCCCCGAGGCTCTGATTTTGGCAGGTTTACAAGAGGGGGTGGAAGGATGCACTCCTGCTTCTCGTCCTCTTCACAGTAATTTTCATTTTCGTAAGTTCTACTAATCATTTTCTAGCTTATAACCTTTATTGGTGTCCTCGGACCGTTTTCCTACTGACATCTTTTGCAGGAGCGGAGATGGGAGCCTTTTCTCTCGGGTCTTCTACTGACGTTTTCTTAGGGAGGGCATTGCATGGTATTCCCGGGGGGACGAAGGTTGGTGATTCCCCTCCCCTCGTGAGTGAGGCAATGGTTGAAATTTCCTCGGAGGAGGAGGAACCTGTTGCAGCCCCCCCAGTCAGTTATATAATTCCTTCTGGATCGTCGGATCTGATAGCGACTCTTTCTCAAACGGATTTTCACATGAGTCCCATAGTATCACAGCCCATTCCTCATAATTCTACCGTGGTAAATGTATTAGAGGAGTATCTTTGCTCTTCTAGTACAGAGGATATGCAGCCCCGGGAAGATATCCCTGGTCGTATTCCTGCACCACCGCCCGAGGAGCACCCTTCCCTCGGGAGAACTCTTCCCCCCGGGGGTAATCAGGATGTTTCTCCTCTTGGATCAGCAGTGGGATTTTGCCGAAACTTTCTTAGTGGTTTATTGAACGTAACAGACTGTGAGCTAATAAAAACCCTTTCGGTACCCGTTCTCCAAGATTTAGTCTGTAAAGACTTGTGTGAGGTATCTATTCATTTTATTTAATACTAACCTGTCTTCTGGTCTGATGCCATTTGCTTTGTGTTTTGAGCAGATTTATATGGTGTTGGACGCCCTCGGGTCTTACGGGAGTTCTTCTTCAGATCCGGGTTTAGTATACCGTCGTCGGGATGAGTTAGAGCGAGGTCTCTTAGAAGCTCAAGTGGAGGTAACTCATTTGAAGGAAGTCCACGAGTCCGCTCAGGAGACTCACATCTAGGCGTTACAATTCGAGAAGGATAAGGCGTGGGAATTGGAACGCCAATTAGTGCTTGAAAAAGCACGTGTCTTGAACTTAGGGCGGAGAATTGAGGAGTTACGTGGCCAAATGCGGTCCTCGGAGGAGCAGTTAACACAGGCTACGCTGGAAAGAGACGCCTTGAGTCAGCAGCTGCTAGGGATAACTCGTTCTCATGTGATAGAGGTGGTCATGGCCCGAGTCCAAGCTGTGTTGGAGGTGGCGGGCCCATCCAATCTTCGTGAGTCTCTTCGGGGTGAGATGCGTGACTTGGTGTACATAGGCTATAAGTTGTGCCAAGATGCCGTACGAGCTTTACCGGAGTTCCCCTCAGGCTTACTCCTTCCTGAGCTTAACATTCGTCAAGTCTCCGAGGAGTTTCCTCCTTCACCTATTAGAGATTTTGCAGTCGGAACCGTGTTCTTTGACGACCCAATCTCCCTTTCCGAGGAGCAACGCCGAAGACTTATCCGAGAGGGGAAACGTCCTATGGGAGGGATTTAGCTTGTAAATGAGTTTAGTTCATAATACAGAGGGTTTTTAGTGTTATCGGGTTGTCCCGATGTCTCATATATAGAGCCATCATTTTGTCGGACAACTCTAATTTCTTTTGTACTGTATCCCCTCATATATGAACGCTCTTTTTATTCAGGTATAACTATTACATTAAGCATAATACTTTCTAAGGTTACTTGCGTTCCACGTGTTGCGAAGTATTTCCTCCTCGGAGTTGGCAAGCCGATAGGTCGCCGGCCCCACGATTTCCACTATCTTGTAGGGTCCTTCCCATCGTGGATTTAGTTTACCCACATTCTTAGAGGCACCAACTCGTTTCATCACTAAATCTCCAACTTGAAAGGTTCGGAGTCTTACCTTGTTATTATAATATCGTGACATCCGAGCCTTGTATTCTTCCATTCGGAGGGCTACTCGGGTTCTTTTTTCTTCGAGAAGGTCAAGGGCGAGGGCTAAATTTGAGCCATTGGCCACTTCCTCGTATTCCTTGACATGCCAGCTTTCTATGGAGACCTCCGAGGGCAAAACAGCTTCGCACCCGTAGGATAGACTAAAAGGGGTTTCGCCCGTAGCGACACTTTGCGTGGTCCGATAGGCCCATAATATCCCGGGTATCTCCTCAACCCACTTAGCTTTATGCCAATCAAGTCGGGCCTTCATGTTCTTCAAGAGGGTTCTGTTAGTTCTTTCTACTTGGCCATTTGCTTGAGGGTATCCCACGGAGGCAAAGCGATGTTTTATCTCCCAATGATCACACCATTTTTGCAATCCTTGATCAGTAAACTGCAAACCGTTGTCACTTACCAGGCTCCGAGGGACACCAAAGCGACAAATAATATTTCTCCAGAGAAAATTGATAACGGCCCCCGCGGTTACCCTAGCCAGGGGTTCCGCTTCCACCCATTTGGTAAAGTAGTCAACGGCTACTAGCAGAAATTTCTTTTGACCGGCATCAGGGATGAGGGGTCCAAGTATATCAATACCCCACTTAGAGAATGGGCAGGGGTTCAGAGAGGGTTCCCAAGGGGCTGCGGGTAGATGGGTCCGAGGGGCGTAAGCTTGGCATGGTTTACATCTTTCGGCATGGCTTTTGCTATCTTTGGCCATCGTGGGCCAATAGTAGCCTTGTCGAATCAAGCGTCCAACCATGCTTTCGCCACTAGTATGGCTCCCACATACCCCCTCGTGAGTTTCTGCTAAGGCTAGTTGGGCCTCCTCTTCATTAAGGCATCGAGCGTGGGGACATGAATATGTTCTTCGGAATAAAATCCCGTCTTTAAGGAAGTATCGAAGTGTTTTTCGGAACATCATTCGTTGAATATTCTTGTCTAAGGAATAACCCTCGGGATTCTGTAAGTAGGCCTTGATAGGGGTTATCCAGCTAGATAAGGGATCTGGAATGGTATTTACCTCCCGGCCTTCGCTCTTTTCAGATTCATTGACATGAAGTAGAGTAATTTTTCGAGTATGTATTGTGGCTGTTTGTGTAGCCACTTTGGACAAAGCATCCGCTTCTTGGTTTTCTTTTCGGGGAATTTGAACTATATCATATTCTTCAAACCATTCGGACCTTTGGCGAACAACTCGGAGGTACCCTTGCATTCTTTCTTCTTTGGCCTCATATGACCCCTTAACTTGCTGAACAATCAGTTGGGAATCACTATGGAGGAGTACTCTCTTCATTCCCCCTTCTCTTGCTAATCTCATACCGATAAGGAGAGCTTCATACTCGGCTTCATTGTTAGAGAGGGGGTGATCTATTCTAACTGCAAAATGGAGTCTTTCCTCCTCTCCTTCTTGATTTACCAAAACTATTCTGGCCCCCCCCATGGGTACTCACCGAGGATCCATCTACATATATGTGCCATCGTGGCTCCTTTTCCTCGGATCCAACGCCCGTGAGCTCTGTTACAAAGTCCGCCAGAACTTGCGCTTTGATTGACGGTCTCGGAGCATAGGAAATATCGTACTCAGTAAGCTCTACGGCCCATTTTATCAGTCTCCCTGATGATTCTGGCTTATTAAGAATTGCCCTCAGGGGATGCTTAGTAAGCACGGTAATTGGGTGGGATAAAAAGTAGGGACGTAGCTTACGAGCCGTAGTAACCAATGCTAGAACGAGTTTCTCAGTTAGGGTATATCGGGTTTCGGCTCCGAGGAGAGTTTTACTAACGTAATATACCGGGTGATGTTCTCCATCTTGTTCTTTGACTAAGACAGCGCTAATAGCCTCTTCTCCGACCGATAAATACAGGAACAACTCTTCTTGGGGTATAGGTTTTACCAGCAAAGGTGGTTTCAACATGTATCTTTTCAATTCTTCGAGAGCTTCCTCGCATTGGGGGGTCCACTGAAATTCCTTGATATTCCGAAGTATCTTGAAGAAGGGAAGCCCTTTTTCTGCGGACTTGGAGACAAACCGATTCAACGAGGCCATTCTTCCAGTTAACTTTTGGACATATTTTACCGTCCTCGGAGTAGGTAACCCCATGATAGCTTCTGCTTTTTCGGGGTTTACTTCAATTCCCTTCTCCGTAACCATAAATCCCAAAAATTTTCCTCCTCGGATACCAAAAGAACACTTCCGAGGGTTAACTTTCATGCCAAAGTTGTTCATAATGACCAACGCTTTCCGTAGGTCCTCGGGATGTTCTTCGGCAGTGTTACTTTTAACTACAGTATCATCTACGTAAACCTCTACTGATTTTCCAATAAGTCCTGCGAACATAAGACTTACTAACCTTTGGTAGGTAGCTCCCGCATTCTTCAGCCCGAATGGCATGACTAGATAACAAAATGTGCCTGCATCCGTGATGAAGCTAGTTTTATCTTGGTCAATAGCCGCCATCGGGATTTGGTTGTACCCTTGATCTCCATCTAAAGTTGATAGTAGCGCACATCCTGCGGTAGAATCAACTAGCTGATCTATGCTTGGTAAAGGATAACAATCCTTGGGGCATGCTTCATTGAGGTTAGTAAAGTCAACACACATTCGCCATCTTCCTCCGTGCTTGGGAACTAGAACGACATTAGCCAACCACTCGGGGTAGATCACTTCTCGTATTTGCTTTAATTGGAGAAGGCGTTGTATTTCCGAGCGGATGATCTTGTTGCGCTCGGGGCCCATTTTCCTCTTCTTCTGTTGGACAGGTTTAGATCCGGGCTTTACATTAAGGAAATGTTGACATACCTTGTTGCTGATTCGTCCGGGCGGCCCCCCTTCCCATGCAAAGAGGTGATGGAATTGTTTGAGAAGAGAAATCAATTGACCTTCTATGATTGGAGCCATATGGGTGCCCATTTTGATTACTTTCTCGGGGCTTCCTTCTACTAATTCCACCATTTTTAACTCTTCCACAGGTTGGACTCGCGTTTCCTCGGTTCTACACCTTTTGTTATTTCCGAGTGAGGGTCCGTCTTCTTCTAAGGGAATGGCATTCATGCAACATTCTCTGGCTTTTGACTGACTTCCTCGGACTTCTCCGATTCCCGAGGAGGTAGGGAACTTCACTTTAAGATGCAAAGTAGAAGGAATAGCCTCAAAGGCCCGAATAGATGGCCTTCCACATATGACATTATACGTTCGTGAGGAGGCCTCCACTACCCAAAATTTAATAGATTCCGTTCTCCGAAGGGCTCCTTTCCCCCATGACATTGGAAGAGTAACAGTTCCGAGGGTTTGACAAGCTTCCCCTGAGAATCCTACTAACGGGACCTCAGCGGTTTCCAACGTTTCTTGTTTCAACCTCATAGCAAGATAAGTAGGTAAGAAGAGTACATCCACGGAGCTGCCCGTATCTATAAGGATCCGTTGGATTTCATACCCGTAGATGACAGCAGAAATAACCAATGGATCTTCGTGAGGGTATATTACGTCCATAAGATCCTCCGGCCCGAAAGTGATGCTAGGCAGATTTGATCCTTGAATAGAACAGACAGACAATCCTTGCTCTGCTCGTCGGGCTTCTTTCAAATATTTCTTCTTTTTACCCTGAGGCGCCATGGAGATTTCACCCCATTCTATCATATTGATGGTTCTCCATGTCGGGGGATTGCTCTCATACGAGTCAGGTGGAGGAGGTAGACTCGGATACCCTGTCGTTTTCTCTCGTGAATTTCGCCGGCGGTCTTTACTTCTCTCTTGGGATCGGAGACGTCTAGTGGTCCCCTCTCGTGACTTCCGGCTAGGCGTCCTTTCTTCTCTTTCTTGTTCCTCTTCTCCCCTTCGTGATCTCTTCCAAACATTTGCCTTGGGTTCTTCGAGATTATTTTCCTTGAGGTAGTTCTTCAAATATCCTATCTCCAGTAGGCGAAGCACTTCTAAACGAAGGGTAGTACATTCTTCCGTAGTGTGCCCATAAGTTTTATGGTATTTACAATATTTCCCAGTGTCCTTGTCTCTGTTAGGAAATTTAGTCGGTCTGGGCCAATGTAACTCGTTGCTACCCCTCATTATATTAAGCACCTCTGGGGGAGTAACAGTCATCGGAGGTAGGTGCACGGGTCGGAGGAATTTCTTGACCACTCCTCCTTCATCTTTGCGCTGAGGAGGTTTTCCTTCCTTACTCTTTTCTTTGACCTTTGCTTCTTTCTCGGCACGCTCTAAGTGTTCACTATCCTCCTGCTCCATCTGCTTCTTTGTTCCCTCGGCCTCTTCCATCAAAATGTGTACTTCCGCCTTTTGCATTAGCTCATTCATATCCGTGATACGATTTCCCATAAGGTATCTAAAGAAATCCCCCGCTCGGAGTCCCTGAGTTAATATGTCCGCCATAATGGTTGGGCTAACATTTGGAACATCGAGTGCTTCATCCGTGAAGCGCTTTATATACTCTCGCAAGGATTAATCCTTCTTCTGTTTAATAGTAAAAAGATGTGTAGCAGATTTAGGGTACCTTCGGTTGCAGGCGAATTGTCGTACAAACAAATGAGCTAATCGGTCAAAGCTCGTGATGGAACAAGGTGGAAGATGAGTAAACCAGGCTTGGGCCCGCCCTCCAAGGGTAACAGGGAATACACGACACAACACATGATCAGGAGCGGAAGAGAGGTCCATTCCTGCCAGGTATTGATGGACGTGATCTTGTGGGTCCCTTCCATCAGCTTCTCCGGTATATAGCGGGATATTAACAGGTCGCATCCCCGAGGGGATAGAAGCTGAAGCAATTTCGGGAATGAAAGGAGAGGTCTTGAATGTAGGATCTTCCTCGGGAGCCATGGTCTTCTTGAGATCACCTAATTCTTTTCGTAAATCATCCATCATTCCCCATAAGGAATGTTCAACCCCTCCTCGATACTCCGAGGGGCGAGGAATTTCTTCCCGACCCCTCACGGGAGTCCTTTCATGACATACATACCTTCGAGGACTTTGTCGGGGTGCCTGTTGCCAAGGATTCCAATTTGGGTTCCACGTCCTCGGAGGTGCATCTTCTTCCGAGGGGAAATCCCCGTTCTCGGAGAGCACATTGGTCGTGCGTCCGAGGGGTTCATCCCTCCAAGGGGTTCGTTCAGCATATATAAGTCTTTCATAAACAGATCGGGGGATACTAATAAAATCTCTTGTACCTGATTCATAATCGGACAAAGTTTCTTCTGAGTCGTTGTTCGGGAAAGGAAGGTTGTCACTTTCGAAAAGACCATCCATCCTAGCTGAAGTGTGCCTGAATTCTCTCGAGGACAGATATTATGACGTTCCCACAGACGGCGCCACTTTGTTAACAGGTTTAGAATTATTCCCTATTTAACGGAAGATATTTATTTTGGGTTCGAACGCCCTGTCCGTGATTCAGAGGCAATGATGGATGGACATAATGAGATTAATTGCAAGAATATTCCCTTCCTTTATTCACTGAACATTTCCTCCTCTCTTACGTATTTGAATGTTAAATTGTAGTAAGTAAGCTAAGTGGCTTCAGCTTGTCTTTCTTCTACTGATCACCTCCCTTTATATAGACTTTGGTAGAGGCAGGTGTCATTGTGCATGCGTTTTGGTAAGGACATGTGCTGTTGTTACCTTGATACAGGTGTGAAAATTAGGATAATGTTTATCTCTTATCTACTAGGCGCTGACTGGATTAGCTTTTGCGTCTTCTGATATCTCCGAGGGCTTCTGATGTAGATTGTTTTGATAGGACTATTCTTCCGAGGGCTTTTCTTTCTCCTTCTTGATTCGGGTATTTTCTTCAACAATCAGGAGTGATCTCTAAGGGGGTCAATGTGATCCCCGAGGACTTGGTATAACTTCCGAGGACTGTGATTTTGTGTCCGAGGGCTGTATTTGCTTTACTGAAAGTGAGATTTCTTCACGAGAGTTCTCGGACTGTATTCACTGGATGTTCTTGTATTTATTTCTTGATTTTCTCCAAAATTGGGTCCTCGGATAAGTCCGAGTGTCGTCTTTTCCGAGGAGTGTTCAGCAAGGAAGTTTTCTTGTAAGTTCATAGGACTCGGGGTCCATCTTGGTCCCTCTTGGCGCATTTGGTGGATATCGGAGTCATACGGGTCCATCGGGGTTTGCTCTTTTTCCGATGCCGTGTTGATATCTGCTTTTCATTCACCGTTTGACTTTCCAAGGGACTCTTATGTTTCTCCTCAGGTGCTCTTATAAACCTTTTCGGGTCAGTGACCGAAAGGTAGGGCAATCCTCCGAGGGGTTTTCTTTATAGGTACATCTCATCGGAAGGACTCGTGACAATAGTATTGTCCATATATTGTTTTTCCGAGTAGGAGTAATCTCATTTATTTTATTTTTAGGGTTAACACTTCCCTTTATTCGGGAGGGTATCGTGGTGCTCAAGTCTCCTGGGGAGCATCCACAGAGCTTGTTGAATGCAAGAACGGGGGAGGAAAAACGTGAGTTCCACTGTGAAGTGAGTCGTTGGACATAACCCGAGGTGGCATGCCGGATCGATGTCTAGGAGGATTTCTGGGCTCTTCTGGGCGATTCTACTCATGACCAAGACTTTCCTTTGAAGTAAGTCTTCCGTTACCATTAAATGTGGCGAACATGTTATGATACATGTCCCATGGTACTTATACGTAACCCATTTCAAGTCATGCCTCATGCTGCGCTTGTGGTCCAAGGGCGTCTAGATTAAGAGTTGGGCCGGTTCGAGTCCGAGCATCCTCCTCATGAGGTAGAGGACTCTGTTGCGTCTCGGTTTTAGTGTCATGATTCTCTAATAGGTCACGATCGGGAAAATGACAGGATGATGCGTCTGCGTTTTTTTTCTTCTTTTCTTGACCTTCTTCTTACCATGCGTGTTTCTCAAACTTTTCTCAGGGAATTTACAGGGTTCCCACGTACGGCGCAGTTTGGTGATGCGATATCGTCTGAGGTCCGATAAAACGGGGGGATCTGCAGATATTATCACTGATATTGTTCGGAACACCTCTTGAGTTTGAGAAAGGAAGAAATATAATTTTATTATGGGATTAGAGTGAATTACAAAGTGGGGTCGTGATGGGGGATAACTTTATCCGCTACAAAGAATGCTTTTTTTTTCTTCATATTTTTTTAAGAACAAAGATGCGTATAGTGATTTTGGCGAGAATGCACTTGCCCATTTTATGCTGAGTGAGGCGTTATCTATAGTGATGATCCAAAGTCTTCTGTCCAATGAGGGTTGGTATCCCCTCATAATTTCAGGTGGTAGCGATGACCAATGCCGTAGAGGGTCTTCTGCGCCAATGAGGGTTGGTAGGGGGAGATTCCCAATAATGTGAGCTTGACTGAAGTCTTCTGACTGGATAATGATTATCTATACTCCAATCATCTTTAGGGGCTTTTTGAGCCAATGAGGGCGAGCTGACTCTGCTCCAATAGCCACTCTAGGCAGGAGAGTGCTGGTAAGTTTTGCCACTTACTGCCCCAATGGCAGTCTTGAACCAATGATGCGTGGTCTTTTGTCATAATGGTGGGTGGTTGGTAGCTGTCTTGAACGTGGGTAGTTGACACTTTCCTTGATTCGGGTCGTGCCGTTGTCGTGCTTATTTTCGATCCAAGGGCAATAAGATCCTCCGTGTTGCATTTATCTTTGTGTGTTCTGATAGGGGTCCTTTGAGTCGTATTCCTCCTGAGTAAGCGTGAGGTCTTCCGAGTAGTGTCTACTTCCGTGTTTATTACCTTGAGGTCATGGGTGAGAGATTTTATTCTTACGACCCTTCCTTGTACTCACCCATTCCCTTATTGTTTTGTACGCTAAGTGTTGTCCGCTACCACCCGGGTGTCCCTTATTACGGGTCCCGTAAAATTTGGATGGTGGAATTAGCTCGTTGGTGGATTATTTACTGAATCGTGGTGGTGGTGGTGGGGGGGGGGGCTCTCATGGCGTTTTTTGGGGTACCCTGGAACGCGAGAGACTCTGGGCGATTAGGTGCGGCGTACCTTGGTCTTTTGTCCAGACTGTATACCCTCGACAGGGAGTTAGTCAGTTCGGACCCGTGGGTACGGTTTTTCCCTACACTTGGTCGTTTTGAGGGGCTACCCATTTTGCCTATTCCCCAGGACGGGTAGGGTTATGCATCATCAATACCGTTTGCCAGCAAATTTTGTAATCAATTTGGCTAATTAAGAAATACAACGTTTATGAGTTGGTCCACCAATAAAACTAATAATAAATAACATCACGTATTCTTGGTTCCATCTGGTTGATTTAGTAATATACAGTTTGCCAGTAAGTCGACCAATAAAACCAATAAGTAATAACGTTAATATATTTTGCGTTCCATATGGTTGATTTGGAAATACACCATTTTTCAGTAGGTTGACTAACCAATAATTAATATGTTAGGTAGAAATACACCCGTTTGCCAGTAGGCCAATCAATAAAACTAATAATTAATAACTTTAGGTAAAAATACACCGTTTGCCAGTTAGTCGACCAAACAAAAAGTAATAACATTAAGTATATTTTGCGTTCCATCTGGTTAATTTAGAAATACACCATTTTTCAGTAGGTTGACTAACCAATAATTAATATGTTAGGTAGAAATACACCCGTTTCCGAGTAGGCCGGTCAGTAAAACTATTAATTAGTAACTTTAGGTAAAAATACATCGTTTGCTAACTAGTCGAACCAATAATCAATAACGTTATAGATTTTGTGTTCGATCTTGTTCTAAAAACTACATTATACTATAATATTTGTATTATTTCCTCACAGACTTTTCACTTTCATTTAATTTGACAACTAATTAATTTTAGTTATAATTATCAATATATAGTTTTAAAGTTAGAAATATTGTGTTTTAAAAATATAACGTTTGCCAGCAAATCACAAAAAGAACCAATAAATAATAATGTCACATATTTTGTATTCGATTTGGCTGATTAAGAAATACAACGTTTATGAGTTGGTGTACTAATAAAACTAATAATTAATAACATCACATATTATTGGTTCCATCTGGTTGATTTAGTAATATACAGTTTGCCAGATTTAGTAATATACAGTTTGCCAGTAAATCGACCAATTAAACCAATAAGTAATAACATTAAGTATATTTTGTATTCCATCTTGTTGATTTAGAAATACACCATTTGCTAGTAGGTTGACTAACCAATAATTAATACGTTAGGTAGAAATACACCAGTTTGCCAGTAGGCTAACCAATAAAACTAATAATTAATAACTTTAGGTAAAAATACACCGTTTGTCAGTAAGTCGACCAAACCAATAAGTAATAACGTTAAAGTATATTTTGCGTTCCATATGGTTGATTTGGAAATACACAATTTTTCAGTAGGTTGACTAACCAATAATTAATACGTTAGGTAAAAATACACCCGTTTGCCAGTAGGTCAATCAATAAAACTAATAATTAATAACTTTAGGTAAAAATACACCGTTTGTCAGTAAGTCGTCCAAACCAATAAGTAAATAACGTTAAAGTATATTTTGCGTTCCATATGGTTGATTTGGAAATACACCATTTTTCAGTAGGTTGACTAACCAATAATTAATACGTTAGGTAAAAATACACCCGTTTGCCAGTAGGTCAATCAATAAAACTAATAATTAATAACTTTAGACAAAAATACACCGTTTGCCAGTAAGTCGACCAAACCAATAAGTAATAACGTTAAGTATATTTTGTGTTCCATCTGGTTGATTTAGAAATACACCATTTGCGAGTGGGTTGACTAACTAATAATTAATACATTAGGTAGAAATACACCCGTTGCCAGTAGGCCAACCAAGAAATTGATAATTGATAACTTTAGGTAAAAATACACCGTTTGCCAACTAGTCGAACCAATAATCAATAACGTTATATATTTTGTGTTCGATTTGGTTTTGAAAACTACATTATACTATAATAATTGTATTATTTCCTCAGAGACTTTTCACTCTCATATACTTTCACAACTAATTGATTTTAGTTATAATTATCAATACATAGTTTCGAAGTTAGAAATATTATATTTTAAAAATATACCCGTTGCCAGCAAACCACCAAAAAAATCAATAAATAATAATGTCACACATTTTTAATCGATTTGGCTAATTAAGAAATACAACGTTTATGGGTTGGTCCACCAATAAAACCAATAATTAATAACATTACGTATTCTTGGTTCCATCTGGTTGATTTAGTAATATACAGTTTGCCAGTAAGTCGACCAATAAAACCAATAAGTAATAACATTAAGTATATTTTACGTTCCATCTGATTAATTTAAAAATATACTGTTTGCGAGTAGGCAATTGAAACAATAATTCACAACGTTATAGATTTTGTTTTCGATATAGCTCTCAAAATTTACAATACACAAAAAATATTTTTATTATTTTCTAAATGACTTTCCAGTTCCATTTACTTTCACAACTAATTAATAACAAAATAATAATAGAAAAGAAATAAAGGAGTACCTACTCAAACTTTGACCCACTACTGCTGCTAAGCCTAAAACTGAAACTGCTCTCTCGAGTCCCATCACTTGTTCATAAGTGGTGAGATAGAAAAAGGAATGAAAAAATTGCCCAAATATATGAAAGAGGGGCAAAACCGAAAAATCAACACCAAAATCCATTTTCCCTTTTTATGCAATACAATATATATCCTTGTGTATCTAATCTAATGAGCAATTAAAATTCTCCCAACAGATACACAGTCACACACACACACACACACACATCTTATATATTTTGTATTATGCAATGATTAGCCAAATATAAGTTCCAACTCATCATTACCTTTATTATCATGGTTGAAATCTTACCCAACCCCGGTTTCCCTTCTTTAATACTAATCTCCAAAATCCCTTCCTCTTCTCTTCTCATTATAATTTTTACTCTGAAAAAGTATTTAAAAACAACCTTTCCCCTTCCCTTTTCTTTCTCTCTCTGTTGTGAGGGAAAAAAAAAAAAAAGAAAAACCCAGAAACATAATAAAAGAGAGAATCTTTCTTTCTTCCGCCATGGATACTTACGAAGCTACTAAAGTAGTGATGTCAAGGATCCGAGGTATAGATCAAGAAAACTCCTCAAAAATCATGGGTTGCATTCTTATTCAAGTCGAAGGAAAAGAAGAGATGATAAGATTAGCCTTTGGCCCTGAAAATCTTTTGTTGTCTTACATAAAACAAGCGAAAGATGTTTTGGGTCTCTCTTCAACTTCAAACAACAACAACAACAACCACAACCCTCCTCCTCCTTTCTTACAGGGCCCCGCCCCTCGAATCCTCGTACCCAACAACAATGGTTTCCACCATTTTGGCAGCAACCCTTCTTCCCCTTTTCAGAGAAGCAGCCCTAAACCCATTTCATATGCCTCTGTTCTCAACAGTTCCAGCCCTGTTGGTGCTGCTAATAACGACATTAATAATGGGTCTGGTTCGTCAAGTTTGCATTTTTATGGCTCTAATGAGTTTGGTGATGACTTCTTTAGTGGCCAAGTTCATGATCAGTTACAGTTTCTTGACGACTCAATGGTTGATCCCATTATGAGTCCCAGTGGGAGGAGTGATTCTCTGGTTTTCCCTTACGGTGAGGATGCAAATGGGGCCCCTTCTCCTCATCCTCACCACCCATTTCATCACAGGAGGAGTTGTTCTGTTAACGATGTGGGGTTTCTTTCAAATATGGAAGAAATCGGAAGTGGGTTTGGGTGGAGGCCTTGCATGTACTATGCAAGGGGTTTTTGCAAGAATGGTGCTTCTTGTAAATTCTTGCATAGTGATGGTGAAGGGATTGAGTTGGGGGGTTCACCCAATAATACGGGTGGTTCAGGGTTTGAGGAGTATATGAGGATGAAAGCACTTGAGCAGCAGAGATTGGCTCTAATGGCTTCTGGAAGCTCAAACCCTTTTGCTCACAACAAGTGCATCAACTTTCTTAATGACAATTTTAGGTAATTTGTTCTGGGATTTTGTTAGTTATTTATTAATTTTCTTTTTTTGCAGTTTTAACCTTTTTTGGAATTTTCAGATTTTGAGCCCTTTGTGGTATAATTTATCGTGTGGATTATATTGTTTGTTTCATATTATTATTTGGTTCTGGACTTTTTATCTTTATGTGCATAATGGAAAGCGCCTTTGTGATACTTAGTTGATAATTACGGTTACTATATTTATCTTGGTTTAGGAATAGTTATGGGTTTTGTTGCTTACGTATGTGTTGTTTTTATTTATTTATTGCTACCAATATTGGTACATTATGTTGAGGACATTGGTTGTCATAGTGGTTCATTTTTAGCCGGCTTCTGTTTCTGATCATGGGAGGCTAATTTTGTGTTGAGCTGACAGGAATGACTTCTCACCTATGGGGTTTGGAGGTGGTGGAAATGCAAACGCCCGTCAAATTTATTTGACGTTTCCGGCGGACAGCACGTTCAAGGAAGAAGATGTCTCTGGTTACTTTAGGTAAGTAGTTGAGAGAATAGTTGTTAAGTTTGCTTGTGGAATATTCCTGATGATGTTTCTTTTTGTCCTGGTTCTAAGCATGTTTGGACCAGTGCAAGATGTTAGGATTCCATATCAGCCGAAGAGGATGTTTGGCTTTGTTACATTTGTCTATGCGGAGACTGTGAAGCTCATTCTGGCTAAAGGGAACCCGCATTTTGTGTGTGATTCCCGTGTGCTCGTCAAGCCCTACAAGGAGAAAGGAAAAGTGCCGGAAAAGTACGAACTTTTTTTTCTCTAGTTATTTTCTGCTCTGATCTTTGTTCACTTCTGCCTACATTAGTGATCGTTATTTATTCACTTTTGTGTAGGAGGCAACAGCATCAAAACTTGGAAAGGGGGGAGTACTCAGCTTGTTTAAGCCCTTCCAGAATTGATACTAGAGAACACTTTGAAACCCCTTTTGGTTTGTGAGCCTACCTATCTGTTTATCTACTGCTAATTGTATAATCATATTTGCTTAAGCCACATTTGGTTTGTTCAACAGGTCCCAGAATGTTAATGAATTCACAAGAGGTAATGCTTAGGAGGAAATTGGAGCAGGAGGCGGAGTTACAGCATGCCATTGAACTTCAAAGCCGCAGGATGATGAATTTACAGTTAATGAACCTGAAAACTCAGCATCATAATCATCATTTCCTGCCAAACTTGCCAATTGGTCTCGTCCCAATTTCCTCTCCAAGACCGTCTCCGTTGCTAATGAATCACAATGTTATCCCTTTGCCTGATGTCTTCAATCAGGAAGTTTCAGAAGGTTAGCTTAATAGAAACAACATAGGGTTCCTTAGTTCCAGCTGTTAGTCTAGTTGACCTTATTGCCAAGGTTTTTTTATTTACCCTTGATTTATGGATGTTCTCAGAGTTTGATGGTGGAGCAGATAATGAAAATTTGGTGTTGGGCGGAGCTGAAGCTTCCTTAAAGAACAACACTGGTAGTGGCACTAAGTTACAAAATATTGTCGAGCAGGATTCTGACCTCCCTGAAAGGTACTAAACATCTACTCGGGGAAAAATGTTAGACCAGGCTTATGAATATTTGATCTTATACATCTAACTGGGACCAGGTTTTATGTTAATCTCTAGGTTTATACCTTGTGTCCTTGTTTTGCATCTTATTTTGTCTTCCTTGATGTTGACATGAACGCAGCTTGGAACACAGTTTACCAGATAACCTTTTTTCGTCACCTACAAAATTGGCTGCTGAAAACCCATCGGTTTTCGATCAAGCTCCTGCAACTGGTGATGAAGGAGGTGTAACTGTTCACAGTAGAACTAACAATACTCCTGTGTTGCCGATTAGTTCTCCTACACATTCTACAAAGACATGTTATTTTGAAACACCGAGGTATTTTCCCGCTTCTACTAGTTACCGTTAGTCACGTCTTTCAATATTATAAAGATATAGATTTGGAAATGTTAATGATGACCCGGTTTTCTTCGTGTAATTAGTTACCGAATGTAGGTGTGGGAGGATCCTTGGCCAACATCCAGGAATTAGATTAACCTGGTAAGAGCCTAAAAGTCCTTGTTTGTAACTTTCACAGTATATTCTGGTTTCATTTTTTCTTCCCAAAATTTATTTGTATATTTTGTTTTGGTTGATGCAGAAAGTTTAGCATAGAGAAGGAAGAAGCATAGTCTTGTAGCTGTACAGCTAAACCAGAAGATATATAAAGTACCTGTAGAAGATATGCTGAAGAAGTGAAGATTAATATTATCACCAATACCATACTAGTTACAGCAAATACATAATGCATGGGTAAAGGACAGCTGAACTGATTTATGAGAGTAGGGTCTCTCTTTTGTTGATTTTGTACCCCCCCCCCCCCTCTCTCTCTCTCTACTTGTGTGCTGGACCACATTTTTATAACATTAGCATATAACAAAAGTCTAGTAGTAACTCTGAATATTACATGGAATGATACTTGTTACTTTCATTTGAACTTTCTTGCTTGCCATTATCAATGTGGATGTTGTTTTATGGTTAATCTTAGTGGGTGACAAAAAAACTTGAATGGAGTTTTAACTACCATATACTGATACAACCTAAAAGAGGTTAGGAATGGATGAAAAATAGATGATGATCATTGGAGAAGACAGGGAAAGCAGATCTTTCAATCATCAGCAGAATCATAAAGAAAAATTACGTAAGTAGGCAGTAAAAATAATACACCAATGTAAATAAGGAAATGATGACAATGTAAAAGGAAAAAAAAAAGAGTTTCTTTATATGCTATGAGATGATTAAAGGGTGCTTTAGAGGGACTCTTTTGTCTCATTTTGTGGTTTCTTTAAGGTGGACATGAAGGTGGGGGAGGGCCACACACTCACCTCACATGGGTGCCAGTTGAATGGCATCAGTCTGTCAAAATTGAAAATACACTCTCCTTTCACTTTCAGTCCCTCTGCCTTTAAATATTCACACATTGGCACTTGTTTTTATGGGGTTCTGTTGTTGCTGCCTGTTTGCTGTTGTTGTTGTATGTCTTTTTTTCTTTTAATAATCACTCATCACTATTGCTCATGTAGTCATGGTGCCAATTTTGATACTTTTTTCTGTATTTTATTTCCCCTCAGTGGATATTCTTGTGCTGTTGCATGTTTATAAAGTGACAATTTATGTTAAATATGGGATAATTAAGTCTAATCACTGAAATATCTGGTAACATTTGTATGTTATTCGACATCTTTAAAAAAAACTGATAATATTATCAATATTTTTTACTAGTAGTTGTCTCTTTATTATTATTCTACGAGCTACGAGTTTGTATAATGTATATAGCACTTTAATGGTCGAAAGGTGTTTTTATAATTTTAAAGTACCTGTTCCAACACTTTTTCTAGTTATGAAATCTTCTCTCTGTAGAGAGTTAGGTATAATTTTTTTTGCAATACCAAATTTCAGATAAAGTTTTATATAATTTGATTTAGATGTATCAAAACATTTATTCTCGTATGATCAGATCACTTTGCAGCATATTGGGATATGTGAAAATCCGTTGAAGATGGATCCCCCTGTTTTCGTTGTCTCTGATTCTCTTGGGTACTTAATTTTATTTGGAAGGGTTCTTGGGTATTTAATTTAACACTTAACCCTAGAGGTTAATTAAAATATATGAGTTATCCGACAGATTTAGACTCATCAGTGCATACTGTTTCGTGGTTCTAATACTAAATTTTAAGAGTCGAGAAAATAAGAAATACCTAACTATCCAGTTCTTGTATGCCTTGACAAATCGACAGTGACAAAAATAAATAGACTATAAGGAACTTCGTTGTTGCTTGCGTTCACGCGTGCCATTTGTTGGCGCCTTAACATGCCAAATCCTTAAAAAGTAGCCGTTTTTACCATCAAACTACTTTATAATTAATTGAAGTTCTTGGAATTTTGTTTGACAAATAATTCAAGATATATTTCAGGTGAAGAGAACAAAATTAAATTTTCGTTCATGTTTGACTATATCTAGGCCATTTACATGGTTTAGATTAAGCTGTCGGGAGGTATTCATCAATTTCACGATTTCAATGTGGTTTCCAGTTTGCGTTACCTGACATTTTGTCTATTACTATTGATTATGGAAAATGACACGTTAATTATTGCGAAGAAAGTTCGCAAACGATGCAAACAAATATTTTATTCTGTCATTAATTGTTGATTAAGAATATATCATGTTTTTTTTTTTTTTTTTAGAAACAAGAATATATCATGTTGATAATTACGAAAGTCGGCAAACTGGAAAAAGTATTTAATTTTTTGTACGAGTTGTTTTGAAAACTCTGAATTGGTGACAACAACACTATGTTAATATTGGATTTGTTACTTGTCTCAAGTATTTTAGTCTTTTTATTCTTTTAGTTGTCTTGTATATATATTATTTCTCTTGTAAATTCTAGGTATTTTTGATATTCATTCTTTTGTAATATTCTCATTTTGTCTTGTAAGATTATGGCTTGTTTCATGAATGTTAACATGGTATCAGAGCCAAATCTCTAACCTAACCGGTAGGCAAACACGACACCACGCCGATCGAACTCACCGCCGACTTTTTTGGGTTTTCGTCTTTGTATTACTACTGATTTCTAGTAATGTGCTTTACTTTCTGAACTTGTTGGTGTGCTGATTTCGATTTTGATTTGGTGCGATTTCGATTTTGATTTGTTGCCCAAATATTGTTTCTGGGTTAGTTTTGCTCCGTGTATTGGTGCATTTTTCGATTTCTGCTATCATAACGAGGGGGGATGATTCGTTGCAGTCGATTAGTGTTCGTTTTGATAGAAAAAACTATGGGTATTGGCGTTATGTTATGAAAAACTTTCTAAAAGGGAAGATGTGGGTTTATATTTCTGGTGTTTTGGTTGTTCCTAAGGCATACAATGCTAATTTTTTTGAGTTATTGGATGTGTGGAATACCAATAATTCTAAAATCATTAATTAGATTAACAATTCTGTTGAGCATAAGATTGGTGTTCAGTTAGCTAAGTTTGATACTGCGAAATAAGTTTGGGACAATTTGGAGAGGTTGTATGTGAGGTTCAACTTCGTTGTTCAATATCAACTAGAAGAAGAAATTCGTGCTCTTACACAGGGCGATCGAAGTATTCAAGAGTTTTATTCTGAGATGACCAGTTTTTGGGATCAGTTGGCCATGACAAAATGCGCTGAATTGAAAGCATTCGGTCTGTATATTGAAAGGAGGGAACAACAACGTTTGGTTCAACTATTGTATAATCTCTGCTCTGAGTAGAAAGACATCCGTGGATCAATTTTGCACCGTACTTCTTTGTCCTCGGTGATTCAGTTGTGCATGAATTGTTGGCTGAAGAAACTCGCCTCAAGACTCATATTGATAAATCCACTCATGTTGGTTCTGTTTTGGTCACTCAACCTAGTCATAACCGATCTAAACAAAGGGGTTATGATAAGGATGAGTGTCGCTATTGTCATGAAAAGGGTCATTGGAAGAATCAATGTTTTTTATTGCACCAGAAAAGGCAAACCATATCAACAATATGGAAAGAAGTCAAGTGACAAACCTTCAAATTCGCAAATTTTTTGTTTTGGAGGGCAGCATAATACAGTTGATGTCATGCCTACATTGGATCCAGCTTTTGTAGAGTCATCTTTATCAGTCAACACTTCTTTGGTTAAATCTATTGCAGAATCTTCTTCACGCAAATAAAAACCAGACTCAACCATATGCTATGTCTGCTCCATCCACATCAGATAGAAACTCGTCCTTATGGGTGTTGGATTCTGGAGCATCTCATCACATGTCTTCTGATTGCAACTCATTTGAATCTATGTCTTATGTTTTACCATTTACATCTGTTATGACTACTGATAGCACTCATATGCGAGTAGTAGGTGTTGGTACAATTCAAACATACAACCTCTTAATACCTGATGTTTATTGTATTCCTAAATTGGCTATGAACCTTATTTCGGTTGGTCAATTGTGTGATCGTGGTCTTGATGTTCACTTTTCCTCTACTTCTTGTCATGTGCAGATCCGAAATCAACGAGAATACTTGGGATTGGAAGTAGGGAGAGGGGGCTTTATGGTTTGGATGGCATGAAAGTTGATGGCTAGTTTGCAGCTACGAGTATTGATCTATCTACCTTTCATTTGAATTCTTCTTCTTCTTCGAAGTTTTACATAAGGCACTCTAGACTAGGTCATGTATCTAGATCTTGTATAAGGTTTTTATGTAATAGTGGTGCTTTGGAAGACTTGGAGTCTCATGATATTTCTGATTGTGGTGGATGTAAACTTGGAAAGTTTTCTGCAACACTTTTTAATCATAGTACATCCACTTCTTTTGCACCATTTGATTTGGTTCATTTTAATGTTTGGGGACCTGCTCATGTTCCTACCAAGGGGGGGGGGGGAGGGAGGTTGCGATATTATGTTTCTTTTATTGATGAATATACTCGTTATTGTTGGGTTTACTTGATGAAAAACCATTCTAAATGTATTGACATTTATGTTGACTTTGTTCCCTATGTGAATCTCAACACTCTAAAGTCATAAAATGTTTTAGATCTGATTTGGGTGGGGAATATATGAGTAAGGCACTATCTGACCTTCTTCTTAGTGATGGTACTGTGCACCAATTCTCTTGTACAGACACACCTCAACAAAATGGTGTGACTGAGAGAAAACATAGGCATACTGTTGAAATGACACGTTCCATGCTTTTGTCTGCTATTGTATCTAGTGAGTATTGGGGAGAAACAGTTCTTACGACTCTTTATATCATCAATAGAGTTCGAACTCCTAAGAACGGAGGTCTCTCTCTCCATATGCTAAGTTATTTGGTCAAAATCCTGATAATTCTTGATGATGCATATTCGTAAATATAAGTAAAATCCACCCAGAAGGGAAAAAGGGGTACCCTACAAAAATTACTAGGAGACATCAAACAACTACCCCGGGTGCGCCCTACTCAAAAGAAAATACTCGGTATACCCGAGGCACTAGGAATATCAAGTTCCAGGCCTCCGAGTATTCACCTAGATGCATCTCGCTGCCGAGGATCCCGGATGACTATTTTCCAGTTAACTAGTATCCACCATGACCCACTCCTCTAGAAGCTTAGGGTATCTCCCCGGTCATACACAACTTCAATATGCAACGATCTTGCATCGTCAAACAGCTGGCACCCATTGTCCAACACTTAGCGAAACTAAGAACTCGATGAGAAGAGGAAGCAGTGCAACCTAACAAGGAAAAATTGGATCGTGACCAGGGGAATCCGTCGTACTACCCGAAGAGCGCAAGACTCACCCTCAGAGAAGGATCCTCGGAGGGATGCCACATAATTAACATCATTAAAGACAACTCCCAACTACCCACCATAAAGATATACGACTTTACCTGATTGTTCTAAGACTCTGATTGGACCCCCAAATGATCATCCGCATTGGTCCTCCCTCACCGAAAACGAAAATTTGAGTAGAACAAGCCTACCATCATTGGCTCAGAACATCCCATCAAGGTGATTCGAGCAGACACATTTAACACCTGATCAGGAAAGCTTCGTCAAACCTACAGCGTGGGCACTCTCTACCGACCACCCCTTGTTGGCGCATAAAGCATCTCCCAGCATTGGCCACCCCTATTTTTGAAAGTAATGACGAAAGACTAACGACTATTGGGCAAATGACCCCAGAAGACTCCTATAAATAGTATCTCATCCAGCAACCAAAGAGAAGTCCAACAAGTTCACGAAATTCGCTCTCAGCAATCGCATTAAGCAATTTTTGTACTCAGACTAGAATCACAATTCTCTACTTTCTCTCGAAAGAAACCCCCATTGTAATCCATCTCTATTCTTTTAATAAAATAACGCTGCCTTCTCTCTCTCAAGCTCGAGATCGACATTCCAAAAAACCCACTTGATTGTATCTGTGATCTTACCCCTTCTTAGGCCCTCAGATGATATTACATCACCAATTCCCGTTTGCGAGTTTTGGGTCCACATGTTTTGTTCTTCGTCCACATGTTGAGCGCACTAAGTTGTCTTCACATGATGCAATATGTGTCTTTTTGGGATATGGGAATGGTCGAAAGGGTTATCGATGTTATGATCCAGTTGCTAGAAAATGCTATGTTTCTTCTCATATTCACTTTATTTATTCCATATTTTTCCTTTCCCAGAAGCTCCCATAATGTGACACGGTATGATATTATTCATATTGACCCATTTACTCTTGATGGTTCTAATAATTGAACTAATGATCCAATTGGTGAGAATATTGGTATCAGTGATGTTGTTGGGGATGCCAATATTGGTGTTGGTGATGGAGCTGACATGGGTGCTGATGAAGAGTTATCCCCTACTGTCCCTTCTCTTATGATTTGGGATCCAACTCAGGAGCGGTATCCCAGGCGTACTCGTAAGTCTACTCAACTGCATATTTCATTTACTCTTGTTATTCTCAGCCTTTTGTTTCTTTTTTGGCATTTGTTTGGCCTCTTTGTGAAACTAAGGCAGCACAAGATACTGTTTGGCAGGAGGTTATGGTTGAGGAACTATCAGCTTTGAACAAAAATCACACTTGGGAGTTGGTTCCTCTTCCAATAGGGAAAAAGTCAATCGGTTCTCGATGGGTCTATCAAATCAAAACCAAAGTTGATGGTTCAGTTGAGCGATATAAGGCTCGTTTAGTAGCAAAAGTATTTTTTCAACAATATGGCATGGATTATGAGGAGAGCTTTGCTCATGTTGCTAAGATGACATTAGTAAGAGTTCTTATTGCAGTTGCATCAGTGTGATATTTCACAGATGGGTGTGAAAAATGCATTCTTGAATGGCGATTTACAAGAGGAAATGTACAAGACATCTCATCCGGGTGTTCCTCATGAAAAAGGCAGGTGTGTAGACTTAAGAAATCATTATATGGGCTTAAGTAAGCTCCAAGTACTTGGTTTGAGAAGTTTTCCACAACTATTTGTTCCCTTGGCTTCTCCTCTAGTCCTAATGATTCAGCCTTATTTGTTAAATGCAGTTTTGTTGGTCGCATAATGCTTTTACTATATGTTGATAATATGATTATTACAAGTGACGACGTTGAGGGTATCAAGGTGTTGAAACACACCTTATCTCATTTGTTTGATATGAAGAATTTGGGTCCTCTTCGATACTTTTTAGGTATTGAAGTCACCTCATTTCCGAAATGCTATCTTTTGTCTCAGTCAAAGTATACTTCAGATATTTTATAGCGAGCTCGTCTTACAGACACACGTGTTGCTGCTACTCCTTTAGAGGTAAATGTTCATTATACTCCGACTGACGACACACCTCTTCTAGATCCCACTTTGTATAGGTCTATTGTTGGTAGTTTGGTATACTTGACTATTACCCGGCCGAATATTGCTTATGCGGTCCATGTTGTTAGTCAGTTTGGTGTTGCACCTACCTCTGATCAATGGGCTATTGCTACTCGCATTCTTCGTTATCTTCGTGGTACTATTATCAAAGTCTGTTGTTTCCTTCGAGTTCTTCCTTAGAATTTCGTGCATATACGGATGCAGACTAGGCTAGTGATCCATCCAATCAAAAATCTACCACTAGATATTATATTTTTCTAGGTGATTCTCTCATCTATTGGAAAAGCAAGAAACAAGATGTTGTTTCTCGCTCTTCTACCGAGGCTGAGTATCATGCTATGGCTTCCACTACAACTGAACTTGTTTGGTTACGACAGTTGTTAGGTGATATGGGGGTGTTGTTGTTATCCCCCACACCCATGTATTGTGATAACAAAAGTGTTGTTCAGATTACACATAACTCTGTTTTTCATGAGCGTACCAAACATATTGAGATTGATTGTCATGTGACTCAACATCATTTTCAACATGGTGTTATCTCTCTACTGTTCATCTCGTCTTCGATATACTTGGCTGACTTCTTTACGAAGACACATACGATTCAGCGACTTTGTTGGCAAACTCTCGTTAATTATTGTAGTACCTTCTCGAGTTTGAAGAGGGGTGTTAGCATATTAGTATATTTGTATATTACTTGTCGTAAGAGTACGTTAGTTTTTTTTTTAATTTTTTAGTTGTCATATATATATATATATATATATATATTCTCTTGTAAGTCCTATGTACTTTTGAAATATATAAAAAAAAATTATGGTTTATTTCATGAATCTTAACACCAGTCACTTGAAACAAGGTATCAAGATACAATCACGATTTTGAAAGAAAAATAGTCCAAAGTCAAATCATTTGAAGGCATCATGTTATCACAATAATTAAGAATCAGGAGCTATTAATTTAGTTCTAATAGCACAAACTGGCAATGACAGTGGCTGATCGGATTGTCATTGTCGTATAGAATAGTGCTCGTGTAGTTGATAAATAATAGTTAGGTTCATCTAGGGGTCATCGTTTTTTATTTTTAATTGTCATATATGTAGTTTCTTGACATTAGATTTTGTCTATTGTTGGAAAATTTTGATTAAGTAAAACGAAAACGAAACACAAGCCTCTGTTTCGGATAATTTCTGCTGATTTCTAATTTTGGGATACTTGGATCGTGTGCATTGCTTTTCCCGTTGTTGATTAATTTTTGATATTTGTTTTCTTTCTCAAATTTTTCTTCTTTTTTTCTGATGCATTGTTTTTCTTTCTCACTGAACAATGATGATCCGACTTTTAAAAAAGGTTTGTGCATCATGATCCACGTCAGCAACCTTAGTCTGTGACCTTAGTCTTTTTATAAGAATTACTGAATTAGGAACTATATTCTTCTAACCACCTTTCAAATTTGGATGGAAACACATATTTTTTTTCGTCTGGACTACTATATAAATTAAATAAATGTGCGGAAATTAAAATGCGCAAAGTAGAATTTCAAACATGTAATGCTTAGTACTAGATAATAAAATGAATAAATACTATTGAAATTGAGCGCTATGATCTTTTGAAATATAAAACTTATCCAACAATACCCTCTTTGATAACCCTCTTTGAATGTAGACTACAATGTTTCCTGCTAAAATATTGTAAAGAAAATTCCCAGATAGAGCATAAAATGCGACTATAAATTAAAATACAAAAATAAAAATAATATTTTACGTTAAAAAATGCGAACTATTTTACGGTAAAAAATTATTGCCAAGGTAGAAGAACTTCATTATAAGTGTAAAATAAGAATTAAAACTCTCGGAGTTTTACCAATAAAGTCACACGAACTCTCTAATTTTACTTGACCCTAACAACTCGCTAAACTATTCTTTATATAATTAATTGTCTGCTATTTACATAAAAGATAACAAATGAATTGTCGGACGATTGAAAATGCGGGAGAAGTTAGCTATTTATACGCTGAAACTTTCGATAAATCCTTGCTGAAACTGTGTTGCATCATTTCTTTTTCTCATTGTGTTGGCATCGCTCATCCATGTGCATGGACTACAACTTGCATGTTAATACATCACATGCACACACGTACACCTATTAAATGTTATGTGCATATAATAATCATCGCCAACAATCTCCCATGTGAAGATTTGATTCTGGCTGGTAAGATCTTCACAACATTCCACTATTTTGTCCTTTTATGTTTTTACGTTTTCACCAGACCAAAGGATAAACTTTGAACAAACTTATCAGCCTTAACACTTTTCGTCATAAAAAAAGTTATGTTATCTTTAACGTGAATCTCCCGCACATCCATTGTACCCTCTTCGACTTTCACGAACAAAGTGATACTCCACTAAAATATGTTTTGTCTTGGAATGAACGTTGGATCCCTTGCTAAATGCAACACACTGTGATTATCACAAAATAGAAAACTTCTCTCTAGTTTGGCTCGAGTTCATCCAAAATCATTTTCAACTAAATTACTTCTTTACTTGCCTGCATAACTCCCACATGTTGAGCCTCTGTTGTTGATGTCGCAACAACTGATTGTAACTTTGAAACTCGGCTTACTACACATTCAGCAAGAGTAAACACATATTATGTCTTGGAATTTCTTATGTCAAGATCACATGCGTAATCAAAATTGACATAACCGTGATTGCAAAACCCGATCCTCAATAACATAACACAGCATTTGAGGTTCACTGAAGGTACCTCAAAAAACTCACTATACTCCAATGAGCTCTATTAGGATCCGCTATGTATCGACTAACCACTCCCACTACAAGTTCAATGTCTGGTCTAGTACAAATCATAACAAACTTAAGCTTTCCAATACTGATGCATACGATACTCGAGACATCTCTCTCTTCTCTTCTTCACTTCTAGGACACATACTTGAGGATAACTTGAAATTAACAGGAAGTGGGGGTAGAGATTGGATTTTGCATGTTGAACCACCACAAAGTCATCAATAGATAAGTCCTTTAAGAAAGGCAAATCTTCCTATTATTTTGTGTCTCGGAGGATTTGCATTCCCAAAAAATCTTGTTTGTTGGTCCTGGATCCTTCATTTCAAATTTCCTAGCTAGTCGAGCCTTCGGTTCTTGAATGCGAGCTTTGTTGGGGCTTAAAACCAACATGTCGTCAACTTACAAAAACAAAATAACAAAGCCATCACTAGATCCCATGTAATTTGAACAGGGATGTGCATTTAGTCTGTTCTATCTAAGGCTCATTATAAATGAATCAAATCTTTTGTACCAGCACCTAGGCATCTGCTTTAGACTGTACTGAGATTTGGTCAACCTGCAAACCAAGTTCTCATTTACTTTTTCTATAAATCCTTCTGGTCAGAGCATATAATTTGTTTCTACCAGACCGCCGTAAAAAAATGTCATCTCTACATCTAATTGCTCACGATGTAAATCAAATGTAGTGCACATCGATAAAACCACTCGTATAGTTGTTAATCGGACCACCATGGAAAATATTTCATTTGAATCAATGTCCTCCTTTAGAGCATATCCTTTCACCATCAATCATGCACGATACATTTCCACTTGGTCAATGGGTTTCCTCCTTTATTCTTCTAAAGAGCTTCAATTTACTCCCGCATTGCTGTCATCCTTTGAGCTACATCTGAACTACTCATCGCTTCTTTTACAATTGATGGCTCCCCGTTCTCAGTTAGATAACAGTATGAAACGCTATTCTCCATAATATAGTCTGAGAGACAGCATGGTGGTATCCTACACATGTTGATCTACATCTCTCCTACACTCCAAAAACCATTGTCTCCTCAAGTTTGTGCTCTGGTTCAAACGACCGTCCTGCCCCGCATCCTTTTCAACTATAACTATCGTAGTTTCAGAAACTTGCCTTGCGTGCTATCATTTACTTTCTTATCTTCTGTGAAGTTAACATCCCGGCTTACAATGATCTTGTGGGCAGTGAGGTCCCACAAACAATAACCCTTCAGTCTTTCAGTATAGTTACGAACCAAGTATTGTATCTCGAGGGAATAGTGGATTAATCATTTAATCACTTAAATGTAAAAGGAATTATAGTTGTCACAATTGCTACCTTCGTTGTTTGAAATTTGTATGAATGGATAATACTTTGAATGTAGAAACGAATGAATGCTGATTTCGGAAAATAGTTTTGAATGCAAGAAAACAGTAATTTGAATGATGTGGAAAACTATATGAATGCAGGAAAACAATTTGAATGGAGATTGAACAATTTTTTTAATGGAAATAAGCAAAATAGAAAGTATGTAAAACATAATTGAAGATTATTGATGGCTGATTGCCTAGGATTGTAAAGAAATAGTTAAGATATGTTAGAGGCCGAGTTTCACTACTCATTTACACTTGATAGTTCATAGACAAACTACATATGTTTCTTTGAAATGCTGATTCTTGTTTGAGTTATTCTGTGTCTAATATATACATGACCTATAGCTGGAGTTCTCCTGACCAATAAATCCTTAACTCTCTAATGACCTAGTGCGTTAGCAAAATCAGTCCGATTATCAATCGTTTTAAAAGAGATATTAAGTTTGCAATCCAATTCGCCCTTCTATTCGTGTTAACATAATGTACTTACTCAAGATTTATTTGGTGTGATCTCGGGGTTTCACAATGATTGTGTTAGCGTACCAAAGTCACATGGTACATGTATACATAAATAGATTAACTGCTACACTCTAGCAGTTCCATGGTAGTGCTTTCGTTCATCCAACGAGACTTAATAATAAACATGTAGAATAATAACTAATCAATCTAGACACATGAACGCTCAAACAATTATCAAATAAAACAACTAGGCATATTCATAAATCAGAGCTACATCCCTACTCCAAACATGGAGTAGTTTAGCTGCTCATAGTCATAAGTTCAACAACAAGTAACAAATTCAACAACATAAAAAGAGAAAAATAGATAAGAAAAGCTTCTCAAATCCGGTGGAACATTGACGTTTTGTTATCTTCTTGACTCATTTGCTTTATCTTCTCCCTAACAAGTATTTACTCTTGAATATGAAAACAAAACTAAGAATAGAGTTATAATGGTATTTATCTCTTCTCTCTACGAACTTCTTCTCACAAATCTTTCTCATAACTTTTGAATGCTATATGTAATGTAGCCGAGAGTAATGAGCATTGTGTTCTATGTGTTGGTCATCATCCCATATACATAGGCACGTTGTTGCCCTAGTTCGAATCATCAACCGTCACATAAAATAGGTGAAAAGTTTATTTTGCTCCATGTCGCACGAATCCAATCATGTTGCACGATAATCATTTGGTGGTCACGCAATGGTTATGCAGGTCGCACCATCGTCTGTCTTGGGAGAACAATTCTCGCTGCTTGTTGTATGGGTCGCGCGGCTTCCTGTGTATGACACATGACTTGCTCTAGATCTCCGATTGTCGTTCCTTCTAAAAACAACCATTTTGTGATATTATTTCATCATTTTGTCTTGACTCAACTAAAAACTAAAAAATGACAAAATAATACTAAAACCAATAAATATGCACTAAGAACTCATCAAAAGTGTAAGAAAACAAGTATTTATATCACGCTAAATAAACTCTCATCAAATACCCACAAACTTAAACATTTGCTTGTCCAAAAGAAAACTACTAGTTTGAGTCTAGATAAATTAGAATTCAAGTCATTAACATGTAACAATCATGCATAAGGATATATCCTCTGGAATTCAACCTATGGTCAAAACAAGAGATGTGTGGAAATATACAAGTATCAAGTTTAATAAAGTCATCATCATGCAAAGCCTCATGTGCGCAAAGTGTGTGTTGCCGTTGTTCATGCATATAGGAGTAAGCATCACATTGAAAATTCACAAGATCATAGAGTTTCACAAGTAACTACTTCACTCTTATTCTCAACTTTTCATGTTACCTTCAAGTCATGTGATGAGCGTTTATTTAGCGTGTTTTAGGTACTTGTTTCCTTAGGCTTTTGTATACTTCGTGGTGCATATTTGGTTGGTTTTAATATTGTTTCATAATTGTATAGGCTTTTGTCGAGTCAAGACACAAAAATGGAAGAAGAGCACAAAATGGATGCTTTTGGAATGAATTGCAAACATGGCGCCATGACACAATTTCAGGCAGTCGTCCTAGCCGAAGACAAAGATGTGCGACACGAAAGAAGTTATGAAAGCCGCGCACACCAAGCAGAAGGTAGTGCGGATAGTGAAAACATCGGCGCAACATGTAGAACAAGCAGAGACCCATGCCATAACGACAATAGCTATACGAGCCACACGAACCCCCATGTAACATAGCCGCGCGACACGCCAGGTGGCACGTCCCTAGGGCATATTCGTAGAGGCCAACACATAGGAGATTGGTCGTTCTCTCCTATTTATATAAAAGTCGTGTCGCACTTGGCTAATTTTGCTAGCGATGTATGCCATTAGAGACTTAAGAATTTTATAGTTAGGATAGGTCCAACTATAGGTCACAGATCCATTAGACACGCAGAACTCTAACTAGCATCAAGCATCTCAACTAAACATATGTACTTTGTCTATAAGCTATTATGGTTAAATCAGTATTGAAACCCAACCTCCAAACATCTTTGAATCATTTGTTTACAACTAAAGCATCACTTAATCAATCATATTAAATTCTGTCTTGTTTACATTATGTTTTGCATTACTTTAATAAATATGATTTCCTTTGCTTTAATCTTCTTTCATTCTAGTTCTTTTCGCATTCAATTTGTTTTCATGCATTAGAACATTCTCAATACATTCACTCTATTCCATTACATTCTAGTCTAGTATTCATCTGCATTCAGAACTTTTTTCCGAATCTGCATTCATAATTTCTTGCATTCACAGCATTTGCATTCATATTTCATTCATCTACAAACATAAAGATAGCAACCATGACAACCATTAGTAATTTTACTTTTTAGTGATTCAGGCATTCATCCACCACTCCCTTGTATATGATACTTAGTTCATAACTATATTTATCATTTTATTATTACTTGACTCGTGCACTCCCGAATGAAGGAATTTAGGTGTAGCAATTTAATTGTTAACTATGTGTTCCTGAATAAACCTATATGAAGTTCTGCACAACATCATGCAAACTTCTTATGTTGAGGATATTTTAGGATTGTTATACCTTGTAATGTTAGACTAAGGTGTGGGCTAATAATAGAAAAAGATAATTTATCCCTAAAGATGCATGTAGTAAACCCAACTCACTTTATTTCTTTTGTCTCCCAAATTTTTTTTTTCTCTTGGCCTTTACATTTTTTCTTAGACTCTTTTGATATTTTCTTGCGTTTTCATTTGTGCAAGTCCAATTTACACCCTATACTTTATTGATTTTCAAGATGCACCCTCATACATAGAGTTTTTGTAGGGTTATTTGTGCTCTCTATTAAATTCACCCTCCTTTAGATTCTCAACCCTTATTTTTTATTTTTCATAGGCTCATGCTTTTGTTTTCACATTTCCTCTTTATTCCTACTTTCTTTTCTTTAGATTTAATACATTCATCTCTAGAAAAGAGTAGGACATAATTCATCGGCTCAAGGGTAGGTAAATGTGGCTAATTAAACAAAGGGCTTCATAGAAAAGGCTTATGTGGGGGTAATGAGGATTTATTTTATTTGTAAAGAATTTGTGCTTGAAAAGGCTCAAATATAATCATAAAACATTTCCTAATTCATTTCCTCATCATGTCAAAGTCTACAACCATCTCAAGTAACAATCAAGCAAATCATTTACGATTCATAAATCACATGTACATCTCTATTTTCTCATAAACTAACAACACTTATCTTAACATCTTCTACGCTTGTAACATATCTCATTGGTGTATATGAAATAAGCATGCTTTTGATAAAATTACACAAGATGTACTCAAATCACACAGGTATACACTTAGCATCTCAAATTCGTACCATATTATGCATATATCATCATTGATCCATACTTATTCATTCTTTCATGCTTCAAATTTGAATCTAATCACTCGAACTAAAAAAAACTAGACCCTAAAACTAGACTTTAAAGAAAACAACTATATATCATAAATGACAACAATAAAAACGAAGCTTTCCCACCCTCAACTCAGAATGAGATGATGTCCTCATCGCCAAAACATATAAAATTAAAGAATAGATGAGAAGACTCCCCTGATCGAGCCTTTTGCTCATAGGATGCTCGTCGGGCTGTTGGTGTCGGCTCCTACATTTGTCATCATTTGTGAAATTTCTCGCAATTCCATCCATTGATGGGTGTTGCTATTCCAGAGTTGCTCCTTGATCTCTTCCAACTCGGTCACTAGCTCTGCACTGTGTTTCATCATCCCTTCTGTTGCCTTTTCAAGTTGCTCATGAAACGTCTTATGTTTCTTAGGTATGTGCGCTAGGACTTCTTCTATTGATGCAATAGATGAAGACCCGCTAGACTGGAATGTCTTCTTGATCACTTGCCTTGCAAGGTGATTGATGAGATATGTATTCCGATGGTAGATATTTGTATCAAGCTTGGACAACCTTCGTTGATGCAAAAGTCTGTGACGAGTGATTAGAAATACATTAGTCTTGGTGGACCGTCATCTGTGTCGTCCCTAATATATTTGACTATGATCTCGCCAATGTTAGGAGTGTCTCCTCTTTTTATTGACATCATAATTTTTGCTTGCTCTCAATAAACCTTTCCTTTGTAATCTGGCGAAAGTATCCTTGAACTGCAACTCCTTGTATGATGCTTGTAGGTCTTCATAATATGCCTCCAACTCACCATCATCATTGTAATGAAATGTGTGATGAGGGAGTAAGAGGAATCATTTGACACTGTCGACTGTAAGTCTGTGCTGAAGATTGTAATCCCAATGTGCTATATGATCAGGTTTTAAAATTTGTTGAGCGCCTTCATTGAGATGTGCACCAAAAGTCCTCATATCCAACAAATATCGTCACCTTCTGGTTGGTGTGCATAGTACTCACGAACCATGGTGTCATTCACAATACCTGAACGCTTTATCATGGCTTTCAATCTCGCTTTGACTAGTACATCATTCAACCCTTGTTCTTATTGGTCACCAACAAAGTGGTTTGCGAGTAGTGCCTTGTATCAGTTGAAAGATGCGTTGTAGAGAAATTGGTCCCTATCATTCATCGGCTTGACTAGTGATAGTCTGGATGCTTTCCTCCGTGTTCCCGTGGTAGAATCAATGGTGTAATAACTTCCGAATGCCATGCTGTTATGTAAAGAGTGAAAAATAGATCAACTAATTTCTTCAAAGAAAATATTTAATGGAGTATTGGGAAGAGAGAAAAACCTGAGATAAACGAGAATATGAAGTATGAACAATGAATGTGATCTTTAATATACAACATAAGAGACTTTAAAAAAAGTAATTTTTACTAAGTCTTCTAATTTTTGAATACTTTTAATCACATGGGGCCGAATTCATATGACTCTTAACATATTATGGAATCTTAATTCACGGAAGAGATGTAAGTACTGTTGAAAAGGTAAATTATAGAAACTTCTCAGCCAAATTTTGTACATTTTATGATTTTGCATGTCTCTTTCTTCCTTACGCGAAAATAAAATGCGCTTTTGAGATTTTAGGGTCGCGCGACATGGATGTCTCGCATTCTATAACGGTGGTGTAGCGCAATTGGCAGTGAGGCGGTGCATCTTACGTTGCTCTCTTAACGAGTGGTGCAGCATGCCAAAATAGCGTGCGACTCGCGTAGGCTTTTGGAATAGCGTTGGGACCTGGCCTGATGTGGCACGACTAGCGCGGCTCTGGTATTGCACCACAGTTCGTCGCACGGCTCTGTCTTTTGGTGGGCCGCTGCTGGGACTTCTTGTGCGTGAGATAAGGTTGCATTGCCTATTTCATAGCTTCTTGGAACTTGATGTTATGCCATAGCCCTCCAATTGCAATCCCTTCCAAAAGCGCCTATTTTATGCTATTTTTCCATCGTTTTGTCTTGACTCGACTAAAATTTACAAAATTGCAAAATAATACAAAAAACAATAAATATTCACTAAAGACTATTCAAAAGTATAAGAATACAAGTACTTAAATTACGATAAATAAATGCTCATCATGCATCATCCCCAAAAGATCAGACTATGCTTTGGCTAAAGTGGCTCCACATTTCTCTCTGAAATTCAAAAGTCGTTTATTCCATGACTTGGTGTGCTATCCCGCACGCAGCTTGATTTTGAATTCATTGGCACTTGTTTTCCAATCCATTCCTCACTAGCCTCCTTATAAACCATGTCTTCGCCTTCCTTGTGACCAAATGAGAAAATATGCATGCCAGCATGTAGTCCTCTTCCATATCAAAGTGACGACATACTTTCTTGAATTCTTCCAAGTGGGTAATTGGAATTGTCGTATAGTTTTCCTTCAAAGTTTTCTCTGGTAACCACGTGTATCAACTTTTTATTCACCTTTGTGATATCAAAAATTGGTAGAGGGGCTACCTCAGTCATTCGTTCATGGACTCTCGAAGCATACCAATGTTTGTAATTTTTTTAGTTGGTCGATGTTGTGGGTTGCATAGATAGACTTCCTCCAATGCGTCTTCCAATGATTTCGTAACTCTTCCCCTATAGTGGGAGAGTTGGTGTTTTACTACTTTGGTTCATAATATTTTATGAAAACACAAAAGGTAGATCAATGCTTTAAACAAATAAGCTTTAGTGACTCTAGAAAACCAATATCGTTACTCCCCAACAAAAACATCAAAAACTTGATGGGACGTTGATGACCAGAAAAAAGTAAATAAATTACTACACCTACGCTATTTTTGCAATTGCACTGTCAAGTAATAATAAAACGGTAAATATAGTTACGACCAAGTGTGGTATCCAAAAGGAGTGGTGGATTAATCTAAGAATCACGGTTTCTACCTTCGTTGTCTGAATGTTGCATGAATGCAGAAACGAATGAACGGAGACTTTGAAAAGGAGTTTGAATGCAATAAAATAAATATTTAAATGCAGTTGAAAACTATATGGATGCAAGAAAATAACTTGAATGGAAATTAAAGGAAAAGAAAATAGTTTAATGAAAAGAAAACAAAATAGAAAGTAAATTAAACATAACTGGAAATGATTAATGGTTGGTTGCTTAAGATTGTAAAGAGATAATTCAGAGATGTTTCGAGGTCCCGGTTTCACTACCGATATACATTTGATAGTTCATAGACAAAATGCCTACGTTTCCTTGAATTGTTGATTGTTGCTTGAGATCTTTTGTGTCTAAAAGATCCATGACCTATAGCCGGATTTATCATGATCTATAAATTATTTACTCTCTAATGACTTATTGCGTTAACATCAGTCAGATTGTCGATTCTTTTAGAAGAGATATTAAGAATGCAGTCCAATTCACTCTTCTATTCGTGTTAACATAATGTACTTACTAAAGATTGATTTAGTGTGATCTAGGGTATGTGCCATGACTACGTTGGCATGCCAAAGTCACATATCACATGCATACATAAATAGATTAACTGGTACACTCTGGAGGTCCCATGGTAGCGCTTCCGTTTATCTAGCGAGAGTTAATACTAAACATGTAGAATAATAACTAATCAATCTAGACACATGCTCACTCAAAAAATTATCAGATAACACAAATATGTATATTCATAAATCAGAGCTACCTCTCTACTCCAAACATGGAGTAGTTTACTACTCATAGTCATAAGTTCAATAACATGTAAAGAATTACATAGAAACAGAAAAAGATATAAGAAAAGCTTCTCCGATCCAGTGGAATGTTGCCGTTTTGTTAGCGTCTTGACTCTTTTGCTTTGTCTTCTCTTTTACTATTATTCACTCTTGAATATGAAAACAAAAATAGACACAAAGTTATAATGGTGTTTCTCTCTTCTCTCTTTGCACTTCTTCTCACTTCTTGGGAATAATATGTGTAACGTAACTGAGAGTAATGAGCACTGTATTCTACGTGTTGGTCGTCCTTCCCTATATATAGGCAAGCCGTATTGCCCTAGCTTGATGAATCATCAGTTGTCACTTAAAATAGGTTAAAATTTCGTTTTGCCCCATGTGGCGTGGCTCTAGTCATGTTGCGCGATAGTCAAACTATAGTTGTGCGGGTCGCGCCATCATCTGCCTTAGTCACGCGAGTCGCGATGCTTGTTGCGCGGGTCGTGCAACTCCTTTTCCATATCGCAAGTGTAACACCCACGTGAAACAAAAATATATAATCTCTCAATTTGAAACGTACAAGTTAAATAAAAATTTGAAGTGCCTTAATGTTCGAAGCAACTTATACAAGATTTAGAGAGAACGTTGTTGTCGAAACGTAATGAACATTTAATTGTGTTAGCAGAAGAAAATAAAGCACACAACTCGTTTATCAAAGAAGTTATTGCAATGTATGATTGCATAATGGCATATCACTTAATAAGGCACGAGGAACTCATATTTGAGAAAGGATTCAATTAATTTAATATTGCTCTACTTGTTTTCATCGTGAATAAGATAAGAAAAAAAATATTTTGATGGATTCTAACATATATATAAAGAGGGATAAGAATAACATATCCAAGTGCCACCTAGCGCTTTTCAATCTCACTCATCACGTAGGAGACAATATGCAACACACGCACCTGCTTAACATAATATTAGGCTGCTGGATTAAGATTTTGTGAAGATTAATTATCATATAAGTCATACACCAGACTAGAAAAGTTGCATTTGTCGGATAAGAGATAGGCATTGCCATATTATCTGATTTAATCTCACTCCTTCTTTCTCTTCAATTTATACCCCGCACACACACACACACACACGTTAAAGAAGAAAATAAGGGGAAAGAGCAATATAGTGAATTTGTAAAAAGGGCACTATGATAAGATGGTAATGAGGTAATCTTTATTTACACAACACGTCTACTTTCATTTGCATAGACTGGACCTAACAACTATGTCGATACTCCAGTTAGCAAAAACTAAGAATTGATTCAAACAAGAATCTTTCGATTGAAGGACTTACGGATGCGCTTAGGAAGCTGAGAGATTTCGATGGAGAATGACTTAAAGTTGATTCACAGATTTAGGAGAAGACAAGGTGCATCCCCAGTGTGGCCAAACACTTGATCAACATGTAAATTGGTAGTGATATCTTAAAATGAGGTTTTCTCCATCTTAAATTTATTTAACAAAGCTGGTATGCTACACGTGCCTTATTAAGCAAACTTGGACTTAAGTTAACCTCGGCTGACATATTTAAAGAGTGGATAAGTTCTGTTATGAAAACTATGAATTCTTAAATTATTACCACTCTTTTAGAGTTATATAAGTTAACACTACTCTTGCCATCATTAGTTAATTTTCCATGCTAAGTGTCGTTAAAACTAGTGATCGGGTTTTAGTCTGAACTAACTTTTAGAAGAGTTTAAATGTTAATTTCATAAAAGGATTTCGAGTTATGTCACTCTTAAAATAATTGAATGGTGGTTTTCTAAATTGAAGCCGAGGACACCGAAATTGGGCTTCTATCGTAAGTTAATAAGCCTTAACTAATCGTAATAATCTATTGTATTATATTCTCTATTTGAGTGTTGAATACCCTACTCATTTGATTACGACTTTAGTGATGCGTAGCAACAACAAAAATTGAAGATATAATTTATAATCATCGGAGATAGTTATTTGCAGGTAACACCTAAAGAAAGCTGCATAATTATTAGAGTTTAATTTGAAACTAGTACCCATATTTTAATTGCAGGACGGCACAACGAAATATAGACATCTCAACAACTAGTTAATGATCTTTGAATTCAAATAGTGGTGGGGTTATTGCTAATTTCTTGATAAAGAAGATTAGCGCATTACATGTGACCTTTAAACAAGCATGCAACATTGACACCAATGCATGTACGGACCCATATTGTAGGTACTTATAATCCGTGTTTTGGACGATACTCAAAGGCTAGTACAATTTTTAAGTCGTGATATCAGCTAAGGTTATACAAGTTAATTAAAGTGAGATTAAAAATTATATATTTTTTCATTGGAATTAAAATTATACGTATTATATACAATAAAAGTGTTTTATCCTGAAAATTATGTCAGTATGTTGTTTCAAAGAATAACTGTTTACAAATGTGATCGATTCAAAGAATACTCAGTACTTGTTTATAAATTATGAATTAGCCGTTGATATTATGACAATCATATTACTGAATTATCCCTTAAGAAATCTTGATCTATGTACTAAGCTTTTTATTTCAAAAGCATGCGAACGTTGTACACGAATTAGTTACATGATTGATCAATTATTGAAGCCACTTCGATGGCTAAATTATCGTCAAGTGGCTATCTGGGCCCTGGCATGACTTTGTGAAATTCTCATGGATAGCATCAGGCTATCAGCGTAGCTTTTGCAGTCTTGCGCCGATTTGAGCAAACTCTATTCTACGTCTGGGACGAGACGTCTCAGCGGGGTGAATCAGAGTTGAGGCGTGTACATGGACACGTCCTCGTCGTTTTTCGGGTCGCTCCTGGATAAGGGGAATAAGGAAAGGAGATACAAGGCTCGATTGTTATGACATGATTGATCTAATAAATGTTATGATTTGGCATGAAAGTATAAACTTCGTTTGAAAGGCATTCTTCTGCAATCATGTTTTGCGAAAATATATTTTATCAAAAATTCTTATTCATCAAATCTCACTGAGTCCCTTTGACCCATATAGATATTTTTATGTTTCCATTTCAGATTTACAAAAGGAAAGCTTAGATTTCATTATATGGGACAAGCCCAGCCGAATATCGATGCGAGGTAATTGATTTATGAACGTGTTGAGATGCAATATTTTGGGTATAGCTTCCGCTCTACGATGATTTTGGATTTGCTGCAAATTTCAAAAGAGAATCGAGGTGCTCTCTAATGAATCTCGTAGCGGTGGTGCTTCGGTAAGGGGCGTTACAGCAAGTCTGTTAGGCCGGCTATTGGGCTCTCCCACACTATGATTCCAATCCCTTCAAAACAACATCAATTTTGCGTTTTTTTCTATCATTTTGTATTGACCGACTAAAAGCTACAAAGTGACCAAACAATACTAAAATCAATAGCCCTTGTGGGTGATCCAGTTGGTTAAGAGGAAGGGTTTTCCTTTCCTTTGTCTCAGGTTCAAATCCTAGTGGGAGCGAACCAAATGAGTAAGCCTTCTGGATCTGAGCCTGTCACACATGGTTCGCCTAGTGTGGTTTAACTCGGTTGGCAAAGTTTGCAGGCTAGTGCGTCACCCGGGGGTTTACCCAGTGCGCACCCGAAGAGTAGCGGATGCGGGTTCCCACGTCATCCAAAAAAAAATACTAAAATCAATAAATATGCACTAAGGATTCATCAAAAGTGTATGAAATAAGTACTTCAATCATGCGAAATAAAAGCTCATTAGCAACACGACTTATCTATAAAGGGGAGGACGACCGATAATTAGAGAGAGTGTTTATTATTTCTTACAAACACTTTTGTGAGAGAGAGAGAATTATGAGAGAAGTGCGAAGAGAGTTGAGAAAAGCACCGTTGTAACTCTGTTTTCCATAGTATTGTTCTTTTGTTCAAGAGCCAAAAGTTGTGAGGGAAAAGACAAAGCAAAGGAGTATATAAGATTAAAGGCGTCAACGTTTCTCTTGATCTGAGAAGCTTTTCTAATATGTTCTATGTTTATGTTGTTTAATTCTTTATCTGTTGTTGAACTTATGACTATGAGTAGCTAAACTACTCCGTATTTGCAGTAGGGAGCTGGCTCTGATTTATATATAGGGAAAAATGCAGGAACCTATCCAACGTTTGCCCGGTTTTACACTTTCCTATCCAACGTTTCATTTTCTACAATTTGCGGTCCAACGTTTCATTCCGGTCACACTTTACGGTCTAACATTTAATTCCGGCCTATTTCAGCCCAAAAACGTCATTTTTCAGCCTTATGGCATCACGCTGACATCATTTGAATGGGCAATTTAGTTATTTTACATATTAGGGGGTGTAATGCAATATGTATAATTATTTTATACACCCTAAATTTTTATTTTATTATACATTTTATATTTTTCCAGTTTTTATTTTTTTGTTACTTCAAAAATATTCAAAAAATTAAAAACTAATAAACTTTAACTCATCTAAAATAAAGTAAATTCTTTTTGTTTACAAGTTTAATAGTAAATACTATCAATCTTTTTTTTATGAAAATGTGTCTTCAAATGAATTATATTTTTAGAAATTAAAACTTTTCAACAAAACTAATTAGTAATTTATACACCCTAAATTTTTATTTTATTATACATTTTACATTTTCCAGTTTTTTTTTTTTTTGTTACTTCAAAAATATTCAAAAATTTAAAACTAATAAACTTTAACTTATCTAAAATAAAGCATATTCTTTTTGTTATCAATCTTTTTCTTGAAGAAAATGTGTCTTCAAATGAATTATATTTTTAGAAATTAAAAAGTTTTAACAAAACTAATTAGCACTTTTTTAAGCTTGATTTTTTAAGTTTGATTTATTAATTAGTTAATAATTTAAAACTGAAAAAAAAACAAAAAAAAACTCCATCTTCTCAAACACACCCACCCCCACCCCCACCTCCCACGCCCCACCCCCTGCCCCTCCACACCCATCAAATCCACCACCACCAAACCCCAAATCCACCTCAAACCGACCTAACTCCATCACCTTCGCACTTCCATGAAGTCGATTTTCGATTTTATGGGATTTTATGTGGCGATTTTCGTACGAAGGTTTGGTGGTGGTGGATTTTAAAACTCCAAAACCGAAAATCGACTTCATGGAAGTACGAGGGTGATGGAGTTATGTCGATTTGAAGTGGATTTGGGATTAGGTGGTGGTGGATTTGATGGGTGTGGGTGGGGCATGTGGGGTGGGGTGGGTATGTTGGAGAAGATGAAGTTTTTTTTTTCAGTTTTAAATTATTAACTAATTAATAAATCAAACTTAAAAAATTACTAATTAGTTTTGTTAAAAAGTTTTAATTTCTAAAAATATAATTCATTTGAAGACACATTATCTTCAAGAAAAAGATTGATAACAAAAAGAATATACTTTATTTTAGATAAGTTAAAGTTTATTAGTTTTAAATTTTTGAATATTTTTGAAGTAACAAAAAAAAATTGGAAAATGTAAAATGTATAATAAAATAAAATTTTAGGATGTATAAATTACTAATTAGTTTTGTTGAAAAGTTTTAATTTCTAAAAATATAATTCATTTGAAGACACATTTTCATAAAAAAAAAGATTGATAGTATTTACTATTAAACTTGTAAACAAAAAGAATTTACTTTATTTTAGATGAGTTAATGTTTATTATTTTTAAATCTTTTGAATATTTTTGAAGTAACAAAAAAATAAAAACTGGAAAATGTAAAATGTATAAAAAATGAAACGTTGGACCGCAAAGTGCAAAAAATGAAACGTTGGATAAGAAAGTGTAAAAGCGGGCAAACGTTGGATTGGTTACCGTATTTTTCCCTTATATATGTATGCGTATTTGGTTTATCTAAGATTTGTTTGAGCGTTCATATGTCAAGATTAATTGGTTTTCTATGTTGCGTGTTAGGATTAGCTCTTGTTGGATGAACGGGAGAGCTACCATGGGACCGCCAGAGTGTAGATGTAAACTAACTATGTATACAAGTGATTTGTGACATTAATGTGCTAACGGTAATCTTGCACAACCTTAGATCACACAAAAACAATCTTGACTAGATACACTATATTAACATGAATTGATGAGTGAATATGATTGCAGACTTAATTTCTCTTCTAAAACGATTGACAATCAGACTGGTTTTTGCTAGCGCGATAGGTCATTAGAGAATTACAGATTTATAGATTCAAGATAACTCTGGCTATAGGTCACAAATTCATTAGATACAGAAGAACTCAAATAAGGGTCAGTAGATCAAAGAAACATAGGTAGTTTGTCTATGAACTTTCAAGGAAAACCAGTTGTGAAACTCGAACTCTAAACACCTCTTTAATCATCTGTTTACAATCTAAAGCAATCACCATCTATCATCTTCAATTATTTTTTATTTTATTTTATGTTTTGCATTCTTTTCATTTACACAACTTTCTTCTCATTCAATCTGTATTCAACTATTTTCCATTGCATTCATATATTTCTTCTTAATTCAAATCATTGTTTTTCGTGCATACCAGTTTTCATTTAAACTCATATTTTCAAAACCTGCATTCATTGTTTTATGCATTTAAAAGCATTCAACTCATTATGCATCCATTCAATATTCATAGAAGGAAGGAAGCAACTGTGACAACTATCACTGTTTCTACATTTAAGTGATCCTAGAGTTGATCCACCACTTCATTGGGCTACGATACTTGATTTGTAATTATACTTATAATTTTAGCCCGACACCCACAAACATCACCGAGACCTGGGGTATCAACCGATGCCCTAATACTACTTGTTGTAAAGCTGACTCCTAGATAGAGCGTAAAATCGACAATAATTTAAAGACAAAATTATAAAACAAGCTAGTTATTTATAATCTGAAACTTCCGACAATTCCTTGCTCAAACTGTGTTGCACCATTATTCTTTCCTCAATTGGTTGGCACCTCTCATCCATGTTCATGGAATTCCACTTGCATGTTATACATCACATGTACACACATGCACCTATTACACCATATATACATAATTCCCAAATCAAAAATCACATATATACATATTTAGCTTGACATCTACACTTTGGCGGTCCCAGGGTAGTACCTCCGTTAATCCAGCGAGAGCAAGACTAATAACGCAGAATCAAGACTAATCATTCTAGTCATATAAGCACATCAAACACACATCAAACAAAATAAATAACCATATTCATAAATCGGAGCTACTTCTCAACTCCAAACACAGAGTAGTTTAGCTACTCATAGTATTGAGTTCAACATTCAATAAAGCGTTAAATAACATAAACAAAATAAAAGAGATAGGGAAATGGTTTTCAGAATCGGTGGCACGTTGATGCCTTGCAATCTTCTTGAACTCATATGTGTTATCTTCTTGCTCACAAACTATCGACTCTAGAATGTGAAAATAAAACTAAAACAAATATTCAATAGAGTTTTCTCTCTTTTCACAACTCCCAAAGTGACAGAAAAATAATGAGTCGTGACTGCTGGTGGTTTTTTCGTGCTCTCCTAAGTACTGGTCGTTCTCTCTTATCTATAGAAAAGTTGTGTAGCCCTGGTTTCATAGTTGGTCACAACTTAAACTGCAGAGAAGGACACATTATGTTCATGGAATTCAACTTTCATATTATACATCGCATGCACACACATGCACCTATTAAATGTTATGTGCATATAATAATCACCGCCAACATAAAATTCTTTTTTCACCTTGTTTTGCGACGCTAACTTTACAACTTTTCATAGTTGATTTTTTTTCTTTTATAGTTATCATAGTAATAAGATGAGTCAAAACCAGCCGAATCAAATTATCAAGCAAATGGTAATATGTTGAATGATAGGCGTGTAAGTATAATAATATAGAATATAAGTTAACACATGAATGTCACACCTAAATTTCAATTTGTCGCAAGTGCACAACTCAAATAATAATAAAATTGTAAGTACAGTTACGAACCAAGTGTTGTATCCCAAGAGAGTGGTGGATTAATGAATGAATCACTTAAATGCAAAACACTAACGATTGTCACTATCTTTTCTCTTGTGTTTGCAGGATGTAATGAATGCATATGAATGCTTTCTATACTAGAGATGCTTTGAATGCTTTGGATGCTAAGAATGTTAAATCTATAATGCAATGGAAATCTATCTAGAATGCAAGAAAACAGTAATTCAATATTTTTGGTTTTAAATGCAAGAAAACAAATAAATAATTAAAGCAATTCCACAAGTGAACTAATGAATGCTGGAAGAAAGATTGATTAACTAAATTCACTAAACTAGACTAATGGCAAAATTTAATAAATGATTGATTTGTTGTGGTTTTAAACAATAATTCAAAAGATTATTTAGAGGTCGAATTTCACAATGATTTAACCATAATAGTTCATAGACAAACTACCTATATCTACTTACAATACTTGATAGGTATTTGGTGTTTGCACGTCTAATGGGTCCATGACATATGGCAGTAGTTATCCCAACCATACATCTATGAGTCTCTCATAATCTACCGTGTTAACGAACCAGCCCAATTGTCAGTTGTTTTATAAGAAATATCAGACCTGCGATCCCATTAACTCATCCAAATCATGTTAACAAAACGTACAAAATCAAAATTGATCTAGTGTGATTTAAAGGTTGCACATCAGTCGTTTTCGCAAATCCAAAGTTACAAATTGCATATATATAAGTATCCTTAGCATTTTACATTTTGGGTGGCCCCACACAGGTGCTTTCATTTTATCCCATCGAGAGTAAGGTCAGTCATACAACATAAGTAACTATTCAATTTAGACATTCAAGATCATCAAACACACATCAAGTAAAGCAAATAAACATATTCATAAATCAGAATTACTCCCCTACTCTAAACAATGAGTAGGTTAGCTCCTCATAGTCATGAGTTCAACAATCATTCAACAATCAATAAAGAAGTAAATATCATAGACAAAGTAAAGAGATAAAGAAAAGCTTATATGATCCGGTGGAACATTGTTTCTTGACTCTCTTTTTGACTGCTTTTTGCTATCTTCTTCTTCACAAACTATATTCTCTTAAACTATGACTTAACTAAACTAGAACAAGACTTTGATGATGTTTTCTCTATGGTGACAAACTCCCAAGGTTTCTGTGTCAAAAAGTGATGGTGAGTGGTTGTGAATGGTTAAAAACTTGTACCCTAACTGCTGAACGTAGCCTCTTATTTATAGTTTTCTCTCTCCTCTAGGCTTCGTTTTAGGGTTCCTACGTAGGTCCACTTTTTGTTCCGATCGTGCGCCACACGTGCGATGCGCTTCTGATCGCGCGATTCTCTATTTCTCCATGCGGTCTCCTTATGTCTTCCTCTTTAATTGTGCTATCTTTGGTATTTCGCCTTTGTGTGGTGCTGTAGCGCTTCCGTCGCACCGGAACATCCTGAAATAGTGCCTTGACTCATTGTCACCTAAAAACATCCATTTTGGCCTCTTTTAGCATCGTTTTGTCTCGACTCTATAAAATCCTAAGAAAATCAGAAACAATAATAAAACAAGTAAATATGTCGTCATAAAGTATTCAAAAGTATAAGAAAACATATAACTTAACTCAATACGCCCAAACCTAAACCTTTGCTTGTCCTCAATAAACTCACTTAACTGACTCGATATATATTAGAATGTAATCATTGACATGCCAACATGCATAAGCAGTAATTCTCAAAATGCTACCTATGGTCAAAATAAAATATGAGATAGAATGGATGAACACGAGCACATCAAGTTTAATACAGTCATCTTCACGTCCGTTTCATATGCTCTAATAGTGTGTGATATTATGGTTTATGCTTAAGAGTTATTTTCATGTTGCAAATTTATAAAAGCATAGCTCTTAACATATAATCACTTCCCTTTTCACTCTTCACTCTTATATTGTCATTGACTCAAGTAGGTTTCATACGTTGATGATCATTTAGGACTTTGTAAGCTTGTAATGTTAGGCTCGGGTGTGGACTATACTGGAAAAAGTCATATATGAGTTCTAGAGATGTGTGTAATAAACCACTTATGCATTACGTTTTCCTCCCTTGTTTGTACCTTCTTCATTGGCCATACATTTTAGGCTCTTTTTGACATCTTTTTATATTTATTTTTATTTGCACAAGAATCAAACCATTCTATACTTCATGATTTTTAAGAAATACCCCCGAACTTAAAGTTTTAACACGTTATTAATACGAGAACGCCATGTCCAAGTTTTGGAAAATACGGATGTTTATAAGATCAAAATGACTAAATATAACATCCACCTAAGTATAGCAATAGTTGAGATTTTATTCAACTTACCCCTACAATGTGGGTGAGCTCCTTATTAATAAGAGAAAAATATGGGCAAGTGTCAATTACCTGCTTTCCTATGGTGACAAGTATTTAACAAGCATTTATGGCTAATTAACCTGTATAATTTTCTAACAACTGGCATTTACACGTAGTTTTGATTGTATATTTCGTCACATGGTCTTTTGACGCTTCAAATCTGATAGTTCACACTGTATTAACGAACCTTGTAAGGTATTGTAGAGCTTGCTTGGACTCGTAGAACCTTGTCAGGTATTGTGTAGACTATAATGCATCGAAGATGTGTATCCCATAAGGCATCGTAGATCCTTGTAAGGTACTGTGGAGCCTGCTAGGACTCGTAGAACCTTTTAAGGTATCGTAATGCATGTAGGCATCTTATATGTGTAACATGTGAGGTGTCGTGGATTTTTTGCAAGGCATCGTGGAGTCAACTAGGTCTCGTAGAGCCTTGTAAGGTATATGTGCACCTGTAAGGTATATAAGAGGTGTCGTAGATCCTTTAAAGCATCGTAGAACCTTGAAGTTATCGTGGAATCATCGAGTTTCATAGAACCTTGTAAGGTGTCATAGAGCTTGTAAAGATTCTGAACCCTGAATAAGGTGTAGTTATCCTCGGGGGATATTATAGAGTGATGAATTATCATGGAATGATGGTCATGATGGGAGGGGTTAACAATATCCAAATGACTTCTCGAATAGTGCATCTCTTGTTCGTGGTGTAAATTTCTTACAAAAGGTTCAAAGTGATCACTGATCAATATCAAACACTTTAGAACCATTTTAAGGATCCAAGAAAGACTCATCATATGAGTGATGTCTTCCACTTGAAGATCCAAATCAGCATTAAATATATCAAAACAATAATGATGGTTAATAGTTGTGGAATTCCTCCGTTGACAAGAATGACTCATGGAAGACTTACAGTAAGAATCTATATTAGGTATTTCAAAGTTGTACATTGAACAAACTACAACAATTTGTTTTTTCCTCTCAAGTCGTGAACTAAAGCTTTTGTAGTTAGCAACTTAACTCATCGCAGTTAAAATGTATAAAGACTCTGGCCTGACAAACCAAATCGATAAACCCCATGATTTGCTGCATCATATGCAAGAAAAATATGAAATTAAAGGTTCTCAATGCAATCAAAGCACTAACAACAACAACCTTTATTACTTTAGAAGGCTCTCATCCATTGTGTTCTCAAGAACCGTTATCAAAGTGATGTGCAGAAGCTACTATACTTCAAATTCACTCAAAATATGGTCTCAAACGAGTCTTTTCATGTCACAATCGCGCCAAAAAAGTCATGATTCTATTCGAGCTAGTTCGACGCTAGCCCAACTCAGACAGAAACGTGACTCTTAAAAATGAGTCTTGATGTCCAAGATCAATACTATACACATTATGATAACACAAAATGGTGATATATACAACAAAAGTCTTAGAAATACAAATAGTATGACAACTTTAACGGTTATGCATTGGTGAAAAAATATTTTTAACCATTACACAAATATTTCAAAATGCAAGCTAAAAAGTCATTCATTTGATCCATGCGTATGCCATAACAACACATTTCAATTGATTATTCATCAATTTGATATCAATAATGCTTTCTCACATGTTTTTTTAAGATGAGGGCATTTACTTAAATGCCTTCTGAATGATACACTAATGACACCCCTGTCAGTATGATACACTAATGACACCTGTTTAGATTTGTAAACTGAGTAAGTCCTTACATGGCCTTAAATAGACATTGAAAAAATCGAGAAAGCATTGCAGTTTATGGAAAATATTGGATCATCCCAAGATTAAAGAGTAATTTGACTTGGTTTATTTTTGACGAATTAGTAGCCTAATTGCATCAGAAACATGCCAATGAGCAATCTCATTGCTTTGCCATGAACTGGACCCATTTTTTTGTCGAAATTCCATTGTTTGGGGCCCGAAAATGTCGTTTTTGCTATTTTGGTTATTTTGATTTAATTATATCTCTTTTCATAGAACTCGGAATTGCATTATGTTCTTCGGAGTGTGTTCCTCATGATTATTACTCTTATTTTATGCAGTTTGTTTTTCCTTTTTTTGGATTTTTTTTATTATTTCGTTGTATTTTGAGGTATATATTAAACTCTAAATGACAATTACTTATTTATAGAATACAATTCTTGAGTTTCTCTCTTCTTTGGATCAAATTCTCGACATTATGTATAAATTAACGAGCTTTTGACCGTTGTGTGTTATCTCCACCTTTCTCATAAGTTTCTGCTACTTCAGATATCCAAACTGTGGTATCTAGTGTTCACCAACAACCTATTATCTTTTGACTTCTCTCAGTCAACAACAGCAACAACAACAACAACAAAAACAACCAAGCCTGTAATCGCTCTAAATTGGGGTTGGCTATATGAACCATGAATGAATCACGTCGAGTCTTGAACATGAATCCTTTGTCTCTATCTGTTTCGGTTGAAGAGTATATCTTCATTTAGATTTGTGAGCTCCATGTCCTTCCGTATGACTTCCATGCACGTCTTCTTCAATCTTCCACCGAAATTTAATGATTGTTCATTCACTAAGGGTTATAGCTCGTCCAATTGCTTTATGTGGATTAAGCAAGCGATTTCATTAGTTTAATATCTCCAAAATTTGCACCTGGCTGAACATGTAGTTGAGAAAATATCACACTTGATCCTTCATCATTCGTCCTCACTATAATAGTCTTTTAAGTTGTAAATCTCCTTAATTTCAAACCTCCGACGACCAAAATTACTTAAGCCCCCAAAAGTTTAACATGTTTAAACTCTAAAATTAAGATTTTGAACTTAAAATTAGGTGATTTAGACTAAAACATAAACATAATAAATAAAGAAAATGTTAAAATTAGCGTCTTAAAGTCAAAATTTCCTAATTTTATGTCTAAATTCATAAAGTTCATCATGTACTTAAAATATCTAGTTTTAGGTGATCTTACATAATTTTCATCACCAAAGGCATGAAGTTTGGAAAATCTACAACTTAAAGGATTGTTATCGTGATGATGCAAGATGAATGACTAAAAAAAATGAGGCCGACTTGAAGGATCTAGTTTGATATTTTTTATAATCACGTGCGAATCCTAACGAGATTAAGTCATTGGAAGACTGAAATTGAGTGACTAGGCTAGATTAAGGATGAAATTGTTGGCGAACCAAGATAAAAGATAAATGATAAAAAGTGAAATCAAGCCAAGTTAAGGGACTAAACTTGAAAAAATATTTCATCATGATAAGTCCTTTAAGTTGTAATTTTTTCCAATTTCACACATTTGACGACAATAGTTGGCTAAACTGCGTCATCTGCTACAACTACAACTCCCGCTAATACTCAATACACACATTTGACGACAAAAATTACATAATTTTTTGAAAATTAGACATTTTCAAACTATGGTCATAAATATATAGATTTAGACTTAAAATTATTGGAACTTGATCTCAAGAGTCAAGACCGTCAATATTGAAGGATTTTCTCTTTTCTTCCTTTTTTTATGTTTTAAGTCAAAATCACCTAATTTTAAGTCTAAATCCCTAATTTTGAGGTCTTGTGATGAAAATGTACAATTTCTCACGACTTTAAGTAATCTTCGTCATTATATTTTATTGAAGGTTTGAATTTGAGGAAATTTACAATTCTAAGGAACTATTATCGTGAAAAGGCAATATACATAACTGAAAACAAAATGATATGAACTTAGGGTATCGAGTGATATTTTTCCAGTCACGTGTTGAACCACGTGCAAATTCAGGTAACGCTAAGATAATTAAACCTCCTAAAAGTTAATATTGAGTGATTTGCAAGATAAATGATGAAATACATCACGAACAAAATAAAAGACTAAGGCGAAAAGGATTACAGTTGACTTGTACGCTATTAATGAATGAAGTCTCAAGCTTTCTCTAGTATGCACAATTTGACGAACCAGGATACAATTTGTGCTGGTGAATTGCGTGCCTGGGTAAAATCTAGGACAAGATAATATTTATGTCATGTAAGTTTGCCCATTTAATGAATTTGCCCAATAATTACCGAATTTTTATAACTAACCCAACTCCACCACCAACATAAGTATCAAAAGGATTGGATTGTAACCTTCCTCCATAATGGACATTTAGTGTAATAAGATTGCTCCAAGGATCTGCATATAGCATGAATGTAGCACTGAGTATAAAAGAAAATGGTGACACAATAAGACACAATAAACACAAAAACCATCCATAATTTGGCATAATAAGACACAAAATCCACAAACAAACAACAAAAAATCCAAATTCCAAAAACCCTACTTCAACAGTGACTATCACCGACCACAAAACTACTTAAGCACACAACAATTAACTAAAACCGAAACTTTCTTGCACTACCACTCACAAAAACGGCTACTACTTTGTGGACATGCAAAAATACAAAACAAAAATGACATAAAACTTACGATAAATTGGCGAGGGCATATCATGGTAAAGTGGAGACCGCAACTTCGGCGCTATCGCACATGCACTACACCACCAGAGCTACTAATGTCATGTTTCAAAGTTAAAGGGCAGAAATATTGGTGTATCAAAACACTACACCACCGCGCACTTTTAGGGTTAAATTTTAGGGTTTGGGTCACGATTTTAGTGTGGAATGCAACACTCGTGCGTTGGATTACTAATGCTTACTCTTCAAACGACGCGATTTTACGACAAAAACGAGAATTGTGAAGGAAGAATTATGGTTTTGGTATGAACAAGATTGGGGATTTTTTTTTTTTTTGAAAAAATACTAAGTGTTGCCGTCTGATTTTTAAGTGACTGTTGGTGTCCAAAAAAGTTCGTTGTCACGGAAATTTTTCGAGTTGGCGCCACATTTTTTAAAGGGCGTGTGCCGAAAAAGCCAGCTCGGCTGCCACGTAGGATTTTTTTTCCTATGTGGCAGAGGGTAGGCAGAAAGATTCAAAAAATGCCAAAAGTTTGGTTAGTTTTAAAAATTCGGTACTTATTGGGCAGACTCATTAAATGGGCAATTTTACAGGGCAAAAATATTAATTTGTCCTAAAATCTATTTTGTTCTATCGCTTAATATTAATCTGTTTCTCATTTATTTAAGAGAAAATTTGTTTCTCAATTTAAGTTTTCTCTATTAAATGTAGCACTATTTATTTGAGCAAGAAATGAGGAAGTACTTTGCAAGTTAGATTTTCATGCAATCAACTTGCTTATACTACCAATACTTTATTCTAAAGTCTGGCCTACACTAATTTGGTAGAAGTTCGTAGATTACAGACAAAATGTGGAATTACAAGAATAATCGTAAACCTAATACAAACTATGTCAATTCATAACTTATACAAGTATCTAGACTAATTTCGTTTGGAACACCAATAAAACTAAGCCTAAGAAAGCAATCCAAGCACGTCGAGGATTTGAGACATCGAATATGATGGATGTGAATAACGGGTAGTGTGGATGTCAGGCTTAGGAGACGTCGAGTAACATTTCCATATTGGGTAAAAAAATATATCGGGTAAGGGATATATCGAGTAAGAGATATATCGGAAACGGACGTTCAATATCGATGTGTGAACAGCGCAAAGCAATAAATGAGCTTACCTTGGAATGCGGAGCATGGGGGTATTTATAGATCTCGTGGCGCAGGGACCGCTCCCGAGATTTCTAGAATGAACAGTACTATATCGAATGTGGATATTTTATATACGAGGCATATCGAATGTGGATCTTTGATATGCGAGGCATATCGAATGTGGATCTTTGATATGCGGCGGGCATGCGAGCTCTCTAGGCTCTACCCAACCGCTTGTTGGGTTGGCCTACTAGGTAACTACAAAGGCCTATATCATGTAGTCCCCCAGTTTATGAGTTATCATCGTGGATGATATCTTGCAAACTATATTGTTGGTACCTCGAGTCCCCTCAGTTTAAAGTCGGGACTCAAAACGAGATGTGAATTTTCATATTTGAAATTGATGCGCGAGTTGTTCCCCCAATATGAGAATTATATGGAGACGGGTTTGGAATATAAACTATCAATGTGAGACTTTCATAAATGGATGTTGTATTTGTTCCCATGTGTCTCCATATCCAGGGCAGTTGATATCAAAATTTTAGGATATTTCGAATGCGTAGTTCGAGTATAATGTATATTGAAGGAGCGAATATCGGGCAAGCTAAATGTCGAGTATTCAAAAATTAAAATATCTCGAAAATGAAATCGGTGTATGTCGAATTTGTCGTCCCAAATATCACTGGGATATTGAGCATGGACTCGATATCGAGAATTACGGCGTTCGATATAGAAATCGAGAAATCCGTCATTAATGCGTTTATCACGCGTAGGGCCTCTATAAATAGGGGAAGGAGGAGAAAGAAAGCATTTGTCTTTTAGTGAGAGTTTTCTATTTTCGGCAAAGGTACGTCGAATTTCCCTCCTATATCGAATATGTCATTTTTTCGATATTGTATCTTCGATATGTAGTTATATCGAATTCCATATTATTGTCGAGTTTGAGTAAAATTTCAAAGTACATTTTATATCGGGGGATTAATTTTGATATGACAAAGTGAAAATTCGATATCTATACTTAGCTAATTTTTTGTGTTTTAGACCAGTTTTGGCTTTTTTCGAAATCTATTTTTCAGGTTTTGTAGCGCAAGCGTGTACGTTCAACACATTCAAAAAGGTGAAGTTTTTACAATTTCGGTAAAAATTCATTGAACTCATAGGTTTTTATTTTAAGTGCGTGAGTTTAGAGGAATCTTTTGTTGTATTTGCTAGAACAATATCTCGTCAAGGAAGTTCTAATGCAGGTTACGAGAGTACGGCCGTGGTTCACCGTGGTAAACCTAGGAAGTCTAATGAGAGCCCCCTCATAACTTGGGTTATGTGCCATTAGATGATTATGATACCGAAATGTGGGACCCATCACAAGATTTGATAGGAGATTTATGCGGGCAAGAGGAGAGAGAGCAGGAGGATGATTTCGATCGTGCCCCTGAGGAAAACGAGGTTGGTGTCGCCAGGGAGGGTGAGAATAAACGTTATAAGACATGGGAAAAGTTCAAAGATATGGTATCCAGTGTTCACCACACGCCAAATCATTATTATGATAACTACGACCTTGGGAATTATGAGATTAGATTCCCCGGGAAAGAGGAGAGGATGCATACCCCACCAGAAGGTTGGATTACCGTCAATGCAAAGCATTTCATTAACCCTTTGCGATTCCCTATTAGCCCGCTGCTTAGTACGCTGTTAAGTAGCGTGGGTGTCTGCTTGGCACAGCTATCCCCTAACTCGTTCGGGGTATTGGTGGCGTTCATCTTGGTGATGAAGGCCTTTTATGGTGTCAATGAGTTATGGAGGTTATTCGAGGTGATAATGAATCAAAAAGTTGAGGACAAAATATTTTACTTTGTGAGGGATAATCCTGGTTATAGGTTCTTGGGGGGGGGGGGGGGGGAGGGGGTTACACAGACCAGATACAGGTCACGTGGGAAGAACGAATATTTTTACATGAAGGAAAAGATTCATGGGAGTTTAGCTCTCTCGCGTGTGTGTTAAAAGGCCAAGCGTATTAGGGTTCCATCTCGTGTGGGCGCTCCGACTTGGGGGGAGGGTTTTGTGAGAACCCTAGTCAGGCACGAGTTTTACTTAACCCGGATGACTCAGGATATAGTTGTGACAGCTGGCGGCCTATCGCCCAAGCCGTACGATGGTCCTCATAGTCTATGTATAGGTCTAGTAGAAGATTTTGCATTTGTGCATTTGTATATGCGTGTACCTGTGTGTGCTTCTTCTTGCGGCATTTCGATCTTTTGACTAATGATTGTGTCTAATCTTTTGTTTGGCAGCCAAGCTTGTCATGGGACATCAAAATTGAATGATGAAATTTGCTCCGGCAAAATGGGGGAGCGGATGCGGAGGATCTTGACAAGGCGAAACCCGTGTCGAAAGGGTCATCATGCTCAAGCTCCGAAAGTTGCTGATTCCCAAGGTATTGAGGGAGAGAACTCTCCGACTCAGAGTGTGGATTTCATCAATGTGTCTATTACCCCAACCAAATTCGGACAGGCCAGCTCCCGCAATCCCCAAGCCACTCCAGCTTATACTGGTGGTGGGAAAGGTCGGCGCAAGAGGCATTTTCCTGGTGGTGGTTCGACTTCTCGGTCCACTACCCATACTGCAGCAGGCCCTAATATAAATGTTCGGGTACACCAATTTGGCGAGAGGGATGTCATTCGCGGCATGAGGGAGCTCTTCGCTGCTTTGGCAAAAGACCCCCTTGTTCGTGAACAAGGCAAGCGTAATTTTTGCGACAAGGAATTCATGACTTTTAAGCTGTAAGTGTCACCCTCTTATCTTCTGTCTACTTATCGAGACATGGCTATTTAGCTTTGGTCGTTGAAATTTTCTTTAAGATGATATATTCCATATGTGGGCATCCGCAGGTTGGCACTTTTTTGTCCACTAGCATGAAGGTTGTAAATAACACGGAGGTGGAAAAGGCTGATACCGTGGCCAAACTCCAAGAGCAGATTGAGTAGTTATCCAGCTTCGACCCATCCGCTGCTTGGGTTTCCATGAAGGAGAAGAAGCATGCCTTGGGTCAACTCAAGGACGCTCATGAGCATGTTCGCTCGGTTCGCGAGGAGGTGAGGAAGGTCAATGAGGAGTTGGCGCAAACCAAGGTGGTCGTCGATCGGGACAAAAATGACAAGGAGTCTGCCGAGCTTGAGGTGTGGAATCTCAAGGAGGAGAAAGAACGCCTGGAGTAATATTTGGTTGATGCCCGTCGAGAGCTGCGTTTCGAGGTACTTCTAGTAGTACACACACATATATGAGGTAGGGTTATGCCAAATCCAGACGGAGTTAAGTTTGTTCCTCTGTATAAATCTTCTAATTATTTAAACAGGGTCCGTCGCCATAGATCAAGCTGCGAATTGCCACTCAGTTCATGCTCAGTGGGATGTACAAGGACATCAATGCGCTGCGCAGCCTACAAGACCAGGACGAGGCTCAGGATACCCTCATTGGGCAAATCTGAACTCTTAATGGGTTCATAGATGGCTTCGATACCAATCAGTTGGACGTGACATTGGGACCCGGTCTACAACTCCCACCAGATATTGAGTCTAATGATGAGTTGAAACCCGATGTTTTCTCACCTCTTCTCAATAATGACAGTCTTGTCAAGATTGGGATTACCGGTGCCCCTCCCTATACCGGAGTGTGAAGTTCTTCTTAGGGTGTTGTGTCACCTTTTTGGTTTATTTGTTGTATTTTGAATGGGAATAATTTTTTCTGCCCTGTAAGTTTTCCTAAAACTCTTAAATGCCCTTTTTTTATTTCGGACCGACTAAATATGCCCTATAACTTTCATTTTTTTCCTACCAAAATTGTCCAAATCGTCTTATTCGGGCTAAATCTCTTACGTGGTGGTCCAGACAATAAAACGCTCGTCCTAGTCAACAAAGCACCCTGCCACATCAATCTTTTTCGCCCGAAATGCGTTTTTTGAAGTACTCAAAAAAAATCAAAAAGAAATACATTCATAAAAAAAGTCTTCTTCTTCCCAGACCCCCCCCCCCCCCCCTAACCCACCACCAAAATAACCACCGCCACCACCACCTTCACCAAAATCCCTACTAAATCCAAATCCAAATCCCATCGCCACCACTACTAAATCCAAATCCCACTTTTCCCTCTTTCACTCATGCTCGCATCGCTGCAAACCGCTGCCCCTCCCTTCGTCACCACCTATCACCATCACCTATGCACGCCACCACTGCCACAAGCATCCCCGCATTAAACAACATCACCAAGAAATAACGATCGCTGAATTCACCCCGAACAAGCTCCTCTCCATTTCGTTGGTTCTCTGGCACCGCCGTCTTACGTTGTTGTGAACGCGTTGCGACGCAAGCACATGTAAGAGAGGGAAGAGTGGGGTTTGGAATTAGTAGTGGTGGTGGTGGGATTTGGATTTGAATTTGGATTAGTAGGGATTTAGGGTTTTGGTAATGGTGGTGGTGGTGGTGGTGGCGGGTTAGGTGGGGGGTGGGGGTACGGGAAGTAGAAGAAATAATTTTTTATATTTTTTTAATGTATTTATTTTTATTTTTTGGGTACTTTTAAAAACGCATTTCGGGCAAAAAAAATTGATGTGGCGGGGCATCTTTTTGACTAAGCAATGCATTTTATTGACTGAACTGCCACGTAAGTGATTTAGCCTGAATAAGACAATTTGGGCATTTTTTGTAGAAAAAATGAAAGTAACGGGGCCTATTTAGTCAGCCCGAAACAAAAAGAGCATTTAATAATTTTAGGAAAAGTTACAGGGAAAAAAATTGATTTGTCCTATTTTGAATAATTGTACTTTTGTACGATCGACGGTTATTTCGTTGAGCTTGTTATTGCGTTGTCGTTGTCCCATTATGTTGTTTTGTGAAATCTTCCCCTTTTATTGTTTGTGACTAAGAGGTTGCACTCTAATGGTGAGGGCGCTTATCGCCGTATCATGAGGGATATGGTATGTTCTTTCTCCTTTTATGTGTCTTCCCATATCTCCTCTAGTGAGGGGCTCTGGTCATGGGAGTTAAGGTATTATTTGTCATATCATGGTGGATAGGAGATGAGAGTCTACCGATGAGGGTACTGTCTTCCATATCATACTGGATAAGAGATAGTGGTCATATGTTTAAGGTATTGTCTGTCGTATCATGGCGGATATGAGATAATAATCTACCGTTTAAGGTATTCTCTGCCATATCACGGTGGATTGGAGATAATAATATATCACTCAAGGTATTCTCTGCCATATCGGCATATCACGGTGGATAGGAGATAATAATCTACCATTTAAGGTATTCTCTACCATATCACGGTAGATATAAGATATTCATCTACCATTTAAGGTATTCTCTGTCATATCGCGGAGGATAGGAGATACTCATCTACCATTTAAGGTGTTCTCTGCCATATCACGGTAGATAAGAGATAATAATCTACCATTTAAGGTGTGTTCTGCCATATCACGGTAGATAAAAGATAATAATCTACCATTTAAGGTATTCTCTGCCATATCGCGGTGGATATGAGATATTCATCTACCATTTAAGGTATTCTCTGTCGTATCACGGTGGATAGGAGATATTTTTCTACGGTTTAGGGTGTTTTTCCCCATATCACGTTGGATAGGAGATAGGAATCTTTGCAATCATGTAGGCAGTATAGGAGACAAATTACATTACCGAGATAAAGATTATACGATAGATAAGGCCTGAGAACCGAAATTCGCCTACGTATCCCACAGTATGGGAATCAAGTCGGCGTAGTTCCCCTTGATTTAATTACATACCAGCCCATGAAGGGAAATTTAAATTGTTTGGACATAAACGTAAAGTGTTCCTGTATAGTTAGAAAAATAAACTAAGGGGACTGGTCGGACTACTCATTCATCGCTTGATCTTCTGGTGCAAGGGCTTGTATCGTCTATGCCTCATCATTCCTGCGTAGCTTGAGCGATGCTATGTAGCACAACCATACCACCTCGTAGCTACCAATGATCTCGTATGTGCCTCAGGGTGTGGGAAATTTCATCTTTTGGTGGTACGTAGATACCACAACCCGTATGGCGTTGAGTGTTGGCGGCCAATTATCACGTTGTAAGCAAACAGTTATTCAACTAATGAGATATTTGACATTTAGTTTTCTTCTAAAGGGCTCCTCCCCGAATGGTGTTAGAAAAGTGACATGTCCTAGGGGAACCACTCCCCCCCCCCCCCCCAAACCCTTAAGAGGTGTAGTGATCCGTTCAATTAAGTTCTGACCTAGTGCCATTTTGTCCAAGGCATGATATGATATCACATTCGCCGAGCTTCCATTGTCAATGAGGACTTTCCAAACTTAGAGCGATATCAATCTTAACTACGAGGGGTAGTTTAGCTTACCTTCCTAGATAACCTTTGGGATGAGTTGCATCAGGTACTTCTTGGTGAAAGTGATTTCTTCCTTCGGCAATTCCTCGATTTCAAGTAGTGCGGTAAAACCCACGTATCTGTCCTCCCATATCTCTCGAGTAATCAACTTTCATCCGTTGTTGGAGTCAGCGCCCACAAGTCCTCAGTTTATCATAGTGGTCATTCCCCTAGTGGGTGCATTGACGACGCTGCGATTATAGGAGCCAGGTGCCTCAATAGCTTTCTGCTTGTCCTTCCGCGGTGAGCGAAACTTATCCCTCTCATCTTGCTCATCCGAGTTCATGTGATTGCGTACGTATTACACCGGTTTGCCTTCACAGATAAGCCTCTTTATCTCATCCTTAAGATCTTTGCAATCATTTGTGTTATGCCCTCCTTGGCAGTGGTACCTATAGTACTTCTTTCAAAACCTCTTCCTCCATGTGTCTATCAACTTCCTTGGTTCATTGAGCCATCCCTTCTTTTGTGCGATGGTGAATACCATCTGGATATCCTTGTTCAGGGGTGTATATCTTCTAGGAGATTTGTCGCCATGGCAGTCAGTTAGTTTCCATCATTCCCTTGCTCAGGGACGATTCTGCACATGGCTAGGAGTGTTCTTGGTTTCCATCATCTCGGCACAATAGATCGTCTTATAAGAAAGTTCGGTGATCTGCTCAATGGTTTTTGGCTCTTCCTCCAGAAGGTAGCCGTAAACCTCTTGTTCTTGGTCTCGTTGAAAAGTATAATGGCTACCTGCTCACCCTTAGGCTCATCCTTCTTGAGCAGCTTCTCATTGAATCTTTAATGAAATCCTTCGAACTTTCCTTGTCTTCCTAGTTGACCAAGTTTAGGTGATTCGGATTAGTGTGCATCCTTTTTGGCTCGAGAACTAACTCTTAAACCTTTTCCTCAATTGTTCCTAATTGGTCAGTGAACCCACGGGTATCCTTGTGAACCAGTCTGGTGCCACTCCTGATAGGGTCGTGGTGAATATCCGGGCCTGCACATTATCATAGAATCCTTGTAGAGTTAATATTCCATCCACATAAAAGAGGTGTTCGCGGGGGTCACTCTTTCCATCATAATTCTTGAGTTGTGGGATAGTTTCCCATCTATCTAGAGCCTCACCTTCAACCTCATCACAAAAAGGTGTGAGCCTCCAATGACCTACTGCTTGCATTAGCATGCGATGCACCTCTTCCCTTTCCTTGTTCAGTTGTTCCATTCTTCTAGTTATTTCCTCATTTCCGCTCTGGATTGGAGGCTCTCTCTCTTGGGGCTCTGGAAACCTGGCGGTCTCTCCTGGAATCGGATTCTTCCTCACAATTTTGACCTCTTGTTCTCTCAGCAGGACCTGTCATCCTAAACTCATAGGGTCGTTGCGGTAAAGTTCCAGCCTCAGGGGCCTGATAACGCGGAAGCGCCACGGCTAGCGTTGCGGTCACAGTTGATTGTACAATAGCTTTGATCTGGACAATCACTTATCGGGATAGAGCCACTCTCGGGGTCGTAGGCGCGGGAGCCAGGGCTTGTTGCGATTGAGGTACATGCGGTGGTTGCTCGACAATAGGGTCGGGCAATGGTCGGTCTAGAGGAACGTTTCTAGTAGATGAATTCTCTATAGACGGTCTCTGAGATCGCGATCGAGTGCGTGTCATATTAGCGTCCTTGTTGGGAATGTGGTGTTCCCACAGACGGCGCCACTAGTTTGGTACAAGTTCGTAGATTACAGACAAAATGCAGAATTACAAGAATAATTGTGAACCTAATACAAACTATGTCAATCCATAACTTAAACAAGTATCTACATTAACTTCGTTCCGAATACCAATAGACTAAGCCTAGGAAAGCAATTCAAGCACGTCGACGATCTGAGACATTGAATCTGATGGATGTCAAGTATGAAAGATATCGAATCTGGCAGATGACGGGGAATGGGGATAACGGGCTGTGTGGATATCGGGCGGCGTGGATGTCGGGCTCAGAAGACGTCGAGTAACATCTCGATATTGGGTAACGAATATATCGAGTATGAGATATAACGGAAGCGGACGTTCGATATCGATGTGGGAACAGTGCAGAACAATAAATTAGCTTGCCTTGGAATGCGGAGCCGGGGGAGAGAGAGTATTTATGGATATTGGGGCGCGGCAACTGCTCCGAAATTTTCTAAATAAACAATACTATATGGAATATGGATATTCGATATACGAGGCATATCGAATGTGGATCTTCGATATGCGGTGGGCCTATGAGCTCTCTGGGATCGGCTCAACCGCTTGTTGGGCTGGCCTACTGGGGAACTAGAAAGGCACATATCAGACACAATCTTTCATTACTTCTGTTAAATATATTGCGTTATTTTTTGCTCTAACTTTTTTTTCTTCCCGAAAATTCTCATGTGTTATGATTGTATCTTAATTTTATCAGAATGACCCTTGTTAAATAGAACTATTTAATTTTGTATGTAATATAACCATATATATTCATGGCACCATAAAATTGGTAGATTTAAGACTCTTTATTTGATTAAAGATGCCAACGTTTAAAGATCAATTGTGAAAGCTTCAAGAAAAAGAGTTGTTTATCTAGACTTTCTAAGGTGGTATAATTAAAAAATCATGCAACAAAATCTTTTAATCGAACTATAGTCTATTTTCTAGAATAAGTATGTGCATATATCAAAGAAGAATATTGCAGATTACCACCTATGACATGATTTCTTACGAAAAACAATTTCTACAAGTTACAGTGTTGTACGAACCATTTATATATGTTCGAAAAGTTCCACGGACTAATTATATTATTGATTACTGTTAGGGATAGGGTTCTATTCGAGCTAGAACGAGCTCCAAGAATTAATTAAGGGAGAAGAGAGACTAAATTTAAGATAGCTAAACTTTTACTTATTTTCTGAATGAATAAAAGTTACAAGACTTGGACAATTTATACTAATAAAACTAGACAAAATAAACATAGACTACTAAAGGAAATAGAATTCTAATAATACTCTAATTAAATAAAGATTTCTAATCTAAGACTAACATAAGACTCCTAATATAAGAATAACTTAACTTAATAAACTAAATTCCTAATTAGTAAACCCTACGGCCTTCATCTTGGGCCGTATCAATCCTTCCCCTTTAACAGGGTCTTGTCCTCAAGATCTTTTCTTCCGTTTTCTCCAATTCATAGTCACTATGCCTTCACAACCAACATGAAAAACTATCAGATTGTTGCTATGGTTCACCATCTTTGAATTGCTTGTATTTTGTGCAAGAAAAAACAAGGCTCTTTTAGGTGTAATTTGAGGTTGTGGTAAGATTGCCCTGTTGACGTTGAATCTCAGTATTTCCACGTTGGTCTTAAGTTTTGTGGACTCCTTTGGTTTTTCGAACAAAACTTCAAAATCAAGATCTTGAGTGTTGCAGATTGTTGACGACGGAGGCGATGTTGGTGGCGGTGGAGGCGGCAGTTGTAGTGGTGGAGGATTTTGTGAACGTGCACTCAAATCTCTTTCAATCTTTGACAATAAGCCAGACATACGATCGACCCGGTGAGACATCTCTTTGTAGTCAATTCTTATTGCTTCTGCCCGGCGAGACATATCTTTGTAGTCAATTCTTATTTCTTCCGCCATTTTTGATATTTTAGAGAACGATTCCATGAAATTGGGCATCTTGGAGAGCAAAACATCCATGGTTGTTTTTTTTTTTTTTTGATATAGTGAGGTCAAAAGATGAAAGCACCAATTGTTACTCTCAATGAAAGCACCAATTGTTAGGGATAGGGTTCTATTCGAGCTAGAACGAGCTCCAAGAATTAATTAAGGGAGAAGAGAGACTAAATTTAAGATAGCTAAACTTTTACTTATTTTCTGAATGAATAAAAGTTACAAGACTTGGACTATTTATACTAATAAAACTAGACAAAATAAACATAGACTACTAAAGGAAATAGAATTCTAATACTACTCTAATTAAATAAAGATTCATAATCTAAGACTAACATAAGACTCCTAATATAAGAATAACTTAACTTAATAAACTAAATTCCTAATTAGTAAACCCTACGGCTTTCATCTTGGGCCGTATCAATTACATGGTGTCCCTTAGACGGTCGGTCGGTTGTGGAGTAATTATTGTGAGATCACCAACAATTGCATTAGCAGAATTAATATACTCAAAGGTAGTAAGCCTATGTGATTTTGTTACACTTTCATATATCAATTGTTTCCATACTTTACCACATTACAAAAGCATCATAAGTAATTAGTTCTTAAAAGATTTAAGATACGTAAACGTAATCACATGATATCAAAAAAAAAGGGATCATAAGTTCATTATTAAGGATTAGTTCTTGTAAAGATTTAAGATACGTAAATATATTATCGTTAATTTCAGCAATTATAGTTAGTAATTTATTTTGATTTTTAAGTGCACCTAAATTATAACGCAATTATAACTATTAAGTAATAAACACTTGATGGCAAAAACAAGAAAAGTTTTTAAATAAGTCTTTGTATGGATGATGTGGTGCAACCAAGAGTTGAAATTAAAAGTAGTTTCTAATTTGTAGGGAATAACCACCATAACGTTCATCCACATCGTATATTGATAGTAGTAACCAACTAGATATATCACCTCATCATGCAGTGGCTGCACCTAATAACCTCGAGTAAATTACAAAAATCGTTCGTTAATGTAACATATCAGCCTGTTATTGTGTTCTTGTGTTCTTTTACAAGAATAGTCTGGTATTGTGGACATTTGTGCGATTTTAGTTCTCCGACAAAGTTTTTGCCGTAAATGGCATGTGAGGCACGTGATCCACTCAAATCAGCGGGAAAAATTGAAAAACGTCGTCTTATAATGTGGAACATTGCGATTTTAGTCCGTTATTATGCTCGTTTCCAGGAATAGTGCAATATTTGGACTTTGTGCAATTTTATTAGGTAATAGTTAAACAATGATACAATACTTGAGTAAGACCAAATCATAACTTTAACATCAACTAAATTAAAATAGGTAATATTTACTAAATATGCTTGAAGAAGTGCTCACTATTTCAATTGTATAGCCTACGAAACTAAAACTCGAATGTTGAATTTCAAGAGCCAATGCTTAAATTAAGACTGAAAAATAAAGTAGATATAATTTCTTCAAACTTACGAGTTTGCCATGAGTCGGGCACACATGGTAGCACCGCCCCGCGTTTTGTCCCCAAGAAGCAATTCCAAAGCTCGTTATTTTCACGCAAAATATGTGTATTATTGTGAGGGTGATGAGTAGGAGGTGGGTTTCGGGTTGGGGGAGGAAGATAACATGATTACTCCTAATTACTTTTCGACAATTGAAGAATTTCAAGAAGTTTTTGCAAATTTAACAAATTCGAGTTGAGAGAGCTAGGGTTCATAATATTTTGGGGGGTGACGTGCCATTTCCGACGATAGATTTTTTCGGAGCACTGAAATCGCACAAATGTTCACAATACCAGACTATTCATGTAAAGAACCACAATTTTGCAATGTGCCAATATTAAGTATTAATAGACGATTTTTTCAATTTTCCTTTGGGGGGGTCACGTGCCTCACATACTATTTTTGGCAAAAAATTCTTCGGAGGACTAAAACGGCACAAATGTCCACAATAAGAACATTTTTATAAAGGAACACCATAATGGAGTAAAAATGCAATGTAACCACGTTAACGAACGTCTTTTGCAATTTTCCCTAATAACCTCTCCGATAACAACTCCAGTGAGGTTATATTAAAGCTATTACTATTCAAAAACACGTTATTTAATTTTATGCTAAATTTCATGATATAATTGTGACATTTATTGCTATACTTAATCAAAATGAATGGCAATATAAGATAATTACATCTATGAATTGATCTAAACGAACTTATTTATCCGAGAATGTGGCATCTTAATGTTAAAGTACCACATGCAAATAAGTTTAAGAGAAAAAAAAAAGGAAAAACAAAAAAGCCACCTGAACCTAATTATATATTTCTATAAGTTATACGACAATGACCATCTGAATTCTGATCCACGTCCGTAACTGCTCCTTTTGAACTGTTACAACTTACAATTACTAAATAATTGCTGAGTTTTATTTTTTTTTAGGTTACCCAATTCCATGTGCATGATCCATTCAAGTAAAGATTTGACTATTTTATAAGTGTTTTCACGTTCCACCACAATTAAAAAAATCATTTGTTGCTTCGAGCATATTCGTAACATAGAATTGTAACCCAGACTCTTTTATAACATTCTTCTGTATGTCTAAAAGGAGTCCAATCTTCCAAAAAAAAGTTTGATTCAGAAGAATTAAGTTTTATTTTGTGCGGTTAATTAACATGTCATTTTCTAAAAATCGGCAATAATAGACAAAATTGCAAACCGGGAACCACAATGAAGACTGAAAAGTGGTGATGATCTCCCGACAGCTTAATCAAAAACATGTATAAATCAAGATATTGTCTATGAAAACGACATTTTCGTCTCTTAGTTGGGATAAATATCTTACTTAATCAAAGAGATAAATATTATTATTATTACTACTATCACTCTTATTATTATCATTATCATCATAAATAGACATGGACAACTTAATTAACTGTCACCCGAAAAACATTTCGGTTCGCTTCACAAGACTTCATGATAATTAATAAAATATAGCTGTTTCTCGTAATCTCGATAACCAGTGGATGCACAACATTAAAAATTGATCCATCAAAAAAGAAGAAAAAAACATTAAAAATTGGATAAAGAATTCTCCCCCGACGCAAACATTATCCAATTCTTCATAAACTAGAGTGGTTTTTGCACAAATTTATCCTTATTATTGTTGGAAAATTTATTAAATGAAATGGATTTATACAGATGACTTCGGGTCAGATTTTGAGCGGGTTCCACTTGTTGTAGTGACGACTTCAAGATGAGAACGTTTTCTCCTATGTGAGAGCTTCGAAACTATATATTGCACGCTCAAAATGGTACACATGTGAATGAGAAATTGATGCTCAAAGATAGCTACACAAAACTGAAAATAATGAAGTAAAGGATGGAAAACTATAAAGTAAAGAGGGACATCCCACATGAGAAAAAGAGCAATCTCTTTTTTGTTTATCAATACGAATGCATTCTTAGCATGATAAGAATGTGTTGGTTAGTGTCTCCTCCCTCTCCTATGTGCGCGCAAGGAGGGTGCAAATACGAGCCAAAAATTAGTGCTACTAATGCAATTCGGACTTGCGCACACGACGTACACACCGAATGTTGGTCCGTTTAGCCTGTCAGACTTCCGCTCGCGTGAGCCTTGTTTGCACCTTCAATATTTATTTTTACTATTTTAAAGGAAATCGAGAAGGACTCGGCCACTTACTAAGGTTATTTTCAGTTTGCCAATTTAAATACTATTCGTTATCTCCATTGTTTCTAACACTTATCTCATCAATTAAACTTTCTCAAAGCAAGATTTGATTAAAAATCATGAGCGTCTTGCGAATATATTAGTTAGTTATTCAAAGTATTAATGAGATGTAGTTTTTCTTTTCGATAATTTCCTGAAATACCATATGTTTAAAAACAGATTAAGAAGTGCATCGCTGTTGTTTTTATGGCTGTTTGTAAGAAAAATTGAGGGAAAAAATCACTTTTGGTCCATTATTGTGCCATAATTACGATTTTAGTTCCATAATGTGGCATTGTCCACATTTAGTCCTTTATTGTGACTTTTTGTATAATTTTGGTCCCACGGTCAGTTTTTTGTCCCCTAAGTTATTTTTATTAGCAAAAAACACCCTCATGTGTTATTTCTAATTAATAAAAAGCCCTCATGTGTTTTATATTCTCCTAAAATTATATTTTCATGTAAAAGAATCTAAAAATAAAAGAATTCCTAAGTTACAATGTAAAATTAAACTTTTAATAAATTTTAATTATTATAAATATTTATATTTAAAATTTCAAAAAGAAAAAAAAAACTCAATTATAATAAAATAATAAAAAAATGAAAAAAAAAAACTTCTCCCTCCCCACCCACCACAACCGCCACCACACAATTTTTCTTCTTCTTTTTTTTTTTATGTCCAATTTATGATTTTCACTAAGATTAAAATTATTATTTTATGTCCAAAATTATGCACCCTTATATTAAATAGCTCAATTTTCTAATTATTAATTTATTTGGGTGGATCGGAAGGCAGGAGGGAGAAGGTTTTGTTAAATTTTGAATATATTTTATTATAGTTAGGTCTTTTTCTTTTTGAATTTTAAAATGAAAAAAATAATGTTCTTCTTGAACTGGAAAAATCTTAAATTGGACCGAAAAAAGAACCAAACAAGAAGAAAAATATGCGTGGTGGGGGTTGGGTGGGGAGGGAGAAGCTTTTTTGTTTTAAAAAAAATATTTTGAATTATTTTATTATAAATATATCTTTTTTTCTTTTTGAACTTTTGACATGAAATAAATAATTTTATATTTTTAGTGAAAAATCATAAATTGGACCGAAAAATAAACAAAAATGAAGAAAAAATATTGGGTGGTTGCGATTGTGGTGGGGACTAGCTAGGTGGGGAGGGACAAGGGTTTTTTTTTCTTTTTTATATGTATAATTATTTTATTATTATTGGGTATTTTTCTTTTAGAAATTTTAAATTTATAATAATTAAAATTTATTAAAAAAATATAAGTATTGTTTTTTTATTTTTGGGTTTTATCAGGAGAAAATATAATTTTAGGAGAATATATAACACACATGTCTTTTTTACTATTTAAAAAAATATATGGGCGTGTTTTTTGCTAATAAAAATAACTTAAGGGGCAAGAAACTTACTGTGGGACCAAAATAGTACAAAAAGCCACAATAAGGAACTAAATGTGAATAATGCCACATTATGGGACCAAAATCGTAACTCGGCCACAATAAGGGACCAAAAATGACTTTTTCCTAGGAAATGACACTCAGAAAACACACACATATATTTTATATATTGCAAATACCACCTAAGAAGCACGAAATAACTGAATATTTTTGCATAAAGTTAAGATGCACGTTCGAAATCTAGAAAAGATATAACATTGAGTAATACTAATACTCAGCTCTAGGTACAATCTCAAACTGAATGTCAGGAAAATGTTGACAAACAATTTGTCCACTGAAGTTGCTCTAATGATTGAACTACTCCTAAAACTTTTATAATGATAATAATAAGCACATGCCAAATTTCAGTACTTTTCGAACAATAGGACATGTATGTAAGGATTTATGAATATAAATCCGTAATTATATCAAAACATGGGTTTATGTAAATGTAACTGTCCCTACTGAATATGCCGAATTCGAAATCTAATTGGATAAGCACATGGGCAACTTGATTATCTCGACTAGATTTAGATTTTAAAAACACAAAAGCACTTTTGTTTGATTAAGTACCCAAGAGAATCGAGAGACAGAAAAACAGGAGGATCAATCTTTTAAGGGATTGTCACTAATACCAATGCTGCAAAAACAAATAACCTTTCACACCCCTACATTTATTTATTATACAAAAGGTAATAAACCACTGAACTCTTATTAATTATTGAAATCCCTTTCCAAATGTTCTCAGATATACCCTACTAAACTTAAAACAATATGACAGATCAGACTCGTCGTATTTTCTTAAGTCCAGATATCATTATTAATCAAAATCTCATGGGGTGATTGAATTGGTCACATCTCATATTTTTTAAAGTAAATAATTACAAAAACCATAAAATTTTCATTAAAAATGAGAAACCATAAGAAGTGTGAATTTAACCACAGCCCAGTATATAACCAATAACAATTTTCACTCTTTCATCTAGTTACGTAACTGAGCAAGAAAATCAACAATGTGGGGGATAAAAAAGATTTAATAACACAAGGAATAACAAAATTAGGCACATGAAACCCAAGTCGTGTGTGATTATTATAAGGAAAAAAAAACAGCAGAACCCCATGAAAGCAAGTTCAAATGTGATTATTTAAAGGTAGAGGGACTGAAAGTGAAAGGAGTTTATTTTGGCAGACTGAAGGGCATTCAACTAGTGTCAGCACCCATGTGAGTATGTGGCCCTCCCCACCTTAAAGAAACCCACAAAATAAGACAAAAGAGTCCTCTAAAGTAGAGCCTTTAATCATATCATAGCATAAAAAATAACTCTTTTTCTTTTACTGCTTACTTTCCCTTATCTTCGTTTCCACTGTACTATTCTACTGTCTACTTGTGTCATTTTTTTTCCTCTTCTTTCAGGGCTGTAACTTTTCTGGCTTATTTCCTAATTTTACTGATGATACAATCTAATATTTCCTCCATTTCTTACCCTTTTAGGTTTCTGCATCAGCATGGTAGTTATCCCTGAAGTTCATGCACTCTAAGATTCACCTTCACAGTAAAGGTGTTACCTTTTGAACTAACAGCAATATAATTCAGACAATGGTAAGAGCAAGCAAGAAAAATTAAAAAAGAAAGGTAATATTATCATTCTCTATAGTTTATATTAAAAGAGTAACTACTAGCCTTTTGTTATATGATATGCTATGCTATATATGTGGTCCAGCACACATGTCGAAAGAGAGGGTACAAAATGAACAAAATAAGGACCCTACTCCCATTAATAAGCTCAGCTGTCCTTTGCCCATGCATTATGTATTTGTTGTAACGAGTATGGTATTGATGATGACAATAATCTTCAGCAGAGATCTTCCTTACAGATACTTTTTTCTTCTGTTGAAAATATGGTTTTGGCTATACAGCTACAAGACTTTTTTATACTTCTTCCTTGTCTATTATGCTAACTCAAACTTTCTGCATTAACCAAAACAAAATATACAAATAAATATTGGGCAAAAATAATAAAAAATCTGAGGTGAAAGTTGTAAACAAGGACTAAGGCTCTTACCAGGTTAAACTAATTCCTGGATGTTAGCCATGATCAGCTCTAACACCTACATTTCAATGGCTACTTTCCCCAAAGAAAACGTGGTAGTCAGTAACTTCTCTAATTCTTATTCTTTAAAATATCCGAGGGAACAAACCATGACTAGTAAAAGCAGGATAATACCTTGGCATTTGAAAGCAAGCCGATTTAACCGAAGCCATGCCGAGGGGAGAACTGATAGGTAACCCAGGAGTATTGTTAGTCAATGTATTTGTTACAGGTATACTTTCATCAGTACCAACAGAGGAAACTGGGTAGAAAATAGATTGGCGTTCAGCAGCCAATTTTGTTGGAGAGGAGAAAAGATTATCAGGGAGAATGTGTTCCAAACTGCATACATGTCGAAACCAAGAAGCATACAATTAGAGGCATACGATATAATGTTTTGAATGTACATATATCTCAGTATGAGTGTTTAGTACCTCTCAGGGAAATCAGATTCATTATCATTTCCATCGTGTTGCTTATTTGCACTATCAGGGTTGTTAATTGAAGACTCGCTTCCTTGCAGAACAAATTTCTCATCATCTTGAGAGTTGGCAGTTTCTTTACCATCAAAATCTGGGAATAACAGATGGAGGTTAGCAGGAAATAAAGTATAAAATATTCCATTGATATCATGATATCCACTAAGCTAACCTTCTGAAACTTCATGATTGATGATATTTTGGTTCATCAAAAACTGAGAAGGCCTAGGAGAGGAAATATGGGCACCCATTGGAGAATTTGGCAGAAAAAGATGACTATGGTGCTGAGATTTGAGGTTCATTAGTTGTAGATTCATCATTCTTCGACCTTGAAGTTCAATAGCATGCTGTAATTCTGCCTCCTGCTCCAATTTCCTCCTCAGCATCATCTCTTGAGAATTGATTAACATCCTAGAGCCTGCCGGACAAATAAAATAAAGGGTTCAGCTAAAAGACTAACTACTCGGTGGTAGATAAAGGAAATAGTCAAGTACACATACCAAAGGGGTTATCAAAGTGTTCTCTGGAATCAACTCCAGAAGGGCTTAAACAAGCTGAATACTCCCCCCTTTCCAAGTTTTGATGTTGCTTCCTAGAGATAATCCAATAAACAACCGCTCAACAATGCAGCAGAAGTGATCGAAGATACGAATTACAGAAAATAAGTGGAGTAAAAGTCATACTTGTCCGAGACTTTTCCTTTCTCCTTGTAAGGTTTGACGAGCACACGAGAATCACACACAAAATGGGGGTTTCCTTTTGCCAAAATGAGCTTCACAGTCTCTGGATAGACGAAGGTGACAAACCCAAACATTCTCTTCTGCTGATATGGAATCCTAACATCTTGAACCGGTCCAAACATGCTACACACCAGAACCGAAGAAACGCCATCAGTGAATATTACAAAAGCAAAAGTAGGAATTATAGTTTCAAATTGACTCCGGATTACTCACCTAAAGTAACCAGAGACGTCCTCTTCCTTGAACGTGCTGTCAGCCGGAAATGTCAAGTAAATTTGACGGGAATTTGCACTCGCACACCCTCCGAATCCAAGTGGTGAAAAGTCATTTCTGCCATTTCAGGACCAGTTAAACTTTTTGGTTTTAACCACATAACCAATACAACAATAAGTGATCTAATAATGCACCATAATGCAAACAACATTTAATATTGCACTAGTACAAGCAGTGGTCTCAAGATGCTCAGCTTAAAGCGACAATTCAACCACGGGAATATTAATCAATATGATGGGCAAACTTTAAGACACTCAAATTGTTTCAAACAGTAACGTGCACTTGTTTCATCATTCATGTCATTGTACCAAATCATAACCCAGGAAAAATAAACAAACCCATGTTGTCAACTTAAATGATGAATAAATAAAAACCCCCCAACACACGCCATTTCCATTATAGAAATTTAGACAATAATTCAAAGGCAAATAACCACAAGAAATGGATATTACCAAAAAGGTAAAAAAAAAACATGAAAATACCAATAAAAGGCTAAACCTTTATAACAAGGAAAAAAGGGTAAGATTACTGATTAAATCCCAGAACAAATTACCTAAAATTGTCATTAAGAAAGTTGCTGCACTTGTTGTGAGTAAAAGGGTTTGAGCTTCCAGTAGCCATTAGAGCCAACCTCTGCTGCTGAAGTGCTTTCAACCTCATCAAATCCTCAAACCCTGAACCACCCGTATTATTCGGTGAACCCCCCAACTCAATCCCCTCACCATCGCTATGCAAGAATTTACAGGAAGCACCGTTCTTGCAAAACCCCCTTGCATAGTACATGCAAGGCCTCCACCCAAACCCACCACCCATTTCTTCCATATTCGAAAGAAATCCCACATCGTTAACAGAACAACTCCTCCTGTGATGAAATGGGTGGTGAGGATGAGGAGAAGGGACCCCATTTGCATCCTCACCGTAAGGGAAAACCAGAGAATCACTCCTCCCACTGGGACTCATAATGGGATCCACCATTGAGTCGTCAAGAAACTGTAACTGATCATGAACTTGGCCGCTAAAGAACTCATCACCAAACTCATTAGAGCCATAAAAATGCGAACTTGACGAACCAGAACCATTGTTACTTTCATTATTAGCAGCACCAACAGGGCTGGAACTGTTGAGAACAGAGGCATATGAAATGGGCCTTGGGCTGCTTCTCTGAAAAGGGGAAGAAGGATTGCTGCCAAAATGGTGGAAACCATTGTTGTTGGGTACGAGGATTCGAGGGGTGGCACCTTGTAAGAAAGGAGGAGGAGGGTTGTGGTTGTTGTTGTTGTTGTTGTTTGAAGTTGAAGAGAGACCCAAAAAAGCTTTAGCTTTGTTGATGTAAGAAAGTAAAAGGCTTTCAGGGCCAAAGGCTAATCTTATCATCTCCTTTTCACCTTGGTCTTGTATCAGTATGTAACCCATGATTTTTGAAGAGTTATCTGGATCCAAACTCTGGATCCTTGACATCACAACTTTAGTAGCCTCATAAGTATCCATGGCAGAGGTTTTTTTTTTTTGTTTTTGTTCAAGTTCAAGCAGTAAAGATTTCAACTTGGTACAAGGGCTTTTCTTTTTCCCTCTGAGAGAGAGAGAGAGAGAAGGTGAAGGGGTTGAAAGAGAAAAGCACAAAAGGCTAGTTAATGAAAGGGGAAGGGGGTTTCATTTTCATTAGGGAAAGGAAAGGAAAGAAAAGAAAAGAAATTGTGTTTATATTATTTAAAGAGGGAAAGGGGAGTTGGGTAAGATTTTAACCATGAAAATAAAGGTAATTGATGAGTTGGAGCTTATATTTTGGTAATCATTACATAATACAAAATATATAAGGTGCGTGAGTATGATATATATGATATGATACAAGGAGAAATGGATTTTGGTTTTTAATTTTTCGGTTTTTGTTCTGTGTCATTTTTTTAGGCAAAATTTTCGGTCTTTTCTGTTTCTCTCCCACTACTTATGAACAAGTGATGGGACATGAGAGAGCAGTTTCGTTTTTTGCAGCAGGGAGTGGTCAAAGTTTGAGAAAGTTGAAGGGCAAACTAATGTATTTTTTTGATGCTAGTGCTGTATGAGTCATTTTTTTCCTTAAAAAATTTGGAAATATTAATTGCTACTTAAAATTGGAGCGGTGACAAATGCAAACCTGCAAATCTTGGGGGAAGTAAAACAATGAATTTACACTCTCATCTTTTCTTTTGGAGTAATAGAGGCTGACTAGTGACTAGTTAGTGACACTACTTCTCTTCTCTCTCTTGTAGGAAGAGGGAGATATTGTAGTGTGTGGTTGTTGTCTTTATAGAATCGGACAAAAACAATGGCAAGTGCGAGTGAAGATTCAGAATTTCCAGATCTGCTTCAGGAAATGTTCATGTGTCCGCTGTCTCATACTTTGCACTAAACCACGGTACAAATTTGGAGCATGTGGGTCCACTTTAAACGAGCTGAAGCTTCCTTACACTCGATTAAAGAAAATAAATCATACCATGTCTCGTCGCAAAATAAATTTACAAGAAGATCAAAAACTGAAAAAAGTCCAGACCTCTCTCGAGAACGAGCCCACGCAGTCAAACTATAAGTTGCGCCGTTAGTTGATCAAGAAATTAACTTAAATTTCTATTTAGGTCAACATGTCCAATATTTTCTAATTTCAACTATAAAATTATTCGACCTCCAATTTAAGTCAATTAATGATGGATGATTTGGTTGATCACCTCCTGGCAATCACAATCGCAATCAGACTCAAATATGATTAGTTTGATCTTGAATTGATGTGCAAAGCACACTGCTTTGAGGATAGCTCTAGCTTCTGTCGTCGAATTTTTTTATAGCAACAAAAATGACAGCACCATAATGATTTCACCTAAAAATCATGTGGCAGATGTATATGTGTCAAAAGACGCATATTAATTACTTTTAATCAAGCATATCTTGGAGTTAATCCAAGTCATCTTTGTCATTTGATGAAGCTTTGAAATTGTGATAGATGTTTGCCTATCAAAACGTAGATGAGTTTCTTTGGAGATGTTCTTCATAAGCCAAGACAAATCAAAAGATTACCCTCGTGAAAAATTAAGTTTTTGAATTTCCAGATCTCATCCAAAGAAATGACATCAAAAAGTGCGAACTCAATTTTGTCCTATTTGGTTTGAAGAATATAAAACATGCATTCCACAATGAAAGTAATCTAGTGATCAAGATATCAAAAAAACGCTCAAGTTTAAGTCCCCATTTAGATGAAAAACTAAAGAAGTTTAGCACTGTGACAACGAAAAAGGAGGTGTTCACGAGTTTCAGTTTCATGGAAGCACAAAGGACATAAAGTTTCATTAATAGGAAAAATATAACTTAATTTGGCTCAAGTAGACCGCGCGTTAACAAGACATTTTCTAAAGTAGTAGTTTGTGTCGACTATGAATTTTGAGTTTCCAAATATTTTTGGAAACTTCAGATGGTTGTGGTGATCTTCGAGAACTGATGCACGTGAAATAAGCGCTCTTTGAGGTGAATATTCCTAACTGAGAAAGACTCCAAAAAAGCTCTTTGCGTTCTAGAGAGTTAGCAATCGAAATCTTGAGGATTGTTGATGTTCTCTCTTGCGAAAACAATGAATTAACAAGATTAGTGTTCCACTGAGTTCCTGACTCCTCGATTAAATCTTTCACATAGATGGACAAATGGTGTGTCCAACACAGAATGTTTTCATTTGGAAAATTAGGAATTCATTGCTCGATTTAAGTTTGAATATCAAAATTGTGGTTGACTAGGAAGTATGCTCTTTTAAAGATCACATCTCGGCATTTGTAAATGTCCCTAGCAATCCAAGAAAGAAAATAGTTAGTGACTTTCATAGAAAGAATTTTTTGATTTTTAACATACCTCCCTAGGAACAAGTGTTTCTTAGCAACACTCCATGTAAGTTTAGAAACCAGAGCTTTATTGTGCTCTTTCATCTTTCTATACCCAAGGCCACCATCTTCTTTAGGCAAACAAATATCATTCCAACTTTTGAGCGAAATAATATTGTTATTTTGAGTTTCTCCCCACCAAAATGAAGCATCATAAGGTCTAGTTTTTTAACAATGGTTGCCGGCAAAATGAAGTTGGACATTTGGTATGTCGCCTAGGCTTGAGTCACTGCTGAAATCAAGACTATTGTTCCCGCTTTAAAGAGTGTGCTTCTCTTCCAGTCCCCCAAGAAGGATTGAGTTTTTGACATTATTTGCTCAAAGGCTTCCTTTCTTTAACGAGGTTTGCAGAAATGAATGTCAAGATGGAGGGCTTTGTGATTGCATTCTCTGATACCGAGGAAATTAGGTAAGGAAAGCTTGGCATTCGCATAAGTGTTGTGGTTGTAGAGAATAAATAATTTTTGTTTTTTCGCCATTTGACTTCGCTACTTTTCAAAAGTAACCGGTCAACAAGAAATAACTGACGTGTTTTGGTGGTTTACCCTGCAAAATAACGTTAGATCATCTGCATAAAGTAAATGAGAGATGGGCTTACAGTGTCAATAAATCTTGACGTCGTGAAGTTGTTTACTTCTTTCTTCCCTATCAATGAGCATGGACAACAATTCGGCATTAATTATGAAAAGATGTGGTGAGAGGGGTCGCACGAGGTGTTTCCGCTACTCTCGAGATTACTCCCTCACAAGACTCTCTCGCACCTTATAGGCAATAGGATAAGAGATATTGGTTCGATGGAAACCTGCAGTTAAGAGGAAAATGTTAGAGAAAATAGTCAATAAGAAAGTGAACCTAATCTAGGGGTGGATACGAGTTTATTGTGCTTGCGACTGAACTCAACGCGGGGTCAAGCTGCATACGTATCTCTTTAAGAAGAAAGAATCAAGTCGGACATAGTTTATTATTCACTTGTGCCCGCGTAGGATCTTAGGAGATATCATGTTTAGCTTAGAAGTTGTGTCCGTTTATCTGGCCCTTAGGGCTCGGATGGACGACCCCGCAGGGTGTACCTCTCGTAAACGAAGCCCCGTTGGTTGTAGAATCAACCCCTGAGGGTGTTAGCCTTCTTTAAAGATCATTACGGTAGCTTAATGACACTTATTTTTCATCGAGCTCTCTTAAAGGCTCGGTATTGAGACATCGAGTGATTTGCATTATGAAGTGGTCAAATCACAAGTCAAAGTTTATGTCATTGACTGGGAAGTCAAATTCAGCTCTCACTTAGTCCAATTGTTGACATATCGATGTCTATAGAAAAGTAGAGGAAAATTATAGAAGTGCTTTGTTTGATTTACTTGTTAGACGTGCTCTTGTTAGATGTGCTTTATAAGACGTGCGTTATAAAACGTGCATTTTACGACGAGCATCATAAGATGTGTTACAAATCGATGTGGCATAAGTAGACGTGCCACAAAGGAGAATCTGCCAACCTTAGGAGGTTGACGTGCCAACTTATGAGTTGACATGAACGTTAGACGTGCTTATCTAGAGAGAGAAATCACTCATACCCTTGAGCTCCCAAAAGATCCAACCACTCAAATGGAGAAATGAGGGGGTATTTATAGATGAGGAGCAGGCCTTGGGGTGTGGGGGTGGTTGCAAGAAGTGTTGACCAGCCCGATCAACATTTGATCGTCGTGGCCAATCAACCGGCCCGATCAGTTTTTGGACTGACGTGCCCCTTAACGAGGCACGTGGCAACTCAACGTGCCTTGACACGTCGATAATAGAACTGACGTGCTAAGGCACGTCGGACATTGAACCGACGTGGCCCCTTAGACCAACGTGCCACGTCGGATATAGTTGTGCAGAAAAAAAATAGATCGATTAAATCAGTTGAGAATCAATCTAATGATTTGATCTAAAAATCGAATCGAATATTTGAGCCGACTTTTGGTTTTTGCCGTAGGATCGAACCCCCCTTTGATTTGATCCTCGATTTTAAAGGTTAAAAATCGGATCAAATCGAATATTCATCTTATTTTCTAAAAGCAATTATATATATAATATTATACTGAATTAAGTTATAAATTAATAAAACATATATAATGCTAATGAAATACTACTAAGTAACTTAATATATTAACTAAAAGATTAACACTTCACACGTTTTTCTTTCTCCAAAAAACAATACACACATTCTCTTTTTCTTTTTATGCAGAATAAATAACTTAGGAAGAAACGAAAAGTGGTGAAACAAAAGCACAAAACCCTCGAGGCCTCAAACCCTAAGTAAAGCAAACCATTTATGTACAACGATTGGCTTGTCTACTTTTTTAGGGTTTCTATTTTGAACATTTGGTTAATATTTTGTAATGAGAAATCCACTAATGCATGTGAATTTGTAATAATTTATCATTGAGTTTATGTTTATTCAAACTCGCGTGTGTCCAAATAAATTTTATATTCAAAATAAAAAGTTATAAAATGTTTGTTCTTTAATATTAAAATAAAAAGTAAAAAGAATAGAAAGAAAGATCAAAATCGAATCAAATTTGATCGAAATCGAATGGTTTTAGATCGAATAAAATCGTTTTAAAATGATATGGCTTCGATCTTCGTTTTTTCAGGATCGAAATCAAATATTAGTGTTGATTCGATCTAATTCGATCCAAATGCACAACCCTAACGACGGATGCTTGTCCGACGTGGCACGCCGATGTTATGGTCGACGTGCCCCCTTCCTGGGGCCTTCACAGCCGAGGCGCCACATTGGCTAAGACGGATGTGACACGTCGTATCGGGTCGGTGTTTCCTCATTCTTGGATGTGACAGGACATCCAAAACGAGTTGTAGACAAATTAATTTTGACTACTCCAATTAAATATTGACAAATGTCAAATTAAATTATTAGAAATTAAAATTAATTATTTCTATTTTTAATTTGGAATTTTACTAAATTAAATTCCAATTATTAATAGGTTAATTAATTAATTCTCTAATATCTATTTGATTGGCCAATCAAATAAAGCCACATGGAAAAGATGGAGAATTGCAACCAATCAAATAAAGCCACGTGGAAAAAAAATGATGATGCGAGTCAACCAATCAAATAAAGCCATATGGAAAAGATGGAGAATTGCAGCCAATCAAATAAAGCCACGTGGAAATATGATGTGTTCTAGATATTTCTTGATAAGCAAGACTAAATTAAATTCATGCTTATCTTGAAAATAAATAGGGGTTCTCTCATAAAGAAAGACAGGCACAAAAAATATTCACAAGTTGAAGAGGAAAAAACTCCAAGTTTTTCGCTCCACCAAGTTCATCAATCTTCAAGCGTTCTTCGCGGCATTCAAGGTGTTCTTCGCAAAAACCTCCATTTGATCCGATTTCAAGCTCCAAGTCCATCAAATAACCGTTTTTGAGTATCGCACTTCTGCCGAGAAAGATCGAGCTTCAACACATTCAACAAATTCAGGTCAAGTTCATACCGTTCTTCGACAATCTTCAAGCAAGAAAGTCCGTTTGATTCGAGAACAAGCTGCAAAGCCCTCGAAAAACTATTTTTTGAAGATCAAGTCCCTTTCAAAGAAGATCAAAGTCCACATATCTGAAGAACTGAAGACGAAGATCATATCGTTCTTCAACAATCTTCAAACCAAATTCAAAGTCAAAAGTCCGTTCGATCCGAGATCAAGCTGCCAAGCCCTCGCATCGACGTTCGTCAAATATTCAAGTACCTTGAAGAAGATCGAAGTGAAGATCACCTTCAAGATTTGTTTAAATTTCAAGTCATTGTCCTTGTAAAATCGAATCAGAGGATCAAAGAGACTGTTACTCTATAAATTCATCAAATTCACAAGTTTTATTTGTTCAACTATTTTTCCGTCTTTTATTTTAAAGACTTAGAAAAATCTGTTGCTACAAATGTTTGGCACGCCCGGTGGGACCATCTCTACCTTTCATCTCTTTTCATCAAGGACAAAAAGACGCATCTACATGAGTTCAATAAGGACTCGCTCAAGGACTCAATCAAAGGAAGACCAAAAGGCAAAGATGACGGATGAGTTTGCACACGACGATGATCAACGTGATGAAGCTGCTTTTCGTGAAGAGTTCGACAAGGATGAACAATCTCCTCCAACATCTCCACGCACTAAGTCAAAAGCTCCTACCTCGGCAAATGTAGCACCCGCCATGACAACAAATGCTACAACTTTGGAGGAACAACTCGCTGCAATAATGAAGGCAATGGAGTGGCTTACAAGGCGTACTGTTGAGCAAGATGCAAAGATTGAGAAACTTCTAAGCAAAGGAGAAGTTGTTGAGACAACTGACGTAGCACAAAAGCGCCCACAACATCTCGAGGAAGGGGAGACGTCTATCAGGCGCAGTACAATCGAAAAGGAGAAGTCCACAAGTAAAGAGCTCCAAGTCTTTCCCGGCGACATGATTCACGTTGCGCAGTTGAAAGAGTTCATCATAGGAGCAATCAAGGAAAACATTGGAGGAAGTTCTAGGTCCTCGTTCACATACTCAAAGTTGTATACTAGAAGGATTGACATTCTAAAATTGCCAAGCGGATATCAACCCCCGAAGTTTCAACAGTTTGATGGCAAAGGCAGCCCTAAGCAACACGTTGCTCACTTTGTGGAGACATGCAACAACGCAGGGACTTACGGGGATCAATTGGTGAAACAATTCGTCCGATCACTCAAAGAGAATGCATTTGACTGGTACGTTGACTTGGAAGCAGAGTCCATTGATTGTTGGGACCAATTAGAGCAAGAATTCCTCAACCGTTTCTACAACACTCGAAGAACTGTCAGCATGGTTGAACTCACAAGCACTCGTCAATAGAAGGAGGAACTCGTCATTGACTACATCGACCGTTGGAGAAACTTGAGCCTTAATTGCAAAGATCGATTATCCTAGACATCGGCCATTGAGATGTGCATCCAAGGAATGCATTGGGGACTTCGGTACATACTTCAAGGTATTCAACCTAGATCATTTGAAGAGCTGGCAACTAGAGCACATGACATGGAGTTGAGCATGACTACAAATGGAACTGATGGGCCGCACATTGGTGACCCTACCAAAGCACGAAGTAAATCAGAGCCAAGGAAGGGGGCAAGTTCTTTGCTAAGGCACCATCCAAAGACTCCATGGCCGTGACTACCGCACCTCTCAAGATTTCAACTAGGGCAAATGAAGGAAAGAAGTCATATGTGACATCTGAAAGGAAGGATTCCTTGCAAGACAAGGAGCAAAAAAAGTTAACTCTAAAAGAGATGCAATCAAAAGAGTATCCATTCCTTAACTCTGATGTTCCTGGGATTTTTGACGATTTACTTGGATCTGGTCTTATTGAATTGCCCGAAATGAAGAGACCCGAAGAAGCCGGACGTTCAAGTGATCCAAAGTATTGCAGATATCATCGCCTTCTTGGACATTCGATTGAAGACTACTTCGTGTTCAAGGACAAAGTTATGCGATTGGCTCGTGAAGGCAAGATAACCCTAGAGGAATATAAGGTGACCGCAAATATTACAACAATCCCTCTCGAGACTTTGGAGGATGAAACAAGCAAAGGGAAGGAACTAAGTTGGTTTTGTGAAGAAGACATTGGCAAGTCATGCAACGTGACTCACGTACAAGATGCCTTATCAAATGAATCATGCCTAAAGACTTCCATGAATACCAACCAATGTGCGGCAACAATTTTCTTTGGAGATGAAGATCTCTTACTTGGTTTGAAGCCCCATAATAGGCCACTTTTTGTAGCTGGATTCAGTCGTGAGCAAAGGGTTAATCGAATCTTGATCGATGGAGGTTCAGCCGTCAACATATTACCCTTGCGTGTGATGAAAGAAATGGGAATACCAAATGAAGAGCTCACAAGTAGTCACTTAATGATAGAAGGCTTCAACCAAGGGGGCAAAGGGCTATAGGCATCATACGACTGGAGTTGTTAATAGGAGATATGACATCAAGCGCATTATTTTACGTCATAGATGCCAAAACTTCATATAACATGCTTCTTGGACAACCTTGGATACATGAGAATGGTGTTGTCCCTTCGACTCTACATCAATACTTTCAATATCGCCAAAATGGGACAACAAAGAAGGTGCTCGCAGATGAAAAGCCGTTCACTGAAGCCGAATCTCACTTCGCTGATGCCAAGTACTATCTTTCACAAACGAATGTGCCAAAGGTTGAAGCAAGATCATTTCATGAGGAGTCCAAGGAGACAGACAATCTGGAAAGTGAAAAGAGCAGTGATGAAATTCATTCGTTAGACGGAAGCCCCGCGCGAGGCGGCATGTCCTCTCATGAAGATGTCTCCTTGGAAGACTTGATTGTGCCTTTAACAAAGCTTGACATAAAGACACCATCTTCTCCTCCTCTTCTTAAAGGTTTTGTCCGCCCAACAAAAGGCCCTCAAGTCGAACATGATCCTTCAATGGGGAAACAAGTAAAAAAATGTTACGATGCAAAAGCATTTAAACTCTTGATCAAGGCTGGCTATAATATCAGGAAAGATCTCATATGGGAAAACTTCTTCCTGAAGCCGTTATTCCGAATCCTCGGGCAGGTCTAGGGTTTCCTCCGCGAGAGCCTATGCGCATAACCATCAAAAGAGCCAATGCCAATTACTTCGGTGAAGAAGAGAATTTGTCAATAATTAGAGGGAAATTGTCGCAAGTATCAGTCTTTGATAGACTTGGCCCATTTTGTAAGACATAACCTCGAACTTCGGTCTTTAAGAGACTTGTGCCACGTAAAAGACCCGTGCATCAAAGGTTGGGACCCTCATGTTCATCAAGGCATCGAAAGAGCAATCGTAATCCATGTTTTCCTGAAAGACTCCAAAGTGCAATTCCTTCTCGCATGAGGCGCCATGATGAGTTGATTATATCACACGAAAAATGCATGAAAGTTAAGTGGCAAATGATTGTACTTACGCAAGCTCAACGCAAGAAAGAAGACGATGGGGAGAGCGTATGATCATCACACCATATAACTCTGAAAGATGGGAACACCGAAGAGGAAGATGCCGAAGAAGCACCCCCAGAGCTCAAGGAAGGCATCAAGAACACAGTTGACGAACTGAAGGAAATCAACCTTGGCGATGAGAATGATCCTCGACCCATATATGTCAGTGCATTGTTGAAAAGGGAGGAAGAACAAGCATATGTCGCCCTGTTGAAAACATTTAAAGATGTATTCGCTTGGTCTTATAAGGAAATGCCGGGTCTAAACCCAAAAGTTGTCGTCCATCAAATAACTGTAAAAAAGACGACACGTCCAATCAAGCAAGCTCAACGAAGGTTCCGCCCCGAGTTGGTCCCTTCGATTGAAGCTGAGGTGAATAAACTCATTGAAGTCGAATTCATTCGAGAAGTTAGATACCCGACGTGGATATCAAGTATAGTCCCAGTAAGGAAGAAGAATGGGCAAATTCGGGTTTGCGTCGACTTTAAGGACCTTAATGCTGCATGCCCCAAAGACGACTTTCCATTACCAATCCCAGAATTGATGATTGATGCCACTATGGGTCACGAAGCCTTGTCTTTCATGGATGGCTCCTCCGGCTATAACCAAATTCGCATGGCCCCAAAGGATGAAGAATTGACAGCATTTCGAACTCCAAAAGGGATATATTGTTACAAGGTGATGCCGTTTGGACTAAAGAACGCCGGCGCTACCTATCAAATAGCCATGCAAAAGATTTTCAACGACATGCTACACAAGAATGTTGAGTGTTACGTCGATGATTTGGTCGTGAAGTCGAAGAAAAGAGAAGGCCATCTCAATGATTTGCGAAAAGTGTTTGAGCGGTTGCAAAAATATCAGTTAAAGATGAATCCTTTGAAGTGTGCCTTTGGCGTGACATCTGGAAAGTTTCTTGGCTTTGTTGTTCGTCAACAAGGAATTGAGATCGAGCAAGCTAAGATTGATGCAATTCTTAAGATGCCAGAGCCACGAAACATACATGAACTCAAAAGTCTTCAAGGAAAACTAGCATACATCCGACGGTTCATCTCAAATTTAGCTGGTCGATGTCAACCGTTTAGTCGTCTCATGAAGAAAGACGTTCCGTTCAAGTGGGATGAGGCATGTACCAATGCCTTTGAGCGTATAAAGTCGTATCTGATGAAGCCGCCCGTGTTGGTTGCACCAGTGTCCGGACGCCCATTAATTCTATACATTGCCGCCCAAGAAAGTTCCGTAGGGGCATTGCTAGCCCAAGAGAATGATAGCGGGAAAGAAAGTGCATTGTACTACTTAAGTCGAAGGATGACGCCAAATGAGTTGAACTATTCCCCAATCGAGAAGTTGTGTTTGGCTCTTATCTTCGCGATTCAAAAGTTGAAGCACTACTTTCAAGCTCACACTATTCGTTTGGTCTCTAAAGCTAATCCACTGAAGTACGTCATGTCAAGGTCGGTACTCTCTGATCGACTTGCTAGGTGGTACTTGCAACTGCAACAGTTCGAGATAGCATACATCCATTAAAAGGTCGTAAAGGGACAAGTGTTGGCCGACTTCTTAGCTGACCACGCAATTCCTGCTGAGTGGGAACTAGTTAATGATTTGCCCGATGAAGATGTGCTCCTAGTTGAAGTTACTCCACCATGGAAGATGTACTTTGACGGAGCCGCTCATCGAGGAGGCGCCGGTGCGGGGATTGTCTTTCTTACGCCTGATGGAGAAGTGATGCACTATTCTTTCACCCTTACGCAAAACTGTTCCAACAATGTTGCAGAATATCAAGCTCTCATATTGGGGTTGGAATTAGCAATTGGAATGAAGCATTTGAATCTTGAGGTATATGGAGACTCGAAGTTGGTGATTAGTCAAGTACTTGGTGATTATGAAGTGAAGAAGCCTGAATTACTTCCATATTGTAACTACGCTCGAAAGTTGGTTGAACAACTTGGGGGCATATCAATCGAACATGTACAAAGGAGAAAGAACGGACAAGCAGATGCATTAGCGAAACTTGCTTTGACCCTTGTTATGACTGAAAATAAGTTCAACGTTCCTGTATGCCAAAGTTGGGTGATACCATCTGCAATGAGTGAAGAAGAAAGAAGTACTGAAGAAAATCATGTGGTGGAAGTCTATGAGATTGAGAAGGAAGACTGGAGGCAACCTTTTGTCGATTACTTGAAGTACGAAAAGCTTCCTGATGACCCACGTAGAAGAGTCGATATTAGGCGTCGTGCTAGTCGCTTCCTATATTACAAAGGCACTCTTTACAGACGTTCATTCGAAGGGATATTTTTGCGTTGCCTAAGTGATGACGAAGCTGCTCAAGCCATGGAAGAAGCTCATTCTGGAGTGTGTGGTGCTCACCAGTCTGGACCTAAATTACACTTCCGAATTAAGAGGATGGGATATTACTGGCCCACGATGGTCATTGACTGCATGGAATACGCACGCCTATGTCAACCTTGCTAATTTCACGCAAATTTTATTCATCAACCACCAGAACCTTTGCATCCAACTGTAGCTTCTTGGCCTTTCGATGCATGGGGATTAGATGCCGTCGGTCCCATGACTAAGTCTTCCGGTGGACATTTGTACATCTTGGCCGCCACTAACTACTTCTCTAAGTGGGCTGAAGCAATACCTCTCAAGGAAGTAAAGAAGGAAAATGTTGCTGACTTTATTCGCAATAATATCATTTATCGCTATGGAGTTCCGCGATACATCATCACCGATAATGGGACACCGTTTTGCAATAGCGTCATCAACAAGCTTTGTCAAAAGTTTGAGTTCAAGCAAAGAAACTCTTCGGCCTACTACGCTGCTGCTAACGGCCTCGCTGAAGCTTTTAATAAAACTTTGTGCAATTTGTTGAAGAAGGTGGTCGCAAAGTCGAAGAAAGACTGGCATGAAAGAATTGGAGAAGCTTTGTGGGCTTATAGAACAACTTATAGGACACCGACTCAAGCAACTCCCTATGCCTTGGTATACGGAGTTGAGGCGGTACTCCCTCTTGAACGACAAATCCCATCTCTCAGAATGGCGATACAAGAAGGCCTTACTGAAGAAGAAAATGCACGTTTGCGATTGGGAGAATTGGAAGCTCTGGATGAGAGAAGATTGGAGGCACAACAATGACTCGAGTGTTATCAAGCCCGCATCTCAAGAGCATTTAATAAGAAGGTTCGTTTGTGATCATTTCAAGTTGGTGACTTGGTGCTCGCTGTGAGAAGGCCTATCATCATTAGTCATCGCACTGGGAACAAATTCACATCAAAATGGGATGGTCCTTATGTGGTTCAAGAAGTCTATACAAATGGCGCATATAAGTTGATTGCTGAAGATGGTTTAAGAATTGGCCCGATAAATGGGAAATTCTTGAAGAAGTACTACCCTTGATGATTGAAGCATGCTCCATGACGCACGAGCTTAAACTGCATGTTACTCCTGGCCCACATGAGTATAAAATATGAATGGCACTCACTTTGTCCGAAGTGATTAATAAATGGATACTCCTGGCCCGCATGAGTATAAACTGTGCACGACACCCACCAATGGTAAATTATGTGGTTAAAATGATAACTTACCCCACTAAAGGTATTTTATGTGGTTAAGTTTTAAATACCCCACTTTGTTCAAAGTGGTTAAAGAATGAATACTCCTGGCCCGCATGAGTATAAACTGTGCACGGCACCCCCCCCCCCCCCCCCCCCAAAAAAAATCAATCTTGGTTTCTTTTGAACTACGTTATGACTTGATCCTTTTATTAAGGTACGTAGGCAGCTTAGAAGTTTTCTAAGTTCAGTCATGAAATTTGCTTAAGTTGGTTTTGTTGCGTTATGCTACATTGCTCATGGAAAATAAAGATGGTGCCAAATACGAAAGAATAATTCAAAGCGAGAGAAATAAAGGCAAAGCTCTTATTAAATCTCAAAGTTCGGTGATACTACGAGTACAAAGCAAAAAGCAAAACAAAATAAAGCAAACAAATAAAGAAAAGAACAAAAAACCCATGCAAAAGGTCTCGCATCCCTCAACTCGCGTTGTGCAGCTTCCAGCTCCGCTCTTAAAGTGACCCAGTCTTCATTGTTAATCTGGTCATCAAGTACCCTCAGCTCTTCTTCAAAGGTGGAGAGGTCACTCTCGGCAGCGCTAAACAATTCTTCTTGGCGTTTCAAGCAAGAGTTGAGCTTCTTTTGCTTCTTCTTCAAGCCTTGCAACCTATTCGTGATGCTTTGAAGCTCATCTTTGGTAGATTGGGGGTGGATTGCTTCTTTGTCTTTCCTTTCTGTGGCTCCTCGGATACGGTCTTTAACTTCACCACGTTGCACCTCGACTTGCTCAATGGATGTGGAGTTTGCCTTGTCAAAAACAGCGGCTTTCTCGATTAAAGGTTCCAATAAAGCTTCCAAATGAGAGATGTTTATGCCCTTCGTCTTAAGTCAGTCAAGAAGAAATTGAAATTCACCCTTCATAGAAGAAATGGCTTCAATGGGGGTACGTGAAATCCTCTCACTTAGTCGCTCCCACAAACCAGTGGCGTACTCCTTGTCGTAGTCGCTTAGAAAACTCCTACCATCAAAAATTGAAGTAGCGGGAATAGGAGGCGTGTGTTTCCTCGCCGGGACATGTTGTTCATCACCAATGAAGATAGTTTCTTCCTCCACCTGTGACGGACAAACACGAGAACTTAGAAAAAGAAGCAAAGCGAAAATCAAGTGAAGTTCAACCAAATACCTTTTCAGTGGATATTGAATTTGCAGTACCAATGGTCTTGCTAGAGGCATCATTCTTCTCTTGCTTTGATGAACTTAAGTCCCTCTTGGATCTTTTCCAGTGGCGATCGGAGTTGCTGCTACCACTCTCTTCGGGGGTACTTTTCCTCTTTGTTGAGTCTTCCACCTCAATATGTGGTGAGTCTCGAGTGTTCTTCTTGGTAGAAGTGGCTTGCTTGTCAACACTTGTTGCAACTTCTTCAACCCCACCAAGTATCATGGGTTTCGCGGAGAAAGCAAAGAATCAACGTTGTCCTCGAGGTAGCTCGCATGGATCTTGACCAGCCATGTCTTGTAGTCCTCCGTGCAAGACCTTTTGGCACTAATAGGAACGCCCGGAACACAAGCTTTTGAGCAAGACTTAGACGAAGTGCTCATTCTCCAATAACGAATTCCCTCCGCTAGAGTAGCCTCACGTTGGTCATGCTTAAGTACGCATGGGACTTCTTGATAGTATCCAAACTGTCGACTAAATCGATGTCGACTGTATGGCTCAATGTCAAAAGTCTCGTCTTGCCTCAAAGTAAGGTAGCACGAACGAAAGTTGATGAAGTAGTCGCGCTCCGTCTCGTTAATGCTGCCATTCTCCACAAGCGTAATGTCCTTGATATGCGAAGGAACGTTGCATACCCAATTAGCATAGTAGGCTCGATGAATCCTCTTGCGGGCTTCCCTGGGATCAAAACCCTTTGCGCCACCTTCTCCAGAATATGAGGTCATTTCAGGCCCGCTCAACCCTTGATAGGTAGTAAAATGAGTCTTGAAGTATTGCGCCACCCATTTATAGACGAAGTGGACTGGAAAAGGGATGTGATCGTAGGAAGGTTGTGTAGATCTCGATATTGCGTTGATCCCTTTGTAGATGGATGCTAAAACCGGAATTGCGAGGCCTACACATTGCTTATTCACCATGATACTCGCCATCTTGAACACGTCGGGACGGATAAAGCCTACATCTTTGACAGGGAGAACGAACAGGCACAACCAGCATGCTAAGTGTGCGGCTAAATATGTCTCTTCCTTCAAGCCTTCTTTGACGTCAAGCCGTGAAAATAGCATTTTTTCTTGTGACGACCATTTCTCATAGGATCCAAGGTCGCCAAGAGGGTTGTGTGTTGACATGGGCCAGCACGCATTCTTTGTTATCTTTCTCCCTTTGCGAGTGGGAGGTTGTTTGTATTTGATACCCTTCTTTGACCACAAGTTGATCCACTCCTTGATTGACACTCGAGAATCATCATCGCCGTTTGCTCGAAGCATGTGGAATGCATGGAACAAGGCTTTGCATGATCGTGGAATGTACGGATCTCCTTTTGCGTCTCTTCCGCATAGCTCCCTCTCTCTGGGCACGACCTCATCGTACATGAACCCGCGCAATGGTAGACCGCTAAGGAATTCCAAGTCCCATAATGAGATTGACAGCTCGCCGAGTGAGGTGAGGAGAGTGTTTGTTGAAGGCGACCATGATTCGCATAAGGCTTTCATGATTTCTGTGTTGCACTCGTACGTGAAGAGAGACGCGTAGACTGAGTTGTATATCTTTATGGATTGAAGTGTCGTCCTGCACCGAACAAGGATGTCTTTTGTCCACTCCCAATATCCAGGAAAGAAGCGAACCTCACCAGGAATGTGAAGAGAAGCGTATGTCCACGCGGCGTCGCCTTGCATGATACGTCGTCCCAAAGTTGAAAGAGGCGTGTAGTCGGTTGATGGTTGGTGATGCGCGGCACTGAGTACCAACAATCGGGAGGATCTACTCGAGGATCGGGGATAGTCTTCAGTACACTCCTTCAATTGACCATTGTTCGTCAATGTTGGCCACGGGTTCGCATAATATCCATCAATCGGAGTGCCTACAGTCAAGATTGTGCCTCGCCTAGTTGATCGGCTGTCATCGTCAATGATGATCAAATTCTCTGCGCCAGAGGAGGAAGAGCCTTTCTTGAACGAAACCATTGTAGTAATTCTGAAACGACAAGGGAGATAAGTTAGTAATTGACGGGAAGAATAGCGCAAATAATCAAAAGAAGAGAAAGCAAAAACAAACCAAAAAAAAAAAAATGGGTGAGAAATAATAATACCAAAAACTTGGGTTTTTTTTGCAATTGTAGTGTGAGCTTTTTTTTTCTACCCGCTGCGACCTACAAAAAAAAAAAAGAAGAGAAAGAAAAAGTGAGAAACAAAAAACAAAGGAAAAGAAAGAAAGAAGAAAAGGGAGAAAGGCCGTGCAAAACAAAAACAAAGGAGAAGAAAAAAAGAAAGAAAAAAAAAGAAAAGAAGAGGAGAACGCTGCCTGCAGCAAAAAAAAAAAGAAAAAAAAAAAAGAAAAAAAAAAAGAAGAAGAAAATAATGGGAAAGAAAGAAACAGAAGGTCGTTACCTCGAGTCGAAGCTTTACGAGTTGCTGGATTCTCTCCTTTCGAGATTGTTTGCTAATACTCTGCCCTCCCTGTTCGCTAGATTGAATAAAGATGAAGAGAAGAAATGGGAATGAAGAAAAAGTAGCGGTCTCGGTCTCTTATATAGAACTCTGCCGGAGGAAGTTCGATCCTACTGAAACTCTAAGAAGTTGGACTCGTGTTGCATCTGATGATCTGATCCATACAGCCGTGAGTTATTAAAAGTCGAGATCTGTTAGGAGTTCCACGGATTTAATTAATTCAAGCGCAGAAATTCGAGTCGCAAGAGGAAGAAGAAATTGCATAGAGTTCTGTTCTCGCGCAATTACTGTGGAAAAACAAAAAAAAAAAAAAAAGGAAAAGGGGGGGTGCTGAATTCGCGTTATGTACAGTCCAGGTTGGAGAAGAAGACTGGAAATTATCCAGTGCATCCGGTCTACATGGACTGAGTGTAAAAACAAACAAAAAAAAAAAACAAACAAAAAAAATAAAAAAAGAAGAGAAAAGGGTGGGCTGCGCAACTTGGCCTGATTCCATTGAGTGTGGTGGCAATCTCCTACATCTGGTCTACATAGACCAGAAGTGAAAAAAAAAACAAAGTCACGTGTCTTGCTTAAGAAAAAGTGGTGGAGTACAATTGCATTATAGTCCCTCAAGAAATTACCATGGAAGTCCCTAAAAGTTATTCTTTCCCGTATGAAGTGCACAATGTTCTATAAAATCTCATTGGTGGCATGAAAAAAACAATTTGCGACATATTCACTTCGAGACGCATTTTTACAATGCTATTCGTGAAAAGTCGCAAGGGGGCATTTGTAGACAAATTAATTTTGACTATTCCAATTAAATATTGACAAGTGTCAAATTAAATTATTAGAAATTAAAATTAATTATTTCTATTTTTAATTTGGAATTTTACTAAATTAAATTCCAATTATTAATAGGTTAATTAATTAATTCTTGAATATCTATTTGATTGGCCATTCAAATAAAGCCACATGAAAAAGATGGAGAATTGCAACCAATCAAATAAAGCCACGTGGAAAAAAAAATGATGATGCGAGTCAACCAATCAAATAAAGCCATATGGAAAAGATGGAGAATTGCAGCCAATCAAATAACGTCACGTGGAAATATGATGTGTTCTAGATATTTCTTGATAAGCAAGACTAAATTAAATTCATGCTTATCTTGAAAATAAAACCGACCAATCACAAGCAAGGAGCTATATGTTTTTACAACTATAAATAGGGGCCCTCTCAAAAAGAAAGACAGACACAAAAAATATTCACAAGTTGAAGAGGGAAAAGCTCCAAGTTTTTCGCTCCACCAAGTTCATCAATCTTCAAGCGTTCTTCGCGGCATTCAAGGTGTTCTTCGCGAAAACCTCCATTTGATCCGATTTCAAGCTCCAAGTCCATCAAATAACCGTTTTTGAGGATCGCACTTCTGCCGAGGAAGATCGAGCTTCAACAAATTCAGGTCAAGTTCATACCGTTCTTCGACAATCTTCAAGCAAGAAAGTCCGTTTGATTCGAGAACAAGCTGCAAAGCCCTCGAAAAACTGTTTTTTGAAGATCAAGTCCCTTTCAAAGAAGATCAAAGTCCACATATCTGAAGAACTGAAGACGAAGATCATATCGTTCTTCAACAATCTTCAAACCAAATTCAAAGTCAAAAGTCCGTTCGATCCGAGATCAAGCTGCCAAGCCCTCGCATCGACGTTCGTTAAATATTCAAGTACCTTGAAGAAGATCGAAGTGAAGATCGCCTTCAAGATTTGTTTAAAGTTCAAGTCATTGTCCTTGTAAAATCGAATCAGAGGATCAAAGAGATTGTTACTCTATAAATTCATCAAATTCACAAGTTTTATTTGTTCAACTATTTTTCCGTCTTTTATTTTAAAGACTTAGAAAAATTTCTTGCTACACGAGTTTTATGTCTTCTCAAGGATCGGGTAGTTCGGACGTCGTCTCGCTATATGCTTGGATTTTACGGACCTAGTGAGAATTGCCTTCTCGTCCTCTTAATTATGTGTCTTGTTACTCCTTATTTTCGAGGTATCAAAATTATGGCACACCATAAGTCCCCCAATTTGAGATGACCTTTCATACTAAATAGAGACAAGGCATAATTACATGAACTAATACGCAAGTGTTACGGCTCATAAAGCCTATCATGGTCACACTTGTTAATTAGCAAGCATTACATACCAATTTTTAAATTTTTCGCAATTTTAAAAAAGAACTTTGGGGCCAAAGTTCAAATATTTATTTGCGAGAATTTGAAACCCACGTTTGTTTATCGATCCAACAATGTTGGATGATTTATTGGGTCACTAGCACATGAGCTAGGTAAAGGAAAATATGCAATGGGCCTTGAAGTGTATTTTTGGGCCGATTAGGGTTATACTGTTTAAGGCTAAGTCTTTCACTTCCCCCTTCATTAGCTCCCTTCTCGAGAGAGAAAATGCACAAAAAGTAGAGAGTGGAGAGAGCTTAGATTAGAGAAAGTGAGATTTATAGGGCAAAATTCTCCACAAATTTGAAGAAGTAAGAACCCGATTTCACGTTCCTAACGTTTTTAAGCGTTTTGGGCGGATCTTATCTCGCCGTGTGGCACATTGTTTAACACAACGTGGCTATGTTATCATGTTGGTTTTGAAATCGACGTGCCACGTTGGTTGGTGAACCGACATAGACCACGTCGGTCCACGTGTCTAGGTGCCACGTCGGATATTCAACGTGGACTTATTCGATGTGACACGTCGGCTTATTCGATGTGGTATGTTCGATGTGCCACGTTGGGTAATCGTCGTGGACTTTGAGAGGGCGACTTTTCCTTTATTTATTTGAGGTTTTTACCCGATTTTACATATATTTATAAGTTTTTCCATGTTTTTGATCGTTTATGCACTTTAGTTGCAAGTTAAGGTCAAATTTGGGTACTCACCTGATCCACGCTCTTACGACTCTCCAAACCCGTGGTTTCACGAGAGAAGGTGTTACTTTTCTCCGTCGAGGGGAGATAGGCACTATCGATGGAGGTCTTCACCTGTGAGGTGTTCGAGGCATTCGGGATGTCGCAAGATTTTTGGAAATCCACCTTCATTTGGTAATTGACTACCTCTACCCACTTTATTTAGATACAAATTATGGGGATTGGAAAACAATTACCATTAGAGTATTTGCATACACGTATTGGTATTACCTATAAGTCGAATGATGGATCTGGGATTGTTAGCGAGGGTAATGAGGTTTTGGTTGAGGTTAATAGTGTAGAGTCAGCCTCTTGTAGGGAGGATGGTGATAGTGAATATGTGGATGAATCTAGTGGAGTAGGCAACAACGCCAAGTAGGGGGAGCATGTTGAGGAGTCCAACATCCCTGGTTTGTCGTCCGATGAGGGGGATGATACATGTGATGCATATGAGGAGACTTTGATTGAGTTTGACAAGATACTTTGTTATCAACCGCCGTATAGGATGCCTTGGTCATTTAAGTTTGAATATCACATACTACGGGGGTATGAAATCATTATGCTGGGTCCAGATGACCGCTTTCATATTCCACCGCCCGGGTGTGTCACTATTTTCACCTCATATTTGACGAGTGGGTTGAGGTTCCTCATTATACCACCGGTTGTAGAAATCTTACTTGACATTGGGCTGGATCTTACACAGTATACTCCCAATGTGTATATTTCCATTGTTTGCTTTATTTTGAGCTCGAAGGCCCTTGTCTTTCCTTGCAGTGTCAAGGATTTTTGGTATTTATACCGAATGAACTTCAATCATAAGGGTGGTGATAGCTTCAGATTCTACTATGCTTCTACAAGAGCCAATTGTGCGTACTACAGCGGAGCTCGCAATAGCTTTGGCAGAAAACAGAAGCAAGAGTTTTTTTTTATTATCAAGGAGAGTATTCTCGGGGAGTTCAACTATTATAGTCGTAACTGGATTGGAGAGGTGGATGATTGGCCAAAGAGACCCGACGATGAGGAGGGCCGAGAAGAAAGATTGACTATTATGAAGCGAGAGCACTTCCATAATCCAACATTGTGCCTGAGCGAGATTCTGAGAGCGAGTGAGATCTCATCTGCTCGGCACCCAGGGACAAAACCCTTGGGTATAATAATTGTGTTTTAGTATGCTTACATGTTATTTACCTTTGCATATTATATTTGCATTTTGGTAATTTTGTATAAGTCGTTAACCCTTGGTTTACCACATGCAATTAGCATGGTGATAGACAGATCTCCAAGACTAAGGCATGTTGCCGCTCATGCTAGGGCGGCTCGAGGTGGACGCTCTTCTCGTTGAAGAGTTTGAGGAGGTCGTGGTGATGATGTAGTGAATAATGATGAGATGGTTGACATTTCTCATGCATCTGAGTTTTATGCTAAGAGGACGGGTTCATCTCACGGAGAGGGTGGTTCACGGGGCATTAGCCCTATGAGAATCATGATTGGTCAGGATATTCCTCATGTTGCTGCTGATCCGCCCTTGTGCGTCGATCAGGTTGGAGATGGCCTTGAGTCGGGTGAGATTGAAGTTGAGCCCCCTAATGTTGAGGTTAGGCTGAGTAGTGCATGTGGAGGCACTCATGGCAGAGGCATACCTCAATATCGCTCTCGCGTGAATACATAGTCCCACTCGTGTCCCCTATGATCACATGGCACCACCCTCATTTCCTTCAAATTATGTAAGAAAAATATGATGGGAAGTTGATGGGTAACCTTACCTTTCAATTTGGAGATGATTTGAAGTCTTGATCTTCTCTCAACTCCTCTCTTTGAAGCTTTCTCCTCTCTCTAACTTTCTCTCTCTGAAAGTGAGAAAAGAAGGCAAAATGGAAGACTGATCCACTTTAAGGGTTGCCCTAATTGGCCCAAAGTCCCTTAAATGCCCATATCATTTAAAATAGCCCCATAGTCCAAATACTAGAGGTCAATATCATCCAACAATTGTTGAATTGATATTTTTGGCCCAAAAATATTTATGTCTCGGTCCATATATTTTTGCGAAATTCCAAATTCTTGATAATTATCAAGAGTGGCTAAAAAACTATTTTTTTTGTGAAATATCAACAAATAGACATGGTAATTATGCATAGTCTTCTGTTTTCAAGTTTGAAATACGCTCAACAAAGTCGAGCCCATCTCAAACTGGGGGAATTTTGGTGTGCCATAATTACAACACCACAAAAAATACGAGGTCATCTTTAGAATAACTTGGAATATAGGGCATTTTCCTCCCGATCTGATTAGAGAACCAAGATGTCAAATCAACGCGACCCTCAGGTCAAGACCATTGACCTCGAGAAAACGGTCCGCCACGACAAAACATCTGGAATATAGTCCACGCGGCCAAGCGAAAGGGCACGACCCTTTAGTACAAGCCGCGAGGGTCAAGCCAACACCGCACGTCGCGCGACGCCCGGCCACGTGGGTCAGACCGACATGGCTCCGAGGGTCAAACTGATGTGCCACGGGCACGTCGGTCAAGCTCGATGCACCACATGGCACGTCGACCGTCTGGCCGCTCGAACTCCGCTCTGGTGCGGCGTGGGTGCACCGGTTCTATGATGCACCCCATTCTTTTTCACACCTTTAGTGTGTGTGGGCATGCACACCCATGCCCTCTCCATATTCTGTAAATTGTTCATGCATAATGAGAAATAAACATTAAGAGGATTGGTGTGGGCTACTAGTCCATAACTTGATCTTCCGGTGAAAGGCTTGGAGCGCCTCTACCTCATCATTCCTGTGCAGCTTGAGGGATGTTATGTAGCACAACCATGCCTCCCTATGGTTACCAATGATCTCCCTCGTACCTCCAGAAGTTGGGAACTTCATCTTTTGGTGGTATGTAGATACCATAACTCGAACGACGTTGAGAATCGCAGGGCCAATTATCACGTGGTAAGAAAATGGTTGGTTAACTATGAGGTACTGTACATTCAGTGTTCTTTTGAGGGGCTCCTCTCTCAATGATGTTGGCAATGTGACTTGGCCTAATGGAACCGCTTATGCCCCCCCCCCCCTCGGAAACCTTTAAGGGGCGTAGATATCCGTTTGATCAAGTTATGTCCCAGTGCCATTTTGTCCAAGGAATGAGAAAATATCACATTCGCCAAACGTCCATTGTCAATGAGGACTTTCTAAACTCCATTTTTGGCAATATCAAGCTTAACTACGAGGGGACAATTTAGCTTACATGTTTAAATAGCCTGAGGGGTGAGCTACAATAGACCTTTCTTGTAAAAGTGACTTATTACCTGAGCAGCTCTTTGATCTCAAGTAGGGCGGTAAAGCCCACATATCTGTCCTCCACTATCTCTCAAGTAATCTTCTTTCGCCCAGTGTTGGGTGCCTCAATTGGTTATTGTTTGTCCTTTCGCGGCAAGCCGGACCTGTCCCTCTCATCTTGCTCATTCAAGTTCTTGTGATTGCAGACATATTCTACTAGTTGCCCTCATGGATAAGCCTTTCTATCTCATCCTTAAGATCTTTGCAATCCTCTGAGATATGGCCTCCTTGGCAGTGATACCTTCAATAGTTTTTGAAATCTCGCTCATGAGTGTCTTTCAGCTTCCTTGGCTCATTTAGCCATCCTTTCTTCTGGGAAATCATCAGAATATCCTTGTTCAAGTGAGTATACCTCATGGGAGATTTGTCACCATGGCAGTCATTTTTGTCTCGGTTCCAACCTTCTTTCCCTCTTGGGCGATTCTATATCTAGCTAGGAGTGTTTTTGGTTGCCATCATCTCATCACAGTAGACCGTCTTGTAGGTAAGTTCATTGATATGGTTAATGGTTTTTGACTCTTCCTCTAGAAGAGTAGCTGCGAACCTCTTGTGATTAGTCGCATTGAAAAGTATGATGGCCACTCATTTGCCTTTAGGCTCATCCACCTTGAGCAACTCTTTATTGAATATTTTCATGAAATCTTTCAGACTTCTCTTGTCTTTCTGCTTGATCGAGTTCATGTGATTCAGATTAGTGTGCATTCTTTTTTGGCTTGAGAACTGGCTCTCAAACCTTTTCCTCAATTGTTCATAGCTCGTCACAAAGCCTATGGGTATCCTTGTGAAGTCGAGAGCCACTCCTGAGAGGGTCATGGAAAATATCCAAGCCTGCACATTATCATAGGATCCATGTAGTGTTAGTATTCTATCCACATAAAAGAGGTGTTCACGGGGTTTTTTCTTTCCATCATACGTCTTGAGTTGTGGGATCTTCTCCCCCTATCCAGAGCTTCAACTTCAATCTCATCACAAAACGACGTGAGCCTCATGTATCCCACGGCTTGCATCAGTATGCGATGCACCCCCTCTCTTTCTTGGTTCAGTTATTCCATCCTTCTCCATATCTCCCTCATCTATGCCCTCGGGTTGGGAGCTCTCTCTTTGGAGACCCTAGGAATTGGCACATCCCTCCGAGTTTCAGCCTCGTCTTCACGGTTCCATCCTCTTGACCTTTTCGCGGGGGCCTCTAGTCCTTAATTCCCGAGGACGTGGTGGTAGGATCCTGACCTCGGAAACGGGTGGGTGCGGGAGTGCCGCGTGCAAAGCTGCTGCTACAGTTCTCTGCATGGTGGCGTTGATATGCGTGATCACTTCAGGTGGTAGAACGACTAACGTTGGTGGCGCCGTTGCTGGGGCACGGTGGTCAGTGGGGCAGAGGCACCTCTTGCGGAGGTCCCGCAGTAGGAGTTGGCAATGCTGATCCACATGAATATTTTCTGGAGACGAGTTCCCCACATTCTGTCTCTGAGATTGCGATCGGGTTACACGTTCCATCTTAACGTCCTTGTTTGGGAACGTGGTGTTCCCATAGGCGACGCCACAAATTTGGTACAAATTCGTCTATAATATATGATTTGCGAAACTTTTGAAATATATGGGAACTTATACAAAACTATGTCAATTAACAACATATACAAAATTTTAGATTGACTTATGATCGGAACACCTACAAATTAACTCTAGGATATTGATCTGAGATATGTCGAGAATCTGAGAACGCCAAGCCTAGAAGATGTCAAACTTGGTGGATTTCTAGAGTTAACAGACATCTAGTCTATGAGATGTCAGGTCTGGGGGATAACGGGCTTAGGACACTTCGGGGATTGTTTTTACGTCGAGTGAGTGTGGTACGTCGAATGGGTGTAACACGTCGAGTATCAATAGATCGAGAATATATTGGGTGTGGACATTCGATCTGTGCTGTGAATTGTGTTACATATTCAATGAGTTGCCTTAAAATGCGGGACAAAGGTATTTATAGACCTCGGGGCGCAAGACCACTCTCGAGATTTCCTGATTGGGCATGTACCATGTCGAATGTGTTCATTCGGTATAGGTAGTAAGTCGAATGTGGATGCTCCAGATGTAACAGGATAACATGTTCGACGAAAAGCCACATTCTGCTTAATGGGCGGCTTATTGGGCCACGAGAATAGCCCGTATCACCTCTCTTATTTTTCATAAATAATTTTAGAGTTTAAAAGGATGTCTCTTTAATTATTCAAATTTCAAGAAAAGTTGTAATTCGACGAAACCTTGTGTGGGCGTAACCGCGTAAGTTCGCTTTTCCCAATTATTATAATTAACCTCTATGCATGTGCTTGTAATGTTATTGTGAAACGCTACTCCATTTTAAATCCATACCTCACAAATAATCGATCAACTTATTGACGACATTTACCAGACACGCAATTCACGAGCACGAACTTGTATCTTGGTTCGTCAATAGTTGAACACTACTTATATTGGGAAACGATATTTGTTGGACTATTATCTGACTAATATTTCTCGGGAAATCGCTAATTTATTAATATATATTTAATTGTTGTCCGATATGATTTTGTTTTTCTGGCAAGTAACCTCATTAATTGCACAGTTTCCAACATAATTGAAAATGAGATCAATGGTGGATATTCATTTATCACTGTTCAAACAGAACCGGCATTATCAGTGATGATCGATCATAGGAAAATATTCTGGCATACTTACGAATCATTTTTCAGAAGCACCATTAGTTTTTGATTTTCCGGGTTTGATTTATAAATTATTGTTTAAGTCTAGCTAAGCGAGAAATTATAAGGTTTCAAGATTGAAGGTCTTGGTTCGACTCTCCTTGTCAATCCTCTCATAAAACTAATTTGATATTGGTAAATGAGGCCTGGATTTTGGACAATTGACAACTTACTTACTGAAATAAATATGTAATTTCAACATTTACCTTATTAACGTCAATAGATGACGTTCGTTTGCAGCGGAAAAAACTTAATTATGTGAACCTGGTCCATATCTCACATACACTACAAGAATAATCTGCATTGGAGACGAAAATATGGGCACCAAAATCCGTTCCTACCTAATTGGAACGACATTTCCGTTCCCATTGCCTGTTATCCATATTATATATTAAAGCACAGTATGCCCATTGAGTGTTGTGCCCGTTAGTGACACCTCATCGCAATGGGAACCAAAATGTGGTTCCCATTGATTAAAAAAATAAACAAAAAAAATAGAGTACACTAAGTAATCGTATACACTAAGTAATCATATCACTTTCCTCTTTTACTTAACACACGCACACACTAAAGACACGAAAATCACACACACACTTTAGGGTTCATTAAAACTATTCAAATCTGCCCCCAAATCAGCCGTTTTCCCTTACAAATTGAAGAAGGTGTGTAATCCCCACTTCATTAGCTTCAATTTGATAGTAATTTCCCTAAATTTCGTCGGTTTAATTAGTGCATTTTTTAGTTTCGGTCGATTCTTGAAAATTTCTTGATTTTTTTGTAATTAATAGTTTATAGTATGTTAATATAGTATATTTTGTTGCTGCATGTTGCCTGTATGCTAGTGTTTAGATGGAAAGTTAGGATTAGGGTCTTAATTAAGTGTTTGGTGTTGCATATTAAGGGTGTTTATAGTTTGGTGTTGCATATTAAGGGTATTCTGTCCATTTTGTGGTGGTGTTGTATCCTGCTTCATGTCTGTTTTGTGGTGGTGTTGCATATTAAGGGTATTCTGTTTTGTGGTGATTGTGGTGTTTTGTTTTGTGGTATTCTGTTTATATTCTGGTTTTTTATGAAAGGAATTTAGGAGATTGTAGGTATTTTCTGAAATTAAGGCTTGGTTATTCTGAATTTGTGTAAATTTGGGGAGGACAAGTGCAAATGGGAGTTCAGGGACTGTGGTTACAATTATAGTATGTTCAATTATGTTTTGCTTCTAAATTTGTGGTCATTAAATGAGTGTGTGCATGCATATGAAGATTGGGTCAAATCTCAAAATGATTAATCAAGTATCAGTTACAATTAGTCTTTTTCACAAGTCAATTTGCCAGCAGACAAAACTTGCTCAAAATGCTTTGCTTTGTTCAGTTGATTGTTTGATTTAATTATATAAGTAGATACTTTATGTATTATATATAGTAATTATTGCAATTAAAGATCTAACTTAAATTGTTTCTATCTTTAGATGGCACGAAGGAAGGGCAAGGAGCCAGTGCAGGAAACGCAGGAACTGCGGTCTAAACCAGGTCCTAAATCACGTCCTAAAACACGTGTTCAATCACATCCTGCAGCACGTCCTCGTCCTGCTACCCGTCTTTCATACCGGGGCATCCCTAGGGATACAACGCCTCCTCCTGCGACTAATCTGGCAAGGGAGCCAACTCCGGTGACAGAGCCGACTCCAATAGTAGAGCCGACAGCAGAGCCTACTCCCGTGACCGAGCCAAGTGTCGAGCCTACTCCCAGGGTGACTGATCCTCCAATTGAGCCTACTCCCATGGTGACTGATCCTCCAATTGAGCCTACTCCCATCACTGGTCCGCCAAGAGAGTCGACTCCCATGACTGATGCGAGAAGAGAGTCTACTCCAGTGACGCCTATCGGATCTTCGGGAGTCGCAGATGACGTTACAGATTTTCCAGGAGCCACTAACTTCCCTCAGAATATATTGGAGAATCCGTGGGATTTGGTCGGCCAAATTCCTTACGGACCTCTGCCACGGCCTACTGATCATTCACATCGGGGATCGACGTCAAATACATCACCAGCTCAGGCTCACACTACTGTCCCTTCTCCAGGCGCACACTCGGCTTCAGCTCCTTTCTTTGGGATGGGTGCTTCCTCGAGCAATGCTGAACCTTCCACATCCCGATCATACCATTTATCCGATACATCCGAGAGCTCGAGCAGTGATGAGGATGACAGTGATAGCTTAGGGCAGGTGATGGATAGTGATGGTGAGAAAAGTGGTCGCGGTCCCTCTAAAGGAGTTTTGCCGCCTAAGAAAAGTGAGGATCGGAGGTGGATCCGTATTGATCCAAATACTGGATCGTGGGAAGAAAGTCTTATGATAACGACAACTATCGGGGCAATTCTTAAGAGGTGCTTGAGGAAGCCGTACAAAACCTACATGGAGTGGAAGCCGAAGGATCAGCAGCTTGCACGGGATGAGTTTAAGGTAATATAAATGTATACTTTTAAGATTATTTATTTAGTTACATACTTCTGTCTTCATTATCAGAATCTGTACTTATAGACTTCTGACTTTATCTTTTTTTCACTTGTTGCAGAGAACTTTTCAGTGGCATCCGCTTGACGAAGGCCGCATTTGGGAACTATATGAAGCAGCAGCACCGGATCGTTTTAAGAGTGCTTTGAGCAAGATCAAGTCAATATGCCTTGAAGTTGAAGCTGATCCATCGCAGAAGAAGAACCATCGTATCTGGATCCCTAAGGCGATGCGTCGGAAGTACATGAAGTACTGGAAAAGCGATAAGCACGCGGCACGAGCGAAGCAGTCAAGTGCCAACAGGAAAAAAAGGAAGCAAATCACCTGGTACGGTGGAAGTCTCACGCAAGACGAGTGGGCCAGACGCGAGGTAATTATTTAATTATTAAATATTAACATAAATATAATGTTATATAATGTTCATTTAATATATCTTCTGATTGTATATTAATGTCTAATTGTCTTATGTTACAGTCAATCAAATTGGGCATTCCGGTGAATAAGATCCCTCTGCCGTGGCTCTACAAGTTGAAGAGGCAAAAGACGAATACTGATGGATCGGCGGGTGACTGGGTGGATCCCGATGCGGAGGCAGCATATGTAAGTAAATAGTCTGTTAAATCCATCATTCATTTTTATATATACATATATTATATAAGCATGGTTTTCATGCCACTCGAACGGACTGACTTTCTATTTGAAAAAGGCAATATAAACCTACTGATAACACAAACTGACAGTCCTTAAATGATCTGATGATGATGTGTTAGTGGTTTATTTGTTACTGTTTGGAATATCTGATGATGACAGTCCCTAAATAATTCTATTTCTTTCTTGATCTGTGTACATGTATTAGTGGTTTATTTGTTACTGTTTGGAATATCTGATGATGACAGTCCCTAAATGATTCTATTTCTTTCTTGATCTGTGTACATGTATTAGTGGTTTATTTGTTAAAATGATAATCTGATGATGACAGTCATTGAATGACTTTGTATTATAATTGAATTTTCTATATAGTTAGGTCATTTTAGTACATTGATGAATTAACACAACAGTATATTTTAGTACATTTTAGTATATGGTCAGGTCATAGTCAGGTCATTTCTATATAGTCCCTAATTGAATTTTCTATATAGTCAGATCACATATAGTAATCTGATGAAAGATAGTAAATAGTCAAAATATGATGGATAGTTAGGAATTAGGATAAGTGATAATCTGATGATCCATAGTTATGTGATGATATAATTTGACAATAATCTGATGATTAAATCTGATGGTGTCTGAATCATTGTAATATTTATGTAAAATTTATTATTCAATATACATTTTAGTACAATGATCCATGTATATAAGTAAATTATTTTTGTTTCTTATGTAAAGAATTTGTATATGTTATTGTCACAGTACGATGCACTTCAACGGTGGCGAGACCGGTATGGTTATGATACCAGGAATTGGCCTGCTTGGGATCTAAGGACATGGCTGAAAGTTGTTGGGAAGAAGGGGAAAAGAGTTCCTGCTTTTTCAAAGCATGCAAATGTGAAGTCCATTGCCCAGAATGCCGGTCCCCCCCACCAGGAACATTCAGTTGTGCTGAGGACTTGACGGCCCAGTTTCGGGCACATATGTTGCATACAATAGAGTTTGAGACAGTTATAAAAAATTGTCTTAAACAGTTAACACAGCAGTATGGATGCCCGATGCCGGAGTTACCGGAGTACCCGATCACACCACCTGGAATGGAAACGCAATTGGCAGGCTCGACCTCCACTCCCTTGGTCAGACCTCCTGCACCAGCTCAACGGTCGTCACCGAATGATGTAGCCAGCCCGCTAAGGGTTCGGGGAGTACAACAACGACCGCAATTTCAGCAGCAGCAGCCTTCTCCTAATGGAGGTATTTACAGGCCAGTGTTGCCGTTCTTGCCAGCGGAGCAGCAACATGGTGGTTTTCAGAGCTCTCCGGGGCAGTAAGGTGGTTCACAAGGTGGGTTGGGTGGTTTCCAAGGGTCTCAACAGCAGCCTAATGGTGGATTTCAGGCCCAACATCAGGGAATTAGAGGTTTTAACCCTTATCAGCAGCAAGGGATGGGATTTGGTCAGGTATATATATATGTATTATATATTATGTTTTATTTAATTTAAATAGATTTAATAAGGATGTTTACTTATACACTAGAAACATTTTTGTGATGCTTGTAGGGCTTTAGCAACTTCCATGGCCAGCAGCAGGAGATGGGTGGCTTCACGGGGATGCAACAGCAGTTCCAGCAGCCTGGTGGTAGTGGTGGTACTTTTCCAGGGAGTTTGATGCACCAGCAGTTGATGCAGCAACAGGGGATGCAACAGCAGGGGATGAATATGGGGAGGCAGCCTGGAATGATGCAGGGGCAGAGTTCACAGTCGAGGCACGGGGGGGTGCGTGGACAACAGGGGACGCAGCGAGATCCCGTTCTGGATGACTTCATTGGAGACGGAAATGGTGGCTTTTAAATTCTTATATATGGACAGACTGTTTTTTAACATATTTTGCGTTTTCGGGACAAGTAGTAAACTTTGAATTTCTGTTATTGTGGCGGTGAAAGTTGTTAGGATGGGATTTTGTGGTGTTTGATGGTGTTTTGTGGTGTTTTGACAATAGTGGTTGGGATATTTATGTTAAGTTGGATTATTTTGATAAATGTTGGTTTTTTTGGCACAAAGTTGGAATATGTGGATAAATGTTGGATTATTTGGATTTAAGTTGGAATATTTTGATGAATGTTAGATTATTTGATGAATGCGATTAACTTTGACAGATTATTAGAACTTGTTTTACCTACAATTTGACAGATTGTGCGATTTCGATACACGTCGTGTTGGTGTTATTGTCGGTTTGCGTATTTTTTGTAGTGTCGATAAATAATGATTGTTAATTGGTATTATTAATTCTAGTTTGACTCATATTTAATAAATCTCTTTTTTTTATCTCGAAAACATTAATTATTACAATTGAAACTCTTGTATATTCTATTTCACAAATCAATCACTTATTTAAAATACGTAAGGTTTAACGAAATAAGATAAACAAATAAACGAGAGGAATATGTAATTATAGAAAATATAAAGGAATATCCGAACTAAGTTTTTTCTTTTATCAATCCTTTGAAAACACTAATATTGAGTGTCATTTCAAATCTCGTCCAAAACGAAGTAACGAAATAAGATAAACAAATAAACGGGAGGAATATGTAATTATAGAAAATGTAAAGAAATATTCGAACTAATTGTTTTCTTTTACCAATCATTTGAAAACACTAATATTGAGTGTCATTTCAAATCTCGTCCAAAACGAAGTAACGAAATAAGATAAACAAATAAACGGGAGAAATATGTAATTATAGAAAATGTAAAGAAATCTCCGAACTAATTTTCTTCTTTTACCAATTCTTTGAAAACACTAATATTGAGTGTCATTTCAAATCTCGTCCAAAACGAAGTAACGAAATAAGATAAACAAATAAACGGGAGGAATATGTAATTATAGAAAATGTAAAGAAATCTCCGAACTAATTTTCTTCTTTTACCAATCATTTGAAAACACTAATATTGAGTGTTATTTCAAATCTCGTCCAAAACGAAGTAACGAAATAAGATAAACAAATAAACGGGAGGAATATGTAATTATAGAAAATGTAAAGAAATCTCCGAACTAATTTTCTTCTTTTACCAATCATTTGAAAACACTAATATTGAGTGTCATTTCAAATCTCGTCCAAAACGAAGTAACGAAATAAGATAAACAAATAAACGGGAGGAATATGTAATTATAGAAAATATAAAGAAATATCCGAACTAAGTTTTTTCTTTTACCAATCCTTTGAAAACACTAATATTGAGTGTCATTTCAAATCTCGTCCAAAACGAAGTAACGAAATAAGATAAACAAATAAACGGGAGGAATATGTAATTATAGAAAATGTAAAGAAATCTCCGAACTATATTTCTTCTTTTACCAATCCTTTGAAAACACTAATATTGAGTGTCATTTCAAATCTCGTCCAAAACGAAGTAACGAAATAAGATAAACAAATAAACGGGAGGAATATGTAATTATAGAAAATGTAAAGAAATCTCCGAACTAATTTTCTTCTTTTACCAATCCTTTGAAAACACTAATATTGAGTGTCATTTCAAATCTCGTCCAAAATGAAGTAACGAAAGAAGATAAACAAATAAACGGGAGGAATATGTAATTATAGAAAATCTAAAGAAATATCCGAACTAAATTTTTTTTTTACCAATCCTTTGAAAACACTAATATTGAGTGTCATTTCAAATCTCGTCCAAAACGAAGTAACGAAATAAGATAAACAAATAAACGGGAGGAATATGTAATTATAGAAAATATAAAGAAATATCCGAACTAATTGTTTTCTTTTACCAATCCTTTGAAAACACTAATATTGAGTGTCATTTCAAATCTCGTCCAAAACGAAGTAACGAAATAAGATAAACAAATAAATGGGAGGAATATGTAATTATAGAAAATGTAAAGAAATATCCGAACTAAGTTTTTTCCTTTACCAATCATTTGAAAACACTTATATTGAGTGTCATTTCAAATCTCGTCCAAAACGACGTAACGAAATAAGATAAACAAATAAACGGGAGGAATATGTAATTATAGAAAATGTAAAGAAATATCCGAACTAATTGTTTTCTTTTACTAATCCTTTGAAAACACTAATATTGCGTGTCATTTCAAATATCGTACAAAACGGAGTAACGAAATAAGATAAACAAACATTAATATATAAAATACTATAACTCTCTTCAACCTAAACCCTAAACCCTATAAACCCTAAACCCTATCCTTAAAACCTATAGACAACATAGTTCTAACTTGTATTTTCCTACATAAAGGTTGTAAAATACCTTCAATCCTTAATTTTTTTTAACCATACACTAAGATATGTAAAATAGGAGTTTTCCTACAAATTTCGTAAAAAATGGAATGTCGGAAGATGTTTAAAAAAGATTTTGGGGAAGAAAGCACAATTATACAAAAGATGCAAAACAACTTCAAATTCAGTTTTTTCTTGAACAACTATTTTCACAACACTAATGAGGCATGTTAATTCAATTTTTATCGAGAAATTGGGAAACGAAACACGTTTAAAATATATTTGTGGTAAAAAATGTAATTATTTTTATAGGAATGGGTTTTAATGGAAACCAATACATGGGAACCAATATCTGGTTCCAACTGGCACCAATAATTGACTAACACGTATGGCTAGTTATTGTGTTACAGCTGGCCAGTAACAGGAACCAAAATAGAACGTAATGGGAACCAAAATTTCGTCCCCATTGCTAATACTTTTCTATATATAGCAACACATCTCTCCCACAGTCATACCTAATTGTATTCTCCCCAAATCACCATTGCAGCAGCCGCGCGAAGCTTAATTAGCTATGTTTCATAATTTTTTTTTAGCTTCGTCCTCTTTGTTTCTCGTTAAGAAGATGATGAAGAAGAAGAAATCCGAAGAAGAAGAGAAGAAGAAGAAGAAGAAGAAATCCGAAGCTTCATAAGGTTTTTTTTTCACCTTCTTTGTTACTCGTTAAGAACAACAAATCCGAAGAAGAAGAAGAAATCCGAAGAAGAAGATGGTCCGATGCTTCATTTTTATTATGCTTCTAAAGCTAGTAGTAATGTGTTGTATTATTATGTTATTTTTATTATAATTTGTGTTGTATTAATATGTATCCTTAATTTTCATAACAACAAATTTGTGTAGTATAATGGTATTGTTAAATTTATAATATTACATATTTTACCTATTATATTATAAGTTATATTCTAAAATTACAATAATTTTAATATTATTCAACAATGTTAATATGAGAAATAACTAAATTAAGATTATTAATATGATAATGATAATTTCATATTAAACAACAACATTCAAAAATGCAATTTCTGGAAATTTTTAAAAATCAAAACAGCGCTAATATGAAAATTTCGAAAATATTAGGGTTTTGAAAAGTATTCAGATTTCCCCCCCTTTTTTTTTAACAAATTTCAAATTGCCGCCATTTTTTTTTTAATTTTCAAATAAGCAACAGGAACGAATATTTCGTTCCCATTCTTTGGCTCAGTTAGTTCCCGTTACTATGAACAGTGTGTTTCGTATGACCGTATTTGGGGTCCCAGTTCTAAGCAATGGGAACCAGATATTCGTTCCTATAAAGCAATAGAAACGAAATATTGGTTTTCTACATGGGAACAGAAGCTTTGGTACCCAGGCGCAATGGGAACCATTTAATTCGTTCCCAAGGCAATCGCCACGGGGGTAACGGAGACAGAGCCTTTGGTGCCCATAAGTGGTTCCCATATGGTCTACGGGAACCAAAAAAGGGGCAATTGGAACCTAATTAATGGTTCCAATTGTCCAATTTTCTTGTAGTGATATGGACCTTCTGGTTCAAAATTGTCCTACTTATTTAACAAAAAAAAAGTAAAAAGATATTAAAAACACTTAACCCAACTCAGCCAGCCAAACCCTAGTTAAGTTAGGCATTTGAAAAAAATAAAAAATAAATTCCAGTTCTGTGATCACACTACTCTCTAATGGCAAGAAATCAAAACATTCTTCTTAGTTTTCAGTTCTCACCAACTTGTTCCAAATAATCTTTTCATTACGAAAGTCGAACTCATCAACGTAGGTTCCAATTCTTCTTCTTTCTACGGCTGAGCGTGCGCGGGTAGTCAAATTTTGTCTCTGTTTTTCTTTCACGGCCGTCGAGCGCATTCGTTTTCCTTTTATTTTCTACATCAATTGCTCTCTCTAATCTTTAATTCTGATTAGTTAATTTTTATGGATTTTAGCAAGTTTACTATTAAAATATAAATACCACAGTGAAATTCCCATTGATCTTCGGTTACATCTACTGAATATCAAGCACTACGATGCATCCCATATACTGTCAACACAGTGGTCAAACAATTAGAGAATCACTTCGAATGTCGTATAAAATGGCCGATAGAGATATTGTGGATGCTGTTTTTGAGAATACAAGTATTTTGGTCTTATTTCGTCCGGGTAACAAAACACCGTAGAACGTTACAATGTGCTTATCAATTGCCAAAATAATGCTAATCAAATAGAAATCGAACTAGCTTGGTCCGGAACACCTATTACAAATTGACTAGACAAAACAAGTAAAATTACAAAGTATAGACAATGTATCGAATTGAGGGAATTCGATCTAGGCTGTATCGAATTCTGTACTTTCTATACAGAGTAAACTTGATGGTCCAATATCGAAGAGAATCCCGCTCCTGTGTCGTAGGACTTCGATCTATGAGTGTATCAATTCAGGTCCTTCGATGTAAGACTAAGTTGGATTGCTGACGATCGAACGCAATGTATTGAATGCGGGGACTTCGATCGAATGCTGTATATCGAATGCTATGGATTCAATGTTAGGTAGGTTGATGATAGTTAGAATGCGTGCTGAAAATGACAGGGGACGAGGTATTTATAACCACTGTCCCGCGAACCCCAGTGGTAGTTGGGGAAAGTGTATCGAATTGGGATCGACTCCTTAGATCGAATCGAGTCCATTCGATGCTCGTCTAGTATCGAATTTCTCCTGTTCGATGTACTATTTCAGTGTGCATTCCTTCTTGGGCCGACCCAATATTAGTATTGGGCCATTTCTAAAATACCCCCATCACCAAACACAAGTTTGATCTTCAGACAACGTTGCAAACCTTGATGATGAAACTCGTGACAAACAAAACAATCAAAAATCCTAAGAACATTGAATTTTGAAACAGTTTAGGAACAGTTGTTAGAAGCTGAGGAAACCGTTGAGAAACTAGTGGAGTTGAATGTTAGACATTCAAGAACGTTTAACTTTGTTTGATTTACATGTTTGAGTAATATGCAGAAATTTTTAGCAGACTCTATTTCCTACCAATATTGATTTTTTTTTCTTAACTATTTCTCTTTTCTTGAGTTGTGAAGGAAAAATCCTTGACAACTTTCGTGCGGATACAAATATGCTGTAAAAGTTATCAATTTCCCTTTTAATTTCATATCCATCTACATAAATAAAATATGATCATTAATAATTATAATTAAAATTGAAAAGATATGAAAATATTGAAGGCAAAACTAATCCTTTGCTAAGTTTGGGGGTGATAACCAAATACAAACTCTAGAATCTACGTATGCATTAAGAAATTGGTGCTTTAATCCATTGTTTTATATATTTGACGCAATAATATGAATACTTGATAGAGAAACTACTAGAACGTTTCTTAGTTACTTAAGATTATGTAGTAACCTGAGAGAAATATATATGAAATGCGTGCATACCAACCAGCAATCTCTGGGTCTCCCCCTTTCTCTGTATCAAAAAAAACAAAATCAGCAATAATAAGAAACTCTATATGTATATCTATATGGGGAGATTAGGAGCGGCACTCTCTAGATTATGTTGCATTCTGGAAAGATTATTTAAGATTTAGGGTTCTTGGCCATACAAATAGTGGAAATGGAGGATATATTTTTTTTTCTTTTGCTTTGAAAAGTTAAAATGTTTTGATTTCTTGCCCAGTAGAGTAGCGGGAATAGAAGGGTTGGACTTTTTTAATTTCTTTTTAATATTTGAAAGGCCTAACTTATTGATTGAGCTTGGTCAAGTGTTTTTAATTTTATTTTTCAAAAATAATTAGGAAAATTCTGAACCACAAGGTCCATATGTTAGATATGGACCAGTTTCACATAAGCTTTTTTTCGTTTGCAGCCTTTCAATTAAAATCAAAGGCGTTCACGAACTGAATCAAATGAAGTGTTTTGAGTTTTCGAAAGAATGAAATTAGAAAACCAGGACATAAACCACCTATGTTAATTAGGTAAACAGCTTTATTTATATGCATGCATCTCTTCCTTAGATTAATCATCAGAAATTTATAATCTTTGTCATTATAATTTTCTCATGTTGTTTATTAACAGAAAAGAATTTTAGCATAGCATCGTGAGGTAGACATATTACCTCATATTAAGCTGTTAGATAGAGACTAGAGGAATAGTGCATGCGTTTCTACACAAAGGGAGGTCGAGTATTTAGTTCTTTTTGGCGTTCCAAAAGTACACTTCCACGGTCCTAGAAAGAAAAATGCAGCTTGTGTCGAGGTTTAGTGCGACTTATATATTAGATACTTTGGATTGTATGAGGTGTTACTGTGTCTTGTTCCCCCGTATAATTATATGCTTCGCCCTAGGAAAATATTTCGTTGAAGTGACTTTAAAATCACATGAACTTAATTAATTAATTGCCTTCTTCTTTTCTTTTTTCTTCAGACAAGGCTAATTTGCCACAAATTAATGCACCTGTAGGGTCAAATGCCATTAATTAGCTCATTAGTCATAATTAATTATCACAACAAATGATCATGGATTTTTAGATGTCAGGTTCGTGTTCTGTGTTCAAAGTTGTCTAGTTTTCATCAAATACTTTCCAGATTCTTTGAAGCATGTGTGTGTACGTATATATGATGCATACTGATTTTCAAATAAAGTACTGTTGATGATGTAACCAAGTTACAATTTTTTCATGTAAAGGGCATGCAAATTATGTGTACTCAAACACATAGTACTGATTTTATTACTATCATTGGAAGATTATTTTCTCCGTGCATGGTGCATGCGTAGTACCGTGTTTCTGTTAGACAGATGCCAACAGTTTCTTTATCAGGTTACGCGTATTAGCTCATTTATCATTCGGTCGACCAATGATTCTTTTGAGCTATATAATAAGGTATTCCAATTTCTAGGCGCATACATATATTGCACGTTTAATTGAGCATCGACTAAATTAAGGTCAGTTCTATTTATCTATAACTTTTTCTTGTCATAAACATTATATATGTATATGCCCAACATTAATATAATAAATGATAGTCCGATCTTAATCAATACATGTGTTTGTGATGGTAGATATAAAAGGCTTTGTAGAAATCGTATGTGAACTAACTCGACTGTATTTGTTGCAGAAGTATTCTGAACTAAGTCATATTTATATATATGGAGGGTAGGAGCTCGGTAAATAATTCAGGTGTTCACGCTACTTTAATTTATTATATTATTAACATGTGATGAGCTTGTGATAAATGCATGATTCATTACATGCTATCCTTTTTTTCCAATTTTATATGGTTAGTGCTTATTAATTAATTCACGTCGAAAAATATATGCAGATGAATTTAACGCACCAATCATAATGTCCGAATCGGAAGCATTTAACAAGAAACACAATGAGAAACTAGGGAGGATTGAGGAGCTTAAGCGAAAGAAGGAAGCAAAGATGATTGAATTGGAAAAGAAAAAGAGAGATAATCCAAATAAAATGGAGGAGTTCAATGACTTAACTGAAAAGTACAACACCCTCAGACAAGAGTACAATGCATTTCAGGGTACGAGGTCGAATACTGATAAAAATAAGTGATTTAGTTAAATAATTAGATCTCCATCAATGTAATATAAGTTCTAGGATATGGTCACCGCGAATTATATTGTAATAAAAATATGTTGTAGGTTCTTATTTTAGCAAATATCGTTTACAATGTTTGCGTACTTATTGTTAACCGAAAAATAAAATTCTGGGGTCTCCTATCAAAACAAAGAATTGGGCTCCGAATTCCAGTTTTATTTGTAGTTTGATGAATTGGCTAGAACTTTCCCAGCGCGGTAATGCCAATAGTCGATATATAGTGCAATGAATGGTCAAATTGTTATATACCCATATATACCCAAAACAATGTCTCTCGAGAGCACCTTAAATGCTTTTAGAAACTGGAGCATAAAAACATCACTGATAAATTATAACAAATAAATAAATACCGATAAATTATATTAATTAACTTGCTAAAAAAATATATGATCTCTTTAACATAACTTTCTCCTAGATCATTAAGTTGTAATTAACAATATTGACTTATGGCACAACCATATGGGTCTAAAACTCCCGTGGGCCCAGTGACAAATCCAAATACTCAGTTGAAAATTAAGTCTAGATCAATTTGTCATGATGTAATAGAGACTGTTAACAGGAATTGACGGCAGAATAAAAAATAATTAGTGTTATTGACATTATATCTTTGTACAATGATACAACTATATATACAAAACTTATGACCTATAAATATGGTACATATAATCTCCTATAATTAAATTCTACAATTAAGGTAATCAAAATCACGTGTCATCATATTGATTGATTCCTAGAATCATGCTAACACCCTCCTTCAAACTCACGGTGGTAAGGTAGATGCTATCTTGAGCTTGCTTGAAAGCGAGCAGGCGTATGTGTTTTAGTGAAGATATCAGCGGTTTTGTCCACAAATGAGACAGAAGCTAGTCGGATAGTGCCACGAGCCACGTGTTGTCGCACAAAGTGATAATCAATCTCAATGTGTTTTGTGCGGCCATGGAATACGATAAGCATGTAATTAGCGTGATTTAATTATATGTTTACTTATGCTTTTGAATACTTATGATGACATGTTTTGGACGATAATTAGTCAAGACACTATTTCGAGATGTTCATGCACTACGGGAATGCTACGACACTACAATAAGGCAAAATATCGAACATATCGCGATTGAAAAGGAAGACATAAGGAGACCGCATGGAGAAAATCAGAATGTAGTGCGATTAGCACCGCATCGCACAGGTGGCGCACGATCAGATGGCGCATTGCGCGCAATGAAAACTAAAATTGGGTCGAAATTCAGAATTCTTGAAACACAGCCCAGAGTAGAGACAAACTATAATTAGGAGGCTACGTTCAACAGTAGGGTATCCATTCACAATCACATTCAACCACTTTCCGATAGAGAAACCATGAGAGTTTGTCACCACAGAGAAAACACCATGAAACGTTTTGTTCTAGTTTAGTTGGGTCATTGTTTGAGAGAAGATAGTTTGTGAAGAAGAAGATAGGAAAAGAGAGTAAGATCAAGGTCAAGCAACAAAGTTCTACCGAATCCGAGAAGCTTTTCTTTATCTCTTTACTTTATCTATGATATTTACTTCTTTATTGATTGTTGAACTCATGGCTATGAGGAGCTAACCTACTCGTTGTTTAAAGTAGGGGAGTAACTCTGATGTATGAATATGTTAATTTGCTTTACTTGATATGTATTAGATGATCTTGAATGTCGAGATTGAATAGTTACTTATGCTGTGTGATTGACCTTACTCTCGTCGAGATAACGCAGAAGCACATGTGCGGGGCCGATCGGGGTGTAGAATGCTAAGGATAGTTATATATATATGCGATTTGTGACTTTGGATTTGCCAAAGCAAATAGTGCGCAATCTTTAGATCACACTAGATCAATCTTGACTAAGTACGTTTTGTTAACACAATTCGGATGAGTTAATTGGATTGTATATTTGATATTTCTTCTAAAACAACTATCAACTGAGCTGACCCTTTAACATGGTAGGTTATTAGAGACCCATATGTGTATGGTTGAGATAACTCCTGCCATATGTTACAGATCCATTAGACATGAAAATATCAAATAACTATCAAGTACTGTAAGTAGATAGAGATAGTTTTTCTCTGAACTATTATGGTTAAATTATTGTGAAACCCGCCCTCTAAACAATCTTTTCAATTATTGATTACAACCAAAATCAAGCAATAAATCATTAAATTATATTCTTTAGTTTAGTTTAGTTTAGTTAGTTAATCAATCTATCTTCGAGCATTCTAGTTTCATTGTTTATTTGCTCTCATTAGTTTAATAGTTTAATTAATTTAATTGCTTTTATTGTTTTCTTGCAACCAAAAACCTAAAACGACTATTGTTTTTTCATTATTAGATTAATTTCCATTACATTCTAGATTTAGTATTCTTAGCATAAAAAGCATTTAAAGAACCTTTAGTATAAAAAGCATTCACATCATTCAAAAACATTCATTACACCGTGCAAACACTAGAGAAAATATCGTGACAATTGTTAGTGATTTGCATTTAAGTGATTCATACATTCATACATAACTCCCTTGTGATACGAAACTTGGTTCGTAACTATACTCACTATATTATTATTACTTGATTCGGACACTTGCGACAAAGACGGATTTATGTGTAATATTCTCGTATTGATTTATATTCTATTTTATTACACCCTACACGCCCATCAAAATACATCATTATGAGAAATTCAGATGGAAATTTGGTTATCACAATGCAATGTAGTGGCAGAAGAATTCTTGACGCCCACATCGATTAATAACCATCATAGCCAAAGTAGTTCAAACGTAGCAACATCAAGAGTATGCTAATCAGATTCTGTACTGGAACGATTGATAACAGTTTACTTTTTACCATGCCAAGAGATGAGAAAATCACCTAAAAAGAAGCAGTAACTAGTGGTAGAACGACGGTCTGTTGGATCACCAACACAATCAGAATCAGAGTATCAGATAAAACCAATGATGAGTTCCCAACAAAGTTTAAACTATGAAAAATAATTCCTTTGATATATCGGTTGAATAACTAAACGAACACATATGAGACATCAAGACGAGTAACTATAAGATAAATAAGACTTCCAACAAGTTGCTAATACAGAGTAAGGTCATCAAGCAGAGTGCTATGAAGAGGCGTAAGTTTGTAGTTTAGTTCTAATGGAGTTGATACAGTCTTGGTGTCACTAATACCAGAACTCAGATGTATACTTGGCTTGAGAGAGGTAATAACCCTCAGAATTTGTAGAGACCTCAAGGCCTAGAAAATAACTAAGACAACCAAGATCCTTCATTTCAAAACGCTGACTCAAATATCCTTGTAATTCTAAAATACCTAATGTTTCATCGCTTGTGATTATCATATCATCGACATAAAACAATAAAAGGACAGTTCCTTTAGCAGATAGACAAATGAACAAAGCTGAGTCATATGAGCTAGACACAAAACTTGACTGAGCAAGAGTAGAACTAAACTTGGCAAACCACACTATCAGAGCTTGTTTCAGTCCATATAAGGCTCGTCAAAGCTTACAAACCTTATCTGGTGAATGATAACCAGAAGGATGCATATAAACATGTTCTGCTAAGTCGCAATTGAGAAAAGCATTTTTTACATCCATTTGAGAAACAATCCATTTACGAGCCACAACAATGGCTAAAAGACCACGTTTTCTTTGTAGCCAATACCATACTCCAATATATCCTTTGGAAACCAAGCAAGCTTTGAAACGTTCAATTGTCCCATTAGAGCGAGTCTTGATTTTATACACACATTTGCAACCAATAGGGTTTTTTATCATGAGGAAGATAAAAAAATCCCATATATGAGTTTTATCTAAAGATTGAAGTTCCTCTGTCATATCTTGCTACCAAAGAGGGTCAGTACTTGCCTCACGATAAGTGAGAGGCTTATGAAGATTTGCAATAACAGAGTAACAATTAAAATCAGAAAGAAAATAAGGGACTTATCTTACCCAAGTGAAACGACGAAGAACATTCTCAGGAGGAGGTGCAAGCACAGGTTCAAAACCAACAACTGGTGTAGGTGCAAAATCGACAACTAGGGCAAGTTCAGGACAAGCATATGCAGAGTCACTTGTGTCGATTTGTGGAAACAACTCAACAGAAGAATCAATGAAGAACAGAGAATTACTACTAACAGATTGGTGAAATTTGGAAAGAGAAGAGAACATTATAGTTTCCCAAAATGTGACATGAAGAGAGTTGTGCAATCTATTAGATATAAAATCCCAACAATGATATCCTTTTTGTCCAATGCCATACCCAAGAAAGCAGCACAATCATGCACGAAGTACTAACTTTGTGTGCTCATGAGGTTGTAAAAGAACAAAGTATGCACATCCAAAAGGCTTAAACATGGAGTATTTTAGAGGCTTACCAAATAACCATTCAAAAGGAGATAAGTTATGAAGTATCGTAGTAGGGAGTCTATTGATGGTATAGACATCATTGAGAGCCGTTTATCCCCTTGTATTCTCTAGGCATGAGACTGAAAGAAGAAAGACACGAACATAATCAAGAATATGATAATGTTTAAGCTCTGCCCATCCATTTTGTTGGGATGTGTAAGGGCAAGAGCATTGAACAACAATACCTTGTTGACTTAAAAAATGAAGTAGAGAAGAATCTTTATACTCCATGCATTACATGTTCGAAGAATTTTTATATTGCATGAAAGCTGAGTTTTAATCATATTTGCAAACGTAATGTAAACCTATGATAATTCAGATTGATGCTTCAAAAAATATATCCAAGAAAAACGAGAATGGTCATCAATAAATATAACAAAATAACGAAAACCAATTATTAATGAAAATGGGACATGACCCCATATGTTTGAATGAATAAAAAATCAAAAGGACTTTCTAAAATATAATGCTACTATTAAAAGACAAAGCTGATTGTTTAGTAAGGTGACTTTTTCCAACTAAAGCATGGCCAAGGCGTAGATGCCATTGATGAATTGAAGGAATTGTGGTTGTAGCAACAAAAATAAGTTGTTGGGGAAGATGAAGAGAGTCGAGTTTAAATAACCAACCCTCATTGCGATCTGTCCCAAGAACCTTTCTCGTGTGTTGATCCTATACCTGAACATTAGAAGGAGAAAAAAAATGTTGAATCATTTTTCACACAACTGACCAACATATATGAGGTTTAAGGCTAGGTTAGGGACGTAATAGGTTTCATGAAGATTAAGATTGATGGGAGAAGCATGAACATTATGAGTAATAGTCATTTTAGTACCATTTGGAGTGAAAATTGGTGGTAAGGAAGATACATGGGATAAGTATTTAAGACTAGTAGTCATATGATTACAAAAAATAGAATCAAAGAGCCACAAAGAGTTACCCGAAGTGACATACATTGTAGTATGAGAACTGGAAGATATCACATGTTTGAGTAGAGCCTCGAGGTCATTTATAGTGATGGTACCGGTGTCTTTGTTAGCAACAACACCACTGAAAGAAGAAGATTCATATTTCCTGATATACCTAGGTTTGGAGTTTCTACCTTTTTTGGATGGACGTGTTGGAAAACTTTCAATGACATGTCCCAAAACATGACAGTATCGACATTCAACAATAGGGCAACAAGCAAAGGCATGATCAGTTTGATTACAATTCTTGCAAAATTGGTTGGTGGATTTTTAATATCGTGTAGTCGCAAGAGTAACTTTATATTGAGGAGCCTTGTCTAGTTTCAGACGTGTTTCTTCAAAAACAATCTCCTGAATAGCCATGTCATATGTCGAGAGTGGCTGACGATAAAGTATAGAAGCTCGAACAACTTCGTACTCTGGACCTAGAGCCATGAGAACTTGAATAAGGTGAAGGTGATCTTCACTAATCTTGGCATGGGGCATTTTATTTCACATTTTCTGAACTTGAGCAAGAAAGCCATTTACAAATTGACCCGAATTTTGCTTAAGGTCATGAAGAATAGTCTAGAGTTGATAGTAGTGCACAAGTCTAGTGGATTGATTCCGATTAGCAAGGAAATCCCAGATTTCTTTTGCCAAATCATAATCTGCAAATTAAACGTGAATTGATGGGATTGAGGTGTTGTGAAACCACGTGGTGAGCTGATTATTTTTTCTATCCCATTCATCAAGGCGTTCAACATATTTTGAATTGGATACATCTTTCTCTTTAGAAGGCTTGGTAAAATCTCCAATAACGACACGCCAAAGTTTCCGTCCGAGCAAGAAACTTTTAATTCATTGAACACAAAGATTGTAATTCGAGGAGTCGATAAGAAAAAATGCAATAGGTTTTGAAATTTCAGATTTCTCCATGTGGAGATCAAGTTGCCGAGTTTGTAAAAAACAAAAAATTATCGAGTAGTTTTCAGAAGAAAAAAAAGGTGTGTAAACAGTGTTTCGAAAAAAACACAATTTGCAGGCACAAAGAATCCAGGAAAACAGATTAGACGACAGTAAATTACATGACTCTAATACCATGTTAACTAGAATTGACGCTAGAATAACATAAATAATTAGTGTTATTGATATATATATATATATATATATATATATACAATGATACAACTATATATACAAGAATTAAGATCTATAAATATAGTACACATAATCTGCTATAATTAAATCCAACAATTAAGCTAATCAAAATCACGTGTGATCATATTAATTAATTCCTAGAATCATGCTAACAGAGACTATATACTTAGATGAGTAAATGCAAAAATTACCCATGTATTATATCTCTAACTGGCAGTAAACTCCTCGTGTTACTTTAATTGACAAAATCACCCTTGTGTAATGTAATAGTTTTTGTTTTGGGTAACGAAAGAAAAACGTAATGTCCTTAGGCTGCACCAATCCTCAAAATAGACATAAGACCAATGGGAGGGGAAACTAAAATACTAGTCTCTCCTTCAATATAATTCTTGACTTTCGCCATAGCATCATCAAGTAAATTTTTGGTTCTAGTGATCCAACTAAACTCTTGCATCCACGGCTTATGTATCAGCGTGCGACATTAAACAATATTAACTATCAAATCATGCTCGATCAGTTTGTCATCCATGATTAATTCAAAAGCTTCATTCAGAGCATTCTTTGCCTTCCATATTGACCAAATCGTCTCTGCGAAAATAATGTTCCAGAGAGTTCTTGGCAGCGCTGCGCACACTACCTTTATATCCTCAAGATTATTCGTTAGACAACATTCATGATCCGTGCGTTTGAGTTTATCCCATAGATTTAGCAGAATAAATTTGCGCCAAACTTTCATGTGGAACGACAATAACGAAAGATGTGTAACACTGATTTCTCTGGATTTTTACATGCGAGGCAATCGACATTATCCGACAGTTTCGTATTTCCCTTAGTTGGTTAGTCGTGAGCCGATTTTGACTATCCAACCAAATAAAATACCCAATTTTATTGCCGCATGGAATATTCCAAACTAAGTTAATGCTCAGAGTAGATGGAAAGTTACTGGAATAGTGTGGGTGTAAAGCTTTGTAGGCGTTTTGGCACATGAATTTACCATCCGTTGTTTCATTCCAAATTATTTTATCCTCCTCTTCACGCAATAAGATGTTTCGCTCAAGAATAGTTTTTTTCAAAATGGCCGCAATAGGTGTTTGAATCAAACTTAGATTACAAACTCCGTTCTCTTCGCTAAATCCGCTAAGGTTAAGCCATACTCAAAGTGATCAATGAACGGTGTAGCCTCGCACAAACGCATGTTCCCAAGCCAATTTTCAAACCAAAAGGAGATTGATGACCCATTGTCAATTTTCCAATGAGTAAAAGGTTTGTATAAGCGGCATACATATTACTATACCTTTCCATGTTGCACTATCATTAGGCCTAACCACATATTCTGTGAGCCGCATCTTCTTGAAATACTTTGCCTTAATAATATTCGACCACACATACGACTGTTTTTGTATTTTTTTCCAGCATAGTTTTGCTAGCAATGCCTCATTCTTGAGCCATGCAGCGAGTAGCCGTAATATCCCTTCTTTTTTGCCACATGTGACATGATTCCAACCAACAAGGTGTAACTTATGGTAATTTGGATCTTTAAACTATAAAATTCACGGTTTAATCTGTCTAATTTATCACAAATATACTCCTAGACCCATCTTGATTGCATAAGATGGATATGGATCACAATAGAGACCGATTGAATAAGCGTAGCTCGACTCGCTAGAGATAATGTACTTCCTTTCCACACCATAACCACTGATGTAATTTGTCAAAGGTATCATTAAACTGGTATCGACTCACTATGTTATACACGAGTTGCCTCCCAAGTATTTACCGAAGTTAATGGGTTGAGCAAACCCCAACCGTGAACATGTCCTTCTTTTCATCCGTGCGTTCCCAGCGTTAGAGAAATAAAGCTTAGACTTCTATGAGACCCGATGAGCCACATAATAAATTCAAATTCATTTTAACCACACATGTAGTCTTAATGGTGGCATTCCATGAGTATCAAGTCATCAGCGAAGAAATTGTGGTATATGTGCTGACCACCGCTACAATGGATAATTGGTTCCCATCTCTTTTCCTCCACAACCTCAAGTATAAGATAAGAAAGTCATTCCACGCAGAAAACAAAAAGGTAAGGATATAATGGATCTCCCTGATGTAAACTACACCTATATTTAAAGAATCTAAAGGTTCCCGATTTCAAAGTATTTTCATCGAATGCATTCGTCACAAAAAACATGATCAATTCAATAATATTCAAGGAAAATTAAATGCTTTCAGGGTTTCTTCAAGGAACCTCCAACTGATCTTATCATAGGCTTTTACAAGATCAAGTTTGAGGATGATATACCCATCCTTATTCTTTTTCTTAGACCTAAGAGAATGTAAGACTTATTGCATTGTAAAATATTATCTTGGGTGCTTCGTCCCTTGATAAAACTCGACCAAGTAGGTGCAATAAGTTGAGGCATTAAATCTCTGAGCCTCGTAGTAACGCATTTGATGATAAAATTTTAAATGACATTGCATAGAGATATAGGTCTAAAATTGGATATAAGAGTTGAGTTCGTAACCTTCGGGATTAAGCATAAGTAAGTTTCACACACATTGATGTTGAAGCAGCGATCCTTGAAGGCGTTGTGAATGAATTTGAGCAATAATTCACAATACCAATCCCACAATTTTTGGTAAAAACATGCTTGAAGACCGTCGGGTCCCGACGCCTTAGACGGATGAAGACTCCACGGTCTCCTTAAGCTCACACAATTCGATCTCTTTTCCCACATTATAAAAGCTTTCCTCATCCATGCGATGTTGAAAATGCAAGATTGGCAGTTGCAGCATATCGATGTTCGGCCCTGTGAAAAGATTCTTGAAGAAATCAATGGCATGCTATTTCAATAAGTTTTGGTCCTCAACCCAAATATCGTCCATTTGAAGCTTAATAACCCGGTTTTGCTTCCTTCTAATCAATAAGGACTTATGGAAAAATGATGTGTTTTGATAACCTTCACCAATCCACTTCACCCTTGATTTTTGATGCCAGAAGGTTTCTTCCTATTTCAGAATAGGGATAAACGCATCAAACCCCCAACCTATGGCATCTTTTGCGCGATGCCCCCTAAACTAATTTTATAAGCGCTATGGTCCTTAAACTATAGGGCGTCTGTGCGATTTGCACCACCGGTGTATTTTCGACCATTTTTTGCCAGAGTATTCTCCTCTACCTGCCTTATATCTGTTGTACTAGACGTATATTGATAGTTGGTGACAAAAAATAGGCCAAAAAAACACCTCAAATTGGGGAATATTTTGGCCAAAAAAACCAAAAATACACTAATGGTTATCCCTTCAGAATATCTACTACCTAATAAGTGAGCACTCCAATTTCTTAAGAAAGTCGTTCATCCTGATTGCGATTGCCTTTTGCTCTCTCTTGATTCATTGAAGCAAAACTCTCTTCTTCTTGAATATATTTTCGAAACAATTTTTATCCAAGGTATCATAATATGTGGGATAGTATAACATCCAAAATATTTTCCCTATCATCTCCTACACAATTTTTAGCAAATTTTCATAATCCGAATGTGTGTACTAAATTTCTTCAAAACAAAACGGTCTCTTGGTTAACCATTCTTCAAATTCACCGCGCTTGGTAAGAATTGGATGGTGATCCCCATGTGTTCATGAAAAATGAATCACAACATTCTCCAGAAATTTCTCAATCCACTATAACTTAGCAAGAGCTCTATCGATCCGTTCCATGATAATTCCTGACCTTTCTCTTTTGTTTGTCCAATTAGATTTTGGACCATGAAAACCAAGATTGTTCAAATGCCATGAAGTGATTCTATTATGAAAGTCACAACGTTTATCCACCGAGAAGGACCGACCTCCTTATTTCTCGAACGAGTAGCCCAATCTTATTAAAATTCCCTTGCACAAGCCAATAGACGTCATTGTTCTTTGCCATATTTGCAAGACTATCAAAAATTATTGCCTTATCCTTTGTATCCTTTGTATAAGGCTTGGCATAGATACCAGACAGCCGCCACTTCTCTTCCTTCTTCGACCCAATCAACAGATGAATGCCTTGGTCTTTTACGTGAAGAATTTCCACATCAATATTTGCTGAATTCCATAACATTCATATTCCGCCGCCCATACCACCAGTTAGGGAAATGCAATAATCAGTGTAACTAAGAAAAAGAGCAATCTCATATGCTCTCTCAGGAGAAACATGGGTTTCCAGTAAAAATACTACATCATACCGATGAGATCGAACCAAATCTCTGAAGCTAAATCTAAAGTCTTCATCTCCCACACCTTGACAGTTCAAGCTACGACTTTCATCTTAAACCGTAGTATTTGTGTTTGATGAATGGGATTTTCAATGTCTCGACCCATCCATGACAGTGTCATTTGTCTCAGAGTTTCTTCCATCATTTACAGTTGGTGACTTTTCTCCCATATGCTCAGTTCGAGTCTCTGCCAACATTGCGGGATGTTCACCAATCTCTCCATTTCTGGGTATTGATTTTGAATGCCCTAATCGTCAGTGGCATTTCTATCACTCTGACCGTTCACAAATCTATTTATAATATCTTGGAGGGACATTCAAATTTGTTTCTCAAAGTTTGTATCTCCTAGAAGTTCAGCAATATTTCCACCCGTAATACTCCAATCTCCATATTTACTATCATGTTTGCATGGGGTTCCATCACTTTTCTGTAAGCTGGACTCAGAGCCTTTATTTGCTTGTTCTTATTCTTTGTCCAAGTTGACAAAATCTTTTGATTCCAAAGTAGCGAAAGAATTTTTGTTTGCCTTATGGACTTTAGTTAACTCTTTTATAGTTGCTGTTGGATTAATCTTATTTTTTCTCTTTCCTGGTATTTCCCTTTAAAAGGGAGACAAATTGAAGAAGGATATACTTACCAATATATTCCTTTGGCCGCACATGTCCCCTCCCTAAGTTAAAAGGGACTATGTTGTGGTGTAGGCTTCGGTAAGGAAACTTCTTTACTTCTCAAAGGATTTCCAACTATGTTACCCCCCCTTCTGCATTGCTTTTATTTTTGTAGGATCTTTTCTATCGGTAGTCACTTTTTGAATTTACTTTCTCCCTCGAAACCACCATCCAGTCCCCATACTCTTTATACCTTCTCGACTAACCACTTTTTTTATCCTGGTTTAATTCTTGAGGTTTCAGCCGTTAGCATCACCAATACTTCTCTTCCATTTCGCACAAGTCTCAACCATATGAACCACTCGACCACAATTAAAGCATACAGATGCTAAGTTTTCGTACATGATATGGTAGTTGTTACCCCAGATATGTATATTGCGCTCAAGCGGTTTATTCGTTGAAATCTGGACACAAACTCGACCAAATTTCCTTCGTGTTGCTGTAGACGTGTTACCATCAATTTTAGTCGAGCCTTCAATGCCTTTAGCAATTTCCTTGATAACCGATTCCAAAATGTTTTCACGAGGAGATTCAAAATTCACACCCACACGAAATCAATATTTTTGTCGTCAGCTCAAAATTCAGACGTCCATTTGCGAATGAACATAAAACTTTCAGCGAGTTGCCATGGACCTTGAGTCAAGATTTTCTCATTCTAAGTTCCGTGATCCCTTTCAAACAGTAACATCCATGTCTTAGATCGACTAATTCACTCCCCATAGGTAAGTTGACACATTGTGGTGAGCTTATTCACTAAACTCGGATAGAACCAAGTTTTGTCGATTAGTTTGAGCAGTATGGCGTTCCTCCATGGCTCGCACATTAACTCATGTAGATCATCGGAGATTTCAAGGCTCTTAAACAGAATTCTATCATTCGAAGGTAGAGCCCTAATTTCTTTGCTCTTGACATCGTTCTTTATCTCTTCAATTCTGAAATCCTTTGGTCAGAATTTGCTAGCATATGAAGTCTTAATTTTTTTCGTCTTTGTAACCCTACTATTTCCCATCGGATTCAACATGTGCATGGCCTCAAATTCTTAAATTTTCCTTGGGCGTTTCTAAGTTCACGCTTCATCAACCCTCACAAACCTAGGTTTGAAAATTTTGAGGCATTGCGCTAGTGAATTGATGGATGATTAGAAGTTTTTATCACCATGAGATCGGGATCTTCGGTGACCATAGTGGTGTCAGGTATTCCTCAATCATAGTGAAATGGCTGATTTCGCCAATTTTACCGATTTCACACAATGAGTTATCAATCACTCAAAAATGTAACATTTTTATTAAACTATTTTTTTTTTAATAAATTAGAGTCTATAGAAAATCATGTGTTTTGTAATATTTCCGAAATGAAAATCAGGTGTTGGCTTGGACTGAAAATATATAATTTGCCATTTTAATAATAAAATATCTCAAAAGCCCTGGAAAAAATGTTTTAAATACAAACAACGAGTGCCATATGTCTTTTACCAGGTTATAATTTATATAAATTATCTGGTTTTAGTTACATACTCCAACAAAAATAATTTTCGGTCACCATTTCTTATAACTATAAAACAGTTAAAACCTGCTTTGAAAACCTAAATATACAAGTCAATAAAAAATAGTTTTGCTCATTACTTAATTGAAAAAGTATTTAAAAAAATATGACCGTTTCAGTAAATTCTCTTTTTGCTTGCATAGAATGCGGACAACTTTCTCCATTATTTTCCCCTAGGAAAAATTAATATTTGTGCACTGTAAATTTACACTTTTGAAAACAATGATCAATAAGTTTTGAGTTTTTAGAAATGCCCTATAACTATGCCCTCTGGTGACTTTTTTGCCCCGTGTCTGCCAACTGTGAAAAGATGTGCTATGTGGCTGCCACATTAGATTAAAAATATATTATTATTTTTAAAACAAAAACACATCTCCCTCACCAGACCCGAACCCCCCTCCCCCGCCGCTTGCCTACCCCCACCTCCGCCGCCACATCACCACCTCACCACCACCACGCTCGCCCTCACCATGCCCCCTCTTTAATTTCAATGAAGATTCAATTTTGATTTCGAATCCCGCCGCCGCCATCTTCGATTTTGAAACCTCAATATTTAAGGAATTAAATATCTTATTATTTTTAACAAAATATACTTTTTTATATATTTATATATATTAAGCAATTAAATATCTTTTAATTTTTAGTACATAAAGATATATATATTATATTTATAATATTCTGGAATTAAATATCATATTGTTTTAAATATATTGATGTGGCATAGGGTTTATAACGCGTGGCAGTCACATAGCACATTTTTTTTATAGTTGGCGGACACGGGGCAAAAAATCACCAAATGGCATAGTTACATAGTATTTCTAAAAACTCGGGGCATTGTTTTCAAAATGATAAACTTTCATGGCACAAATATTAATTTGTCCTTTCCCTTACGCTTGGTAAAAATTGAGAATTAACGAAGAAAAATAGTACAATTTGATTTTAAGATTGATGAGTAAAGATATAGATCATGCGAGACCCTCAATTCCTCCGCAACGAAGCATTACATCGAAAAGCAAAAGACCGACGAACTCGTTTATCTAGTTATTCAATGATTATCCCAGCATACTGTAAGTCCAAAAACAAGACCCGAGATCCTAACATCAATATTAGTCCGATATGGCAATGCCAAATGGAAGGCGCATACAATATCACCGTTCCAATCGCGAATGACCCCTCCCACCCCCGACGGGCCTGGATTACCTCTGGAATAAACATCCGTGTTCAACTTATTGAAATTCGTTGGAGGGAATTTCAATAAGATGGCACAAACACGTTCTTTCTACGATCGAGACAAATGAATCCCAAAGTGTGCAACAATAAACCTATCACCGCACCATGACTACACATCGCGACAATAAAAGGAAAAAAGAAGCCCCACATACTTATGCACAAGCATAATAATCCTATCATCATCCATAGGAATACTGATGCGTGAACATGCTACTGTTATGTGTTATTAATGAAATTAATGCACACAAATCAGAAGTATACGAGTCAAGTAAAGTGGTAGTTAAGTATAACTGACCAAATATCGAATTCCCAGAGAGTACGTATTTGAACTTTAGCAATCTAAATTGTTGAACACTGGATGAAATTATGCTTTGATTTATTAATTGAGAAATAGAAAGATTAATTAACTACTAATTAACTAATGATATCTAAGAGTTACTAAAGATGGATTAAAGATTAACTAACTACAACTATGCTAACTAAGACTGAATTGAATTTATTCATTGATTGCTTTCTAAGGGTGTAAAACACATTAAGGAAAATGTATCTAAGAGATGAATTTCATTGATCTCGAATACGGGTAATTCATAGACAAAATACCAATGATCCCTATGCAGGCCTATTTCTATTGATGATTATTTTGTTTACAATTTGACATGATAAATTAGCCACCTTTCGTATGTACTAAAGAGCTCTCTAACTCCTAATAATGTCAGGCCATTAATCACTTTCCCATCGCCAGAAGTTCACCATGTCCTAGGATCCATACAACGTTTTAGAAGAGAATTAGAGTTGCCAATTACGATCTAGATTCCACGATACACGTTAATGTTGAAGGTCTAAATATCTATCTGCTTGATATACTATGCCAATGTTGCGTTAACAACCTCCTATGCACAATTCAACATTATACAAGGTTGTTAAACATCACTACTCTGATTCAAGGAAACGCGTGTGTCAAACATACCAAGTAGCATAAACAACAAATAACACCCACCAAAACAAAGTCATCAAATAGAATAAATCAAAACATAGGTTCAAGGTGCGTCCATATCAAACAACTACTTCCTCTCCCAAATACTGAGAGAATTAGCTACTCATACTCACGATAATATTACAACAATTCATCATAGATTTATGCAAGAAAGAAAACAAAATATTAAATTTTTGATCTCAATGAGATATCGACGTGTCATCCCATTTTGACTCTTTTTTGCTTTTATCTACTTTGATTGCTACCTCTTCTTTATCACCTTTCTCCGTCAATAATGAACGTAGTACTATGAACGATAGAATCTATGCTCATCAATTGTAGAATGCTATAGTGCGCTATTGTTCATGTTGTGAACTGTGTTTTGACTGTAACGTAATGCAGAACGCACCCTCATATTTATAGTTTTTCTAGCTCTGGGCTTTATTTTAGGATTTCTAACGTCTCAGCCCATATTTATGTCGCGTAGCTGTGGGCCTCTTTGTCGCGCATCTCTGTCTTCTCGTCGCGCTTTTCCTTGTCTCTCCACTGTGTTGTCCTACAATGCTTCTCCTAATCGCGCTACATTCGATATTTGTGTTGTAGTAGTGGCGCGACCAGTAACGTTGTAGCGCTCCTGCCTCAGGTCACTAATTAGTGCTGAAATTCTCCAAATAAGCATCGTATTGCTCCGACTCGACTAAAACTACAAAAACAATGAAACAATGCTAAAACAAGTAAAATTTCCTAAAACATTATGTAGAAGTGTAAGAAATTGGGTACTTAAATTGCTATAATATTCACTCATCAAATACCCCCAAACTTAAACCATTGCTCGTCCTCGAGCAAGACTCTAAACAAAAAGAGACCAAATCCTAATAATAACAAAATGCTCAAATCAGGATCCCGTCTCAGAATGCCACGTATGTTTGGAAATAAAAAAAAAGAATAATGGATGTCAAGTTATTGGACGCCAAGGTTAATCGGGTTGTCATTATAAAGTATTTCGTTGTGCATCGTGGTGTGCTCACCTATCACAAGTATAGAATACAAGACTTTTATATAATGACAGGCTCCCATCTTGCTTTCTGCTTTTCTCACTACTATCCATGCATGCATATTTTTCATGGTGAGGATCCTTAAATCTTTGTTTGGCTTATAATAATAGGCTCCGGTATAGGCTATAAAAGAAAAAGTTATTTATGAGTTCTAGATATGTACATAGTAAATCAACTAATTGATGTTTCACTTTCCTCCCTTGTTTATGCGTTTTTTACTGGCCATACTTTTTAGGCTCTTTTGCATCTTTCCCTTGCATTTTCATTAGGAAAGTGTCAAACCACCCTATACTTCATTGATTTTTCGATAGGCACCCCCAAACTTAGAGTTTTTGTGCGAGGTTATTTTTGCTCTCTATTGCGTTCAAACTCCTTTTAACCCTTTTCTTTTCATTTTTTTTCTTTTAGGCTCGAGCTATTGTTTGAAGCTCCTTCATTATCCCTCCTCATTGATCTACTAAATCCATCTCTAAAAATGGGTAGGATATAAATTTTTCTTTTGGCTCAAGGTGGGTAGATTGGTTTCCATAAACAAAGTCTAATAAGAAAAGGCTTCAACGGGGTTCAATGGGTATTTATTACTCATAAAGGGTTTTCGGCTTGAAAGGCTGACTCCAAATACAAAAAAGATGGCCTAGTTCATTTTCTCAGCACTTCCAATTCACATTTATTTCAAATAGTAATAGAGTAAATTACTTGAGATTCAAAATTTCTATGTAACACCCCCTTTCTCATAAATTCCGTACAATTATCTCAGTATTTTCTAGTCATGCTTAGTTTGAATGGTGTATATAATACAAACATGTTTTCAACAAAATTAAGCAAAGTGCTCCTATCATACATACATAATCCCTTTCTTCCCAAGTGCTCCTATATTAGACATATATCATCATAGATATTTTGCATTTTTTTATTACTTCAAATTTAATTCTCTGAAGTATAGTATTTCTACCTTTTGCTTTGGCATATCCGTCAATTTGCTTCTTAGTGATCATATGTCTGATGTATTCCATCTTGTCAGATTGCTTGACTAGAACTCTGCTGCTCTGCAATTGTTTTTGATCAATCCTCCATGTGGGATAGCTCCTGAAGTTTTTCCTTTAGCAAAGATGTTAATAGATTTCATGATTTCTTACCCCCACATCTATATGGACTCCATCACGGGTGCATGTCAAATATTTCACTCTATCCCAGTGTGCATATGTTTTGGTGGGCGCAATACGAGAAATAATAAAATTATACCAGGCCTTATATTCTGGCACAATTTTATTATGAAAGATAAAAGGGTTAGTTGAATTAGGCTCGTGAACGATTGTGTCTAGAAGAACCACATTCCTCAAAGATCTTTGTGATATGACAATTTCCCATTCTTGAAGCTTCCCTTTTGAAATTTTCTCCAGGTCTAGCTTGTAGATTGTGTTGATTAGTTATGCACCTTTTCCCCACTTACCAGAGGTGGAGCCAGAATTTTAGTTTTTTTTGGGTGGGGGAAGGAAATTGTCGAATAAGACGTGTAATTATTTTGTTACATTATAGTTTTTAAAAATATAATTCTATTATGAATAAGTTATTGTAGCATAATATTTTCTTTCGAAGTGATCGCTTTTTTTTTTCTTATTTTTTCGAATAGAATAAATTTACTTTCTCTCACGAAACACGTATCAGACATTGAGATGTTTGGTTACTACTACTATATTTATATTTCTTTTTAGTAAATCACACATTATATTGAGACTCATTGCTAATCGCTAGTACAATATCTAAATTACTACCTTTAGTATAATATATAAGCATATATCATTTCCTATTCAAAATTAGTCAATCAAATTAAAAAAATAACAAAAGAAAAATCAACTATACACAAAAAAGTTTGTGACAATTCATATTTATTACTCCAAAATCCCAATAAGGGAAAATAGTTGTGACAACCAACTCCTAGAATTATTTAATTACCCTCATCAATCTAATAATTAAGTTAACAAGATTATATATAGATATAAGATCTTTTTTTGATAGCATAAGACTAACACGTTACTTAAACATAGAAATCGTGAAGGCCTGGTATATGCGCAATTGCGCATTCTTTTTTTGATAGCATAAGACTAACACCTCATGTCATTGATTTTATCGTGAAAAACGTCAAGACATCGTTCAAGGATGAAAGATTTCTTCATGAGTTTTTGCTTCCTTGTTGGTTAATCATCTTTTGTCTTTTTCTTGCATGGTTGGGCGCGGCGTGGAGATCATGGTGGTGAATCCTCCTCATCGGAAGATGTCACTTCCCTAAGGCATTTGTTGGTATTTCTCTGCAAACTCATGTTATATTTGGACAAGTAGGACAAGTGTTGTAAAAAAATAGAAGAAAAAATAATGGAGAAGAAAAACTAATGATTTTAACTTGTGTAGTGGAATAATACCCTAAACTCTACATTCAATCATATAAATAGTGTAGTAATACAATGTTATATTTGGACAAGTAGGACAAGTGTTGTAAAAAAATAGAAGAAAAAATAATGGAGAAGAAAAACTAACGATTTTAACTTGTGTAGTGGAGTAATACCCTAAACTCTATATTCAATCATGTAAATAGTATAGTAATACATGTAGGTATAGATGGATTAAGATCCCACCATATAGATAAATTTAAAATTAAGGAAATATTCCACCACAAAGTGAATACAATTAGGAAACCTTCTAATGTATAAAATCCCGAAATAATATAGAAAAGGATAGAAAATAAGTACGCAAACTTATTCCCGAATCAGCAGTGGAAAAAACGCATGACCCCAAAAATTGCTCGCACAACTTTTACAGTGTGTACCGCGAAGAATGGGCAAAAATGGTGCATCACCATGAAAACAGTGAGTGGCGCGATCGTCGCGCGACCGCGCCATGTCGCTCCTCTCCCTGATGCTGTCAAATTGTTCGAAAAAAATTAGACTTATTTTTTCCATAGAGTATTTCAACCTTCTTCATATGCCTCTTCACAATTTCTCCCTACAAAACAACCAAAGCTGAAAAATAAATCAAAGTTCTTAAAAAAATTGACTAAAAAATATAAAACTTTTGGGCTGCCTCCCAAATAAAGCTTAGTATTTACATCGTCTAGACCAACGCTACTTATTCTAAGGAGTGTCAATCGCTCCATCATGGTTACATGGATGCGCAAAACTTTCTTCCCTTGCTATGTTCTTGATTGGTGGTTCCTTTGGGCAAACTATTTTCTCTACTTTGAAACTAACATACTCATTGTTAACTTTCAAAGTAACAATTCCTTCTCCTACATCAATCAATGCATCAGCAGTTGCTAAGAATGGTCTTCCAGGAATCAATGAAAATTTATAGTTTTCACTCATATCAATTACTACAAAATCAGTTGAAAGGGTAAATTTACAAATCTTAACCTAACATCCTCAATTATTCCCTTAGGATAGTTAACAATCCTATTAGCAAGTTGAATGGTTAAGTCAGTTGCTCTCAAAGTAGGCAGTTTCAAACGTTCATAGATAGTATATGGCATGAGATTAATGCTAGCACCTAAAGCACATAAAGAATGTGCAAGTAAAACCTTGTTCACAATGCAAGGTATAGTAAAACTCCATGGATCCTTAGCTTTTTAAGCAGTTCTTCAATTGCTTGAAGTGTAAAGACTTTGTGAATTCAGTCTCATCCATCTTCCTCTTAACTATACTCGTGTCTCCCAAGTATTTAGCATACCATGGTACTTGTCTCACTGCATCCTCAAGTGTCATTGATCCCAGTAGAGTTTTGAAAACTACAATAAATTGTTCCACGTGATGAATTCTTGAAGGATATGGAATTGGTGGATAATACTCATTCACTAGTGATTCTGAAACTTTGCTCAAAACATCTTACTCGGTTGAGATCATATTAACTTGCTCCCTTGGACTTGCCTCTATGTTGCTAGGCAGTGTTCTAATTGGCCGAGTGCTTAAATGATTTGCAATTAGGCATAGTTGTTTCTCAATATTCCTCAATGAAGAGTCTGTGTTTTGACATCTTACTTCAATTTTTCCCGATTCTTGCATCAGTGTTCGTATAGTTATATAACGTTTCTTCAAGATTTGACTTCTTATCATTTGGTTAAAATCTTGAAGGCTTCTGAACTCCTCCTTATTTTCGTTGTTGTCGTTGAGTTTGTTGCCCTCCCCAAGAAAAATTCGGGTGATTTCTCCATCATGGGTTGTAAGTGCTCGAGTATGGATTATTTTACTTCGAGTAATTGCCAGCATAAGTGATTTCTTCTTGCATGATTGCATTTACTCCTTTACATTCATCGGTTGGGTGATTCCCTCCACAATTTTTCCATACAATGAGTGTTGTATTTCCATTCATGTGCTTCAATTTAGTATTGATGGCCTCCACTTGTGCAGATAATTGAGTAATAGTGTATATCTCGTGAACTCCCACCGTTCTCTTTACTGGAGCTCGATCAGTACTCCACTTAGATATTGTTGATGCAATTGTGTCCAGTAATGCAAATGCATCATCGTCGGTCATTTGCATAAATTCCCCTCCCGAACCAACATCGAGTTTATTCTTGCACCTAGTGTTCAGTCCATAATAAAATTGTTGGAGTAGTACTTCGTTTGTGAAGTTGTGATGTGGGCACCTCTTTGTCACGCATTTAAATCGTTCCCATGCTTATGACATTGATTCTCCATCCATCTGTCGAAAATTAACTATCTCACTTCTCATCTTTGATGTATTTGTCGGTGGGAATTTTTTTTGTAAGACTAGTTTTTCTATTTGTTCCCCACATCGTGATGCTGTTATTTGGCAATTTATTGATCCACATTTTAGCCCTTCCATTTAGATAATATGGAAATAACTTCAAGATTGCTGAATTAGAACTGGATTGAAATACTTCACACGTCCCAATAAAGTCTTTCAGATGAGCCATATGATCTTCACTAGTTTCTCTCCGGAATTGATTTTGGTCCATTATAGAGAATATTGTTGACTTCATTGATTCATGATCTTCAGTTATTACAATACAGGATCCAGTGCCTTCAACTGTAGGTAGGACTTCTTATCTGGTGGGTCGAAGATAATGTCCTCCTCCAATATTTTGACCATTTGTTCCATTTGTTGTTGGTGTTGCATGTCGTGCTCCTCCTTCAGCTGTGTTTAATTCATCTTCATTGTTTGGCATGTTGAGTTTCTCTTTTAAATTACGTCTGCAAGTTCTTTATATTTATGGGTTAAATAGTAATGGTTTCACGGTGTCTCTATGCGTAATGCACTACTGGTACCTGAAATACAAACAAAGCATTAAGTGTTTCTCAAGAATCATTAGTAACAAAGATTGCTAACAAATATACTGTTACTCTTCGGCAACGGGGCCAAAAACTTGATGTGTGCGTATTCTACTCTTATTTGTTATCAATGAAATTAAAGCACCCAAATCGCAAGTATACGAGTCAAGTAATAATAAAGTGGTAAGTAAGTATAACCGACCAAGTATCAAATCCCCAGAGAGTAAGTATTTGAACTTTAGCAATCTAAATTGTTGAACACTGAATGAAATTATTCTTTGATTTATTAATTGGGAAATAGAAAGATTAATTAACTACTAATTAACTAATGATTATCTAAGAGTTACTAAAGATGGATTAAAGGTTAACTGACTAAGGCTGTGCTAACAAAGACTAAATTGAATTCATTGATTGCTTGCTTTCTAAGCTTATTGAACAGATTAAGGAAAATGTAATTAAGAGATGGATTTCATTGATCTCAAATGCCAGTATTTCATAGACAAAATACTAATGATCCCTATACAAGACTCTTTCTATAAATGATTATTTTTCTTACAAGTTGACGTGATATATTAGCAATATTTCGTATGTACTAAAGAACCCTCTAACTCCTAGTGATGTTAGGTCGTTAAGCACTTTCCCCTCGCTAGAAGTTCACCATGTCATACGATCCATACAACGTTTTAGAAGAGAATCAGAGTTATCACCTGCGATCTAGATTCCACGATACACGTTAACACCGAAGGTCTAGAGATTTATCTACTTGATATACTATGTTAGTGTTGCGTTAATAATCTTCTATGCATAGTTAAACATAATACAAGGTTGCTCAAAATTACTACTCTGATTAAGAAAATGCGTGTGTCAAACATACCAAGTAGCATAAGTAACAAATAATATCTGATAAGAGTTAAGCATGATATAAGTATCAATTTGCTTATACTTTTGATAATTATGATAGCATATTTACTTGTTTTCGTATTGTTTTGTGTTTTCTTAGGATTTTATAGAGTCATGATGAAACTAAGCTAAAAAGGACCAAAAAAGACGCTTTTCGAATACAAATGGTCAAAGCACTAATTTGGAGATTTAATAATGAAAGACCTGAGCATAGGGCGATTGAAGAGCGGACATCAGAGGATCGCGCAGAAGAGGCAGAGACCAGCGCGGTGAGAAGAGCGTTGGTAAAACAGATCGCACAACTGTTGTGCAATGACACATCGCACATCCTCTGATCTCGCAACTTTTTGGAAGTAGGCCTGAACGACAGAAACCCTAGCAGGAGGCTTGGAGTGAAGAAAAAGTATAAACAAGAGGGTTCGTTCAGCAGCTAAAGTGAGATACATAACACGAGTAACAAAAATGACTTACAGTAGCATACAATAACTTTTTGACTGAGAAACCCTAAGAGCCGCCAAAGAGAGAGCACCACAAAGTCTTAGTTTAGGAGAATCATTGTGTGAGAAAAATCAATTTAGAAGAAGAAGAAGAGATCATCAAGGAGAGAAGAAGAAGAGTCAAGCAACGAAGTTCCACCGGATCTGAGAAGCTTTTCTTTACTATTTTTATCTTGTTTATGTTGTTTACTTATTTGATAATTGTTGAAATTATGACTATGAGAAGCTAACCTACTCATTATTTGGAGTAGGGGAGTAACTCGGATTAATGAATATATTTTAGTTATTTTATGAGTTGTGTACTTGGTGTTCTTGCATGTTTAGATAGAATAATAGTATGTTGTGTGACTAAACTTGCCCTCGTTGGGATAAAACAGAAGCACCCACGTGGAGCCTCTTGGATCAACTGGAGTGCAATACCTAGATCACATTATATCAGTCTTAATTATGTAGGCTTTGTTGACGTGAGGCTAATGAGTTAATTCGGTTGCAGATTTGGACTCTCTACTAAAGCAGCTGACAGTTGGGCTGATTCCGTTAACACCGTAGGTTATTAGAGACTCATAGAGGCGTGGTTGGGATAAATCATGCCATATTCCGTGATACATTAGGCGTTCACCATCAAGCAACTACTAAGGGTTAGAACTAAAATATATGAAGAGATCTTATTGAAACCCGACCCCTAAAGAATCTTCCTTTATATTGCGTACAATCAATCAATCAATTCAATTATTATCTAGTTTAGTTAATTTAGTTTAATTCAAAGCTTTCAGAGTTTAATAGAAAGCTTTCAAAGCTTTCTTAGATTTATCGTCTTTTATTGTTTTTTTGCATTCAAAACCCCAGAACCATAATTTACCATTTTCTTGCATCTTAGATAGAATTAATTCTTCCATCCTAGTTATTAAGCATCTTAGACAAAGCATTCATAGCATTCTTATATTAAATAGCATTCTTATATTAAATAGCATTCACTCTGCAAACACAAGAGACAAAAGTGATGTTAAGTTAGTATTTTGCATTTAAGTGATTCATTCAACAGCCCACCACTCCCTTGAGATTCGATATTTGGTTTGTAAATACACTTACCATTTATTACTTGATTCGTGCACTTGCGACACAGTGGGACTTAGGCGTGATAATTATTTGTTAGCTTATATTCTATTTTGTTATCACACCAAGCGACCCATCAGGTTTTTTGCATCGTTACTGGGGAGTGATGAGTATTTTTGTTTTGTGGGAATCATTGAACTTATCTGCAAGACCACTAACTCATTCTCTTGTTCCATTACCAATGACAGGTGATCGAGTGGAAATAACACCTATTTTACCATCTTGGGTTACAAAGATAACTTTTGGAGGTCTAGGGAGCTACATTAAAACAAAAACTGGGAGTTCCATGACCTAGGAAGAGAGAAAGCAACTCATCAATAGAAGAAAGGAATCCCAGCCATTTCAACAAGTCACACTCTTAGAAACACCCAATCAGTTATTTTGTTTAGGTACAACTCATCAAAACAGGAGTGGGAATGCATGGTGAGATATAAGCAATTTGGAGGCACACCTTTCAAATATCCTCTTCTTCTCATAGCATAATTCGAAAAGATATACCACCATCTTAAGTTCGCTGATGATAAAAAAAATTGTGAGATGTTCTCACTTTCTTTACTGGGATAGGCAAGTGAGTGGTGTACCTATTCCATTTAAATCGGCGAACCTAGTTGCGAAGTCGTGAGGAAGTTTACACATGAATTTCGAAAGGACCCACTGATAAAGTGTCGAAAATTTGGGCGGCCAAGGGAGGGAAATTCAAATTTTTAAAAATTCAAAATTTTCAATCTCATATTATAAATACCCCTCAATTCTTCAATATACAAAATAATCCCAACACTTCTCCAATCTAAAAACTATCCCTACCATTTCTTTATTTATCAAATCTATAAAATCATTCCAACACCCTCTTCAAATCATCAACAAATCCTCACATCTCCAATCTAAAAAACTATCCATATCATTTCTTTATTTCTTCATATCTTCCAATTTTTTTTCCATTAATCAAATCCCACACTCTCTTCAAATCTTCAGAATGTTTCTCATTTCTAATCACTTTTTTCATATCTTCAAAACTCCAAACATTTTTTATTTTACAATCATTTTAAAAAAAAATATTATTCGTTTATTTAAATACTTGATAGTGTTAAATTAACAAATCAACATTGATTTTCATATTGGTGAAACAATAAACCAATAAATTTTTGGAAGATTTTTGGAATAATATTTTTCTAGATCTGTAAATGTTATTACCTACCGCAGTGCGGTAGCTAATAATATTCATGTCTTTAAATATTATTAGCTACCGCCAATCGATAGCTAATAAGACTCAAATCTTTAAATTTTATTAGCTACCGCATGTCGCTAGCTACTAATATTCATAAAGTTAGCTACCAAAAATCGGTAGCTACTTATATTCATAATATTAGCTACCAAAATTCGGTAGCAAATGCGGGTTAAAATGGGCAAGCTAAATCGGTAAGTTAGTGACGAAATTTCGGTAGCTAACTCCACAGTAACTAGCGAAAATCGTAGCTAAATTTCAAAGTTGTGGCGACGGAATTTCGGTAGGTAATGACCATTAGCGACAGCATTTGGGTCATTAGCTACCGAGAATGCAGTAGCTAATGACCGAAAATCTTGTAGTGTGATCAGTAATTCGTTGATTAATTTTCAAAGGAACTACATGATATATATTCATATTCGTTTTCCACCAAAATTAGTCGAATTCGCCTATAACTTAGAATGTCGTAACGAAATTGTTCACTTCCTTCTAATAATTAATAATGAATATATATGGTACACATGTCAATGTTATTTTTCTATTTGACAAAATTTTCTAGCTATAAACATGACGCATGCATGCGACAAAAATCGCAATAGTAATATTCAATTGTTTTTAAAAAAATTGAGATAAATAAGCAGGTTCAAGAGGGTTCATTTCACGTGTTGTATTCTATGGATCGGAAACGAAAAAATGAAATATAAATTAATGTTTAGAAGGATATGAAAAAGAATATCTGAAAGAAAATACTTTTGAATGCTAATAATCACGTAAAATTTTGACAACATGTAGTGACTTCAAAATAAGCCTATAAGGACATATGTATCACACTATTATAATACCACATGTAGGGAAAAAAGTTAAAAATTAGAATAAGAGCAAGGAGGTCATTTAACATAAAAAAGTGGCAAGATTAAAAATATTTGGTCAATTAGCCTAAGCAAACATAATATTATTTATTTGAGTTGGGTTTAATCTAGGGTAGTAATTTGGCTAACCATGCAACATAATAATAATACCCATGTATATTAGTAGGGATAAATTAATAGTCATGCGACTATTAATTTTGAATGCAAACAAGTCCTAAGTGATATAATATGCAAAAAAAAGTTCTATCCTCTAAACAAATATTTAGATCTTTCATCCATTAAGGTACAGAAAAGGTGAAAATCTTTGAGGAAAAAAAACCCTATTGCAAAAAAATATAGTACGCTAATCAATAATAATTTATTCATTATTAAGAAATCTTTTATTTGTAAATTGAAAATTTGAAATTGAATGGTAGATTGTGTAGTTCATATAAAGAACACAACTTTCAATCAATTTGAAGCTAAGACTCGACTTTATTTTGATTCTTTAGTAATTTACTAATTGTTGAAGCTTATTTGGTACTTGAGCTGTTTGTTGGGGTAGAAAAGCCCGAAGTGCTGCTCACTCTCTGCTCCACCCTTCTGATTTTCATCAAACATGGCAAACAAATAAGTCTCTATCACCTTTCCCGGCCTTTTTGGAGTTCCTTTATTGACATGATCAATCAAATTCCGATAGTAAACGTTTGCATTCTCCATAGACGCACCGAATCCACCATCCGAAGGCCAACCACTCTCTGAAACAACGATTTCTACGTCATTGCCTCCAGCTTTTTTGATCGCAGAATACATGGCATCAAGTAGGGCATCAAAAAGATTCTGATAGCCGTAATCACCGTCCTGGACGACGACTTGCGCCTCGTTGAACAACGCGTATGAAAGGGGAATGCTCTCTGTGTTTCCGATATATGCGAAGTAAGGGTATATATTTGCCAGAAGTGGAGCTCTAGTTTGTGCCAGGAATTGAATAATCGGGTGCATAAAGGACGTGTCTTTGAATCCGGCTTTTGATGGTGGATAGGAATCCACTAAAATTGCGGAGTATGTTGCGGTTGAGATTTTGATTTGGTCTTGTAGGCCGAATTCCGAAAGTGCTTTGTAGATGTTCTGCATTGCTGGGAGAACTAAAGAGACTAAGCCAGACGTTTCTTGTTTGTCGGGATCTACCTCATTTCCAACCGCAATGTAACGTATTTTGGTGGCGGGAAAGTATGTCTGGATGTTTGTTTGAACCCATAGTGTTGCACCAGATTCGGATTGCAGGGATTGGAGGTCACTGTTGGGGACATCGAGCATTAGTTCAATGTCGGATTCTCGAAGGGCGTTGAGTGTGGCTGGATTTGGATCATATATTCGCATTCTTTTGATTCCGTTTGTCTTGTAGAGTTCCACAACCTCTTGTTCGGACGGTAAATTGTCGCCTAATCGCCCGTTACATACTCCAAGATGTCCTGCACCTGTAACAATTAGGAAAACTGATCTTAATAAACAATATTGTTACGCTAAAAACTCCTCTGTTATACTTTGCGTTCGATTTACCTATTCACCTTCCATGTATAAAGATAAAGATCACAGATACAAAACGGAACAAAGAGTCTTGTTACACATGCAAATCATATCGTCAAACAAAAATATTCATGTACGAGCAATAAATTTAAATAGCTAAAGGTAGTACTATAATTTCCTTTGTTTATGATTATTTAAGCAATTGAGTTGGTCGAGTAAGTGTATATTATTACCTGAAGTGGAGAGCTGACATATAACAGTTGGAATTGCTGCTAAGACAACAAAGAGTACATAGTAGAATAAAACATTTAAGACTAATGACGATGAAGCATTTGAAGACATATTGTGATTTGTACTAAATGTGACTCTATAGGTTTGGCAATTTTCAAATGTGGATTAAAAGTTGAATGCAGGTGAATTTTATATGGCTCTGGGATGGGTGGTACCTCTATATATATACGTAAATTTCAATTAATACTGGGCGTGTTAAAAACTTCTCATTAATGCCAGAGAAGCAAGACTTGGCTTGATGCACTTGAAATTAAGTTTGTGAGTTTTGCCGTAGTAGTTGGGTTTGTTGATTTAGTGCTTTAAGAGTTCAAGACAAAGAGTAGAAAATGGCGCATATGCAAGTCAATTAAGCCCGTGTGATATACTTAAAATATCATCCTAGGATATAGTTGAAACCAACCTTCAAATCTCATGAGATTTCTAAAATCTGGGTGAGATTGTCTGTACATTCTAATTTGTTAATTACAAATTTAAAAAACTCTGCACAAGTTCCCGTTGTTAAGTTTTAAGAGTATATTAGCTTAGTAGACAAATTAAGCCCGTTCTTATGTACAAATCAAATGTACATTATGATCTATGAAATTATATGGAGTACTGAGATTTTATATAGAGTTTATGAGAGCTACAAACATAGTTTTGTGTTTCGTGCATAATTTTCAAAAGTACAACATAGTTTTAGATACCAGAAAATGAGTTTTAGATTCACGTTACTTTATAAGTTTTAACCATGCTAATTTTTTTTTCTTCATTCATCTTCATGTTGTTATGTAGCCGGACAAAACTATGACGATAACAACTATTGATAAGCTTTGAAATCCGCTTGTGATTCTTGTATCGGTTAGGAGACAGCCCCTGTCCTATTCGGAAGAAAATTATGGGGGAAATATTTACTTTCGTCTTAAAATGTTTCTTTGGCAATGTTTGACGTATATATTGAATTTGTCATTTCAACTAAAAACTTAAGCTGTTAAAGAGGGTAAACATTTATTTATTTATTTATATCAGATCTCCAACACGCACTCTCACGTGCAAGGTGTAAATATTTTTGTTACACCTGTCACATGACATTTTTTGATAATTAGGTGGCGATGAGATTCGAACCCCTGAGCTCTTTGCCCTAGGCTCTAATACCATATAAAATTTGTTATCTCATCTTAAAAATTAACTTGTTAGAGAGGGTAGACATTTATTTATTTATATGACCTCCAACATAATACTCTTCCCTCTCAGAGTTTTCTTAACTCGTGGTTTTGTTTCGAAGACAAATCATGTCTTCTTTGTTTCAATGGATTGGAATCGCTTGAACAACTTTTTCGTAAATGTCAGTTCTTCTCTACGATTTGATTGTGTTCCAAGTGAAACTTACCACTGGACCCTTGTCACATTTACTTTGGTTGATTTATTTTAATGTATTCTCTCGTGTAGGAAGGAGCTAAATCCAAATTATGTGGATCAAACCGAGTTCTAATTTGCGCAGCGCTATCAATGGAAACCATTTGGTTGGAGAGGAATAAAGAAACCACAACCACCTGAGCACGAGAGACACCCACTCAACTATCAGCAAAAAAGGCGGAAGATTTCTGACAAGGACGAGCTGAACGTAAAACTGAAGGAGCGACATAATTTTTTATTTTTTTTAAAAGAAAAAATAAATGGGGAAAAGCAATTGCACAACGGACTAAATTCAAATACTGCCTTCAACGAGCAAGAGGCAATAATTGGGGTGTAGGGAGGAATGAGGCCATCTGCTTTGCTAAAATCATTGACAACCTTAGCCCCACAATGGCGGGGGTTTGCCTGTTGGAAGCTGTCAAAATTACTCATGTCAAGAAAAAATAAAACTCTATTTTTGATGCCGATGCACAAACTGTTAGTCACATGATTAACAATACATACTTAAACTTGGAATGGAGTGTTGAGCTTTTGGTAGTTGCAAAGATTCTGGACGGTTGGTTGAAACGACGTTCAGATTTGTTCTCTGTCATTATAATTTTGCAACTCATTAACTCACTGCATGGGCTTGAAATCAAACCTAGATGGATTTTGTCCTTCATTGGAATATTCCTGTAAAAGTTTATTTGACCGGGATTTTCTATTGATGGACTCTTCATATTTTAAAATGAAAAATAAACAACCATGCTATCCTTAAAATACTTTTAAGATGTTCAAAACGATTTGAGATGCTTGGAGTACTAGTTGTTTTTCAACAAATTATAACACGTCAACAATTTACTTGGAAACATTGTATGTAAATAATCTCTTTTAGAACACTTTAGAAGAAAGTTAATTTTTTTTTGATAAACAAAGAAGGCTACAAGCCTTAGAACATATCTTTAGTAACTAAAGTACTAATACAATGAGAAGGATGACACTCCCATAGGATATCCACCACATTATTACTACAATAAAACTTAACAAGACTATCAGCTACCAAGTCAGCAGTCCTAGGAATCCATTTGAAGCTAACACTCCATGGTTTATGCAACAAAACTTGACATTCTTCCACCAAGGAAGTGTAGGCAGGTTGAGGTTGTAACTCTCCAGTGATCATCTTAAAAGAAGTGAGGGAATCAGTTTCAACCTCAATACAATTCATTCTACGTTCTCAAGCCATCTTAAGACCATGTTTAAGGGCAATGAGCTCCACTTCATCCACAGTTGGAGCTGGAACGCTGAGACAGAACCCCAAGAGCCATTTTCCTTCATCTGTTCTTAAAACTCCAGCTGCAAGTCCAGAGTTAAGGTCCCTGTTAATGCCACCATCCACATTCAGTTTGTGCCACCCTTTCTTTGGTTTAGACCACTTCATTTCTCCTGCATTCTCCTTCTTCTTTCTGCAACCAGAGAAGAATTCCAAGCTGAGCTGTTTAATCTGAGCAATGCGCCCCTGAATGTTAATCTCTTTGTTGTGAAAGACTCTAGAGTTCCTATGTTTCTAGGAGATCCAAAGACATGCCAGAAAGATCCACTTCCATGCAGAGTTTGGTCTGATTATATTCTTGATTTCTAGTCCTTGAAGATTCGTCTTTAACCAGCTCTCATCTGGTAATCCATCAAACACAGGCAGGTCCTCAGGGGCTATTACTCTTGTCCAGATTTCCCTAACTGCTGAACAATGTCTCAATAGGTGAAGACCAGTCTCCTGATAAGAATCACAGAGAGTACACATTGCTGTCAATGAAACATGTCTATGGAATCTAACTACATTAGTGGCCAACTTTTCTTGTGAAAGTAGCCAGAGAAAATGCTGGTATTTGTATCCAGTGTCCACTTTCCAGACCCAACTGCAATCATTATGGTTTGTCCTTATGATCTGGTGTCTCTGTTGGAAGCATTGATAAGCAGATTTGCAGGTGAAGATTCCATTTGAGTTCTCACTCCAGAGAACTCTATCTTCTTCCTCAGTCAGAATGATTCTTCTCCTAGTAATATATGATAGGATATCCTGTGGAATGTGGGTGGTGATACCATCTAGCTTCCAGTCACCATTATCAGAGATGACATCAATGAGCTTCAGGCTCTTGTCTTCCTGCTGGATAACTAGGTTCTCCTCATTAAGACAACCATTACCTCTCCAGTTGTCATACCATAGTGATATCTTATCCCCCTTCCCTACTTTCCATCTCAGGAAAGGCTTCATCAAATCCATACATTTAGTCACTCCCTTCCATGCTGGACTGTCAGACAGCTTCCCAGTGTAGTTGGTGATAGTTTGATTCTTTAAATACTTAACTTTGATAATAGAGCTCCACAAGTTCTCATCACCTGAAAAAATTTTCCAGGCCAGTTTAGCAAGCAAGGCTTCATTGCTGGTTCTAGTCCTTCTGATACCCAGTCCACCATCTTTCTTGGATTGAGTAACTTGGTTCCAATTCACCAGATGCATTCTCTTGACAGAAATGTCCCTTGACCATAGGAAATCTCTGTTAAGTCTATCTAATTTGTTGCAAATACGTTCTGGAAGCCATGCTGACTGAGCTGAGTAAACAAGCATGGCAAATGAGACAGATCCAATTAGTGTATCTCTTCCTGCCAAGGACAGAAGTTGGCTCTTCCATGATCCAAATCTGCTAAGGACCCTATCAATGATATCCTTGTATGTCTCTTGATCCATTCTACCATGAATAAGCTTAACACCAAGATATTTCCCAAGATTGGTAGTGTAGCTAAATCCCAAAATCTCACTAATCTGCCTTTTCAGACTAGCTCCATGTGATTTAGAAAAGAAGATTTTAGATTTTTGAGGACTTAATCTCAAGCCTGAGGCTGTACAGAATTGTTCAAGCACTCTCTTGATAGCTTGACCAGTCTTAGTAGTTGCTTGACCCATAAGAATCAAATCATCAGCAAAGAAAAGATGTGATAATTTGGGACCTCCTCTACAAGAGACAATCGGTTTCCACTTGCCCTCATCAACCACTTCACTTATCAAATAAGACAGCCTCTCAATGTAGAGAACAAACAGGTAAGGGGATAGGGGATCCCCTTGTCTCAAGCCACATTGGTGGTTGAAAGCTTCTAAAGGTGAGCCATTCCATAATATTCTAGTTGCAACATGTTTGACACAGAACATTATAATCTCAACCAAGTTATTTGGGAAATTGAAGAAAATAAGAGTTTCTTCTAAAAAGGACCAACTCACCTTGTCATAAGCCTTTTCCAAATCAAGTTTCATGACCATAGCTCCAGTTTTATTCTTCTTCTTAGACCTCAGAGAATGCAGTACTTCTTGCAAGACAGATATGTTATCTTGAGTGCTTCTGCCTTTGATGAAGCTTGACTAAGTTGGTGCCACAATTTTCTGCATTAATCCTCTGAGTCTGGTAGTGATGCACTTAGTGATGATTTTGTACAGCACATTGCACAAGGAAATATGCCTGTATTGCTTGATAGTCTCTGGGCTAGGAACCTTAGGAATAAGGTACAGAAAGGCCTGACAGATCTTTATGTTAAAGCTCTTGTTCCTAAAGGCCTTAGAGACAAATTCCACCATTGATTCTCCTATCCAACTCCAATACTCTTGGTATACTCCAGCATTAATACCATCAGGACCTGGTGCCTTACTTGGGTGCATAGCAAACATGTTATCTTTAATCTCTTCTGGTCCAATTTCCATTGGGAGAACATGTTGCTCCTCCTCAGTAAGTTGGACTTGAAGTTTTGATTTCTTTAATTGTGATCCCCGAGTGACAGGTTCATTCTCACTTGAGCCTGAGAAAAGATGAATATAATAGTCTCTGGTGTGATCTTTCAATAAAGGTTCATCAGTGCACCACTGCCAATCCACCTTAAGCCTCTTAACTTTGTTTCTATTCCTTCTGATCATGGTAGATCTGTGGAAAAATTTGGTGTTCCTGTCACCATCTTTCATCCATTTCACTCTGGATTTCTGAAACCAGAAAATTTCCTCCTGAGTTATCACTTCATTGAATTCTTTCATCAGTTTCTCTTCCAATTTGCACAGAAAAGGATTTGGCCTGACTCCTAATGCCTTCTGGATACCCACTAGTCTTGCTCTTAGGACTTTCTTGCGCTGGAAGATGTTGCCAAATCTTTCTTTGTTCCATGTAGACAACTTGTCAGGAACTTCCTCAATAGCCTCAACAATATCAGTGCTCCTCTCCCATATATCGTGTAGAACTTTTGAACATTCAGTGTTAGTGAGCCACATAGATTCAAATCTAAATGGCCTGTTTGCTGAAGAATGTTCCTTCCCCTGACATAAGGTAATGATAGGGTGGTGGTCAGAGTAGGTTCTTGGCAAATGAAGAACTTCAGCTTCAGGAAATAAATCCATCCATTGTTGATTTGCTAAGGCTCTATCCAACCTAGCCTGGATAACAGCTTTTCCTTTCCTTTTATTAGTCCAAGTGAACCTTGGACCACTGAATCCCAAATCAATCAAATTACAACTCTCAATGAAGTGATTAAAGAACTGTAATCTGTGAAAAGATCTAACCTTCCCTCCTTTCTTTTCATGGGCCAGACTGACTTCATTGAAGTCTCCAGTCACCAACCATGGAAGAGGGTCATCCAGAGCTTGTCTTTGAAGATCATCAAAAACTTTGATTTTGGCAGACTGTCTAGGCTGTGCATATACTCCTGTAACTCTCCATCTATCTTGAAGGTTAGGCCTTATGATTGCAGAAATATATTAAAGATCATAGGTAATGATCTGAACATCCACCTCATGACTATTCCAAAGCATCCAGATGCCCCATCCCATACCATTAGTTGGTGCTATTTAAAATCTATCAAATCCTAAGAAGGGTGCAATATCCCAAGCCTGTTGAGGATTCACCCTTGTCTCCATAATAAACACAACAGTAGGTTGTTGACTCTTGATGAGATCTCTAAAATTTCTTCTAAAGTCCTCATCACCAGCTCCCTGGCAGTTCCAGGATATGATCTTCATGTTGGAACTCATCAACTGAGCAGGGAAAATTGGGTTCTCAAGTGCAACCCCCAATGATGTTGCAAGGATCTGATGCAACATCTGTAAGCTCATGACATTCTGTCTCCTCATATCCCACTCTGTCTGATCCACTCTCTGCCACCATGTGTTGTCCTCTATATGATGATCCACTATGTAGACAGTCACCTGGAGTTCCCAGAATATTGCTAGCACCAATGTTGTCAGACTTGCAAATTCCCATTCCCCTATTTGTGATATCTGTGAGGCTGGAATGTGTTTCTGTATCTCATTGGCTCCCATGGATGCACCAGATCCTCTGGAACTATTGCTTGCCATCGATTTATTGCCATGTTGAGACTCAGAAATATCTGTTATGTTTCCTTCTCCAGTCACAGAGGAATGTCCTTTGGAAAGTAACTCGAATTTGTTTACAGTTGAAAGAACGTGTGTCGACTGTTCTCCTCGAGTAGTGGCTTTTGGTCTCCTTTTGAATTTAGTAACCGCTAAACTGGCCCTGGTAGCCACGTTCTTTCTAATAGTAGGGTCAAGTGAAGCTGGAAGGACTCTTTTGCCTCCAGTATTCTGAATTTGAGCAGAAAAAACAGTTGCACTTTGGGATGATGACAATTTCTCCTTATCTTTTCTCTGTGGCAATGAAACAGTAGGTGTGGCATTATTGTTCATTACAATGCTAGAGGTCTTGTAAGACTTTCCCTTATCTATGTTCTCCTTCCCTGATGGTTTATTCTTCTTTTTATTCACTAACATCCAATCACCAAACTCTTTTTTCTTAGCCTTTTCAGCAAGCCAACTCTCCTTCTCACTGGCCTTTTGCTGGATAGCTTCATCCACTTTCTCATTCACATCAGAATCCATATCATTTGTAGACTTCTGCTGTGGCACACAATCTGCTTTGGCATGTCCTATCTTACCGCATCTATAACATAATGAAGTAATGTTCTCATATACAACTTGATAACAATTATCATCAATCCACAGACCTACCTCCATAGGTTTATCAGTAGAAACTTGGACACAAAATCTTGCATAATTCCCTCTTGCAGCATTATAGGTATTTCCATCAATGTTAATAGGTTCACCTATTTCACTAGCAAAGAGTTGGATGTATGCTTCTCTAAAATACTCCACATGCAACTTTAAGATTCTTACCCATGTGATTGTGATGTTGATAACATCTTTATGAGCCCTGAAGTTAGGAGTCAACTTTCTGATTTGTAGAACGCTACCAGCAAGTTTCCATGGCCCTTGAGTGAGAATCAACTCCCTTTTATCTGGAGAGAGGCCTTTCATGCAGTAACATCCATTACCAAGATCAACCAAATTCAAATGTATTCTGCAACTTCCACATAATGTTCAATCTGGATTGGAGGGCAGTGTAGTACCAGGGCTTACCAAGCACTCGGATGATAATGGTACGTTCCCATTCTTTCTTCATCCGTTCCTTCAGCGCTGGTTTAGTTCTAAATTGCTTAAGAGGAATGTTTTCATCCGCTTCATGAACTTCTATCAAATTCCTCTCTTCAATAGTCCTATCTTCATCCAACCAGACATCATTGTACTTGGTTGTCTGTTTTACAACACTTGCGTATGAAGTTTTTGGCAAATTGAACAGTGGAGCACTGTTAAAATGCATGGCTTCATGTGAAGTTGGCGACAGTTCTTCTTCTGAATTGCGAAGTCGTTTTTGATTCCTTACATCCACAGACGTTGCATTGATGCTTTGGTGACCATTGCGTGTCTGATCGTGAAAATCCGGTGGTTTTGGCTGGATCGGCGTCGAAGTTTCCTCCATCGCGCAGCAGTCACTCTCCATAGCGGTTATAGCGGTTTTTTTTCCGGTGTTGGGTGGTTTCTCCAATTTGTTCAGAAGCAAGTTAATTAATGACACTAAAGTTATCTATTTTATACGAAACAGTAATATTACCCATACAAAAAATAAATATACTTAAGTTACTTATTTGTTTAGTCGCAAAAAAGTTACTTATTTGTTATAATACAGATATTATGTTAAAAAAGATAGAAAAAATCCTCGTATAATCTAAAAAAATTACTCATCAATCTAGAAATCCGTTCTTTAGAAGCTCTAAAAAATTATTCAAGACAATCTTTTTTGAGGTATTGTCTCATTCTCTCTTCTCTTAATTTCTCTTTTAGATTAATGCTTATTAATTTTAATTTTGAGATTCTTTCTTGGCGCTACCTCTCCCCCGTTCGGTTTCTGGATACTCCAGCATACACCCTACTGCCAATATATAACTTGTGCTTTTATGACTTTAAATTCATTATATAAACATCAACAAAAGTTAGTGATGCAAACATATATAATGATAATTGTTTAAAGTCACAAAAGCCAATCATTTATAAATACCGAGTAGTTCTATTTTTCGATTCCAATATTTCCTACTTATTTTTGTTCAGTTCTTCATGTAATTAATTTTGCCTGGCGACTGGGACTCTCTTTCCCCGCGACTCGCGGCAAAAGACTTGATTTTCGTTGGTAATACGTACTATAAAATGCATAAGCTGTAGTCTTCTATGCAATATATGCATGACTACGAATTAAGCCAACTGTATTGAATTTTCCTTCTTGAACCAATTTACAAGGTTAGGCAAGTGATAGTCCATGATATGGACGTATTAATTAATTGTACCGCATGGCTGAGTTATTATTACTTTTCAACTGATATTTTGTTGTAAAAAGATAAATATGTATTAAAGTTTTGAAATCGTCTCTACTCTTTAGTCTTTACTACGGATAACTTTACTAGTATACCAGAACATTAGCGATTAAATAGGATGAATTAAACCACTGCGATACCATCTTTTTCGCATTAAAATACCTAAAAGTCTAATGGCGTAGTATTAGTTTACATTTTGCCTTAGCATTAAGCTGCCACTACAAGAAAAAGCCGCAAGGAAAACTCCAAAATTGGTTGCCTATACCCGTATTTTGGTCTCCAATACTCAATGGGTACGGATTTTGTACACCAAACTGGTTGTTTCGTTTACCCTGGTAGCGAATGCATTAGGGACTAAGCACTTGGTTCCCATTGCTCATGGGAACGACGGAGATTAGTCTGGATTACATGCGGGAACCAAATGCTGCATTAATGCAATCTTTGGTACCCTTTGCTTTATAGACACGATATTTTGGTTCCCATTATTTAATATTGTTGACTAATTAATCAACGACTTTGGTTAAATTTTCTCAATCAGAGGGACCCATCTTCGACCAGTGGGAACGAAAATAGGAACCAACGTTTGGTTCCTATTGCTTTTTCGAAATTTTTAAAAAAATTGGCGGAAACCCGCCAACCAAATTCTGAAAATTCAAAATTTTCAGAATTTTGGTTCAAAAATTTCAGAACCCGCCTTTTCCAAATTTCTTGATTCAAAAATTTTGGTTTGGTGTAAGAATTTCCCCCCTTTTTGGTTTTGGATGATTCAAATATTTTGGATGGTGAAATTCCTAATTTTAAATTATTAAATATTTGTTTTTATTTTGGTTTCTATTTTCTGAAATTTGCTAATTTGTTGTATAATAATTATATGGCAAACTAATCCCCACAATTTGTTGTATAATCACATAAAAGCATACAATACAAATTAAAAAGCATTATAATAAATTTCATTAATGTGTAAAAATAAAAAACATACAATACAAAATAAGATTTGAAGAAAAAGGTGTAAAATTGTTGATGAATTCAACAAGTTTCTGGAAAAAGCAAAACGCAGCGTTGTGTTCGGTGTGGAAGGTCGTCATCGGCGGCGGTGGAGATGGTGAACGGCGGCGGTGGTGGAGATGGTGAAGCAACGCACCATCTTTGATTTCATCTTCTTCTTTTATTTTGAAACGTAGCAATGCATCTTCATCTTCTTAACCACAAAATTTCGATGTCGATTTCATCTTCTGCTTCAACTCTCCAATTTCACTTTTAGGTTTCATCTTTGTTCTTGACCATCTTGTAAGCTTCACTTAGAAGATTAAGTGTTAGTTGAATTTATAGATAAAAGGTGACGAAGAAGATTAATTAAGAAAGTTGAAAAAAAAAATTACCTTGTCAACAATGGTGGCCGCCGCGCCTCTGTTCTGTTCTGTGGAAAGAAATGAGGAAGAAGAAGGAAAATGATGAATGTGAAATGGGCTGGTAATGGGCTGGTATATATAGATAGAAATTTAGGAGCAACATGAACTACATTTTGGTTCCCATTGCCAAGAACATTGGTTTCCTTTGGTAATTGCTTCAGCAACTTATTAGTTTTTATAATTACATTTTTTACCACAAATAATTTTTAAACGTGTTTCGTTTATCCTTTTTTTGATAAAATTTAAATTTGCATGTCTCATTAGTGTTGTGAAAATTTTGGTTAAAAAAAACTTGAATTTGAAGTTGTTTTGCATCTTTTGCATAATTACAATTTTCCCCAATACTTTTTCGAAGGACTTTCGTAAATCCGTTGACCACGAAATTTTGTAGGACATAGTAATTATCCATAATATATTGTATGGTGAAATTTTTTTTTGGATCGGAGGTGTGTAACAACCTCTACGTAAGAAAAGACAATTTAGACATGTAAAGTATGTTTTGTTAGGGTTTAGGGTTTAGGGTTAAGGGTTTAGGGTTTAGGGTTTAGGGTTTGGGATTGAAGAGAGATATAGAGTTTATATTATTATGTTTGTTTAACGTTTTTCGTTACTCCGATTTGGCCGATATTTGAAATTACACACCTACTTAGCGTTTAGAATGCATCGGTTAAAAAAAAATGGAATTCGAAAATGTTTAATAACTTTTCCATATTTAAAGTTTCTCCCCCAACGTTTATTTATTTATTTCGTTACTCCGATTTGGACGAAATTTGAAACGACACACCTCCTTAGCGTTTTGAATGCACCGGTGAAAAAAAAATTAGAATTTGGAATTATTTTTTAACTTTTCTATATTTATATTTTCTTCCCCAACGTTTATTTATCTTATTTCGTTACTCCGATTTGGACGAAATTTGAAACGGCACACCTCCTTAGAGTTTTGAATACACCGGTGAAAAAAAATTTGATTTCGGAATTGTTTTTTAACTTTTCAATATTTATATTTTTTCTCCTAAACATTTATTAACCGTATTTCTTACTCCGATTTGGACGAAATTTGAATTGACACACCTCCTTAGCTTCTTGAATGCACCGGTGAAAAAAAATTGGATTTCAGAATTGTTTTTTAACTTTTCAATATTTATATTTTTTCCCCTAAACATTTATTAACCGTATTTCTTACTCCGATTTGGACGAAATTTGAATTGACACACCTCCTTAGCTTCTTGAATGCACCGGTGAAAAAAAATTGGAATTAGGAATTGTTTTTTAACTTTTTAATATTTATATTTTTTCCCCTAAACGTTTATTAACGGTATTTCTTACTCCAATTTGGACGAAATTTGAATTGACACACCTCCTTAGCTTCTTTAATGCACCGGTGAAAAAAAATTGGAATTCGGAATTGTTTTTTAACTTTTCAATATTTATATTTTTTCCCCTAAACGTTTATTAACGGTATTTCTTACTCCAATTTGGACGAGATTTTCCTAATTAGTGTTTTGTAAGTAATGTTATTTTAAAAAAAATATTTTGAGTTGATTTGGAATATTAGTGTAATTACATTTTCCCCCTTTTAATATATCAAAAAAGTAGAATTATAATCATAATACTACAATTTATCTACAATATTATTAAAGGGAAATAAACTAATTAATCTTATCCTAAAGGTGACCCACACAATCTTGAGAGAAGAGTGTGAGCCACAAAATTCAACAACAACAACAACAACCAAGCCTGTAATCCCAATTAAATTGGGGTATGCTATATGAACCATGAATGAATCACGTCGAGTCGTGAACATGAATCTTCTGCCTCCATAGGTTTCGGTTGACGAGCATGTCTTCATTGTGAGCCACAAAATTCGTATGGTATAATATATGCCACGAGTCTGGTCCAATCTGAAGCAATGGGAACCAACAATTGGTTCCCATTGCTAGTGGATACTAACTGAGACAGAGAGTTTGCTCTTCAAATTGATCAATACTCCATTTTTTGAACGTAAGTTTTTTTTTCTTCATATTTCACTCTTTCATATTGCTCATTTGTGAATTGCAAAATCATTACAAGCTAAGGTATGTTTAGTTTCTAACTTAATTTGCTATTTATCACTCGTTGTTGTTATTGTTTTGTAGGATTTCTTGAAATATATCTTAATATATGTATATATTTTTTCGTATTAGATTGAAATATGTTTAACAACGGCGATCGAAGTTGGATGTACGATAGAGTCGATCACGACGGTAATCTGACCGAGCATTTTGAGGTTGGTGTTGAGTATTTCCTTAATTACGCATTCTCGCAACGTTATTCGGGAAGAAAAGTTAAATGTCCATGTTCTAAATGTACGAACGCTAGACTTTTTACAAGGGACGTTATTCTTAGACATCTTTACTCGTGGGGATTTGTTTCTCAATATATGGTATGGACTGCACATGGAGAGTCGGGCGTTTATTCGAGGCATGAAAATGAAAATGAAAATGTAGGCGAGTCGTCACAAAGTAATAACCCTCCTGATCTCCGAGATATGGTAAATGATATGTTTGGTGGCCAATTTGAACACATGGCTGCCAATGACGTTGAAAATAATGAGGCCACATATGCCGGAGCAGATGAATTCTTTGAGATGTTGCATGCAGCTGAGACACCCGTAGGAGAAGGGTTAGAAATTACTAAATTAGAGTGGATTTCTGATTTTATGAATATTAAAACATTGCACAAGATTAGCATTGTTGCTTGTGACAAGCTAATTCAGCAAGAACATCAGTTCTTACCTCCTGCTGCCCGTGAATCTTTGCCCGACAATTTTTATGAAATGAAGAGATTTATGAAGAGGTTGGGTCTTGGGGTCAAAACTTTTGACGTATGTTATAATAATTGCTTCCTATTTTATGGGGAACACGAAAGTAGCACTATTACTACATGCCCCGAATGCGGAGACCCCCGATATGAGATAAAACCGAATTCGAGTAAAAAAGGGAAGCTCGTTGCTCGCAAGAAGTTGTGGTACTTTCCGTTGACACCATGCCTACAACGATTGTACATGTCTCGCACCACGTCAGAGCACATGACGTGGCATACTAATTGCCGAGGGGATACTGATGAAATGATTCACCCGGCACATGGCGAGGCTTGGCAGGACTTTGACCGAAGATATCCTAGTTTTGCCTGTGAGGCAAGAAATGTGAGGCTAGGACTTTGCACATATGGATTTGCGCCCTTTGATAACGGATCACAATATTCGTGTTGGCCTGTTCTCGTTACGCCGTACAATCTACCACCCGACCTTTGCATGAGACAAGAATACATATTCCTTAGTTTGCTTATATCGGGGCCAAAAAGTCCAGGGAAAGATCTAGATTTGTTCCTTCGTCCACTGATTGACGAGCTAAAATCATTATGGGATGTAGGTGTCCCAACATACGATAGCTTCGGAAAGGAAACCTTTCAAATGCGTGCCTCTTTGCTTTGGACTATCAGTGATTTTCCTGACTGTCCACGCGCCCCAGTATGCGATCCACTCGGCTGGACTCCCACTCCATGATTTATTTCCTGCTGCACCCCTTGCTGTCCGTTCACGCCATCCGGCATCCCTCCATTCTGCTGCTGCTGCAATTGCTGCTGTGCGTGCATTCCAGACGGCTGAAACGAAGTCAGCATCCCCTGGAATCCACCCATTGGCTGCTGGGAGCCCTGATAACCGTTCCACCCCGGGTATCCTCCCATCCCTTGCTGTAGATACCCATGGAAAGTACCCATCCCCTGTCCAGACCCTTGCATCCCACCCATCCCTTGCTGAGGCATCGAAAAACCGCCCATCCCTTGCTGCGTAGACCCTCCAAATCCACCTGGCACCTGCTGCATCCCCTGAAAGTTGCCCATTGGCTGCTGGAATCCACCGTTCGCGTTATTCTGATGCTGCTGCGATGTCACAGACGTCATATCTGGCCTGTAAACACCACCAGTAGGTTGTGGAGCATGCATGGGCTGAGAAGCCTGACCACGTTGTCCGCCCCCGACAGTTTGCAGGCCGCCGGTAGGTTGCACTGTGGAATCACCCGGAGGAGGAGTCGGCACGGTAGGCCTGGGCATAGGGGAAGTGATCGGGCCAGGAATCTGCGTCGAGTCGACCAATGGCGTGCTAGGGAACTGCGGCAAATCTGGCATTGGACACCCAAACTGTTGTGTTATCTTCAGCAGGGTATCTCTCATAGCATTCTCGTAGGACCGCATCCATTGCTGCTGTGCCCGAAACTGTGCCGACAACTCCTCGGCAATGGTCCCTGATCCTTGAATTAATACAGCTCCAGAACTGGCCCCGTTACCCTTTGACCCAATGGCTTTCAAACTAGCATGCTTTGAAAAGCCAGGAACCCTCTTCCTCTTCTTCCCAACCACTTTGATCCAGGTGCGTAAATCCCAAGCTGGCCAATTATTCGTGTCGTGACCATATCTATCTCACCACATTTCCAGAGCCTCGTACTGTGACAAGAGCAATAATTAGATTATTCAGTGGCAAACAATTAAGAACTTAAATGAACATATATCAAGGTTTCGTTCCGTAAATCAGTTGTGTGAAATTAAAAGGATAAACTTAAGGATTACAATCTGCCCTGCTACTTTCAGAAACATTTCCCAACAGTTTTTCATAACAATCACTAACTGATGATGTTGAATTTTAATATATTTCTTAACACTGAAAAAGCTGACATGTTAATATATTACTTAACACTGAAAACTCAAACAAGTAACTTATCTAACTATGTGAAATGTTAAGCTACAATGCAATTGATATATTAACTAACACTTGAAAGGAAAGTAGATCAAATGAAACATGCATCTCACATCACATGAAACTGATATATGTAACTTTTATTCCAAAAATCAGACATGTAACTTATAATTTTGAGGAAAGAAGCATGCATTGTTAGACTTACATATGCTGCCTCCGCTTCGGGATGTATCCAATCACCTGCCGATCCGTCTTTGTTCGTCTTTTGCCTCTTCAGCTTATACAACCATGGCAGGGGGATCTTAACGACGGGAATGCCCAATTTTACCGACTATAACATAAGACAATTATTAAGTTAGTATAAGCATTGAAAAACACATAAATGCACATTATATTCATGTAATTAGTAAGTAGTTTAATGATTACCTCGCGCCTGGCCCACTCGTCTTGGCTCAGACTTCCACCATACCAGCTAATTTCCTTCCCCTTTTTCCGGTTTTCCCTCCCTCGGTTTGATCGTTCCATATGCTGTTTGCTCTTCCAGTGATCCATATATTTACGACGCATGTTGGGTGGGATCCAGATCTTATGGTTCTTTTTCTTCGTAGGATCTGCTGCGACTTTAAGGCAGATCTTTTTGATCTTGCTCAGGGCGCTCTTAAACCGATCAGCAGCTGCTGCTTCGTACAACTCCCAGATGCGGGCTTCATCAATCGGAGCCCACTAAAACGTTTTCTGCGTCAAATGCAAAACACACATTGTTAAAATGATATTAGTAAAGAATATGATAACTGAACTGAAAAGTATGTAATCTAATTAAAGAACATCTTTTTACCTTAAACTCATCCCGTGGTGTCTTTTTATGTTTTGGCTTCCAGTCCCTGTAGGTAAAGTACGGCCTCCTCAAGGTCCTCTTTAGAATAACACCAATCGTCGTCGTTATCTCATGACTGTCCAACCACCCTCCTGTACTGGGATCGATAGTAATCACCTCCCGCTCTTTCTCATTTGTAGGGGGCATAAGTCCTCGAGAGGGACCGCGGCAGGCTTTCCCAGTGTCGCTATCGACGTCCATCTCATCATCACTGCCATCCTCATCAGTGCTCGACCTCGAGGATGAATCGGATGAATCGAAAAGATCATACGGACAACTTGTAGACGGTCCAGCAGAGCTCGTGGAATCGGCCATCCCAGAAACACCAGCGGAGGCCGACTGTGACCCTCGAGCAACAACAGAATGAGGGAAAGGATTCTGGATACGTGTCAAATTCGAGGACGATCGGCGCGGTGACAGAGTAGGGCATGGCAAAGGTCCGATAGGAATGGGGCCGACCAAATCCCAGGGATTATCCAAGATGGTCGATGTGGGGACGTTACTGGGCACAGGATCACCAGTCTCATCATCTGCCACTCTAGAAGATCCAAGAGGCGTTGTTGTGCGAGCCTCTACTGTCGGCTCAAGCGGCGAGGTAGCCTCTACTGGTGCTACAGGCGGCGGGGAAACCTCTACAGGCGGATCAGACGGCACGCCAGACTCTACAGGTAGTTCAGTCGATGCGGTAGCCTCTACTACCGGATCAGGCGTTGGAGAAGGTTCTACTGGCGGTGCAGTACATGGGGTAGGTTCTACCAGTAGTGCCGTCACACGGGTACTTGCTCGGGTAGTCCCTCGGTTATGCCTTCGGGTAGTCGCTGGGGTAGGCGTTCGGGTAGTTGCACGAGCAGTTGCACGGGTAGGTGTTCGGGTAGGCTCTCGGGTAGTGGCTCGGGTAGGTGTTCGGGTAGGCTCTCGCGTAGCCCCTCGGGTGGTCACTCGGGTAGGCGTAAGGGTAGTCGCACGGGTGGTTGCTCGAGTAGGCGTAAGGGTTGTGGCTGGGGTAGGTGTTCGGGTTGCTGCTTGGGTAGGCGTTCGGGTACGCTGTACTGGAGGATCATTTGCTGGTGGAGGTGGAGGTGGTGGGGGTGAAGGTGGTGGAGGTGGAGGTGGCGTAGTATCACGAGGCCTGCCGCGATATGAAAGACGGCGAGAAGCACGTGGTTTGGTAACTAATTCACTCACCGGCTCCTTACCCTTCTTTTGTTTCTTTGCCATCTGAAGACAGAAAAATAGGAATGTTAGAAACTGAAATTGAATCAGTACTAGAAATAAAACACGAAACCTTCACTTATATAATTAATCTAACTATCAAATTATGAAACAAGTATCTACTCAAAACAGCATGCATTTCTATGATTTCATAATGATTTATACTTGTAATATACTTTCCTAAATTCAAGCAATGAACTTTAATAAAAACAGAATGTATTTCACTAAGCTTGGCAGAATAACGAAAACCAATCCTTCAGTTTCTATACACTATATATACTGATCACTGATACCTCAAAGCAAACAACATCATTCTCAAACAACACACCACTAGATAACCAAAATGATCCTAATTGAGACAGATCTAAGTGCATAACAACAGCCATATCCAAATTACCATCTTTCATTCAAACACCAGAAAAACACTTGGAGAGGAAATTAACATTTTTCTCTCAAACACCATCCACTAATAATTTAAAACCTAAACAACTATCACAAACAGCTTTAAACTTGAACATATCACAAATGTTTTAGAATCCCTATTTCCCAACCTTAACATTTCAAGAATCTTAACACTAAATACTTAAATTACTAGCTGCAATCTGAACATTTCAATAATCCCTACTTCCCAATCTTAACACTAAAACTAGATTTCAAGTCAGATTCACACACAAAACACACACAGGTATAACAATTTTAGTCTCTTTACTAAACCCCTTAAACTAATCCCTAACCCCCACTATAAAGATTATTGCATTATCAAGAATTGCATCAAACAACTAAACAGGACAACTTTTCCTTCCTTTACAACAGATACAACAAACATGCATCAACCAATTCAAAAAAAAAAAAAAACAAAACAAACATGCATCAACTTCCACTGCAATAATTTGATCATCCACACATATTTTCATTAAGAATTACAGAAAACATGAAATTTACAGAAGAGATCATGATCAACACATATAATCAAAGTAAATTAACAACATGCAACATCAAACACTACTCAATTAGCAAACAACAGACACTTAACAACATAAAACTCGAGACCTAATCAACAAATCGACTGGAACATACCATACGAAAAAAAAACCAACGAAACATCAAAATTAAAGTATCAAATCGAAGGTTATGTGATGGAGATTACAAACCTTGGTTCGATTTGAGGAATTAACGGCTGATCTGGGCTAATTTGATGGATTATGTGTAAAAACCCTCGTGGGTTCTGTGTGTGTTTTGTGTGTGTTTAGTGTGTGCGCGCGAATTGGGGAAAGTGTGATATGAGAGAGAAATCAGATTGTCTTGCTTATTAACGTTATTATTTTTTTTAAAAAAATAAATCAATGGGAACCAACATTTTGGTTTCCATTGAGTTCACGTGGCACTATTGGATACTACGACTTAGTAGGAACCAGAATTGTGGTTCCCATTATTCTAATTTTACTTTGAATTATTTATAGAGCCGTTTAATAGCAACGGGAACGAGATATTGGTTCCCATTGGTTGCCAAATCATGGCAACCAACATTTGGTTCCCACACTTCTGTATCCGTTGTGGCTTTTTCTTGTAGTGTGTTTTGGTTTACTATGGTGTGCTAATTCATTTTCAACTCACTATATTCACAAATTTTAATTGAAATTCATCAAGTGTCTCAAGTTTGGCCCAATTTTAACGAAAAAAATTTTGTCCCTTATTCTGGCATAGTTACAAATTTAGTCACATATAATGTGGCATTGTTCACATTTAGTCATTTATTATGGCGTTTTGTACAATTTTAATCACACGGTCAGTCCCCCCCCCCTCCCATAAGTTATTTATTTAACAAAAAACACCCCCATATGTTATTTATAATTTGTAAAACGTCCATGCGTGTTATACATTCTCTTAAAATTATATTTTCCCTTACAAAAAGTTAGATTAAAAACTTTCCTAAGTTACAATGTAAAATTAGATTTTTTTAATAAATTTTAATTATTATAAATATAAATAAAAATTTTAAAAGAGAAAAAGACCCAATTATAATAAAATTATTAAACTAAAAAATTCTCCCACCCACCCAGCCCCCACTGCCACCCAAATTATTTTTTTTTCCACATTTTTGGTCCAATTTAAGACTTTTCACTATAAAAAATAGAATTATTTATCACATGTCAGATTTTTTTTAAAAAAATAGACCTAATTATAATAAAATAGTTCTAAATATTATTTTAAGAAAAACATACTTCCTCCCCACCAATTTTCTTCTTCTTTTTTCTTTGTCCATTTTTCAGTCCAATTTATGATTTTTCATTGAAAAAAGTAAATTATTTCTTTCATGTCAAAAACTCAAAGAAAAAAGACCTATTTATAATAAAATAATTCAACTTAAAAAAACCCTTCTCCCTCCCTTCCAAACCACCACCACACAAATATTTTTTTCACTGTTTTTTCTCTCCCAACATATCAATAAAAAATCCAAATTAAAGTCCTCTCGCACCAATTATTTTGTCGATAATTAAACTTCGAAGTGGCACGTGAGGAGGTGGTTGGTCACCGAGGATTGGGGAATACTTCTCAACTTCTTTGTTCTACTTTTTTTTTCTTTTTTTTTTCTTCTGGTAAGCACGTCAACAAAATTAGAATAATAAATAATTAAATAAATTGAGTTACTTAAATATGGGTACATAAATCTTAATTTTTTATAATTTTCTTTTTTAATTGCAAAATCCAAAATTTTGACATAAAAATGAACGAAAAAAAGTAAAAAAATTAGGTAACGGCGGTGGTGGTGGGGGTTGGGTGTGGAGGACAAGGTTTGTTATTATTATTGTTACTATTGTTATTATTATTATTATTATTATTATTATTATTATTTTATATTTGGTCTTTTTTAATTTTAAAACTTTTAAATATAAATATCTATAATAATTAAAATTTATTAAAAAATCTAATTTTAAATTGTAACCCAAGGGATTTTTTTAAGCTTTTTTGGGTGAAAAATATAGTTTGAGAAGAATATATAACACACAAGGTTTTTAATTAATTAGAAATAACTTATGGGGGTGTTTTTGCTGTAAAAATAACTTAGGGGGCAAAAACTTGTCTATGGGACTAAAATTGTACAAAATGCCACAATAAGAACCAAATGTGGACAATACCACATTATGTGACTGAAATCGTAACAATATCACAATAAGACCAAAAGTGATTTTCCCCCAATTTTAACACATATTCTCGAAATTGTCATGCAAGTAGTGCCATACAGTCATACAAATATGTTTAATAAGCTGATTTTCTTTTTCAATGTTAACCCACAATTAGTTTCAACACAATATATTGGCAAGTCTAAACTTAAGTTCTCAAAGTTGGCACCGATAACAATCTTGAGCTAGTTTTGACACATATTGTTGAAATTGTCACGCAAGCCGCTCTTTTATCACATTTTTTTTTTCAATTTGCTATGTCATTTTCTTTGTTTATTTTCAAATTCTTCTAAGTTTCTTAAAGTGATTGACGTGAATATTCGTATCTGTTGTACTTGTACCCGAGGTTTCATCTAATTCTAGAATCATACAATTTTCGCAACTTAAGAATTTATAATAATTTAAGTTTAACTTCTAGACATAAAATATTTTGTATGCATAATAGTGAATTAAACACATTACATAGATCAAATTCGCGTAACAAGAAAAATAGTAAAGCAATAATAAAACTTCATACCAAGATTCGATAATTGAAAACATTTTTTTTATGAAGTTCTAAGAAATAAACTAAGAAAATGATCTTGCAGTTTCAAAAGGAAAAAGATTTTCATCTTGTTAAAGTCAGGCGCGACTTGTGTGACAATTTTTGCAATACGTGTTAAAATTGGGTCATGATTGACGCCAGTACTGATGTACCATATTCTCGTAGATGACGCGTAGCAAGCTCACAGGTCGTCAACGCAACACACTATGGGATTCACAAGGTTACATGGTTTCGTGCTAACAAGGTAACACGGTTGCACGTTAACAAGATAGTGTACTAACAAGGTTACATTGTTGCATGCCAACATGGTTACACGGTTGCGCGTTAGCAAGGTTGCACATTTGAACTTGGACCAAGCCTCCAAGATGGGCCAAGCCCATCTTAGGGCCAATAGGTATCTATAAGTACCTCATCACCTGAAGGCAAAAACACACATAATTCACAATCTTACTTCCTCTCTCTAAGTTAGAGTTTTATCTCTCTAGATTTCAACAGTCTTGATTCTTACTAACTTAAGCGTCGGAGTGCCTTCGTCGGGGCCACCGGCTAGTTGACTTTTCTGTGTTTTTCTATGTTTTTCAGTGCAAGTTTCTTGAACTCAAAGCTAACTTATGACCAATACGGAGGTTGGGTTAGTCTGACGTGGAGTGCTTAGTCAGGAGCCGAAACCCCCCAGCATCAGTGGCACCGTCAGTGGGAAACCACTAAGTGCATTGTGAAGAAAATACAAGAACTATTCAACTATGACCAAAACCACCAGAGGGGTGGCTAACACGATAACCCCTACCCAACAACAAAAACTTTCGACACGGGCTCAAGGGGTGGCTAATAATGTCCCAAGTCAGCATAGGGACGATATTATGTGGCTATTTCCGGGGCAATTAACTAGCTGGCATCGGGCACAACTGTTAACCCATTGCCGTCGCAGCACGTGGCACAGTTAATCCAAGCGTTGCAAGCAACACTTGTAGGAGTAATACCTTTCATCCCAACGGCACCCACTACTCAACCTGAGGCTCAAGTTAAGACAGAACATTATGGGCATAACTCTTCTTCGCGTAATCCTTATGAGCCAGGACAAACTTGAATAAGTTCACATAAGCCGGAAGCAACAATCTCACGATCACCTAGGAGGACACATCAACGACTGTCCAACGTGCGTGGGCAGTCTCAACATGTAATTCAGGACGATGAATGGAGAACCCATGAACCATGCAGGAGGCGTGTTGATAGAGGCAACGAGGTGAACTCATAAGATAGATCTCGAAAAGGAAAACAATGAAAGAACTAAGAGGTACGATAGCCGATATCTTAGTCCTACCAGAAGAAAGCATCACCACAACCATCGTGAGTCGACTCCAGCTGGCTACGTAGAAGATAAAGGAAGATTCGTCGGTTATAGTTCAGAATGATGGTAGAATTATTGATCCTTCACCTTTTTGTGAGGAGTTAGGAAGGGTTGTCTTGGTAAGAAGCCAAGATATTCCAAAGATGCCTAATTACAATGGTACCACTGATGTGGCATCACATCCACATGTGCTAGATGGCATTCTAAGCTTGGGAGCCTATGATACTAGAGTACAAGCACGACTTTTTGCCATAACATTGGTCGGTGTGGCACATGAATGGTTTGCTACTCTTTTAGTGGACTCGTTGGAACTCGACTATCTATGCCAATTTAAGCAAGGGGAGAATGAGACATTGCACGAGTATAGAAAGAAGTTTGATGTTGAGATGTTGAAGGTGCAAACTCCATCACCTAGGACTGTCCCAGGAATCATGTTTAAGACATGATGAACAGAGAGCTGAAAAATGATCTTGTGCATTGTCCTCCCCCTATTGTTGAACTGGTCATGCAAAGGTTGCGGCAAGAGATGGAAGTGGAGGAGTTGAATATGATCAGCAAAGGCGAATACCTCGACTTAGGGAAACATAAGGCAAATGATAATTACAGAAATGATAGGCCATGGAGAAATGGTGTCGACAGAGGCAGAAATGATAGAAGGAGAGGTAGATCGCATGTGAATTACACCACAATGAACATAAATATAATGGAAGTGTATACCATAGCCAATCAACGAGGATTGATGAGAAAATCACGACTGCTTAGAGAAATGGAAGATATGCGAAAGTCCAAGGACAATTGTCGCTACCATAAAAAATGGGCATGATACATCACAATGTAGAGCCTTTTTGCCAAAAGTGACCGATTGATTAAAGAGGGACATCTAGCTGAGTATGTTTGGGATTAGACGAGGGCATCAGCTAAACTAGGAAGAACATATTATGTTATTCGTGTTGAGGAACAACGAAGGATTGACGGGCCTACGAGACGTAAGGAAGCAGAAAATCTCCTAGTGAGAGGAGTGTGATTAATATGATTTTTGAAAGACCAACGAGTGCTGACTCTAATCATGCAAGGGATCGGATCAATAGAAAAGTGGATAGTAACGTATTCAGAAGGGACACGTCCTTGATCGCCACGCTGGAAGAATTGGAGGAGTCTATCACTTTTGATAAGACGGACCGTAAGCACTTGGACATTGCAAACTGTTGACATTGCAAATAGGCAGCTAAACTATCGATTGAGACCATAAATTCATAGAACTATACGATGAGGAAGGTCTTAGTTGACAATGGAAGTTCGGTGAACATCATATTTTAAGAGACATTAGAAAGAATGGCGTTAGGCAATAATTTCATGCAGACTGTGACGACGCCTTTATATGTCTTTGGAGGAGCAACTGTGATGCCAATTAGAATAGTGACTTTCCAAACATCTTTGGGAGATTCTCCAACCAGGCGCACTCTTAATCTCCAATATCTAATTGTTGATACACCATGCACATACAATGTCATTATAGGGAGACCTGGATTGAACGATTTTAGGGCTCTGGTGTCTACCTACCATCAAAAGATGAAGTTTTCCACTCATAAAGGGATTGATGAAGTGTGAGGTGATCACAAGGAAGCTTGGAAGTCTTATGTGGCCTCTCTAAGACCGAGTAGTAATGAATAAGTGAATATGCTTAACACCATCAGTCAAGATATGGAGATGGTAAACATTACTGAGACGTAGAATAATGCTAAAAAGCTTAATGATGGAGATGGGCTAACGCCGCCAAATCAAGGAAAGAGGGATCTACTCAAAATTCATGATGGTCCAATAACTAGAGCCCGAGCAAAGCAAGTTAGAGAGGCCATGTTAAGCCTTATTGTTGAAATACAAAAGAATAGCAAGAGAAGTGCTTAGAAGGCCCAATAATGAATCTTATTGGGTTGAGGCTCAATTCAAGTGATGGGCTGGTGCTAAATTAAATTGGAAGATACTTTTTAAAGCCCATTATCCATCAATTTCGTGGCTAGCTTGAAGACTAAGTAAAATGATTAAGTTTTGGTCAAATAAACCTTTTGCATGTCCAATAAGTCAAGTCTTCTTGTTTAGCGTTTCAAGAGTCTTGTTTAGTGTTTCAAGAGTCATTAAGAGTGGTCAAATGCTTGTTTAGTACTCCTATGTCTTAGATATAAATGTGGGACACTTTAGAGTCACTTTCTAGCCTATAAATAAGTCTCACAAGAGTTGTAAAAATCAGCATTGACAATATTACGAAAATTAATATTTCTTTTTAATATTTTGACTCTTTCTTTGTGAGGAATTAAAATATTCAAGAACTTATCAAGATCTTGAGCACGATCTTGTGGCGTTCAACTATACCGCGGTTCTTGGCTGATTCTATACGGGTCAAGGTTTTTATCAAGCTCTAAGTAAGATCAAACCGGATTCTCGATCTGGGGAGACCGCTGCTTATTTATACATTGGGTTCTTAGATCAATATATCTAACGGGTCTAATGTCTCTATCCGTTATCGTATCATTTGGCATCAGAGCAATCTGGTGTTGATCTTATTTATTTTAGTTTAGTTCTTCAAAAAAAAAGAAGAAAAAAAGGTACCCAAAAAAAAACATCCAAAAGAACAAAAAAAAAAGGAAGAAGAAGAAAAGAAAAAAAAGGTACCAAGAAAAAAAGAAGAAAGAAAAGTAGAAAAAAAAGTCAGTTATTTGAGCTTTATTTCAATAAATCCTTGTTCTACACTATAGGACTAAGGGATTGTTGAACGTTGCTTGAGATTGTTCATCTTGTTTGGTTCTTGAATATTGAGTGGAAAAAGGCATTGTGTGGTGAGATTATTAGAGGGGAGGTAAAAGCCAAAGAGTGATACACAAGTGGATTGTGAGAACACTTTTTGAGTGATACACGAGTGGATTGTGAGGATAATTTTGAGTGATACACGAGAGACTTGTGAGGATATAAATAACCATGGAGAACACATCCAATAACCAGCAAGAAGCTTTCACACTTCAAGCTATGCAACAACAATTTGCAGGGTGGGATATGGTTCTTGAAGGCATCACAGAACGGTTAGACAGATTGGAACAACCTACACAAAGGGATCGTAGAAACCTGAATGCAAATCAAAGAATATATGAAGAGTGGCAATCAGATGAAGACGATGATGATGTGGGGGCTGTTCATCCCAACCGACGACGTGGAAATCGAAGAAGGGAAAATGACGGGGTGGATCGAGATTTGGGAAGCATTAAAATAAATATCCCTGCTTTCCATGGAAGAAGCGATCCAGAAGCATATTTGGAGTGGGAGAAAAAGGTAGATCTGATTTTTGATTGTCACAATTACTCCGAGGAAAAAAAAGTAAGGCTTGCGGCAATTGAATTCACCGATTATGCTATAGTTTGGTGGGATCAAGTCCTTACAAATTAACGGCGATATGGAGAGAGGCCAATTACTACATGGGCCGAGATGAAGTCAATCATGCGAAAGAGATTCGTGCCATCTCATTACTTTCGTGAGTTGTACCAAAAACTCCAATCTATGACTCAATGTAATAAAAGTGTTGATGAATACTACAAAGAGATGGAAATTGCTATGATTAGAGCAAATGTTGAAGAGGATCGGGAGGCTACTATGGCTCGTTTTTTAAATGGGCTAAAAAAAAAGATTGCCAATATTGTAGAGCTTCAACACTATGTGGAACTTGAAGATATGGTACATACATCCATGAAGGTGTAAAGACAACTAAAGAGGGGGAACTCTATGCAAATGAGTTATCCACAAAATTTTCAATCTTCAAGTAAGATGAAGGAAGGGGTGCACAAGTCAACTTTTGGGAGTACGTCAAATTCACCACATGAGACGACGAGATCCAAGTCTAGTGAGGTTGACAAAGGAAAAGGTATTATCGCTACACCTTCTCGTAGTTGTGATATTAAATGTTTTCGTTGTCAAGGACGTGGGCATATTGCATCTAATTGTCCAAACAAGAAAGTGATGATCCTTAAGGACAATGGTGAGATTGAGTCGGAAGGAGAAAGTGAAGAAGAGAATGAAGACTAAGTAGAGCAAGTCACCGCTGAATCGGGGGAACTTTTGGTGGTAAGAAGAGCTTTAAACATGCAAATAAAGATGGGAGAAGTGGAGCAACAAAGAGAAAATATCTTCCATACTCGATGTTTGGTTCGTGGAAAGGTATGTATGTTGATTATTGATGGGGGGAAGTTGTACTAACGTGGCTAGTATGGAAATGGTAGAAAAATTGAGCTTGCCCACCTCGAAACATCCTAATCCATATAAGCTTCAATGGCTTAATGAAACTGGAGAAGTTCGAGTCACTAATCAAGTTTTGGTGACATTCTCGATAGGAAATACGAGGATGAAGTTCTATGTGATGTGGTACCAATGCATGCAAGTCACATTCTTTTGGGAAGGCCTTGGCAATTTGATCGGCGAGTTGTATATAATGGGTATCTCAACAGTTTCACATTGAAGCATCAAAGTAAGACTATCATGCTTGTTTCTTTAAGTCCACAACATGTTTTGGAAGATCAAATCAAAATGTCCCATGCGAGGAAAGTTAGAGAGGGTGAGAAAAAAATCAATGGGAATGAGGGAAACACTTTGAGAGAAAAAAAGAGTGGTGAGAAAAAAATCAATGGGAATGAGGGAAACACTATGAGAGAAAAAAAGAGAGAAGAGAAAAATAAGAGGGCTGATTTGAGTGTTTATGAGGGAGAAAAGAAATTGGAGAAAAGTGAGGATAAAAAGAGATTAAATTTCTTTGCAAGAAGAAGTGACTTGGAGAAAGCGATCGTTGCAAAAAAGAGTGTGATTGTGTTGATGTACAAGGAGAGCTATCTAAGTACTAACGAACTAACATTTTCTTTGCCTAGTTCTTTTATGTCTCTCTTGCAGGAATATGATGATGTTTTCCCCGAAGAGAAGCCAAATGGGTTACCACCATTAAGAGGCATCGAGCATCAAATTGACTTTATTCCGCGAGCAATACTTCCAAACCGACCAGCCTATAGGGCCAATCCGGAGGAAACAAAGGAAATTCAAAGGCAAGTGGAGGAGTTGATGAGTAAAGGCAAGATTCGAGAAAGTATGAGCCCATGCGCGGTATCAGTGATTGTAGTACCAAAGAAGGACAGAACATGGAGAATGTGCACTGATTGTCGCGCCATCAACAAAATCACGGTTAAGTATCGCTATCCCATTCCTAGGTTAGACGATATGCTTGATGAATTATATGGGGCTTTGCTACTCTCTAAGATTGATTTAAAGAGTGGTTATCACCAAATAAGAATAAAAGAGGGTGATGAGTGGAAAACTGCTTTCAAAACAAAATATGGTTTATATGAGTGGTTGGTCATGCCGTTTGGTTTAACGAATGCGCCAAGTACTTTCATGAGGTTAATGAACCATGTTTTGCGTGATTTCATTGGAAAATTTGTTGTTGTGTATTTTGATGATATTCTTATCTATAACAAAAGCATGGAACAACATCTTGGGCATGTGCGTGCTGTGTTGGACACTTTGCGAAAAGAATCTTTGAAAGCTAATTTTAAAAAGTGTTCTTTTTGTATGGATAAAGTGTTTTTTCTTGGTTTTGTTGTAAGTGCTAATGGAATTGAAATGGAAAGGGAAAAGGTTAATGCTATTTTAGATTGGCCAATCCCTAAGAATATTTCTGAAGTGAGGAGTTTTCATGGTCTTGCAAGTTTTTACCGTAGGTTTGTAAGAGATTTTAGCACTATTGCTGCACCATTAAATGAAATTGTGAAAAAGAGGTTGGTTTTCATTGGGGAGAAAAACAAGAGCATGCATTTAATCTTTTGAAAGAAAAGCTCACTACTGCACCAATTCTTGCGTTGCCTAACTTTAACAAAAGTTTTGAGATTGAATGTGATGCATCTGGAGTAGGTGTAGGGGTTGTTTTGATGCAGGATGGAAAACCGATTGCTTACTTTAGTGAGAAGTTGAAGGGAGCTCAACTGAACTATCCGACATACGACAAGGAGTTGTACGCTTTGGTAAGAGCATTGGAGACTTGGCAGCATTACTTGTGGTCTAAGGAGTTCGTTACTCATACCGATCACGAATCTCTCAAATACCTCAAAGGGCAAGGTAAGCTTAGTAAAAGGCATGCTAAGTGGGTAGAATTTATTGAATCCTTTCCATATGTGATCAAGTACAAGAAAGGGAAAGAAAACATTGTAGCTGATGCACTATTTAGGAGGTACACATTGATCACTACTTTGAGTTCTAAACTTTTTGGTTTTGAGTCCATTAAGGAAATATATGCTACGGATTCTGATTTTTCTTCAATTTATTTGGCTTGTGAGAATGGTGCATTTGAGAAATTTTATAGGTTTGAAGGATATTTGTTTCGTGAGAATAAATTATGCATTCCTAAGTGTTCTATGCGTGAATTACTTGTTAGGGAAGCACATGGGGGAGGGCTTATGAGACACTTTGGGATACATAAAACATTGAGTACTTTAAGTGAGCATTTCTATTGGCTTAGGATGCGTGTGGATGTTGAAAGAATTTGTGAAGGGTGCATAACTTGCAAGCAAGCTAAATCCAAAGTCTAACCACATGGATTGTATACACCATTACCTATACCAAGTGAACCTTGGGTGGATATATCCATGGACTTTGTTCTTGGTTTGCCACGTTCAAAGAAAGGAAAAGATTCTGTGTTTGTGGTGGTTGATAGGTTTTCCAAAATGGCACACTTTATTCTTTGTAATAAGACTAATGATGCAACTAATATTGCTGATTTGTTCTTTAAGGAAATTATTTAAGGAAATTGTTCGCTTGCACGGGATACCAAGAACCATTGTAAGTGATAGAGATGTGAAGTTTTTGAGTCACTTTTGGCATGTTTTGTGGAGCAAACTGAAGTTGTGAATAGAACTTTGTCTCAATTGCTTAGAGTTTTGATTCAAAAGAACTTGAAAAATTGGGAAGATTGTTTATCATTTGCTGAATTTGCATATAATAGGAGTGTTCAATCTACTACTAATCACTCTCCTTTTGAAGTTGTCTATGGCTTCAATCCATTGAGTCCACTTGATCTTATTCCAATTCCCGTTGAACAACGTAACAGTATTGATGGAAAAGCAAAAGCGGAGATGATCAAAAAGCTGCATGAGAAAGTGAAACTCAACATTGAGAAGAAAACGGATCAGTACACCAAGCAAGCTAATAAGGGACGCAAACGAGTCATCTTTGAGCTCGGTGATTGGGTATGACTACATTTGAGAAACGAGAGGTTCCTAACAAAGTGCATGTCCAAGTTGCAACCAAGGGGAGATGGTCCATTCCAAGTGATTGCAAGAATCAATGACAATGCTTACAAACTTGACCTTCCAGGTGAGTATAATGTAAGTGCAACCTTTAATGTTAATGATCTTTCTCCTTTTGATGCAGATTTATATTCAAGGACGAATCTTTTCGAAGGAGGAGGGAATGATGGAGATCTACTCAAAATTCATGATGGTCCAATAACTAGAGCCCGAGCAAAGCAAATTAGAGAGGCCATGTTGAGCCTTATTGCTGAAATACAAGAGAATGAGCAAGAGATGTGCTTTGAAGGCCCAATAATGAATCTTATTGGGTTCAGGCTCAATTCAAGTGATGGGCTGGTGCTAAATTAAAGTGGAAGACACTTTTTAAAGCCCATTACCCATCAATTTCGTGGCTAGCTTCAAGACTAAGTAAAATGATTAAGTTTTGGTCAAATAAACCTTTTGTATGTCCAAGAAGTCAAGTCTTCTTGTTTAGTATTTCAAGAGTCTTGTTTAGTGTTTCAAGAGTCATTAAGAGTGGTCAAATGCTTGTTTAGTACTCCTATGTCTTAGATAAAATGTGGGACACTATAGAGTCACTTTCTAGCCTATAAATAAGTCTCACAAGAGTTGTAAAAATCAGCTTTGGCAATATTACGAAAATTAATATTTCTTTTTAATATTTTGACTCTTTCTTTGTGAGGAATTAAAATATTCAAGAACTTATCAAGATCTTGAGCACGATCTTGTGGCATTTAACTATACCGCAGTTCTTGGCTGATTCTATAGCCAACGGGTCAAGGTTTTTATCAAGCTCTAACTAAGATCAAACTGGATTCTCGATCTGGGGAGACCGCTGCTTATTTATACATTGGGTTCTTAGATCAATATATCTAATGGGTCTAATGTCTCTATCCTTTATCGTATCACTTAAGATCCTTAGAGAAATCAAAGCCCCAGAAGGCGTTGAGACATTGATTTTGGAGGAAGAGGAGAGCGAAAGATTGAAGAAGTACAAGGCGCAGCTGTCGCAAAACAACAAGATGGAGCCTTGAGGGGAGTTTAGAGAAATATCACTTGCAAGGGATGATCCGAACAGGTTGACCCGCATCGGCACTTGCATGCTGAAGGAGATTGAAGAGAAAACCATCGCTTAAATATGCAAGAATTTTGACATTTTTGCATGGACAGACGAAAACTTGAAGGGTATAGACCCTAGGATAGTGGTACATAGACTGAATGTGGACCCCGAGGCAAAAGCCTAGTTTTAAAAAGAATTTGGCTGCCAAAAAGGAGGTCAATAAAAAACTTGCAGAGAGGCGCATTTGCAAGGCGCGGTACTCTGAATGGGTAAGCAATATTGTCTCATTGCCTAAGGCTAACCATGATTGGAGGATGTGTGTAGACTACATAGATCTGAATAAGCACTACTCCAGTGATCCTTTCCCTTTGTTGAGGATTGATTTGTTAGAGTACTCGACCGCAGGCTGCGCTCTATTGAGCATGGTAGATGCACATAGTGATTTTCACCAGATTCTGATAGTCGTGTATGATATGTCAAAAACGGCTTTTGTAACTGATAGAGGAGTTTTCTGTTGTTGCGTGATGCCATTCAGGCTTAAAAACGTCGGGGCTGCCTTCTAGCGGTTAGTGGCGAAGATGTTCTCTGATCGCATAGGGAAGATAATGGAGGTCTACTTCGATGATGTACTTGTGACAAGAATTAAAGTTGAGTATCATGTCTACCACTTTTGCACGACGTTCACTATCAAGCGCATGTATGGTTTAAGCTAAACTTGAAAAAGTGCACCTTTGGCGTGAACAATAGAAAGTTTTTGGGGTATGTGGTAAACTAGAGAGGAATCAAAGTTGACCCCGACAAGATTGAAGTTGTCACCACATTACCACCCCTTGCACTGTGAAAGATGTGCAATGTTTGATAAGTCGATTAACGGTGCTTGGGCATTTTATCTCTGTATCGGCAGAAAAAAGCCTAGCTCTTTTTTAATTTTTTTGAAGAAGAGCATAAGTTTCGAGTAGAGCGAAGACTGCGAGAATGCTTTTCAGCAACTCAAGACTTATCTGGCAACACCACCTCTTTTGGCAAAGCCGATTGAGGGAGAGACATTGTACCTTTGTTTGGCGGTTTCTCCCAATGCTATTAGTTTTGTTTTTGTGCGTGCAGACAAAAACCAACATCTACTTGTTTTCTACATTTACAAAGTGTTGCATGGAGTTGAGTTAAACTATATTGAGATTGAGAGATTTGCTCCTGCCGTGGTGCATACGCCAAGAAAGCTGCAACCATACTTTCAAGCGCATTGAATTATTGTATTAACTGATAAGCCAATAAAGTATGTGCTGACAAAACCAGGAACATCAGAAAGATTGATCAACTGGGCCATCGAACTTAGTGAGTATGGAATTGAGTACAAGCCAAGGGTGGTAATCAAAGCGCAAGCCTGAGCTGACTTCGTCGCTGAAGCGTTTGGAAGGGAAGAAGTGATCATGCAGGATTAAGTGTTGAATGTGGAGGGGGACTTTCCCACTATTATTTGGACTCTTATGAAGATGGATCTGCGACTACCTCAAAGAGAGAACATGGGATTTGTCTGCAGTCCCCCCAAAGGAAATAAATATGAGTATGCAGTCAGCCTCAACTTTGTGGTGACCAACAATGAAGTTGAATATGAGACGGTACTCGCTCGAATCGAAATGTGCAAATCTCTGGGGATCACTTATTTGGCGGTATTCATGGACTCAAAATTGGTCGAGAATCAGTTTATATGCACGTAGAAGCCAAGGAGGTGACAATGGTGAAGTACCTGGCTAAGTTGAAGGAAAGAGCGGGATCTTTCAAGGTTTTCACTCTTCGCCAGATCCCGATATCTGAAAACGTCAAGGCAGACGCCTTATCAAGATTTGCTAGCTCTACTGACGTTTACATAGAGCACAAAGTGGTACTTCTAGAAGACGACTAACCTGCCATTGACAAGACACAATACGGATAAAGTTATTGCACTGGAGTTATTTTTTCTAGTTATTGAAGAACCAAGTTGGAAGGATGAGATTATTCAATACATCAAAGATGGAATCATGCCATGTGACCCTTTGGCGGTTGGAAGATTGAGATATAGCTCTGCCCATTTTGTTATTTTCAACGAAGAGCTATACGAAAGGTCATTTGGGGGACCCTTGTTGAAATGATAGACCCCTAGACAAGTTGAATTTGTGATGGACGAAGTGCGTGGAGGATGTTGTGCAATGACACATCGCACATCCTCTAATCGCGCAACTTTTTGGAAGTAGGATTGAACGACAGAAACCCTAGCAGGAGCCTTGGAGCGAAGACAAAGTATAAACAAGAGGGATCGTTCAACAGCTAAAGTGTGATACATAACACGAGTAACAAAAATGACTTACAGTAGCATACAATAACTTTTTGACTGAGAAACCCTAAGAGCCGCCAGAGAGAGAGCACCACAAAGTGTTAGTTTAGGAGAATCACTGTGTGAGAAAAATCAATTTAGAAGAAGACGAAGAGATCATCACGGAGAGAAGAAGAAGAGTCAAGCAACGAAGTTCCACCGGATCTGAGAATATTTTCTTTACTATTTTTATCTTGTTTATGTTGTTTACTTATTTGATGATTGTTGAAATTATGACTATGAGAAGCTAACATACTCATTATTTGGAGTAGGGGAGTAACTCAGATTAATGAATATATTTTAGTTATTTTATGAGGTGTGTACTTGGTGTTCTTGCATGTTTAGATAGAATAATTGTATGTTGTGTGATACCCACGTGGGGCCTCTTGGATCAACTGGAGCGCAATACCTAGATCACATTATATCTGTCTTAATTATGTAGGCTTTGTTGACGTGAGGCTAATGAGTTAATTGGGTTGCAGATTTGGACTCTCTACTAAAGTAGCTGACAGTTGGGCTGATTCCGTTAACACCGTAGGTTATTAGAGACTCATAGAGGCGTGGTTGGGATAAATCATGCCATATGTCGTGATACATTAGGCGTTCACCATCAAGCAACTACTAAGGATTAGACCTAAAATATAGGAAGAGATCTTATTGAAACCCGACCTCTAAAGAATCTTCCTTTATATTGCTTACAATCAAACAATCAATTCAATTATTATCTAGTTTAGTTAATTTAGTTTAATTCAAAGCTTTCAGAGTTTAATAGATTTAATTGCGTCCTTAGATTTATCGTCTTTTATTGTTATTTTGCATTCAAAACTCCAGAACCATAATTTACCGTTTTCTTGCATCTTAGATAGAATTAATTCTTCCATCCTAGTTATTAAGCATCTTAGACAAAGCATTCATTACATTCTTATATTAAATAGCATTCACTCTGCAAACATAAGAGACAAAAGTGATGATAAGTTAGTATTTTGCATTTAAGTGATTCATTCAACAGCTCACCACTCCCTTGAGATTCGATATTTGGTTGTAAATACACTTACCATTTATTACTTGATTCGCGGACTTGCGACACAATGGGAATTAGGCGTGATAATTATTTGTTAGCTTATATTCTATTTTGTTATCACACCAAGCGACCCATCAAGTTTTTTGCATCGTTACTGGGGAGTGATGAGTATTTTTGTTTTGTGTGAATCATTGAACTTATCTACAAGACCACTAACTCATTCTTTTGTTTCATTACCAATGGCAGGTGATCGAGTGGAAATAGCACCTATTTTACCATTTTGGGTTACAAAAATAACTTTTGGAGGTCTAGGGAGCTACATTAAAACAAAAACTGGGAGTTCCATGTCCTAGGAAGAGAGAAAGCAACTCATCAATAGAAGAAAGGAATCCCAGCCACTTCGATAAGCCACACTCTTAGAAACACCCAATCAGTTATTTTGTTTAGGTACAACTCATCAAAACAGGAGTGGGAATGCATGGTGAGATATAAGGAATTTGGAGGCACACCTTTCAAATATCCCCTTCTTCTCATAGCATAATTCGAAAAGATATACCACCATCTTAAGTTCGCTGATGATAAAAAAATTGTGAGATGTTCTCACTTTCTTTAATGGGGATAGGCAAGTGAGTGGTGTACCTATTCCATTTAAATCGGCGAACCTAGTTGCGAAGTCGTGAGGAAGTTTACACATGAATTTCGAAAGGACCCACTGATAAAATGTCGAAAATTTGGGCAGCCAAGGGAGGGAAATTCAAATTTTTCGAAAATTCAAAATTTTCAATCTCATGTTATAAATACCCCTCAATTCTTCAATCTACAAAATAATCCCAACAGTTCTCCAATCTAAAAACTATCCCTACCATTTCTTTATTTATCAAATCTATAAAATCATTCCAGCACCCTCTTCAAATTTTCAACAAATCCTCACATCTCCAATCTAAAAAACTATCCATATCATTTCTTTTTTTCTTCATATCTTCCATTTTTTTTCCACTAATCAAATCCCACACTCTCTTCGAATCTTCAAAATGTTTCTCATTTCTAATCACTTTTTTCATATCTTCAAAACTCCAAACCTTTTTTTATTTTACAATCATTTTTTTAAAAAAACATTATTAGTTTATTTAAATACTTGATAGTGTTAAATTAACAAATCAACATTGATTTTCATATTGGTGAAACAATAACCAATAAATTTTTGGAAAATTTTTGGAATATTTTTTTTCAGATCTGTAAATGTTATTACCTACCGCAATACGGTAGCTAATAATATTCATGTCTTTAAATATTATTAGCTACCGCCAATCGGTAGCTAATAAGACTCAAGTCTTTAAATTTTATTATCTACCGCATGTCGCTAGCTACTAATATTCATAAAGTTAGCTACCGAAAATCGGTAGCTACTAATATTCATAATATTAGCTACCAAAATTTGGTAGCAAATGCGGGTTAAAATGGGCAAGTTAAATCGGTAAGTTAGTGACGGAATTTCGGTAGCTAACTCCACAGTAACTAGCCAAAATCGGTAGCTAAATTTCAAAGTTGTGGATACGGAATTTCAGTAGGTAATGACCATTAGCGACCGCATTTGGGTCATTAGCTACCGAAAATGCGGTAGCTAATGACCGAAAATCTTGTAGTGTGATCAGTAATTCGTTGATTATTTTTCAAAGGAACTACATGATATATATTCATATTCGTTTTCCACCAACATTAGTCGAATTCGCCTATAACTTAGAATGTCGTAACGGAATTGGTCTCTTCCTTCTAATAATTAATAATGAATATATATGGTACACATGTCAATGTTATTTTTCTATTTGACAAAATTTCCTAGCTATAAACATGACGCATGCATGCGACAAAAATCGCAATAGTAATATTCAATTGATTTTAAAAAACTTGAGATAAATAAGCAGGTTCAAGAGGGTTCATTTCACGTGTTGTATTCTATGGATCTGAAACGAAAAAATGAAATATAAATTAATGTTTAGAAGGATATGAAAAAGAATATCTGAAAGAAAATACTTTTGAATGCTAATAATCGCGTAAATTTTTGACAACATGTAGTGACTTCAAAATAAGCCTATAAGGACACATGTATCACACCATTATAATACCCCATATAGGGAAAAAAGTTAAAAATTAGAATAAGAGCAAGGAGGTCATTTAACATAAAAAAGTGGTAAGATTAAAAATATTTGGTCAATTAGCCTAAGCAAACATATAGTATTATTTATTTGAATTGGGTTGAATCTAGGGTAGTAATTTGGCTAACCATGCAACATAATAATAATACCCATGCATATTAGTAGGGGTAAATTAATAGTCATGCGACTATTAATTTTGAATGCAAACAAGTCCTAAGTGATATAATATGCAAAAAAAAGTTCTATCCTCTAAACAAATATTTAGATCTTTCATCCATTAAGGTACAGAAAAGGTGAAAATCTTTGAGGAAAAAAACCCTATTGCAAAAAAATGTAGTACGCTAATCAATAATAACTTATTCATTATTAAGAAATCTTTTATTTGTAAATTGAAATTGAATGGTAGATTGTGTAGTTCATATAAAGAACACAACTTTCAATCAATTTGAAGCTAAGACTCGACTTTATTTTGATTCTTTAGTAATTTACTAATTGTTGAAGCTTATTTGGTACTTGAGCTGTTTGTTGGGGTAGAAAAGCCCGAAGTGCTGCTCACTCTCTGCTCCACCCTTCTGATTTTCATCAAACATGGCAAACAAATAAGTCTCTATCACCTTTCCCGGCCTTTTTGGAGTTCCTTTATTGACATGATCAATCAAATTCCGATAGTAAACGTTTGCATTCTCCATAGACGCACCGAATCCACCATCCGAAGGCCAACCACTCTCTGAAACAACGATTTCTACGTCATTGCCTCCAGCTTTTTCGATCGCAGAATACATGGCATCAAGTAGGGCATCAAAAAGATTTTGATACCCATAATCACCGTCCTGGACGACAACTTGCGCCTCGTTGAACAACGCGTATGAAAGGGGAATGCTCTCTGTGTTTCTGATATATGCGAAGTAAGGGTATATATTTGCCAGAAGTGGAGCTCTAGTTTGTGCCAGGAATTGAATAATCGGGTGCATAAAGGACGTGTCTTTGAAACCGGCTTTTGATGGTGGATAGGAATCCACTAAAATTGCGGAGTATGTTGCGGTTGAGACTTTGATTTGGTCTTGTAGGCCGAATTCCGAAAGTGCTTTGTAGATGTTCTGCATTGCTGGGAGAACTAAAGAGACTAAGCCAGACGTTTCTTGTTTGTCGGGATCTACTTCATTTCCAACCGCAATGTAACGTATTTTGGTGGCGGGAAAGTATGTCTGGATGTTTGTTTGAACCCATAGTGTTGCACCAGATTCGGATTGCAGGGATTGGAGGTCACTGTTGGGGACATCGAGCATTAGTTCAATGTCGGATTCTCGAAGGGCGTTGAGTGTGGCTGGATTTGGATCATATATTCGCATTCTTTTGATTCCGTTTGTCTTGTAGAGTTCCACAACCTCTTGTTCGGACGGTAAATTGTCGCCTAATCGCCCGTTACATACTCCAAGATGTCCTGCACCTGTAACAATTAGGAAAACTGATCTTAATAAAAAATATTGTTACGCTAAAAACTCCTCTGTTATACTTTGCGTTCGATTTACCTATTCACCTTCCATGTATAAAGATAAAGATCACAGATACAAAATGGAACAAAGAGTCTTGTTACACATGCAAATCATATCGTCAAACAAAAATATTCATGTACGAGCAATAAATTTAAATAGCTAAAGGTAGTACTATAATTTCCTTTGTTTATGATTATTTAAGCAATTGAGTTGGTCGAGTAAGTGTATATTATTACCTGAAGTGGAGAGCTGACATATAACAGTTGGAATTGCTGCTAAGATAACAAAGAGTACATAGTAGAATAAAACATTTAAGACTAATGACGATGAAGCATTTGAAGACATATTGTGATTAGTACTAAATGTGACTCTATGGGTTTGGCAATTATCAAATGTGGAAAAAAGTTGAATGCAGGTGAATTTTATATGGCTCTGGGATGGGTGGTACCTCTATATATATATACGTAAATTTCAATTAATACTGGGCGTGTTAAAAACTTCTCATTAATGCCAGAGAAGCAAGACTTGGCTTGATGCACTTGAAATTAAGTTTGTGAGTTTTGCCGTAGTACTTGGGTTTGTTGATTTAGTGCTTTAAGAGTTCAAGACAAAGAGTAGAAAATGGCGCATATGAAAGTCAATTAAGCCCGTGTGATATACTTAAAATATCATCCTAGGATATAGTTGAAACCAACCTTCAAATCTCATGAGATTTCTAAAATCTGGGTGAGATTGTCTGTACATTCTAATTTGTTAATTACAAATTTAAAAAACTCTGCACAAGTTCCCGTTGTTAAGTTTTAAGAGTATATTAGCTTAGTAGAAAAATTAAGCCCGTTCTTATGTACAAATCAAATGTACATTACGATCTATGAAATTATATGGAGTACTGAGATTTTATATAGAGTTTATGAGAGCTACAAACATAGTTTTGTGTTTCGTGCATAATTTTCAAAAGTACAACATAGTTTTAGATACCAGAAAATGAGTTTTAGATTCACGTTACTTTATAAGTTTTAACCATGCTAATTTTTTTTTTCTTCATTCATTTTCATGTTGTTATGTAGCCGGACACAACTATGACGATAACAACTATTGATAAGCTTTGAAATCCGCTTGTGATTCTTGTATCGGTTAGGAGACAGCCCCTGTCCTATTCGGAAGAAAATTATGGGGGGAAATATTTACTTTCGTCTTAAAATGTTTCTTTGGCAATGCTTGACGTATATATTGAATTTGTCATTACAACTAAAAACTTAAACTGTTAAAGAGGGTAGACATCTATTTATTTATTTATATCAGATTTCCAACACGCACTCTCACGTGCAAGGTGTAAATATTTTTGTTACACCTGTCACATGACATTTTTTGATAATTAGGTGGCGATGAGATTCGAACCCCTGAGCTCTTTGCCCTAGGCTCTAATACCATATAAAATTTGTTATCTATACTATTATATAAAGAAAGGCAAACTGTGACACCAAACTTTTGATTTCCGGTTTTAGCCTTATAATTTTGTTGTTAGCACAATAATTTAATTATTGAGTTCCTAATTTAGCCTTATAATTTAAGTAGAATCAATAACTATAGTAATTATTGTGATTGAATATTTAGTTTCCCAAAATTTAAAACTTTTTATATAAAGTCTCTTTCCTTATTTATTTAATCTTTACTTATTCAAATAAATTCTTAATCACGCGGGGACCGCGTGCCAGCGTTTCTAGTCTCATCTTAAAAATTAACTTGTTAGAGAGGGTAGACATTTATTTATTTATATGACCTCCAACATAATACTCTTCCCTCTCAGAGTTTTCTTAACTCGTGGTTTTGTTTCGAAGACAAATCATGTCTTCTTTGTTTCAATGGATTGGAATCGCTTGAGCATCTTTTTCGCAAATGTCAGTTCTTCTCTACGATTTGATTGTGTTCCAAGTGAAACTTACGACTGGACCCTTGTCACATTTACTTTGGTTGATTTATTTTAATGTATTCTCTCGTGTAGGAAGGAGCTAAATCCAAATTATGTGGATCCAACCGAGTTCTAATTTACGCAGCGCTATCAATGGAAACCATTTGGTTGGAGAGGAATAAAGAAACCACAACCACCTGAGCACGAGAGACACCCACTCAACTATCAGCAAAAAAAGGCGGAAGATTTCTGACAAGGACGAGTTGAACGTAAAACTGAAGGAGCGGCATAATTTTTTATTTTTTTTTTAAAAGAAAAACTAAATGGGGAAAAGCCATTGCACAACTGGACTAAATTCAAATACCGCCTTCAACGAGCAAGAGGCAATAATTGGGGTGTATGGAGGAATGAGGCCATCTGCTTTGCTAAAATCATTGACAACCTTAGCCCCACAATGGCGGGGGTTTGCCTGTTGGAAGCTGTCAAAATTACTCATGTCAAGAAAAATTAAAACTCTATTTTTGATGCAGATGCACAAACTGTTAGTCACATGATTAACATTATATTTTTTTTTTTGATCGGAAAAAAAATTTATTCATAAATGAACACTACAAGAAAAAGGGGTCAATAGGGACCAAAATTAGGTCCCTATTGACCCCTCCCGCGGTCCCTAAAGCTCAATAGCGACCGCACGTAGGTCGCTATTGTGCGGTCCCTATTGACCTCGGTCGCTTTCCATCAGGGACCGCAGTTAGGTCCCTGATGAGGGAAATAGCGACCGGAGTATCAGGGACCGCTTTCCGGTCCCTGACACTTTAAAGCATAGCGACCTAACGCCGGTCGCTATTGTGTTTTTGGGTCACTATTTTTTTCAAACAATAGGGACCGTCATTAAGTCCCTAATGTCGCAAAAACAATAGCGACTTGAGAGCGGTCGCTATTATAAATATTAGCGACCTACAGGCGGTCCCTAATAAGACTAATAGCGACGGCAATCAGGTCGCTACAAAATATTCATAGAATCTATGAATATTTTGTAGCGACCTAGTTGCGGTCCCTAATAAGAATAATAGCGACCGCAATCAGGTCGCTACAAAATATTCATAGATTCTATGAATATTGTGTAGCGACCTGACTGCGGTCGCTATTATTCTTATTAGGGACCGCAACTAGGTCGCTACTAATATTCATAGAACTCTATGAATATTAGTAGCGACCTAGTTTCGGTCCCTAATAACGGAAATAGGGACCGCAGTTAGGTCCCTACTAATATTCAAAGGGTACTCTTTGAATATTAGTAGGGACCTAACCGCGGTCCCTATTACTTTTATTAGGGACCGCAATTAGGTCCCTAATAATATTCATAGAGTTCTATGAATATTATTAGGGACCTAACTGCGGTCCCTAATAGTCTGCGACAAAAATAAAAAAAACAATAATATTTCGGAAATATTCCGAAATATTATTGTTTTTTTTGTTGAAATATGGTTATAATAAGATCAATACAATAAAATAATAAAGAAAAAATTAATATAATGACATTAAAGTATTAAAATGTAAAAAATGAATGAAATATGACTAATAATAGAATATAAAATATGAATAATATAAAAACAAAAAGATGAATGAATAAAAAAACAAGTGAAATAAAAGAAATTGTAGATCCAAAAAAATTGAAAAATAAGAAAAGAATGTGTAGATTCAAAATAATAGAAAAGTAAGAAAAAAAGTGTAGATCCAAAATAATAGAAAAGTAAGAAAAGAAAGTGTAGATCCAAAATAATAACAATGAAATATTGAGTAGGTGATTTGTTTTTTATATTGTGTGATTTTTGTTTTGGATTTGTGTTGGTAAAAAGAAGAATTTTTTTTGTGTTTGGAGAAAATAAGATAGTGTTTTGGTGTTGGAAAAGAAGATAGTGTTTTGGTGTTGGGTGTTTTATGAGATTAAGTAATTTTGATGTGTAAGAGTGGTGAGTATATATAGAGAATAGGGTGAAATTTTTAAATTTTCGTAAAATTCAAATTTCCCCCTCAATCCCGCCTAAAATTTTCGCCAAAATTTCAAATTTTTGTATATTAGTGACCTAAGTGCGGTCCCTAATTATTAATAGTGACCGCAGTTAGGTCACTAATTGTTAATAGTGACCGCACTGCGGTCCCTGTTTCCTTATTAGGGACCTAAGTGCGGTCCCTACTAATATTCATCCTTGAAACTTGATTTTTTTGTATTGATGTTGGTGTGTTTGTGATTCCTAGCAACCAAACTCATTGCAACATGTGAATTGAAGTAATAAATGATTGCAAAACCAACCTCATAATAGTTTAGTTGTGAAATAATAGATTGAATGAAATTGATCGAGTTATGAACGTTCAACACATATTTCATGTTCTACAACTAATCATCAATAGTTAATTATAGTTATTTGTAGTTATTAACTAATCAAGTTATCATGTTATTTGATGTTGTTAAACAAAAAATTAAACTATGAATAACAACTATAACTAACTATATTGATGATTAGTTGTAGAACATGAAATATGTGTTGAACGTTCATAACTCGATCAATTTCATTCAATCTATTATTTCACAACTAAACTATTATGAGGTTGGTTTTGCAATCATTTATTACTTCAATTCACATGTTGCAATGAGTTTGGTTGCTAGGAATCACAAACACACCAACATCAATACAAAAAAATCAAGTTTCAAGGATGAATATTAGTAGGGACCGCACTTAGGTCCCTAATAAGGAAACAGGGACCGCAGTGCGGTCACTATTAACAATTAGTGACCTAACTGCGGTCACTATTAATAATTAGGGACCGCACTTAGGTCACTAATAATTAATAGAGACCGCAGAGCGGTCCCTGTTTAATTATTAGGGACCTATGAGCGGTCCCTACTAATATTTATTCTTGAAATTTGATTTTTTTTAGGAACGAGATGTGTTTGTGATTCCAAACAACCAAACACATTGCAACATGTGAATTGTTGTTATTTTAACTATTATATTATTAATTACGAACTAAACAAACAACGGTGTACTCAAATCATCATAATATAATGATTTTAAAGTTTGAATATTAGTAGCAACCGCAAATAGGTGCCTGTTGGGTCAATAGGGACCTGATCCGCGGTCACTATTGACATATCGGTGACCTACTTGCGGTCGCTATTGACAACGGCTATTGTCAATAGCGACCGCGGTTGGGTCGCTAATAACAACAGCTATTAAATAGGGACCGAATTTTGGTCCCTATTGATAACGGCTATTGTTAATAGTGACCGCAGGTAGGTCGCTATTAACAACGGTTAGTATCAATAGGGACCTAACTGCGGTCGCTATTGAGACTTACTGTTTGCAATAGTGACCTAAGTGCGGTCCCTATTGACTGTTAGTGGCCTATAAAAAGGCCACTCCATTCTCCTCTAAAATTCATTACATCCTTTACTAATCCTTAAGGTATGCACATTTTTTTGCCTTACACTATCCCAAATGTTTATTTTCAATGTAATTTGTTATTTAATTATTCTAACTTAAATTTATTATATTTATTTGGTGATAGGTAATATTATACACACCGAGAGTAATCGTGGTGTACAAAACATTCTTGTGTCGCGTTTTTTCACGCTTCAAGAAGTACGTTGATCATTCTATTTAGCTCTTTAAAATTCTTGTTATATTATTTGTAATTATATGTTTTATATTTTACAACTTATTAGATGAATAATGGATTATATAGTAGATAAATCTTGGATGTATGCTATGTATGATAGTGATGGTTGTTTAAGCGATAGATTTGTGTTTGGGGTTCGGGCTTTCATTGAATATGCTACGCAACAAGGTCCTAGATTCGTAGATCTACGGGGCGAAATTAGGTGTCCTTGCATGAAATGCAATAATATACGGTTTTTCGATAAAAAGGTTGTACGGGATCATCTTCATAAGTCGGGTTTTACAAATGGATATTTAGAGTGGATTTTTCATGGGGAAACGTTAATAGATACTACACCGTCGTATGTGCCCGATTCCCCCGGCTCGTCACACACCGATATTCCCGACAACCCAGTATATGTTGATGTGCCATTCGTAGACATGGTCGTGGATGCACGTGGAGGTCGATCATTTGAGGACGAGTCAACTAACGAGGAGCCCAACCCGGAAGCACATGCGTTCTACAAGTTGATGCACCTAGGAAATATACCCATGTATTCGGATTCCGACTCGGGTGAAGATATAAGTATCCTTCAGTGGATGTCGGAGTGGTTGGAGTACAAGACACAACACAAGGCTAGTACTATTTATTCTGATAAGGTTTTTAATTTAGCGAAGAGAGGTTTCACGCCTGAGGTGCGGATGTTATTACCTAAGGACACGAAAGGGATCCGTAAAATGCTGCAGTCCGAGTTAGGGTACGTTACGTATGATGTTTGTCCAAAACAATGTTTCTTGTTCTACGGAGAGGAGACGAAGGACTACGATAAGTGCCCGATATGCCTCGCAGGTAGATACGTGGATGGACTAAAATCTAAGGTTGGGAAGAAGAAATTGTGGTATTTTCCTATTGCTCCTCGACTTCAGAGGTTGTATTATACAATAGGAACTGCAAAACATATGACATGGCATACGAAGTGTAATGGGGTTCATGACCAAATCATTCACCCAGCTTCAGGGGAGGCATGGCGCCACTTCGACCGGACACACCCAGATTTCGTTGTTCTCCTCCTGGAGCTGCCTGAGCAACTCCCGCCTGTAGTCTGGCTCCCTCCCGACCTCCAAGTCGAAGTCTCGAGGATCAGCATAGCTCGGTAACCCCGATGCCTTCCCCTTCTTGATACTCCCTATCGCCTTCTTCCACGAATCGGCGTCCCATTCAGGCAAGTCATTATCTTCCACTGCATCCGGATTTTTCTTCCTCAGTTCCCTCTTATAAGTCTTCTGTTGAATATTCAAATATCATTAAAAAAAAGAAATTAAATTAAAACAAAGATCATTAAAAAAGAGTAGAAAATTTAAAACACTTACGTAAATAAGTCTGGTAATCTCAGACTTCCACTCCCGCCTCAATGGTACGCCTGTACCTCTGCCAGTCCCCGCCACCTTCTTCGTATGTCCTGCCTTATAAATCTCGTCGTGCCTGATAGGGTGGGTGCGGTTGGGCTGATTCCTCTCCTTCAAATTGTAAGTAATAGTTGGTTATAATTCTTTTTTTTTTAAATGTTAAAATTACATTGTTTTAAACTAATCAATAAACAATAATCTTAAAATTTAACTACAAATAAAATATATAATTTAACAAAACATACCAGGCGCCGCCGGATCTCCTCGTAGTCAATGGAACCACCGTAAAAGGTGGCGGGCGCATCGCCGTCCAACTTGCCGCCTCGTCGAGCCTTCTTTCCCTTCACGGACTTCGCCTTAAACTCCTCAGTGTCCCAGTGTTTTGCCGCCTGATCCTCCAAACTCTGACTCATCCACGGCGTCTTAGGCTTATTTTTAAACTCCTCCTTGTCCTTTTTCTTCATGTACTGCTCCTTCGCCTTGTTAAGCATACGCTTATAAATCCCTCTCGCCTTCAACTGGTATGCCCTATGTACCTGCTCCCTCTCTGACCGCCGAATCCCATAGACATTCTACAAAAAAGATAAATATTAAACAATAAATTAATACATTAAATTAATAAACTAAATTAAACAATATTTTGAACCTCGAGTAAATCAATAAATATTAATAATTCATTTAAAACTCACCGTAAATCTCGAGTACATCTCTCTTCGTACATCCTCAGGAACCTTCAAGTAGGAGGGCCAAAACTCACTCATAAACTGTCGAATGAGGCCAGTGATCGTCTTGGAAATCTCGCGACCGGGGGGTTTAGAAAAACAACCCCTCTTCAACTCAATAAGCTCCCTCTTCTTCCCTTTAGGAAGCGCCGTAAGCCCTACATTGGGTCCCCTACCCGGTCGAGTATCGGTCGGTCGTGGAGTACCGGTCGATCTCTGGCTCGGTCCAGCTCCGGTGTCGACTGTAGGCGGTGGAGTCTGAAGTCTGCTAGACTCGACTGATGGGGGCACGTGAGTCCCAACTGAATCCGCAGTATGTGGTCGTGCCACCTGGGATGCGGTGGACTCTGATGATCGGACACCCGCTCCGGAGATGGCCGCCTCATCGTCTCCAAATAACTGCCGATGTAGTGGAGGTGTCGTCGATGCAGATCCGTCACCTGACCCAGGTAGCGGGACAGACGGCTCGGCTTGATGGCTCGACCCTGCACCACGTCCCGATCGAACAACCCGTATAGGTCGGCAACTACCTCGACCCCCGCTACCACTACCACCACCACGCCCAACGCTACCACTACCACTACCACTACCACCACCAATCCCGCCACCACTACCACCACCACGTCCAACGCTACCAGTACTACCACGCCCAACGCTACCAGTACCACCACCACGACCTCGACCTCCACTACCTCCAACACCTCCACGAGCAACACTACCACTACCTGAACTCGATACCCCACCACGACCTCGACCTCCAAGACCTCGATCTCCAGTACCGCTAGGGGTCTTACGTGACGACATGCCGAATATATATATGCACTGTAAAAAAAATTTAAATATCAATTCAACATTTACAAATCTACACTAATTACAAAATTTACAAATTATAACCTAAAAAATATAATCTACACTAATTAATATAATCTTACAAATTAACACTAATTAACAAGTTTTACTAATTAAATTTTAATAATCCAATTTTCACAATCTAATTATAAACTAATCTAATCTAATCTAATTTCATTATTCACTAAATTTAACTAAATCTAATTTAATCATTCACTAAATTTAACTAAATCTAATTTAATCATTCACTAAATTTAACTAAATCTAATTTCATCATTCACTAAATTTTTATTTCATCATTCACTAATCTAATTTCACAAATAGTTTTTTTTCCTTAATCATACACTAATCTATTCTAACAATCTAACATTATTCACTAATTAACTATCTAATTAACAATATTAACTAATAATTCTTCAAAAATTTAACAAATTAACAATAAAACACAAAATTTACACAAAATTAACACAAGATTAACACAATAATATTAACACAAAATTAACAATATAACATTTTCTTAAAATAATAACACAATATTCGGATTTAATTCAAAAATGACAAAAACAAATAAAAAAAAAATGAAAACCGAAGCTATACCTTAGCACCGGCGGCGGAAATGGACGGAAATTCAAAGGGGCGGCGATGGAAGCGGAGCACGACGGCGATTGAGGCGGAGCACGGCGGATTTGAGGCGGAAATCGGAAGAAACGAGCGGGGTTGGGTTTGGTTGGGTTAGTGACTCGATTTGGGTCGCAACTAAGCTTAATAGGTCGCTAATGGAGGATATCCGAATCGGGTCGGGGCACAAAACGGGTGAAGGAGAGGAATTTCGCGTTTTGTTAAAAATTGTTTTTTTTTTTTTCAATTTATAGGAAGCAATCAGCGACCGCTTCTGAGTCGTTGATTGCTTCCATGGTAATTAGGGCTGACGCGGCCCACAATTTGGCCCAATTTTGGGCCGAATTGTGTGGCCCATGTAAAAAAAAGGTTTTCAGCGACCCAACCTGGGTCGCTGAACGTCGCGTATTTAGTTCAGTGACCCAACGTGGGTCGCTGAAAGTCGTGAGTTTAGTTCAGCGACCCAACATGGGTCGCTGAAAGTCGTCTGTTTGTTTCAGCGACGCAACGTGGGTCGCTGTTGTTCTCGAAATAATTTGCGACTCAAGGTGAGTCGCTGTTGCCTTCAGAAGTCGCTGAAGGCGAGCGACTCACCTTGAGTCGCTAACTGGGCGGTCCCTATTGACCGCCCAGTCTTGTAGTGGAAGCACAAGAAATACTCCACACAATTAGTCACAGATACAATGCAAGGGCGAACATGACCATTCAAAGAATGAAAAAGCGAAAGCCCTATCCTTGGCTTTGATCCAACTCCACACCTTAACAATACATACTTAAACTTGGAATGGAGTGTTGAGCTTTTGGTAGCTGCAAAGATTCTGGACGGTTGGTTAAAACGGCGTTCAGATTTGTTCTGTGTCATTATAATTTTGCAACTTATTAATTCACTGCATGGGCTTGAAATCAAACCTAGATGGATTTTGTCCTTCATTGGAATATTCCTGTAAAAGTTTATTTGACCGGGATTTTCTATTGATGGACTCTTCATATTTTAAAATGAAAAATAAACAACCATGCTATCCTTAAAATACTTTTAAAATGTTCAAAACGATTTGAGATGCTTGGAGTACTAGTTGTTTTTCAACAAATTATAACACGTCAACAATTTACTTGGAAACATTGTATGTAAATAATCTCTTTTAGAACACTTTAGAAGCAAGTTAATTAATGACATTAAAGTTATCTATTTTATACGAAACAGTAATATTACCCATACAAAAAATAAATATACTTAAGTTACTTATTTGTTTCGTCGCAAAAAAGTTAGTTATTTGTTATAATACAGATATTATGTTAAAAAAGATAGAAAAAATCCTCGTATAATCTGAAAAAATTACTCACCAATCTAGAAATCCGTTCTTTAGAAGCTCTAAAAAATTATTCAAGACAATCTTTTTTGAGGTATTGTCTCATTCTCTCTTCTCTTAATTTCTCTTTTAGATTAGTGCTTATTAATTTTAATTTTGAGATTCTTTCTTGGCGCTACCCTCTCCCCCGTTCGGTTTCTGGATACTCCAGCATACACCCTACTGCCAATATATAACTTGTGCTTTTCTGACTTTAAATTCTTTATATAAACATCAACAAAAGTTAGTGATGCAAACATATATAATGATAATTGTTTAAAGTCACAAAAGCCAATCATTTATAAATACCGAGTAGTTCTATTTTTCGATTCCAATATTTCCTACTTATTTTTGTTCAGTTCTTCATGTAATTAATTTTGCCTGGCGACTGGGACTCTCTTTCCCCGCGACTCGCGGCAAAAGACTTGATTTTCGTTTGTAATACGTACTATAAAATGCATAAGCTGTAGTCTTCTATGCAATATGCATGACTACGAATTAAGCCAACTGTATTGAATTTTCCTTCTTGAACCAATTTACAAGGTTAGGCAAGGGATAGTCCATGATATGGACGTATTAATTAATTGTACCGCATGGCTGAGTTATGATTACTTTTCAACTGATATTTTGTTGTAAAAAGATAAATATGTATTAAAGTTTTGAAATCGTCTCTACTCTTTAGTCTTTACTACGGATAACTTTACTAGTATACCAGAACATTAGCGATTAAATAGGATGAATTAAACCACTGCGATGTCATCTTTTTCGCTTTAAAATACCTAAAAGTCTAATGGCCACTACAAGAGAAAAGCCTTTTTTCGACGGCACGAAAACCGTCAGAAAAAGGCTATTTCCCGTCGGAAAAGGGCTTTTCCGACGGCATTACCCGTCAGAAAAGACCGCCGGAAAAAGTCTCGTCGGAAAAGAGCTTTTCCGACGGCCAAATGCCGTCGGAAAAGCTCTTTTCCGACGGGCTTATGCCGTCGGAATTATCGAGGATCTTTTCCGACGGCGTGATTCCGTCGGAAAAGACCGCATTTCCGACGGCGTTATTCCGTCGGAAAAGGATCTTTTCCGACGGAATTATGCCGTCGGAAGCGCTCTTTTCCGACGGCATAATTCCGTCGGAAAAGATCCTTTTTCGACGGAATAACGCCGTCGGAAATGCGGTTATTTTTGTATTTTGTATTTTTTTACTTTTTAATTATACCGTATTTTTTAAACGAAATACGTATTTATTTTTTAGAATACATATTCAATTATTTTAAAATAATAATTAAAATGTCATTTCCGATGGAGATATGCCGTCGGAAATAAAATTTAATTATTATTTAAATCTCATTTCCGACGGCAATATGCCGTGGGAAATAATATTCATAAAAATAAAAAAATAATAAAACATTTAGTTTTTCACGAAAAAAAACTATTTTTTTGTTCAATTTTCTATCAATTTCGTCCGAATATTTGGAAAAAACAATAAAAATAGTTTTTATTTGTTGCATATATATATATATATAGTAACAAAATAAAAACAACTAATTTATTTATTACGAAAAACAAAAATATAAATTAATTTGTAATATATATAGATAAATAAAAATGGGTTATGAATGTAATAATATATATGTGAAATTAAGAATAATAATATTGTAAGAAAACAAAATATATATAATAAAATACGAAATATATAGAAAATATAAGTAAGAAAAAAATTCAAGAAAGAATTGGGAGAAGAAATGTAGTTATAGGAGTGTTTGTGTATGAATGAATGAATTTTAGATGTTAAATTTGAGAGTATTTATAGATGTGGGAGGGGAAAAGGTGCCACGTCACCGATCCGGGTGAAAAATCACCCGGAAAGGGTCTTTTCCGACGGCACCATGCCGTCGGAAATGATCATTTCCGACGGCACCGTGCCGTCGGAAAGGGTCTTTTCCGACGCATGATGCCGTCGGAAAAGACCCTTTCCGGGTGATTTTTCACCCGGATCGGTGACGTGGCACCTTTTCCCCTCCCACATCTATAAATACTCTCAAATTTAACATCTAAAATTCATTCATTCATACACAAACACTCCTATAACACTCCTATAACTACATTCACAATCTTACTTCCTCTCTCTAAGTTAGAGTTTTATCTCTCTAGATTTCAATAGTCTAGATTCTTACTAACTTAAGCGTGGGAGTGCCTTCGTCGGGGCCACCGACTAGTTTACTTTTCTATGTTCTTCTATGTTTTCAGTGCAGGTTTCTTGAACTCAAAGCTAACTTATGACCTATACGGAGGTTGGGTTAGTTTGACGTGGAGTGCTTAGTCAGGAGCCGAAACCCCCCGGCATCAGTGGCACCGTCAGTGGGAAACCACTAAGTGCATTGTGAAGAAAATACAAGAACTATTCAACTATGATCAAAACCACCAGAGGGGTGGCTAACACGATAGCCCCTACCCAACAACAAAAACTTTCGACACGGGGTGGCTAATAATGTCCCAAGTCAGCATAGGGACGAGATTATGTGGCTATTTTCAGGGCAATCAACTAGCTGGCATCAGGCACAACTGTTAACCCATTGTCGCCGCAGCACGTGGCACAGTTAATCCAAGCGTTGCAAGCAACACTTGGAGGAGTAATACCTTTCATCCCAACGGCACCCACTATTCAACCTGAGACTCAAGTTAAGACTCAAGTTAAGACAGAACATCATGGGCATAACTCTTATTCGCGTAATCCTTATAAGCCAGGACAAATTGAATAAGTTCACAGAAGCCAGAAGCAACAATCTCACGATCACCTAGGAGGACACATCAACGACCGTCCAACGTGCGTGTGCAGTCTCAACATGTAAGGCAGGGCGATGAATGGGGAACCCATGAACCATGCGGGAGGCATGTTAATAGAGGCGATGAGGTGAACTCATATGATAGATCTCGAAGAGGAAAACATTGAAAGAACTAAGAGGTACGATAGCCTATATCTTAGTCCTACCAGAAGAAAGCATCACCACAACCATCGTGAGTCGACTCCAGCTAGCTACGTAGAAGATAGAAGAAGACTCATCGGTTATAGTTCAGAATGATGATAGAATTACTGATCCTTCACCTTTTGTGAGGAGTTACGAAGGGTTGTCTTGGTAAGAAGCCAAGATACTCCAAAGATGCCTAATTACAATGGTAGCACTGATCTGGCATCACATCCACATGTGCTAGATGGCATTCTAAGCCTGGGAGGCAATGATACTAGAGTACAAGAACGACTTTTTGCCATAACATTGGTCGGTGTGGCACATGAATGGTTTTCTACTCTTTTAGTGGACTCGTTTGAACTAGACTCTATGCCAATTGAAGCAAGGGGAGAAGGAGACATTGTGCGAGTATAGAAAGAAGTTTAATGTTGAGATGTTGAAGGTGCAAACTCCATCACCTAGGACTGTCCGAGGAATCCTGTTTAAGACATGATGAACAGAGAGCTGGCAAATGATCTTGTGCATTGTCCTCCCCCTATTGTTGAACTAATCATGCAAATGTTGCGGCAAGAGATGGAAGTGGAGGAGTTGAATATGATCAGCAAAGGCGAGTACCTCGACTTATGGAAACAGAAGGCAAATGATAATTACAGAAATGATAGGCCATGGAGAAATGGTCTTAACAGAGGTAGAAATGATAGAAGGAGAGGTAGATCGCATGTGAATTACACCCCAATGAACAGAAATACAATGGAAGTGTATGCCATAGCCAATCAACGAGGATTGATGAGAAAATCACGACTGCTTAGAGAAATGGAAGATACGCGAAAGTCCAAGGACAATTGTCACTACCATAAAAAATGGGCACGATACATCACAATGTAGAGCCTCTTTGCCAAAAGTGAACAATTGATTAAAGAGGGACATCTAGCTGAGTATGTTTGGGATTAGATGACGGCATCAACTAAACTAGGAAGAACATATGATGTTATTCATGTTGAGGAACAACGAAGGATTGATGGGCCTACGAGACGTGAGGAAGCAGAAAATCTCCTAGTGAGGGGAGTGATTAATATGATTTTTAAAGGGCCAACGAGTGCTGACTCTAATCATGCAAGGGATCGGATCAAGAGAAAAGTGGATAGTAACGTATTCAGAAGGGACACGTCCTTGATCGCCACGCTGGAAGAATTGGAGGAGTCTATCACTTTTGATGAGACGGACCGTAAGCACTTGGACATTGCAAACGGTTGAGACTGCAAAGAGGCAGCTAAACTATCGATTGAGACCATAAATTCATAGAACTATACGATGAGGAAGGTCTTAGTTGACAATGGAAGTTCGGTGAACATCATATTTTAAGAGACATTAGAAAGAATGGCGTTGGGTAATAATTTCATGCAGAATATGACGACGCCTTTGTATGTCTTTGGAGGAGAAACTGTGATGCCAATTAGAATAGTGACTTTCCAAACATCTTTGGGAGGTTCTCCAACCAGGCGCACTCTGAGTCTCCAATATCTAGTTGTTGATACACCATGCACATACAACGTCATTATTGGGAGACCTGGATTGAACAATTTTAGGGCTATGGTGTCTACCTACTACCAAAAGATGAAGTTTTCCACTCATAAAGGGATTGATGAAGTGTGAGGTGATCACAAGGAAGCTTGGAAGTCTTATGTGGCCTCTCTAAGACCGAGTAGGAAGGAATAAGTGAATATGCTTAACACCATCAGTCAAGATATGGAGATGGTAAACATTACTGAGACGTAGAAGAATGTTAAGAAGCTTAAGATCCTTAGGGAAATCAAAGCCCAGAAGGTGTTGAGACATTGATTTCGGAGGAAGAGGAGAGCAAAAGATTGAAGAAGTACAAGGCGCGGCTGTCGCAAAACAACAAGATGGAACCTTGAGGGGAGTTTAGAGAAATATCACTTGCAAGGGATGATCCGAGCAGGTTGACCCACATCGGCACTTGCATGATGAAGGAGATTGAAGAGAAAACGATTGCTTAAATATGCAAGAATTTTGACATTTTTGCATGGAACAGACGAAAACTTGAAGGGTATAGACCCTAGGATAGTGGTACATAGACTGAATGTGGACCCCGAGGCAAACTCCTAGTTTGAAAAAGAATTTGGTTGCCGAAAATGAGGTCAATAAAAAAGTTGCAGAGAGGCGCATTTGCAAGGTGCGGTACTCTGAATGGCTAAGCAATATTGTCTCAGTGCCTAAGGCCAACCGTGGTTGGAGGATGTGTGTAGACTACATAGGTCTGAATAAGCACTACTCCAGTGATCATTTCCCTTTGTTGAGGATTGATTTGTTAAAGTACTCGACCGCAGGTTGCGCTCTATTGAGCATGGTAGATGCACATAGTGATTTTTACCAGATTCTGATAGTCATGTATGATATGTCAAAAACGGCTTTTGTAACTGATAGAGGACTTTTATGTTGTCGCGTGATGCCATTCAGGCTTAAAAACGTCGGGGCATCCTTCTAGCGGTTAGTGGCGAAGATGTTCTCTGATCGCTTAGGGAAGATAATGGAGGTCTACTTCGATGACGTACTTGTGAAAAGAATAAAGTTGAGTATCATGTCGACCACTTTTGCACGACGTTCACTATCAAGCGCATGTATGGTTTAAGCTAAACTTGAAAAAGTGCACCTTTGGCATTAACGGTAGAAAGTTTTTGGGGTATGGGGTAAACTAGAGAGTAATCAAAGTTGACCCCGACAAGATTGAAGTTGTCACCCCATTACCACCCCTTGCACTGTGAAAGATGTGCAATGTTTGATAGGTTGATTAACGGCGCTTGGGCATTTTATCTCTGTATCAGCCGAAAAAAGCCTAGCTCTTTTTTAAAATTTTTGAAGTAGAGCAGAAGTTTCGAGTAGAGCGAAGACTGTGGGAATGCTTTTCAGCAACTCAAGACTTATCTGGCAACACCACCTATTTTGGCAAAGCCGATTGAGGGAGAGACATTGTACATTTTGTTTGGCGGTTTCTCCCAATGCTATTAGTTCTGTTTTTGTGTGTGCAGACAAAAACCAGCATCTACTTGCTTACTACATTTGCAAAGTGTTGCATGGAGTTGAGTTGAACTATATTGAGATTGAGAGATTTGCTCCTGCCGTGGTGCATACGCCAAGGAAGCTGCGACCATACTTTCAAGCGCATTCAATTATTGTATTAACTAATAAGCCATTAAAGTATGTGCTGAAAAAACCAGGAACATCAGAAAGATTGATCAAGTGGGCCATCGAACTTAGTGAGTATGGAATTGAGTACAAGCCAAGGGTGGTAATCAAAGTGCAAGCCTGAGCTGACTTCGTCGCTGAAGCATTTGGAAGGGAAGAAGTGACCTTGCAAGATTAAGTGTTGAATGTGGAGGGGGACTTGCCCACTATTATTTGGACTCTTTATGAAGATAGATCTGCATCTACCTCAAAGAGAGGACATGGGATTTGTCTGCAGTCCCCCCAAAGGAAAGAAATATGAGTATGCAGTCAGCCTCAATTTTGTGGTGACCAACAATGAAGTTGAATATGAGGCGGTACTCGCTCGAATCGAAATGTACAAATCTCTGGGGATCACTTATTTGGCAGTATTCATGGACTCACAATTGGTCGAGAATCAGTTTATATGCACGTAGAAGCCAATGAGGTGACAATGGTGAAGTACCTAGCTAAGTTGAAGGAAAGAGCGGGATCTTTCAAGGTTTTCACTCTAGCCAGATCCCGATATCTGAAAAAGTCAAGGCGGACGCCTTATCAAGATTTGCTAGCTCTATTGACGTTTACATAGAGCACAAAGTGGTACTTCTAGCAGACGACTAACCTGCCATTGACAAGACCCACAATACGGATAAAGTTATTGCACTGGAGTTCATTTTTCCAGTTATTGAAGAACCAAGTTGGAAGGATGAGATTATTCGATACTTCAAAGATGGAATCATGCCATGTGACCCCTTGGCGGTAAGAATATTGAGATACAGCTCTACCCATTTTGTTATTTTCAACGGAGAGCAATACAGAAGGTCATTTGAGGGACCCTTGTTGAAATGCTAGACCCCTAGACAAGTTGAATATGTGATGGACGAAGTGCATAGAGGATGTTGTGGGAATCATACTGGTAGGTAGACCCATTTGCCAAAAGATCATGAGACAAGGATACTAATGGCCTACTTTGTCCAAGGATGGGACCGAATTTGTGAAGAAATGCAAAAGTTGCCAATTGCATGCTCATTCTATTCATGTGTCGGCTAAACTTTTGCACGCATTGGAGCGACTTGCCTTTTTGACCAATGGGGATTTGATGGACTTGTCCCTGCTGCGAAGAATGGGAAGAGATTTATGGTGGTTGTAGTTGAGTATTTTTTCAAATAGGTTGAGGCCGAGGCTTTGGCAACCAGTAATGAGAAGAACATGATAGAGTTCATTTGGCGCAACATGATTCGTCGTTTTGGCTTTGACAATGGCAAGCAATGTGCGGGTTCAGAGATTACTTCTTGGTGTGAGGAGCTAAAGATTAAGCAACATTTCACTGTTGTCTCACATCTGCAAGGTAATGGGCAAGTGAAGTCGACAAACAAGACACTAAAAGACTATATACAGAAGCGTCTGGCACATATTGAGGGAACCTGGCTAAAGGTCTTACCGAGCATCTTATGGGCATATAGGACGACACCTAAGAGAGTAGCCGACGAAACTCTTTTCTTGTTTGTTTATGGTTTATAGGAAGTTGTACCTGTTGAAGCGGTCATGATGACATATAGAATGGAGTTATAAATAATGAAGAAGCAACAAAGTCTGAGAAAAGAGGACTTGGACATGATTGGAGCAGTTAGAGAAGAGGCATACCAGTCCTTGTTGGTAAACAAGATAGTGATGGCTATGGCTAGTGACCGCAAGGTATGCTTTAGAGATTTCCATGTAGGCACCTTGGTTTTGCAAAATGTGGAAGCAAGTAGACACATTGACAAGCTACAACCAACATGGGAAGGTTCGTTCAAAGTAATTTGAGCTAGTGCATGGATACTACTATCTAGCATCTATGGATTGAAAAGTTTAGAAGAGGCCTTGGAATATTCAGAATCTACGCCGTTACTATGCATTAAGGATTTGATAATTAGTGGCATGTATGGTTCGAGTATTAGTTAGTTTTTATTATGAATTAAGCATCTGATTATGCTGATGGGCGTAGTTTATATTAGGTTTAATTATTGCAAAAAAAAGGGCAACTGGATCTCAATTTGTGGGACTCGGTGTAATCAAAACTCAAATGACTTACGATGACTTAATTCCCACTTATAAGGGATATGTAGGACAGCTTGTCGTGGCCACAAGTGCAGTCCTAGAATAAATTTAAAATCTTTTTGGCCCATCACTTTGCCTTTCCTGTGCAAATCTCCGCAAATCACTGATTGGAATGCTACTTTACATGGCTAAATGGCTAAACCGGACAAACAATGGAGCTTGTACAAAACCATGATAATAGCAAAAAGTCTGAAAATCACAAGTAAACTAGTTGAAGAGCCTATTTTTTGAAAATCCCATAAAATGGGCACATATAATAAGCCCTACAGAATCAAACTAGGCGAAGAGCCTATCGGGTGAAATTCCCATAAAGTAGGCACATAACATAAGCCTAACCGGACCAAACTATGTGAAGAGCCTATTTGGTGAAAATCCAATAAAGTATGCACATAACATAAGCCCTACCAAACTGAACTAAGTGAAGAGCCTATTGGGTGAAAATATCTTAAAGTAGACACATAACATAAGCCCTACTAAACCAAACTAGGTAAAGAACCTATTAGGTTAAAATCCATATTCATGAAAATACAATAAAGACATTTGCAGACAAAGACGAGCAAGATATATGAAGACAAGTAAAATATGATGAACCACAAAATCTACTTCAATAATTCGACAAGCATGTCATGTTGAAATTCCAAGATTTATCACATATCGAAATTTGTCCTACCAGCATGGTTTGCAGCATTTTGGAAGCTCAGTTGTGCAAAAAGAATCATTGAAAATAGGGCTTCAAAAAGTTAGTCTCAATTTCAAGTTTCATCATGCAGCCAACAGAAGGCTCAAAGTATTTTGTAGAACTCCTCATTGAGAATGTTTCATAAGAAGTTCCATATATTGATGGAAATCTCTATGAATCTTCTTTCTGATGCAACAAATAAGAGGTCATCTAAAGTTTTTTAGAGCAAGTTATGGCTGTTTGGATTGCGCAAACTGCCTTGAAATCTGTTAAGTTGTAGTTCTTCTGCAATCCTTAGCAAAACTGCTCAGATTGAAAAAATTCCTAAAGAAGTTCCATACATGGATGGAACGTTATATGCGTCTTCTTTCTAATTCGTCAAGTGAGATGTCATTTCTAATTTTCTAGATGGAGTTATGACCGTCTTTTTTGAATTCCGCATGCTGTTTTGAAATAAACCAGATGGTACACACATTGAAGATTAATAAACGAGATCGCCGAAAGGGAACGATTTAAGTATTCAAAGCAACTTTATAGACGGCGTGCACCATATGAACTAGAAAAGTTTTCATATGAACGACAACTCAATTCTATGCTAGAATTCAAGCATTGCACTTCCACAAAAAATAAAGAAAAGAGGCGCCACGAAACTCCGTTAGACCACCCTGAGCCACGACTATCCTAATTCTAGGATTCACTTCTCTCGGAAACTCCGTTAGACTAAACACAACCATAACTCGATTATGTGCTAGCATTCAAGCATTACTTAATGCTCTACAACTGTTTTAGCGGTGTTTTTACCCTTTAATTTTTCAAAAATTGACCAAAAATTCCCATTTGTCCATGTGACTACCATGTAATCAAATTTAGTTATGTGGCAAAAGTGTAGCTACCATGTCATTAAATTTATAATTTTGTATTTCTTTATAATTAACTTTACTATATAAATTATAAAAGCTTATTAAATAATTCTAGTTTAAAAAATAATAATTTGTATAACTAATAAGTTTTAAAAGAAAAAAAGAATCCAAAACAAAATTATAACTTTAAAATCTTTAACTATTAACTATTAAATCTTTATATCAATTATAATTAACTCTATAATTATAACTATTATAAATATAACTTATTATATAAGTCTAATTTTAAGAACTTAATTTTTACAACAAATAAATATTACAAGAAAAAACAAAAAATAAGCCAAAACAAAATTATAACATTAAAATCTTTAACTATTAACTATTAAATTTTTATATCATTTAGAATCTTTATAATTAGCTTTAAAGTTATAAGTATTATAATATAACTTATTGTATAAGTCTAATTTTAATAAATTAATTTTTGTAACAAATAAATTTTAAATTAAAACAAGAAAATAAAAAACAGACGAATAAGCCAAAAACAAATTAAAACTTTAAAATTATAACTATTAAATCTTTATATCATTTATAGTTTTTATCTTAAATCTTTATAATTAACTTTAAATTATAAAAATTATAAATATAACTTATTGTATAATTCTAATTTTAAAAACTGTTTTTTTATAACAAATAAATTTTAAAAGTAAAACAAAAAAATCAAAAATCAAAAATCAATAAGATAATATAACTTTAAAATCTTCAACTATTAATACTTTATATCATTTATAATTTTATATTAAGTCTTTATAATTAACTTTAATTATAACTATTATAATATAACTTATAACTTTAAAAAATGATTAAAAAAACTCAAACCTAAAATAAAAAGTAGCCCCCTCCCCACTCCACCTCTGCCGCCCACCCCAACCCGCATAGCCAAACCACCACCTCTACCTCCACCGCCGCCAACACCAGTACTCAACTTCATCACCAATTTGAAAACCATTCTTGAAAATTGAATTAGGAATTGAAGAAAATCAAACCAATCATGATCAGCAAGTTGTAAAGTATAGGTCTTAACAGAAACTTTCCAAGGGCAAATCATTATCATGATGAAAGAAGCATATAAAGCAAAAGTTGCACATATTGAGGCTAATCACTAAATGAGCCAAAATATGAGGAGGATATGTTTTAGCAAAGAAATCACAGCCAGAAGCTCAACTATCTGCAGATATTTTAGTCTCTTAGTTCATGAATACTGACTCTAACTAATGAGATTCAATGTGAACTCGTGTATACCTTCATCCAAATCAAACGAACACTTGTGGATTCTTCATGTTGTTTCTTCCTCGTAAACCAATAACATGCCACATGTATTCTACATGGAACAATCTGGAAACATTGAGGGTAACTCAAATGAAGGTTTCAATCAACAAAATAAAGAAAAAACATATTGTTGAAAGAAAGATATTACTGTCAGATAACATCTCATATTGGCAGTCGAGCATCTTAGCCAGGCAGCAACAAGAAGTTTGAAAAGAAAATTCCTTGCAATGTGTAGTTGCGCCCTGCATATAAATGAAAGTTATATAACGTAATTTCTTGAAAGACCTCACGAGAAGTAAAATAAATCTAGACATCATATGACTTTTTTATTAATTGAGAACTAAGGTTATGATAGCTAGTGAAATTATCAGTTTTGAGAAAAGATGTTGCTGAATTCTCATTAAATCCATTCATACTTGATCCATCTCATATTTCATCTCTATTAGTATGACATTAATCTTTTACTTCCAGATAAGGCTAATTCTGTATTTCAGAACAAATAACATATGTAACTTTATTAAAAGACGAGTTTGGACTTCATAGATGATTAACTTAAATTGGCAACACGTTAATTTAGATTCAATCAGTCTGAAAATTATATCAGATGTGGAACTTAAAGCTACATATTGGCCCAAGCTAGATGAACTACACAAGTTAAATCTTTGCATACATCTCAGTTTCTCAATAACTAAAGATCACAAATAACTTGAATTTAAGAATATGGCAAACCCAACTTTCCTACTTACAGATTGACAAGAGCTTAATAGCATTACTGATTAAAACAACATATCAATCCAAACTTCAAGCACTAGCAATTAATAGAATCAACTTCCTACAAAACTTTTGTTACAAGTTTATATAGTCCAAATGCACATTAAAGTTAGAGACAAATACATAACAATCATTGATAGGAAAATGTTTCCCACTGAAGACAAGTCAGAATAATGCAAAGAATAACATCCTATATTTTCAAACCCTTGAAGACCAGATATTAATTAAATAACAAATAACATCTATGCTTGAATAAACTCTGTATATACACAACTTCAATCTCAATTCATGACTTCAAATTTGTAAACATACACCTCAAGTTTCCTCTAGTCAACCCGGTCAGCCATCATTTTGTACAACTTATGTAATTAATGCGAACCACAATTAATTATGTAAAGCTCTTAGTTAATCAGTTAATTCAGCTAGTTAGTGTGTGTTAGCTTTTCTCCTGCTGTATATATTCATCTTTACAGGTCACTAGTGTTAGTGTGTGTACAATGTTTCTATCTTTCATTCTTAAACCAATAATGGCGTTTCTGCTCTTTATGTCATTTTATCGAGCAATTGGTGTTCGTGTTCAGACTGTGGAGTTGTACACAAAACGCTGTTCAACATGGCATTAAATCACGCAATCCTCATAATCATTTAATATTAGATAAAATTCTCAAAAGAATAAAAATACTAATTTAGTCACTTGTATCACTAATACGAAAAACAAAACAGTGAAGCAAAGATAATAGGCACATACATATTAGTCTGCATTACATAATAACGCACAAAAAATGAATTAGTAGCCAACGATAAAAAAGTGACACTACATACCGATTAATTGTTTGAGGAGAAAGAATAAAGTAATTTGTCTCATTAGTGTTGGGGCAAAAAGGCAGACGACGAGAGCATCCGGATGCTCGAGTAATGCAACTGCAAGAATAGGCGGAGGAGCGGCACCGCTTTGCGCGAGTTGAAACAACGTTGAATGAAAAGGAGAGGGTGTTAGAAAATGAGAAAAAAAGAAATTAGCAAACCCTATAGTTGATTTTTTGTGAAATTAAGGGAATTAGGGCGGCTCATGAAAACAGTTGGAGGGTTAAAGTGAAAAGTGAAATACGAATTGATCGGTGGAAATGGGTTACTATCCTCTTTTTAATTCTATTGATGTTTTAAAGGATATTCCTAATATTTATAATATTTCTATCAAAAAAACATCACAAAATTAATAGTTTACTAGTGTTTATTTTTAGATTATTAGTTACAATTCGTGTATAATTTAAAGAACCATTTAACATAACATATATACTTAAAAATAATATAATTTTGATAATAACAAGTTAAATATTGCAGAATTTTACACTATTAATGTTGTAGTGACGAAAAAAAATACTTGTCATAAGCAACATTACAATGTGACAACGAGTTTTGTCATAAGAAAGGAAATTTTTGTCATAAAGGATTATTTTGCATTTTTTCTTATGACAGACTTTAAATATTTGTCATAACATAACAACTTCTTGTGACAAAACTGCAATTCATCATGAAAAGTATTTGCTTTGTGATGAAATTTATCTCGTCACCACCGATGATTTTATTGTGATGATATTTATTTTTGTCATGATTGTTTGTCATAATAGATGATTTTTTTTGTAGTGACCATCGCTGAAAATTGCAGCCATGCGTGAAGCTCATCATCCATGGCTGAAGTTCTTCAATGGCGGATGGGGAAATTTAGGGTAAGAGAAATTTGGGGATTTTGAGTGAGCATGGTGGTCGAGTTTGTGGTGGTGGTGATGATGAGATGGGCGGAACTCACAGAACGTGGTGGTGGTGGTTTGGCGGGGGGGGGGGGGGGGGGGGGGGGCGTATAGTGGGGGAACTATTTTTTTGTTTTTATGTTTTATTTGAAGTTTTTTAGTTATTAAGATTTAGTTATTTAAACTAGAATTATACGTAAAACTTTATAATTGAAGTATAGAAAGTTACTTATATTAAAAATATATATTATTAATATTGTTTTTGGCTAATTTGTTTTGTTTTTTTTTTTGTTTCTTTTTTAAAATTTATTAGTTACTAGAAATTAAGTTTTTTAAGTTAGGACTATATAATAAGTTTTTATAATTTATATAATAAAGTTAGTTATAAAGATTTTCATATTAAAATATAAAGGGGGGGTATTTTGTTTTTTATTTTTTCTATTTTTGTTTTAAATTTATTAGTTATTAAAAGTTAAGTTTTTTAAATTAGAATTATAAAATAAGTTTTTATAATTTATATAATATAGTAATTATAAGGAAATATAAAAATTATAAATTTGTTGACATGGCATCCACATTTTGCCATGTATGACAAAATTTGATGACATGGCAGAAAAAATGGGGTCGAGCATCATAAAAAGTCGATTTTTGAAATATCAGTTGCAAAAAAACGGCTAAGAAAGTTGCACGACATTAATTAAAGTGAACAAGAATTATAGGGCATTTTTAAAATTTCTGCCTAAAATTAATACACAGATTGAGCAGCAACTTCTTACAAGTATATGCATGAATGAAAGGAAAACAACATCTTTCAATCATTACACAACAACTAAGGGAAGAGAAACAACAAGTTTCTCCATAAAGGAGTAGCAATCAGAATCAATGTCATTCAAAATCAGTACCTAAAATAAAAAACAAGGGAATAAATATCTTATCTGTAATTGAAGCAGCCAACTCTTGGACAAACTCTTCCATGGATAAGGACACAATTCTTGGCAACAACAGATTGCAAAAAACGAGAGAATCAGACCTAAAATCATTCATTAAAGATGCAAAATCGGCAATTTCATATTCAACAAAGCAAACTAAGGTGGAATTCATAAGTCTGAGGAAAGCAAAGAAATTGATAACAAAAACGAGAAAGGAAGAAAAGAAATTGAAGTTTCCAATCAGTTGCAGCAGCAGGAACAAAGTGGAATTCCTTAACTAGCAGCTGCATCTTCGGGATTTTATACGCTAAAGGGATTTTATGCGCAAAGATTAGCAAGATTTTCACCTGTATCATCATCATTTACCATCATCTCAGCCACACCAAAATCAGGATCTACCAGTCCAGTCTCCACCAAATCATTGTTAACAAGACCACTTGTGGTAGCTAGCTGAGTCATTAGTCCAGTCACATTAGCATGCAATGGCGAGAGCGAAACTTGCACTCGCTCAATTATTTTCAGCGATATAAAAGCCATAGCAGATTGATTCTTGTCAGCAATGGTTGTAACGTCATTTTTTTGTCAATCCAAAGATCTTCCTCCCTAATTAGCGGCTCGAAACATCCTCGTCCAAAGAAGGTAAAGAGAGGGGCTCATCGGGAGAAGAGAAATCAACCTTTTTCCACACACTCACGAGGTCCTTATAAACATCTTCCACGAGAATCTTCAGGAACTTCAACAGCTCTAACGCTTAGTCAAACGCCTCAACCACAATATTACCACATCTCAAATAGATGCCTTCAGCAAAAGTAGGTGACTTCATAAACTCCCTCGCAATGCTTAGTTTCAGCTCGGTTTTCACAACCTTGGACTTCTCTTCAGCCGCTTTGATATGCCCTCCTTCTCTGCCATGTCTTTGATGAGTGCATTGATCTCGAGTTTCAAGTCGGAGATCAGTTTATCAGAATTGATTTTCTGTTCAGATAGGGCCACTTCAAACTCTTTACTCTCTCCTATATAATAACGAGAGTCTGAATTCGCCTTTTGCAAATCTTCCTTCATCTTCGCCAGTTCACGAGCAAGATCAGCAGTCTTGTTCTTCTCCTTCTCGAGTTCTTGCTTTGTGGAGTCCCAAGATTCTCTCACGACGCCTCCTTCAATTGTCTTTTGAGATCTTCGTGGCTTGCATCAAGCTCATGATTTCCTCTTTTCACATATGACAACCATTCATTGGCATGGATTTTGGTCGCCTTGGCATCCCAATCAAGCATCATTAGACACTCTTTTAATGTTTGTCGCCTACATTTTAAGAAAAAAGCACTAGGGGGTAAATACACAAAAACTTTACACACACACACACATACATATATATATATATATAAACAAATATAAAGAAGCATATAAAAAAACAAATATTGTCGTTGTATCATGCAGAGCCACCTCACGACAAATGTCCGCAACTGTCCACTTGTGTATTACCATATCACGATTCAAGGATGGCCACGCCTTGATTGTAGAAGTCATGGCAGCGGAATCAGTGAGCTCACTACCAAACAAGGTGAGCAAGGTTTTCCCGAGCTTGATGCTACGAAACACACAAGATGCTTTAGGTGGTGGGGGTAGGATAGCATAGTCATCAACATTGTAAAATACGGCTCTTTTCTCATGAGCACGATCCTCCTTCTCAATACTCCCCCGCAGGCCTTTTTTAAGTAGAAGCCTTACTAACCACAACTACAGATGATCCACTAAAATGGACGATAGATGCCATGCTGGCATCATCACAATTTTGACGCCTTAATTCTTGATTAGGAGTTGCGCCACCACGAGTCATATGACTCTCATTTTGTTCTCTTCTTTCATGTGAATGCCAACCATCATCTTGATTAGGAGTTGCGCCACCATGAGTCCCTTGACTCTAATTTGGTCTTTTTTCTTTCATGCGAGCGACAACCATTATCTTAATTAGGAGTTGTGCCACCACGAGTCCCTTGAATCTCATTGGTCCTCTTCTTTCATGTGAGCAACGACCATCGTCCTTTTGGCGTGCGTCATGATTGGCACGATCGTCCTTCTTATGCAAGGCCTGATTGAATTTTGCAAATTTTTCCTTTAGCAATCTTCCTACAAGGAGAAAATCAAAGATAAGTGTGTGATATCATCTAATAGTGAAAGCATAACAGTGAAAATAGATACCTACCTAAATTTATCTTTTCCTTATCAAACCATATCGGTGATAATCCACTGGCACTAAGGATGCATTCGTCAATCAATATTTCTGGCTGAAAAATCACCAAAGGCAACTTCTCTAAAAATACAGGGGGAAAGTTTGATTTCGGAACGTCGTCTATTTTAACTCGACCATGGTGCCACACTTTTGGAAAGTTGATAACTACATCTTTTGGAGGTTTGATAAATACAAAATGATGTTTCCATCCCTTGGTTCCTGGTGTTCTAAAATTCTCTAAGAACTTGTGTTTCTTTTTAGAAATGAAGAAATAAAAACCCTCCTCCCTTTTTTGAGTTGAAGTACCACGAAAAAAAAGTTCGTGAAATTCAACATAGGTACAAGGTTGATTATACGCCTTCATGATAAGAATGAAATGACACACTGCTTTGGAAATTAGGTTGGCTTAAGAATAAACCGAAAAAACTGATGATTTCACAAAGTTCCTCGGAAAGTGGAAATTGAAGTCCTAACTTAAACATTACAAGATGAATGTTCATACTAACACAAGGGGGTGTATTCATTCTACTATGGAGATGGGAATTGTTATTTCGTAACCAGGAGAGATATGGAATTATAATTTGACTTGTATTCCAGTTCACTTCAGAAACAATATCGGTATGATATGGTTTTAAGGTAGTTTTCTTAAAACTTATTACGTCTTCATTAGAAACTTTTTCAAGATATTCCACACTACCATTTTGATTAACCTCAGCCTGGGATTCCGAAGACGGAGTGATAATTGGTGAACCTTGAAAATTAGAGGTTTCGAAACCCGACCCAAGTTCGGATGAATCACACATTTTGGATACAAAATTCAATAAAATAGACGACTACCAAATCTCGTTTGCGGCACCGCTGGAAATTCGTAAGGATGCACACGGGGAATAAAGTTTGCGTTGCGAAGTCCTTGAACTTTGTAAAAACAAGATTACGAATAAAGGATGTTCGTCGTCGCAGCAACGAGGAGAAGAACATGTTGTCAGTGAAAGCAATGACAACGCAACAAAAAAAAAACCGACTGAACGGTGGAATACAAAACGCATTTGTACTGAATCATGGGCTGAAATGCAGACTTTGATCGCCACCATTCATCGTGAACTCAACTTCGTTGAGTGAATTCGTTCTAGTGACTAGTGTTACTGAATAATTTGATGATGTTTAGCAAGTAATGAACTCGTATTTATGGAGGAAAAGAAGTAATAAATTCATCCGTTGGAAATTTGAAATTCTTTGACGAGAAGAAATAACGGACCCAATTTCAGTTTTCGAAAAGGAGAAGCAATTTGAATTTTTGAAGAAGATGAGAATCAGGGTCTATCATTGAGGAAGCTGAAAATTTGGAATAAGAGATTTGATACCCTGAAATTGAAGATTTGGATAGAACAAAAAGATATTGTAATATCTTTGGGATATCAAGTGAATCCATAATGTGATTGCAAAAGTGAGGGAAGGAAAGGGAAAATGTTTTATGATATTAAGTGCTATTAATATTATATGTATTATGAAAAATGTTCATGCACAAACTGATTAAAAAAAATTGAGAAAGAGTTGTTGAAAAGTCAACACATGTTAGTCATAAAATTGCAAAAGAACACTTGGAATCTTTGAAATTGTACATCGGTCCATGCAATTATATAAAGAGGCCAAGACATGTCAAAATATCAAAAGTCTCCACAAAAAAATTCAGAAATAACTAAAGACACTTCAAAAACTTCAGATATTTCAAGAAGAACTCAAACAAATTAGAGAAATAGCAAAAAGAAACTGAACACTCTAAACATGCTAACAGAAACCCCAATAAGTTAAGCAAAGGTGAAAATAGCTCTCAAAAGATCACGAGATCAACCACAATGAATACTACTAAGTGTCTTGTCTTACATACAATGCACTTAGAAGTGGGAGATTAATGATGTACCATATTCAGGCACATGACACGTGGCAAACTCACAATGAATACTTCTAAGTGTCTAGTATTACATACACCAAAATTAAAAGTGGGGGAATAATGATGTGCCATATTTTTGTATTTGACCCGTAGCCAGCTCAAAGTCGCCAACGCAACACACTACAAGATTCACAAGGTTACATGGTTGCGTGCTAACAAGGTAACACGGTTGCCCGTTAACAAGATAGCGTACTAACAAGGTTACATGGATGCATGCCAACATGGTAACACGGTTGCACATTTGAACTTGGACCTGGCCTCCAAGATGGGCCAAGCCCATCTTAGGCCCATGAGGTATCTATAAATACCCCCTCCCCTAAAGGCAAACACACACAATTCACATTCTTACTTTCTCTCTCTCTAAGTCAGGGTTTTCTCTCTCTAGATCTCAGTAGGCTAGATTCTTACTCACTTGCGCGTCGGTGTGCCTTTGCCGGGGCCACCGGCTAGTTTACTTATTCTTGTTTTTCTGTGTTTTTGAGTGTAGGTTTCTCGAACTAAAAGCTAAATTAGGACCAATACAAAGCTTGAGTTAGTCTAACGTGGAGTGCTTAATCAGCAGACTAAATCACCCATGCATCCAGTACCAACTTATTGGACTTTAAATTAGAACATGCACATATAGTGTGTTGAAATTAAAATAATGTGCCAACATAGCGAGCTAACTTGAAAAAAAAATCAAGTTGTTAAAAATATCTACATGATACTTTACTTGTGTGGTAGTTTTGGTAATGCATGTCAAAAATCGGTCAAGACTGACACTGGTACCAACATAATAGACTACAATTGTAATTTTCTGTAATTTGCTAATATAGTGAGTTGAAATTAAAATAATGCCAACACAGTGAACCAATTTGAAAAATTCACGTCGATCTTCCCAATAGTTCATATATTGTTGTCTCTTTTTCTACTTAGTGCAACAAGTTTTTAGAAATGTTACTTTCAATACATTTTTAGAGTTTTTAATAATATTGGAAACATAAAACGCATTACTATAATTTGTCTAAACATGAATTGAAGTGAATTTCTCGTCATTTATACAAAGTTGTTTTTACATCAATTACTTTGGCCTACCAATTCGAGCTTGGTTATGCAATATCGTCTGAGGTCCCGGAAATGTAGGAATCGGGGATATAATCACGGGTGTTATTTGGAACGTCAAATCCCGAGTTTAAGAAAGAAATCAGTGTTGACTTAGCTCTTGTAGTGAGCTAGGAGAGTATTATATGATCTTGTCCTCCTTCTTTCTTTCTTTCTTGTGGTGTTGAGTGTGGTGCTATTTATAATGTTGATTTTGGGGACTTCTGTTCAATGGTCGTTGGTGTTTCTTCATAACTTCGGAAATGGGGGTGACCAATGATTTGCAAGGTCTTCTGCGCCAATGAAAATGGATCGACGAGAGTTGCCCAATGCTATTAGTTTGAATGAGTTTCTCTGATCGGGTGGTTATTATAACTGCTTCAATCATCTTGAGGGATTTTCTAAGTCAATAGGGAAAGGCTAATTTTGCTCCAATTCTCGTTTTGTATTTGGGAGGGCCAATGGGATTTGCCGCCTGTTACCCCGATCGTAGTCTTGGACCAATAAGGCAGGGTCGTCCTCCTTAATAGCGGGTAGTTGGGAGTTGCCTTTAATGTTAGTAATTGGAATCTCCTTCAAGTTGGGTCGTCTCCGAGTTGTGTTGTCCCCGAGCCGTCTTATCTCCGAGTTGCGTCTTCTCTGAGTTGTGGGTGATAAGTCCTTCGGGTTGCATTATCTCCGGGTTACTGATTAGGGATCTTCCCCCTATGGATTTCTTTGTATCCACTCTTTCCCTTATTATTTTGTACGACTTTTCTTTCTCAAAAAGATTTATGTAAGTGTTGGATGCTGACAGTCGGTAGTCTCTTAGTTGTGAGACTCGTGGAATCTGCGTAGCAGGGTTAACTTATTGGTGGGTCGTTTTTTGACCCCCGAGAGGGGGGGGGGACTCTTTAGATTCTTAAGGGTACCCAATAGTGTGGTTGACTTTGGGCGGATGAGTAAGGTGTACCCGGGTCTTTTATCTAGACTATATACCCTCAGTTTGTTAGTCGTGACTCAAGGATATCATTTTTTCGGCCCTCAATCATTTTTGTGGGGTACCCGTTTTGCCTATACCCGGGAGTGGGTAGGAATATACATCATCAGAGCTATTTATCTTTCATATGAAATGATATGAATCGATTTCTTTGTACTAGAAAACATATTTGTAAGCTACTCATGGGCTTTAAGTCATTGAAAAACATCTAGTGATGATATATGTATAGAATTTCTATGAAGCATTCTATGTTAATGTACTAGATTTCAAGAGATTAATTTTGCCGGCATTCTTCAATTTAAATTGCGTGTTTAAATGCTAAAATAATTTGTAAGCATTTTACAATAAAAGAAAACGTAAGAATTTTAATTAATAGAGTATAAGATGATGTCAGTGCATGTTTCAACTTTCAATAGATATGAGCTTTTCCTAAAATGTATTATCACGCGCATATCTCAATATGATGTGTGATGAGTCGAACTCGAACATGTATAGCGATATATGTATATACACATATATACATATATGTATATGTATATATATATCGAGTTATCGACCCTTTGGCCGAATTTTAATTGAGTTTCACTTATTGCATTGATAATATGTACACTCGCGTTTTATTTTCAATGGAGGATCAGACACCTTTTATCAATAACATAATTAATTTACTTCTCACATAAACTTTTATTGTTGATATAGTAGAAAGCCCGGAAGGCCGGAACATATTGAAACCTCCAATTGGATAATATGCTCAAGTAAACGAATATTTTTGGATGTATGAAAATAGTGAGCCTTGAGGTTAATGTAACTATTTTGAATTTTCTGATCTGAAAGGCAAAAAAATTTTTTGGTAGAAAAAATGATACAAAAGTACTTAAACTAAATCATCATCTAAAATTGGGATCAACTAAGGGAAATCAAGTATAAAACTAAATCCACTCTCTTGCTCATATTGTCTCTTTGCCACCGCGTCCGCGACCTTGTTGCATGCTCGGGGTATCAATTTGATCTCCAAAGTCCATGGTTTGTGGATTAGTGCACGACATGCTGCAATCAACGGACCCATGCTCTCATCGAGTCCGACTTCCTCCTTTATTAATATCACTGCCTCACATGAGTCCGACTCGACCACTATTATTTCTATTCTTTTTCTCCATGCTAACTCCAATCCCCTTTGGATGGCTTCGATCTATGCCTCAAGGACTGTTGGATAGGAAATATGCGCGCTAAATCCGCAACTCCAATCGCCTTTTCCATCTCGCAGCACACCGCCAACAGTACCACGGTTTTGGTCCGCTCGCACACTTCTGTCCACATTTAACTTGTACCGTCATTATTTTGGTTTTATCCACTTCTCATTAGGTACTCGCCACCCCTTGCTTCGAGCCAAGTTCAACTCCGTGCTATGTTGTTTGATTTGACCAGAGTCGCATTAGTCGCCAACTCCTTTCCTTAAAACACACGATGATTCCTTGCCTTCCAAATTTGCCAAATTGTTGCTGCAAAAGTTATATTCCACGACATTTGGTCGCCTACGGAATCCACGACCTTCGTGTTTTGAAAGTTTAAACGTAGCCACTTCAAATCCGCGACATCCATCCTTTTCTTCCACTCATTCATAGGAATCAACCTCTCCCAAATTTTCCTAGCCTCCTTGCATGATTTTAGAACATGAATCGCTGACTCCTATGGATCAAAGCACGCCTTGCATCTTGCACTTTCAGTAATATTCCGATTTTGACGCAATTGGTTTGTCGCCAATCGATTCAAGCAAGCTAACCAAATAAAATGTCGTATTTTATTTCCACATGGTGTCTTCCAAATCCAGCTAATGGGCGTCCTTAGTTGCGCATCCTCACAATATTCACGCCTTAATGCTTTGTAAGCTGTTTGCCACGTGAATTGGCCATTCACTGACTCCCCCCACAGAATTTGGTCATCCGCTTAGTTTAGTATAACACTGCTTTGCGACAATTTAAACCTCCAGTGTTGCAGGATATTAGACTTGAAGCGATCCCATCTCCATTCACCATGCTCGTCGATCACATGCACAAGTTTTAGGCCGTAGTCTCTAGGATCAATAACAATCCCGGCTTCTTGAAGCGTTGTTGCGCCCAACCAATTGTCGAACCACACAAAGATTTGTGTACCCCTTCCGATCTTCCAATGTAAGAATGGTTTGATTAATGCCATACAACGTATAATTCCTTTCCAAGTGCTACTATCTCCGGGTTTCACAATATATGCCATAAGATTGACGCCTTTTAAATACTTGGCCTCGACAAACTTTAACCACAAACTCTCATTTTTCTCCAAGATTTTCCAACACAATTTAGAGAGTAATGCCTCATTGTTCCTTCTCGCCATCCGGATACCAAGCCCCCCGCTTTTCTTATCTTTCGTAACATGAGGCCATCCAACGAGATGGAGCTTTCTTGCATTCGGGTCACTTCCCCATAAGAAATCCTTATTCAACCGATCCAATTTATCGCATACCTTTTGAGGGAGCCACGATGCTTATATTAGATGGATAAGAACCACCGTTGAGACTAATTACACCAACGTTGCTCGCCCCATTAGCAACAATGTAATATTTTTCCAAGATGTAAACCGGCCGAGCAAGTTGTCAAACATCTCGTTATATCGATCCGCACTCTCCCTCCCATGACTTAGCCGAACTCGTAAGTATTTTCCAAGCCCCGTTGCATGACTAAAACCCAACAACGAACATATATGTCTCTTCAAACTCGTGCCCCCTCCTTCGAAAAGAATATACTCGACTTACTAGCATTCACCTTAAGCCCCGAGGCCAAGCCGAATCTCTCCAATGTCTTTTTCATTGCTGTTGCAATTTTAATTGTAGCCTTACCCATTAACATTAAGTAATCAGCAAAGAAGATATGAAAGAAACTTGGACCACCTCGACACGGCACCAATGGGTCCAATTCCCTCATTCGACTTACTTAATAATTAGGTAAGATAGGCGCTCGACACATAGCACAAATAAATATGGAGAAAGCGGATCCCCTGACGGAGTCCACATCCGTGTTTAAACAGTGCGAGAGGTTCGCCATTCCAAAGTATTTTGTTGACACGTTACGAACACAAAACATGATCAAGCCGATTATATGCACTCAAAAATTAAAGGCCCTTAACGTGTCTTCCTAGAACGGCCAACTAATCTTGTCATATGCTTTTTCAAGATTAATTTTAAGCACCATACATCCCACTTTATTTTTTTCTTTGTTCGCAGAGAATGTATGATTTCTTGAATAACAAATATGTTGTCTTGTGTGCTTCGGCCTTTAATAAAACTGGACTGCGTCGGAGCAATGAGTAGCGGCATATAATCCCTAAGCCTCATAGTTATGCACTTTGTAATTAACTTATAAAGCATATTGCATAAAGAAATACGGCGATACTCGGAGATTTTCGACGCAGTACTAACCTTAGGAATCAAACACATGTGCGCCTCACAAATATTTGGATCGAAATGCCCTTCCCTAAAGGCATTTGATATGAAATCCAACTGTGACGCCTACACCAATATCGTTGGTAAAACATCGCATGAATTCCATCCGGCCCCGCGCTTTATTCGGATGGGTCGCCCACACCGTTGCCTTTAATTCTTCCATCGTCACACTTTCCCCACCTTATTGTACATCTCATCATCGAGTCCAAGTTGCAAACGGGAAGACAAAAGAGTAACGTACTCCCCCGAGCGATCCGAGAATATTCCTTGAAAGAACTGCACTACATGCGCTTTTAATACTTGTTGATCTGTGGCCCAGTTATCATCAATTTGAAGAGTGAGGATACGATTTCTTTTCCTTCGCGCAATTGTCGACTTATGGAAGAAAGCCTTGTTCCTATCCCCTTCCACCAACCACTTAATCCTTGATTTTTGGTGCCAAAATACTTCCTCGTTGCGCAAGACCATGGTGTATTCTTCTAGTAAATCTTTCTCTAAATTCACGAGGTTTGCGTTATACGTACCAGCCAAAGATTTTTGGATACCCTCGATGCGTCGGATCAGCCCCCAATTTTTCAGAAATATATTCCCAAATCGTTTCACGTTCCAAGGGATTATTGCATCGGGAATATGCGCAATTGCTTCCACAATATTCGAGCTTTTATCCCACACCAATTAGAGTATATTTTCGCACTCTAGGTTTGACATCCGAATAGCTTCGAACCTAAAAGGTCATGCTACCCTCTTAACACACATCTTGAAACATCTCGTCAAAATGGGGTGAAGGTCTCCATGCGTGCGCGGTAAGTGGAAAACTCCATTGTTCGGATAGCTATCGATCCACGCCATGTTTGCAAGCGCTATGTCCAGTCTTTCCTTAATCAGTGTATTCCCCTCTCTTTTATTGCTCCACGTAAACTTAGGCCCATGAAATCCTAAGTCTTGCAAACCCCATGCATGCATCCATCTTTGAAAGGCAAGGCACTGATTTGCTGAATTTCTCCTTCCTCATTGTTTCTCATGGGTGAATCCGATTTCATTGAAATCACCCTGAACCAACCACGGCCCTTTGATTCTTTTACTCATCCTCTCAAAGTGACTGAAAAATCCTACGCTTATCCTCAGCATATGGCTTCGCGTAAATTCCCGACACCATCCACTTTTCTTTATTTTTAAATCCAACCTTCGCGTGAACTCCTTGATCCTCGACATGAAGGATTTCCACCTCAACATCCTCAGAGTTCCACGTCATCCATACGCCATCATTCATACCATCGGTCAGCGCGATACAAAAATCTGTATATCCTAGGTGCGGTGCAATTTCATATGCACGCTCGCTTGCAACCCTTGTTTCCAGCTGAAAAACAATATCAGGCGAATGAATTCACACTAAATCACGAAAATCAATTCTAAAATCCGGATCTCCTGTCCCCTGGCAGTTCCATGACACCACCTTCATTGGAGAATCAATAACGTGGTAAGGTTGGAACGGGTAATCAATACCCTGTCCCAGCCATGTCTGTATAAGTTGCCCCATGAGTTCGCTCAATACATATTCGCGTCAGATCGATTCCCATGCACTCAAGTCCATCCTCTACCAACATATGGGTATATTCTCGATCCTCTCCTTTATTTCCATTCGAATCTCGAATTCCCAAATTAATGATGCCACATTCTTCACCTTGACTGTTTGTGGTTCTATTTGTGAGATCATCGAGGGGGGCCGTCGAAATCGTTGCGTCATCGTTCGAATCTCCCAAAACTCCGGTTGCACCAGTTCAACTAGCATCCCATTTGCCATATTCAGTTCGAGCGGCTCTTGTTGCTCCATCCAGCGTTTCAAGTTCTCGGGAACTAGGTGTTACGCGAGTCATGTCCACAAAATTGAATCCGCTCACAGTTTCATCGAGATCCCGAAGTGTATGGAATTTGTTTGAACTCTTTGTACCTTCTGCCGCCTGTTTAGTGCCCTTTTGTTGCCCAATTTTTTTCTTTCCTTTATGATGCTCAGTTTTAAGATTTGTTATATAGTTGGGGAATACTCTCTTTCATAGAGTTTCCTTGTTTGTTTGTATTTCCTTTCCCATTGTGAAAATGGGGATATGTTTCTCCTTTTGCAAGGACAACTCCACCGCTTTGACATTCGATGTTGATGGTTTCTTCCCCATGTGCTTGTTGATCCGGGTTGTGACACCATTATTACTCTTGCCTCCAGGCCGATTTATTCTCCGCTGCGGCATGACAACCCAATCTCCGTACTCATCTCTTTTCGCCTTTTCGCACAACCATTCATTCGGAATTGGTGTAGTCGTTTTTGAAGATACTCCTATTTCCATAGCCTGCACCACCTTCGCTTCAGCCTCTTTCCCTTTTCTTGTGTCGCAAGTGGTCATATTATGATCACTCCTTCCACAGTTTTGACAAAAGTTTGGCAAGTTCTCATACATAACTTGGTATACATGGCCCTTAACTCGTATCCCTTGTTTGACGAGCTTGTTTAAAGGTATTTGTACACAAAACCTTGCATATCATCCTCTCGTTGCCGAAAACGTATTTCCGTCAATCTTAATGGGTTCCCCGATACAACATGCAATCAATTCAATCATGGCTTCATGAAATAGCTCCAACGGGAGGTGCAGTACGCGTACCCATGTGATGGCGTAATCGATCACATCACTATCTGCGCGAAAGTTGGGAGTCCACTTCCGAATGGATAGGAAGCTTCCCGCTAGTTGCCATGGTCCTTGGGTTAGGATTAATTATTGTTGCACTTGTGTTAAACCGTTGAGACAGTAGGTCTCAAATCCCAAATCTACCAACTCGCATTCTCCCGTAAGCTTCCGCATAGTACTCAGACGTTCGCAAGGTCTTGGTAGAACCACGGTCGTCCAAGGATTTTGATGAGGACGATATCCTTCCATTGGGCGCACAACATGTCATCTATATCGTCATCCAAGTCAATGCAATCGAAGGGGTCGTCACTCGTGGGTTCTGTAACCCTAATTTTTTGTCGTATCTCCTCATGCTTCCCTTGCTTGATGCGCACATCCTTAGGTTTCAATTTATTCGCGTATGATTATTGTTGTCCCATCACCGCGACTTGTTCATTCACTCGCGACGGTGTTTGCTGCGTTCCCGCGGAAAATTCATATTATTGCCTAGGTCTTTTCTGTGCTCCTTGGTCCTCGTTCAATTGCAGCCCTAGATTCGGGTTGGATGCAGTCATTGCGCTGAAGATTAACGTTTCTTCTTCAACGGATGAGGGACACCGGAAATTTTCCTGGTGTAGGAATTGGTTGCATGGTTCGGTTCGCCACGAGGTCGCCAGAAAATTGCTTTTTTTTTTTTTAGCGCAATTATGCTTTTAGTTTATTATACATCATCTGAAAGGCTTACTAAACTAATGAAACACCTCATCTGTTGAAAAATAGGATGAAAAAATGAAATAAAAAAAAATATCTCGTACAAATTTTTGGTTCTTGTTAATTACTTCAACATGGTGCATAATATGAACATAAACATCTCATCGGTTGAAGAAGACTGACAAATCTTCAACAAAAAAAAAGGTCCATTTTTACTTAATTACATTCATATAACAGAAGATCTGCAAACTTAATTAGAATTTTTAGTACCAACATTATGCAGAGCCACCAAAGATGCATATATGCCACCTCTCTTGTTGATCAAAGTTCCGTGTGTTCCCTTTTCCGCGATAACTCCATCTCTTACAACCGCAATCAAATCCGCGTTTTTTATCGTAGATAGCCTGTGAGCCACCACAATGGTGGTTCTATCCACTACGACTTGGTCTAAAGCGTCCTGAACTACTTTCTCAGATTCGGCATCAAGAGCACTTGTAGCCTCATCAAGTAGTAGTATCTTTGGAGCCTTTACTATAGCTCGTGCAATTGCAACACGCTGCTTCTGCCCACCTGATAACTGGATGCCCCTTTCGCCAACCATAGTGTCATACCCCTAAACATTTTCAAGTTTATCCATTCAGACAATGAATGTAAATCATGAAAGATTTCGACCAAACTAAAAAATAAATTAAATTCTATAGCTTAGGTTAGTTCATTTCTTATGTATCTATTTAACATCAACACATGTTCTTTCAAGGAATGGATTTACATCCGCCTCATATTAAGTCAGAGTACATACCTTTTGTAAACCACTGATGAATTTGTTTGCGTTTGCCAGCTCAGCAGCGGCTAGAATCTCTGCCTCTGTAGCATTGCCTTCTTTTCCGTATGCTATGTTGGCTCGGATTGTGTCGTTGAACAAAACAGGCTCCTGGCTCACTAAACCCATCTGCTGCCTTAGCCACTTGACATTCAGCTTTTGAATTACGACATGGTCTAGTGTGATATGTCCTGAATCTGGATCATAAAATCTCTGCAACAAGGAAATGATTGTTGATTTTCCGCTCCCACTTTCCCCAACAACCGCAACAGCCTGTCAAATAACTTAGGCCAGTTAGTATCAATATTGTTCAAATTCCCATTAGTCATCAGTATTGAATTGACTTCTCATCTAAAAGCTTAATGCAGTCAAAACCGGAATGAACATAGATCCTCAATTTTAGTTCATTGCCATCCACAAGAGAAAATGTAGAGAATCGGGATTAACAATAAGATAATAACATGTACGTGAGAGGTTATGTTGGAAAGCATATCTAAAACAATACATACGGAACTCTTTACCTAGATAAAGTGACAATTCAATAATCGCTATAAATACAAATCGTGAAATCTGATAGTTGACCATCATTTACCTTGCCTGAATGAACTGCCAAGCACAAATCTTGAAAAATCTGAACATCAGGCCTGCATGGATACCTGAAACTGACATGCTGGAAAGCTATATCTCCTCTGACAATCTCTAGTCTTGTTCCTGAATCGTCACCTGAGTCGATCTCTGATTTCTGGTCAAGAAGTGAAAAAATTGATGCAGCACCGGCCTTGGCTTTACCCGAGTCTGGTGCAAGGGCACCCGATTGGGATATGGCTACTGCTGTATTGCTCAGACCGAGAAAAACCTGACAACTTTAACACATGAGCCCACCTCCGCTAAACAAATGATACTTTCTCAAACGGAATTGATTGATTTCTGAAACCTTACACGAAAAACATCGCCAAATGTGATCCTTCCATCGTCCACAAGGTGAGCACCTGCATAGAAGCTGGTGGCATAAACTGAATAAAGGAAGAATTGGGAGATCCCAAGAGCCGCTCCACTGAGTAATCCCTGCTTAATTCCTAATCTCAATGGACCAACACATTTTTGTTGGTGCAGTTCCATCACTTTCTCTTCTGCAGAAAAGGAAGCAACTGTTCTGATGCTCCCAACTGCATCGCTGGCAACTTGAGTTGCATCTTCGTAAAGTTTCTGTAGAAAGCAATACATTTCTCTGCATGTAAGTAGTTTGACATATAATGTATGATACTGAAGCAACCAATTTAGTTCCATGATGCAAAAAATCGGAGCAAATTTCAGTTCACAATCAACTTGAGATAAAGCTTTAATCTAAATGTAGCTTAATTACCTTCATATCAGCACTGAATCCACTTACAAATCTCATCTGAACATACCCACTTAATCCAATGAGAGGAAGCATCACTAGGACGATAAGGGACAGTTCCCAGCTTGCTCCAAAAGCAATGATCAAACCAGCAAAAGCCGTTGCAATATTTTGAACAATCAACGAAAGCGACTCTCCCACTAGATTTCTCACAGAAGTTGCATCTGCTGAAAGTCGCGAACCAACTGCACTACTCGAGTTCTCAGTTTTGTCGAACCAACTTATTTCCATGTTAACCACTTTTTCAAAGCACATCAATCTTATTCGCTTAATCAACTTGCACCCCGCGACGGAAAAGAAGTATGTTTTCATTGGTGTGGCCAACAGAGATGCCAGACCAAGAACTACAAACATACATGCCCAGAACTCGGAATGCTTCCGAAGTTCATGAGGCGGCTCGTATAAAATTCTGATCATGCTGGAAAATAGGAGACCAAAAATAGGTAGTACAGCACCATTAACTATTGCAGCTAATGAACCAAGTATTAGTTCTGGTATCTCGGTTTTATTCATGCAAGCCAAGCGGTAAAGTAATGTTTTGTGCTCCAATGTTGACGAGGATGGTGTTTGTGGTATTTTAGTTGCTGTCTCAAACTCATCAGTTTGGGTACATATATCCTTCGACGTTGAGAATGAGTTGCTGTTATTGTTTTCATTTCCAGACGATTCTTGACTTATCGATCGTGAGAATGGCACGTGCTGGCTAATTGGCCATCCAGAGTCTGCACTTATCTCTGCTCCACCTTTATCATTTCCAGAATCTTTCGTCAATCCTTTGTCGAACTCTTGCAATCGTATGAGCTGGCTGTATGCACCTTCAGGATTCCTAATCAGTTCAGAATGTGAACCTGATCATTCAATGTAAAAGGTTTAATTCCTTTCCGTGTTCTTTCAAATAAGGCCATAAATAATAAATAATAAGAATGCCAGCTAACTACACAACAAGGTCTCCATGATACTTCGGTGAAGTATTCAAAAAGTGTAACATAATTATGTAAATCCAGTGAAAACCAATTCATAAATTTAAAATACCGTATCCAACCTTTTTCCACAACCTTTCCCTTGTGAATAACAGCAATGACATTGGCATTCTTCACTGTACTTAATCGGTGTGCTACAATAAGTGTCGTTCTGTTGATCATTACTCTGTCCAGTGCCTCCTGAACTACTCTCTCTGATTCTGCATCAAGAGCACTTGTAGCTTCATCAAGCAGTAGAATCCTTGGATCTCTTATAATTGCTCTGGCTATAGCTATTCTTTGTTTTTGTCCCCCAGAGAGCTGAGTTCCATTCCCTCCTACCAATGTTTCTAGCCCCTGTACAATCGGAATTCACGACATTGGTAGTTAGTACAGAACGTCGTTTTTTAACAAAGGTAGACCTTATAGCGTAAATCTATAAGAATCAAGTAAGAAGCTTGACCTGAGGCAGTTTATCTATGAACTTCGCGGCATTTGCAAGTTCTACAGCAGTTCTAATTTCTTCCATGGGTGCTCCTTCTTTTCCGTAAGCGATATTTTCTTTGATGGTTGAAGCAAACAATACAGGTTCTTGACTTACAAGACCAATCTTTCCTCTTATCCATCTGAGTCGAAATTCTTTGATATTAATACCATCGATCAGAACTTCACCCACTTGGGGATCATAAAACCTCTCCACAAGACTGATTACAGTTGATTTTCCGCTTCCACTTTCTCCAACTAAAGCAAATGTCGTTCCACTTGATACTTTGAGAGAAAGTCCGATAAATACTCGATCATCTGGTCTGGCCGGATAACTAAAATGCACGTCTCTTAGTTCTAGGTCCCCGTTGATGTCATTCAGCACTCGTCCTTCCAAATTATAAGGATCGATATCTGGTCTTCTGTATATTGTCTGAAACATTTTAAATGCAGCAACTTGACCAGCTGCAAATGCACTCAAGCATGGCGATACCTGTCCTAAAGTGCTGTACAACAGCCAAAAGGACAACAAACATCTTACCAGAATGAGTTATTACAAAAGGAATTGAGGCTTCAAATTTGTATTGAAAAACACAATGAGGAAGAACATATTTAGAACTTACAAAGATCCCATTAGAATAGCCATTACGATGTTTAAAACTTGTCCTCCAGTGTATCCTTTTTCTATAATCATTCTTGCTCCAAACCATACGGCTAAAGCGTAACTACAGAACAGGACTAACATAAAGGTACCAAATCCTAACCCAGCAGCCAATCCTTGCTGCACACCGGCTTCATAAGCTCGATGCAGAGACTTTTTATATTTAGCCACAGCTTGCCTCTCTCCTGTAAATGAAGCAACCTGCACCAGAAATTAAGTCAATGTAAAGACGTATGACTACCTCAGACAAATGAAGTTATAATGTTCTTTTGCATTTTCCATTACAGTTCTGATTGAGCTAATTGTTTGTTCAACAACACCAGCGGCTTCTGAATAAGCGGCTTGTCCACGTGTCATCAACTTTGCTATAAGGACAGTCATAGAAGCGGCAGAGATCACAAGCACGGGTATAGCAGAAAGCAAGACTAGAGTGAGAAGCCATCCTTTTGTAAGTGCTATCACAAACCCTCCAAGGAATGATGCTGAAAGCTGTAAAAACTTGCCTATCTGTGTTTTTTATAATTTACGATATGAAAGGATCAGAACTTGCATCAAGACAGATTAACGAATTTTGCGTTTTTTAGCAAAAAAACATACCTTCTCTCCGATGGCATCTTGAATTATAACAGTGTCTGTGGAGATCCTATCAATAATTTCTCCAGTGGTTGTCTCTTTGTCGAAATATCCTATGTCTTGTCTCAGGATAGCTTTCAAGTATAAATTTCTAATACGAACGGCCTGCCTCTCCCCTGTGATCATCCAGCATGACACCTCTACAGAGAAGGAAATGCAGAATTCTCAAGTCCCATTAATGATGGTGAATGTCAAATGGACTACAACTCTGAAAATAAGTTTTTATACTTACGCGAACATGCTGCAATACCAGATCCCAAAGCAAGGAATAGAAACTTTAGCGATACCTAAAGATAGACGAATTTATCAGCACCGCATTTACTTGCAATGTTGCACAAAACATGGATCAAGTTTTTAAAAGACTTTGTACTATAGGATATATTGTAAGATAATATACCTTGGAGACTTCATGAACTACTCTTTTAGTTTCAACGTTCTGGCCGAAAGCATTGGCCAATTCTCCAAATAAGAGAGTCATGAGAGGCAAACCCATTCCACTTGCAATGGCTGTGATTATGCCGATGATCATCAGTGCTTTATCAGTAGAATCTGCAAAGGCAAATAGTTTGCGGTAGGGTACTTTTTCTGAGACTCTAGCCTGTGGAATGCTGCCTTCTTCGATAAGTTTGTAGCCATCCTTATCTGTGGTTTCGGGTGTTTCACGTGGCACGGTTTCTGTGTCTTCGTCCAAATTGCTAATCTCGGACATTGTTCGATTCTACAGGCAATACGTCAAGTTCTGATTTTTCCTGGTTTTTAAACACGAACAGCAAGTGATTCACTACCAGAAACTATGGCGACTGAACACTATCGAATTGAATGCTGGATTATGCAACGTAATCTAAGGCTGGATTATTAAGTGCAGAAATCTTGGGGGAAATCCAATCATGAAAGGGAAGGCCAACATATGCTATAAGCTACTGAAATAGCACCAATTAGGAAATCATTATTAATATGAAAGCATGATATGAAAAGAAAAGGTTATTTGTAAGTTCATGCTGCTGATTCCAACTGAGCACATAATTACACATATAAGCACAATCTAAAATAAAATTAGTTAGTATTTTTGAGCTTAGAAGGCTCGCAGTTATATTCTATTACCTGATCAAAACAATAACAGGCTAGGACACAAATGCAGAAAAAGATAAAATCTACTTCCTGGAAATTAGTATATATTGAGAGACAATGTAACTAAAGATCTAAAATCAAAGTAGGAAATGAAGAAAAACAAGTAGAGGGAAAGTTTTATCCTAGAATTGGATGTTAAGCTTTCTCGAGCAAGGCTGATGATAAAAAGAAACGATCGAAAACACTTAAAAAATGATCAATACTCTATACAGATGTTTCCTCTCCCCTGCAACCTGTAGCTTATATAACAAAATGAGTTCATAATTTTGCATGAGGAAGTACCGAATACTCGAAGAGTTGTAAGGATCAAAGGCACCAAATACTCCTCAAATGGTTAATGTAATTCAGGCAGAAAAATGGATTGAATCTTCCTCTTTTATCTTAGTACATTGTCCACCATAACTATTAATTAATTAACTAATAAGGAGAACTTATATGCATGACGGGGACTATTATCTTTCTGAAAGATCATTTCAAATCGCATATTTGAAAAAATCTTAATAAAAAATAGCTTATTAGACTTGATCTAAATAAACACAGAAAGAATAAGTAATATACATGAAAAGCCAAACACCTAATTGGAGGTTTGAATGAAGGGAAGGATAAAGTTAATTACATGATTAGTTGGAACTTATGAAATCATTTTGTTTGACTGTGAAAGCTTGTCACCTGAAATCTTTATATGTATTGATAATACAGAAGTAGTCTCATCAGTACGTAGTACTCCAATAAATAAAGAATACTATATATCTGTAGTTACCAAATAAAAAAATTTCTACTCTTATCAGCTTTTTAATTTCAAATTCGTGCATTTTCTCGTCTGATCAATCGATCACTTCAAGTTATAGAATATAGATACCAAGTCATTGTCATTTGTAATAACATTAAAAAACTTATGATATATTATTTGTCCTCGTTTGTTCAAGTTGTACGACACAATTTAAAAATTATTATTGAATTAGGTGAACTAATAAATCCTTTAGCATCCTGATCTGAATTATTTGGATCGCGCGACAAAAAAACAACTCTAGCTCTCGATTGATAATGCAAGCGCTTACATAATAAGCAAGACCTTCATTGACGTTGGTTGGCACAGAATATATATTAAGGTTTTTCAGAAATCTGCATGCATACATACAAACTGGTTGGAGGTCGTCATTTGAGTCAACCCGCTTTGGGCACGTATGACAACATTTAATAATTTACTAGCCTATATAAGGAGAGCTTCATAATAGGTTGTTTTGGAATACTTGTTTTAATCCACTGAAAATAATATTGAAGTTTATCTTTGCATTAATGCGTATGTGTTCTAAAGTTTATTTTATTAAAACTTGTTTATCAAAAGCCATAATTCTATAATGAATACAAATGTTCGCATTTCAAAACCGAAAAAATGAAGCCTCCTATCTTTTTTTGATGGGATGATATTATTTTCTTCATAAATTTATTTCTTGTTCTTATATATATAATATAATACATGAGATTTTTTTGCATAGTTTTGCATGTAATTATTTTCTTTTCCATTTCGAATCTCTCATGTGGCTTATCTTCAATATCCCCTATTTAGACATTTTCTATTGATTAGACTGTACATTAATATGTTAAGCATATTTTTTCTTTTCTCAAATAGGTAATAACTACTATACAAAGACTAGAAGTTACACGAACTTTACTATTCAAAGACTACATACTCGATATAAAAATATAAAAGAAGCAAAAATATCTACTTGGATAAAAACTTTGCCAAATACCACTTAGATAAGGGTAGTAATGTAATTATATTTATAATTGGACCCAATCCTTCAAATGCAGTCTCGCAAACCAAATAAAATAGGTTGATAGATTCAATCACCCTATTAACTTATATAACGAACCAAACATGGAATAACACGAATTGTATCTAGCCTATTATTCTTGCCATATGCTAATATGCCCCAATTCGATCAGAGATTTGAGATTTGACATGTGCCCTAATTACTTGAAAAGAAAGCTATTTATGTATTTTAATGCTTAATATGACTTCAAAAGAAAGCTATACATATATGTATTCTGATGCTCATGTTTTCAGTATTCAAGTACCAAAAAGTAATAAATCCACATGAGGTAGCAAAGGTGGCTCACACTAAATGTCTTTATAATTAATACAACTTATTCTCCAAAGAAACAGCCAAATTTTGGCATCATTCTTTGCATAAAACTGAAGGCACCATGCCATCTTCTTTAGATTTTATATATGATTGCGTACATTAATTATTGTCCCAAGTTAAAAATCTCTGCCAAATGGGATTTTTTTTATCATATTAATTACAAGAGCTACAATAGCCACTACAAACTTTAGGGAACATTGCTCAAGGAACCATCAATTTTTAACCAATTTTATAATTATTACTAATAATTATTTAAAGGATTTGACACTGCTCAAGGCAATATTGTGATATCATACTTCAACTAAACATCTCATTTTGTTCGTAGACTAACGAATCATACAAAACGTTCGCTAACAGTCAAAAATAATGCAAATATTTATTTCTAAGACATGGTAGCTTTGTAGCATTCGTTTAAAATATTTCAAAAAAGGGTGAAGGGATGATGGTTGGTAACAAAATTAAAGTGACCTCTTACGGATTCTAATTCTCAGTTTTCTCTTTTGTTTCTTTCAACGTGAATCCGATTCCTTGTACTATATTATTAATTTATATTATAGGACAAACTGTGGTGAGAATGACTCAATTCTAAGTAATGTGTAATGAAGATTGTGAGATTGATTTAAATTTGATAAAGGTACATATCTTTAAAAAGCGTTGACCGAAACGGCGTCATCTATCACGAGTGTGGCCGTTTTTTGAAGTACAGCAAAGTTGAACGAATATGATTGGGTCATGGTCGTACCAATTATGGTTCGTGCTTTCTGATATTCAACTCCTCCGATAATTTTGACGAATGATATTATACTCACCAGAAAATATATATTAGCTCTTAATTTCCATGAGTTAATTTGGTTCGAGATCATAAGTTACAAACTAGTACAATAGATTACGAAAATAGCCTTTGACATAGTACAAATTATATCAACTATCGCTAACGCTAGTCTATAGGTTGACTTTGTCCGGAACACCTAAGACGACGCTTGGTAACCTCTGTTGGAAGTGAAATACTCTTAGGATGTCGAATATTGATGGTGTCTAAACCTTGGTGATGTCGAAAGTGTATGGGTATGTCGAGTAAACTTGATGTCGGGAATAATGCGGATCTCGAGTGTAATGTAGATGTCGAACTCATATGATATCGGAGATGGGCTTCATGTCGAAATATGATTGTATATCAGATATTATGATATGTCGAAGAATGGATAGATATCGAATAAGCTTATTCAATATTAATTAACCTACATTGGATTGCGGACCGAGCCTTTATATAGATATCGAAGGTGGGGTCCGTTTCCGAGAATTGCTGCGAACCTTATACCATATCGAATATATATTCGATATGAGGACGGATATTCGATAGAGAAGTGGGATATCAGGTGTAAATCCCCGATATGTAATGGACTTGGGCTAGTAATTGAGCTGGCATAGCCCACATGATATTTATACATATCATGTAGTCCCCCATTTTATTAGATGTCGTTATAAAGGATAGTGATGATGCATAATCCGCCACGCCCTCGGAAATAGACAAAACGGGTACCCCACAAAATTGACCAGGGCTAGGGAGAAGGCACCCCCTAGGTCACGACCAACAAACGTCCCAATGAGGGTACGCGATCTGGATAAAAAGATACGGGTACATCTCACCTAACCGTCCAAACTCACTCACGCTCCAGGTACCCTAAGAAAAGCTACGAGAGCCCCCACCTCGGGCCAATAAGACGACACACCAACGAGCTAACTCCACCACCCGAATGTCATGTAACCATCGATAAGGGACCCTCGGGTGGTAGCATATAACACTTAGTCGAAATATCTTTTGAGAAAGGAAAGTAGTTCAAAACAATAAGGGAACAAGTGAATACATGGATGGGTTGAAGGAAGAAGACCTCTCATCCACGGTCTCAATATTACAGATCGGAGACAGACGCAACTCAGAAGATCTCACAACTACTCGCACGAAATACGACTCAAAGACTCCTATCAGAACGCGAGGGGATAAATGCAACTCTGAGGGTCTTATTGCCCTCGGATCGTAAACAAGCACGGCAACTGCACGACCTAACCCAAAGAAAATGTCAACTACCCACTAGTAAAAGCAACTCCCAACCACTCACCATTATAACGAAAGACCCCGCCACATTCGTCAAAGACTACCATTGGGGCAAAAGGCGGCGAATCTTAGCCAAAAGGAGAGAGCACCTACCAATCTACTACGTCAACAAGATTCTCCTAGACACCAATACCTAATACTCACAGATAGAGAAGGTCAGACTAGCACTCATCTCTGCAACCTGGAAACTACGAGCTTACTTCTTGGCCCATCTAGTCATTGTTCTCATGCAAAACCCACTCCGCAATATCCTAAACAACCCAAAGGCTTCTGGATGGATGATCAAGTGGGCCATAGAGTTAGGGGAATTTGACATCACTTACGCCCCCTGACCAGCTATAAAGGCTCAAGTACTTGCCAACTTCATCATTGAAATATACGAGGAACTTGAAGAAGAACAGTCGGAGCCTCTATGGAATCTTCACATAGTCAGATCCTCTACCAACACCAACGATGGAGTGGGCATAATCTTCATGAAAATAGCTCCAGATGAGCCAGACACTATTCTAGAATTCGCCATCCGATTAGAATACCCTGTGTCCAACAACGAAGCCAAATACGAGGCACTCGTCTTTGGAACGCGACTAGCCTAAGAGGCCGAAATTAGAAGAATACATGTGCATAGCGATTCCCAGGTCATGGTACAATAAATACATGGGACCTACGAGGCTCGAGAAGAAAACATGGAGTGCCTAGAGTCCGTCCTCGCAGTAACGAACTCATTCCAAGATTTCTCCATCAATGAGATCCCTCGTGCAAAAAATCAAGATGTCGATGCTTTATCTAAGCTCCCCAGCCAGGCTCAGCCTGTCAGTACCCGAAGGATCACATTCTTCACCGCACACAAGTCGATAAGGCATAACAAAGATGGTGAAGTCCAAATGGTGGCGGCAATCGAGGAAAGTAGGATGGAAATTATGGACTTCATCAGGGATCTAAGGTAGTACGCCCATGATCGGGCCAAGCAGCGCGCTATGTACTGTCGGACTGCTCAATAATATATAGAGAGCGGAATGTTCTTCCAACGCTCATTGTCCTATCCGACCTCCCCATGTGTTAACAAAGAAGACTCCCATCATATCATTAGGGAGATCCATGAAGGGTGTTGCGGCAATAATTCCAGGGAAAGAAGCATGGCAGCCAAGATTATCAGAAAAGGGTACTACTAGCTGACTGTGGCAGCCAACTGCGAAGAGTATGCTCGGAAATGCCGAAAATATCATCTGCATACCCCCATGATACACCAGCTTGCTGCCCCTTAGAAACCCGACACCATGGGAAATGACATTGTGGGAGCCATTGTCCCTGATAAAAGTCAGGAGAGATTCTTACTAGTTGCAGTAGACTATTTCATAAAGTGGGTTAAAGTCGAACCCCTCTTTAGATCATTAGTCAAGTCGTAATAAAATTCATATGAAGATATATCCTCAGCCGCTTGGGGTCCCTCAGCAGCTAGTAAGCGACAATGGGCTCCAATTTCAAAACAACCTCGTAGAAAGATGGTGCGATAAGTGGGGAATCAAGCACCGATTCATGGGCATAGGATATCCACAGGGAAATGGCCAAGTAGAGGTAACTAACCAAACTCTCCTGAAAATAATTAAAGCTCGCGTCGAAGAAGTCCCCGCTGTCCTATGGGTCTACCGCACTACCCCATGATCAGCTACGGCAGAAACCCCTTACAGCCTCGTATACGGGATAGAGTCGGTAGTCCCATCAGAGGTCGTAAAATAGAGTCTGCGGGTACAGAAATACGAGGAAGCCCATAACAACATTAATCTTGCCTTGTCCCTAGACTTACTCAAAGAAAAAAGGATTCGAGCTACTACCCACGCTGAGTTTTACAAGGCACGAATGACCAAATTTTACAATGCTCGGATCTGACCCCGATCCTTCTAATTCGGGGACCTCGTTTTGAAACGAGTGGAAGCCTCTAAAAACATAGGAAAGTTAGAGCTAAAATGGAGCGGCCCCTCCCACATATCTAAGATCCTTGGGCTAACAACCTACTTGCTAAAAGACATGAATGGCCGGGAACACACACCCGAGCCTGGAATAGTCTCAATCTCCAGGAGTATTATCTTTGAAGCTCTGAGATCGACCTTTTACGGTGACTCTATTTTTCTCACGTAGGTAAATGTTTGTATTTTGACTTAGCAGTTATACGGGTGTATAGCAAACATACTATCGGAAATAAAAGAACTACTTTAGAAAAGTCTATCGACTTGAGAACAAATGCTAAAAAGAAATATTCCATTCAAAGTAGTAAAACAGCCACAATTAAAAGAAAGAGGGGGGGGGGGACTAGACCCTTACAAAGGAGGTCCAAACAAAACAAGGGCTACATGCGCCCGACTAACATAACTCCTACACAGGTCGCTTCCCGACCTTGATCCATTTCGGACGCTCCTCCTTCGAGAGCTCGCTTGGGTCAGACATCCACACTGATGGGGCATTAGGCTTCTTCCTCTGTGAGGCAGAAGGAGGATTGGCAGAAGGGAGCATGGAGTAAAACTCTAACTCAGGGAGTACCAGGTTTTGAGGAAAGCCAAGGAGAGCCCTAACAGTCGATAGCGCTATCCTATAGCCCACTCAAACTAGATCCTTGAGCGCGAAAGCCAAATCTTCTTGGCTCTTTGAGGATTTGGTCGAACCAAGTCGAGCAGAGGAAAGGCTAGCTCGGTGCTCTTCCTTCATGTCCTTGATCAGATGAAGCAGACGGTTTTGCTCCTCCCAGGGGTAGGATAGTTTCCAGGACCCGAGTCGCCTCCCTTGCCTTTTCATCTAATTTCTCAGCCTTAGCGCTATCGTTGGCCATCGCCTATCCAAGAACACTCTTTAGTTCCCCCATGTCCCAATTCACGGACTATCTTACCTTAGGGTCATGTCCACGAGCTTCTTCTAAGGCCCTCTCCAGTCGAGTCGCCTCTTCTCGAGCATTTCTCAAAGAGGCTTGGAGGGCATCACGCTCCTGGACAACGGTTGTCAGAACAGTCAGACTTGCCCTATATGTGCCCAAGGCATCCACGAGCACCATGAGCTACAAAAAAAAAACAGATAGAAGTTAGAAGCCAAACAGTGGTGAAAAGGCCAAAAGTAAAAAAAATACTTAAAAGGGAAACGAAGGAAACAAGGTATCACCTCACAGATACTCTTGTCGAACTTCTCCCACAAGGCTTCGTCACTAAAGCCGCCAAGAAGCTCATGGTCGCTGGGTTAACAATACCGCTCATGAAAGAAAGGTAGTAAGAGGGATCTACATGACACTATAGAAAAATCGAGGCCGCAACAGGGTCGCGGAGTAAATCCTCATCCAGCGAAGGTCTCTTCCTACTTTCCGACCTCACTCGAGACAAATGGTCTATGGGGCCCTTCCTTTTGCTCTTCTCTGATGACCGAACCAATAGCCGTTCATCATCCCTCCTCGAATGACCTCCGAAAATAGGGATTCGACCTGCCAAATGATTTGGGGAAGTCGGCAGCGGACCAAAGTTAAGCACGGTTACCAAAATGAGGCATGAAATAATTAGCAAAATATCCATGGACTGTAGCATACCTTCAACAGAAGTCGCCCCGCCTCCGGGACGAGTATTCGCCATAACCCTAAAACCTCATCCACATGAGCAGACGTTGGACTACTTGGGGCACGCGGGCAATACTTAGCGTTGGAAGAGGCGAAAGAATAATCAGATGCGGCCTTTGAGGACTTTGCAAGCTTGCGACGTCGCTAGATGCTCTGCAGTTCCCAATAGGCAAATGAGCCTTGGGACCTCAAAACAAAGTAGTCCGAGTAAATATCAGGCAGTGGTAAGAAGTTCCCCCAGAACGAAGCTCGAGCATGACTAGCCATCTCTGCACCTAAAAGCAAGAGCAGATACTCAATAAAAAAAAAGATAGAGAGAGTATACTATATACTCAGTGAATAGTTTCGAAGCCTCATTCGTCTTTTTTTTTTGCAGAATACACAGGTACTTATGGAATCCGTTGTGAAGACGAAGAATGGTCGTGGATGGACACTCATCCAGGCCACTTTGTAGACCCGCTAACATCATGGCCATCGATTTGCGTAGCATCAGTGTTGTGTTGTACACCCCGCTAAAAAGGCCCCTCCGATTCAAAAATGTGGCAGCCTCCGTGTGCACCTCATTATAGTGGAAAACGTACCCCATGCCCCATTAGGTAGGCATACCCTCCCACCCTGAGACCGACTCTCCAACGAGGGCCACGAAGGAATACCTCTGCGTCAATCCCCATTGCAAGAAGAATCATTCCTCGCTGTCGATATCAATAACATACGCTTGTTATCGCGAGTGAACAATGTAAAGAAAGTCAAGCCAGGCACAGTCGTCCTGAGCACAAATGCCCCAGTCACGTTTTGAGAAGTGCAAAGGATGTTCAGCAGGTGGCAGAAGAGTATAAATCCCACCAAATAACGGTAGGAAGCGAGAGTTAGTTGATTCGGACCCACTTGCCAAAAGGTGAAAAGATCCCTTAGGATCATATGGAAAAAGCAGTGGAGCCCACAACGAATTTGCTCCGAGTATACAGTCAAGTAGCCCTTCGGGGGATCGTATGCCCTCTGCAGGTCGTATGGAATGATCATGCCCACATGCTCTAGAAAAATGTTAAATGACTTCAGCAAGGCACGAGCCTCCCCCATGGTCACGACTGATGCCGTTGACCCAACCCGGAGTCTACCAGTCATGTGTTTCAGATCAAGATCTTCTCGAGTGAAAATAGTACCATCCGCGAGAGGTTGGTTAGGAGCCCGGTGAGAAAGAACAGCAAAAACACGATCTGTCGCAATAACCGGCAGGACGAAAGTACCCCCACCACGTGTGCCACTAGTACAGGAACTCCCCACCTCTCTCCCGAAAGTAGAATGTACGAATAGCAAATGAATAACCGTTCAGTGATGGCTCCGTCGGGACCCTGAAACACTTACGTAGGGGAGAAAGCGAAGTGTTAAGAGAATCAAGAGAGTCCTCCTCACTCCAGTAAACAGAGGTGGTGCAAGAAACCATGGCGGAAAAATAGCAAAGCTTGATGAAAGGGTTTATTTGCAGAAAAAAAAGAAGACAAGAATGTGAAGAAGAAGGGTAGAAGAGGCCCCCTTTTATAGAAGAGGGAGACGGTTCATATTCAGAGGCAGATCAAATTCTCGCCCATGATTCAAATTGTGGCACCCTCCAGTTGCCCACTCACGACCCCTCAAAACCGCGATGTTCTCCGAAACATTGCTATCGTAAAATGTCAGACGTCACCATAGGGGAGATAGACTAGCGCTTCAACTCCCCACGTCTATTTGCATTTAATGATGGCACCTTCCCAAGACCGTCAGTCAAACAGACTAATAGGCGAGACGATTTGAAACAACAACACCCCGAGAACCGTAACCACAACTACCCCTCCATGAATGGGCCAGAAAACACCCATTATATCACGATATCTATGAGTGATTTATAGAAATTGAAGTTCTTCTAAGTATGGTAGCCTCGGGCATCGGAACCGGAGTTAAGAACCCTCATGGCATACCACTCAGGGACACTCGTAAAGAGACCGTAAAGACTCCCACATATGATGTCCACGAGCACTCACTTAAGAGGTCAAGAAAACCTCTAAGTATGATGGTCGTGGCTACCTGCACAAAAAATTGAGAAAAAACTCTAAACGACACTAAAATCGTAAGTACCCACCAGAAATAAAGGAAAGTCGGAACCTCACATGCAGGGTAAAAATGGGTACCCATGTGGAGAATCAAAAATTTTCTAAGTATGGAAACGTTAAAACAGTATATGCCAAAACTTGGTCGTAATTCCGACGGTAGACACACGAGTTGGTAGCCAGAATTTTCATTAAACATTAAAAAAACTGGGAAGGGGGAGGGCACTACCCGGTACAACCTCAAAAAAAGTCCATAGGGCCACAAAACTATCCCTACGTTACCTACGTCTAAAGAGGAAGGGAAGGTTTGGGAACAAAAGACGGGGTCGAAGAATCCCGAGTGCTTGGAGCGCCCTCTTGCAACAACTGCAGAGCTACGTCAGGATTCCAGAGACGGGTCATCTTGGAGGAAGCCAACCTCTGAAGGTTGGCCCCTTGGCTGAACAACCATAGCTTTGTGCCCATCTTCTTGCAGACCTTGAACCCCCACATCAGATGCATAGTACAGTAAGGGACAAGCTGCTCCCGAGCCTCTTTCTCCTGGGCTGCCAACTTCCTCGTCGTGCTCTTCTACGGTCAAGGACAACTCACCAAGGAGTGAGTCACCACTCTCTCTGCCACCTGCAGTTTTTGTGACCACACGGCCTCCTTCGCCACGAAAGACTCCATCTCCCTCTCCACGACAGCCAAACGCTCCTTTAAAAGCCGCTTCGACTCTTCGACCTCTTGAAGCCTCTTCTTTAGGGCCTCTCTCTCTCACGGGTGGACTCATCGTAAGCATGCATGAGCCCCTTCGACCCTATCGGTCCCTCGACATACAACATAAAAGCAAGTGTTAGCAATCAACCAATGAGCCGGGCTAAGGTAATATATATATATATATATATGTATATATATACATATATATATATATACATATATATATATATATGTATGCATGCTCACCAAGGTTGGGCAGAGCTACACCATACTCTTGGGGCACTAAAGAGAAACATGGTTGGAGAGGACGCCAAAGAGGTTACTTCACGAGAAATGCCAAGGGATTGCTCTCCTAGACTCACAACACCCTTCAAAAGAGAATGCAATGGAGGAGGCACGATGTGCCCCAAGTAGTGGCTATCTCGGCAGGGGCCACCAAGTCAGAAGCCGCCAGGGGAACAGAAGACTCAGCCCCACGATGCTCGGGCACCGGAGGTGATAACCTCTCAGCCTCCCGATGCTCAGGCGTTGGAGGCAACGACCTTCTGACCGCCGATTCTACACTCACAAATGGAGGTAAGGGCGTAGAAAGACCACCCTCCTCGGTGCCTCCAATGTCCGCTCCCCCTGGGCCTTGAACATGTCCTCGAACTAGTCCTCCTCACCCTCCAACACCTCAGGTAAATCCGCCGAGAAATGAGAAGCCATGGGACTTCCCATAGCCTGGACCGGAAAGGCCATATTCTCATCGGAATCAGATAGCACGATATGCGGATCCCTGGAACTCACCTCGGGTTGTTCTCCGGAAGGCTTCAGCGCAGACGGAACAGCGCCTTTTTTCACTCGATAGACTCATATGGGATAGAGCCTCACGAATGATGCCCCCATCCCCTCTCCGAGGACTCATTCACCGATGCAGCTGAAGTGGTGGACCCACGAGTCCTCTGAGGATTCTTGGCTATGGCCTTCTTCTTCTTAGCTGGGCGGGGAAAAGGAGCATCGCATTTCAGCTTGTCCATCACCCCCTCTGCAAATACAATAAAATGGAAAAGGTAAGAAGCAAAGTCAAGATCCTGAAAAAGGAACGACTTAAAGAAATTTGCAAGACAAAGAAACTTACTAATATGTGGATGCTTGTCCCCAATTATAGGAGCCATGGCGGTAACACCGTTCAAACTGCAGTCAGAGTAAAGGGACTTGAAGACTTCAATATGTGACATCTCACCCCAATTGAAGCCCTGGCAGAAAAACCCTTCTGCTGTAAGGTGGGATGTGGCTTCCACAGTGTCGTACCCAGTATGGATCCAAGGGTCCATACTCCACGCCCTCAGAACCCCTTGCAGGATGACTTCATTCGAGTGATGAAGGAAAAAGAACTTGTCCTTCCAGCTGTTGTAGGACCCCGAAAGCTCGTAGATGACCCTCTTAGTCAACTTCCAAATGGAAAATGTTTAGAAGAGCTTATCCCAAGAAGGGCTCGTCAGATCAAATGCACCAAAAAATCGGTCCACGACGCAAGGGTAGCTATGGGCAATGAAAATGAAGGCAAAGGCACTCAAAGTTGACCACCCGTTGAGAAAAAGCTGACTCAGACAGAGTAGGTGTTAGAAACCTCGCGGTAGAACACCGGAAGGAAAGATCTGAGCCCCGCCTTAATCTGTACGAAGTAGACCATATAAAAAACCCTCACAAGGGGAGGTCGCCCTCTCGTGCTCCCAAGGCACCTCAATTTCCAAGTCGGCGACATCCGTCCCATACTTGGTGAACTCGGCCACGACCTTTTCATGTGACCAAACCGTGCTTCTCACCACCTCCGACAAAACCCTAGGTGGCGTCACCGCAGCAGTCGACTTCTTCGCCTTCTTGGAAGTTGTTTTCACCATACATGAGGCGGCACCAGATCATTGCGAAGTCCCTCGAGCCACATGAGGCATCACCGCCACCGTAATTGCCACAACTAACACTACCCCGCATCATTCCGCACCAGTAGCCCCTTCGCCGGAACTGCTCTGAGATGCCATTAAAGTTTTGGAGTTTTTTGAAAGAAATATGAAGAAAGAAAGAGATGGAAAGAAAAAGGAACTCGGGTAGAATGACGACCAAAAAACGTCGAGTCCCTTCAATTTATAGACAGAGAATTTAGATCGGCAAACTCGAAGCGTGGCCAGCTCAGCACCGCGTGGCATGTGCATGACCACAACTTTACGAAGCACACGAAAGCACATCACTCATTTATAGTTCCAAGTGATTTCTACAATATACACTGGGTACTCTTGATGATGCATAATTTGCCACGTCCTCGAAAATAGGAAAAACGGGTACCCCACAAAAACAACAAAAGGGCTAAAAAAAGGCACCTCCAGGTCACGACAAACAAACACCCCAGTGAGGGTACACGGTCTGGACAAAAAGCCTCGGGCACATCTCACCTAACTTCTCATAGTCACTCACGTTCCGAGGTACCACAAGAAAAGCCACGAGAGCCCCCCACCTCGGGCAAATAAGATAACCCACCAATGAGCAAACTCCAACACCCGGATCTCATAGAACCCGCGATAAGGTAGCCCTGGGTGGTAGCATATAACACTTAGCTAAAATATCTTTGGAGAAAGTGAAGAATTACAAAACAATAAAGGAACGAGTGAATACAAAGAAGGGTCGAAGAAAGAAGACCTCTCATCCACGGTCTCAATATAACAGATCTGAGACATATGCAACTCGGAAGATCTCATAGCTACTCGGACGAAATACAACTCGAAGACTCCTCTCAGAACACGCGGGGATAAATGCAACTCGGAGGGTCTTATTGCCCTCGGATCGGAAACAAGCAAGGTAACGACACGACCCAACCCCAAGGAAATGTCAACTACCCACGATTAAAGGCAACTCCCAACCACTCACTATTATAACGAAAGACCCCGCCTCTTTGGTCCAAGACTTCCATTGGGGCAGAAGGCGGCGAATCTTATCGGTTCACTCCTACCCAAAACAATGATTGGAGTAGAACCGACTCACCCTCATTGGCTCAGAAAATCCCACAAGACGATTGGAGTAGATATAATCATTATCCAGTCATAATAATTGAGTCAAACTCACGTTATTGGCGCCTCGTACCAAACAACCCCCATTGGCGTAGAAGACCCTCTACATCATTGGCCATCGCCACCACCGAAAATTTTGAGAGAAGACAGACTCTCATTGGACGAAAGACCTCAAGACCAGTACTATAAATAACACAAGGGCATTCTCGTTAAATTCACTATACGCATATTTGTACTTAGAAAACTGTCAAAAAAAGCATTCCCTACTGTGAAAAAAGCTAACCCCATACACGACCCCCCCCTTTTTAATTCACTCTAGGTCCTTAATAAAATCATATTGCTTCATTTTTCTCAAACTCGGGATAGGCGTTCCAAATAATAATAGTGATAATATCCCTGAATCCCCCCATCTTTACGGGCCCCATACGATATTGCATCACCAGATAACTTTTAAACTAAATAAAGTATGGTTTCAGTACCTCATGTCTCCCCAGTTTATATGCGAGGATCGTAACGATCTGACAATTTGATATTTTGAATCATGGGCCCTACAATATAAAAGTAGCAGACATACGAAAATGCATTTAAACTATGTGTATCGTTCATGCCTTTATCTGAGACATCCATGCACATATTCTAGTATAATGATTTTGCTGGGTCCTTTGATTTAAAGGAAAATTTTATGATAAAATTCTTAAATTGTTATCAAATTAGGGATCAATATCGAATATGGGCATCAATGTCGAGAATGAGGCATCGATATCGAATATGGCGCCATTATCGAATTGCAGATATCGATATTGAATTGGGGATATCGATATCGAATTGAGGGTTGCGATATCGAATATGGCATTGTTATCGAATTGGGGATATTTCGACATGCCAGACCAACCGTCCGCATTAAATGCGGACTCCACCCTTCCTCCACTATAAATAGGAGGAGGTAGGAGAGAGAAATTATTTGTATTTTAGCGAGAGCGTGCTATTTTCGGCAAAAGGTTTGTCGAAATTGCTTCCTATGTCGAATATTTCATTTCGACATTAAACTTTCGATATGGATATCAAAATTTTTGGGATTCGATATGTAATCCCCGATATCCATTTTTGATATGGATTAGTGTGTAGGTCTTTTCTACACTGGGATTTTTTTAAGTTTTTGAAGTGATTAGTTATCGGGTTACCTTCCGCTTTGCAGGTTTTCACAGCAAAGCTTTTAATATCGCACGTACAATCAAATGTGGGTTTTCCGATTTGATTCAGAACATGTAGGCTTATAGGTCATTTTTCCTAAGTGCGCAAGCTTATATGGATCTTTTGTGGTTGCTAGAACATGTATGAGCCACAAGATCTTAGGTCAGCTTCTGAGGGGGGTGCCATTGTTCATGATGATGAGCATGCAAGCGTCAAGGCTAGTCCACTGTACCTATTGGGATCTGTGCAGATGTCCTAATGTGACAACAAGATGTGGGACTCGAAGAATATAATAGGTGGCTTGTACGGGCACGATGAGAAGGGTGATGACTCAGACGATGAGTCTAAAGAAGAGAATGAATACGGTTTGGCCGGGGTAGGAGAGGGAGAGCGGTATAGGACACAAGAGAGATACCAAGATATGGTAGCTAGCGTGCCGCACAAACCTAATCACTACTATGAAAACGATGACTTGGGGAACTATGAGATCAGATTCCCTCAAAAGGATGAAAGGATGCACATCCCTCCGGCAGGTTATATCACCGTATATGACAATTATTTTATTAATGGCTTGAGGTTTCCTATTCATCCTCTGATAAGTACCTTCTTCTTCTCCTTCTTCTACTTCTCCTCCTCCTCCTTCTTCTTCTTCTCCTTCTCTTCTTCTCCTTCTCTTCTTGTCCTCCTCCTCCTTCTTCTCCTCCTCCTCCTCCTCCTCCTCCTCCCTCCTTTTCCTTCTCCTCCTTCTCCTTCTCCTCCTCCTCCTTCTCCTCCTCCTCCTCCTCCTCCTCCTTCTCCTCCTCCTCATTCTCCTTCTTCTCCTTCTCCTTCTCCTTCTTCTTCTTCTCATTCTTCTTATTCTTCTTCTCTTCTTCTTCTCATTCTTCTTCTCCTTCTTCTCCTTCTCCTCCTTCTTCTCCTCCTCCTCCTCCTCCTCCTCCTCCTCCTCCTTCTCCTTCTCCTCCTCCTTCTCCTCCTTCTCCTCCTCCTCCTGCTCCTCCTCCTCCTCCTCCTCCTCCTCCTCCTCCTCCTCCTCCTCCTCCTTCGAAATGCATGTCAACAATTACATAGTTTGCCAATAGTGTTTTCTTTGCGGCGCTGAACCTAACGAGGTAGGAAGCATAAGCATTCCGAGAGGGACTATCTCCGGACCTCCGAATTCGTGAAGTAACGTTTTCACCGATTCCAATGTCTAGCCGTTCAATCCCATTTTGTCCAAAGTAGAGTTGAATTGCACTTTGACTAAGCTACCGTGATCCACCAGTATTTTCGTGACACCATAATTGGCTATGTCCACAGTTATCATCAACGGGCAATCCAGCTTTGACATTTGAATGGGTTCGGCGCTTAATTTTTGTAGGTCCGTGGTTGAGAAGGTGATCTCTTCCTGCGGCATTTCCTCGATCCTGTGTATGTTGACCATGTTGACAAAATTTGTCTGATTCGACGAGCCTCGACATCTTCTTCCGGACGTTGGTGGAATTCGCCGCCCCTGGGCCTCCTGATATCATGTTTATCATGGCTTTCCTGATGTTGCCATTCTCAATCCGAGGATAGTCGAACAAATGTGGTTCATCGACCATTCTTTGTTTATCCTTCCTGGGCAATGGTGTTCTATTTTTGCCGGTGCTGTCCTCTCGCTCCTGCATCTTTTTGATAAACTCCACGAGTTTGCCATCCTTTAGTAGTTGTTCGATCTCGTCTTTGAGATCCTTGCAATCTTCGATTTCATGTCCCTTCTGATTATGGTACTTGCAGAAGCGGGTTGAAAACCTTGTTGCCCTGGAATCCTTCATCTTTCTGGGCTCTTTTAGCCACCCTTTCCTTTTTGCCGCCCCGAATACTGTCATTATGTTAGCATTCAGAGGCGTGTACCGCTTAGGTGAAGCGTCCCGGTACCTATTGCTCCTGTTCATGTTGTTGTTGTTGCGATTTTGGTCTTCCCTTCCTCGTTCCTTCTCTTTTGGTGGTGCGACGATGGGCACTTTGGTTGCCATCATCTCCTCAAAGTGTACCACCTCCTGCGCTATCTTGTTAATTTCTTCGATAGCGATGGGTTTGCGTCTGAGTAAATCCCTGCCAAAGACTGTGTTGTTGGTTGCTCGAAAGAGTATACTCACTATCATCTCTCCAAATGGGCAGTCTATCCTCAGCAGCTCCGCATTGAAACGTCTCATGAAGTCCTTTAGACTTTCATTGGTTTTCTACTTCATGGTATACAGATGGGAGTGATCCAAGACCAATCTAGCTTGACTTGAAAATTGATCTTCGAACATTTTCCTCAGTTGTTTGTAGCTTTTGATTGATCCTGGAGTAATCCGAGTAAACGAGTCCATTACTACCCCTGATAGGGTTATTGCAAATATTCTGGACTGAATGTTCTCTTTGAACCCATAAAAAGACAATTTCCTATCCAAATGGAAGAGGTGATCGCGGGGATCAGACTTTCCATCGTAAATATTTAGATCAGAGATCTTCTCCCCGTGTCCTAAGATCTCCGCTTCTATCTCTTCGGAGAACGGGCTGCTCCTCGGAGCATCGCCTCCTTGTCCCATCTGGTCTTCGATTGCAGCTTTCTCTCCCCCAAGCCTCTCCAGTTTCCTAGTCATTTCATCATGTTCCCTTCTGGAGTCATGACTCTCCGCAAGTCTTGTGTCGTCCTTATCCTCCCTCATTCTCGGTTCATCCTTTTAATTTCCTCCATTTTATTTCCTTCTTATCTCGTGATGCCTTCTCGATTGCACCTCGATAGACTTCAGCCTTCCTCTCTGGTCATCGCGGGTCGACTTTTCTTTGTTCTTTTTTTCTCCTGATGCAGGCTTTCTCCTTCTGTCGTCCTGCCGCGACTTCTCCTTGTCCGCCCTTTTCGGAGCCCTGGCTATGGAACCTTATTCCCTTACGGCCTTTGTATGCTCGACAGGCGACGATGTCTACACGGGTAGCGTGGGGGTCAGCACTTCTGCCAGCGCAGCCTTAACCATTGCCATGATTTCGTTTCTCAAGTTATTCGGGATTGAGACAGTAGTTGTTGTCGCCCCAGTTGCTCCTACTTCCGCTCTCGGTGCCTCCTCACCTTGGGGTCCCGACATTTCTTGTCTAGCGGGCATTTTCACCCCCATTGAGTATTGTCAAAGGTCTCACGTTGTTTGGGATGGTCTGGTCAGGGGTCGCCTGCTCGGCCTCTTCATTTTGGCCCTCCGCAACTCTACTGCGAGATCACGTAATTATAGAAGTCATGCCTAATAAACTGAAAAAATATATGGTGTTCCCACAGACGGTACCAATATTTTGGTCTGATTTCGTCCAGGTAACAAAACACCGTAAAACGTTACAATTAGAGTACAAATACCCAAATAATGCTAATCAATTAATAATCGGACTAGCTTGGTCCGGAACACCTAATACAAGCTTACTAGGTAAAACAAGTAAATTACAAAGTCTAAGGAGTGTATCAAATCGGTTGCGTTCGATATAGGAATATCAAACCGTGGTCGTTCGATACTGAATATACTGTAGCGGTCCTGTGTTGAACTAGAGTGTATCGAATCGGTCTGATTCAATGTGGTGCTGAGTGTCGAATATAGGGTCTTCGATATGGTACTGTGTCGAACGCTTTGAGTTCGATCTAAGGACGTATCGAATGCTCGGAGTTCGATGTTGGGTAGGTTTTAATGAGTCTTCAATGCCTGTCAAGACTACCAGGGGACGGGGTATATATAACCACCGTCCCGCGAGCCCCATTAACAGTTGGGGAAAGTGCATCGAACCGAAGTGGTTCGATGCTCATTCCGCTTTGAACATGTGGTGTTCGATGCGGATTTAACATAGAACAGTGCATGTTCGATGTACTATTCAGCAGGCCGATGTTGTTGGGCCGGCCCAATACATGATATTGGGCCAATCCTAAAATATCCCCATCAGGGGGTAAAGAAGAAATGAAAAGAAGGCCATTCCAACGATTGATCTTTGCCCATTTTGCCAAGTTGTGCGCATCTTTGTTTCCCAGCCTCGTATTTTAACAATCTTCCAACGAGGGAATTCAGTCCATATCTTGCGGAGTTCTTCAATATCTTCTCTAGAAGACCAATAAGAAGGAGAGGAAGATTAAGAAATGTGATTGACAGCTTCCAAAGTGTCGGATTCAAAGATGATGCGAAGGAGATTATGTTCCTCTGCAAATCGGGCATCAGCAATATATGCTTCACCATTTTGGAATGCTGCATCTGAAGAGAATTTAATCCAGTTCAGCAGGGGAGGTTTCCACGAATAAGCAAGATGAGCGCTGGAATTAAGTACTTTCTCGTGAATCAAGGCTCGAAAATGTGCATTAGCTGATGCATCAGCCATACGTGCTGCAATATCTTCCGCAACAAGTCTAGAGGATGAGTGCAAAACTACATTCCAATTCCTCCAAATAATGGACCAAGTACAGAGGCAAAAGTTTACGAACTCCAGCAAGAGGTTTTGATGCATCAGAATCGAATTAGGATCGAATAAAGATTCCATCCAAGGATTAAAATCCCCATTGATCTGATAGTTGAGCCTATAGTTCCATCTTGATCCAAAGAATACCTTGTGAGTGTAAGGACACTCAAGAAAGATGTGTTGAATATTTTCAACCGAGCAACCGCAAAGGAAACAATTAAGATCCTGGATGGGGAAGAATCGATAGAGGTTATCCCGAGTAGGCAAACAGTTATTGATAAGTTTCCAAGCAACGAACCTCAACCGTTCATGGAGAGGACTAGTCCAGAGTTTCTTCAACAGCAACTTCCGGAAGCAGAGGGAGTGTTGAAATGATGCGACTGGTCTGCAGGTAGGCACTCTTGGAGGTGAATACGGAAAGTTTCTCGGGTATCCAGATCATGCGTCGGAGATCTCTTGAGGCATACACTTTAATTTTTAGGATGTCACGAACAAGAGGGGCTGGAAAAAGAGATTGTAACAGCTGTTGGTTCCAAGCCCCTGTCGATGTAAACAAATCCTTAACATAAGTCACAAAGAGCTGTTGAGGACAATTCGGTTTAAAGCCCGCAACCGAAGGAATCCAAGGATCCTCACAGATCCTAAGAAGAGAGTTTGAAGAAACCGAGAAACAGGCTCCTTTGGTGATGAGCCCACGGCATTCCAAAATATTCCGCCAAACTCACGAGTCTGTTTGCTTTTGAGTGACAGATAGAAAATCCTCAATCCTTAAGTATTTCTCATGTAAAATATTAGACCAGTGGTTGTCTTTTTTATTGAGGATCGTCCAGGCGTTTCTAGCAAAAATTGCCTTTTTAAAATCTGCCATGCGTTTGAAACCCTACCCTCCATTAAGCTTCGGTTGACATATCCAATCCCAATTTTTATAGGCAATAAACCGAGAGCTAAGATAAGAGTTCCACCAAAACCTACGTATTATTTTATCCATAATAGAACACACCGTTTTAGGGAGTAAAGTAGCAGACATAAGATATATTGGTTTGCTGAGTGCAACAGATTTAACAAGCATCGTTCTACCAGCATGAGACAAATTATTACCCTTCCAGCCTCTCAAAGAGCAATCAAACTTAGCAATGATCATTAAAATTCTCCACTTTTTTGTCAGTTTTACAAAATAAAATCCCCAAGTGTTTCAGGTTGTGCGGGCAAACCCTCGTACCAAGTTGATGCTTAATGAGGTTCTTGACGGAAGGTAAATAATTCTTACTGAAATGGACCACCGATTTATCATGGCTAATACTTTGGCCGGACCAGTCACAAAATTTCTAAGACATTCAGAAATATAGGTAGCATTATCAAGATCTAGCTCTGCAAAATATAACATCTTTAATATACGTTTGAAATATTATTTGATTGAATACAAATATTACATTCTTTAAGTACTCAATTGAAACGAAACGGTACCATCACTGTTGACTGGCCTTGGACAAATCCATTCATATACAATGTGTTTTTGCATGTGTTTAATAAGAGAAATTATATTTTGTCTTCCAATATAATACGTCAGATGATCACAACAAAAAGTACGCCAAATAAAACAAATATCATATATATAGTCATATGATACATCGTGCTCCTACATTCAGCCAAAAAATGAGAAAGATAATTTACTACTAGCTGTAAGAATATTTCCACTTTTGAATAATAATTAATCGTGTTGTGGGCATGACTGCATAAGTAATTTCCAACTTGTAGGAGGAAAAACTGTTGGCTTAACATACCATATACTTATACTTGTCCAGTTGTACATCTATTAATAATATAAACACAGTGAATCTCTCTCACAAAATGAAAGTTTTTTTAATTTTTCTACTAAATTGTTCCTACTATTTTTTACCAGCAAATATGATATAGTTAATTTAAGGGTAAATCTGGAAAAACAAGTGTAGACCAAGTAGTTCTTACACCAAAAGACCAAATCACGGTTCCAAAATTAAAATCTCTCCAATTCAAATTGTAGTGCTCTCTAGCACTCTCCACAAACCCACGTTCTCTTAAGCTATTTAATTTTAAATTCTCAACTTCAACGTAGAAAAAAGAAAAAAAAAAGAGATAAAAAGATAAGGTTTAAATTCAAATAAGGGATAACTACCATACATATTTTTATAGTCAACTTTTACAAGTTTTCAAAAAGTAAATCCCGTAATTATCTATACTATTATATAAAGAAAGACAAACCGTGACAGCAAACACTACAAGAATCCGGGGTCATTCGTGACCGCCGGCCCGTGACCGCCGGGCGGTCGCGGATGCCACCGTGACCGCCCGGCGGTCGCGGATGCCACCGTGACCGCCGAGCGGTCGCGGTAAATATGTCCGTGACCGCCCAGCGGTCACGGATAGCCCCGTGACCGCTGAGCGGTCACGGACATAATTCTCGTGACCGCCCAGCGGTCACGGGAATCCATAGGCGGGAAACTTCCCGCCTATGGCCCGCCTAGTGGCGTCCGCGACCGCCGGGCGGTCGCGGATGCCACTCGCCCGCGACCGCCCGGCGGTCGCGGATACCAGTGGGCGGGATTTTGCCCACCACTGGCGTCCGCGACCGCCGGGCGGTCGCGGACGTCACTAGTCCGCGACCGCTGGGCGGTCGCGGACACCAGTGGCGGGATTTTGCCCGCCCTGGCGTCCGCGACCGCCGGGCGGTCGCGGATGCCACTCTTCCGCGACCGCTGGGCGGTCGCGGACGCCACTAGGCGGGAAAATTCCCGCCTACTGGCGTCCGCGACCGCCCAGCGGTCGCGGACGAGTGGCATCCGCGACCGCCCGGCGGTCGCGGATGGGAGGGGGTTTTCTATATAAACCCCCCTCCTCTCTCTCATTCCTTACCTCCTTCTCCTCTCTCAATCCTTATCTTTGTAAGTCCTCTCCTCTCTCTCTCTTAAATATTTATCTTTCTAGTTTTTTAATTATGTTTTATATTTAATGTTTTAGTAATAGTTTTAATTGTTTAATTATAAGTTTATTTTTATTAATGTCAAACTTAGAAATAATGCCTTTAGGAAATCTTTATAATTTAGGAATAGTGCCTTTAGGTGTTTTTTATAAGTTAGTACAAATGATCTTTAAGGAACTTTATAACTTAGAAATGATGCATTTAGAGAATCTTTATATTTTAGAACAAATAATCTTTAGGGGTTCTTTATAACTTAGTACAAGTGATCTTTAGGGAACTTTATAACTTAGAAATGAAGCCTTTAGGGAATTTTTATATATTAGAACAAATAATCTTTAGGGGTTCTTTATAACTTAGTACAAATGATCTTTAGAGAACTTTATAACTTAGAAATGATGCCTTTAGAGAATATTTATTTAATATTAAATTGTTAGTTTAGGTAATTTAATGTATTATTATCCGTCGCGGTAATTTAATGTTAAACTATTATAACTTAGAAATAACGCCTTTAGGGAATTTTATAACTTAGAAATTATGCCTTTACAAAATCTTTATATATTAGAACAAATAATCTTTATGGGTTCTTTATAACTTAGTACAAATGATCTTTAAGGAATCTTTATAACTTAGTAACGACTGAATTTTAGAGAATCTCTTAGAATCGTCTAACTTAGATAATTTCTCGTAGTTTTCTAGCATATAATCGATATGGCAGGCAGTCGTCGTCGTCGGGGTGGTAGTGGTCAACAATGTTCAAATGTTTCTGATGTTCCTGATGATGCGGATGTTCCCGATGTTCCCCCTACTGCTAGTGGGCGAGGTAGTCTTGGACCTCGTATAGTTATCACACGTGGCAGTCGTAGTCACGATGCCACAATCCCCAACGCGTCTACATCGTTGACGCCTTTACTACAGCGCCGACTTTCTTTTGATGTCGCTGCCGTGCCCGATGCCGCACCGACTGCATCTGGATCTAGGGCTAGAGCACCATCTTCCGCTGGTTCCACCGGAGCTGGCCCGAGCGAGAGGCCGAGTGATACTCCAGCATCGGGAGTATTCAATGACACGCAACAGCGCCCAACTAGAGGCACCTCCAAAGGTGCACAACAACCCAATGACGAGACTCAAAGGCAGATCATCAAATTGTGTCCTCTTGGCTTGTTTATGAACCCCTCTAGCAACGAGGTTGCGACTACGATCACAGAGTTGATCAGACAGTTCATGAAGGAGTTCTGGCCTACCTACTTGACGATGCCCGCAACTGTGCGAGGAAAAATGTTTATTAAATTTACGGTGAGGAATTATTTCACAACTATATCATATTATTTAATTTAATATATTCATAAATCGAATTTTATTAATTGGCAGAAAATATATGGTATTCGTGAGAGAGAAAAACATGCAGTACAGCGGGCCTACGAAACGAAGGCGAAGTTGTGTTATAAGAATTTGATTTACAACACGAAGAAACAATACTTTGAGAGGGTTGTGGATCCAAAATGGACCGGAAAAGACAAAACTTGGATGCACGACGGGTTAGAGGCGGCGGCGATTAAGCATTGGGCCACTGAGGATCATCAAGAGGTGTCGCATAAGTCTAAGAAAAACAGGAGAGGAGGCAAGGAGCCAATTGAGGGGGTGAAGGCACCTCCCACTTTTTTTGGTGGATCCCGCGACCTAGAGGAGCTCAGACGTCTGCTGGTATGAATTATGAAAATTAACAATATGGGTGTAATTTAGTAATCTTAATATATGCGTAAGCCAATTTTAACGTACTCTTTCTTGAAATGTGTAGGCTGAGGAGGACAAAACACGAACAGACCCTATTCGATATGATGAGGCCTACAGACGTGGTCACACGCAGCGGGTGAAGGGGACGGGCGGTAACACAGGAGTTCCAGCTCGGCGGACTTGGGTAGATGCTGCGACGAAAGCGCAATATGTAAGTTATTTCAACCGCATACTCCTTTTTATCTTCCTCAACTAGCTTTAAATTATTTATTCCAATATAAGTACTGATTCTTTCAAATGTTAATGCAGAAAAATTACATGGAACTATTGAGGAAAAGATATCCCCGCCCAGCTAAGCTCCCGGTGTTCGATCCCGACTGTTGGACCGAGGCATTTGGTCCTGTGAAGAAGGGGAAGGCGAAAGGCTTGCCGAGGGATGCACGCCCGGAGGCGTTCAAGATTAAATACAGGAAACAAGAAGATTATTCACAGGCCTGCATCGACGACTTACAAACGCAGAATGACCGCACTATCTATCGCAGTGATCAAAGGATGACTGATATGAAAGCCACTATGGAGCTATGGAGATGCTTGCTTAATGAGAAGGTGGACGTGGACCTTCCACCGATATCAGATTCTATATTCATGGGGCATGCACGTAGGAACGGAGCTGTGATTCCACCGGTTCGTATGCCGCGTCGTAGGCCAGATCCATTTGCTCCAAGTTCTTCCGATAGGCCTGCGTATATCGAGGAGTACTCTGATGACGATGGTGACGACGATGTCGATGATATTATGGCGTCTTTGCAGACTGACGATTATGTGGAGCTGGGTGTTGAGGATGGTGTTGGGAGTGGTGAGGATGATGGGGAGGATGATGGTGAGGATGATGGGGAGGATGATGACGGGAATGGATGTGGGTTGGATGATAGTTCGGATGATGATTAGTTGTATTTTCATTATTGTAATGTTGGACTGTTAAATTTTCATTATTGTAATGTTGTACTGTTAAATTTTCATTATTGTAATGTTGGATTGTTTAATTTTCATTATTGTAATGTTGGACTGTTAAATTTTCATTATTGTAATGTTGGATTGTTTAATTTTCATTATTGTAATGTTGGACTGTTAAATTTTCATTATTGTAATGTTTGACTGTTAATTTTTCATTATTGTAATGTCTTTTACAACACTACCAAATCGTTACAATTAAAGTGCGTCACAAAGTAATGTTTTAAATTATTACAAAACACTTGAACTATTCAGTATCACTAGTTAGCTCCACGTTTTCACTTTCTTCGTCTTCCTCTTCAGCTTCTTTTTCTCCTCTATCTTGTACATCTTCGACGATCTCAAACTCATTTGCCCACCCCAATTGTATATCCATATCAAATGCGCTAAAGTCTACGAACATATTAATTCCTACAGATGCGTTCTCTTGGAACACTTCCGCTGGCATCCCTATTTCTGTTTCTGTGTCGCTGGAATCACTTAGTGACGACATGTCGATCACGTGCCTAGCCGGTATAGTAGATACAGCCATCCATCCATTTTGACCTGGTCGACCATTCGTAAGTTGTGGATACGGGGCGTAGTACGACTGAAGGGCCTGATTGGCAAAAATAAAAGGCTCGTTGGTTGTGAGAGACCATCGAGGGTTAATATCAACGAGTTTGTACGTCTCGTGAACACGAGTCCCTCGAGCTCTAATATCATACCACCTACACTTGAAGAATACAATGTATAGCGGTCTTCTGTGCCCCCAATATTCCACCTCTATGATTTCGTTCAATGTCCCATAGAAGTTGGTGGCGTGGGATCCTCCCATGTCCCCCTCCACATAAACCCCACTACAATCACTCTTCTTAGGGCCCAAACGCATATCTGTGTGAAATCGGAACCCATTCACAATGTACCCTTCATAGTACAACACTGAGTTGAGAGGACCTGCGAGCAACGGCTTAACACGATCGTCTGTCATGTACTTGCCACTCGAGTAGGTCTGCTTGAACCATGCCACGTACTCGCAGTTTCTCTTCTTTTGTACCTCCATGGGAGTAAGTCCATTACACTCCTCCTCAATAAACAACCTGTGAGTTACACACAAAATAAGTTAGAAATACGTGATACATACAAGTTATCCTTAATAAAGAGCGTTTGCACGTAAAATAAAGAATATTGACTTACTCGACCCATCCATCCAGCTCTTCACAATTAAGAAGCGTGTACAGTTCAATTTGCTCCAACTCTTCGGACGACAACCGCCTCTTCTTGTTTAGTGGCCCAAGGGCCTTCCCTTTCTTTCGAAATAACATCAGCTCATCATCCCACGCTGAACTCTCAAAAGTCTCGTTCCTATTGAGACGATTATATCTAGTACTCGCGGAGATACCTAGATATTGTGCACACATATTGGATAGCTCTGAAAGGAGGTAGGAATTCGCTATGCATCCTTCTACCCTTGCTTTGTTCATCACTGACTTTTTAAAATCAAACATACGCCTGGGAATACCGAAAAGTCAATAACATATAGAATAACAGTAGCGAATTAAACTCATTAAACATTGTGTACCTCTCGAATGGATACATCCATCTGTAGTGAACCGGGCCGCCTACTTTAGCCTCGTATGGTAGGTGTATGGCCAAATGCTCCATAGAATCGAAGAAGGAAGGAGGGAATATCCTCTCAAGCTTGCACATCGTGACTATAATGGATTCCTCAAGACTTCTCATATCGGTGGCCGAAACCTCTGAAGCACAAATTGCCCGGAAGAATAAACTAATCTCCACCAATGTTTCCCAAATGTTGGTGGGCAGGAAGTCGCGAAAAGCAATGGGGATCAATCTCTGCATGAAGACGTGACAATCATGACTCTTCATACCAAAGAGCCTATGTTGTTGCTTTTGTACGCATCGTCCCAAATTTGACGCGTATCCGTCCGGAAATTTCAGATCGCCCAACCATTTCAAGACCTTGACCTTTTCATCCCGCTTGAGACAATAGGTTGCCCTTGGCTTCACATATGCGCCTCCTCGTGTTTGTTCTAAAAATAGCTCTTCACGGATAGTCCAAATCTTCAAATCATGTCTAGACTTGATGTTGTCCTTAGTCTTAGAGTCATCCAATACTGTGTTGATGATGTTATCGAAAAAGTTCTTCTCACAATGCATGACATCTAAATTGTGACGAATCAAGTTTGTGGACCAATAGGGAAGTTCCCAAAATATGCTCTTCCTCAGCCAATTATGATCCGTATGAAAACCCGGTAGATTGTTCACTTTGGCCCCAAAACCAACATCCCCAAGTCCCTCCACAATTTCCCTCATTTCGTCGCCCATTTTCCTGCAAATAGGTTCTTCTAGTGACTTTTCCCCTTTTTTGAATGAATTCTTGTCATGCCGCCACCTATGATTTTTGGGCAAAAAACGACGATGGCAATCGAACCAACACGGTTTACCACCATTCTTCAACGTAAATGAATTCGTATCTCCCATGCAATAAGGGCACGCTAACTTCCCGTGCGTACTCCACTGAGACAACATTCCATACGCTGGAAAATCGCTAATTGTCCACATCAGGGCCGCTCGTAATTGAAAGTTTTCCTTCCTTGAGCTATCAAACGTCTCCAAACCAGTGCTCCATAAAGCATTAAGCTCGTTAATTAGTGGTCTAAGATAAACATCCAAGTTCTTCCCGGGACTATCTGGACCGGAAATGATAAGGCTCAAAAATATGAACTCCTGCCTCATGCAAAGATCGGGGGGGAGGTTATATGGGGTTACCATCACTGGCCAACAAGAGTATTTTTTCCCAGATGAGCCATACGGTGTGAATCCATCCGTACATAAGCCGAGTCGTACGTTCCTAGGCTCAGCTGCAAAATCCGGATGTGTCCGATCAAAGTGTCGCCATGCCTCACTGGAAGCCGGGTGAATCATTCGATCCGTAGCCTCTCGACACTTCAAATGCCAAGTCATATGCTTTGCAGTACCTACGGTATAATACATCCTCTGAAGACGAGGACCTAGGGGGAAATACCACAAATGCTTCTTTGCGACCTTTGACTTCCTACCTTCCTCGTATCTATCAACCCCGCATATCGGGCATTTTAGGAAGTCATTGCTCGCCGCAAACCCGTAAAACAGAAAACACTGATTTGTGCAAACATCGATCTTCTCGTACCCTAACCCCAAGGTTCGCTCCATCTTATGCATCCCTTTCGTGTCTTTAGGTAACAACTTCTCAATCTCAGGGTCGAACCCATCTTTGGACATCTTTAAAAAATGGTCAGAAACGATGTTACTCGCCTTGTGAATAGTTTTGTAATTCACCCACTCTCCAATCCACTGCAGGACGGTTTTGCTCTTCTTAGGGTGCATCTTCACCTGACCTAGACGCATCAAGTCGTAAAAATCTCTTGCATCGGGATTCGGATCCTCGTTACGCACAGCGTCCTCATCAAATCGGCCTCCATATGCATCCACGACCATCTGTCTAAACGAATCGTCAGCACGAATAGGGCTGTCAGGAATATTGGCGTGTGATGGTTCGAGAGGTTCGTCGATAAACGTCATAGAAGTGGTGGTAAACTGCTCTCCATGCAAAACCCACTCAAAATATCCAGGCGTAAATCCCGACTTATGAAGATGATCACGGACTTGGTATCGATCGAAAAACTTTGAATTGTTACATTTTTTGCACGGGCACCTAATACGCCCCCCTAGATCTAAATAGCCATCTTGTCGCGAAGCAAATTCTATGAATGTGCGAACCCCAACCACAAAACTATCTCGCAAATAACCACTGCTCTCGAATCTATCGTACATCCAATTCCTATCTACTTGATAGTCCATTATTTATCTAAGATGTAAATTTTAAAGGAAATAATTAATTACAATTAATACTACAAACAATTAATAATTAACAATTTAAAATGTAACAATTATCATGCACGATAAGGTTGAAGAGTGATAAATTGATCAACTTACTTCTTGAAGCGTAAAAAAAACGATCTTCAAGAATCTTGTGTCCTCTACGAGTACCCTCGATGTGTTTACGTCAATATCTATCAAGAAATGAATAAACAAGTTAACATATCATACCAATATTTAGTATTTAAAAATATAGTTGACCATCTAAATGAAAAAAAACGAGAATACCTTAAGAGAAATGGTGAAGATTGTTGTGAATTAGAAAAGTAAGGGAAATGATATTTATAAATGAAAATCTGGCAGTTTGTGACCGCCGGGCGGTCGCGAATGCCAACTAGCCGTTGGCATTCGTGACCGCCCAGCGGTCGCGAATGACAACTAGCCGTTGGCATTCGTGACCGCCCAGCGGTCGCGAATGACAACTAGCCGTTGGCATTCGTGACCGCCCAGCGGTCGCGAATGCCAACTAGCCTTTGGCTTTCGTGACCGCTGGGCGGTCACGAAAGACCCTCATTCGTGACCGCCCAGCGGTCACGAATAATATTCATAAAAAAAATTTGATTTTATGGATTCATCTTGATGTGTTTATGATTTTTAACAATAAGTCTCATTACTACATGTAAATTGAAGTAATAAATTAGTACAACATTAGTAATTAACATATTAAAATAGCGAATTAGATGTGATTAGGCGAGTTATGAACGAATAACCTATTTTATGTTCTACAACTAATCATCATATACACTTAGTTGTTTTAGATGTAATGTGTAATTTTGTGATAAACTCTCTTTTAATTTACTTAGTAGTAAGTATTTTATCAATTTAACAAACATCGCACCTTAATTAAACAAACGAAAATCAAAACTTTTGAATGAAACTTATTCGTGACCGCTGGGCGGTCACAAATAAGGGTCTTTCGTGACCGCCCAGCGGTCACGAAGTATGTTCGTGACCGCTGGGCGGTCACGAAGTAGGGTTCGTGACCGCCGGGCGGTCACGAAAGACCCTCATTCGTGACCGCCCAGCGGTCACGAATAACATTCATAAAAGAAAATTTAATTTTATGGATTCATCTTGATGTGTTTATGATTTTTAACAATAAGTCTCATTACTACATGTGAATTGAAGTAATAAATTAGTACAACATTAGTAATTAACATATTAAAATAGCGAGTTAGATGTGCTTAGGCGAGTTATGAACGAATAACCTATTTTATGTTCTACAACTAATCATCATATACACTAAGTTGTTTTAGATGTAATGTGTAATTTTGTGATAAACTCTCTTTTAATTAACTTAGTAGTAAGTATTTTATCAATTTAACAAACATCGCAACTTAATTAAACAAACGAAAATCAAAACTTTCGAATGAGACTCATTCGTGACCGCTGGGCGGTCACGAATGAGGGTCTTTCGTGACCGCCCAGCGGTCACGAAGTATGTTCGTGACCGCTGGGCGGTCACGAAGTAGGGTTCGTGACCGCCCGGCGGTCACGAAAGACCCTCATTCGTGACCGCCCAGCGGTCACGAATAACATTCATAAAAGAAAATTTAATTTTATGGATTCATCTTGATGTGTTTATGATTTTTAACAATAAGTCTCATTACTACATGTGAATTGAAGTAATAAATTAGTACAACATTAGTAATTAACTTATTAAAATAGCGAGTTAGATGTGCTTAGGCGAGTTATGAACGAATAACCTATTTTATGTTCTACAACTAATCATCATATACACTAAGTTGTTTTAGATGTAATGTGTAATTTTGTGATAAACTCTCTTTTAATTAACTTAGTAGTAAGTATTTTATCAATTTAACAAACATCGCAACTTAATTAAACAAACGAAAATCAAAACTTTCGAATGAGACTCATTCGTGACCGCTGGGCGGTCACGAATGAGGGTCTTTCGTGACCGCCCAGCGGTCACGAATAATATTCATCGCGAAAATTTTGAATTTTCAAAAATTTTGAATTTCCCACCAAGTTCGTGACCGCTGGGCGGTCACGAAAGACACTCATTCGTGACCGCCCAGCGGTCACGAATAATATTCATAAACGAAAATTTGATTTTCGAATAAGGGTCTTTCGTGACCGCTGGGCGGTCGCGAAAGAGGGTCATTCGTGACCGCCCGGCGGTCACGAATAACATTCATCGCGAAAATTTTGAATTTTCAAAAAATTTGAATTTCCTCCCAAGTTCGTGACCGCTGGGCGGTCACGAAAGACACTCATTCGTGACCGCCCAGCGGTCACGAATAATATTCATAAACGAAAATTTGATTTTCGAATAAGGGTCTTTCGTGACCGCTGGGCGGTCGCGAAAGAGGGTCATTCGTGACCGCCCGGCGGTCACGAATAACATTCATCGTGAAAATTTTGAATTTTCACCAAAATTTGAATTTCCCCCAATTCCGAGGTCTTCCGTGACCGCCCGGCGGTCGCGAAAGACCTTGGAATTGGGGGGAAATTCAAATTTTTTGAAAATTCAAAATTTTCACCAAAATTCTATATATACCCACCATTCCACCCATTAATTTTTCATTACACTCACATTATCTTCTCTAAAACCCAACACTTTCTCCTCCCTTTCTCATTTCCCAATCCAAAACATAAACACCAACAATTTTTCTTCTCCTCTTTTCTTATATCTCCAAAAAACAAAACACCAACTCTTTTATTTTCTTCTTTTCCTTACTTATAACACAAATCATTCTCTTAAATGATGTTTATATAAAAAACCGTCCAACCATACATTATATTCGTAAGAAACAAATATTTATTCCGGTATTTTACCGGAATATTTTTTTTATTTCGTATAATGTCATCCGTGACCGCCGGGCGGTCACGGATGACTTGAATATTATTCGTGACCGCCCGGCGGTCACGGATGGTTTAAATATTATCCGTGACCGCCGAGCCGTCGCGGATGACCCCGGGGTCATCCGTGACCGCCGAGCCGTCGCGGATGACCCTGGGGCCATCCGTGACCGCCAGGCGGTCGCGGTGGTTGGCGCGACCGCCGAGCGGTCGCGGATGACCCCGGGGTCATCCGTGACCGCCGAGCCGTCGCGGATGACCCTGGGGTCATCCGTGACCGCCAGGCGGTCGCGGTGGTTGGCGCGACCGCCGAGCCGTCGCGGATGACCCCGGGGTCATCCGTGACCGCCAGGCGGTCGCGGTGGTTGCCGCGACCGCCGAGCCGTCGCGGATGACCCCGGGGTCATCCGTGACCGCTGAGCCGTCACGGATGACCTCGGGGTCATCCGTGACCGCCAGGCGGTCGCGGTGTTGCCCGCGACCGCCGAGCCGTCGCGGATGACCACGGGGTCATCCGCGACCGCCGAGCCGTCGCGGATGACCACGGGGTCATCCGCGACCGCCGAGCGGTCACGGATGACTTCCGTGACCGCTGGGCGGTCGCGGATGTCCCCGGGGTCATCCGTGACCGCTCGGCGGTCGCGGATGACTACCGTGACCGCTCGGCGGTCGCGGATGACTTCCGTGACCGCCGAGCGGTCGCGGATGACCTCCACGACCGAGGGCATCCGCGACCGGTCATCCGCGACCGCTAGGCGGTCGCGGATGACCATCCGCGACCGGAAATGGGTCATTCGCGACCGCCCGGGCGGTCGCGAATGACCCTTTTTTCTTGTAGTGAAACTTTTGATTTTCATTTTAGTCTTATGATTTTCGTGTTAGAACAATAGTTTATTATTAAGTTCATAATCTATCCTTGATTTAAGTAGAACCATTACTACAATCATGGGAATTTAGTTTTCCAAAATTTAGAACTTTCTATACAAATTTTCTATCCTTATATATCTAATATTTACTCATTTAAGTTATTTTTTTCACCATACAAAACAAAATAAATTTTAATCACGCGGGGAACGCGTGCCAACATTTCTAGTTTATCCAAAACAAAACACACGGCAAAGGATAATAACAAAAAATTAAAATCAAATCAAATTCAACCAAATAAACTTTTTGATCTCTTTCCTAAAAAACTTCCCACCCACGTTGTGCAACTGTTCCTTCATCTTCAATATATAAATATCCAAACTCATTTAAGGAAGCCTTACGAACAAAATCTATTTCTTACTAATTTTTCTTTTTGAGAATAACACGCTCATTTTTCTTTTTCTGTTTGTAATAAATTTTGCTACAAGTTCAATTAGTAGTCAATTACAATATCTTACTTTGTTAGTCTTCTTTTTTGTTCATGCACCGTGTCGTATGAGTTTGAATTTTAACTTTGTTTTTGTATATTATAGTATCATACTAATTTCATGGATGGGAAGAAGTCTAAGGTAATTTATTCTGTTACTTATATTTTTGTTTTGTATACATACGTGTCTATCTTCATGAATATAAATTATATAATCTATATTGGGTTGTTTTCAATAGTTTTTTCTTTATCAACCTGTTCGGTCTCAAAATTTAAATAACAGTCGACATTGTTTTGACTATTGAATCATTAATTTAATATTATTGAATCATTTATATATTTAATCTTAGATATGAGTTTGTATATATTGCATTCTGTTTGTTGCCATATTTTTATTATTGTGATTTTTATTGCAGATGAATTTGACTCACTTTGAACTTGAAAGGTAATAATGGAGTTTCTATTACTTCACTTCCATTGTTGTGATTTGTTTAGATATGAAACTATTGATTGTACTCATCTTTTAAGTTGATCTCTTTCAAATTCGTTTTCTTCTTCTTCTTCTTTTTGTTTTTTGTAAAAAGACTTATATTTTTCAATTGATAATATACGTTCATATGGATTTGATTTTAGAATCTTTTTTAATCTTATCATGTCTTTATTTTCATTGCACAGTGTTTTCAGTGCCCTTATTACTAACTTTGTTTTCCAATAATTACTTCCTAATTTTTATTATTTTATTGGAGTTATGTTTTGCTAGGAAACAGATGCCAAATTGCCGATAGATAAGCTAAAGTGAGTTTTCACTTTTCAATTTGCATTAAGTTTGATCTAATTATAATAAAGTAACATTTAATTTTTAAGTAACTCCCATTCCCACTATGGGACTATAATAATTCGGTTTTTGCAAACTAACTTCCTCAATTGTAGATTAATATTGTAAAACATTACCAACATTTTCTGTTATTTCTCATATCATTTTATGGTTCTCTTTGAATATTCTGCGTATCACTTAATTCTTTTTTATTTATATTTTTCGTCTCATCATGATCAAACTTATTTTTGAATTATCCTTTTTTCTGTTCTAAAACGAGATTTTGACATTAGATAGCAAATCAGATTGCACCAATCAATTTGATTATTGGTTCAATTGTTTGTACTCCCAAACATTTATTTTATTTGTTCTAGATTCTCTTTTAGGCAAAATTTAATTTTTTCACTACAAGATTTCGGGGCTTTTCCCGACCGCAATCTCCCGACCGCCATTTGGTCGTGAGCATTCCCGACCGCGCAATAGTCGATACAAACATTCCCGACTGCAGCGTGGTTACGAAACGTTCCAGGACTATTCTCGACCGCGCTGTAGTCAGGAAAACATCTCCCGACTGCATTCCCGACCGCGCAATAGTCGATACAAACATTCCCGACTGCAGCGTGGTTACGAAACGTTCCAGGACTATTCTCGACCGCGCTGTAGTCAGGAAAACATCTCCCGACTGCAGGGCGGTCGGGAGTGTATTGGGCCGGATATTATCAGCCCGAATTTTTGGCCCAGCTGGGCCGCGCAGCTGGGCCTTAGGGTCCCGACCGCACGGCAGTCGGGAGGAAGACAGACGATTTAGTCGTCTTCCTCCCCCTTTCTCTCCATTTTCTTTTCTCTCACCAAAAAAACCCTAACCGCCGCCTCACCGCTGATGCGCCGCCCCTCTCTCGACCGCAGTTCGGTCGACGCCTTCCTCTCTCCCTAATCTCGACCGCGTTCCAGTCGTCCTTTCCCTCTCTCCTCCTCCAGCGCCGCCTCTCCACCTCCACTCTCTCTCTCTCCGCCACCACCGCGCTCCGCCTCTCCACCTCCAATCTCTCTCTCTCTCCGCCACCACCGCGCACCGCCCCTCTAAGCCTCGACACGATGAGATATATCGTTATCAGCACACACATGAGGTCGAGGTGCCAGAGGGAGCTCCACGTCGCCGAGAGTGGATTCATTCCGACTACCAGGCTATATATGTAAGTATTTTACTTGTAAAGCATTCTAATAACATACGTGATGAAATTAATGATGTACTAACTCATTTTTGTCTTATTGAACAGGATGACTACATAGCCCGTATGACAAGGAGGTACGAGGCGGACCGTTCACAGTGGGTCCATTTGGACAATGAGTTGTGGCAGCTTGCGAGTGGAGGGTTGAAGAAGGGGCTAGCTGCTGGTTTTCCACAGGATGTATCTCACAATGTGTTTGGGTTCGACACGCAGAACCCCAATGCCGAGCAGGATGAGTACATTCGCGTATTGCAGACAGATAGCCAGCAGCAGAGGGAGACTATGGCGAAGAAAATTGACGAGCTTGTTGGTCACATCGGATACTTGTCCGATCACATCACACAGACTACAGGTTGTGCCCCTTCTCGACCCACACCTAGCTTTACGGGTTCCGATGCAGCGAACCCTACTCAGGATCCATTTGCCCACGGAGTGGAGAATGTTCCATTGTACGACCCTTCTCTAGACGATGGAGCCGAGCTTGGGCTTGATGGTGATGTTGGACCCGCTACCATGGATACCTTCGGTTTTTACGATTGTGACTATGTTTGACTTGTATTATGTTTTGACTTGTATTATGTTTTGACTTCTATTATGTTTTGGCTTGTATTATGTTTTGTATTTCTACTATCTTGGGGATGTTTGTGATGTATGTCTTGTATTATATTTGATTGTGACGACGATGGTTATATTTTGACTTGTATTAATTTTGTTAAATTTTTAATATTCATCTCGAAACACAAACACATTAAGTAAGACAATATTTCAATAAAAAAATTAGACAATATTTCAATAAAAAAAGTAGACAATATTTCAATGAAAAAAGTAGACAATATTTCAATAAAAAAGAACACATTTGGAAAAAAAGTAGACAATATTTCAATGAAAAAAGTAGACAATATTTCAATAAAAAAGAACACATTTGGAAAAAAAGTAGACAATATTTCAATAAAAAAAGTAGACAATATTTCAATAAAAAAGAACACATTTCAATAAAAAAAAAATTCGGAAAATTAATCTTCCTCAGAATCATAGTCACTCATCATCTCTCCCTCTTCCTTTTCCTCGTTGTCCTCCTCCTCCTCGTCTTCGTCAACCTCCACAATCGGTTCCTCGGGCTCTTCTACTGCATATTCATCAACCATCTCAAACTCGTCATTGGCCAACTGGATATTCATATCAAATGAGGTAAGGTCCACGAATAAGTTAACCACTTCTGATACATTTTCTTGTAGAACTTGGTTCGGCATCCCTGATTCGACATCGTTTGCTCCCGCAACTGATGACATATCGATTATGTGTCTGGCAGGAATAGTTGTTACGGCCAACCATCCTTCTTGTCCTGGACGCCCCGTCGTCAAGTTTGGATATGGCACATAGTACGCCTGTTGTGCTTGGTTAGCAAATACAAACGGTTCGTCTCTCCAACTTGTACGCTTGGGGTCGATGTCAACCAACTTGTACGTTGCATGTTCCACTGTACCTGCATTAATATCATACCAAACACACTTGAACATGACAATGTATAGGGGTCTCTCGTGGCTCCAATATACAACCTGTAAAACTTCTTTTAACGTTCCATAGCAGTTTGTAGCATCAGAACCACCCATGGCGCCCTTCACACAAACACCACTGCAATCACTATGTTTGGGCCCCAATATCGAGTCGACGTGAAATCTGAACCCATTCACAATGTATCCCTCGGAGGTTATTGCCTTAGTATTCGGACCATCAAGTAGAGGATTTATTCGTACGTCAGTCTCGTATTTACCACTGCCATATGTCCGTTTGAACCATGCTACGTACTCACGGTTCCTCTTTGCTTGTTTCTCCCTTTGACTAAGACCACTGCACTCTTCCATTTCAAACAATCTACACATAAACATTTACATTAGTCAGTTATTCTAAAAGTAATTCAGTATATCGTTATTAAGAATAATTAGAGAGCACTTACTCGACCCAATCGTCAAGCTCTGGACAATTTAGAAGCACATAGAGCTCTATTTGCTTCATTTAGAAGCACATAGAGCTCTTGTACTACTTTTCGTTCCCAATATTTTAAATTTGTGCATTTCTTGCACGGGCACCTAATACGTTTTCCATCTACGTAATCTGTTTGTGCTAATGCAAACTTTATGAATTCACGAACCCCAATCACGTAATGTTCATTCAAATAACCGGTATTACTATTTATCCTATCGTACATCCAAGATCTATCGGGACGATAATCCATTTATAATCTACGGAAATTAAAAAGAATTTGTTACACTTCTAAGAATTTAGCTTGATCTTATAAAATTAAATAGCGTAGGAAAAAAATGCTTACTTGTTGTAGCGTAGAAAAATACTTAGATCAAGTATTTGTTGCACACACATACGCCCCTCGTTGCATTTAATTACCGCAATATCTAAAACAAATCAATAAAAACATTAGTTTCTAAATAAACATGAGCTTAATGGTTATAAAATAGGAAAATTGGGATATAACAAGGGAAAATCGTGCATACCTTAAAAAATGATGAATGTTGGAATGATTTCTAAAGGGAATAGGAGAGGGTATTTATAGGAGATTCGCAGAGTATTCCCGACCGCACGGTGGTCGGAAAAACCAACGGTAACAAAGAGTCCCGACCGCAAGGCGTTCGGGAAACTTTGTTACCGTTACTAGCCGTTACATCTCCCGACCGCCGAGCGGTCGGGAAACTTTGTTACCGTTACTAGCCGTTACATCTCCCGACCGCCCTGCGGTCGGGAAACTTTGTAGCCGCGGTCGGAAAAATAACTTACCAACCAACTTGCGGTCGGGAATGTTAGGGTATAGGGTTTAGGGTTTAGGGTTTAGGGTTTAGGGTTTAGGGTTTACCGCTATTCAGTAACGATTAGTATTCATATTTTCTCAATTATTATTTGATTAGTATTCATCTAGTGTTTTAAACATTGGTGAAATTTTATAAGTGCAATAAAAATATTATATTTTGTTATCCAAAGAATCATGAATCGATTGATCTTGTCATATATATTTACGTAACACTAATAATTCAGTAACGTAACTAATCATCATCTCATAATTTAGTTATATATATATGTGTATACCTCTAATTAACAAATGTGTTCAATAACACAAGTGGCTTATCTTTACTTATCACTAACGATTACAACAATTGTTGATTCCTATATATAGGTAGATAGATATATAGATAGATAGATATATATAGATAGATAGATATACACACGACTAATTAATATATATAGATATATATACATAGATATACACGTAAAACTCAAAGTTACCCCGACATAATATTATTTAACAAATAATTATTAATTTTTTAACTCAAATAAACATTAAACTAGTATTATTATAGCTCAATAATAATTTTTAAAAAATAAAAAATTTATCATTCCCGACCGGCGTTCGGTCGGGAGTAATATTCATATGATTCTCGACCACCCTGCGGTCGGGAATAATATTCATCGGTGTGTTTCTGGGCAAAATAATTGTCCCGACCGCAGGCCGGTCGGAACCGTTAAAAGTTTTGGCGGGGCCGCCAAAAATTTAAATTTTTCAACAAAACAAAATCCAATCTCATCCGTTCATTAACCAAAACAATCCAACGACTCAAACCATGATCCGCGCCACTCACATCCCACCAATCAAAACCAATCCCACAAACCTTATAAATAAACCATACCCCATTGCCATCACTCCACACAATTTTTTCACCAAACACTTTTTCATTTATTTGTTGAAACACCTATCTTTCTTTTTCTCCAAACACTTTTTCTTTTATTTCTTCAAACACTTTTCTTTCTTTTTGTTCAAACACTTTTTTCTTTCTTTTCCTTCAAACACCTTTCTTTCTTTTTCTTCAAACACTTTTCTTTCCTTTCTTTCTTTTTCTTCATAGACTTTTATTTCATTTATTAAAATACTTTTATTTCATTTTCTTCAAACACTTTTATTTCATTTCTTCAAACACTTTTATTTCATTTTTCTTTCAAACACTTTTATTTCATTTTTCTTTCAAACAATTTTATTCTATTTTTCTTTGAAACAATATATATAATAAAGAAACATTAAATTATATTGAGCATATAGATTGGGCTACATATAAAATATAATATTCCGGTAATTTTTACCGGAATATTATTTTTTTTAATTCTATGAATATTAATCCCGACCGCACACCGGTCGGGAGAGTATGAATATTACTCCCGACCGCACACCGGTCGGGAAAGTATGAATATTACTTCCGACCACAAAGTGGTCGGGAATCTTTGAATATTATTTTTGACCAATCGGCGGTCGAGATTTCTTGTAGTTCCCGACCACGTGTTGGCCGGGAAATGCAAATTATTTAAAATATATACGGGATGGTTTCTCGACCAAATTGCAGTCGGGAATATTACTCCCGACCGCCATGTGGTCGGACGCTGGCCCGTAGCCCGGTTTTGCAACCGGGCTACAACCCGACCAGATTCTGGTCGGGAATAATCTCCCGACCGCGTGGCGGACGGGTATTATCCCGACCAACCTGCGGTCGGGAATGGTTTCTCGACCAAATTGCGGTCGGGAATGTTATGACCGGGCTCCGGTCGATATTTTGTGGTCGGGAAAAGTATTGCCGACCGATTGCGGTCGGGAATGTATTTCCGACCAGACTTTATCCGACCGCAGCTTCGCGACCGCCCTGCGGTCGGGAATGGGCTTTTCCCGACCGCAGGAGGGCTTTTCCCGACCCGAGCTGCGGTCGGGAAAAGCCCCGTTTTCTTGTAGTGTTTATCCTTTCCCTTTTAATACGATGCATATACTCATTATTTCTTACGGCATAGAATTTGGTTAAATTAAGTAATACTTTTAGTTTCATTTACTTATTCGTTTAGTTTTGTTATTCTCGATGCTAGGAATAATGGTCCGTTTATTTATCAAGAGGGTGATTATTGTAGTGAAGATAATGGTGGGTGTTGGTAGCCAATGGTTAAGATTTTGGAGGTAAAAATTTCTTTTTGCTCCATTAGGCTTTATTTCATTTTATAAGTTTTATCCCATTCGCACATTTGTTATGTTTTGTTCGTCTAGGTGTTAACCGCGTAGAACTTTGGCTTACAGGATCAAAGACGGCTTTTGAGAGCAAAGATACAAAAGAGTGGTTGGTGGTTGTGATGCATTGTGGAGCATGAATATACTGTTGACCAATTCCGATACAATAAATCAGGGATACTACCTAATATAAATAGCCATATGATGTAATTGTAACCTTACGATAAAAATCTATAGTGAAAAATTCTGGCTTGGTGCGCCCCCAGATATAGAATAGCGAACTGGGTAAACATATCATGGTGTCTTTACTTTCGTTGTTTTATGATTTTCTATTATTCCTAGTGTTGCGTAATAGTTATTTCAACAATTTACAGTCACGTCTATTGGATAAACTCTTATATATTGTCTAATATATACGATAACAAATACGCGTTAGAACTAATATACTCTTTACACTAAAAAGAAATTTGCACGCGATCCCCGCGTGCGCTTTTTTGCTAGTATACATATATATATATATATATATATATATATATATACATTAAGATAAGATTAAGATTACACATCATCAACTTAATTAAATGAGACAAACTAGATAATTTGTTGTATCAAATTTGTGCACATTCGAGTCGAGACCGAACTACTAAAAAAGATCAAGAGAGGAATAGATAGAACTTTGATAATTTTATTCATAATCCATTCTTTACACGGTTTTGGCAACACAAATAGAGAAAATACACAACTGCTAATAACTGCTCTTGCCCACTAATATCTAATTAACTCCCCATTACACATTTAATGCATAATACTATAATGCATAATAATAGTATTACTTAATACAATATATTAGTAATGCATATATACTAATAATTAAGATCACACAACACTAACTAGTACCTTTATTTGCTTAGTTTTGTACATGCATACACATAAATCTTGTTCCACATGTCTTCCAAAGTCTGAAAATATGCATCCCTCCATGACTTTTTGAGAACCAAAGTTGTGCAAACAACTGAAAACCCCACTGCATATCCTAAAGACAACAATACATAAAACCAATCAACATTTGATAAAAAGCTTCTTTTGTTGTCACTCTGATATCCAGGATCAGAAGTTCCACCACCACTGTTGCATTTGACAGTGAGTGGAGGGCCACAAAGTTTATTTCCAATGAAGGCTGAAGCATCTTGGCGTTGAAGTTGTGTGCTTTCCGGAATTCTTCCAATCAAATCATTGAAAGAGAAGTTGAGGAAATTCAAAAATGTCAGACCTGCAATGGAATTCGGAATCTCACCAGAAAAAGAATTTTGTGAGAGATCGAGAGACTCTAATTGCTTCATTTTTCCAATGTCATTTGGGATTGCACCTTCCAAGTGGTTCATCGACAAACTTAAAGATCTTAACGCAATAAGACTTGTCAACTGCTTAGGGATCTCTCCTGACAATTTGTTTCTCGAGAGATCAATGTTTGTTACCAATGCAAGAGTGGTATCATAGTCTAACATAGTTCCTTTTGTAGCGATAGATGCACTCTCAAGAAAGTTTCCTATCCCATCGATATGGGAGTAACTTAATTCTCCATTCTGATACCTCATCAATAGCCTGTCTGAAGTCATGGCAGTAAAATTGTCGAAACATCTTGGCATTTTCCCAGATAATCTGTTGTTCGAGAGATCCAATATTTGAAGGGAGTTGAGGTGACAGATACTGGAAGGAATATATCCGTTCAACTTGTTTGAGCGTAGGATGAGGATTCGCAAATATGATAGGCTGCTCCCATTCCACGCTGGTATACTTCCCTCGAAACTATTATGAGCAAGGTCGATCTTAATTAAAAGGGAACAATTTTGAATTGAGAATGGTATCTGACCGGAGAGACTGTTATTATACAGGTTCAACGATCGCAAATCCATGAGAAGTCCAATAGAATTTGGGATACCACCAGATATATTGTTGCCTCCTATATTGAAATAACCTAAATTCGGGAATTTTGTCCAGCAATTTGGAAATTCTCCGGACAACATATTTCCCCCAAGATGAAGAATATATAGGCTGTACGTCACATTTGTTGCGCCGCAGAAAAAGCGATCTATATCCCCTGAAATCAAATTGTTGGAGAGATCCAGTTCATCTACTGTATTTCCTACATTGGGCAATGAACCATTGAACTTATTGTAGCTTAAGTATACGTATTGAGGACCACTTATATCTGGAATACTTCCATGAAGTTGGTTGTGTGAGAGATTCAGGTACATAGTCTTCCAAAACCAGTTAGGAACTTGATGTGAGATCCCAGTATTAGATAAGTCAAGGAAAGCCAGGTTTTTCTGTTGTGTGTCGAGCCACGTGGGAACATGAGTATCTGCACTTATGTTCCATGACCCTAGTCTAAGATCATTAAGAAGGAAAGGAGGAATTCAGTTGCTATCTACTTCCAAACTCAGATGGTTTCGCGAAGCAGAGAAAACAGTTAACTTTGTGAGTTTGGCAAAGTGATGTTCAGTAACAACCCCTTCCAACATGTTATCTCCTACGAAAACTGAATCCAAATTGAGAAGTTGCCCTAAACTCTCTGGAAGATTTCCCGTGAATCTGTTAGCATCCAGTCTTAACTGTTCCAGTAACAACAAGTTTCCGAGTGTATTTGGGATTGGACCGGTGAATAAATTATTCTTGAGATCAAGAACCTGAAGACGCTTGAGTTCTCCAAATGCTTCAGATATATTTCCTTGCAGCTTGTTATCAGATAAGTCCACTGTTTTCAATGTGCAAATCTTTGCAATTTTACTCAGTATTTCTCCTGTGAGCTCGTTACGAGCTAAATCAAGGTCGCTCAGAGAGGTTAAATTTCCTATGGAACTGGAAATCAAACCTTGTAGAGCATTGTCACTACTATCAAAAAACTCAAGAGGTTTATTTCTGTATATCCAATCTGGTACAGTGGAATTGAAACCGTTCCGAGAGAGATCAAGATACTGAAGCTTCGTGATATTGCTAATGCTTGGAATCGAACCTTCAAACACATTCCCAGAGAGATCGAGATGAATGAGCTTGTTGAGTTGGAAAATCCATCTTGGAACAGAATAGTGAAACATTTTATTCTCAGCAAGATCAAGAAAGACGAGAGAAGTAAAATTAACATCAGGTAGAGGTGTTATGTCTTTAAGATTGCATCTCCTAAATCTCAGCTCAAGTAAAGAAGGGAGTGTGTTGATGACCTGAAGCCAGTTGTTGCTTGCCTTTCTGAGGTTCACATAATTCATGTTGAGGTGCTCCAAATGAGATAGGTCAGCCAACCATTCAAGGCTTTCAACGCTGAGAGATGAGTTAATAACAAATGGTTGCTGCAAATTTGGCTGCAAAATTTGCTGCAAATTTTGCTGCAAATTTAAAGTGCGTAAACTCGAAATATTGCCTAGAGTATGTGGAATAGTTCCATAAAAACTATTACCAGATAAATCAAGATATTCAAGTTTCGCAAATGACCCGATGAAAACAGGAATCGTGCTTTGGAAGTAATTATTACTCAAGTCGAGATACGTTAGATGTTCAAGATTGAGCAATGAAGGATTTAAATTTCCGCGTAAACCTGAATTTTCAGAAGAAGATTGTAGATGGAGTTCATGAACATGGCTAGTCAAGTTGCTGCAAATGACACCTTCCCACATGCAGCAATCAACTTGATCGCTCCAAGAATGTAAGAAATTGTTACTGGAAGAAGGGATCTCAACGGAGTTTTTAAAACTCAAAAGCGCTTGTTTTTCATTCTCGGGGCAAGTAATGCCTTTGTTTCCAGTACAATAGCTTAGGCAAACGCATGTTATCGAGATAATAAGTTGGAAAATTGGCAAAGCATGAACAGACCTTGAGCTACTCATCTCTCTCTCTCTCTCTTTGAGCTTTGGAAAAGTGAATGTGTAGTATAAGCGTATAACGCAGAAAGATGTTTATTAATGCAAATTTTACAAACCTTGATTACCATTTGATATTTTCATGTTACCATCACAAATTGAAAGTTCAAAGTAGAATTATTGCAACCGAAAAAAAAAAATGGTTTTTGGGGTTATGCCATAACAGATAAAACAAGGAAAATGAAGTCTGTAGAAAAAGCTACTAAAAGGACTTGGACAATTCATGCTAATTCATTTCTACTCTCTCTTTTTTTGTCATTTGGTGTTAGGCACAAAGACTTTGAGGTCAACTCACATTATTGTGAATGGGATTATGGGATAAGCAAAGCAACTTGGTAGATATACGCCAATGTGGTGTTTTTACAACCACATATGATAAAGAAAGACTAAACGATCACCCTTTCTGATATGGTATGGTCATAATATACGAAATTTGAAAGACTTGACGGGACTATGAGAGCTGTGAAAACTGAATATATAAGAGCTCTACACTATTTGTTTAGATGAATTTATCAGAAATAAATAAAAACGAATAGCTTAAAGTAATGTCATAAGAGTTAAAGGTTCTACAAGGATTATTAGGAGTTTGCATTCCAATAAACAAATTATGTACCTCTGATTTTATCTCTCTTCTTTGACTGATACTATTAACGTAAGATTTAGGAATTTAGCGTTCATGAACACTCTCTGTAGTTCCTGTTTTACAATTCAGGTTGTAAGGTTTCGGGCTATGACAACAAACCTCATGATTTTGGAAAAAAAGGTTTCCTATATGTCACGCGATTAACAAATCAATCATACTATTAACAAATTGGAAAAGCAATAAGAAGTTAGCTCATTCTTGATGTACCATAAAAGTTAAAACTGTAGATATCGAGCACGACTCTCTGGCGAAGTATTATCCATGTTACTGTTCATTTTTTTGCTAATCTAATGAGATTTGATTGCGTTGAGCTTTTTTTGTGAGGAAATATATTTTGCTGTTTGACTAACCTCTTTTATTCATATCAGCAATACTACGTGAAGGATTCTCATTTGTTTTATAATCATGCTGTTTTACGTTGTATGACATGGGTACTCTAAACTTGTACAGTTGATGGCTCATGCATGTCATTAGCACATAGCACTACAAACTAAATAACGTTGTTGGCACTCTTCCAAATGTTAGATTTATGTATCAGGGACTGACATAGGACATGAAAATTAGGTCGGACATACTAATGTGAAAATTAAAAAAATAAGGGAACTCTAATCATGTGTTACGTCAAGAAGCCTCAGTTGCACTAGAAAATAAGGGTAGCACATGTACGACTTGACGGTTGATCGTGTTTGGAGGAAAGAATGATATGCTGTGTGGAATCTCTATTTTATAATTTCGATAATAATTCATAATGTACACTGGAAGTGTCTCCTTATGGTACTATGGTTTTGCAAGTATAAGCCGGGATAATGGTGTTTTCGAACTTTAATGCAAGCTGGCTGAAGAAAACCTTTTAGTATTAAAATTAAATTGCCATTTAGCCTGGTAATAAGACTTGAAGATTTTGCTAAACTGTAAAACAATCAAGCAAATAAATTAGTCACATGATCAAGCATTTTGCCTCTTCAATGTATTAATAGAGGGTGGGGGCGTTTAGTGACATAGGGATGTGATAAGGATGTGATAATAAAATCTAAAATCATGCTTCTTGTACTCATAAAGTTTCTCATAACTAGACTAGGAGTAGAGCTCAAATTCATATCTTCCTTGTTTTACATAACAATTGAGAAATGAAAGCTGTATGGAAAATACGAAGCGTCTCTCTGATTTTAGGATCCATTATCGAGCATTTAACACTTGTATTTTGTGAACTTTAGCTTTTGGGATTACAAAGGAGCACGCATCGTGTTAATGATAAATCATCTGACAATGAAAATTGGTTTTACAGATTTGTTTAAATTAACCCACCTTGCGGATGTGCTCCGGAAAATCAAACTTTTGTTAGTGTTATAATTTCATTCTTTAGCCTTCATGTTGCCAGACATTACAATCTTTGTAAAGTTTGTTTTTTTTTTTTTATATTTATTTATGTGTTAACACTAGCGGAGGACAGTACGTACGAAAAGTATGCCTATGTAGTCGAGGATTCATTCTGACCAGAGCTCGAATTACTGCTGCTTTACAGACAAAATTTGAAGGAGGCCGTGTTAAATAAGATTGATATTAGAGATAAATCAAAGTTCTGGTTACATGTGACTTATCCATTCGTCAGTTTTGGTTACAATAATTGAGTGGATTAATGTGGTTTGAGGACTAAGTCAGACATGCCCCATAGTTCAACCGATTGTATAGTGAGACTGGGTGAAGAAGTAATTGGAATGTTGAAATTGCTAAACCAAATATTGTAAACTATCTTCTGTAGGAGCTGATGGTGGTTGAATAGAGACCCTTGCATTTCTGTAAAATCGATAATCTAATATGCGTAGAAAGCAAAAATAGAGGAGCACAGTTTCGAGATAGAGAAAGCACTGCTGGTTATAGCCATCTGAACAAGTTATGCATTTGATTAGTAGATGGCTATGACTTGCTGCTCTCGTCTTTCCTTAGCATATAAACATCGATCTCACAACGTGTATTAGATGATAGTATATTATTGTATTTTATTATATCCTCCAGATTGTATTAGTATTTAGTCTTGTACTTAGTAATGTACGTATGTGTCCTTATAATCTCCTTTAAGTACTTTGGTGATTAATGATATTCCTCATTCACTCAAATTATATATCTCTTATATGGTATCAATAGACCTAATTCTCTCACGAGATTCTCTTAGATCCTGACCTAATGTCTCAATCGGGCTCACCCTCCCGTTTCCCCGTCTATGCCACGTCCGGTGACACCAGCCCTCATGCCGCTCCGGCCACATCTGTCCCACCACCCGTACCGCCCTTCAATGGGCCGTCCTCGAGCGGTGTGGCGTTCATCCCCATCACCTCCAACCAAATCCCTATTCGTCTTACTGGCACGAACTATATGTCGTGGAACTGTCAGATCCGCCACCTACTCTACGGGTGTGGGTTATTTGGTTACGTTGATGACACGCATCCTTGCCCTGAGTTAGGTGATACTCCGGAGTCGTTGGCGGCCTACTCCCTATGGACCCGTCAAGACTCCTTACTTGTTACGATACTAGTTGGTCTGTGACTGTGGAAATTGAAATTGTGGATCGGGTCGATACGTTGTTGATGTTAACTTAACACTGAAGTTCTAACAGCAGTTTGTGTTTGCTGTTAGTTCTACGATGTTACTTTAACAGCAGACCAGAGTAACAGTTTGCAGCGGAATAAACAAACACGAATTTAAGAAGTGAATATAGGATTATATTAACTTCCGAGCCGTAGGCAAAATACCACAAGGGTTTAATAAAGGCGTTCTCACAACTCTCAAGCTCCTCACTCTCGAATTGTTCAAACTAAGCAAAGCACACAAGAGTTGCTTGGACTATCTCTAAAAGCTCCTCACTCTTAGATCTATTCTAACAACTTAAAAACTTTGCTAAAGCAAGACAACACTCAACAACTGTAAATTAATCTCTCGGATTGATTAGCTCTTGCCTCGTGTTTGTCTTGATGTACTTCACACCTATATATAGGTTCTTGATCTTCGACTTCAAGGCGTGTTGTACACGGTTGGTAATTCTCCTTGTTTCCTTCTTGAACTCTTCTTCTTTGTTCTCGTAGTCCTTCTTGAATAATAGTTCCTTCGCCAGTGATCTAGCTAAGGAAAGACTCCTTCTTCAATTCAGGACTTTCCCTTGGAAGCTTTCCTAGTTGCACTAGAACTCTTCTTTCCTTTTATAAGCCGTTTGCTTAATTAAGGAAACTTCTCATCTTGGAAACTTTGAGCGTCCAACCTAATGCAAGTTTGTTTCCTGAATAATAATCAAAGACAACTACAACTGTGGAACTTAGTTAGTTAGATGAATAAGGCAAAACAATAATAATAATAATAACTAGATTGTAAAACAGTTTCTGGACGTGCAATGTTACTCTAACATTGAGAATCTCAATGTTATCCTAACATCCAGAAAACCTGCACTTTCAATCTCCCCCTTTTTGCCTTAATCACAAAACCTAAGAAACAGTTCTTATCAGATCAAATTATTCAGAAAAAAACTTCATTATATCATAACAATGAAACACTAAGTACTCTCCCCCTGAATATCAGAAGGGACTAATCCAATGTTATTCTAACAATGATACTTTCAATGTTATAACATCCAGCTTTATCAATGTTGGTTTAACACCAGAAAGTTAACACCTGCAAAACAGAGTTAGTACCAGTAATCATAGTTCAATAATAGCATAAGCAGAAACACTAAGTACCCAAAATTAAAAAGTACTTAATTACAGTCCATACTAGCAGCAAGGAACAGTCTCCTTGATCAGAATAATTAAAAAGAAAACAATTGTTCAAAAGGCATTAGAAACAGAAACTAAAAAAACTTGCAGGAAATTTTTGAAAATTTGATCTACTCTCCCCCTTTTTGTGAGGAAGGCAGATCCTTCAAGTGTTTCCTCAAGCTGTCCAGTTCCTGCAATCTGACTTGCTTGTCAGCTATTTCCCTCTGGGTGTCCTTGTATTCCCTATCCAGCCAGACCAAGGTTTCTTCAACAAAAGCATCTGCAATCACTGAGCAGCTGTCACCACTGCTCACTGGAACTGAAGAAGCAGCAAACTTGTGTGTCTTCTTCTTCTTCTTCCTGCTGGGACCAGCTTCTCCTTGAGGGTTCCAAGGCAAATCCTGGATCCTCACATTAGTGAAGTAGCTCCTGGTGATTGACATTACAGCCTTGTTGCTGATCCATCCTTCAGTCTTCTTGGTTTTGAAGCCTTGCTTCACCAATATGCATGAGATCAGAGAGGGATAAGGAAGGATTCTTTAGGGCTTCGTAGTGACTTCCTTCATGTGTCTCAGCACTTTTTCACCAATGTTTACACTCATTCCATTCTTCAGCTTGTACACCAACTTTGCTGACTCTTTGGTCATCACAGTAGTGTTGGAAGAAGGAAGCCAATTGTAAGTGCTGATCTTGTGAAGGATGGCACTAAGAGAAGTCAGCCTGGTTGTGGGAAAGCTCTCTCTCCATTGCCTAGTGAGGCCACCTGTAAGATCAGTGATGATCTCCTCCATAGTAGAATCCTCAGACTCTTCAGGATCAGGAAGACCCCAAGCCTCATTGATCATGGCAGGAGTGATGTCATAGATCTTCTTCCTAACCCACGCCTTCCCATACTTAGGAGAATCCAGGTTGATCACCCACTCAGAGAGATTCATGTAGAACTCTCTCACTACATCAGGAACATATGCAGACAGATTCTGCACAGAGCCCAAGACTCCTCTAGCCTCAAGCAACTCAAACACCCTGTTTTCTTTGAAAATACCCTCCTCAATAGCCCTTTCCTTGTGGATTACCCTGGCTTGGTATGCCTCCCATTGCTCCCCAGCTTCAGGAGACACATAGAAGTCAGAGTAAGCTTCATGTGGATACTCTCTCATCATCAGATCAGTAAACTGATCATCATATGATGTTAGAGTAACATCAGCTTGCTCTGGCTCATCAGCCACAGGCTCTTCTTCCTCAACTTCCTCTTCCTCTTCCTCCTCAATCTCTTCTTCTTCTTTTTCTTCTTCTGACTTATCCTCAGAAGACTCAGCCATCACCTCTTTACCCTTCCTCTTCCTGGCAGCATTTGCAAGGGCAGCCAAGGGAAGGTTTTCATCCTCATCCTCTTCTTCTCCTTCAACCTCAGCTGGTTGATCACTCACAACAGCTTGGTTACCTTCAGTAGCAACCCCATTATTTACACCAAGATTGCCATCAGCAGCAATCTCCTCAGACAAATCCTCACCATGCTCACCAGTAGCATGTCCACTCTCCTCAGCAGCAGCAAGCTCATCATCATTAGCCTCATTAGGCTCAATAGAACTAGCCACAGTTGGCTCCACCACTTCCTCAACCACATTAGCCTCAGCTGGCTCAGTCACAGCACTACCCAACCCAATCACATGGGCCTCATTCTCCCCCTCAATACCAACATCAACATCAGCAGGTATACTCGGAGTAGGGTTAGCCATTGTTACCTCGATTTCAGGATTGGTGGGAGCAGGACCTTGCTCGACAACATCTGATGTTGAACCAACATCTTTCTTTGAAATCTTTTTGCCCTTGCGCTGTTGAGTGGTAGCTTTCCTCTTTGGAGAGGCGGCAACTGTGGTTTCAGCGGCAGTGCGTCTGGTACTGCGTCGTGGCGCTTGCTCGACTTACGCAGCTGCTTCTACAAGAGCCTCAATATTGGACTTGCGTGCCATTGTTAGAGTAATTTTGAGATAAAAAGCTTGAAGATTTTGAAAATTTAGAGAGTAATTTGCTTTGCACAGATTGTTAGCGTTAGAATGAAGAAGAAATTAGGGCAAATTATATATATGATTCAGATGAAGAGCATGGAATAGTGGTGTTGTAACATGTTACCATAATAATCTGACCACTGTTATTCTTACCACGTGTCAGTGTTAGGTTAACACGTAACCAGAGCAGTCTCCATTCCTGAAAACTTATAAGTTACAATGTTACAATGTTGGACTAACATTGGCAAGTTAACATCCGGGAGGGAAGTTGGAGGTGCAGGGCTTCATCCAAAGTAGCATCATCTTGTGAGAGCGTGAGATATTCCTGTACTAATCTGAAGCTTCAACCAAGTACACAGGTACAATGACACAGTTTAAGATCATCAGTATAAGCAAGTGACACATCAAACAGAGAACCACACAGAGGATATACTTATCCAGGGAAAAGATTTTCCCACAGCAAGAAGATCACAAAACATAGTGCTTTTACCTGTAGCTGGTCACCCAAGAAGTATGCCTCAACACATGACATGATACTTAACTACTCCCCCTAAGCCCAAACCGACAAAAGGAAATATGCAGAACTAGAATGAATGCACCCATGTTAGATTAGCATTTGAGAGATGGTAACCACATACAAACCGCCTTGCTAACTGGGATCAGGACATATCAATTTATCTTTAACTTTCACTATTTTTAGAAACTCTTTTTGAACAAAAACTGATGAATGTTAAAGGACAGTCTCATCACTGAATGTGGGCAGCACAGGACTCCACACACCCCAGCAACTTAACTATCAGCTACAGATCAGGCAAGTACAAAGGAATTGAATGAAGACAACACTTTTATCAAATATTTCTCCACCCCAACTCCTCATGCATACTTGTTTACTAACCTGTTTATCAAGGAATTACTAAGTAATCAATGCTACTGAATGCACACAGTCTAAACTTTATTCACCCCAGTAGGAAAGATCACTATCATGTAAAAACCTTGGCCATAGACAAAAATATGAAAATAAGCACAACTCAATGACAATGAGGCCTTCAACATCATGTACCCCAGCTTCTCTTCATACTTTGTCAAACCTAACATGGATAAGACACAACTGAATATCATCAGAGTAGTGAGCTCTGTGTATCCCAGCTTCTCCCATGATGTTAGGTTAACATTCACAGACTAACATCAGAGTTATTTCTTTCCAAACCTCTTGATATGTACCTGTTCACCAATCACCTTAGCTATTCATACAGGTCAACCACACAACCAACAGTTTCTCTAACAAAGATGTAATTTGCAAGAAAGAAGAATGCAAAAAGGAACATAAAAGAATTACAGATACACCACAAGCAATAACTAGTGCTAGACAGTGGTGTTATGTCAACACTAGTGAACTAACATCTCTAAACAATACACATGCCAAGAGAGTTCCTCAGACTGAAGAACCTCTCAGTATCTAATGGTTTAGTGAACATATCAGCAAGCTGATTGTTAGTTTCTATATGTTCAATGGCAATAAGCTTGTCTTCTACCATGTCTCTCAGAAAGTGATGCCTAATGTCTATATGTTTTGTCCTAGAATGCTGAACAGGGTTCTTAGAGATGCTTATAGCACTAAGATTATCACAAAACATAAGTAAGGTATCACTGTCTAACCCATAGTCCAGTAGCATATGTTTGAGCCATACCAACTGGGTGACACAACTACCTGCTGCAATGTATTCAGCCTCAGCAGTGGATAGTGACACACAGTTTTGCTTTCTACTGTACCATGAGACCAAGTTGTTCCCCAGATAAAAACATCCTCCACTTGTAGACTTCCTGTCATCAGTATCACCTGCCCAGTCTGAGTCACTGAAACCTACAAGATTTGTGTTAGTATCATAAGAGTACCATATGCCAAGGGCCAAAGTGCCAGATATGTATCTAAGTATTCTCTTCACAGCAATCAGATGTGACTGCTTTGGACATGCCTGGTACCTTGCACATACACACACAGAGAACATAATATCAGGTCTTGAAGCAGACAAGTATAACAAGCTTCCTATCATTGAACGGTACAATGTTGGATCAACATTGACACCAGTATCATCCCTGGCCATCTTCACTGCAGATGCCATGGGAGTCTTACAAGGCTTTGAATCTGCTAATTCAAACATTTTCACCAAATTCTTTGCATACTTTTCCTGACAAAGGAATATGCCAGTACCTGTTTGTTTCACTTGGAGACCAAGGAAGAAATTTAATTCTCCCATCATACTCATTTCAAACTGCCCTGTCATTGATTCAACAAACTTTTCTAGCATAGAATTGTTAGTTGAGCCAAACACAATATCATCAACATAGATTTGAGCAATACAGATATGAGAATCTTTCTTTAAAACAAACAGAGTTCTATCTCCTCCACCTCTAACAAAACCAAGACTTAATAGAAATTCTGTAAGCCTTTCATACCATGCCCTGGGGGCTTGTTTAAGTCCATAAAGGGCTTTTTCAAGCTTGTACACATGGTTTGGATACTTAGGATCTGTGAACCCCTTCGGCTGTTCAACATATACTTCCTTATCAATCAGCCCATTCAGAAACGCACCCTTTACATCCATTTGGTATAGTTTTATCTTAAGACAACATGCAATGGCTAGAAGTAACCTAATAGATTCAATCCTAGCAACTGGAGCAAAGGTCTCATCAAAATCTACACCTTCAACCTGTGTGTACCCCTGAGCAACTAGTCTAGCTTTGTTTCTAACAATAACCCCTTCCTCATTACTCTTGTTCTTAAATATCCACTTCGTCCCTATTACATTAACATTAGGTGGTCTAGGTACAAGTATCCAGACATTGTTCTTAGTAAACTGTAATAGTTCATCCTGCATGGCATTAATCCAAAAGTTATCAAGAAGAGCTTCATTCACATTTTTAGGTTCTATGGTGGAGACAAAACAAGAGGCATTATCAACAGTACAAGTGAAGTTCATACAGACACACAGTTTTACCATATCTCTATAGTCAAGTCTTTCTCTGTTGCGTGTCCTTACCCGTTCAGTGAGTTCACCTATTACCTGGGATGCTGGATGGTCTTTCTGAATCCTAGTCGGGGGGTCTCTTCTAGGTTCAGAGGCACCTTCATGTTCTGAGTCAGAATCCTCTGATGTTATTCTAACATCTGATCTCGCTGGTGTTAGTCTAACATCATTCCCTGACTCTTGTTCAGTGTTTCCAGCTTCCAGTTCCAATGTTGGTGTAACATTGTCAGGAGTAACATTCTCGGTTTCCACTGTTGGTTCAACATTGGAAACTAATATGTCACCGGTACATGTATCAAGAGTGAAATCATCAAACACAACATTCACTGATTCCTGAATTGTCTTCAATCTAAGATTGTAGACTCTAAAGGAAGTACTATTGGCTGAGTATCCTACAAATATGCATTTTTCACTTTTAGGATCAAATTTACTCAGATAATCCCTGTCATTCAACAGATAACAATCACATCCAAATTCATGAAAATATGCAACATTTAGTTTTACACCCTTCAAGAGTTCATATGGAGTCATGTTAGTTCCAGGTCTAAGATACACCCTGTTACTAATGTGACAAGCAGTATTTAAGGCTTCAGCCCAGAGTCTTTTGGATAAGTCTTTGGCATTGAGCATAACTCTGGCCATCTCTTGAAGGGTCCTGTTCTTTCTCTCAGCAATCCCATTCTGCTGAGGAGTCTTAGGAGCTGAAAATTCATGGAAAATACCTTTAGCATTGCAATAGTTATCAAAACTAGTATTTTCAAATTCTTTACCATGATCAGACCTAATCTTAGTCACAGTGGAGCCATACAAGTTTTTAATACTAGCACAAAGAATTTTGAACTGATCAAAAGCTTCTGACTTTTCTTTAAGAAATTTTACCCAAGTGTATCTAGAGAAGTCATCTACAATCACAAAGGCATATTTCTTCCCACTGAGACTACTTACCTCAATTGGACCCATTAAGTCCATGTGCAGCAATTCAAAACACCTACTAGATCTAGGGTTAGCATTCTGTACCTGTAGGGGTGTATGAACTGCTCTAGTTTGTTTACCCTTGAGACAATCACCACAGACGAGCTTACCTGGGCAAGACAGCTTAGGTAAGCCTCTTACAGCATCAACTTTTTGCAATTTCTCAAGGTTCCTGTAGTGAACATGTCCAAGTTTCCTATGCCATATAGATGCTTCATCTATTTTAGCATGGAAACACTCTGCTTCCTCTTGAGCTAGGTAACAGTTGTCCTTGGACCGAGTACCTGTCATAACAAGTACATTATCACTATCATAAACATCACAAGATATCTTATCAAATGTAACCAGTAAGTCATCATCACACAGCTGACTAATACTGATTAGATTTGCCTTTAACCCATCTACCAACAACATATCCTTCAAGGGAGGGAATCCATCAACATTCAATGTCCCCTTGGCAATGATTTTCCCTTTTGTACCACCACCATAGGTCACAGTGCCAGTACTCACAGAAACCATATTCACAAGATTGTCAATGTTGCCTGTCATGTGTCTTGAACATCCACTGTCGAAGTACCACTTACCTGAAAGGTTAGAATACACAGCAGAGAAAACAACATTGCAAACAACTTTAATCTTAGGGGTCTTAACTTTTTCTACCCAAGTTCTACCTTTCTGTCCTGAACCTAATGTTCGTCTAACATCAGAAACTGCTGTTGTTCTAACATTGGGTTCAGTAACTGTTTTCTTACCACATTCTCTTATAAATTTTCTACAGAATGGTTTTATGTGGCCTGATTGGTAACTGTATTGACAGATAAAAGTAGGTTTACTTCTCACAGTGTTGATGGTACCTAAACTCTTAAAATCAGATTCTTTAACAAAGCTAGAAGATAGATAGGCAGAATTTACAATAGAAGAGGAAGGTTTCTCAACAAATCCCAGACCACATGAACCTGAATTTCCCATGCTTAGTACCTCATCAAGTTTAGAAGTACCTGCATTCCATTTAGCTATGATCTGTGTGTCTTTCTTGAGTTTATCCTTTACCTCTTTCAACTCAGCTTCAGCTTTGTCAAGATCTCTTTCATAGAGTTTCAACATGTTCTTCAGACACTCGATGTCATGAGTCAGTGCTTTGTTCTTCTTTATGAGTTTCACATTCTCTCTCTCAAGCCTGAGGAATGTTGTGTGCAGATCATCAAGAATCTCCTCCTGGGATAATTCTTCTTCTTGGAAGTACTCTTCTTCTAGATCAACTGTACCATGAAAACAATCAAAGTTAGTATCATCACAATCAGAGAGTTCATCAGAGATAACCTGTGAATCATTGCTGTTCCAGTCTCCAAAGAAGATTTCCTGCTCCGCTGTTGGTTCACCAATGTTAGAGTAACATTGTGATCCTAGGCAATTTCTGGAGTCTTCATTGGACCAGGTGATCCTTGTGCATAGCGCAGCAGTTTTGATTTCCTCTGAGTGTTCCTCGGCACTTGTTCCAGATTCAAAATCATCTTCATTGAAGTCATCTACACAAACCCAATGAGAATTCCCTCTTGTTCTGAGGGTGTTAGCACATTCATGTTTAAAGTGACCATACCCCTTACATTCATAACACTGGACATCTTTCAATTTCTCAGCATCTTGAGAAGTGCTCTTAGATGCCATGTATTTTACAAACTTTGGGGGCAATTTCTTATAACCAAGAGCAGCATTACTGGGTTGTTTTTCTTTGTTTTTATCTTTGTAACCCAATTTACTAAACTTCCCAGTAATGTTACCGTAGTTAGAAGAGATCAACTCATATTCATCCTCATCACTCCCTGTAGGATCTGAGCTAGTACCTAGTAAGGCTAAAGCAAGTTGTTTACTGGACTTTCTTAGGAATTCTAGTTCCTTTGTCTTCCAGTTGATAATAGAGTCTCCAAGGAATACACAGAAGCCACTGAGAGGCCTGCGAGTGTTGGGACAAGATGCCTAGTCAGCATCACAGTAAGCATGAAGTTGTAAGGGACCTGAAACAAAATAGAACAGTCTCAAAAAAGGAAAATTTTTTAGGTAATGCAGAACTCTAATGGCAGCATTCCAGTGTTCAGTGGTGGGGCCATGCATGAATTGACTGAGTTGATTCACTGTATATCGTATGTATGGCCTGGTCATGTTCAAGTACAACAACCTTCCAACCAATCTTATATATTGTTCAGGGTTTGAGTGAAGAGGGCCAGAATCAAGAAATTTGAAACCCTTTGGGCAGGGTAGATCAACTGGTTTTGCTCCAGTCAATCCAACATCTTGGATGATGTCAAGAATATACTTTCTCTGATTGATGAACAAACCAACAGAGGATCTGAACAGCTCCAATCCTAGGAAATACTTCACATCTCCAATATCCTTGATAGTGAACTGGGAATTAAGGTGAGACTTGATAGACTTGACAAGAGAGATGTCTGGGCCAGCTACTAGGACATCATCCACATAAACAAGAAGAGCCACAAATGTAGGGCCAAAACCCATAGTAAAGAGACAGTCATCTGCCTTAGATTGACTGAAACCAAAAGCCAAAAGACATTTAGTGAACTCCAGGTTCCACTGCCTAGATGTCTGCTTCAAACCATACAAGGATTTGTTTAATTTGCAAACTTGTCCAGGTTGTGCCTTAACATAACCCAAATGAGGCTTGAGATAAATGTCTTTATCAAAGAAGCCATGTAAAAAGGCAGTGTTTATGTCAAGCTGAAGAATGAACCAGTTGAAGTGAGTGGATGCTGCAAGAAGAATCCTTACTGTGACCAACTTGACCACAGGGGAAAAACTATCAATATAATCCAGACCAAAAACTTGGTTATAACCTTTGGCCACTAACCTAGCCTTATGCCTGTCTATAGTGCCATCAGGCTTTAACTTCAACTTGTATACCCATTTAGATCCAATATGATGGGCACCAGCAGGAAGGTCCACTAGGGTCCATGTGTTATTTTCTTCAAGAGCAGAAAATTTTGTCTCCGTGGCCTTGATCCAGAGAGGATCAGTAGAGGCTTCCTTGAAGGAAGTAGGTTCTGTGTGAGCAAAGATGTTGGCTAGGAAACTGATATGAGAAGATGAAATGTGAGGGTTAATGATGTATGGAAATGTAGGAGGAGTATAGGGTGAAGGCATAGATAGAGGAGCAGGAGGAGGTGTGAAGGGATTACTGGCACATGTCAGAACAAAGTCTTTGAGATGAGATGGTTGTTTAGAAGGTCTTATGCTTCTCATGTGAGTGGGGGCAACAGTAGGTTGTTGGGAAGGAGGAACAGGAGAAGGAGTATATGTAGGTGAAGGGGCAATATCTGGAGAAGAATCAATAGAAACAAGTAATGGTGAGGAATATGAAGCAGATAAAGGCGTATCTGCAACAGTGGATTCATCAATGCTGAGAGCAGGAAGTGGGGTGGATGGTAGTTCAACAGTATAGGAGGAAAAAGGAAAATAGGATTCATGAAATATGACATCCTTGCTTATGATGATCTTCTGATCATGAAATCTGTAGATCATGTAGGGTTTCTGTCTAGGAACAAAACCAAGAAAGCATCCCTTAAAACCCCTTGCATCTAACTTGTCCTTCTGTGGTTGAGTGTTGGCAGTGAACACAAGGCAACCAAAAACTCTAAGCTCATCAATGGCAGGCCTCTTAGAGAATAGGATTTCATAGGGAGATCTCCACTGAAGTTGTTTGCTAGGTGTTCTATTTATCAGGTATGTAGCCATGAGCAGTGCATAACCTCAGAAGTGTGAAGGCATATCTGCTTGAAACAATAAAGCTCTAGTGACTTGGAGGAGGTGTCTATGATTCCTCTCCACTACTCTATTTTGTGGGGTGTATATGGACAAGATTTAGGTGAACAATGCCCAACTCAGAGAACAAAGCTTCACAAGTTGAGTTAGTAAACTTTGTCCCATTATCAGACCTGACAGTCATAACAGTGGTTGAAAACTGATTCTTCACATAACAAAAGAAATGCTTCAGAGTTGATGGAACTTGAGCTTTATTATTCAACAAAAATGTCCATGTAGATCTGGAGTGATCATCCACTATAGTGAGTACATAGTGTTCATTGCTAGCAGTAGCTATCCTATAAGGACCCTAGATATCAATATGCTACAACTCAAATACTACTGTTGTGACTGAATTGCTGCTAGGAAATGCTAATCTGTGAAATTTAGATTGAGTGCAGATAGTACAAGGAGCTAATGTATGACCACCAGAAACTTTTGCAGAAGAAGACAAATGTTTGATAGCATCAATAGAAGCATGTCCCAATCTCTGATGCAAGAGGTCCAAACTGAGAGTACCAGTTGTAGAATGACCAGAAAACTATGATGGTTTGCAAGTATTAGGATCCAGCAGGTATAAGTTGCCTCTCAGATGACCAGTTGCCACAACTGTATTAGTCAGCGGGTCCTGTAAAATGCAGCCAGAAGATGTGAAAGTGCACTCCAAGTTAGAGTCAAGTGGAAGCTTAGAGACTGAGATCAAGTTAAACTTAAAATCAGGAACATGTAATGCATTTTTCAACATAACCCCACATGTTAAATGCACATTTCCCGTGTGTTTAACCAATTTGATAGAAGCATCAGGGAGGTATATGGGAGTGATGTGAGTAGTAGAATCATGATGACTAAGAAAAGAGGCATCTATAATCATATGACTGGATGCTCTAGTGTCCAGTATCCAACAACCAGGTTGCAAGGAACAACTAGCTAAGGAGGAAGCAACATTAATACCAGCAAAGTCACCAAAGTGAGCAAAGTTCACTTTGTTGGGCTCTTTGATGTTCATCATAGTTTGCACATTCCCTTGGTCCATCATGGAATTCATCATCCTGAAAAAATCTTGCTGAAATGTTAGAAAACCAGGAGCAAAATCAGTAGAGGGTTGAGGAGAAAGACTCTCTATGCCAACTGCACGAGCATAGGCCTTCCCTTGAGGTCCAGAGGAACTAGTAACCTATTTGCCTTTTAGTTCCTTAAACCAGTCAGGCACCCCAACAAGTTTGAAACAAGTGTCCTTGGTATGACCCTTGCTTTTGCAGTGCTCACAAAACCTATCAGTCTTGTTCTTCTGAAAATCTCTACCATTCTTAGAGTCAGGCATATAAGAAGTAGGTTTAGGTCCAGATTGTTTCACAAACATTGCAGAATGATCAACGGGGTCAGTGATGGCAAGTTGAATCTCCTTCAGCTTTTCAACACGCATTACCATAGAGTAAGCTTTCTCAACCAAAGGAAGAGGATCCATGCCTAGAATCTGTCTCCTCACAGACTCATATTCATCATTTAAGCCCATCAGAAATTGCATTAGTCTGGTAAGTGAATGAAATGACAAAGAGTGTTGTGCTATGTTGCAAGTACACAAAGTAGCAGCATTACAGTGGCAGCTAATAACAGGCACAACACAAGTAAGTTCATCCCAAAGTCTCTTAAGCTTAGTGTAGTATGCCGAAACTGAAAGAGAGCCTTGAGAACTAGAAGCTACCTCTCTCTATAACTGATAGAGGCGAGGTCCATTGCTCATGCCAAAATGAGCTTCTAACTGTTTCCATAGGCTAAAAGCTGAATTAGCAAACATGAATGCATCTGAAAGCTCATCAGAAACAGATCTGAGGATCCAAGAGGAGACAAGGCAATCAAAACGTATCCACTCCTCGTAGTCCTTATGCGAAGGATCAGGCATCTTAGCTGCACCAGTAATAAAACCTAATTTGCGTTTAGCACCAAGCGCGAGCTTCACCGCATGACTCCAGGGGATATAGTTAGCAACTCCAGTTAATGGCATCGATGTAAGAGACATACCGATGTTATCGGAGTTCTGCAATTGAAGAATACCGCCGGATTTATTTGCGGTCTCCGGCGCAACCGTCGATTGAGCTGAAGACGGCGGAGAATCGAAATTAGTCATCGTGATATGTAAAATTGAACAGTAAACGATCGTACAAAAGATAAAATTGAAGATTGCAGAGAGGTAATCGGTTACAACAAACCGAAAATTGAAGCTTTGAAGCTTCAACAATGGCGGAAACGTACGGATCGACAACAAAAGGCGAATGATACCATGTTCGCAGTTAGAGAGAGAAAATGGAATGAAATTGTAATTCTGTTATTGCAATTAATGCCACGGTTATGAGTATAAATACAGATTAGTTGGACAAGTCTGCCAACTCAGCAACTAACTAACAAACTATTTACATAAAGCAACCTAAACTAATAACTATTTATAGAATGGTATAACAGAAAACTAAAACTACCCAATATAATCCAATACTTGTCTTCATCCACGGACTTTTCATAAAAGCGTACATGGGTTTCACCAAGCTTGGTTTGTTTCACTTTTAGGTATTTCCTTTTCTAATATCATACGAATTTGGTAGCTTGTAATTTCATGACACTCAAATTTGCTCATTAGTCTTTGTTTCAGAAATTAACTTGAACAGAGAAGTCCCAACAATTGTTCATGGTAATTTGAAGCTTTCTGGAGGGGTGTATCTTTGCTTTGATATGGTTTATTACTGATCTAATAAGCGAGATCTTTAATTCTCTTACTAAATCCTGATTCCCTTAATTTAGGTTGTTTGCGTTTTTATTCTGCTTACAATTTTTGTTTCTGCATCTATATTGTTGAAGTCATGAAATCTGAATTTACTTTTACCTATTGAATTGTTATATTATCGTAGACATTTATTGTTTTTATTATAGTTAATGTACATATATCTCTGCAATTACTTTGATTCATATCAGGATGGTGTAGGGATTAATTGTCCTTCTAGTGCGAATCTTTCTTCAAAAGGTACAATTCATCTACTATTAACCGACTTTCATGTTTTCCCTGCCTAATTCCAAATGAAGAAGAAGCCAGGCATTTTCAAGCATATGTTACCTTTTCCATTAATTGCTTATAGGGCATATATATCACATGTGTACAACTTCCATCATGTTATTTTACTTCCATTATAGGCCAACAACATGAGCTGTATAGTTATGAATGAACTAAACTTTATTTAGAAAGTGCCCTCTTGCAAAAGTTCGAATTGAAAAGCGTGTTTTTATGTTAAAGGGATAAACTACTACAACGTTGTCTCTAGTAACTCTTATGTTCAATTATGATGAACCATAGTTAGTTCTAAGGACAATCAGTTCTAGTATTCACGATTCATTCTTTCACTTTCAGTTGGTATTTGGTTTTTAATTTAATTATTCCGTTCTCCAAAACACTTTTCTATGCTAAGGATGAAGCCTTGTTTCATCATAACATCAAGGAAATGATGCTACTGGTTTAGATAATCAGGAAAGATGCAAAGGCAAGTCCTCTAAATGCTTTGAGAATTGTGTCCGCTGGACTTTCTCATCCCTACGAAAATATTGCAGGATCAGTTGCAATTGTTTTGATATTGAAGAAATGATCTTTCTCAATTTTGAAAGCAGGAAGCGTAGGAAAGGACAATAATAGAATTCATCTTATTCCAAGAAAACCTTAGAAACGAGGAAAGATTTCAAAAATCGATCATAGACATTTGTTAGCAAAGTTTCTAACCGTCTTCTGAATGACTTTTTTGGATTGATATAGCAAAGTTTCTAACCGTTTATGCATGCATGTTTGTTAAATATGAAGTTTCTTTTCTCAATGATAGATTCACTAGAAACTCTTAAGTTTAAGCAACTGACATGTAAATTGAAACTAATGTCTGCTCAAAGATTGTTATTTTACACCAAAGAACTTCATGTAATGTCTGAACAAATAACTTTGCACTTTGCCCACTTAGAACTAGACTATCTTAATGTGATAATGAGATAATCAAATTGTTTTTTTGTAACTAGAGAACTCTTAATAATGTTTTGCAAGTTAAACTTTTTTGTTGTTTTGCGTAGGCATAACAGATGTTCCATTTCATTTACCAAAAAGAATTCAACGAAACAAAGTAAAAATGTAATACATTGACAGTGCACCCTTTAAGCGAAAAATCAAATATTTTATAAATATTTGTATGTTTATAAATAATTCCTTTCCAGTAATTTCTTTGTTTTATATAAATCTTTTAGTTGTTGTTAAGTGATTTGACTGGGTCTTGAATTTGCAACATTAATTGAAAAATCTGGCTGCTTAGAATAGAAAATAATGTTACGCGATTGGATTATCTGGTAAGGGTCTTGATATCATTGTGAAAATGGCTCAAGCAGTCTCCAAGTTTGTTATGACTCGAACTGTTCTTCCTCTCAGCCTTCTCTAATATGCTGCCCTACTCTATTGTTTCTCTTAGATTTGATATGGTCCTCTACTTCAACTGTGACGTTTGGCATAATCTGTATTCCCATTACGTGACTAGTAGGCAGGTACATAAATAAACGTAGTATGTAATACTCTAGCGGGAAATAGAATATGGGTTGGGTTGATGTATCTAATAAGAACGTTTCACTTGTGTGATTCCAATATATGTATGATGTGCTAAGATATTTTTTTAAAATATGACTATCCTTACAGAATAGAAAGGCATTATGGATGCCAACTTCAGCTCTCCCTTTGTTAAATTTAATGATGTCGTCATTTTCACATCATTTTATGTTGAGTACACAACTGAAAAACACTTAATACTAAAATCAAAATGTACACTGCAATTACTTAAAACAAATCAGTGAGTTATTCTTTTCTTTTATTTGCTTTTCTAAAGGGATTGTTGTTGTTAATCAGTGAGATACAAGAGGAAAAGGAGAAAAACCAAAGATGGAGATCTTGTTGAAAGAAAGGGAGAAGTGAGAAAATACTTGCTGGGAATATAGCATGCCTTGGGACATTATATGGTAAGCTGTGATGCACCGATACCAATACCAAGACGGCTATGCAGTACCCGATACAGATCGATACCGATTCAGATACCGATATCAGTTCTGACGTATTTGATTGGCCACGTGGTGTATCCTTTAATTCTAAAATTTAAAAAAATTTCGATACGTATCCGATACGGTTTTTTTAGGCGTGTCGAAACTATTATGGGTTTTTTTATAAATTTTTAATATTTGATGGGTTAAATATTTAAATATAAATTCAACCAAATATAAAATAAAATTTAAAAAAAAAAATCTCTTTATCAAGGGCACGATTCAGGTCTCATTATTTTTACAATTATACTTTTCTTTTTCTATTCATAATCATCACCACCACCATGCGTCATCTTCACCCCACCACCATGCGCCACCACAATTATACTTTTCTTTTTCTATTCACAATCACCATCACCACCATGCGCCATCTTCAAGCTTATTATGTTGTTGTTTAACTTATTAGTCATAAATAATTCACGTTTATATGTCTTTTTTCATATTGGATGCATGACTTTTTTTAATGTTAAACCTTTTTTTGTGTATTTCTAATTTTTCTTGTTTAAGTTTTAAATTTTATTGCTTGTTAAAAATAAAAAATACATATAATAAATATTAATAATTATTTATATATAGACATATCCTTGCCGTATCGGTATCGGCTGTTTTTAAAAAATGTCGTATCATCGTATCCGTACCGTACCGTACCCGTGCCGCCGTACCCAAACCCGTGCAACGCAGATAGTAAGTAACACTTTTTTGTTGATGCACTGTAGAGTTTTCTGTTTGTTTATTTCTAATGGAATCAAAACATGTTCTATTCACTTATCAATCGCTCTAGTTTGGAATAAGGTGTAGTGAAGCTTGATGGAAATCTTTAATAGGTGCGTGTTCTCAAAGTTTTTAGCAAATTGTTTGATCTTGTATGATATGACATAACTGTGGGATCTTTGCATATACGGCATGTTTGAATTTGTGAGATTTCACTTCATTTGGTTCTAGATTGGAGATAGATTTTTTTTTTTTTTAAATTAGCTTACTTCAGTCTTTCGTTATTGTTTGTCATGGTACGACAGGTGTTAGAAGTGTCGAGAAAAGGTCTTGCAAGATATTTTTGAAGACGATGGTGGAGTACCACGCATCATAACCTTTTGATATTTTAGTTTGAAATAAATGATTTCTGTACTGAATATTCAGTGTAATGTGGATGATTACTTTCATTATTCATTAAAATAAAAAATAGTTTTTTATCTGGTTTGTTATAATTAGCTTTCAGTTATAATGGTAGTTTTGTTGAATTTCAATCTGGATGTGCATATTTTTGTATGAAATTAGTTCTCAAATTAGAACGAAAAGAATTGCACAAAAATTACAATTGTAAATTTGGATATAATGACAAACAACCACTAGATATTGTGACGATGCTTTGTCACTAGATGTTATATACTACTGTGACGAATAATTTTGTCACTACATTCTAAACTAAAAATTGGTTTGTAGTGACGAAGTTACGTTCTTGCAACGAAATAAACGCAGTGATGTGACGAAATTTTCGTCGCAACACTACATACATTGTGACGAAAACTACATTCATCGCAATCTGTTGCGACGATTGACTTTTCCGTCATTAGAACCCTTTCACGACAGGCATGAGGCGACGAACCTCCAAGAGGCCATTTTGTCACGAAAAACCTACTGTGACGATTTTTGAACTTGTTGAGATGATTTTTTTTTGTCACGTAAAATGTTTTTTTTTTTTTTGTAGTATGTCCTTCAGTCTTGGCTATTGTTGGTGAACGCACGGATATGGGTTGTTGGCATGATAGATTAGGCCATCCTCAAGGCAAAATTGGGTTTTTTCTTTTTCGTAAATTTAATTTACCAGTTTTGTCATACCTGCGTCGGACTCCAGTTATTGCACGTCGTGTTTGTCGAACAAGAGTCACAACTTAGTTTTTCGTGATACATCGCTTGTTTCTGATGATGTATTGAATTTTATTTTATGGAGATGTATGCGGCCCATCACCTACTATTTCTAATATTGGACATCGTTATTATTTGATTTTAGTAGATCACTTTATAAAGTTTTGTTGGTTATTTCCAATGACTACAAAGTCGGACACCCTACCTATCTTTACTCAGTTTAAGGTGCTTGTGGAATAACAGTTTGGTCGATCTATTATAAATTTTTACCCAGATAATGGTGGTGAATTCCTTGTTATGTGGTCGTACTTGTTGTCGAATGGCATCTCCTGGTTGACTACCGCCTCACACACTCCTCAGTAAAATGGTACTAAGCGTCGCCATCGTGTAGTGGTCACAATGGGTCGCACTCTTCTTAGTCGCGCGTCACTTTCTGCAGATTTTTGGGACTATACCTTTTGTAGGGCTGTCTACCTTTATAATCGCCTACCTACGACAGATTTGGGGTCTCGCTCTCCATTTGAGGCGTTATTTGGCCGCGCACCTAACTACTTGGGCCTTCGTTTATTTGGTTGTTTATGTTTCCTACACCTTTCTCCTTATGTTCCCGTGAAGCTTACTCCTCCCTCACGTCAGTGCTTATTTGTGGGTTGATCTTCGTCTCAGTCTGCATATAAGTGCCTTGATCTTGCTACGGGGCGACTCTATATCTCACGTCTAGTATGCTTTGTGGAGCATGTGTTTCCTGGGTCCCTAAAGCCGTCGGTTATCCCAAATCATGCGGCCCAAGATGCGACGTCCCTACCGCCCCTTATTAGGCCGATTAGGGTTCCCTTACTGTTAGTGGCCCCCACTATCGCTTAACCCACCAGGTCGGCCCCTCCGTCTTCTGGTCCCCTTAGGGTTACTCCATACCCACCTTCGATTAGCCCATACCTACGCGCGGCCCAACCCATGGTCTCTCTCTCACCCGCAGTTGGGTCGGCTAGGGTTTCGCCTCGGCCTCTGGGTCTGCGGCCCACTCTTCGCTGCGGTGCGCCTCCAAGGCTTCTTTGTTGCTTGTGGACCCTAGTTTGACACCAGATTAGCCTGCAGTTGCACTGCCGTCCTTACACCGCACGCATCCCATGGTAACGCGGTTGCATAATAACATATTTTGCCCCAATTACCACAAAACATCCTGTTCTTGAGGCGATTGAACTCACCTCGATCAAACATGCCCTTGCTAATCCTCTCTGGCGTGAGGCCATGTCTGAAGGGCTTACTGCTCTCACCAATCATGGCATATGGTCCCTTATTCCACCGTCCCTGTACTCGTTCTATTATTGGCTCCAAATGGGTTTTCCAGATCAAACGTCATCCCAACGACTCCATCGACCGCTACAAGTCTCGACTTGTGGTCAAGAGCTTACATCAATGCCCCGGGGTTGACTTTAAGGAGACCTTCAGCCCCTGGTCAAAGTCGTCACCATTCGGACTATACTGTCTCTTGTCGTTATGCATTCTTGGTTGTTGCGCCAACTTGATTTTAGCAACGCTTTCCTCCATGGTGATCTCTCTTAGACGGTATACATGAGCCAATCGCCTAGTTTTCTCGACAAAGCCAAGCCCAATCATGTTTGTCTACTTCACAAGTCCCTCTAGGCCTCAAACAGGCCTCGCGCGCAAGGTACCTTGCACTTAGTGCTGCTCTACTGACGTTCGGTTTCCTCCAGTCGAAGTCTGACACGTCACTTTTCATCCTCATGCATGGCTCTGTTCGTGTCTATGTCCTTGTGTATGTGGACGACATTGTCGTCACGGGTTCTTGTTCATCGACTATCTTCTCCTTTATTGAGCGTCTTGGCAAGCGGTTTGTAGTGAAGGATTTGTGTCCCTTTATTACTTCTTGGGTGTTGAGGTTTACAAGACTCATGATGGTCTCTTTCTCTCTCAACACAAGTACATCTTGGACCTCCTATCCCGCCACAAGATGGATGGTGCAAAGCCTTTCTTCACCCCTATGGCATGTAATACGCCCACTCCGAGTCTTGGGGCCCCCGTTGATCCGACGGTGTATCGTCAAATTATTAGTGGACTACAATACCCCACCCTTACATGGACGGATATTGCCTTTTTCGTCAATAGGCTTGGTCAGAGGATGTCAGCTCCGGACTCCACTCATTGGGTTGCTCTGAAGCGTGTCCTTCGTTACCTTAAGGGCACACATACTTACGGTATCAGTCTTCGTCGTGATGCCAACTTCACACTCACGGCCTTCTCGAATTCTGACTTGGGTGGCGACTCTATTCATGGTACATCGACCTCGGCCTATCTTATTATGTTGGGGTTCAACCCGATCTCGTGGTCTTCTCAAAAACAAAAGGCGCTTTCTCGCTCCTTCACGGAGGCTGAATACCATGCTCTTGCCTCCGCCGCTGCTGAAGTTTGTTGGCTTCAACATCTTTTCTTGGAAATTGGTCTTTCAATGCACTTCGTTCCAAAGGTTCGTTGTGATAATATGGGTGTTATGCGACTCTCGTTACATCAGGTTCAGCACTTGCGTATGAAACATATATATATATATATATATATATATATATATATATATATATATTGATCTTCACTTTATTCGTGACCTTGTGAATAAGGGCCTTATCACTGTTTGATACGTCAACGCACTTGACCAATTGGCGGATGTTCCTACCAAGCTCTCGCGCGCACCCGTTTGGAGCTTCTTTCAAAATCTCCGTTACCGACAGAACATCGATTTTGAAGTGGCGTATTAGATGATAGTATATTATTGTATTTTATTATATCCTCTAGATATTCCTCATTCACTCAAATTACATCTCTTATAACATTTGCTTTATGTTCTTGTTGTTACTATTGATGATTCTGAAACTTATGTTTTTATTCGGCACTTTCACGGGTTTCAACTTTATGGATAATTTAAGAAAACAGCTTCAGGATTTGGAGGTCTATATCCATGCCATTTTGGTCTTATATCGTCTGGGTTACAATACACCTGAGATCGATTACAATGGGCCTGACTTATGCCAAACTAATGCTAAATTATTACAGTAAATGGAGTACCTTGGTCCGGAACACCTTATATAAGTTGACTAAGCTGAAAGTGCAGGTTTTTCTGGAATCAATGTTAGACGGTGCAATGTTAGACGATGTAGGGTTAACATGGGATAACATTGAAAGCTGAGAGCTTTTGCGAAAAACTGTCTTTAGTTGCCAAAATTAAGTTTTGCCTTTATTCACTTATTAATCAAGTTCCACGGTTTTAGTTGTTTATGTTTATGTCCATGAAAGTATCTTAAGCATAAGGAAGAGCTATGGAAGATTCCTTGCTTGAAGTTTCCATAATTCAAGCCAAGTTGAATAGTCAACTCACACGGTTTCAAAAGAAGGAAACAATATTGGATTCTCTGCAACTATGATTCTTTCCACGATTCTGCGAATTGAACAAGATGTGTTGCCTTATAAAATCAGTAGCAATGGAAACACGATTCTCTGGAAAGATATGAAGTTCACAAAGAAGGCAATATTCAACAAGGAAACAACAAGAGTTACCAAAACTGTGAACAACACGTCTTGGCGTTCAAGACTCGAGAAATCTATAAAAGACGTGAAGTTCATCAAGATGAAGATAAGACAATCGTGCCAATAATCCAAGGGATTAATTATTCTTTGTATTGTCTTCATTTTGTTTTGCGAAGTTTTTGTATCAACTGCTTAAGTCTAGTCCATAGAAGTTAAGTAGTTCTTACTTGTCTGCTTCGTTGAGTCCGATCAACAAAGAGCGTGAGTGAATTGTTGTGAGGAACGTTTTTGATAAAACCTTTATGGTTGTTTCGCCTAAGGCTCAGAAGTTTTTAATTATATTGAAAACTTCTTAAAATTATTTCTTCTTGTGTTCTTACTTCCGCTGCACATTATTTTCATTATCAAGAAGATCAAAATAGAGTTAAGGCAATTCCAGCTTAACTCTCAAACAGTGTTGTGTCAATCCACGGTCCTAAAATTTCAATTGGCGTCAGAGCCAAATACCGACTACACTGGTGGTTTGGAGGTGATACAACACCATGGACAGTGTCAATCCTAATACCAACAGGATTCCAGTTTTGGATGGCTCCAATTATGCATATTGGAAGATCAGGATGAGGTCTCACATCAAAGCTATTGATATTCGAGCCTGGCAATCCGTGATCAATGGATACTCTCTTCCAACATTACCAAGAGATGGTGAAGGTGATCTAGTTCCAAAACCAGAAGCAGATTGGACAGCAGCAGAGGTAAGTCTCTATAACTCAAATGAGAAAGCTCTTAATGCTATCTTTAGTTAGGTTAATCATCACATGTTCAAGTTAATCCAGAATTGTACAAAAGCCAAACATGCTTGGGATATACTTGAATTACACTGTGAAGGAGATTCTGCTGTTAAAGACTCTAAATATAGACAACTGCTTTTACAATTTGAAAAACTTGAGATGGGTGAAGATGAAAGTGTTGACAGTTATTTTGAGAAAAGTCTTGATATTGCTAACCAATGTGAAAATCTAGGTTTTGCTATGACTAATCAAGAAATGGTTTATAAAGCTATGAGAACACTGTCATCTAAATTTGCTCTCAAGAAAATTGCAATGAGTGAATCTAGAAACCTTGCTAATCTACAGTTTCAAGTCTTGATGAATACTCTTAGAGAATTTGAGATGGAGCTTGCCTCACAACCTAGCAAACACAGGGCTGTTGCTTTAAGAGGTTCAAATCTTGAAAATGAAAGTGATGATGATTTTGAAATAATTTCTTCAAACTATGGGAAAATTAGTAAGAAGTTCAATAAGTTGAATCTTAAAGGAAAAGGTAAAGAGAAGAACCTTAGTAATAGTTCCACTGGTTACAAGAAATTACCTCATAAGTTTGTGAAGTATATGGCATCAAAACCTACTCTTTTAGAAGCTGATAAGTTAAAAGATGTTCAATGTTTTGAATGTAAAGGATATGGTCATATGACTAATGAATGTGCTAACACTCTTAGAAAAAGAGGAAATTCTCATTGGGTTTGTGTAGATGATTTCAATGAAGATGACTTTAGTTCTGGAGAAGCTGAAGAACAATCAGAAGAGGCTCAAAATGCTACGCTACTCACTCAGATTGACTGGACGCCAGAAGACTCCCTAGACTGCTTCGGATCTCAATGTTATCCCAACATTCTGGATCCAACATCAGAACCGGAGACCTTCTTTGCAGATTGGGATGAATTTGATAATGATTCTGAACCTTATCTTGCGTCCTACTTTGATGAAGCTAACTTTGATTGTTTTCATAGTACAATGGACCTAGATGAAGAATACTTCTTTGAAGGTGAAATGTCCCAGGAGGAAATCATTGAAGACCTAAAGTCTATCTACCACAAACTGCTGCTTGAGAATCACAAACTCATCAAGAGCAACAAAAGCTTGAAGGAAGAGATTAGATGCATGAAGGAGATGCTGAAACTCTATGGGAAAGACCTTGACAAAACTGAGGTTGAGCTGAAAGAGGTAAAGGTAAAATTAGATATAGCTGAACATACCATTAACAAATGGAACTCCTCTACATCTATACTGGATGAAGTGCTGAGTATGGGAAATCAAGGTAAAAATGGTTTGGGCTATGTTGAGAAACCTCCCTCTGAAAATGTTAATACTGCCTACTTAAAAGCTGGTTTTATCAAGGATAGCAATAACTTGAGTTGTGAAATCCCTTCCAACACTGTAAAAAGGCCTACTTTTATTTGTCAATATTGTTTTCAACCTGGTCACATTAAGCCTTATTGTAAAAAATATAAAATTGTGATCGAGAAGAAAACAATATTTAATAGTTGTACCAATGTTAGGAAAACCTCTGATCTGAATGTTATCCCAACATTAGGTAACAAATCTGAAGGACATAAAAGTAGAACCTGGACTGAAAAGTTAAAAACTCCTAAGGATAAAATTGTTTGCAATGTTGTCTTTTCTGCTGTTTACTCTAACCTTGCAAGTAAGTGGTATTTTGACAGTGGATGCTCAAGACACATGACTGGAAACATGGACAACCTGAAAGATGTTGTTCCTTTGACTGTTGGAACAATTACCTATGGAGTAGGCACAAAAGGGAAAATTATTGGAAAAGGAGTACTGGATGTTAAAGGATTCCCACCACTCAAGGATGTGTTGTTGGTTGAAGGATTGAAAGCAAATTTAATTAGCATAAGTCAACTTTGTGATGATAATCTGCTAGTTACTTTTGATAAAAGTTCATGTGATGTGTTTAATAGTGACAATGTCCGTGTCATGACAGGTACAAGATCAAAGGATAATTGCTATCTTGCTCAAGATGAAGCAGAATGCTACCATGCCAAGGTAGATGAATCTGTCATGTGGCACAAGAAGTTAGGACATGTGCACTACATGAATCTGGAGAAACTACAGAAGTGAGAGGCTGTAAGAGGACTGCCTAAGTTGTCTAGCCCAGGTAAAATTGTGTGTGAAGATTGCCTGACAGGTAAACAAACAAAAGTTGTTCATCCACCACTAGAGGTACAAAGTACTAACCCTAGAACTAATAGGTGCTTTGAACTGCTACATATGGATCTCATGGGTCCTATTGAGGTTAGTAGCCTGAATGGTAAGAAGTATGCTTTTGTTATTGTTGATTATTTTTCAAGATATACATGGATTAAATTTTTAAAAGAAATATCAGAGGCATTCAACACATTCAAAATTTTGCATGCTAGTATTAAGAACCTTTATGGCACTTCTGTTGGAATAATTATGTCTGACCATGGAAAAGAGTTTGAAAATGTTAGCTTTGCTAATTTCTGTGAATCTAAAGGTATTTTCCATGAGTTCTCTGCACCTAAGACACCTCAGCAAAATGGTATTGCTGAGAGGAAGAATAGAACACTTCAAGAGATGGCTAGAGTTATGTTGAATTCTAAGAACCTATCTAAGAAACTCTGGGCTGAAGCATTTAATACTGCATGTCATATTAGTAATAGAGTTTACCTTAGACCTGGTACTACTATGACACCTTATGAAATCTTGAAGGGTTCAAAACCAACAGTAGCACATTTTCATGAATTTGGTATTAACTGCTATTTGCTAAAAGATAGAGATTATTTGAGCAAATTTGATCCCAAAAGTGAAAAGTGTATGTTTGTTGGATATTCTCCTAATAGTGTCGCCTTCAGGGTCTACAATCCAAGATTGCATACTGTTCAAGAATCAGTGAATGTCATTTTTGATGATTTAACTGTTTCTGCAGGTACTGAAGAAGTCACTGGTTCAGATGTTACTCCAACATTGGACTCAACAATGAACACAGACGCTAGAGATGCTGAACTGGAAACTGGAACAAATGTTGACTTAACACCAGAAACCCCCAATGTTAGGCCAACATCTGTACTGTCAGATTCTGATGATGAAGTGGTTCCAGTATCCAGAAGAGATCCCCCTCTTAAAATTCAAAGAGATCATCCAGCCTCTCAAGTAATTGGTCAAATTACTGAAAGAGTTAGAACACGCAACAAAGAAAGGGTAAATTACAAGGATATGGCTAAGTTGTGTGTTTGTATGTCTTCTTCATGTACTGTTGAAAATGCATCTTGTTTTGTATCCTCCATTGAACCTAAGAATGTAACTGAAGCTCTTAAGGATAGTTACTGGATTAATGCCATGCAAGAGGAACTCTTACAATTCACCAAAACCAGAATTTGGAATCTAGTACCTAGGCCATTACATGTGAATGTAATAGGCACAAAATGGATTTTCAAAAATAAAACTGATGAGAATGGTGTGATTATGAGGAACAAAGCTAGGTTAGTAGCACAAGGATATACTCAGGTAGAAGGTATAGATTTTGATGAGACCTTTGCTCAAGTAGCTAGGATAGACTCAATTAGATTACTCCTTGCTATTGCTTGCTTTCTTAGGATTAAACTATACCAAATGGATGTTAAAGGTGCCTTTCTGAATGGTTTAATTGACAAAGAAGTTTATGTAGAACAACCTAAAGGCTTTGCTGATCCTAAACATCCTGACGATGTGTATAAACTTGAAAAGGCTTTGTATGGCTTAAAACTGGCTCCTAGAGCTTGGTATGAAAGGCTAACTGATTTCTTGTTAGGCCTAGGTTTCAATAGAGTAGATGGAGATAGAACATTGTTTGTCCTTAGAAAAAGCTCTGATATATGCATTGCTCAAATATATGTGGATGATATAGTATTTGGCTCTACTAACAAGTCTACTTTAGACAAATTTGTTGAGTCTATGACAGGAACATTTGAGATGAGCATGATTGGTGAGCTTAACTACTTTCTGGGACTACAAGTCAAGCAGCTGGAGAATGGTATCTTCCTGAACCAGGAGAAGTATGCAAGAAATCTAGTGAAGAGATTTGAGCTACAAGAATCAAAGCCTTGCAAAACTCCTATGTCCTCTTCAGTGAATATAACAAAAGATGGCACTGGTAGCAATGTTGACCCAACATTGTACAGATCCCTGATTGGTAGTTTGCTATATCTCTCTGCCTCAAGACCTGACATCATGTTTTCAGTATGTGTTTGTGCTAGGTACCAAGCTGAGCCAAGGCAATCACACTTGATTGATGTGAAGAGGATTCTTAGATATATCTCTAGAACTTCACCTTTAGGCATTTGGTATTCTTATGACACTAACACTAACTTGGTTGGTTTCAGTGACGCTGACTGTGCAGGTGATGTGGATGACAGGAAATCCACAAGTGGGGGCTGTTTTTATTTGGGGAATAATTTGGTCTCCTGGTATAGCAAGAAGCAGAACAGTGTTTCATTATCAACTGCTGAATCAGAATATGTAGCAGCTGGCAGCTGTGTTACCCAACTTGTGTGGCTCAAACACATGCTTTCAGATTATGGGCTAGATAGTGATACACTTCTCATGTTCTGTGACAATCTAAATGCCATAAGTATCTTTAGGAATCCTGTCCAGCATTCTAGAACTAAGCATATGGACATAAGACATCATTTCCTTAGAGATATGGTAGAGGACAAAGTAATCAACATTGAACATATTGAGACAACAAATCAGCTAGCTGATATGTTTACAAAACCTTTAGATAGTGAGAGATTCTTCAGCTTGAGGAAATCTCTTGCCATGTGCAATATGTGAAAATGTTGAGGAAACCAGTGTTGTCATAACACCACTAACTAGCACTGGTATATTGGTTGTGGTGTAGTAGGTATTCTGTTGTTTTCCATTGTTGAGTTGCATTTCCTTATGAGTCTCATTTTATCACTGTTTTGTCATTTTTGGTTTGTGTGGTTGAACTCTTTGATTAACAACTCTCTCTAGTTATCAGCTCACATCTTTGGTTTGAAAAGGCTAATAAAACTCTTCTGTTTGTCTGAGGTTGTGATTGCCTAACATATGGAGAAGCTGGGGTACACAAAGTTCACTACTTTGATGTCTATTCAGTTGTGTCTTATTCATATGGAAGGTGTACAGGACATGTGGAGAAGCTAGGGTGCATGATGTTGACAGCTTCAGTGTTACTCAGTTGTGCTTATTTACATGTTTCTGTTTCTTTGGCCAAGGAACACATGAGGGTGATCTGTTCTACTAGGGTGTTTGAGGTTCAGATTTCTTACATTTAGTAGTACTGATCACTTGGTGATTCTCTTGAATGCAGGTTGGTAAACAAGTATGCATGAGGAATTAGGGTGTTGGGGTGCATGATAAATGAATTGCCAACATTCAAGGCCTTTGTACTTACCTAACTTGCTGTTGTTAATGTTGTTACTGGGGTGTGTGGAGTTCAGGCTGCCCTCATTCAGTTGTGACATTAACTTTGTGTTTAGCAACCTTCAGTTTTTGTTCAGATGAGTTATGAAAATAATAAAGATTAAAAAGAGATGTGACTGTGCTAGTTTGAGGAGTTTTTCATTTGTGTTTACCATCTGCCTATTTGACATTACATTGTTGCATTCATAGAACTGCATTGTTTTCTTTCTTTTTGTGGGTTGTGTCGGTTTAGGCTTAGGGGGAGTATAATTCATGTGTTGAGGCATACAATTGGGTGACATACTGCAGGTGACACACTGTTCTGTAACTTTCTATGCTGTGGAAGTGAATTGTTCCTTGAATTCATAACTGCTTATCTCTGTGTGTTTCTTGTTATCTATGTTGCTTACTCATCATGTTAATCTGAACAATATGTCTGAGGTACTCACTTGCTATATTGGTTAAGTTTCAGAAGTATGTTTGGATGTATCTCAAGCTCTCACATGAATTTGCCTTGGTGAAGCCTGTACCTCCACCTTCGATTTTGAATGTTATCAAATGTTATCCCAACATTATGCACAAACGCAGGTCAACATTGAAAACAGGAACTTATAAGTTTTCAGTTCTTTTCTGAAAACCGCTCTGGTTAACTGTTATTTAATATTAAAGCTTGTGCGCGGGAAAACATAGTGGGAAAGTTTTAATTGTTTCAAATTTGGTAACCACCCATTAACATTCACCTTCTCTCCTATTCACGGTTATTACTGAAATAAAAAACCCTATTTTCCTTAATTAAACTTGCAATCTCCTTATTTGTGCTTACTTTGCAAAATTTCTCTCAAAATTCTCTCGATCTTCTCTGCGATTACTCTCAAAATCTCTGTACTAACAATGGCAAGCAAGTCTCCCATGCAAACTCTTGCAGATGTTGCCCTAGAAAGCGAACCCACTGCTGCACGCACTCGATCACACACTAGAAGTGCTGCTGCTAAAACTGTTGAGGCCCCTGTTGCTACTAAAAGGAAGGCGGTTCCCTATGTGCGACGCGGAAAGAAGACCAAACAAGGAGAATCGACCTCCAATGTTGAACCTACAGTGGAACCAACCACTCCCATCACCAATGAGCCTGAAACTGAGGTAAACACTGTTGAACCCGTCTCTGAATTTGATACTGATATACCTGTTGAGGGGGAGGGTAGTGGCTCTGTTGAAAAATCTATGGAGAAATCTGTGGATGTATCTGTTGACAAAATGGTGAGGAAGTGGATTAGGGCGCAAAAGAAAAAGAGAAAGGGCAATGGGGAGAAATTTAGAGAGATGTCTGATACTGCTAAGGCAAGGGCTGAGGCCAGAAAGAGACAGGCGGAGAGGTTAGCCAAGAAAAAGGCTGAGAAGAAAGCTGAGGAAGAGGAGAAGGCTGCTGCTGCTGCTGAGATAAAGAGGAAAGGAAAGCAAGTGATGGAAGAGGAAGTAGAGGTGTTGGATGATGAGGATGAGGAAGAAGAAGAGGAGAAGGAAAAGGAGACTGAGGAGGAGCAGGATGTTGCTGCTAATGTTGGGGCAACATCAGGAACAGAGGAGTATACAGATGGTCTATATGTGGTCTACCCTGAGGAGGAAGAGGACTGCTATTCTCCCTACTATCTCTCTCAAGAGTTGGAGAAGAAGTGGGATTCTTTCAAAAGAAGGGAGATTCACACTGAAAGAGCTATAGAGATGGCCAGTTTCAAAGAGAACAAGGTGATGGACTTGCTTGAGGCAAGAGGGCTGCAACAATCAGTGATGGAGCTGAGTGACAATGCTCCTGAGATTGTCATGGAATTCTACCTCAATCTCTCCAAATGGATTAGGGACTACAGATCTCCAAAATTTGGAAAGGCTTGGGTGAAGGGGAGAGTCTTCAACATTGACCCCTACACCATCAACAAGATCTGTGGCTTCCCTACTGCTGATGAATATGAGGACCCCTATTATGATGATGTAATTGAGGACTTGACTGGAGGGTTGGTCAAAATCTGGAGAGATGCTCTGCCAACCACAAAACTCACCTCCCTGAGTGCTGTCTTGCACAAGATAGCTTGCTTCAACTGGCTCCCAAGCAAGAATGTGACTGTACTTACCAAGGAATCAGCAATCTTGGTGTACAAAATCAAAAATGGGCTAACTGTAAATATGAGGGAGATGATTTTGAAGTCTATGTCTGAAGTTGCTGGAAGGAAGAATGGGATGCTACCTATCCCTCACTCGTCTGCAGAATCCTTGGCAGTCAAGGATTGAAGACAAGTGTCATTGTGGGCTGGAGGAAGAATGATTCTGAACTAACAATTCTCCCAAGCTACTTGTCTAGATCAAGAGTGAGAGATCTTCCATGGAATCCACAAGGAGTGGTGAGACCAAGAGCTGAAAAGAATAAGGCTAAGGAGTTTGCTGGAACTTCAGTGCCAATGTCCAAAGAAGAGGATTCCTTGGTTATCACTTCTGCGTTTGTGGATCATATGCTGAATTGGTATAGGGGGCAGGTTGCTGACACTCAGAGGGAGATCGAGGAGAGGAAAGAACACCTCAAAGAACTGGAGGACATAGTAAAAAATTTGGAAGAACTCCCTTCTTCACAAAAAGGGAGAGAGTAGTTCCAATTTTAATTTTTGTCTTCTAGTTTATGGTCTGTTTATAAGAACTGCTAATATCTTTGAACTGCTGGTACATTAATCTCTATTTGGTTTTACTTGATCAAGGGACTTGTCCTTGATATTTAGCTTTGGCCTGTAACTCTAAGTACTACTGTTGAACTGCTCCAATTGTCCTTAACAGTTATTCCTTGTGAAGGAACTTTTTGAACTGTTTATCTTGTTAACCTTTTTATGCAGGAACTTACTGGTTTCAATGTTGAGACAACATTGATGAATGTTGAGGTCTGAACGTGTGTACATATATGTTTGTAATGATGACCTTAATACTTGTCTGGGTTAGTTTAACTTTGAATATGGTATCTTGTATTAAGGGGGAGTAGTTTGGAAGTTTAATTTGTTTCTTGTTGATTATAACTTTCTGGATATAAGACTTGATTGGAACAGGTATTGGTTTTGTGAAGAAAGGCAAAAAGGGGGAGATTGAAAGTGCAGGTTTTTCTGGAATCAATGTTAGACGGTACAATGTTAGACGATGTTGGGTTAACACGGGATAACATTGAAAGCCGAGAGCTTTTGCGAAAAACTGTCTTTAGTTGCCAAAATTAAGTTTTGCCTTTATTCACTTATTAATCAAGTTCCACGGTTTTAGTTGTTTATGTCCAGGAAAGTATCTTAAGCATAAGGAAGAGCTATGGAAGATTCCTTGCTTGAAGTTTCCATAATTCAAGCCAAGTTGAATAGTCAACTCACACGGTTTCAAAAGAAGGAAACAATATTGGATTCTCTGCAACTATGATTCTTTCCACGATTCTGCGAATTGAACAAGATGTGTTGCCTTGTAAAATCAGTAGCAATGGAAACACAATTCTCTGGAAAGATATGAAGTTCACAAAGAAGGCAATATTCAACAAGGAAACAACAAGAGTTACCAAAACTGTGAACAACACGTCTTGGCGTTCAAGACTCAAGAAATCTATAAAAGACGTGAAGTTCATCAAGATGAAGATAAGACAATCGTGCCAATAATCCAAGGGATTAATTATTCTTTGTATTGTCTTCATTTTGTTTTGCGAAGTTTTTGTATCAATTGCTTAAGTCTAGTCATAGAAGTTAAGTAGTTCTTACTTGTCTGCTTCGTTGAGTCCGATCAACAAAGAGCGTGAGTGAATTGTTGTGAGGAACGTTTTTGATAAAACCTTTATGGTTATTTCGCCTAAGGCTCGGAAGTTTTTAATTATATTGAAAACTTCTTAAAATTATTTCTTCTTGTGTTCTTACTTCCGCTGCACATTATTTTTATTATCAAGAAGATCAAAATAGAGTTAAGGCAATTCCAGCTTAACTCTCAAACAGTGTTGTGTCAATCCACGGTCCTAAAATTTCATAAGCAATACAAGTAAAAATGGCCTTAATCTGCTCACAGTTGAACCGGGACGGTTCGATGGTAAAACTCTCGAATTTATGGAACCGTCGAACCGGGGTGCTTCGACTCTAATAACCCTCGAACGGTAGGAATAGTCAAATGGTAGGGGCTCGATGATAATCACCCTCAAATCTGTGGAATAGTCGAATTGGAGTGGTTCGATCGTTAGAACCCTTGAACGTATTGAAAGATCTTAGTATCTGCAATACTTGTAATTGTGTCCAGTTGCACTTAGCAATAGTTGTAACCGTACACTGAAGTACAACGGACGATAGTTCTTTAACGTTTAAAACAGTTTTTGCAGCTGCAATTGCGAAAGACAGTGAAACATAAGCAATAAAGAACACAAGAGATTTTAACGTGGTTCGGTCCAAATGGTCCTAGTCCACGGGGCTTTCACCCAAAGTTTGACTCAAACTGTTTCCTATTTAAGAATTACAATGAAGGATTTAAATCAACTCATATACTAGACTCCCTCTAACATATGCAGTTGCAACACCTAACCCTTAACTTGTTTTCAGAAACACAATTGAATCGAAGACACACTAAGCTACTCCAGAGATACTCTGACTTAATGTTCTTCACAAATGACTCGATACAAGACTGACTGCTTAATATCTTTTTTAAAGTGTCTTGTAACGATCTCGAGTCTTCTCTTTATATAGGCGCAACAAAATCTTTTGTCAAATCTTCAGTTGCAATCCACTAGCGATCTTCTTTCCAAGTAAGATGAGCACGACAGCTGTTCTTGTAAATTCGTGAGGCTGTCCTTCCTTATTAAGGGGATTCCAGCCGATCTTAATGAACCTGCATGCTTATTAGTCCAAGTGCAATAAAGAGATAAGGAATAAAAATCATGTTTTAGAAGATAACAAATCTTTTAAGATATCTACAAGATAACCCAATATCCTTTAGGATAATTACCAAAACATGTTAACAAAATCTTAATAATTTTGACAAAACAATATCAATAAAGATAATGAATGGGCCGATCGGGTCAGGGTCCGGATACGTGTGAGACGCACGGCCCTAACAATCTCCCCCTTTGATTTGTTTTGTCAAAATTATTTATCAATCTGCACAAGGGTTAGCCTGCATTCATAACCAAGTAGTACGAGCAGAAAGGTAAAGCGAAGAGTAGAAAATGTACTGGTTGCAACAGCAGTGCAACCTTCCGCCAAAACGTCTAAATCAAGATAGAAATTGTCCAGATTTAGTGAGACAAAAAAATTGTACAACTCCCCTGAGCACAAAATCTCCCCCTTTTTGAAACAACAAATCAAGAGGTACCATGCCCAGACGATTCACCAGGCCCAGAGCGGAGACAAGCGTGTTGCAACAGACAGTCAAGCTTGGAGGCTTGAAGGGCCATTGAAGTGCGCAGCTCTTCATTGGCATGAACCAGCTCAGCCACCAGGTTGCTCAACCTAGAGAGTTCCAGGTGCACGCCATCAAGACTGGCAGAGGCGTCGGGAATGGAGCTGGATTGCTTCTTGGAGGATCCAGTTGCAGCTGGGGAGGGTGGCGGCTTGTTCAGAATTTTAGTGCTGGCACGCGTGGCCGGACACTCGAGAAGGTCTTCTTTATCCAGCATGATGGAGGGATGCCTGGAGGAAAAGTACCTGTAAATGAGGGCAGGGAACCCAAGTGAGAGATGAAAATTGGGAAAGGTACCCCGATAAATGCGTTCGAACACAAGTGTTCCCAGGTCAATTGCAACTCCCGTTCCAACACGAAACAGCACACTGGCAACCTCAGGGCGGATGTTGGAGGTTTGCGTGCAAAGAAGCCAGTGGCTGACAAGGATGCGGAACAGCAGGTTGTACCGGCTGGTGAGGGAGCTGGTAGGAAACGGGTCTAGGGGCCACACACGGATTGATCCTCCAATCAGCTCGTATGCAACTTTGTCCATGTTGCGCTCTAGTCGCAACTCAGATTGCCCGGCTGTGTCCACGACTGGTGCCTCCATGGCCTGGGACAGAAGCTCAGCAGTAAAAGGGCAGACATTTCCCTGAAGATAGATGACATGGCGCTGAAGAGACCCTTCTGCATCTAGCTGGGTCGTGAGGTTAGCATAAAACTCTTGAGCCAGGACCTTGTTGTATTTGGTGGCGTTCTGAGTTGCAACTAGCCACCCGCGTTGTTGAAGGAGATCCAACACACCAGTCTCTTCATAGGACTTGAGGTCCAATGGTTGTTCCACAACCATAGGGCGCTTCCGAATTTCCCCCATTTTGGCCTCTGCGTCAGATGAGTAGAAACGTGGAGAGTGAGCCCGAGCAGCTTTCAAGGAGGTAGAGGCAGGGGCAACATCGGGAAGAGCAAAGGTAGACTCGGGCACCACAGGGGAGGGTTTTCTTGGAGGAGCAGAGGATTTGGTTTTCTTCCTAGGGGGTTCAGGTGGAGGTGCATTGTCTGCGAAATCGGTGTCAGAGTCGGACTGCACGTCGGCGAGCTTGTGAAGGCGGCGACGACGAGGAGACTGACGGACGGGAATCTTGGACCGCTTCCTCGTATTCATACCAGATGAGGAAGGAGGGGCAACAGGAGATGCGGGAGTGGCCTCAGGTGGTGGTGGGGGTGCATCGGGGGCGGATTCCACCTTGGATTGCGCTTTGGTTGGAGCAGGGGAGCGCGGCAGAGGGGATGGGGATCGGCGCGGCGGAGACGGGGAAGATGGTGGTGAAGGAGGTGAGGGCTGCTCAGTTGGATGGGAAGTATGTCGGTCACCTGCAGCGGCGTGAGCCGTCGTCGGAGATGGTGGGTGGATGGTACGGAGAGGAGGAAGGTCAAGTGGCTCTTCGGAGAAGGTGGCAGCTAGTTTACGCGCAGATCCTCCCATCCTGTGAAAATTATATAGACGACAAGAGAAAGAACGTGAGATCTGTGGTAGGAAGTAAGAGAAAGAGGGAGAATTATATAAGATACTCCAAAACCCTAGAATTTTAGGAGGGAAAAACAAAGACTTAGCAAGCCCTAGATACGCTTTTCACAAGATACAGGATATCAAAACCGGGAAAGAGATAGGGTTAAAGCTAGATAAGATACGCAAGATACACATCTTACAACTCGCAAAAACAAACTTGGACTCACACTGTGACACCCAGTGAGGCCCAATCACAAGTAATTAGGGCTCCGGTATGTAAAATTAAACACGGCAACACGGGAACCAAGATAACCAGTGGAGAGAATCCATCCAACTACCAACCCAATTCAGTCTCGTCAAGGGGTTCATTGGATAACACTCAGTTGCAACTAACGGAATGTGAACAACTGGTAGCTTTCACACTGACACATTTGTGAGCAAGGTAGCTCTTTGCAATGAGAAGACGCGTGAGATAAGAATTGCTAGCTTTCACACTTGCTGCTTCTAGGTCAGGTAGCTTTTTCCAGTTGCAACTCCTGTTTTTTGTTTTTTTTTTTGAGTAAGATTACAACAAACAAACATGAGAAGGCTGTCAGGGATCAGTAATAGGCAGACGGTCTGACACTGGTCATCCTCAGTTGCGACCAGGCTCCTGTTGCAATTCACATAAGGCAGAGCCCTAACGACTTGCGAAGGTGCTCAAAGCGTGTTACATCCAGAGCTTTGGTGAAAATATCTGCAAGTTGAAGGTCAGTGCACACATGTCGTAACTCAATAGTTTTAGCCTCAACCAGTTCCCTAATATAATGATATCGAATATCAATGTGTTTAGTACGAGAGTGTTGAACAGGATTTTTTGAGATGTTAATGGCACTAGTATTATCACAATAGAGAAGTATTTCGTTCTCGGAGATACCATAATCTTCTAGCATTTGTTTCATCCAAACCAGTTGGGTGCAACTGCTCTCAGCAGCGATGTATCCAGCCTCGGCTGTGGACAAGGTGATTGAGTGCTGCTTCTTACTGAACCACGACACAAGGTTTGCTCCTAGGTAGAAACATCCTCCTGTGGTACTCTTTCGATCATCAGCACACCCTGCCCAATCTGCATCACTGTATCCTGCAAGAGCTAGATTATCATTGAAGTTGTAACTGAGCCCAAAATCTGCTGTTCCTGAGACGTAAAGAATAATTCGCTTGACCGCCTTGAGATGAGATTCTTTCGGATTGGCCTGATATCGTGCACATACTCCAACACTGAAGCAAATGTCGGGTCTGCTAGCAGTAAGGTACAATAGACTTCCTATCATGCTTCGGTAGAGACAAGGATCCACCGAGTTGCAATTGTCGTCTTTGCTGAGGCGATCTGTAGATCCCATAGTGGTTTTCATTGGTTTGGCAGAATTAAGGCCAAAGCGCTGGATAAGATTCTTAGCGTACTTTGCCTGGGATATAAATATTCCTTCATTGTGCTGCTTGACCTGCAAACCAAGAAAGTAGGTTAGTTCGCCAACCATGCTTATTTCAAACTCATTTTTCATAATAGAAATGAAGCGTTGCAACTCATCCTGAGATGTAGATCCAAACACGATATCATCTACATAAATTTGGGCAATAAGAATGTTTGTTCCAAAGTGTTTATAGAATAGGGTTCTGTCAACACTCCTTCTCGTGTATCCCTTTTCAAGAAGGTGCATGGTGAGTCTCTCATACCACGCCCGTGGAGCTTGCTTCAAGCCATAAAGTGCTCTTTTTAATTTCAGCACATGGTCAGGAAAGTGTGGATCGGTGAATCCTTTAGGTAGTTCGACAAACACCTCTTCGTTCAAGTATCCATTCAGAAATGCACTCTTAACATCCACCTGGAACAGTTTGAAATGCAACCCGCATGCAACTGCGAGAAGAAGACGAATGGACTCTAGTCTTGCAACTGGGGCAAATGTGTCGTCATAGTCGACTCCTTCGACTTGCGTGTATCCCTGTGCAACTAGTCTTGCTTTGTTGCGCACAATATTTCCCAATTCGTCGGTCTTGTTCTTGAATATCCATTTGGTGCCGATGATGTTCACTTTTTTTGGGCGAGGGACAAGTGTCCAAACATCATTCCGTTCAAATTGATTCAGTTCCTCTTGCATGGCTTCTATCCAAGCTTCTTCCAGTAGTGCTTCCTTTATGTTCTTGGGTTCCATCTTCGAGGTGTAACTCACAAACCGCACCATTTGGTCATATCTCCTTCGAGGGATGTCTCGCGTTCTTATCCCGTCACCTATGTCCCCAATGATAGCTTCAGGTGGGTGGTTCCTCCTGATGTGTGGTGGTGCTTGTGGGTTCTCTGCTTGCACTGCAGTGATAGGGTCCATCTCTGTTGGAACTGTATCCGTCGGAGTATCCTCAGGTTGCTGGTTGACTGTATCAGTTGCAACTGGTGGTGAAGGTTTGTGTGTGCGGTGTGATTCTTCCTCATCATCAGCATCTGTTAGTTCAGTGATCCGGGCTTCAGATGATGTGGTTGCAAAGTCCCTGTAATCGTCAAACTCAACATTAGATGATTCAACCACAGTTTGAGTGCGCATATTAAATACGCGATAAGCATGACTATACCGTGAGTACCCAACAAAAATTCCTAGATCAGATTTGGATTGAAACTTTCCTCTAGGTTCCCTATCATTTAAAACGTAGTAGGCACAACCAAAGACATGAAAGTGTTGAACATTTGGTCTTTTACCTTTCCGGAGTTCATAGGCAGTTTTAGTTGTACCTGGTCGTAGGTAAACTCGGTTAATGACATAGCATGCCGTGTTCACTGCTGCAGCCCAGAACTTGATGGCTAATTTTTTTGAGTTGAGCAAGACTCTAGCCATTTCAACTAGTGTCCTGGTCTTCCTTTCAACAACCCCATTTTGTTGTGGTGTGATGGGGGAAGAGTATTCATGAAATATGCCCTTGTCAGAGCAGAATTCAACAAAGCTTGAATTTTCAAACTCCCTACCATGATCACTTCTGATTCTTTTAACAGTTAGACCCTTCTCAGTTGCAACAGGGTTGCACAGATTTTTGAAGAATACAAAGGATTCATTTTTGTCTTTTAGGAATTCAACCCAAGTGTATCTCGAGAAATCATCAACACATACAAAAATGTAACGCTTACCGGAGATGCTTTCCTTTTGCATGGGTCCCACAAGATCCATGTGTAGCAATTCCAGAATTCTTACCGATGGTATGTGTTGCAACTCACTATGGCTCGCTCTTGTCTGTTTTCCTTCAATGCATGAGCCACATTTTCCAATGGGCTTTACTCCAAGCTTTGGTAATCCCCTCACACTTTGATTGTTGAAGAGCTGTGCCAGGGACTTGTAGTTGAGGTGGCCAAGCCGTTGGTGCCATAGTTCTGCAACAGATTCTTTGCTCGAGTTGCAAGTAAGTGACCTGAACTTAGCTTTACAGTTAGTCATAGTGTAACAATTTTCAGTACTTCTTAGTCCTTTCAAGACTATATTTTGAAATTGATCTACAACTTCACATTCATCTTTGGTAAAGTGAACAAAGAGATCATCGTCACACAACTGACTAATACTAATGAGATTTGCACATAGTCCATCAACATAGTGAACATCTTTTAGTTTGGGAAAGCCTTTAACACTTAGGGTTCCTTTCCCCATTATTTTTCTTCTGTTTCCATCACCGAAAATAACATCGCCCTTTCGTTCATGCACAAAGTTAATTAGGATGTCCTTATTTCCTGTCATGTGCCTAGAGCAACCGCTATCAAAGTACCAAGAGTTAGAGTAGGATCTTTCTTGAGAGGTAGAGTTGCAAGCAGTAAGACAAATAAGAGGGTTAGAAGATTTCTTAGCCCAAACTGGTCGAGGTGGCACGACAGTTGCAACTGTGGGTGCATCCAGTATGATCTTCTTCTTTCTTTGATTTCTCCTCTTCTTCTTCTGTACTTTGGGAACAGTGATGGAGGGTGTGTCCTGAGATGTCTATAGTTGATAGCAGTAGGGACGAATGTGTCCTTGGACTCCGCAGTGGTGGCAGATAGGAATGAATCTTCCTCTTGCAAACATGTTCACAGAATTTCGGTCAGATACTGTTGCTGGCAAATTACAACTGACACGTACCTGATCGTTGGTGTTGGAATAGTCGAAGGGAATTTCAACTCCCTTGGGTATCCTCTTCCTGTTGGACACGGATATCTTGGTATTCCCAAGAAACTTTGGTGAAGTAGAGTCAACATATCCTACTCCTGTTTTCCCAGTTGCAACTTTCTGGGTGTCCAGAACTTTTTCCAAATTTATTGTGCCTGGTGTGAGCAGCTTCACATTCTTAGCCAGTGTGTCCAATTCCTTCTTGGCGAGATCGCATACTTCAACAAGTGCTTTGTGGGCTTTACGTGATGATTCCAGATCAGCGGACACGATGTCTCTCTCCAAGGAGAGGGCGAGAACCTTTCTTTCGAGTTCGAGGATTTTGTTGTTCATTCTCACAGGGCTGCCAAAAGTAGACACAATCTTGAGTTGGGCCTCCAATTTGGAGTTTCTTCTGCAGATTGACTCCATATCCTCAGTAAGTTCCAACTCGTTATTGTCAAGTGAGTCGCAATCGGAGTCAGAATTGCTGCGAATTGTAACTCCCATGTTGGCTCTAAGAGGAATGAACGATGAAAATGCAATGTCATCGATCTCTTCTGTGTCATCTTCACTGTCATCAGATTCGTCCTCACTCCATGCGAGTAATGCACGACTTTTGTTTTTCTCGAGCAGATTTGCACAGTCTGCCCTTATGTGTCCAAAGCCTTGGCATTCCCTGCATTGAATACCCTTTCCAGACCTTTTGTTGTCAAGTCTATTAGTAGCGGAAGGCTTATTATTAGGTAAATCAGAGGGACTTACAACTGGGTTTGAAGGGTTACCTCTACTCCAACGTTTGTTCATTCTGTTGAACTTCTTAGTGAGGAGTGCTAAGGATTGCTCTAATTATGAGTTGGGACTGTTATGTGGAAGACTGGCCTGAAGTGCAACTCCTTTGGAAATGGTGTCTCCTTCTCTCTTGAGTTTCATTTCCCATGCGGTTAGGGATCCCATGAGGTCAGCCAGGGGCAGTGTGTTAACATCTTTTGCTTCTTCAATGGCTGAGACTTTCATTGCAAACCTTCCAGGGAGAGATCCTAGAAGTTTAAGCACGATCCTAGATTCAGGGAAGTCCGCTCCAAGGATGGTGGCTTCACTGGCAAGATGCCTGAGTTTGGAATGGAACTGAGCGATGGTATCTGTTTCTTCCATGCGTACATAGTTGAACTGGTCATTGAGTAGTTGCAACTTGGATGCGCGTACTTTGTCATTTCCTTGATGTGCATTCTCGATAGCCTGCCAAGCATCTTTTGCAATTTCACAGTTAGATATACTCTTATATTGAACATAATCAACTGCAACTAAAATAATGTTCAAGGCTGTAGAGTTGTAATTTGCTAAGAGTTCTTCAGCATCGGTCCATTCCAGCTCGGATTTCACTCGTCCTTGATCATCTGTCGGTGGGGTCCACCCTTTTAGAATGCTCTTCCAGGCCTTCTGATCCTGTTGTTTTATGAAGTTTCGCATGCGATTCTTCCAGTAGGAGTAGTTTGTGGCCGTTAGCATTGGTGGCTTCATGGTCGACAGACCTTCCCTCATTTCTTCCATAGATAAATCAATTTAAACAAAACAAAGATCTTTTAGACCAGAATCTACACTATGTAAATATAGTGACCCGCTCTTGATGCCAATTGAAAGATCTTAGTATCTACAATACTTGTAATTGTGTCCAGTTGCACTTAGCAATAGTTGCAACCGTACACTGAAGTACAACAGACGATAGTTCTTTAACGTTTAAAACAGTTTTTGCAGCTGCAATTGCGAAAGACAGTGAAACATAAGCAATAAAGAACACAAGAGATTTTAACGTGGTTCGGTCCAAATGGTCCTAGTCCACGGGGCTTTCACCCAAAGTTTTACTCAAACTGTTTCCTACTTAAGAATTACAATGAAGAATTTAAATCAACTCATATACTAGACTCCCTCTAACATATGCAGTTGCAACACCTAACCCTTAACTTGTTTTCAGAAACACGATTGAATCGAAGACACACTAAGCTACTCCAGAGACACTCTGACTTAATGTTTTCACAAATGACTCGATACAAGACTGACTGCTTAATATCTTTTTCAAAGTGTCTTGTAACGATCTCGAGTCTTCTCTTTATATAGGCGCAACAGAATCTTCTGTCAAATCTTCAGTTGCAATCCACTGGCGATCTTCTTTCCAAGTAAGATGAGCACGACAGCTGTTCTTGTAAATTCGTGAGGCTGTCCTTCCTTATTAAGGGGATTCCAGCCGATCTTAATGAACCTGCATGCTTATTAGTCCAAGTGCAATAAAGAGATAAGGAATAAAAATCATGTTTTAGAAGATAACAAACTTTTAAGATATCTACAAGATAAACCAATATCCTTTATGATAATTACCAAAACATGTTAACAAAATCTTAATAATTTTGACAAAACAATATCAATAAAGATAATGAATGGGCCGATCGGGTCAGGGTCCGGATACGTGTGAGACGCACGGCCCTAACACGTATCCTGCTCGATAGTTAACAATCAAATTAGATAACAGTCGAACGGCTCGGTTCGATAGTATGTGGTTGCTCGATAGCAATGAATGTGTGCATTTATGTCGGAGGACGATGTATTTATAGACTCTGTCTCATGGGTCTCAGTCGAATGTGGAGGACAACAATCGAACGGGTTCGGTTCGACTGTCTTCATAACAGTCGAACGGGCTTGGTTCGACTGTCTTTATAACAGTTGAACGGTTAATGTTCGATAGTTTATTTCTGTACTCTTACTTGGTGGGCCGGCCCAAAACACTTTTTGGCCTTCCTAAAATACCCCCATCACATGCATATACCTATTCTGATCAAAACAATAGAATAGCAGGTATGTGAGTACATTCTTCCGATATTACTCTTACATGAATTCAAAGAAGAAATGTTCTCTTTCCCTAAATTTAAAGTCACTAAGTATCTTCAACTTATTGTTCTAGTATGCTGATTGAGTAATAACAAATAAGCTTTATAAAATTTAGTTGCCTAATGGGTTAAGATTTAGGTTCATATGTGCTGATAATCAGCATGTCACTCTAGTTTCGACACTACAAGAGAAAAGGGCTTTACCGACGGCTGAAAATCCGTCGGTAAAGGGCCATTTTCCGACGGAAATACCCTTTTCCGTCGGCAAAAGCCGTCGGAAAAGGCCGACGGAAAAAAGCTCGTAAGTAAAGAGCTTTTCCGTCGGACTTTTACCGACGGAATAGGGCTTTTCCGTCGGCTTTAAGCCGACGGAAAAGCCTTTTTCCTATACCGTCGGCTTAAAGCCGACGGAAAAGGGGTTTTTTTCCGTCGGCTTAAAGCCGACGGTATAGCTTCCCTTTTCCGTCGGCTTTAAGCCGACGGAAAAGCCCTATTCCGTCGGCTTTAAGCCGACGGAAAAAGGGTTTTAAAATATTAAAAAAAAATAAAAAAAAAATTAAAAAATTTTAAAAAAATGATTTAAAAAAACAATTTAAAATGATTTAAATCCGACGGTATAGGGCTTTTCCGTCGGCTTAAAGCCGACGGTATAGGGCTTTTCCGTCGGCTTAAAGCCGACGGAAAAGGGTTTAAAAATATTAAAAAAAATCAATTTAAAAAATGATTTAAAACAATTGACTTAAAAGAAATCGTTTTAATAATTGATTTATGATTTTTTTTCAGATTTATTTAAAAGAAATCGACTTTAAATAATTATTTTATAATTTTTTTGGCGATTTTTTGTAAAGAAACGATTTTAAATAATTTTTTTATGTTTATTTGGCGATTTAATTTAAAAGAAATCGATTTAAATAATAACATTCACATTTTCGAGCAATTTTTTAAATTATTAATTATAATAAATAAAATTTCGTATTTAAAATAAAATCTTGATAATATAAGTTTTTTATAGTTATTATTAGTTAGATAATGAATAAAACATAAGTAGAAATAAAATAATAAAACAAATAATAAACTCTAATTATAAGTTAGTGGATCTATATGGATAATTTTTTGTTAGTTATTTAGAATTTTTGGGAGAGAAAGTAAATAGTTTTTGGAGAATGGAAAGAATGAATGAATTAAGTGGGTAGAATAAGGGGTATTTATAGATATTTAGGAGGAGTAGGGTTAAATTAAAAAAATCAAATAAAATGGGGTGGGGGGTGCCACGTCAGCGATCCGTGTGAATTATCACACGGATCGCTGACGTGGCGAAATCTGATCCGTGTGATCAAATCACACGGATCGGATCTATACCGTCGGCTCTAAGCCGACGGTATAGATCAATACCGACGGCTCTAAGCCGTCGGTAAAGATCTTTACCGACGGCTTAGAGCCGTCGGTATAGATTAAAAATATTAAAAAAAAAACAATTTAAAAAATGATTTAAAAAAACGATTTAAAACAATTGACTTAAAAGAAACCGTTTTAAAATAATTGATTTATGATTTTTTTTCCGATTTATTTAAAAGAAATCGATTTTAAATAATTATTTTATAATTTTTTGGCGATTTTTTGTAAAGAAACGATTTTAAATAAATTTTTTTATGTTTATTTGGCGATTTAATTTAAAAGAAATCGATTTAAATAATAACATTCACATTTTCGAGCAATTTTTTAAATTATTAATTATAATAAATAAAATTTCCTATTTAAAATAAAATCTTGATAATATAAGTTTTTTATAGTTATTATTAGTTAGATAATGAATAAAACTTATTTAGAAATAAAATAATAAAACAAATAATAAACTCTAATTAAAAGTTAGTGTACGTTAATTATGTAAAAGAATTGACACGCTTAATTAGTGTTTTTAAAGGATTGGTAAAAGAAAAAACTTAATTCGGATATTTCTTTAACTTTTCTATAATTACATAAACCCCCCGTTTATTTGTTTATCGTATTTCGTTACTTTGTTTTGGACGAGATTTGGAATGACACGCTTAATTAGTGTTTTTAAAGGATTGGTAAAAGAAAAAACTTAATTCGGATATTTCTTTAACTTTTCTATAATTACATAAACCCCCCGTTTATTTGTTTATCTTATTTCGTTACTTCGTTTGTCGATAAAATTTGAATTTACATGGCTCATTAGTGTTGGAAAAATAGTTGTTCAAGAAAAAACTGAATTGGAAGTTGTTTTGCATCTTTTGTATAATTGCGGTTTCTTCCCCAAATTGTTTTTAAACATCTTCCGACATTCCGTTTTGTACGAAATTTGGAGGAACATTCCTATTTTACATATCTTAGTGTATGGTTAACAAAAATTAAGGATTGAAGGCATTTCACAACCTTTATGTATGAAAATACAAGTTAGAACTATGTTGTCTATAGGTTTTAAGGATAGGGTTTAGGGTTTATAGGGTTTAGGGTTTAGGGTTTAGGGTTTAGGGTTGAAGAGAGGTATAATATTTTATATTATAATGTTTATTTATCGTATTTCGTTACTTTGTTTTGGACGAGATTTGGAATGACACGCTTAATTAGTGTTTTTAAAGGATTGGTAAAAGAAAAAACTTAATTCGGATATTTCTTTAACTTTTCTATAATTACATAAACCCCCCGTTTATTTGTTTATCGTATTTCGTTACTTTGTTTTGGACGAGATTTGGAATGACACGCTTAATTAGTGTTTTTAAAGGATTGGTAAAAGAAAAAACTTAATTCGGATATTTCTTTAACTTTTCTATAATTACATAAACCCCCCGTTTATTTGTTTATCGTATTTCGTTACTTCGTTTTGGACGAGATTTGGAATTACACGCTTAATTAGTGTTTTTAAAGGATTGGTAAAAGAAAAAACTTAATTCGGATATTTCTTTAACTTTTCTATAATTACATAAACCCCCCGTTTATTTGTTTATCGTATTTCGTTACTTTGTTTTGGACGAGATTTGGAATGACACGCTTAATTAGTATTTTTAAAGGATTGGTAAAAGAAAAAACTTGATTCGAATATTTCTTTAACTTTTCTATAATTACATAAACCCCCCGTTTATTTGTTTATCGTATTTCGTTACTTCGTTTTGGACGAGATTTGGAATGACACGCTTAATTAGTGTTTTTAAAGGATTGGTAAAAGAAAAAACTTAATTCGGATATTTCTTTAACTTTTCTATAATTACATAAACCCCCCGTTTATTTGTTTATCGTATTTCGTTACTTTGTTTTGGACGAGATTTGGAATGACACGCTTAATTAGTATTTTTAAAGGATTGGTAAAAGAAAAACTTAATTCGAATATTTCTTTAACTTTTCTATAATTACATAAACCCCCCGTTTATTTGTTTATCGTATTTCGTTACTTCGTTTCGGACGAGATTTGGAATGACACGCTTAATTAGTGTTTTTAAAGGATTGGTAAAAGAAAAAACTTACAATCAGGGTACACCTATGTCGCGGAACCAACAACACGATCAGGGTGTACCTTCATCGTGGGAACAAGTCATTCCACCTGCTGGTTCGTGGGGCCAGAAACAGCGTCAACCCAAGCCGCAGCCGGAAACTTTCCCGTTATGGTCAGATGAATATCAACCACCAAGTTCGTGGCACAATCAATGTTATACTCAAAGTGCTCCTGGACATGCTAGTTATAGTGGGGCTCGCCCAAATGACCCACGACTTGCTAGAGTTAGCGACACTTCGCCGAGTTTTGCAAGGGGTTATCAAGTCGAACCCGTAATTGATCTAAACAATTTGGAGTTACCGATTGAAGACTACACTAATCAAGCTTGAAACAGTGACGTGAATAGAGAATACGGTGGTCCATCTTGGACATGATAGCCGGGGTCGCCTTAATGTGTAATTTTCGAGTATGAGTGTTTAAATTTTGAGTATGTGTGTTTACTTTTCGAGTAAGAGTGTTTAAATTTCTAGTATGTGTGTTTACTTTTCGAGTAAGAGTGTTTAAATTTCTAGTATGTGTGCTTAATTTTCGAGTATGAGTGTTTAAATTTCTAGTATGTGTGTTTAATTTTCGAGTATGAGTGATTGAATTACGATTTTGCGTGTTTAATATCCGAGTTTGTCTTTTTAATTTAAAATAACATTGATTTAATTTATCCATATTCACTAACTTATAATTAGAGTTTATTATTTGTTTTATTAATTTATTTATACTTATGTTTTATTCATTATCTAACTAATAATAACTATAAAAATATATATTATCAAGAATTTATTTTAAATCAATGTTATTTTAAATTAAAAAAATAAAGTATGATATTAAACACGTATTAAAAAAAACCTGCCGACATCATTTTTGTATTTTTTTTAGTAAAAAAATCTGGTTGAAATCCTTTTTTAATTTTATTATTTTTTTTTAAAAAGAAAAGGCTGACATCAAAATTTTTTTTTTATATTAAATGGGCCATTCCCGTCGGCCCAAACCCGACGGGAATGGGCTTTACCGTCGGGTTTGGGCCGACGGTAAAGCCAACCCTTTTTTTTTTTTTTTTTTTTTTTTTAAATGGGCCATTCCCGTCGGCCCAAACCCGACGGGAATTGGCTTTACCGTCGGATTTGGGCCGACGGTAAAGCCGGCCCATTTGTACCGTCGGCCCAAAGCCGACGGTATAGATCTATACCGTTGGGATTGGGCCCGACGGTATAGATCGGGCCTTTTCCGTCGGCCCAAAACGCCGGGCCCGACGGAAAAGGCCAATTCTGTTGTAGTGTCGATTTATAATCAAGCAGATTGTCAATAAATTAAAAGCGTAAAAGAGAGATTAAATATGAAATTCGCAATGACGGCGATAACAATATGCTAGAACAACATTCGTTGAAACTCTCGATTCCCAGACCTTCCAATGATCCGAAGACAACCTTAACTTCATGAATGAAAGTTATTCTTAGTCTTCCAAAACGCTGTTAAGTTAGTAGGATCCTGAAAAAATAACACGTAGTTTTAAAAAACTGATTTATAACCTTCCGTAAGGTAATCCCAAATTTTACTAATTCAATTACATATTATAAAGCCTTACAAAGTTATTATTGCAAATGGTCATTATATTTTCTTCGTTAATTCCTTTTATACTTTAACTTTGTCATAATAGGGATATGATTATCTTCATTTACAAAATATTATATTTTGGTAATAGGTTCTTCCAAGGTTTACCTCCAACACAAAAGCAGAAGACTAGCTGACTCTTTTGAGTTTTGACTATACCACTTCTCTCGAGATGAACCGTTTATCTGGAGATCCATCACGTAGCTGTTTGTGATGGTTAGTCAGCCTCTGATCTTTCGGAGTTATTTAATGCAACATTTATATAATGAAGTTGTGACCAATACAATTATTTTTAACAATTACACAAGAGATACTAAACGGGATCATCTCACCTAACCATAATGTTAGCATCTCTAAGCCTACTTTTATGACATGTGGCATTTGGGACCACAATCCAATTCTGCTTTAACAAAAGGAGATAACATAATATACCAAAATACCCTTCTTCCTTCCTTTTTATTTCAAGAGTCCTTCTTATATAAATTTTAAAATTAACTCCAACAAACACCACACCACCTTCATTAAAAAAAAAAAACACCACCTTAGTTTTTATTTAATTCGCACTTTGTTTTGTTTTACACTTTCTGTATACAATGTGTTAGCTTGTAAGCTCTAAATTTGTATAATTAGATTTAAAACTAGTTGATAGGTATATGAATCCGAACGAGAAATAAGAACGTGCTAACATATTGTAAATTCCAATCAACTTTAAATCCTTATCTGTAGGGACTTTTCACATTTAATTCCTTGTTCTTGTAAAGACTACAAATAGTATTATACAGAAATATACTTTCTGTTTTTTTCTTTCACAATTTATATATCAAAATAATATTACGCATTAAGCTTCAAAAAACAATTATTGTTGGCACGTCATTCTGATCTTCGAGAATAAATACTTTAAAACGATAAATTATATTAGATGGTCATATAGTCACGTTTCAGATATAACCAACAAGCTTAAAGGTGGAAGATGAAGTGTTTAAGTTGATTTAATATATAATTTAACTATAATCCAAAAATTTCAATTAAGGCTTGTTATCCAAGGTAACCTACTATACACTATAAAATATTCTAGAAAAACTTAATAGAATTGCCAAGCCCACGTGCAATACTTGATGTCAAATTGCTGATTTCACATATATAATAAATCTAATGATCAGTGCACGCAACAATTATTTTTAACTAATAAGCTAGTTAACTTGTTTGTGGTTCATATATATAGTACATGTTATTATATTTACGATCATGTTCCAAAATCACTACAAGAAAAATGCCTATTTCCGACGGCCTCCGACCGAATTGACCGTCGAAAATGGGTAAAGACCTTTTCCGACGGCCAAGTGCCGCCGAAAAAGGTCTTTTTCGACGGCTTAACCTGTCGGAAAAGAAAGAAAAAATAAATAAGGTTTTTTCCGACGGACAGGTGCCGTCGGAAAAGGTCTTTTCCGACAGCCAAGTGCCGTCGAAAAGAGTCTTTTTCGACGGCACCTGTCCATCGAAAAAGAAAGAAATAAAAAATTTTAAAAAAATTAAAAGAGGGTCCCCCATCTTTTTCGTCGGCCAAGTGCCGACGAAAAAGACGGTGGGACCGGCGCCTTTTGAAAAAGGCGCCGGTCAAGTTAAAAAAAAATATATAGCTCTATAAATACCATGGCAATTTTTTTTTATTCATCATCATAATCACTCTTCATTTTATATATATATACAATCCTTTCTTTCTTCAAATATTTTTTTTTTTCGAAAAATCGTCATTTTCATAAATGGCCGATAAAAATAATCGCAACAATTTTATCGATAAAGAAAAAGCAAAAAAGAAAAAAGTCCAAAAATATATTTTCAATGTAGGGTTACTGAAAACCCTGGGGATGCTCAAGTTTGCTAGTGTTTTTAAATCTCGGCGTGGTGGCAACGTTGAAACAACTTGTCCCGACGAAGTTACCCAACGCGTTGAGGAACCTCTGCCAGAAACTCAGCATAGTCCGGTTGCTTCCTAACAACGCCCAACTACAACTCCGACCCAGGCCCCTACTCCGGCGGATGCACAACCACAATGCCCCATTACCACTCGGAATCGAGTCGCTGCTCCCCGCCTAAGGGACCCAGATCCAATCTTGTCGCCTGAAATTACTCCTCCACGTTCAATCTGTCCGCATGGCTTGATGGACGAAGTTCCACAAGTCAACAACGAAGGAGCTTTGTCAAGATTGCAACCCTCGCCAGCATCTGTTGCTTATGAATCTGCTTCTACTAGCCTTAGGCTGCCTAAGGGACGGGGGAAGGGTCAAGCTACTTCAGAAACCGACAAAGAGAGGCGCAAAATTGGGGTGGACGACAATTTCATCTTTGATGAAGATTTATGTGATAAGCTTATGGAAAAAATAAAGCGATCAATTGGCTTTACGATAAAGTCCTTGGTGACCAAACCAGCGATACATTACTCTCAATTATCCGCAGCACAAAAACAAAAATTTATAACCTACTTCAGGGTATCTTCTTTTAACTTATTTTAACACATTTCGCATTATTTATGTATATTATAATTTTACCCTTATACTTATATGTTATTATATTTCGAAGAGTATATACAAATGGAATGACGAGGAAACGCCTAAAATCACAAAGGCATTCCATCGGGTGGCACAATCCTCATGGAAGGAATTCATATACGAGTGCAAAAATTTGTACAAGAACCGAGATAAAGATCCCGAATGGTACCAAAATACTTGGCTACCTCGAGGCTTCGAGTCGACGTAGTGTGATCATTGGGAGATGGAAAGGACGATTGAACTCGCCCAAAAAGCAAAGCAGAATCGAGAATCCAATAAGACAAAGAGCGTCGATGATAAGGGTTCCTTAGCTACGTACCATGGTGGATCTGTGAGTACACACGAGAGGAGCTATGAAACGGTACGATACGTTACGATTTCCTTATTTGCAAAATATATTTTGTGATATTGAGTTACTCTTTACCATTAATATTGTTTAAAAAAATGTTGTTATAGTATGGTACTCTGCATGTGCTAAGCTTCGACCAACAATACGTGTTGGACCACACAGTAGCGGATCCAGATAGACGAATAATCTATTGGGACCCCCCACAGTCAGAAGGGTATTATGTAAGTTATCTTAAACATGTATATGATTGTTTTGTGCATATATCTTTTTCATTTATTTACTTTGAACATTGTAGGAACGTTATTTTGAAGCGCTCGAGGATAATTATGGTCCCCAAGAGAAATGGCCGCTTCATTTTAACGTAGATATTGCGGCCATTGCAGATAATAATGGCACACATGGGAGGATTCGAGGAAAAAATAAGCACAGTACCCTCGCAGATTATGGTAAGTCGCAGGGCGCAAATCTAAACCATGCTGAGGCGATAAGAACTGCTAAAGCGGTCAGTGAGGCTACTGCTGGGTTGCATGAAACCGTTGCGCGGTTGGAAAAAGAAATTCACGATGTGCGGTCGGAAGTGGTGAGGGGCCTGGAGGATCAGAGGCAGAAGCGAATTCGTGAGCGAGAGAAGAGGGAGCGGGAGAGAATTCGTGACCGAGAAGAGTGGGAGCGTTATCAATGGAACAACCACCCAAACAACTATAATTCAAGCCCCTTTCCTCCAAATCAGTTTCATGGAACGCAGAGCCAGTCGTATGATTATTGGCAACAAAACCAGACACAACATAGTCAAGCTTCGTCGTGGTAGCAAGGCAACCAGGGAACAAGCTCATCGTGGCAGCAAGGAAACCACGATACAAACACGTCGTGGCACCAAGGAAACCAGGGTATAAACATGTCGTAGCAGCAAGGAAACCAGGGTACTAACACGTCGTGGTAGCAAGGCAATCAGGATTATAACACGACTTGGCAGCAAGGAAACCAGGGTACAAAACACGTCGTGGCAACCCAATTCGTGCCACAATAACGCCATGAGTCAGCCACGTACGTGGAACCAACATAACGCCAACACGAACAATTCATGACAGCAAGCCACAATGCCCAACGAAGTGATTTGGACTACTTGCTGCAGTCTAATAATGATCCCCAATTCTCACGTCTGAATGATGCTCGACGTGCTAACGTTAGTGGGGATCTTCCAAGTTCCTCGAGAAGGTCTCCATTGTATACTGTAGCGCCTCATGTTATATAAGACGACTCTACTTTAGCCGACTTAGCGAGTCTGCCTCTCCCTGATACTGACTACACAGCCTGTGGATGGTTTGATCCTTAAGTGTTGTATGTTTAAATTACGAGTTTGTAAGAGGTTTTTTTAATTACCAGTTATGTTGTTTGTAATAAATTTACGTATGTTAAGTATTGTGATGAGCTTGGGAAATACTCATCATTATCATATTTTTACACTTATTTAATTGATTATTCTTGATAGTTTTGTGGTGTATTTATGTTTGTTTTCATGTTTAGTAGGTTGAAATATGATTTGTCAATCAAGAACCGAAACTTCAAAAATTCACCGACACCTGTGTAGATTGAGTTATGTTTGGTTCTTTATATCACTGGAAAGCCAAATATGTCTAGTTTCCAACGCAACAAGCGGTTTGTGATTCTGACATCTGGAGAGAAGGTTATGACCAAAACTGTGAAGTTGCGCAAAGCTGAAATGTACATACGCAACTCGCGCGCTCGATGACCATCGGATCAAAATAGCTAATCAATGGTTTATATTTAGTCTTGCAAGCTTCCAAGTGGAAGACTCTAGAGTGTTATGACTTTTGTGATCAATAAAATATCAATTGGATGACTTTTGTGATTAATTAAATGACATTTGTGACAACTTTGGACCATCAGATCAAAACGAGATGAACGGTCGAGATGTCGTCTTATGCTTTTGCTTCAACTTAAATAGACCTCATATTTTCCATATTTCAACACACCAATGTTCTTCATTCTCTCTTCACTTAGTAGTCTTTCTATAGTAGTAGTATTCACTAGTAGTTTGTAATTTTAGAGGAGTAATTCGAAGTTTGTACGGGGGGGGGGGGGGGGGGGGGGGGGGGGGGGTCCACCGGAGGCTTTACGAAAGTAAAAATCTGTAGCGATCTCTAAACTCCCTTTACTTTATGATGTTATATTTATCTTATAGTCTTGTTCTATATTCCATTACGTGCTAAATTTACTTTGTTGGGATAGTGACGTAGCCTAATTATGATGATCTAACCTTTAATTAAAACGTATTGTTGCGATGTTAAAATAGTTGGTGTATTTATTTGTGAATATAATGCTTCTAAAATTCTGGCCAATTATTGGATGAACTAAGGATCGAATTGAAACCGAGAGGATATTTTCGTGAAAAATCTTTGAAGTAAATACCGTGAATTCTCAATAGAATAGAAATATATCTATCGTTTTCACGTGGTAGATAAAATCACCACCGAACATACATGTGCACATCTTCGTAACTAGACTCATTTTCTAGTTGTAAAGTTGTAGAATTTATTTATTTATAACTTGAGAAAGAGTACATAAAGCATAAATGGTGATAACCAACAACAATTTTGAACGTGAAACTCGTAATAATATGCTTAATTAAAAGTTAGATCAGACTAATGACGGTGAAATCATGATTCCCAGCTCTTCTCTTATATTCTACACTTATTTATTGAAATACTCTTGTTATTCTATTGTCTCAACGCCATACTTTGTTAAAAGTTTTTACTGTAGTTAGTAAATTGTTAATCTTTTCGCTTGAACAATCTGAAATCCGATTTCTCAAATAAAACTAGAGTTAATCAATTTTGGTAATTAATTATTTATTCCTCGTGGGATTGACAACCCTATCTATCACTTTATTACTCGTTACGATTTTGTGCTCTTGCGAATTTAACCACAACAAGTTTTTGGCGCCGTTGCCGGGGAATAAAATTAATTAATATCAATACCAGTTAACTCTATTGTTAATTTGAGATTATGTCTTATATATGTTAATATTTTACTTTAGTAAAAAAAAAATCACCTTGGTAAAAAAAAAGGGTTTGGTTGCTCGCAAGCTTTTTATTTTTTTTGTGACGGTAAATAATTATTTTTACTGTAGTAAATTTTTTTCCTTACTGTTGTTTTTTTCTTTTCTGTTTAGTTTCAAAATTGAGAAACATAAAAAATCAAAAAGAGTTAAAAGGAGTAAGAACTCAACACTTCTACCTTTTGATCCTGAAACTGAAAAAATTTACAAATATTACGTTGGATAGAAAAGGATAAAAGCAAAATGAGTGGACTTATAGAAAATGAATCAAAAGCCTTGCGGGACTACGTTATCCCAACAATCTTAGGTGCCAACACAAGCATCCAAAAGCCGTCAATTGCTGCAAAAACTTTTCAAATTAAACCAGCAATTATTCAGATGATCCAAACATCGGTTCAATTTTGTGGACTCCCGAGTGAAGATCCTAATGCACATATAGCTAATTTTTTAGAAATATGTAATACTTTTAAACACAATGGAGTTTCAGAAGATGCTATCAACTTGAGACTATTCCCATTCTCATTACGGGACAAAGCGAAGAACTGGCTCAATTCACTTCCTCAAGGTAGTATCACTTACTGGGAAGAATTAGCACAAAAATTTCTAGCTAAGTTCTTTCCCCCAACTAAAACAGCAAAAATGAGGAATGAAATCACTCAGTTTGTGCAACACGACATGGAGAATTTGTACGAACCATGAGAAAGGTACAAGGAAATGCTTAGGAAGTGTCCTCACCGTGGACTTCCTAAATGGTTGCAAGTTCAAACATTCTACAATTGGTTGAGTATATTTGGGGTATTGATTTTATGGGTCATTTTTCTATGTCACATGAGAATCAGTATGTACTTGTCGCTGTAGAATATGTGTCAAAGTGGGTAGAAGCAAAACACTTCCCACAAATAATAACAAAGTAGTTATTGAATTTTTGAAATCTAGATTTTTTTAAAGATTCGGCACATCGAGAGCTTTAGTAAGTGATGGAGGTAAACATTTCAGAAATAAATACCTTGAAGCATTACTAAAAAAAATCTGGTGTTGCTCATAAAATAGCTATTGCATATCATCCACAAACAAGTGGACAGGTTGAACTGTCAAACAAGGAAATAAAAAGAATTTTAAATAAGACGGTAGCACATTCACGTAGTGATTGGACAAAGAAGTTTGATGGTGCTCTATGAGCATATAGAACTGCTTTTAAAACGCCAATAGGGATGTTACCATATTGTCTTGTTTTTTGAAAAGCTTGTCATTTCATTAGAACCTTAGTAGATACAGCTGCGGGAGAAGCTTTAATGGCAAAAACCACAGAAGATGCCTATCAACTATTGGAGGAAATGGCGTCGAACAATTACCAGTGGCCTTCTGAACGACAGAAAAGGCCGGTTGGTGTGCACGGGATAGATGCTATCACAGCATTAACAGCACAAGTCGCTACTCTCACCAAACAATTGAGAACAATGTGGGTAAATGCCATTCAGTCCACATCAGCAACATGTGATTTTTGTGGAAACTCACATTCAACTGCCAACTGCCATTTGGCAAGCAATTCTGAAAATTCTGCTCACAATGAAGAAGCGAATTTTGTGCCAAATTTTAACAGGCCGCAGAATAATCCATATTCCAACACCTATAACCATGGATGGAGGAACCACCCTAACCTCTCTTGGAGCAACAACCAGAACCATATTGGGCCTCCTCCTGGATTTCCACTGCACCAAGAAAATAAACCTTCCCTGGAGGACATTGTCACTCAGTTAGCCACTACGACAAACCAATTAGCCTCAAGAACTGACCAATTCATCAATGAAACCAAGCAACAGTTCCAAAACCAAGGAGCATCCATCAGAAAATTAGAAGTACAAATGGGTCAACTTGCCACCACTCTAGCCGAGAGAGCACAAGGAGAATTGTCGAGCAACACAGAAACCAACTCTCGAGAACATGTGCAGGTAATTACACTCAAAAGTGGAAAAGTGTTACCAGAACCTGTTGCCTCACAAGCAGAGAAGTTTCATACACATGAACAGGAACGTGAATCTGAGCTAAAGCACACTTATGCCGATGCACGACCACCGAATGTGCAAGAAATTCCATTTCCACAAATATTGAGGAAAACTAAACTGGATAAAAAAATTCTAAATTTCTTGATATCTTTAAAAAATTGCACATTAATATTCCTTTTGCAGATGCTCTTGAACATATGCTCAGCTATGTCAAATTCATGAAAGATATTTTATCAAATAAGAGAAAGCTGGAAGAACATGAAACTGTATGCCTAACCGAGGAGTGCAGTGCCATTCTACAGAAGAAATTGCCACCAAAGCTCAAAGATCCAGGGCTTTTTACCATTCCTTGTGTAATTGAGAATTCACATTTTGAGAAAGCATTGTGTGACTTAAGTGCAAGCATTAACATGATGCCTCTTTCTGTGTACATGAAGTTAGAACTTGGAGAAGCCAAACCAACCACCGTGTCCCTTCAACTAGCAGACAGATCAATCAAGTATCCTAGAGGTATGGTTGAAGATGTATTGGTTAAAGTTGATAAGTTTATCTTCCCTGCAGATTTCATCGTCCTGGGCATGGAAGAAGATCATGATATTCCAATCATTCTTCGTCGCCCATTCCTTGCAACTGGGAGAACTCTAATTGATGTGCAAAAAGGAGAACTTACCATGAGAGTGCAAGATGAACAAATCACCTTCAGTGTCTTCAAAGCTATCAAATACCCATCAGAAGCTGATAGTTGTTTCAAAATTGACATTCTCGATAAGCTAGTTGAACAAGTATTCGACAAGAGCCACTTGGAGGATTCACTCTAGGTATGTCTAATAAAAGAAGAGATAGATTTTGATAATGATGATATTGAAAGATGTATTTTAGCCCTTGATGCAATACCGATTGATTACAAAGGAAAGTTTGAAGAGCTAGAGAAAGGTACATGAAATTGTAGGACCGTGGATTGACACAACACTGTTTGAGAGTTAAGCTGGAATTGCCTTAACTCTATTTTGATCTTCTTGATAATAAAAATAATGTGCAGCGGAAGTAAGAACACAAGAAGATATAATTTTAAGAAGTTTTCAATATAATTAAAAACTTCCAAGCCTTAGGCGAAATAACCATAAAGGTTTTATCAAAAACGTTCCTCACAACAATTCACTCACGCTCTTTGTTGATCGGACTCAACGAAGCAGACAAGTAAGAACTACTTAACTTCTATGGACTAGACTTAAGCAGTTGATACAAAAACTTCGCAAAACAAAATGAAGACAATACAAAGAATAATTAATCCCTTGGATTATTGGCACGATTGTCTTGTCTTCATCTTGATGAACTTCACGTCTTTTATAGATTTCTTGAGTCTTGAACGCCAAGACGTGTTGTTCACAGTTTTGGTAACTCTTGTTGTTTCCTTGTTGAATATTGCCTTCTTTGTGAACTTCATATCTTTCCAAAGAATTGTGTTTCCATTGCTACTGATTTTACAAGGCAGCACATCTTCTTCAATTCGCAGAATCGTGGAAAGAATCATAGTTGCAGAGAATTCAATATTGTTTCCTTCTTTTGAAACCGTGTGAGTTGACTATTCAACTTGGCTTGAATTATGGAAACTTCAAGCAAGGAATCTTCCATAGCTCTTCCTTATGCTTAAGATACTTTCTTGGACATAAACATAAACAACTAAAACCGTGGAACTTGATTAATAAGTGAATAAAGGCAAAACTTAATTTTGGCAACTAAAGACAGTTTTTCGCAAAAGCTCTCCGCTTTCAATGTTATCCCATGTTAACCCAACATCGTCTAACATTGTACCGTCTAACATTGATTCCAGAAAAACCTTCACTTTCAGTACAAATATCACAATCCCATCTATTATCAAGCCACCAACTCTAGATCTTAAACCAATTCCTTCTCATTAAAAGTATGCATTTTTGGGATATAATTCAACTCTACCTGTTATCATCTCATCGTCATTGACTAATGTTGAAACAGATAAGTTGTTGCGAGTTCTAAGAGATCATAAAACTGCCTTAGGGTGATCCATTGTTGATATCAAAGGCATCAGTCCTTCGACTTGCATGCACAAAATACTAATGGAGAAGAACTACAAGCCAACTGTCGAACATCAATGTCGTCTGAATCCTAATATGAAGGAAGTGGTAAAGGATGAAGTATTAAAGCTTCTAGATGCTGGAATTATTTACCCAATTTCAGATAGCTCATGGGTGAGTCCAATACATGTTGTTCCCAAGAAAGGAGGAATGACTGTAGTGAAGAATGAACACAATGGAGATATTCCCGCAAGAACAAACACTGGATGGAGGGTGTGCATTGACTATCAAAAACTAAATAAGGTAACCCGCAAAGATCATTTTCCTTTACCATTCATTGATCAAATGTTGAATCGACTTGCAGGTCACCCTTATTACTGTTTTCTTGATGGTTATTCTAGATATAATCAAATACTCATTGTACCTGAGGATCAAGAGAAAACAACTTTCACTTGCCCATATGGTACATTTGCATTTAGAAGATGCCTTTTGGTTTTTGTAATGCCCTGCTACTTTTCAAAGGTGCATGATTTCTATTTTTTCTGACATGGTGGAAAAATTCATTGAGGTTTTCATGGACGATTTTTCTGTCTTTGGTATGTCATTTGATGACTGTTTGACTAACTTGTTTTTAGTCTTGAAGAGATGTGAAGAAACAAACTTGATCTTGAACTAGGAATAGTGTCACTTCATGGTACAAGAAGGAATTGTCCTAGGACAACATATATCTGCCAGAGGCATTCAAGTTGATCGAGTCCGGATTGAGGTAATCGAAAAACTACCACCTCCTACAATAGTAAAAAATATTCGTAGTTTTCTTGGACATGCAGGATTTTACAGGTGTTTCATCAAAGATTTTTCTCAAGTCACAAAACATTTGTGCAACTTGTTGGCAAAGGAATCCACTTTCACATTTGATGAAGAATGTCACAAAGCCTTCAACTTGCTGAAAAATAAGCTAACAGAAGCACCAGTAATTTCCACCCTCGATTGGAATCTTTCATTCGAACTGATATGCGATGCAAGTGATTATGCTATTGGAGTAGTGATAAGCCAAAGAAAGAACAAAGCCCTACATGTGATCTATTATGCCAGTCGAACTCTAAGCGACACTCAAATTAATTATGCAACAACAGAGAAAGAGTTATTAGCAATTGTTTTTGCATTTGATAAATTTCGTTCATATTTGATTGGTTCTGAAGTTATTGTGTACACGGATCATTCAGCAATCAAGTATTTGCTTTCAAAGAAAGATGCAAAACCAATGTTGATTCGATGGATCCCGTTTCTTCAAGAATTTGACGTAGAAATCCGTGACAAAAAGGGCTCAACAAATGTTGTTGCAGATCATCTATCACGATTGAAAGTTAAAGAATTACATGAACTTCAACCAATCAATGAGCAATTCCCTGATGAGAGGCTATATGCTATGCAAACAACCAATACTCCATGGTACACTTATATTGTTAATTACCTTGCATGCAATATTATTCCATCTGAATTAACTTACCAGCAGAAGAAGAAATTATTTTCCGAAGTCAAACATTTTTTGTGGGATGATCCATACCTCTACAAGCGCTGTCATGATCAACTTTTAAGAAGATGTGTTCCAGAAGAAGAAATTGATGAGGTATTACAACACTGTCATTCTTCAGAATATGGAGGTCATTTTGGTGGAACAAGAACTGCAGCGAAGGTACTTCAGTGTGGACTTTATTGGGCAACTTTGTTTAAAGATGCTCATGTTTTTGTTAGTTCGTGTGATCGATGTCAAAGGACAGGAAATATTTCAAGACGTAATGAAATGCTTGAATAATATTCTTGAAGTTGAATTATTTGATGTTTGGGGCATTGACTTCATGGGACCATTTCCTTCGTCATACAACAACAAATACATTTTGGTAGCAGTTGACTATGTCTCAAACTGGGTGGAAGCCATTGGTTTACCAACTAACGATGCCAAGGTGGTGATCAATTTTCTTCGAAAATACATATTCACCCGATATGGCACACCCAGGGCAATCATCTGTGATGGAGGTAAACACTTCCTTAACCACTACTTTGAATCTTTATTAGCTAAATATGGAGTACGACACAAAGTTGCAACTGCTTATCATCCGCAAACCAGTGGCCAAGTGGAAATCTCAAACAGGGAAATAAAGCGAATATTGGAGAAAACAATGAATTCTTCAAGAAGAGATTGGTCCAAAAAGCTTGATGATGCACTTTGGGCTAATCACACTGCTTACAAAACTCCAATTGGTATGTCACCATATCGTTTGATTTTTTGGAAAAGCTTGTCACTTGCCGGTCGAATTTGAACACAGAGCTTATTAGGCTGTGAAAATGCTGAACATGGATATGAAACTGGCTGGAGAAAAGAGAATGCTACAACTCAATGCTTTGGAATAATTCAGAAATGAAGCTTATGAAAATGCCAAAATCTACAAAGAGAGAACAAAGTGATGGCATGACAAACGCATTCTACAACGTGATTTTGAGCCTGGTCAATAAGTACTTTTGTATAACTCATGTCTTCGACTTTTTCCTGGAAAGTTGAAATCAAGATGGTTTGGCCCATTTACAATCACGAAAGTCTTTCCATATGGAGCTGTTGAAATTCAAAACAATGACAAGGAAGCATTCAAAGTTAACGGGCAAAGACTGAAGCACTACATTGGAGGCGAGTTTGAGAGACAGAAAACATCCATGACTCTACATAATCCCACTTGAAGTCATTACCAAAAGTCAAGCCGATGACTATAAATCAGGCTCTGTTTGGGAGACAACCCATATTACTTCTTTCTTTTTATTGTTATTTTCAGTTGTATTGTATATATGCTTTTTTTTTCCTTTTATGTTCTTTACAGTTAACATGGAAGCAGCTAGTGGCGTCTTGGGAATCTGACGTTAAAAGAACTTGTTTGCCATTTTTTTAGAAAACTGGATGGGAAGCCAATCCTCGACTCATATAAGGCGTTTATGCTGGTTTTGGACGTAAACCCAGAGGAAGATGTGAGCCACAATCACAACTGCTATTTTTCTATTAGGTGCCATTGTTTTTATTATTGTTTATATTTGTTTCTTTGGTTTTAGACATTAGGGGCAATGTCTCATCTAAATTTTGGGGACATTTTTGATTGTGATGGCTTCTATTGTCTTTGTATTGGTTAAAAAACAAAAAACAAAAAACCCTACCACTTTACTTCACATAATTGTTCAGATTATGGATTAATGATGGGAAATTTGATACTTATGGTGATTTTTGTGATGATGATGAGCATGATATACTATGTGAACAACGTCTCGTTTAATCTATATTTGAGCATGCCTATCTTCATATATTTTCACACATTGATTTGCATTGGTGGTTGAGCATACTTGGAGAACGGTTATTGAGATAAGTAAACTAAGGGAGATACACCCGAGCTTTATAAATGATTGATCACCTCTTGAAGCAAAATCGTTGATGACGATTCACTACAAAAATAATTTAGGCCATCTTTTCTTTTACACGTTTGAGCTTTTCAAGCCATACCCTTCACAAATAAAATAATCACCAGAACCCCTCTGAGCCTTTCATTACAGCCTTTTTTGTATGAGCCCATTTACCTATATTGTGTAGCCACAAACAGTTATCCTACCCTTCTAGAGACTAATTTGCATTCAGGAACTTGAAATGGAAGGAAATATGTGAAAAAAAAATGTTAAAAAAAAAGAAGGGAAATATGAAGATCACCCATCTGGAACATATGAATAAGTTTGGGGGAAATATGAAGGAAATGAAAAAAAAAATGAGGGATATGAAATTTTGTGAGGAAAGAAAAGGAGAAAGAACCAAAGTGCAAGAGATTTCTGAATGTAATATCTTACGTCTCTAGCTTTGCTTTTACTTATCCTTCAATTAGCCCATGCCTGAGCCTAATGTTACAAGCTGAAGAAGTCATATTGATCTGTAGTGAATCTTATTTAGGTTAGCAAAGAGATAGTGTGAAAGTTATACATATGGAGTTACGATGATTAACTTTGATGAGCTTATCCAAGTAAACTCAATAATCATGACATTTATTGTTCACACGTTGCACATGGAGATTTGTTTGTGAAAACTTGATTAACCGCCAGGTTGTGAACGAGTATGTCATTGCTCTGATTCTTTGCATTCTCATCAAACAGTAAAGAAACTCTCAAAATTGATGCAAAATTAAAATGATAATGTGAAATAATTTTTTATTCTATCTTTGTCTAGAACATTGCGTTGTTTAGTTTAAGCATTTTGCTCGAGGACAAGCAAATGAACAAGTTTGGGGGTGTGATGAGCTTGGGAAATACTCATCATTATCATACTTTTACACTTGTTTAATTGATTATTCTTGATAGTTTTGTGGTATATTTATGTTTGTTTTCATGTTTAGTGGGTTGAAATATGATTTGTCAATCAAGACCGAAACTTCAAAAATTCACCGACAGCTGTGTAGATTGAATTATGTTTGGTTCTTTAAATCACTGGAAAGCCATAGATGTCTAGTTTCCAATGCAACAAGCAATTTGTGATTCCGACATCTGGAGAGAAGATTATGACCAAAACGGTGAAGTTGCGCAAAGCTGAAATGTACATATGCAACTCGCGCGCTCGATGACCGTCGGATCAAAATAGCTAATCAATGGTTTATATTCAGCCTTGCAAGCTTTCAAATGGAAGACTCTAGAGTGTCATGACTTTTTTGATCAATAATTCATCAATTAGATGACTTTTGTGATCAATTAGATGACTTTTGTGACAACTTTGGACCATCGGATCAAAATGAGATGAACGGTCGAGATGTCGTCTTATGCTTTTGCTTCAACTATAAATATACCTCACATTTTCCATACTTCAACACATCAATCTTCTCTATTCTCTCTTCACTTAGTATTCTTTCTATAGTAGTAGTATTCACTAGTAGTTTGTAATTTTGGAGGAGTAATTCGGAGTTTGTACGGGGGAGTCCACCGGAGGCTTTACGGAAGTAAAAATCTATAACGATCTCTAAACTCTCTTTACTTTTCTCTGTTTACTTTATGTTGTTATATTTATCTTATAGTCTTGTTCTATATTCCATTATGTGCTAAATTTACTTTGCTGGGATAGTGATGTAGCCTAATTACGATGATCTAACCGTTAATTAAAACGTATTGTTGCGATGTCAAAATAGTTGGTGTATTTATTTGTGAATATAATGCTTCTAAAATTCTGGCCAACTTTTGGATGAACTAAGGATCGAATTAAAACCGAGAAGAGATTTTCGTGAAATAGCTTAGAAGTAAATACCGTGAATTCTCAATATAATAGAAATATATCTATCGTTTTCACGTGGTTGATAAAATCACCACCGAACATACATGTGCACATCTTCGTAACTAGACTCATTTTCTAGTTGTAAAGCTGTAGAATTTATTTATAACTTGAGAAAGAGTACATAAAGCATAAATGGTGATAACCAACAACAATTTTGAACGTGAAACTCGTAATAATATGCTTAATTAAAAGTTAGATCACACTAATGACGGTGAAATCATGATTCCTAGCTCTTCTCTTATTGTCTACACTTATTTATTAAAATACTCTTGTTATTCTATTGTCTCAATGCCATACTTTGTTAAATTTTTTTACTGTAGTTAGTAAATTGTTAATCTTTTCGCTTGAACAATCTGAAATCCAATTTCTCAAATAAAACTAGAGTTAATCAATTTTGGCAATTAATTATTTATTCCTCGTGGGATCGACAACCCTATCTATCACTTTATTACTTGTTACGATTTCGTGCACTTGCGAATTTAACCACGACAATGTTCTGTAATTCGACGATATAAATATTTATTGTAATTTATCATAATTTTAATCGTAATTTTGTTACCGTAATTGATGCGATTTATCTCTTACTAGACTTAACCAATATTAAGACATGAATACTTAATATGTGTTTAAACAATTAAAAAGTTGCAACAAGTAAAATTTTGAACTCGGGTACATTGATATCAGTTGTTATCGTCCATGTCGTCTTCAACCAGCTCGTACACGTCATCCGCCAATTGTCCTTCAATGATAAAGTTGTTCAAATCTGCGCACAAGTTAAGTCCGGTTTACTCATCATCTTGAAAGAGTTCTTCTTCCTCTTGCATTGACGACATGTCAACTATGTTCCTTGCACGAATAGGGCAAACTGCCCACCATCCTTTCCTCCACGACACATGTTGTGCTGGATATGGAGTGTAGTACACTTGGAGAGCCTGATTTGCAAATATGAATGGTTCATTGGTAGTGAGAGAACGCGTAGGCTTGATATCAACCATTCCATACATTGGGTGTATTGTCGTACCACGACGAGTAATACCGTACCACACACATCTGAAAAATACAATTGATTGACCATATCGTCGCCGCCACACCAGATAACCTCAATGATGTGCTTTAGCACCCCGTAAAAATTTGTGCCCTCGACCCCATCGTCGCTGCCCTTCACATAAACCCCACTACAATTTTTTTTTTGCCCTCATTGAATGAGTCCGTACATCTAAACTCGTTCACTTGTAACCTGCGTACCCTTTTATTAGTGTGCTGGCCCCTAAGGCGAGGGCATACAAACGTTGATCTACTTCGTACTTTCCAGAGTAAACAGTTTCTTTAAACCACGGCACGAACTCAGCTCTTTGCATTCTTTAAGTTTGTTGTTGAGTAAGACCGCCACAAAATAAGTCCTCAAACAACCTATCAAACGGGCGTAACATAAATCTCATCAACATATTAAATAGATAATTGAGATTTGTAAAAATATTACATACGTGAACCAGCCGTCGACTTCTGGAAATTCATCAGCGTGTAAAGCTCAACTAGCATCAGCTCCTCTGAAGTAAGATGTCGTTGTTTTTTATCTGGATTTAGACCTTTCCGTCTTTGATGGAAAATAGAAAGCTGCCCTGTGAAATCACCACATAATTCGGCCCCATTTCGACTGAGCCTGTTGTATCTCGTTTCAACACTTTTTTCGAAACAGCGCGAATATATATGACAAATAATTTTGGAAATATATAACGGTTTGCCTCTCAAACGGGTACATCCAACAATATTGAACCGGTCCACCAACTTTGACTTCGTAGGGAAAATGTATCGCCAAATGTTCCATTTAATCAAAAAAGGCAGGGGGAAATATCTTCTCCAATTTGCAAATTGTTATCACGATAGATTCCTCCAATGATGCCATGTCCGAGGCTTTAATCTCAGTGGCGCACAATGCTCGGAAGAAGATACTAATCTCTACGAGGGCCCCCCATATCGAATTAGGCAGCAAATCACGAAATGCAATAGGTATTAACCTTTGCATAAATACGTGACAATCATGACTCTTCATCCCAATCAACCTCAACTGTTGTATTTGCACACAACGTTGAATATTTGAAGCATACCCATCCGGAAATCGCAAACCAACCAACCACTTACACACTAGTTTCTTTTGAGCCCTATCAAGACAATACTTGGCCTTTGGCTTTACGATTCTACCATCAGCAAGATCGGTGACAAAAAGCTCTTCGCGAGTGGTCAACTCCGCTAAATCTCTCCTAGCTTTTAAGTTATCTTTTGTCTTACCCGGTTCGTCCATCACTGTGTTCTTGATGTTGTCGAAAAAGTTCTTCTCGTAGTGCATCACGTCCAGATTGCGACGGATCATGTTCGTACTCTAATAGGGTAATACCCAAAAGATGCTCTTGTACGACCAATTGTGCTCTACCCCATATCCTACTATTTTTGCTGAGTTTGGATTCGTTGACCTTGGTGGCAGTTGTTCAACAATTGATGCCATTTTAGCACCGGTCCTCCGTCGTGCAAGCCCATCGTATTCTGTGTTTTCATTGAATTATGTCACGTCTAGGCGGAATTCATGGCCCTCTGGTAAGAAACGACGATGGCACCCCCACCACGTAGGTTTGTTACCGTGGGGTAACGGGAAGGACTTTGTGTTCTCTATGCAATAAGGGCACGATAACTTTCCACGTGTGATCCATTGTGACAACATCCCATACACTGGAAAATCACTAATAGTCAACATTAATGCAGCCCTCGACTGGAAATTCTAACTCCTGAATCTGTCGTAAGCACGAACTCCATTGTGCCACAAAACCTTCAACTCGTCGATTAGGGGGCGAAGCCAAAACGTTAATGTTTTGTCCTGGGCTACGCGGACCCGATATGATCAAGCTCAAGAAAATAAACTCCTCTCGCATGCAAAGATCTAGAGGAAGGTTATAAGGAGTCAAAGAATATAGGCCAACATGAGTATTGGGATCCAAAGTTTCCAAATGGAGTGAAATTGTCCGTGCAAAGACCTAGACGAACGTTTCGTGGCTCAACAACAAATTCAGGGTGTGTCCTGTCGAAATGTTGCCACGCTTCCCTTGATGCTGGGTGAATCATAACATCGTTCGAAGACCTACACTTTAAGTGCCACGACATGTGCTCAGTAGTTGTTGGAGTCATGAAGAGTCGTTTAAGTCGTGGGGCCAACGGGAGGTACCATAATTTTTTCTTTGACACAGGCTTCTTTCTTCCTACATTTTCATACCTATCTTCCCCACATTCAGGACACACTATATAATCGGCAGATGCAAACTCCCCGTAGAACAAGAAAAAACTGTTATCATAAACATCGATTGTTTTGTATCCTAATCGCAAACCCTTCATCAACTTCTCGGCAGCATTCACATCTGCGGGAAACAATGGCTATCTTTTGGCCCCAAACACTGGCGTGATAAGTTGTAATACTTTGCACACTCAACTCTTCTAGAGTTATTCTCTAATTTGGTAGTAAAAAATTGAGACACCCACTCCAAAACAGACATGTTTCCCAGGCCGCGCAACTTAATCTCGGACCATTTCACCAATTCCAAAATTTTTTTGCTTCGGTGTTAGGCTCCTCATTGCAATCGACATTTTGAAATTGGCATCGGTAAGTATCATCAACTAAAGCTCCAAAGGAATTGTCGTCTTGAATAGCTATCGGATCATTTCTAACTGCGTGACTTGACGACGACGATGCCCCTAAGAGGCTATTATGCTCGTTTTAATTTTTCCCGTGAAACACCCATACAAATACCCCTCTACAAATCCCCATCGATGCAGGTGAGCAGCTACTTCGTTAGATTTCAAGTATTTTCTATTGGTGCACTTTCTACACGGACATTTTAGATTTTGACTATCGTCTAGATAACGTTCCTGAGCTAACGCAAACTGAAAAAAATTGAATACACCTTTGGAAAATATTTCTTTCACTCGACCCTTCTCGGCCAAACGATCATACATCCAATTTATATCTTCATTTTGATACATTATTACTTATAACATTAATAGTTTTTACTATTATCAATACGACAAAATTACATTTCGAGTCTACAATTAAAAAAGATTGTAAGTATATATATAAACGTGTACGTACCTCTTGTAGAAAATAATTCTGCAAACAACGCTCGAAAGAATCTCTAACACCCGCCTCGTTCCTATTCTTCAATTTGCAAACAAAAATAACATAAGTTAATTAGATTATTAACATATATATAGCATAAAATGTATAAAAATATTACGTAAAATCATAATTATTAAACATGAATACGAACCTTAATTTTTGAAACGAAAAGATTGTGACTTGAAATTATAAACCGATATCGGACTATTTATAGCCAATCCAGGTTACATAATCGCCCGAAAATGGTCTTTTCCGACGGTATAAAGAAAATCACCCGAATCGGTGACGTGGCACCATTTTCCCTCTCAAATGTATAAATACCCTCAAATTTAACACCTAAAATTCATTCATTCATACACAAACACTCAATTATATCTCCCAATAACTACATTTCTTCTCCCAATTCTTTCTTCAAATTTTTTTCTTACTATATTTTCTTTATATTTTTTATTTTATCATATATATTTTGTTTTCTTACATTATTATTATTCTTAATTTCACATACATGTTATTACATTCATAATAACCCATTTTTATTTATCTATATATGTTACAAATTAATTTATATTTTTGTTTTTTCGTAATAAATAATTCATTTGTTTTTATTTTATTAACTATATATGCAACAAAAACTATTTTTATGGCTTTTTCCAAAAATTCGGACGAAATTGAGAGAAAAATTAACAAAAAAAAATAGCTTTTTTAGTAAAAAAATGTTTTTTTTTTATTTTTATGAATAATATTTCTGACGGCAATATGCCGTCGGAAATGATATTTTAATAAAAAAAAATTAATCAATTTAATACGTATTTTTTTTGAAATTACGGTATAATTAAAAATAATTTTTTTAAAATACTTTTTGTCGCATTTTTCGACGGCATAATACCGTCGGAGAAGACCCCTTTTTCGACGGCATCATACCGTCGGAAAAGTGCATCGGTAATTTCGACGGCATTTAGCCGACGAAAAAGCTCTTTTCCAACGAGACCTTTTCCGTTTCTCTTGTAGTGAATAAAATATAAGGTTTTAACTTATTATATTATATGCCTGATATAATGAGACATAACTTTTCGAACGACCGTCAGTTACTGTAGAAGTAAGTAAGGTGGTATTTGTTTTTTTTAGATAATTAAAATGAAGGTGGTGTGGTGTTTGTTGGAATTAATTTTATAATTTTTATGAGAATGACTCTTGAAATAAAAATGAAGGAAGAAGGGTATTTTGGTATATTATGTTATCTCCTTTTGTTAAAGCTGAAATGGGTTGTGGTCCCAAATGTCACATGTCATAAAAGTAGTCTTATGGATGCTAACATTAAGGTTAAGTAAGATGCTCCCATACGAAACTAGGGAGAATCTTAATTCACCGTAATAGAGGAACTCGTATTTACTGTGTGTTGTTGCATAAAAATTTGTGTACCAACCATACATAATATCTTTTCACTTTCGATGTACATTCACAATTCATACTGCGTTGTGTGATTCTCACAATGTATATTTGATCTCGTATAAATCAAAAGCATTCGAGTGCTTTAGACAATATATGGTGTAAGAAGTTAAGTGTTTTACTTATTACTTATTATTCATAATAGTTATTACGTGTTATGGCAGGTAAGTAAGTAAAATAGAAACGCAAAGATTTTATAGTGGTTTGATCATAACAGACCTAGTCCACTTGGTTTTCGTCAATTTTGACAACTCAAATTTCTTTTTTATAGTACAAGACTTTACTCACTTAGGCTATTACTTGATACTCGTAATCTAGACTTCCTCTAATTACTTTCTTAATACATGACGCAACACCTTACTATAGAACTCTACTTGAATCTGAAAATACTCAAATACACACGAAGTACGTTTGTCTTTAATATTTCTTACATAAATAATCGTATCAAAATACTTTGACTCTTAAACACATAATGAAAATTGTTCAAACAGAATAAAAGTGCATAAAGTAAAGATGTTAAATTTTCAAAAATGTTTAAAATAAAAAAAATAAAAAAATAAAAACAGAAGGCAGCGACAGCTTGCAACTCTCAACACCTCCTAACTTTGTGCCATATCCCTCTTGTTGTCATAACAGAATCAAGGGAAAAGAAGACGACTCTCAATGATGGCAAGAGTTGCTTCTATTGAAGTCTGGCGATTGTCGAGATTTGCAAGAGTAACAGCAATCGCATCCATCATGGTCTGCATCTTCTCCTTATTGGTAGTTTGACGCGCCAGATCTAGTTAAATACCCTCAAGACCAATGGTCGAGGCAGTCGTACTCTCTTGTGGGATGGGCTTGCAAGTCGATGTTCTCGCCTTGGATTTAGTAGGGGTATGATCATTTGTGCGTTGCACAACCCTAGATGATGCCCGCATATTCTTGGAGGTGTGCTTTTTCTTACCTAATGCGTCAGGGACCAGCTTTTCAAGCAAGATACGATAAATCAAGGAGGGAAATCCTTTTACCTTGCGCGGAAAGGCCTCCAGATAGGTGTGTTCAAATACAAGCTTTCCCAAGTTGATGGTAATGTTCTTCCCCACTCGAAACAGGATAAATGTAACATTGGCATTTACTGAGGAGAGTAGTTAGCATCCAATGAGATGAGAGGATTTTGAACAGCAAACTATACTTCACTGAAAGACAACTGCTTGGACAGATTGGCATAGAATTCAAAGATCACATCGGGAATAAACGGCTCAACCTTTTTTGTGGTAGTGTAAAACCCATATCCTTTAGTAGATCTATGACATCGGTGATGCCATAGGTCTACGGAACAGTCTTCTTTCGACAACAAGTGCCATGTTCGTACTAGTCATACCGGCATATTTCTGACGAGCCTCAACAGTATAACTTTTTTTAGAGAATTTGTTATTGAGATCATAAGGAGAGGTTGTCGGTGTCGTTTTTCGAGGTGGGGCTAAATCACTATCATCATCTCCACCTGGTTCAACTAGAGAATGAACATGAGTGGAAGGAGAGGAAAGGAAAGACTTACTTTTCTTGGCATGAGGAAGAAAAGGCGTGTTTTCCTCAATATCAACAATGTCCTCGGAGACAGGTGGTGGAGCATATTTCTTTTTCTTAGCTAGCGCCTTTTTCTGGACATACCTTTAGCGTGTGGTGGCATGACGCATCAGAGCAAACGTGTATTTGTGTATAGAAGAGCATGATTCAGAATCATCAGACTTAGCACCCACAACAGGAAGGGTTTCATAAGAGGCTTCATCTTTTTCTTTGGCCTGTTCTTTCCCTATGTCAGATTTGTGGCATGCGGCAGGTGTGGCATGCGGCAGGGGAGGGAGACCATAAGGACGGTTGTACAAAAAGGTGAACGACAACAAGATGTAGCTCTATCTCAGTAAGTGCCCTGGAATTGATTCCGACATTATCTTCCTCGTCGGATTCAGAGTAATCGACAGTGTTAAATTTTCTTGTGGGAGACACCTTCAAAACAATTCGGAGGGAAATAAGGGTTTTCAATTGCAAAGAGAAAAATTGGGAATGCGATAAAGTACATAGACTGTTAAGTCCCTCTTAAATAGGAATGTAGGGTGACACTTATGCGGAAACCGTATCAACGTGGAAGGTAATAGAATGTGGGTAGTTATTAACTTACCAAAATTAAGAATTCCGCCCAAAATCATCAAATCAAAACACTTTAGGAAAATATATGGTAAAGTGATAGTGTGGATTTTTTGGCCGTTTCCAAGAAAACGCATGGACACAATTGTCAACGGACTATCCATATTACGTCTGACGCAACAGATGTGCAAGCTTTTAATTCACTTATAAAAGTAGTAGAGACAGAAGCCAACATGAGTGCAACACTAGCTATAGCTAAGTGAAATTGCGAAAATAAGGCCAAAATTTTCAAGATAATTTCATAATGCCCTCATGAATTAAACAGCCAAGTTTGCATTGTGATAAAATAACAACTTCTTTGAACAAAACATATCACACGTGATGCAATACTAGTAGCTTTCACTTTGCCACATATTTTAGTGAGGTAGCTCTTATCAATGTAATGACGCGTGAATTACAAATTATAAACTTTCACAATCACACTTTTTACGTGAGGTAGTTTTTTCCAAATAATTAACTTTTCTTTTGATGAAGCATATCATAGGAACAATAATCAAAAGAATTATTCAACAAAGTTTTTTCACAAAGTGATTAAGATCAAATGATGTTTTTAGAATCATGAGAGAAACAAGCTTGAATAAAACATAATGGAATGAACATCTAAAAATAAGGCATTATGTACGCGCATCCAGTGTTGCAACAGCATGCTGTTGCGACTCACATGTGGCATATGCCAAGAGGTTTTCTAGGTGTTTCAAAGCATACTACATCTAATGCCTTAGTAAATATGTCAGCTAGTTGATAGTCAGTTCCCACATGTTTCAGTTCAACAACCTTTTCCTCCACACGATCACGAATGAAAGGATATCTTATTTCTATGTGTTTTGTTCATGAGTGTTGGACTAGATTTTTGGAAATGTTAATGGCACTTGTGCTGTCACAATAAAAAGTTAAACATTTTGAGTTATACCATAATCTTTTGCCATCTGTTTCATCCAAAGCAATTGGGTGCAATAGCTTTCTGCTGCAACATATTCTGCCTCGTTAGTGGACAAGGTGATTAAATGTTGTTTTTCACTGAACTAGGAGACAAGGTTAGTTCCAAAAGAGAAACACCCTCATGTGGTACTTTTTTGATTATCAGCACAACCTGCCCAATCAGCATCAATATATCTTGCACGATGAGAGTTAGTGTCAGAGTTGTAACACAAACCAAAATCAGTTGTTCTGGGATATATCTAATAATGCGCTTAACAACTTTAAGATGTGATTCCTTAGGATTGGATTGACATCTGGCACACACTCCTACACTGAAACAAATATCTGGTCTACTTGTTGTAAGATATAAAAGACTTCCTATCATGCTTCTATATAGACTTGGATCTACAAAGTTACAATTTTCATCTGTTGTAAGACGTTCATTTGTTCTCAGAGGAGTTCGCATGGAATTTGCTCCTTCAAGCCCAAATCTCTTTGCGAGATTCTTGGCATATTTGGCATGTGAGATGAATATTTCAACAGGTCCTTGCTTAACCTTAGACCAAGGAAATAAGTTAGTTCTTCAACCATACTCATTTCAATCTCATTTTCCATAACAGAAAAGAATTATCGCAACTCTAAGTCAGAGGTAGAACCAAAGACTATGTCATCTAAATAGATATGTGCAATAATGAGATTTTTATTTGACCTTTTATTAAAGAGAGTTCTGTCAACGTTACCTCATGAGTATCCTTTATCTAACAAGGGTTGAGTCAAACGTTCATACCCTGCCCGAGGTGCTTGCTTAAGACCATGCAAAGCTTTCTTAAGTCTAAGTACATGTTGCGTGAGGTGAGGATCCACGAGTACATTGGAATGTTCCACATAGACTTCCTCATTGAGGTAGCCATTTAGGAAAGCACCTTTGACGTCCATCTGTAATAGTTAAAAGTGAAATAGTTAAAAGTGCAACAGACAAACAACAGATAACCGTAATATAATGGATTATATACGTGAAATAGGTGCAAAAGTTTCATGAAAGTCAATTCCTTCAATCTGAATATACCCTTGTGCAATTAGTCTACCTTTATTTTGAATAACATTACCAAGTTCTTCTATTTTATTCTTGTATATCCCCTTGGTTCCAATGATATTGGTGTTTGGGGGTCTTGGTACTAGTTCCCTCACTTGATTTTGCTCAAATTGATTCAGTTCTTCTTGCATGACACCTATCCGGGCTTTCTCAAGAATATCTTCTTTTATATTTGTAGGTTCAATTTTAGAGGTATAACATACATAGTTGATCATTTCATCATACCTTCTTCTGGTGTGTTTCTAGTCCTTACACCTTCATTGATTCCACATATGTCTGTTGTGACTGGATGATTCTTCTTTATTCTTGACGATGATTCTCTTTGTGATGGGTCTTGGATATCAATGATAGATGAGTCATCAGTAACGCCAGGCGTGTCAGGAGTCTCTTGAGCAGCAGATGGTGTAATAGTTGAAGTTTCGATAACAGCTGATGTGACAGGCATCCTTAGCGGCTGATCATCATCTGGAGAGGCATTAGATCCCTTCTCTATTAGATTTGAGATTTCTATCTCTCTCGAGGCTGCATCAAAGTCTCTGGAATCATCAAATTCAACATTAGATGACTCGATCATAGTTTGTCTTACCATGTTGTAAACACGATAGGCCCGACTGTTATGAGAGTAACTGATGGTTGTGTAAGATGTAATAAAATAAAATATAAGTCAACACAAGAATGTTACACCTAAATTCCACTTTGTCGCAAGTGCATGAATCAAGTAATAATAAAATGGTAAGTATAGCTACGAACCAAGTATTGTATCCCAAGGGAGTGATGGTTGAATGTATGAATCACTTAAATGTAAAAACACTAACAATTGTCACGATCTTTTCTCTTGTGCATGCAGGATAAATGCTTTTGAATGATTTGAATGCTTTCTAAACTAAAGATGTATTGAATGATTTTTATGCTAAGAATGCTTAAAATAGAATGCAATGATACTTAATCTAAGAATGCAAGACAGTAATTAAATATCTTTTTGGATTTTTGGGTTAGAATGCAAGAAAATAATTAAAGCAATTAAGACAATTAAACTAAAAAAAAAGAGAGATTGATTAATTAACTAAACTAAACTAGAAAACATAATTTAATGATTGATTGACTGATTTTGGTTGTAAACAATAATTTAAAAGATTTTTTAGAGGTCAGGTTTCGCAATGATTTAATCATGATAGTTCATAGACAAACTACGTATATCTACTTACAATACTTGATAGTTATTGATTTTTATATATAATGGATATGTGAAATATGGCAGTAGTTATCTCAACCATACACCTATGAGTCTCTAATGACCTACAATGTTAACTGATCAGCCCAGTTGTCAGTTGTTTTAGTAGAGATATCAAATCAGCAATCCAATTAACTCATCTGAACCGTGTTAACAAAATGTACTTAGCCAAGATTGATCTAGTGTGATTTAAAGGTTGTGCATCAGTTGCTTTCGCAAATCCAAAGTCACAAAATCGCATATATATAGGTGTCCTTAGCATTCTACACTCCAGGCGGCCCCACACATGTGCTTCTCTTTTATTCAAGTGAGAGTAAGGTCAGTCAAATAGCATAAGTAACTATTCAATTTAGACATTCAAGATCATCAAATACACATCAAGTAAAGCAAATAAACATATATATAAATCATTTACTCCCCTACTCTAAACAACGAGTAGGTTAGCTCCTCATAGTTATGAGTTGAACAATCAATAAAGAAGTAAAAATAATAGACAAAGTAAAAAGGTAAAGAAAAGCTTCTCGGATTCGGTGGAACTTTGTTGCTTGGCCATCTTCGTACTCCATTTTGCTATCGTCTTCTTCACAAATTGTTTTCTCTCTAAAATTGACTCAACTAAAATAGAACAATATTTTGATGGTGTTTTATCTCTAGTGACAAACTCTCAGGATTTCTCTGTCGAAAAGTGGTGAAAACATTGTGAAAGCGCGTGCCCTAACTGTTGAACGTAACCTCCTATTTATAGTTTCTCTCTGCTCGAGGCTACATTTTAGGGTTTCTAACTTTTGGCCCAAGTCTCCTCTGATAACGCGACCCCCCTGCGATGTGCCATCCTGATCGCGTGCCACCCGCGCGATGCAGTGCTGATCGCGCGATGCGGTCTCCTGGTATCTTCTCTTCAATCGCGCTATGTTCAGGATTTTACCTTTTTGTAGTGCTGTAGCGCTTGAATATCCCAAAATAGTGTCTTGACCTATTATCGCCCAAAACATCCATTTTTTGGCCTTATGTAGCCTCAGTTTGTCTTGACTCCGTAAATACCTAAGAAAACATAAAAAATTACTAAAACAAGTAAATATGCCATTATAAGTATTCAAAGCATTAGTAAACAGATACTTAAATCACGCTAATGAGACATTGATCATTAACCAACAGAGATTCCCATATCACACTTTGACTGAAATGGTCCTCTAGATTCTCTATCGTACAAGACATAACACGTACACCAAAAATATGAAAATGTCGAACACAAGGTTTCTTACCTTTCCAGCGTTCATAGGACAATTTGTCTGTACCTGGTCTGAAGTAAGAACGGTTGATGATGTAACAAATAGTATTTATAGCTTCAGCCCAAAATCGAATGGCTAACCTTTTAGAGTTTGGCATGGCCCTAGTCATTTCCAGTAGTTTCATGTTCTTTCTTTCAGCCACTCCATTTTGTTGTGGTGTTATGGGTGCTGAAAATTCGCAAAAGATACCTTTCTCATTGCAAAAGAAATTAAACATTGCATTTTTAAATTCTTTTCCATGATCACTTCTAATTCATTTAATGTTCTTTATCTGTTACAACAAGATTACACAAAATTCTGAAAGTATTGAAAGTCTCACTCTTTTCTCTTTAGAATTCAATCCATGTAAATCTGGAAAAATCATCAACGCAAACAAAAACGTACCCTTTTACCATTTAGGCTTTCCTTTTGAATTGGTCCAACCAGATCCATATGGAGGAGTTCTAATATTCGTCCAGAAGGTGTATGTTGCAACATGATGTGACCACTTTTCTTTTGTTTCCCTTGCATGCATGCTTCGCACTTACCTTCATTTCTGGTTCCAACAGGAGGAATTCCTTTGGTGCCACAATTCGGTCAGTGAGTTGACACAGAAGTGACAAATGAGAATGTTTGCAGGGTTGTTGTGTTTGGGTAATGTGTTGCAATTATCAGCATTTCTCAGTCCCTATAGAACATGCTTGTCCTCTTTGTTGACTACTTCACATTCATCCTTGGTGAAACACACGAACAAGTCTTGATCGCAGAGTTGACTTATGCTGATGAGATTAGAATGCAATCCTTCTACATATAGGACATCCTTTAGTCGAGGAAATCCTTCTACATTCAGGATTCCTCTTCCGACAATCTTCCCTTTGTTTCCATCTCAAAAAAAAAACATCTTCACTTATTTCTTCCACAAATTTACTGAGGATATCTTTGTTTCCTGTCATGTGTTGGAAGAAACCACTATTAAAGAACCATGAATTAGTAGAATTAAAAGAAGAAAATTGGTTACTAACAAAACAATTAACATTCGACCGTTGAACCCAAATTTGTTTATGTGCAATGGGATTTTGTATTGGAGTAGGAGGTGTTGTCTAAGATGTTGTAACAACCGGCATTGTAGCTTTTCTTCGTGTTTGAATGGGTCTATCATTCCTTCTTCTTGGTTCATGGTTTTCCCATAGCTAGAAGCAATAGGGACGGATATGTCCTTCGATTCCACAGTGATGGCATACTAGAACAAGTTTTTCTACGTTAGTAAAGAAGGATTTATTTAAAAAGTTTTGCTTCATATCAGAGTGTCTCCAAGAGACAAGAGGTATGATATGGGCATTTCTCGCATATTGGGCCTGACCCAAACCAGGCCCATATTCAACCATATCGGGGACCACTTTCAACATCATATCGGTGATAATCACCGATATGATACTGTGGTCCCCGGATCTCGAGGTCTATAAATACGTGTGAAAATATAGGACCGTGGATTGACACAACACTTTTGATAGTTAAGCTGGAATTGCCTTAACTCTATTTTGATCTTCTTGATAATAATAATATGCAGCGGAAGTAAGAACACAAGAAGATATAATTTTAAGAAGTTTTCAATATTATTTAAAACTTTCGAGCCTTATGCGAAATAATCATAAAGGTTTTATCAAAAACGTTCCTCACAACAATTCACTTACGTCTTTGTTGATCGGACTCAACGAAGCAGATAAGTAAGAACTACTTAACTTCTATTAACTAGACTTAAGTGGTTGATACAAAAACTTCGCAAAACAAGACGAAGACAATACAAAGAATAATTAATCTCTCGAATTATTGGCACGATTGTCTTGTCTTCATCTTGATGAACTTCACATCTTTTATAGATTTCTTGAAACTTGCACGCCAAGATGTGTTGTTCACGGTTTTGGTAACTCTTGTTGTTTCCTTGTTGAAATTTGCCTTCTTTGTGAACTTCAAATCTTTCCTGAGAATGTGTTTCCATTGTTACCGATTTAACAAGGTAACACATCTTCTTCAATTCGCTGAATCCTGGAAAGAATCGCGTCGCAGAGAACAGCTCGCTTGTTTCCATATTTTGAAACCGTGTTGTGTTGACTAATTCAACTTAGCTTGAATTATGGAAACTTCAAGTAAGGAATCTTCCATAGCTCTTCCTTATGCTTAAGATACCTTCCTGGACATAAACATAAACAACTAAAACCGTGGAACTTGATTAATATGTGAATAAAGGCAAAACTTATATTTGGCAACTAAATAACAGTTTTCGCACAGACTCTCGGCTTTCAATGTTATCCACAATGTTAACCCAACATCATCTAACATTGATTCCAAAAAGCCCTGCACTTTCAATCTGCCCCTTTTTGCCTTTCTTCACAAAACCAACACCTGTTCCAATCAAGTCTTATATCCAGAAAGTTATAATCAAGAAGAAACACATTAAACTACTAAACTGCTCCCCCTCAATGCAAGTTAACATATTCAAAATTAAATTAACAAAGACAAGCATTAAGGTCATCACTACATCCACATATGTACATATGTTCAGACCCCAGCATTCATCAATGTTGCCTCAACATTCAAACCAGTGAGTTTCTTACACAGAAGGTTAACTAGACAAGCAGTTCAAAATGCACTTCCATAAGTTATAGCAGTTAGAGCAGTTCACCAGTAGTACTTAGAGTTACAGGCCATAGCTAAATATCAAGGACATGCCCCTTGATCAAATAAAACCAATTAGAGATTAATGTACCAGTAGTTCAAAGATATTAGCAGTTCATATAAACAAAACATAAACTATAAGACTAAAATTTAAAATTGGAACTACTCTCCCTTTTTTTGTGAAGTAGGGAGTTTCTCCAAATTTTTCACCATGTCCTCCAGTTCTTTGAGGTGTTCCTTTCTTTCCTCAATCTCCCTCTGACAATCAGCAATCTGCCCCCTATACCAGTTCAGCAAATGATCCACAAAAGCAGAAGTTATGACCATGCAGTCTTCTTCTTTAGACATTGGCACTGAAGTTTCAGCAATCCTGAGCGTTCTTCTTTTCAGCCCTTGGTCTCACCACTCCTTCTGGGTTCCATGGAAGGTCTCTCACTCTTGATCCAGACAAGTAGCTTGGGAGAATTGTCAGTTCAGAATCATTCTTCCTCCAGCCCACTGTTACACTTGTCTTCAATCCTTGATTGCTAAGGATTTTACAGATGAGTGAGGGATAAGGCAGCATGCCATTTTTCCTTCCAGCAACTTCAGACATAGACTTCACAATCCTCTCCCCCATGTTCACAGCTAGCCCATTCTTGATTTTGTAGACTAAGATTGATGATTCCTTAGTCAAAACAGTGACATTTTTGCTTGGCAGCCAGTTGAAGCAAGCTATCTTATGCAAGACAGCACTAAGGGAGGTAAGTTTTGTGGTTGGTAGAGCATGTCTCCAGATTTTGACCAACCCTCCAGTCAAGTCCTCAATCACATCATCATAATAGGGGTCCTCAGATTCATCAGCAGTAGGGAAGCCACAGATCTTGTTGATGGTGTAAAGGTCAATGTTGAAGACTCTCCCCCTCACCCAAGCCTTTCCAAATTTTGGAGATCTGTAGTCCCTGATCCACTTGGAGAGATTTAGGTAGAACTCCATGACAATCTCAGGAGCATAGTCACTTAGCTCCATCACTGATTGTTGCAACCCTCTTGCCTCAAGCAAGTCCATTACCTTGTTCTCTTTGAACTGCCCATCTCTATAGCTCTTTCAGTGTGAATTTCCCTTCTCTTGAAGGAATCCCACTTCTTCTCCAACTCTTGAGAGAGATAGAAAGGAGAATAGCAGTCCTCATCAATCTCAGGGAAGATCACATACAGCCCATCTGTATACTCCTATGTCCCTAATGTTGCCTCAACATCAGCAGCAACATCAGCAACACCATCATGCTCTTCCTCAGTCTCCTCTTCCTTCTCCTCTTCTCCCTCTTCATCCTCAACATCTACTATAAATAAGCACAACTAAGTAACAGTGAAGCTGTCAACATCATGCACCCCAGCTTCTCCACATGTCTTGTACACCTTTCATATGAATAAGACACAACTGAATAGACATCAAAGTAGTGAACTTTGTGTACCCCAGCTTCTTCATATGTTAAGCAATCACAACCTCAGACAACAGAAGAGTTTTATTACTTTTTCAAACAATGATGTGAAACTTATAACTATAAAGAGTTGTTAATCAAAGAGTTCAACCACACAAACCAAATATGAAAAAACACAGATGAAATGAGACTCACAAGGAAATAAAATCAACATAAAAACAACAGTGTACCTACTACACCACAACCAATATACCAGTCCTAGTCAGTGGTGTTATGACAACACTGGTTCCCTCAACATTTTCACATATTGCACATGCCAAGAGATTTACTCAAACTGAAGAATCTCTCACTATCTAAAGGTTTTGTAAACATGTCACCAAGCTGATTTGTTGTCTCAATATGTTCAATGTTGATCACTTTGTCCTCTACCATATCTCTTAGGAAATGATGTCTTATGTCTATATGCTTAGTTATAGAATGTTGGACAGGATTCCTAGAGATACTTATGGCACTTAGATTGTCACAGAACGTGAGAAGTGTATCACTATCTAGCCCATAATCTGAAAGCATGTGTTTAAGCCACACAAGTTGGGTAACACAGCTGCCAGCTGCTACATATTCTGATTCAGCAGTTGATAATGAAACACAGTTCTGCTTCTTGCTATACCAAGAGACAAAATTATTCCCCAAATAAGAACAGCCCCCACTTGTGGATTTTCTGTCATCCACATCACCTGCCCAGTTAGAGTCACTGAAACCAACCAAGTTAGTGTTGGTGTCATAAGAATACCAAATGCCTAAAGGTGAAGTTCCAGAGATATATCTAAGAATCCTCTTCACAGCAATCAAGTGATATTGCCTTGGCTCAGCTTGATACCTAGCACAAACACATACTGAAAACATGATATCAGGTCTAGAGGCAGCGAGATATAGCAAACTACCAATCATGGATCTGTACAATGTTGGATCAACATTGTTGCCAGTGCCATTTTTTGTTATCTTCACTGAAGAGGACATAGGAGTTTTGCAAGACTTGGACTCTTGTAGCTCAAATCTCTTCACCATATTCCTTGCATACTTCTTATGGTTCAGGAAGATACCATTCTCCAGCTGCTTAACTTGTAGTCCCAGAAAGTAGTTGAGCTCACCAATCATGCTCATCTCAAATGTTCCTGTCATAGACTCAACAAACTTGTCTAAAGTCGACTTGTTAGTAGAGTCAAATACAATATTATCCACATAAATTTGAGCAATGCATATATCAGAGATTTTTCTAAGGACAAACAATGTTCTATCTCCATCTCCTCTATTGAAACCTAGGCCTAACAGAAAATCAGTTAGCCTCTCATACCAAGCTCTAGGAGCCTGTTTTAAGCCATTCAAAGTCTTTTCAAGTTTGTACACATGGTCAGGATGTTTTGGATCAGCAAAGCCTTTAGGTTGTTCTACATAAACCTCTTTGTCAATTAAACCATTCAGAAAGGCACCTCTAACATCCATTTGGTATAGTTTAATCCTAAGACAGCAAGCAATAGCAAGGAGTAATCTAATTGATTCTATCCTAGCTACTGGAGCAAAAGTCTCATCAAAATCTGTACCTTCTACCTGAGTATAACCTTGTGCAACCAACCTAGTTTTGTTCCTCATAATTACACCATTCTCATCAGTTTTATTTTTTAAAATCTATTTTGTACCTATTACATTCACATGTGATGGCCTGTGTACTAGATTCCAAACTCTGTTTTTGGTGAATTGTAAGAGTTCCTCTTGCATGGCATTAATCCAGTAACTATCCTTAAGGGCTTCAGTTACATTCTTAGGTTCAATGGAGGAAACAAAACAAGATGCATTATCAATAGTACATGAAGAAGACATGCAAACACACAACTTAGTCATATCCTTGTAATTTACCCTTTCTTTGTTGCGTGTTCTAACTCTTTCAGTAATTTGTCCAAATACTTGAGAGGCTGGATGATCTCTTTGTATTCTATGAGGGAGATCTCTTCTGGATACATGAACCACCTCATCTTCAGAATCAGACAGCACCGATGTTGGCCTAACATTGGGGGTTTCTGGTGTCAAGTCAACATTTGTTCCAGTTTCCAGTTCAGCATCTCCAGCGTCTGTGTTCAATGTTGAGTACAATGTTGGAGTAACATCTGAACCAGTGACTTCTTCAGTACCTGTAGAAACAGTTAAATCATCAAAAATGACATTCACTGATTCTTTAACAGTATGCAATCTTGGATTGTAGACCTTGAAAGCAGCACTATTAGGAGAATATCCAACAAATATACACTTTTCACTTTTGGGATCAAATTTGCTCAAATAATCTCTATCTTTTAGCAAATAGCAGTTAATACCAAATTCATGGAAGTGTGCTACTGTTGGTTTTGAACCCTTCAAGATTTCATAAGGTGTCATAGTAGTACCAGATCTAAGATAAACTCTATTACTAATATGACATGCAGTATTCAAAGCTTCAGCCCAGAGTTTCTTAGATAGGTTTTTAGAATTCAACATAACTCTAGCCATCTCTTGAAGTGTTCTATTCTTCCTCTCAGCAATCCCATTTTGCTGAGGTGTCTTAGGTGCTGAAAACTCGTGGAAAATGCCTTTAGATTCACAGAAATTAGCAAAGCTTACATTTTCAAACTCCTTTCCATGGTCAGACCTAATTCTTCCTACAGAAGTACCATAGAGATTCTTAATACTGGCATGCAAAATCTTGAATGTGTTGAATGCCTCTGATTTTTCTTTCAAAAACTTAATCCATGTGTATCTTGAAAAATCATCAACAATAACAAAAGCATACTTCTTATCATTCAGGCTACTGACCTCAATAGGACCCATGAGATCCATGTGTAGCAAATCAAAGCACTTATTAGTTCTAGGGTTAGTACTTTATACCTGATGTGATGGATAGACAGCTTTTGTTTGTTTACCTTTCAGGCAGTCTTCACAAGCAATTTTACCAGGGCTAGTCAACTTAGGAAGTTCTCTTACAGCCTCTAACTTCTGTAGTTTCTCCAGATTTTTATAGTGCACATGTCCCAACTTCTTGTGCCACATGACAGATTCATCTACTTGGTATGGTAGCATTTAGCTTCATCTTGAGCAAGATAGCAGTTATCCTTTGACCTTGTACCTGTCATGACACGGACATTGTCACTATTAAACACATCACATGAACTTTTATCAAAAGTAACTAGCAAGTTATAATCACAAAGTTGACTTATGCTAATTAAATTTGCTTTCAATCCTTCAACCAACAACACATCCTTGAGTGGTGGAAATCCTTTAACATCCAGTACTCATTTTCCAATGATTTTCCCTTTTGTGCCTCCTCCATAGGTAACTGTTCCAACAGTCAGAGGGATAACATCTTTCAGGTTGTCAATGTTTTCAGTCATGTGCCTTGAACACCCACTGTCAAAATACCGCTTACCTGCAAGGTTAGAGTAAACAGCAGAAAAGACAACATTGCAAACAATTTCAACCTTAAGAGTTTTTAGCTTCTCTATCCAAGTTCTACTTTTATGTCCTTCAGCGTTGTTACCTAATGTTGGGATAACATTCTGATCAGAGGTTCTCCTAACATTGGTATTGCAATTAATTACTGTTTTCTTCTCAATCACAATTTTATATTTTTTACAATAAGGCTTAATGTGACCAGGTTGAAAACAATATTGACAGATAAAAGTAGGATTTTTCACAGTATTGGAAAGGATTTCACAACTTAAGTTATTGCTTTCCTTGATAAAACCAGCTTTCAAATAGGCAAAGTTAACATCTTCAGATGGAGGTTTCTCAACATAGCCCAAACCATTTTTACCTTGATTTCCCATACTCAGCACTTCATCAAGCAGAGATGTAGAAGAGTTCCATTTGTCAATGGTATGTTCAGCTTTATCTAATTTTACCTTTACCTCTTTCAGCTCAGCTTCAGTTTTGTCAAGGTCTTTCTCATACGGTTTCAGCATCTCCTTCATGCATCCAATCTCTTCCTTCAAGCTTTTGTCGCTCTTGATGAGTTTGTGATTCTCAAGCAGTAGTTTGTGGTAGATAGACTTCAAGTCTTCAATGATTTCCTCCTGGGACATTTCACCTTCAAAGAAGTATTCTTCATCTAGATCCACTGTGCCATGAAAACAATCAAAGTTAGATTCATCAAAGTAGGACGCAAGATAAGGTTCAGAATCAGAATCATATTCATCCCAATCTGCAAAGAAGGTCTCCTGTTCTGATGTTGGATCCTGAATGTTGGGGTAACATTGAGATCCGAAGCAGTTCAGGGAGTCTTCTGGCGTCCAGTCAATCTGAGTGAATAGCGCAGCAGTTTGAACCTCTTCTGATTGTTCTTCAGCTTCTCCAAAACTGAAGTCATCTTCATTGAAATCATCTACACAAACCCAATGAGAATTTCCTCTTTTTCTAAGAGTGTTAGCACATTCATTAGCCATATGATCATATCCTTTACATTCATAACATTGAACATCTTTTAACTTATCAGCTTCTAAAGGAGTAGGTTTTGATGCCATGTACTTCACAAACTTAGGAGGTAATTTCTTATAACCTGCGGAATTATTACTAAGATTATTTTCTTTACCTTTTCCTTTAAAGTTTAGTATATGAATTTCTTAGTAATTTTCTCATAGTTTGAAGAAATTAGTTCATGCTCATCTTCACTTTCATTGTCAAGATTTGAACCTCTTAAAGCAACAGCCCTATGTTTGCTCGGTTGTGAGGAAAGCTCCATCTCAAATTCTAAGAGTATTCATCAAGACTTGAAACTGTAGATTAGCAAGGTTTCTAGATTCACTCATTGCAATCTTCTTGAGGGCAAATTTAGATGACAATGTTCTCATAGCTTTATAAACCATTTCTTGATTAGTCATAGCAAAACCTAGATTTTCACATTGGTTAGCAATATCAAGAATTTTCTCAAAATAACTGTCAACACTTTCATCTTCACCCATCTCAAGTTTTTCAAAGTGCAAAAGCAGTTGTCTATATTTGGAATCTTTTACAGCAGAATCTCCTTTACAATGTAGTTCAAGTATATCCCAAGCATGTTTGGCTTTTGTACAATTCTGGATTAACTTGAACATGTGATGATTAACCCAACTAAAGATAGCATTAAGAGCTTTTTCATTAGAGTTATAGAGACTTACCTCTGCTGCTATCCAGTCTTCTTCTGGTTTTGGAACTAGATCACCTTCACCATCTCTTGGTAATGTTGGAAGAGAGTATCCATTGATCACGGATTGCCAGGCTCGAATATCAATAGCTTTGATGTGAGACCTCATCCTAATCTTCCAATATGCATAATTGGAGCCATCCAAAACTGGAATCCTGTTGGTATTAGGATTGACATTGTCCATGGTGTTGTAACACCTCCAAACCACCAGTGTAGTCGGTGTTTGGCTCTGACGCCAATTGAAAATATAGAATCGTGGATTGACACAACACTTTTGAGAGTTAAGCTGGAATTGGCTTAACTCTATTTTGATCTTTTTGATAATAATAATATGCAGCGGAAGTAAGAACACAAGAAGATATAATTATAAGAAGTTTTCAATATTATTAAAAACTTTCGAGCCTTAGGCGAAATAACCATAAAGGTTTTATCAAAAATGTTCCTCACAACCATTCACTCGTGCTCTTTGTTTATCGGACTCAACGAAGCAGACAAGTAAGAACTACCTAACTTCTATGAACTAGACTTAAGCGGTTGATATAAAAACTTCGCAAAACAAGACGAAGACAATACAAAGAATAATTAATCTCTCAGATTATTGGCGCGATTGTCTTGTCTTCATCTTGATGAACTTCACATCTTTTATAGATTTTTTGAAACTTGCACGCCATGATGTGTTGTTCACAGTTTTGGTAGCTCTTGTTGTTTCCTTGTTGAAATTTGCCTTCTTTGTGAACTTCAAATCTTTCCTGAGAATGTGTTTCCATTGTTACCGATTTAACAAGGTAACACATCTTCTTCAATTCGCAGAATCCTAGAAAGAATCGCATCGCAGAGAATAGCTCGCTTGTTTCCTTATTTTGAAACCGTGTTGTGTTGACTAATTCAACTTAGCTTGCATTGTGGAAACTTCAAGTAACGAATCTTCCATAGCTCTTCCTTATGCTTAAGATACCTTCCTGGACATAAACATAAACAACTAAAACCGTGGAACTTGATTAATATGTGAATAACGGCAAAACTTAAATTTGGCAACTAAATAACAGTTTTCGCACAGACTCTCGGCTTTCAATGTTATCCACAATGTTAACCCAACATCGTCTAACATTGCATCGTCTAACATTGATTCCAGAAAGCCGTGCACTTTCAATGTGATGCCCGAATTCCAAAGCAAGAAATTATCATCCCGCAGCTACCACGCATCACATCGAAGAAAATCACCGATCTCACTCTTGATATCTAATTCGATATCGAGATAACCAACGTACTCCACTGACACGTCATACCCCCGCATTATCGATATCACATCGAAGATGATTACCGATATACATTCGACCTACTTACCGATATACCGCCGCCGTCCAAGCATCAAGGCGTTAGTTCGAGGTGTTCCGGACCAAGCCTAATCGAGACACGTAGATTAGGCCTAGTTTGTTAAGATAGATTCGTTATATTTCCCTTGTACCCTATTGTAACTGACCCATACTTATATAAACGATCTATTGTCAAACTAGTGGCGCCGTCTGTGGGAACACCAGTTCCCGACGAGGACGTCAGGATGCAAGGAAGGAGGACCCGATCCGAACTTAATAGAGTTGTGACTAGAAACACGAGGATTTAGGACACACCACTCCCTCAACAGCCGACTGGCCAAGAATAGACAATGACCCAAGCTAAAGTGGAGCTTCCTCCAGCACAGAATGAACCGCGACGTAGGTGTGGGCCCGGGAGGCCATCGCGAGCCACGAATGCAGGTCCAACCACTGCCGCACCAAATATGGCGGAACCTGCTACTGAGGGCCCGACCACTGAAAACCCAGCGGCGGATGTCCTAATGGCTGAGGTACCAAACGCGGATCTTTCCGGCTCAGAGGAGACGATGGCTGCAAGACAGAGCGACATTCCCCCTGCCGCCATAACCCCGGAGATGCTAGCACAGATCAACTCTTTTGTAAAAGCGGCGCTTGACCCTACTCTGGAGACTTTGCTTCCACGACTTGCAGAACAAAGGACAAGGGACGTTTGGGAAAGACCCCATGAATCCATGGTGGATGAGTGGAGGACTAGGCAAGAGCGGGACAAAGAGGAGATCCCGGAAGGGGGTCGAAGGGACAACAATGGAAGAGGGCATTTGACAAGGGCCAAAAGTGAAGAGAGGGTAGAAGTGAGTGATGATACAGAGAACGACCAGAGAGCCAGGGCGTTTGAGGAGGAAAGACATAACATAATAAGGGAGACAGCTAAAAAGACTAAGGACATAGAAGTCGGGAGAAGGAATGTAAACTGTGGAACGACAGCAGTTGGATACCGACGGCCGTTGACTCCCTTCTATCATGAAATCAAGAAAGAAGTATTGTGCAGAGGAGACAAGATTCCGACTATAAAACCATATGATGGGAAGAGTGACCCAAGGGATCACATCCACGCCGTCGAGAGTCTCTTGAACTTACAAGACTTTTCCGAAGGCATTAAGGCAAAAATAATGGCAACAACACTAATAGGAGCGGCGTTAGACTGGTTTAACAGAATCAAAGCGGGATCTATCTCTAGCTTCGAGCAGATGAAGGAGAGGTTGGAGAACCACTTTTCCAGTCAGAAGCAGATGAAGACAAGCATGTACCATCTGGAAGCGTTAAAACAAAGAGAGAGGGAAACTCTAGGGGAATTCATGAACATATTCAATGAGGAGTTACTAAAGGTGGACAACCCCTACGGAGGACAAGTGTTACAGACCTTATTCAGGGCAACGACACACAACATATTTGCCAAATAACTTATCAAGCTCACAAAACCTACCATAAATTGGATAAACGAGTTGGCACATACCGTGATTTATGAAGACGCAATGATGGCAGCTAAGCTTAGACCCCAGGAATCCGGCAGGGAAAGGGGTAGAGAGGCATGGAACAGGAGCAGGGGAGGAAGAGACAGGTCGCCGAAGAGATATACTCTCCTCAACCAGGACATCTGCACTATCTTGGTCGTTGCGCAAAGCAAGAATTGGTTAAATGCGCCTCAAAAAATCAAGGAGATGGATTTCACCAAGAAATCTAGGCGCTACTATGAGTACCACCGCCAGAAAGGCCATGACACGAAGGATTGCTATGACCTGAAGGATAAGATCGAGAGGTTAATTAAGGACGGGAGGTTAATAGAGTTCGTTAAGGCGAGCAGGCAGTATGCTGAACCAGTGTTCCTAATCCCCAAGAAGGGAGGGCCTTAAGGCAATTGAGAGTGGACAAGAACGCAATACAAAAAATAATGTACCTTCGAGGGGGTGATTAATGTTATAAGCGGTGGGACTGCGGGAGCAGATTCCACCAACCAGAGGAAGAAGATAACTCGTGGACTGAACGAGGGCCGTTTCGTCGGATTCACGACGCTTATTGAGGAGCTTCCAGACGAGGTTATTACGTTTTCCAACAGGGACCTCTTGGATCTCAACACCGAAGCCATCTAGGCAGGCAAGCTCGACTGCCCCTTGGTTGTTAAGCTTGATATCGCTAACTACGCTGTACACAAAGTACTTATAGACAATGGTAGTTCCACCAATGTTATATTTGCACATGCTTTGGAGAAGATGGTACTCGGCCACCATGTAATTGAACAGGTCCATACGCCACTGGTGGGATTCGGTGGAGCAGAAACAATCCCCATAGGGCAAGTGAACCTTCACACGTCATTTGGACAAGAATCGCACATGCGAACTATCAATGTTCAATATACGATCGTGGACCGACCATTCGCATACAATGTCACAAACGGCAGGCCGGCCCTGAACGCGATAAGAGCGGTGGTGTCCACATTCCATCAGAAGGTGAAATTCCCAACAGGAGGAGGGGTCGGAGAAGTGATCGCTAACCAGTAAGAGGCTTGGTTCTGCTACATCACTTCTCTTATGTTGCCAAGAATTAGAGAAGCGGAGGAAGAAGCAATCGGGCCAAATAGGGATCAACAAGCTATGGAGTAATTACCATGAGAAACAACTAGTACAATCGTTTAAGTTCCTTAGTTTTTAAAATCATGCTTGAACAATTAGAACATTGCCCCATCGTGGGTCGGTTTGTAACTTAAAAAAGGGGGAACTACACCGGTCTGATTCCCCATTCAACGGGATACGTAGACGGGCTAGGATTACCTGGCCTTCGACCGTTATCCGTCATTACTTTTTATTTTCTCAGCGATATTACTGTATCATTAAATCTTCCATTTCATGCAGGGGCACATCCTAATCGGATATCATGAAAGTGCAAATTATGGCACATAGCATCGGGGAAGTTACCCCGAAAATATGTATTTGCTATATCACCTTCGTACAGGTACAAGCGTACAACAGGTACGTCAAAACATGCTGCGAGCATCACTTTTGCTCAAAAATTTGAAATTCACGGGTTAAGGAAAAATTCGTCGGATAACAAAGTCGCATCATTTCATTCTCTGACATAAGATGGTACAGTGCAAAACCATTTTTGTCTATATTATTTTACAGGTGCCTAACGACCTATCATCGTGACAACTACAAAGTTACCGAGGGGCACAGACAAAAGGTAGTCTCCTACCCATGAGCGATAACGGGTCCCCATGTGATAACGGTCGGGGCTCCTACCCATGAGTGGTAACGGGTCACCTACAAAGAGAAAAAGATTCCCTGTGATAACGGGGTCGATCCAAAACATTTGAACGATAGCAGGTTCCATGTGATAACGGGATGGGCCCCTACCCACAGGAAACTTACCATGTGATAACGGGGTCGATCCTAAACATTTGAACGGTAGCAGGTTCCCTGTGATAATGGGATGGGCCCCTACCCGCGAGAAACATATCCCATGTGATAACGGGGTCGATCCTAAACATTTGAACCGTAGCAGGTTCCTTGTGATAACGGGATGGGCCCCTACCCGCAAGAAACATATCCCCTATGATAACGGGGTCGATCCTAAACATTTGAACGATAGCAGGTTCCTTGTGATAGCGGGATGGGCCCCTACCCGCAAGAAACATATCCCCTGTGATAACGGGGTCGATCCTAAACACATGAGCGGTAGCGGGTTTCCCTGTGATAACGGGATGGGGCCCTACCCACAAGAAACATATCCCCTTTGATAACGGGGTCGATCCTAAATATTTGAGCGGTAACGGTGTCCCTGTGATAACGGGGTCAGAATCTAAAGAACAGAAACAAAAGCACCCCCTTGTGATGGGGGGGATTAGCCAATATAATACGGTGTAACCTGATAGGCGACACAGCAAGGAGGCGTAATAATAAGACAAACAAACACACCATCGAATATGTATGAAGAAATATAAATCAGGACACGCAAGAAGGATTGATTGAATTAACAAGCAGACCATCAAGTTATAGACAAAAAGGGAAAATTACAAATCCCTAAATTCTCAACCAAGATAACGAGGAGCTCCTTTAATATGGATTAACGCCACACTCTTCTGGTCGATAATCTCACGATACTCCACTTTCGGCTCCAGGTCTTCGTCATCACCGTCAGAATCTTCAGGAAATTTTCCTTTTGGCCCCTTCAACGGATTTATGGCTGGCGGATCATAACCGTCCTTAAAACCACCTTCCAACTGAGTTTTACCTATAACGGAGGCTTTGGCCTCCTCCCGCTCGAGCAAGCCGCGCTCAGCACATATTATCTTATAAGATCGACTCAGAAGGAATTGTTTGACCGCACTCGCCAATTGGCTCTTGCTCAGCGTCATGCACCGCATGTGCATTTCAGCTTGGGCTAATATGTCCCTCAGAACTGCGGCCTCGGCCTCAACTGCCTCCCGTCGGGATGCCTCACTACCAGTAATAAGTCAGCCTCATCGAGCTCTGTGATTAACCTTTTATTATCGTCATACAGGCCTCTCACATTACTCTCGCTGGTTTTTAAAATATCCAGGACCTCGTCTCTCTCGTGCTGGAGCTACACAGCAGCAACGGGATCGTATTCACCCAGCTTTTCGAGCAAACCATTGGTAACCCGGAGCAATTCTGCGTAATCCGATTGGCCCTTAATAGCCATCTCCAAGAAACCTTTCAAAAAGCTCGCCACCTACACATTCACAATAAGGAATTAGCTACTCAATTGAATAAAAAACCCAAAAGAAATACGCATCCAATAGACACAAAGATTACTTACAGATCAGAATAGACCGTTGTGATCCCCACTTGAACTACCCTCCTCCCTTCTTCTTTTTGGCCCCCTGGACGTCCCAGAATCTACATCATTTTGAGATTGCGAGGCGCCACCCACACTTGCAGTATTTCCACCCGATGAGGGAGTAGTCTTCTTTGCATTCTTGCATACGCCCTCACGGTCACTCTTCTTGACGAGCGGAGGTGCATCTTCCGCAGCGGCGTCGGCCCCCAGCTGTTTACGTTCCGGTATCGCGTCCAGACTACAGTACTCTACCAAATCGGCTGCAAGATACAGGAAACATACGGTCAAGAGATATCCGAAAGTAGAGGGACCGTCATAAGGTACAGGAGATATCCCACTTGCTCGCAAAACTATGTCATTGCAAAGTAGGGTACCGTCGTACGGATGGTTAATCAGCTTCCTCAGAAATTCGAGGCTATGTGCAGTTGTCCCAACAGCGGCTCGTCTCTCATATTTGGTGTCTTCGCACCACACACTTGGAAGCACATCAAATTCACGAGTCGTCCTCTCCTGGACGTACATATACTCACACTTATTACCAAATCCATAACTGGATTGAGTATATTGCACGAACCTAAGACCCCCCTTGGGACCACACACAAAAGAACCATTTATCACCGCCTTTCCTGTTGACCATGACATTAAAGAGTTGCCAGAACTCATTAACCTCACAAGGGGCACCCAAGGCTCTCATAACACAAATGAAAGCCACGATATACCCCAGAGAATTGGGGGATAGCTGCCCCAAGCAGACCCATATGCTCGCTATGATAGCACTAACCGCATGATCAATTGGGAAGCGGAGTCCGTTCTTAAAGTGCTTGGCATTAACAGTAATACAACATTTCGGTGGAGTATGCATTCGTTGATTCACACTAGGGAATATGACCCTGTATCCCTCGGGGATGTCATACTCGTCTGAGTAATGACCAGCATGATGAGGAACATGAGACATCATATCCTCATACTTCTTCGTGGTCTTATATTTCGGGGGGCTGATCCCCAAGCCCCACTCATCTACATTTGGGCCGTAAGCTTCCGGCGAAGCAGAGAATTCAACAACAGATTGGTCGCCAATCAATTGGTCAGACCCAAACTTTTCATTTTCAGTAAATCCCACTCTGATCCCTTCGAAACCCATCTCGGGCAAACTTGAGCCAACATTGTTACCGTCAAACGACATACTGACGCGCTAAGGGAGAAAAATCAAATTGAACGTTAAACCCTGAAATGAATAAACATGGCAAGGTTAGTTATTTAACTTAAAATATCTAGGCACATATATATACTAAAATATGGAAATAACTTCAGGACCAAATCGGAAAATAAATCGTAAAACATATCGAAAGTGACATCGAAAACGATATCGAAAGTGACATTCGACGTACTTTTCGGAGGGACAACGAATTTTCGCTAAAAGGCAAAGTGAGTGTCACTTCCCTCGAATCCCTATTTATAGGCATCGGAGATGCTAGATCGAAACAAAATTTCGATCTCACATCGGCACTGATATTCGATATCGATAAAAGGACATTATAGTCAAGTTATGCAAAAATCTCGTACGGTGAACGAAGAATTCAAATGAGGACCTCAAATTATACATCCACTGCACTGGGGAGTCCAGCGAAATTTATCACAAAGTGCATTCCCCGCAAATTTGATCTCCGTCATTTGAACTGGCGGGACGAAGGGTACAGGTAGCCCAAAAATTTAAAATTAAATTTGCGAATTCTTATCTCTACGATAAGAACCCCCAAATTGGGGGACTACATGATATGGGCATTTCCCGCATATTGGACATGGCCCAAACCAGGCCCCTATTTAACCATATCGAGGACCACTTTCGACATCATATCGGTGATAATCACCGATACGTTGGTCCCCGGATCCCGAGGTCTATAAATACATGATGCCCAGATCCCAAAGCAAGCAATTATCATCACGCAGCTACCACGCATCACATCGAAGGAAACCACCGATCTCACTCTCGATATCGTATTCGATATCGAGATAACCCACGTACTCCGCTGACACGTCATACCCCCGCATTATCGATATCACATCAAAGATGATTACCGATATACATCCGACCTAATTACTGATATACCCCCGCCGTCCAAGCATCAAGGCGTTAGTTCGAGGTGTTCCGGGCCAAGCCTAATAGAGACACCTAGATTAGGCCTAGTTTGTTAAGATAGATTCGTTGTATTTCCCTTGTACCCTATTGTAACCGACCCATACTTATATAAACGATCTATTGTCAAACTAAGGTAGTTGATTTCCACTTTGTTGTCCAAAGTCTTCTTCTAGAAACACATAATGAAACTCATTCCCTTTTCTTTCTTGGAATAGACCAGGTCATGTGTGTCTTGGGTTTTTTTTGGTTGGGTATCTTCCGAGAGGATTATGGTGAGTTCTTCTTGCTCATTTCCTATTAGGTTTTACGTTTTTGAGTCCAATTCCAACCCGATCAATAACAGTTCATTGTAATTCTAGAACTTCATTGAGTTTATTAGTTCTGAAACTAAGGAGTTTGACATTGTTCTTGACTGATTCCACATCATTTAGTGTCTCAGACATCTTCTATTGTGCCTCTTTAGCAGAAGTTCTTGCGTGTTTCAACTTTGAGGTTCAAGTGTTGTTGCTTTTCTTGAAAACTTCAATTTTTCTTTTGAGATTTTTGATATGATTATTCCTTGTTTGTGCATTTCCTTGAGTTTCAAGAGACTTTAATTGAGCTTCAAGTTCAACATTTCTACGTATGACAGCCTCACATTTTGCAAGAGTAGCATTTATCTCATCGCAATTGTTGTCGGTTGTATTTTCTTCAGTGTATGACTCTCCTTCAAATTCTACGAGAACCTTTGTTGCAGGAATGGTTTCCTCAGTTATACCAGAGTTGTTTGGCACATAAGCAATTTTGGCAGTAAGTGCAACATCAGTTGTGGATTGTTCTTCCTCACATGTTTCATCAGAATCATCATCACTCCATGTGTCCAAAACATTGCATTCAACAATCTGCTCTAATTTGTCCAAGACCTTGGCATTCCCTGCATTTAATACATTTTTCTTTTCTTTTGACTTCAAAATCATTAGCTAGGGAAGGATTATTTCAGAGTTAGATGAACTGGGTGATGAAAGTTTGCCTCTGAATTTAAATATGTTCATCTTCTTGAAGTTCTTAGTTAGAAGAGCCATTGATTTCATGAGATCAGTTCCATGTTCATTCTGCGAGAGAGATTGAACTTTGGATTTTAGTGCAAGACTTTTGGAGATATTGTCCACTTCTTGTTTCAACTTCATTTCATATATTGCAAGAGATCTCATAAGAATTTATAGGAGCATGTTGTCGATGTCCTTTGCTTCTTTAATTGTCTCGACTTTGATCACAAATTTTGTTGGAAGAGATCTTAGCGTTTTATGGACAACATTTTCTTCACTGTATTCTTCACCAAGTAATGAGGCTTTTGTCGCAATACGTCCAAGTTTCGCATTGTAGTGGGCTATGGTTTCAGTTTTCTACATCTGAAAGTTGTCAAATTGAGTGGTAGCAGTTGTAACTTACATCTGCGAACATGTGAAGTACTTTCATGAGCAACACGTGTAATATCACATGCCTCTTTAGCATATTCACAACTGGATATAATATCATATTGATTCATGGAAAAAACCTTAAAATAGTATTAAGAGCGCTAAAGTTTTGTTCAGCAAAAAAGTCTTCTTCATTTGACCAGGTGAGTTCATTTTTGACCTTACCGTCTGTATCAACAGGGGGTGACCAACCTCTTAGAACACTTTTCCAAGCTTTCTGATCTTGTTGTTTGATGAAGTTTTTAAGACGGTTCTTCAAGTACAAATAATTGCTACTGGTAAGCATTGGTGGCTTGTTTGTTGACAAACCTTCTTTGATTTCTTCCATTCCTAGAAAATAAGTTCCTTAAAACCAGAATCTCACTAAAAACAAGCGTTAGTGACTAGCTCTTAATGCCACTTGTAAGATCTTAAGTGTTACTTATTACGTATTATTCATAATGGTTATTACGTGTTATGACATGTAAGTAAGTAAAATAGAGATGCAGGGATTTTATAGCGGTTCGGTCATAACAGACCTAGTCCACTCTGTTTTTGCCTATTTTGACAACTCATGTTTCTTTCTTATAGTACAGGACTTGACTCACTCAGGCTATTACTTGATACTCGTAATCTAGACTCCCTCTAATTACTTTCTTAATAGCTGACGCGACACCTTATTATAAAACTCTACTTGAATCTGCAAATACTCAAGTACACAAGAAGTACCTATGCCTAGATATGTCTTACATAAAAAATTGTATCAAAATACCTTAACTCTTAAACAAATAAAATGGCAAAGAATTAAACTCTAATATCTTGTCTTCAAATGTCTTCGAGTCTTCTGCATTTATAAAGTGCAAACACTCCACGCGGAAGGACAACTTTTGTACCAAATCTTTGATTTTTTGAGATAGCTTGCAAATCCTTCCTTAATTCATCCGATTTGATCATGCATACAATTAAACAAAATATCCCAATGTATATACATATAATCACTTCTAGATCCATTAGAAGTAAATCGGATCACATAAAGGCAAATAATATCCATTGAATCTTCTTTTCTTATTTATCCTGATGCAGCAGGATTCTATTTAAACATAGAAACTTGAAGATTCAGTTCCAAAATTTCACCAACATAATTTCCTTAAATAACCTGATACGGCGGGATCTTGAATAACATGCAAAGATATGTAAATATTATTCTCAAAATATAATAAACAACCATTCAATTAAACTAAGTTAATTAACAAATAATTAGATTAAAAATTCGGTCTTAACACATGGCAATGATAGAAAATTAATTGAATCCGTGCATCAAGGGTCTCCAGGTTAATAGTGGTCGTGAATATTTGCCGAGAACGAGGAGTGAAGAGAATTGACAATGCCTCCCAGCAAAATGAAAGCATATTGGCTTTGATCGATATCGTTAAAATTCAGTCTATGTGCCATGACTTATTTGACTATCTAATCCTTGTCTAATAAGAGGAAAATAAACTACAGGCTTGATAAAGTCAATAGTGTAAATATTGGAGGCCATTCTATTGCCCCCCCCCCCCCCCCCCCCCCCTCCCCATTTTTTTGAAAAGAAAATTATATATATGTATGTATATATATATATATATATATATATTACATCGCAAAAAAGTATCCATATAATTCGTTTAATTGGCAAACACTCCGTGTTGTATTTTAGATAGTAAAGCTCTCCTTAATTAATGTTAAGTAAAACAACTCCTCTTAATAGCAAAAAACATCCACTGCAATTAATTAATCTCCATATACTAAAGCTAATCAATCACAAAACTTGATTTTTTTATCTTCTATTTGATAGATGAAGAATTATTGTTGTTTATATTAAATTATATGGAGTGTTTATCACTTTCTTGAAGGAAGAACTATTGTTGTTTATATTAAATTATATGCAGTGTTTATCACTTTGTTGAAGGAAATATTTGTTTCCAGCTCTGTACAAATTTATATATATACAATGTCGACTAGTATTATAATGCTTTTATACAATGTTAAATAAATGTAAAAAATGTGATAAGATAGTGTACAATATATATTTAACTAAATATATGTTAAGATTGTGATACCAAAAGTATTAGTTATCGATACAATGATTGTAAAATATATAATCGAGGGGTTTCGCGCGCTTATGTTCTAAAAGCTTACACAAATCACAAAAAAAAAAAAAAAAAATCTTTGTGCGCATTCACCATCTTCAGAGGTTGCACAAAAAAAAGGAAAAAAAAAATCGACTTAAGAAAATGGGTTTTTTATGTATTAGTTTAAGTTTTTATCATCTTAGCTCTGTTTTAACTTTTTGCAGATTGTTTATTCAAATAAATAATAATAAAACCCCCTGCCTTATTCTCCCGACATATAAATCTTGGATACACCACTATTCACGAGGATTAATAGGATACTTATAGAACATAATCTTGTAAAAGAAAGAAAAAAAAAAGAAAAGAAAAGTATAGACTCAATTGTATATTATTGTTGTTTTTACTTATTGCTTCTTCCGTTTCTTTTCCTTTTCTCTTATGCATTACTGTAATTAACTAAGTACTTGGCGAATTGATCTACTGTCAAAAATCATGTATCAATATTGATCTATGAAGTGTGAGGCATGTAACACTATACAACTCCATACTGTTGTTGGAGTTAAAGTTTCAGAAATCTAAAAATAAAAATTAAATCCTATTATTTTATTGTACATCCTAATAAAAGCACCAAGCCCCTAAACTTTAATAATTTTTGGGAACCACCCCCTAAAATTTGTAAATAAGCAATTTGTCCCCTAATCTTCGCCAACACCTGTTCGAGTTACCATATGGCAATTTTCAGACCAAAAAATCACAGAAAAAAAAATTAAATTTTTCAGGACCTTCTCTCTTCGAGACGGTTCCAGTAGTGGTGACGGTATTACAAAATTCAAAGTTATTACACGGGAAATTTAGTTTTAATTTGTTGAATTTTTGGAAAATATGAAGAACACTTGACGGTGTTCATCACATTTTCCGAAAATTCGACGAATTAAAATTAAATTTTCCGTGTAATGATTTTGAATTTTTCAATTCCGTCATCACTAACAGAACCTTTTCGACAAGGAGAATATTGAATTCAAATCTAGGAATTCGGGCAAAAAATTCCGAAATACCGCCACTACGCCGCCGCGGATTGCCGAAAAAATTTTGTCGAGCTTTTTTTATTCTAATCGACTTTTCTACTCGTCAAGACGGTTCCTGTACTGGTGGTGGTATCGAAAATTTCAAAGCCATTACACGGGATATATAGTTTTATTTCGTCGAATTTCCGGAAAAAATGAAGAACACTTGTAGGTGTTCATCACATTTTCAGGAAATTCGATAAATTAAAACTAAATCTCCCGTGTATTGGCTTTAAATTTTTCGATACCGTCACCCCTACCGGAACCGTCTCGACGAGGAGAAGATTTTGAAAAAAAATAATTATTTTCGGCAATCTTTTGGTCAGAAAATTGTCGGGGGCAACTCGAACAGGTTGGCAAAGGTTATGGCAAAGTGCTTATTTATAAAGTTTATGGGTGATGCCCAAAAGTCCTTATAATTCAGGAGATTAGGTGCTTTTATACCTAACTTTTATAACCCCAAATTAATTATGACATTGTTGTGTTGTAAATCATGGTCATCCTCAAATGCATCAAAAAAAAAATCATAGACATCCTCAACACAATAAATAGGAGCTTTCGGATTCTAGATAAACACACGGAATCTCATAAGCTCTCTACAATATACACTACAAGGTTGCAGGGTCTTTTGCAACCACATTTGCGGTTGCAAAAGGCCCAAATCCGGTTGCAGATGACGAGGTCTCGTAAAGCCTCGGTTACTTGTCATCCGCGACCGCATCGCAGTTGCGGATGGGCATCTGCGAACAGATAATCTGCAACCGCATTGCGGTTGCAGAATTTACAACAGCGAGGCAGTTGCAATTTCTTATAGGACTTTCTGCAACCGCCTCGCGGTTGCAATTGTTCTTGGAGTTTCTGCAACCGTCAAAAAGTCCAATGAGCAATTGCAACCGCATCGCGGTTGCAGAAAGTCGAATAAGCATCTGCAACCGCATTGTAAGCATCTGCAACATCAACACGGTTGCAGAAAATATTCAAAACATTTGCAACCGCAACGACCTGCGAACGAAAATAAAAAAAAAAACCAATAAAGAAGAAGAGAAATAAAAAAGAAAAAATGAAGTGTTAGGAGTTATTTGTTTTGGATTTGAAAAAGAAAAGAAGAGAAGTGTTGGTGTTTTTTTATTTTTTGGATTTGGAAAAGAAAAGAAGAAAAGGGTTGGTTTGTTTTTTTTTTTTTTTGGATTTAGAAAAAGAAGTGAAGTGTTGGTGATTTTTTGGATTTGAAAAAAAAAAAGAGAAGTGTTGGTGATTTTTTGGATTTGGAAAAAGAAGAGAAGTGTTGGTGATTTTTTGGATTTGGAAAAAGAAGAGAAGTGTTGGTGGGTATATATAGAAAATGGGGTGAAATTTGAATTTTCGCGATAATTCAAATTTCCCCCATAGGCTGCCCAAATTTTCAAAAATTTTGAATAATTTGCAACCGCAAAGCGGTTGCTGAAAGTTTTAAAATTTTAAAAAAATAGTATCAGCAACCGCAATCCAGTTGCAGAAAGTATGAATCTTTTGACAGCATATTGACAGCAGAATTTCATAGACATACATGAGGTTTATTCTTTGGCTGCATTTAACTTGTGTTGGTAAATGCAGTACCACAATGTTTAGGCCTACTAAATAGTATTGTTGGAGTTACCTTTACATATTCATTCCAGACGTCGTACGAAGGGACTTGCACCATTTCGTTATTCGGCTCGTACCCGAAATCGCTAGTAGTAACCAAGGGATGCAAACTAGCAAGTGTTTTCTTCCACACCGTGAGTTTAGAGTTAATATGTTTTTCTGTCATAGGCCTACCGTGTGGAAATTTGGCCAACATTGCCCGTTCAAGTGCCGCTAGATAGCCCGGCCTAAAACCGTTACCCGCTCGCCACCCATTAACGACGAGTTCCTTTAGAGCATCAATTAGAACTAACTCTTCTGGCTTTGTCCATACCCTCCGTGCCCCAGCCGGTTTTCGATATCGAGGAAGCCCGCTAGGAGCAGGTGTTTGAGAACTATTCATCTGCAATAAGTAATTGAAAAGAAGGTAAATCAAATGCAGCTTATACAATTGTACTAATAACTTGTCACCAGTAATGTGTTCCAAAAAATAATTATGCCACCATACTGAAAACCATAGACAAGGATACAATACATACATTGCAGCATTCTGGAACTTAATCCTGGATACAAGGTAACTGATAGCTTAAAGTAAATTAAAGACACACAAAATTAAAATCTAAGTATTGAAGAGGAGCATCTTGTATTAATGGTCAGGAAAGGTAACTAGTTAGGATAAAAGTAAAATAGTTATGTTATAAATCACAATCCATTTAAATAAAGATACCATCATTCATGTCACCCAACAAGGAACAGATTACATGACCAAAATAAAGAGCTATCTCTGCTCATCACCTATTACATGAAACATTAATTAATGTTTAATAATTCATAATGCAAAATGCAGTGTTCAATAACAACTAAATAATACATAGATGAACCAATTAATATAGCAATTTTAGGCCCCCCTACGCCGTGCTTGCCACTCGGCGTACATTTCCATGGCCATGGTATCCCGGAAATTGGTCCACGCCTGCGATGGCTCAACCACATCTATGTAGTCTGGTTCTCGGTCGTGATTGGAAGGCGATCTAGGGTAGTCCTCATCTAAATGGGAGTTTGGCATGTTTATTTTAATAAAGTTGTGGAGTAAGGCACACGCCATAACTATATGGTGATGACGCTTTAGTGAAAACCAAGAATTTTTACGTAGTATCCCCCATTTCCCCTTTAGGGCTGCAAAAGCACACTCGATGACATTGCGAGCGCGTGCATGCTTCAAATTAAAGTACTCTTGATAGTTTTGTGGAGTACGGTTGCTACTTTCCCAATCCCTTAGGTGATAGCGTACTCCACGATACGGCACAAGGAACCCCTCCCCGTTAGTGTATCCACCGTCTCCAAGATAATAACAACCTATTCAATAACGATGGGTTAGTTTCTTAGCTTTCCTCAGGGCCAATGTAATTATTGCTAACAGAATGATTGGAACAACTATCAGGTGCATTTATTTTACCCGTAGGAACTTTGAAGCCGTTTGGTCGTGTGATGGCATCATGAAGCACCCGACTATCCGCAGCCGTACCTTCCCACCCAGCAAGTACATAAACAAACAAGCCGTTTCTATCGCAAACGGCTAGTAGATTTGAAGCTAATATGCCCTTTCGGTTTCTGTATCTACCTTGATCAATTAGCGGGACGCGTACATGCAACAAAGTACCATCAAGTGCTCCAAGGCAGCCCTAAATTGAATTTTTGGATATTGAAAATAGAGTTTTTAATGACATAGTCAATAGGAGTCCATAACTTTATATATATATATATATATATATAAATTATATATATATATATATTTATATATATATATATATAAGCTGGGGATTTAAATTGAACATACGTGCAATGCAAATACCTGAAAAGGTTTCCACGTTGGGTCTATGTCATCGGCTCCTATTGGTTCTGGAGTAGCTAGAAGGACGGCGTGACATTTTAACAACGCTACCAACACTTTACCAAAATGACGACTAACTGTTTCACCCGATCTAACAAAATGTCCGCCAATTCGCCGATTCTTTGTGTGATGCGCTAGTGTATCTAGAAACATGGACACTTGACAGGAAATACCCACATATTTGGTTTCTTGCAAACCACCATAACTATGTAGCAAGTAGCACAACTTCATGAAACAATCACGGTTCATCCTTAGAGCATTTTTAACGGGGATGTCCCCCGTGTTCAATAGTGTATCTAAGTATTTTATTTGATAGGGTATGCGACGGATAATACTATAATGAATACCTGAACGACGGGGTTTACGGCCTAATTCTCCATTTAGATAGAGATACATTAGTACGATGACCAAAGAAAAGAATGACACCCTAAATACAACTTGGTGCATGGCAAAAAGTATCCATATCTTCTGTCTCGGTCCCATAATAACCCTGCTAAATACAAAATGAATAGGGGTATACAATTGAGGAAGGATTTACATAGCATTGTCTATTAAGCAAGTGCTGCAAACACTTTTGTAAAAGATATTCTGTTCAAGGCCAACACAAATGGTAAAAAATAATCGATGAACCAAATTGACTGACGTATTCACACAGATAAAAGTATAAAATCAGTACATAACAACATTAACCAAGTTTTACTCTCAAATAACTACGGAGGTAATTAAAATTATGCAACGCAGGGTATATTTCCAATATATGTAATTCTGTCATTAGTGAAGTAACCTAATATGCACCACTAACAGGTACATAATAAGAACCATGACATTCGGTCATTTACCAAGCCTTAACCGAAAACGGCGTAATGATAAAATCTGGAAAACCGAAGTGCAGCAAAACAGATGGGTTTTCAACAACTAATTCGCTTAATTTAAAGAGGTGTTGATTCCGCACTTCTTACCTGAATTTCTGGTAACACCCTAGATCTGAAAATCGCAATCCCCAAATCCGTAGATCGCAACCTGAAACTGAAAATGGCAAATGTTATGCGAACTCCGGCAACAAGATTACAGATGAGGTACGAAAAGAACGGAGAAAGTGGTGAAACCCTTCAATTTCGCAGAGAGAAATGATGGAGGCCGCACTTATGTCAAAACCCTAGCTGGAGCTCAACCCTAATCGCTGATCTTGAAAATGTCGATTGAAATGAAATTTCCCCCCTCTTGTGATTATACTAGCGGGAGAGAGTGATGTGATGTAAGTAAGGGTAAATGGGGGTATTCACCAGCTCAATAAAATCCCCCATAAGGAATCGGATAGGGGAAGAAGAAGATTGTATATTGGGAGAGATGGCTTTGAAGTGACACATATTGCGGGCTCCGTCACAGGGGGTAATGGAAAGCAAACATCAGTTATAAACAAGATTAGAGTTTTATCCTGCTTTATACATGGAAGCAAACGTGCTCCTGTAGTTTCCAGTATTTCTGTGTTGTGCGATAATTTTTTCCCAAGTCGATGTCCATGTCAAATCATGCCTATCGATGTCTATATGTTATTTTCGTTATGAATGGTTATGCACTAACATTGAAGCATGCACACAGCTTATCCATTTATTTCAGTTTCGTTCATGCTTCGCCAGTTGGCCTAGTCGATTCAGGTGACTGCGATTACAAAAAATCTGTCTTCGCAATATGTATTTGATTTGTAATCGTGAAGGACAAACGGAGCTATGGCCTACATCAACAGAACTTAAACAGTTTAACTACTAAATTACAGTTGCGTGGATAAAATTTTATATTCATTTTATGTCGGTTTCATTTTTGGATCTTTACTAAGTCTCCAGTCCAACTTTAGTCCGTCATTTTTTATGTTTTTTTTTCTTTTCATTTATTGTGTGAAGAATTCAATCTTAATTAGTCATCGAGCAAGAGAATTTTTCCGGTCAGATTTGGAGAGTTTATTTTATTCACTACAAGAAAAAGGGGTCAATAGGGACCAAAATTAACTCCCTATTGACCCCTCCAGCAGTCCCTAAAGGTCAATAGCGACCGCACGTAGGTCGCTATTGTGCGGTCCCTATTGACCTCGTTCGCTTGTCATCAGGGACCGCAATTAGATCACTAATGAGGGCAATAGCGACCGGAGTATCAGGGACCGCTTTCCGGTCCCTGATACTTTAAAACCAATAACGACCTAATGCCGGTCCCTGTTGTGTTTTTGGGTCCCTATTGTTTTTCACACAATAGGGACCGGCATTAGGTCCCTATTGACTCAAAAACAATAGGGACCTAACTTCGGTCCTTATTGCTTTTCGTCAATAGGGACCTAACCGCGGTCGCTAGAACAAATATTAGGGACCGCAGTTAGGTCCCTACTAGCATTCATAGATACTCTATGAATGCTAGTAGGGACCTAATTGCGGTCCCTAATAATATTAATAGGGACCTAACTGCGGTCTCTATTACTATTATTAGGGACCGCAAGTAGATCGCTACTAATATTCATAGAGTTTCTATAAATATTAGTAGGGACCTAACTGCGGTCCCTAATAGTCTGCGAGGAAAATAAAAAAAAATATTTCTAAAATATTTTATTTTTTTTGTAGAAATATGATTATAACAAGATCAAAACAATAAAATAATAAAAAAAATTAATATAATGACATGAAAGTATTAAAATATAAAAAAATAAATGAAATATGACTAATAATAGAATATAAAATATGAATGAAAACAAAAAGATGAATGAATAAAAAAACAAGTTAAATAAAAGAAATTGTAGATCCAAAATAATAGAAAAATAAGAAAAGAATGTGCATATTCAAATAATAGAAAAATAAGAAAAGAAAGTGTAGATCCAAAATAATAGAAAAGTAAGAAAAGAAAGTGTAGATCCAAAATAATAGAAATGAAAGATTGAGTTGGTGATTTGTTTTTTGTACTGTGTGATTTTTGTTTTGGATTTGTGTTGGTAAAAAGAAGAAAAGTTTTTGTGTTTGGAGAAAAAAAATTTGGTGTTGAAAAAGAAGATAGTGTTTTTGTGTTGGGTATTTTTTAGAGATTAAGTAAATTTGATGTGTAAGAGTGGTGAGTATATATAGTGGAGAGGGTGAAATTTTCAAGTTTTTGGGAAATTCAAATTTCCCCCTCAATCCCGCCTAAAATTTTCGCCAAAATTTCATTTTTTGTATATTAGTGACATAAGTGCGGTCCCTAACTATTAATTGTGACCGCAATTAGGTCACTAATTGTTAATAGGGACCGCCGTGCGGTCCCTGTTTCCTTATTAGGGACCTAAGTGCGGTCTCTACTAATATTCATCCTTGAAATTTGATTTTTTTGGATTGATGTTGGTGTGTTTGTGATTCCTAGCAACCAAACTCATTGCAACATGTGAATTGAAGTAATAAATGATTGCAAAACCAACCTCATAATAGTTTAGTTGTGAAATAATAGATTGAATGAGATTGATCGAGTTATTAACGTTCAACATATATTTCATGTTCTATAACTAATCATCAATAGTTAGTTGTAGTTGTTATTCGTTTTTATTCTTTTCCTCACTAATGTTAGATATTAAACAATAAATTAAACAATTACAACTATAACTAACTATTGATGATTAGTTGTAGAACATGAAATATATGTTGAACGTTCATAACTCAATCAATTTCATTCAATCTATTATTTCACAACTAAACTACTATATGAGGTTGGTTTTGCAATCATTTATTACTTCAATTCACATGTTGCAATGAGTTTGGTTGCTAAGAATCACAAACACACCAACATCAATCCAAAAAAATCAAATTTCAAGGATGAATATTAGTAGGGACCGCACTTAGGTCCCTAATAAGGAAACAGGGACCGCACGGCGGTCCCTATTAACAATTAGTGACCTAACTGCGGTCACTATTAATAGTTAGGGACCGCACTTAGGTCATTAAGTTTAAATAGGGACCGCAGTGCGGTCCATGTTGCCTTATTAGGGACCTAAGTGCGGTCCCTACTAATCTTCATCCTTGAAATTTTCATTTTTTTTTATTGATGTGTGTTTGTGATTCCTAGCAATCAAACTCGTTGCAACATGTGAATTGTTGTTATTTTAACTATTACAGTAGTAATTATGAACTAAACAAACAACAATGTACCTCAAATCATCATAAAATAACGATTTTAAAGTATGAATATTAGCAGGGACCGCAACTAGGTCCATGTTGTGTCAATAGAGACCTAAATTGCGGTCACTATTGACAAATCAGGGACCTAATTTCGGTCGCTATTGACAATAGCCGTTGTCAATAGCGACCGCATGTCGGTCGCTACTAGCAACAGCTATTAAATAGGGACCGCATTTAGGTCCCTATTGACAACGACTATTGTTAATAGCGACCGCCTTTAGGTCGCTACTAACAACAGTTAGTATCAATAGGGACCTAACTGCGGTCCCTATTGATACTTACCGTTGCCAATAGGGACCTAAGTGCGGTCCCTATTGACTGTCAGTGGCCTATAAAAAGGCCACTCCATTCTCCTCTAAAGTTCATTCCATCCTTTACTAATCTTTAAGGTATGCACGTTTTTTTGCCTTACATTATCTCAAATGTTTATTTTCAATGTAATTTGTTATTTAATTATTCTAACTTAAATTTATTTATTTGGTGATAGGTAATATTACACACACCGAGAGTAATCGTGGTGTACAAAATATTCTTGCGGCGCGTCTTTTCATGCTTCAAGAAGTACGTTGATCATTCTATTTAGCTCTTTAAAATTCTTGTTCTATTATTTGTAATTATTTGTTTTATATTTTACAACTTATTAGATAAATAATGGATTATATTGTAGATAAATCTTGGATGTATGCTATGTATGATAGTGATGGTTGTTTGAGCGATAGATTTGTGTTTGGGGTTCGGGCTTTCATTGAATATGCTACGCAACAAGGTCCTAGATTCGTAGATCTACGGGGCGAAATTAGGTGTCCTTGCATGAAATGCAATAATATACGGTTTTTCGATAAAAAGGTTGTACGGGATCATCTTAATAAGTCGGGATTTACAAATGGATATTTAGAGTGGATTTTTCATGGGGAAACGTCAATAGATAATATACCGTCGTATGTGCCCGATTCCCCGACTCATCACACACCAATATTCCTGACAACCCAGTATATGTTGATGTGCCGTTCGGAGACATGGTCGTTGATGCACGTGGAGGTCGATCATTTGAGGACGAGTCAACTAACGAGGAGCCCAACCCGGAAGCACATGCGTTCTACAAGTTGATGCACCTAGGAAATATACCCATGTATCTGGATTCCCACTCGAGTGAAGATTTAAGTATCCTTCAGTGGTTGTCGGAGTGGTTGGAGTACAAGACACAGCACAAGGCTAGTACTATTTATTCTGATAAGGCTTTTAATTTGGCGAAGAGAGGTTTCACGCCTGAGGTGCGGATGTTATTACCTAAGGACACGAAAGGGATCCGTAAAATGTTGCAGTCAGAGTTAGGGTACGTTACGTATGATGTTTGTCCAAAACAATGTTTCTTGTTCTACGGAGAGGAGACGAAGGACTACGATAAGTGCCCGATATGCCTCACAGGTAGATACGTGGATGGACTAAAATCGAAGGTTGGGAAGAAGAAATTGTGGTATTTTCCTATTGCTCCTCGACTTTAGAGGTTGTATTATACAATAGGAACTGCAAAGCATATGACATGGCATACGAAGTGTAATGGGGTTAATGACCAAATGACTCACCCAGCTTCAGGGGATGCATGGCGCCACTTCGACCGGACACACCCATATTTTGCAGCGGAGCCACGTAACGTAAGACTTGGTTTGTCCACAGATGGATTCACACCTTATGGAATGTCTGGCAAGATGTACTCTTGTTGGCCGGGGTTTGTCACCCCTTATAACCTTCCACCGGATCTTTGCATGAAGAAAGAGTTCATCTTTTTGAGTCTACTCATTTCCGGGCCGTATAGTCCAACAAAGAACTTGGATCTTTTTCTTAGGCCACTGATTGACGATCTCAAGCTTTTATGGAGAACTGGCGTCGAGACGTACGACGTCTCGAGGAAGCAACACTTTATATTACGTGCATCTCTCATGTGGACGATTAGCGATTTTCCCGCTTACGGGATGTTGTCGGGATGGAGTATGCACGAAAGGGTTTCGTGTCCTTATTGTATGGGTGACACTCAATCCTTTCCATTGGTGAATGGGGGTAAGCCAAGTTGGTTCGATTGCCATCCCCGGTTCTTGCTTGAAGGTCATGAATTGAGATACGATGACTATAATTTTAAAAAAGGGGAAATTCGAGAGGAAGACGCGATTCGTAGAAAGACTGGTGATGAAATATTGGAAATTGTTAATGGCCTTAGGAATGTGGGGTTCGGTACCCAATGCAGACAACTCCCAGGTTTTGGCCAAAATCATAATTGGGTGCGGAAGAGTATATTTTGGGAACTGTCTTATTGGTCCACAAACTTGGTTCGTCACTGTCTAGATGTCATGCATTGTGAGAAAAACTTTTTCGATAACATCATCAACACGATTTTGGATGACCTTAAGACAAAGGACAACATCAAGTCACGGAAAGATTTGAGACTTTGGACCAACCGTAGTAAGCTATTTTTAGATTCAACGTCCCGGGGGGGACGAAGAAGCCAAAGGCATTGTACTGTCTCTCAAAGGATCAAAGGAGAAATTTGTTAGAATGGTTGGGCATGCTAAAATTTCCAGATGGATACGCTTCTAACTTGGGACGGTGTGTACATGTGCAACAACAGAGGTTGTCCGGAATGAAGAGTCACGATTGCCACGTCTTCATGCAGAGATTGATTCCGATTGCTTTTCGTGATTTCCTTAAGAAAGACATATGGGAAACACTTGTGGAGATTAGTTTGTTGTTCAAGGCAATTTGCACATCAGAGGTATCGGTAGAAGCTATGGAGGGACTAGAAAAATCCATTATTGTCACCATGTGCAAGCTAGGGAGAATATTCCCTCCTTCTTTTTTTGATTCTATGGAGCATTTGGCTATTCACTTACCGTATGAGGCTAGAGTTTGCAGTCCAGTTCACTATAGATGTATGCATCCATTCGAGAGGTAAATCACTTTTGGTGTATATATTGATAATTGTCTTTAATTTATTTTATTTGCAATGTAAGATGGTTCCTTTTGTTGTGTTTATTAGGTAAATGTTTGATTTAAAGTAGTCAGTGGGGAACAAAGTGAGGCCCGAGGGATGCATGGCCAATGCCTATTTACTTTCGGAGATATCAAATTTGATTTCCCAGTATCTCGATGTAACCCCTGGTGCTACACACAGACGACTTAACAGGAACGATACTTTGGAAAGCACGGATTGGGATGGTGAGCGCTTATTGTTCTGAAAGAAGGGACGACCACTTGGCCCATCGGCGAAGATGAAGAAGTTAACGGGGGAAGAAATAGAACAGATTGAATTGTACACACTTCTTAACTGTGAAGAATTGGATGGATGGGAAGAGTGAGTCTACTTCAATTTTTTTCATCTAGTGTCATCTTCTTTTTTATGTGTTAGTACTAACTATTTTTTTGTAACATGCAGTTTGTTCATAGAAGAGGAGTGCGGTAGATTGAATGCCATGGAGGTGCAAACGAAAAGGAATGAGGAGTATGTGGCCTGGTTCAAGCAAGAGTACCGCAGTGGAAATTACATGATAGATGATAGGGTACTGCCGTTGCTCAACGGTCCACTGAACGATGCAATCACGTACGATGGATACATTGTGAATGGATTTAGGTTACACATTGATACGAAATTGGGGCCCAAGAAGAGTGACTATAGTGCGGTTTACGTGAAGGGCGACATGGGAGACACCGCTTCAACCAATTTCTACGGGACTTTAAAGGAGATATTAGAAGTGGAATATTGGGGAGGTAGAACTGAAAAACAACTGTCCATTGTCTTCTTCAAGTGTTTGTGGTATGATATTGGACCGAGCGGCACAAATGTCCACGAGACATTCAAATTGGTGGAAATTAACCCTACTAAAAAACTGCAGACCAATGAACCATATATTTGTGCTAATCAAGCAATGCAGACGTATTGCGCCCCATATCCGTCTCTACCAAATGGAAGGCCGGGGACAAAATGATGGTTGTCAGTATCACATATTCCAGCTAGACACATTATCGACATGTCGTCACTCACAGTTTGTGATTCTACCCCTGATGACCCAGATATTCCAGAGACAGTGTTTCAAGAGAACAAATCAGCAGGTCCTAATATGTTTGTAGACTTGAGTTCGTTCAACATGGATATTCAGTTGGGTGGAGGTGAGTTCGAGGTCGTTGATGAACTAGGTGGTAACGAGGACGATGATAGACAAGCAGAAGGCGTAGACAGTGATGCGAATGAATATGACTATGAGTTTGAATATTCAGAAGAAGACTAGTGCTTTCTTTCTTTTCTTTTATTTTTTCAGTATGACTATGACTATGAGTTTTTTCAGTATGACTATGACTATGTGATTTTTTAATATGACTATGACTATGAGTTTTTTTGAATGTTGGTACACCATAAATTTTAACATAATAATTCATATTCCATACCAACCATCAACACCATATAAACAAAAATAACCAAAATGATGAATAATCCCTACCAACCACAAACCATACATACAAAACAACTACACCATAAATGATCCATATGTTCCAAAATATCATAATCCATATTTACAAATGACTACCCGCAATAAGATCACTGACCCCCCTCATCATCACTAGGCGGATACACGACCCCCTCATCACCAGAACTCTCCGCCAAATCATACATCTCATCCAGGGTCGCCAGTGGATCATCATCAACACCAACCCCACCCTCATCAACACCAACACACCCCTCACCCTCACCGAGGTCCTCTACCTCAACATCCATCAGACCAAGATCATCACCACCCTCCGACTCATTAGTATCAAAATCAAGATCATCGACATACTGGGTGGGGTTGGAAGTACCTGGAGCAAAAGGATCTGGTCTCTCACGTATCGGCCTCGGAACCCGAAATGTGCCTCCGCTCCTAATAGCGTTCCCCATGAACAAGTCTGACGGAAGCTCTCGCACTGGTCGGCCTGTATCCGTCTGCATGTCCTCTCTAAAAGCCTGGAGCCAGGACAACATGGACTCGACTCTCGGGTCCTTTGTCGTCCTCAACTCTGCGTTCTCCTCCTGAAACCTGCCTGAGCAACTCCCGCCTGTAGTCTGGCTCCCTCATGACCTCCATGTCAAAGTCCCGAGGATCAGCATAGCTCGGTAAACCCCGTGCCTTCCCCTTCTTGATACTCCCTATCGCCTTCTTCCACGAATCGGCGTCCCATTCAGGCAAGTCCTTATCTTCCACTGCATCCGAATTTTTCTTCCTCAGTTCCCTCTTATAAGTCTTCTGTTGAATTTTCAAAGATCATTAAAAAAGAGAAATTAGTTAAAGAGCATTAAAAAAATAAATTAAAACAAAGTTCATTAAAAACGAGTAGAAAATTTAAAACACTTACGTAAATAAGTCTGGTCGCCTCAGACTTCCACTCCCGCCTCAAGGGTACGGATGTACCTCTGCCAGTCCCCGCCACCCTCCTCGTATGTCCTGCCTTATAAATCTCGTCGTGCCTGATAGGGTGGGTGCGGTTGGGCTGATTCTTCTCCTTCAAATTGTAAGTAATAGTTGGTTATAATTCTTTTTTTTAAAATGTTAAAATTACATTGTTTTAAACTAATCAATAAACAATAATCTTAAAATTTAACTACAAATAAAAAATATAATTTTAACAAAACATATCAGGCGCCGCCAGATCTCCTCGTAGTCAATGGAACCACCGTAAAAGGTGGCGGGCGCATCGCCGTCCAACTTACCGCCTCGTCGAGCCTTCTTTCCCTTCACGGACTTCTTCTTTAACATCTGAGTGTCCCAGTATTTTGCCGTCTGATCCTCCAAACTCTGGCTCATCCACGACGTCTTAGGCTTATCTTTAAACTCCTCCTTGTCCTTTTTCTTCATGTACTGCTCCTTCGCCTTGTTAAGCCTACGCTTATAAATCCCTCTCACCTTCAATTGGTATGTCCTATGTACCTGCTCCCTCTCTGATGGTATTCTACAAAAGGATAAATATTAAAAAATAAATTAATACACTAAATTAAACAATATTTTGAACCTCGAGTAAATTAGTAAATATTGATAATTCATTTAAAACTCACCGTAAATCTCGAGTAATCTCTATTCGTACTTTCTCATGAACCTTCAAGTAGGAGGGTCAAAACTCGCTCATAAACTGTCGAATGAGTGAAGTGATCGTCTTGGCAATCTCGCGACCGGGGGGTTTAGAAAAACAACCCCTCTTCAACTTAATAAGCTGCTTCTGCTGCCCAGCCCCAACCGTCGTAAGCCCTACATTGGGTCCCCTACCCGGTCGAGTATCGGTCGGTCCTGGAGTATCGGTCGACCTCTGGCTCGGTCCAGCTCCGGTGTCGGCTGTAGGCGGTGGAGTCTGAAGTCTGCTAGACTCGACTGATGGGAGCACGTGAGTCCCAACTGAATCTGAAGTATGTGGTCGTGCCACCTAGGATGCGGTGGACTCTGATGATCCGGGTCTAACACCCGCTCCGGAGACGGTCGCCTCATCGTCTACAAATAACTGTCGATGTAGTGCAGGTGTCGTCGATGTAGATCCGTCACCTGACCCAAGTAGCGGGACGGACGGACGGCTGGATGGCTCAGTCCCGCACCACGTCCCGATCGGACAACCCGTATAGGTTGGCAACTACCTCGACCCCCGCTACCACTACCACCACCACGCCCAATGCTACCACTGCCACCACCACTCTCGCTACCACTACCACCATCACGTCCAACGCTACCAGTACCACCACCACGACCTCGACCTCCACTACCTCCAACACCTCCACGAGAAACACTACCACTACCTGACCCCGATACCCCACCACGACCTCGACCTCCAAGACCTCGATCTTCAGTACCGCTAGGGGTCTTACGTGATGACATGCCGAATATATATATGTACTGTATAAAAAAAATATCAATTCAACATTTACAAATCTACACTAATTACAAATTTTACAAATTATAATCTTAAAAATATAATCTACACTAATTAATATAATCTTACAAATTAACACTAATTAACAAGTTTTACTAATTAAAATTTAATAATCCAATTATCACAATCTAATTATAAACTAATCTAATCTAATCTAATTTCATCATTCACTAAATTTAACTAAATCTAATTTCATCATTCACTAAATTTTTATTTCATCATTCATTAAATCTAATTTCATCATTCACTAAATTTTTATTTCATCATTCATTAAATCTAATTTCATCATTCACTAAATTTTTATTTCATCATTCACTAATCTAATTTCACAAATATATATTTTTTTCCTTAATCATACACTAATTTATTCTAACAATCTAACATTATTCAAATAAAAATTAACTAATAATTCTTCAAATAATTCTTCAAATAATATTAACTAATAATTCTTCAAACAATTAACAATTTAACAATCAAACACAAAATTAACACAAGATTAACACAAGAATATTAACACAAAATTAACAATTTAACAATTTCTTAACATAATAACGCAATTTTTGGATTTAACACAAAAATGACAAAAACAATTAAAAAAAAATAGCAACCGAACCTATACCTCAACAGCCTCGACATGGGAAGAATTTGCATCGAAGACAAGAGCTTAATTACACTGATAAGATCCGGCACAATTAAAGCTCACTTCGAGAAATCACATGAATGATTACTCAATCATCACACTGAGGCATTTAAAAAAATTTTTATTCGAGTCACCTAAGTCGAGAATGTTAAGTGTTGTCCATGCCGTTATTCATAAGGAACCAATTGCACCATATTTATGGGAAACATCCTTCCTTACATACATGAGGAGTCATTTGTAATGGAACACAAAAAAAAGTAGTCTACTACAATACTGACTTAGCGGAAACTTATACGAAAGATTGGAATAACACACGAGAATCAAAAACTCATTAATCACGCATAATATCGAGAATTTGAGGCAAAAAGAGAGAAACTCTCAAAAAAAAAATATTCAATAATCATTTAGCTATCTTCTTAGGTTTACAAAGAATATATACCCAAAAAATAATAATAAAATACTAAATAAAATATTTTTCCCAAAAATGGCAAAAACAAAAATAAGTGTAGAAAATAAAAATGCTAATCAGGTGGAAAAAGCTCTAACAAACGGAATGCAACTCCGAGTTATAGAGAACAAGATATAACTAAAATAAAAGTTACTAAAACCAAAGCAACAAGAAAAAAACGCCATTTTGGGGGCCTAACGATGAAATTTGGTCAAAAAAAAATTCTCTCATGGTTGTTTGTCAACGATGACTATTGTTTGTTGGCCTATTTTCGATGCAATTAGACTAATCACACGTCGAAAATGGACTTAGACAAAATTAGTCTCTAATCTTGGGATGATTTAGTTTCTTCATAAAGTACAATGCATTCTCGACTACATCAAATACTCTCTAGAAAAATCGTATATACCGACGATAGTTGTTATTTTACCATTTGTATAGTCAATTACGCCAAAATTCTTTATATACAATATTATAAATCTCATAAATTCTTCTTTATTTCCAATATTTTTAAATCTCATAAATTCTTGTAAGGAGCTCCATCTTGCAACGAAAAGAGAGTTACGAGTCTCTTTAATTATAGATAATACAACAACTATCCCCTGTAATAATTCTATGTTACAATTACGGTGTCGTCTGTGGGGAAACATAATTTTCTTGAGCATGGTTCTAAGAGAATATGTCCCAAAAGGACACAACATAATAACTAAAGCTCTCAAAGGCAGTTCGAACCAGCAACGACTTTATCAGAGAAGCAGTTGAAGAAGGAGCACATAAGACCTTGTAACGAAGTGTGCAAAATATCCATGGAAAGTCTCATCGCCAGCGGAATATTCTTAAGTCTTGACCCGATCCACCTACCGCTCAGGATAAGTGTCACGAGGAAGTGGGTCACTAGAACATGTTCCCGCTTGGTCCACAACACATGGCCAACATGCACAAACTGCCATGACATGCGCCAAAGGCACCTCCTTGGAATGGTGAAACATCAAGGAAACCACCTACGAGAGAATAGAAAGGGCATCTCCCTCGTAATAGATACAACAAGGGAAGTATCAATGAGAGAACATAACGATCGTTCTCTTGTAGCCAAGAAACAACAAGGGAACCACCGGTGAAAGAGTAAAATGAGCATCACCGACTCCATGTAGAATGTGACCAGACAGAGGGGTAGACCACCTCGTACGTACGGAAGACACGGCTCAACTGAAAGAGAGTCTATGAGGCCTCAGATGAGGGAAAATCATGCTCGTGTTCCAACCAATAACCCATTTGAATATACAACAAGTGCAGTTCAGGAATTGCGACATCAGACAAGGGAGTTGAAAATAACATATAAAATTACGCCTATAAATTTGCAATCATACTCTAAAAAGATTGAATCACGTGGAATCGTATGTCGATTATTTTGCACCACCTTGTCAAGAATTGCAGAAGCATTGTGTGCTAGTTGCTTGCTAGTTCTCCTACACGAGGTGATACCCCAAAACCTCGACCCACTTATTCACAATGGTGTAAAAGAGGGTGAAACATTGTGAGATTACATACGAAGGTTTGAGATGCTATGCTCGAGGCTTCAAACATCAATCCAACTCTATTGACGAACATAGCCTAGCATTACCTCAAAAATGGACCATTCACGAGTTCATTAGTAGGAACAATAACATACCTCAAAGACCTCATGCCAATAGAGAAAAAGTAAATTCTCCAAAAAGAAGCAAAAGCAGTCAAAGAAGCCCTATGGGCAGGGATGCTAGCGATAACTTTCCCAGGAAAAGGAAACAAGCCTCGCAAAATTGCACCAAAGCAGAACCGACGAAGTTGAGAGATATATTGATGTGAGTGACCATGGAGAGAAATATTAATCGCACCTTCTCACGTCCTACAAAATTAACGGGACGAACATGCTCTAAGGTTGCTCAGCCTTCCAAAACCGGATGAAGCAAGAAAATATTCAAGAAAATACTGTTACATTCATTGAGCTTGGGGACACTAGACCAAAGACTATCGCCACCTCATCTAAGTTGTTGTTTTATGGGAGGTATCACCTCGTTGAGGAAAGGGATTTATCGTTTTTGTCATATTTGGTAATTTTTTTGAGGTATCTTCTCTAGCTACCGCTTCTGTTCTTTTATTTTTAAACTTTACATAATGATGGAGGTCGTGGAGGACGGGCTCATGTCCTTCATCCTAAATGCACTTTTGTTTAGTGCACAAGTACGCGTTTTAGTAATTGTCACTTGCCCTCTGCTACAAGCAGGTGATGGATACGCGCTACATGTGTCTCTTTCTGAATGGTGATTCTGCAGTAGGGAAGCAATTGGTCTTCATCGTATGTCCTAGCTCCCCATCGTCTCTTCTACCCTTAAGTTGCATACATTCTTCAAATACCAATAAACTTAAAGTCTACAAATTAAAACACACCAAATCAAATCAAAAGTGACTCCACATATGTTGAATCGGTTCCATCAATCTTTTTTTTTCTTAATCAAAATCAAATGTCCAAGTCCATAATATCACTTAGATACGATTACATTAAGTTGAATGTGCATCCTCGGTGCAATGTCGAGAATTGGCAACTTTAGAGACAATGTGTTAAGCATGTTAGGTTTGTGGAGCCCAAACTGACAGTTTTTTGCAACAGTTTGTAGCGCTAGTTCCATCGGTGGAGGAGCGTTGTCGCACTATTCAGGCAGTATGTAGCATTTCTCGCGTTGCTATAGGCACTATCGCGCGACAAAAATAGAGAGCAGTGTTGCTCCTAGTCACGAGATGCAGACAAAGTGCAACACTTTATTTTGTGCAGCAACGAGAGAGAGAGAGAGAGAGAGAGAGAGAATTGTTACATCTTATTGGTAATCGTAAATCGTTCATCATCATTATAGTGAAAACCCTAGCTTGGATCGCTCGTTGAGGTAATGATTGACGAACTTGGTAAATAAATTATGTCTTGTGTGCTTTTCAACTTGGCGAAATTCCCAAGACCGATTCGATCCTTTCAAATTCTTGTTATTGAACCATAGTCTAAAACTAACAACGTTTACAAAAAAAAAAAAAAATCCCTTAACTTTAGAAGACAAATTAGACTGAAGAATAAGGTCACACGGAGTCATTTGTTGTCAGCTCTTATTAAAATACCACATCAATAATTATTATTGTTGTTGCTAGGTTATTGTGATTGTTTTTTTTTAACAATGATAAACATCATTTATTACGACAAAATCACAGTTTTAGTACAAGGAATCACAGAATTAGAAATACGCATTACAACAGAATTACAATAAAAAAATAACAAATGTTGCATCCAAGTTGGGCATGTGTCCCAAAGACTGTATGCTAGTGTCAAAAGTCGTCGTTCAAAAAAGAGGCACCTAGCTTTGCGAGTGCATCAGCGGCTTGTTATTGTTGCATTGTAGAATTTAGTGACAAGATCTAGTCGACATGCGTACACTTGGTCCAGTTGAAATTAATCACACAAAGACTAATGTGTGACAGAGTAACTACTTCCCCCAGCTTTAAAGCTTACGCTGGACACAATTGGGAACCTTGAACTTGCCCTTGTGGTTAGAAAGTGTGCGTCCCATATTCACCTGATATATGAATATGTGTGCCTTTGTGTGACCCTCAATCCATTTTAGGAATATGACTCTATCCAAT